>JARFIW010001112.1:1443200-2889843 GCA_036346225.1 Platerodrilus igneus | reverse complement strand
TAATTTTTGGTAACTTTATATTACTATTACAACCGATTGCAATATTATATTGCTAAACCGGATGTTTGTTTTCAAAACGAGATCGAAAACATACTCTTGTGATTTTAATCGTCAATAAATGTTTATCTGTTTCTGATGGAACAGCATTTAATTATTCTAATTCCCAATCACTACGTTTATCTAAAAGGGTATTTTAATAGGAAAAATTAAAACCATGGGCATTTAAATTGCACTTTCCAAACTAACTTTAACAGTGACAAGAATTTCTTGTAACTGCTTCAGATTGATTAACGTAGTAGCACAATTCTTTAACCTTTCTACGATGTAATTTGCCTCATTCACTAGTCTATCAACTGTCAATTTACACATTGTTATGCCGATAAGTGCCAGTAGTACATTATCAGGGTTTTCACCCCCTCATTTCCACCAGCATCCTCATTTCCACACACATCTGGACCAAAAAGTTTTCTTCGACTAACCATTTTTCATCTTTCGAGATAAATATATCTTAAATTTTTTATCTTTCGAGATAAATGAGCATCCACATTTCCTCCCACGAGATAAACCTATTTTTAAGATTTTTTACCGCTAACATTCTGGACCAAAAAGTTTTCTTCGACTAGCCATTTTTTTTTTATCTTTCGAGATAAACCTACCTTGTTTGGTATCAATTAATATTAGATTTTTCTCAGGTACCCGAATCTTTAAGAATTTTTTAGATTGCATCACCCCCAAGGAGCTACCCCATTTAAGATTTTTTACCTATAGCGACTTTTGAGCGTTCTTATAAATTTTCTTAGTCATGCAATACATCTTGTTAGCTTAGAATTTTATTGCAGAATCTGTAAACAGATTTAAAATCGGACTACTCCTTACAAAGTTACACTTTAAGCTCTCAAACCTCTAAATTTCGCCTTTGCTTTATAAGCAAAACTAACAAATAGTTTTCCTCGTCTAGCCAATGCATCTTTCGAGATAAACCTATCTTGTTTGGTATCAATTAATATTAGATTTTCTCAGCTACCCGAATCTTTTTATTTCTAATTTTCAGATCTCCATGGCTAGCTCTTTTCAACGTCTTAAAACCGTAGAAATTGTTTTGTGAACCTTAGAATTTTGGTGTTGAAAATAAAAACTAAACATATTAAATAAAATTTATTGATAAAATAGCCGCCACTGAACACCTTATCCATCTAACGTATTGATTTTTTTAAATAATATTAACAAAAACGCTAGTTCGCAGGATCTGAAATTTGTGTAAACAAGGATGAACTCCATTCAACGGTACATCAACTACTTATTTTCTCTTTAGGAATATACACCAGAAACTTGTATGCTTTTAATTAATTAAAAGCAGAAAGTTTTAATCCGAAACCTTACTGTAAAATATATAGAGCAAATAAATTATTCCCTGAATGTGTTTTCAATTGCAATAACTGACTATACAATCATTTATGAATTTTAAATTACACTTTATTTAACTAAGTTACTTTAAACAAGAAATTACCGCATCCAAAATTCCAATGCATGCTTAACAATAATGTAGAAATGGCAAGGTCGACTTTTGATGTCCAATGTAATGTGTTTTAAATATCTAAAAAGCGCATTTTGCTGGTATGAAATCTATGGAATTTCTCCTGTAATGAAAGAAGAATGCATTCGTAATTGAAAATGCGTGCTACAACTTTCGCTAGATACCAGCCATGTATGTTAATTAGAAATTTTGTGTATGACATCATTAACTACCTAAATTCCAGAATTAACAAAAATGTAATAAACCAGATTAAGTACTAAAAGTAAATGGGTCTTATTACCTAAATTACCTTACGTGACGCGGTAGAAGCATTATAACGCAAATTCCGGAAACTTCCAATGTAGTATTAATAAAATTGTAACTCGTAATCCAACAAATATTCTAGATTTCTTAACGAACATTTGAATGCTGTTTTATAATTTCTTTTCTTGGACTTTCTATTAATTATGTTGAGAATATGTTTCAATGACGCGCATTTCAAATCGAGATATAATTGTTTGTAGATTACCAATAACACGAGGCGCTGAAAAGTGCGTATTTACGGAAAATACAAACCTCATTTAGTAGTATAATTAACGGGCTTAACAGTGGACGATGTTACCCACGACATTAAATGGCGTGCTTGAATATTTTCTTTGGAAACAATCGAAGATTGCCGAAGACACTCGAAGAGTGCACAAACGCGGTCAGTAAACCATAATTAATAATCGCCTTTATAGGTTTAACATTTTTACCATTACCAATGACTTTAATTTCTTATTGGAGAGAATCCTTATTCTCCCACACACTGTTGCGTAGCTGGATGCCCACCTTTTGGGAATATATGCTCGTTATAGGTTGTAAGACCCTCGGTTTTTAACTACACTTTGAGATCCCTTTAATCTTTTTAATCGTGTCCTTCTCGCGTACAATACAGTAGGACTTAGCCTTACTACCTACAGATTCTAACACCAAGTCACCGTTAAACTCGTCTTTAAATTTCCCCCACAACTTTTTGTTAACATGCGGTATATTGTGTTTATTATTTCCGCGTACACCACTTTAAACCTAAAAATAAAAACAGGATAGTTTAATACGTCTATTAATAATTTATGGTAATGTTGGCGATACAAATATGTAAAACAAACTTTATCAAAAATATGTTTTAATAGAATACATACATGTATTGATAACATCTATAAACCGCTGTGGTAACCAGAGTCTGGCGAATCTGGGATAGCCAAATCTCTAAACATTTGCGCAAGCGATTGCCTTGCAGTTGCATCTTTTAAGTACTGAATGGGAAACATTTAATAAGTTCCAACACTGTCAAGTAATTTAAATTGCTGCAATCATTAGACAGAGAAATACTGGCACTGCCTCTCCCTCTAATAACGTTTGAACCCTTTCTTCCTCCGTCGTATTTCCACATACTTTTTATATCACCAACAAATTTTTCGTAAAATTCTGGAAAGTTTCCCCTTAACTCAACCATTATAAAACAGATCAATTCTCGCAAATTTAATAGCTTGATGCACTCGTACGCAGGTAGCACAATAACATTCCATCT
Source organism: Platerodrilus igneus (assembly GCA_036346225.1). NCBI lineage: Eukaryota > Metazoa > Arthropoda > Insecta > Coleoptera > Lycidae > Platerodrilus > Platerodrilus igneus. The sequence goes on along the minus strand of JARFIW010001112.1, from coordinate 2,886,760 downwards.
TTCGTAATCTCCATATTATATAAATTCTCTTTTCAAAATTGTTCAAAACCATATACTTCTATTAAAGGCTGTGCTCAGCTGCAATTTGAAATCTTGATCAATTGTATGTCAACAACATCGTTTCCAGTAGTCAGATCATTTAATCGTACTTGTTTTGAGTCTTGAGCAAATTGGCGAATTTGAAATTCTACTTGAAAAGTAACAATTTCTTCCAATCGAAGTAAGAGAATGTTATCGTAGAATCAGCACACACCACTACAGCAAATCACTTGGATGACAGGTTGAAGACCACCATATAAATCAAAACCAACTTCTAATATATGGTGGTGATAATTTGAAGGAAATTCGCCTAACCTATAGGTTGACTTACCAACCAGTTGGTTGATATTTAATTGTGGTACTCGCACATCACTTGTAACGTCAACACAAGAAAAATCCATCTTTAATTTATAATTTTAATCAAACTCGACGATACTTTGACGACTAATGCACTGGAACATAGCTCTCGCCTTTTATGCCGATGGTCGAGCGTGCGCAGCTCATTATATTAGTTGGCGTTATATGCAAGTCTTGACTGGAAAAGTGACGTGTATAATTGTTTATAGTGGGTTTTACCTGTATGTATTTAACCACCAACGCCATTTTAGAATTATTAAACAAAATTACTCTTAGCAGTATTTTAATATACCATCGTGTAAGATTTCAATTATTATTGTGTTTTCCTCAGGTTCTCAAATCCCTCGGAATTTTTCAAAATCGAATGACCCCTTACTGATTTGCAGATTAACCTTTTCAAGCACCGTATATAATTCATCTTTAATCTATTTCTAAACCGTATCGCTCTGTCTTTTGAGATAAACCCTGGTGTAACCCATAAAATTAGTATAGAATTTTCCTGGGTAATTGAAATTAATTATCAGGTCTTTTAAAAATAGTTCCAACAAAGACCTGTATATATTGTATTAATATTCAAAACCTATCAGCAAAACACCTTTGCATTTTTTTAGATTTAGCTCGATAATAGAGTTAAACTTCAAAATATTTATTAGTGGTTAGAATTGTTAAAATTTTCAATTAGTGAATCCACATACAAATGATTAAACCAAAAGGTATAATACATACATTAATTCTGCACTGTGACCTAGAAAGTGGTTGGATAATTTATTTTAAATGTAGTTCAACATAAGACGTAAATTCTAAATAAATTTGGTGAAATGTATGATCATTAGCCTTGCATTGTTTGTCGATGACGTCTGACTAATAATTTAATAAAAGCACTTTCCACAATTCTAGTTAATATACGGGAATACACATTCTATAATTTGATTTAAATTGGGTTAATGTAAGGACAAATTATACTTATACTTTCTCTATGTACATAAATACGGGGAAATGATGCCAAAGTTCATTTTAAGTTTATTTTGTAAAGCGTAAAGTCGTTTATAGTGTAATTAATAGTAATACTGAATTTTCAGTCTTTGGTTTAAAATTTCGTGTGAGGACTATCGACAAAGAAGAGTAAGTCTTAGTTTGAATTTTGCAAACGTAGAAGAAATTAATATTTACATGTATAATTCAAAACTGTTAATCAACAATTTTTCTAGAATGAACATCTTAAGTATTGCGTGCAGTGTGTGCGAAAATGTTTTTACTGGATGTGATGCCATAAAAAACACAACGAAAGGCACATCGAGATGGTTTATTTCAGGAGGAACTAAAATTACAGCCAATGGTGGGAACAAATTAAGGGTTTGGAAAACCAATCGACCGCAGCGCATAAAGAACGTATAAACACCGCAATTCAGTTAGAACGAACCAAGTTACTATTTGAAAAACCATACACCATAACAAAATCTTCTTCCAAAATCATAATTGTGGGTCTGAACCCATTCGACGATTACAAAATAATTTTTTAGATTTGTTGACACCATTTCAGAGCGTACTTGATGTATCCCTCAACGTATTTGGGGAAGTTTATATCTTTCCACATTATACCACTATGGAAGTTGGCATGCAAAATCAGATATGCAAATTCGACAACTTGCGTTTTATTTAAATAAAATTGTTTAGTGAAGATGATGACATTTGATGGGAATTATATGATATTTACCAAAGGAACTTTAGAGCACTTTTAGGGTATCTCAGATCGTTCTCAACCATGCTAATACTTTAAAGAACTAACGGAAAAGGGTACTCTAATATAGATCTGTTTCTGTTAGATGTCGCAATGGAAAGATATAATAGGAATGATGTTCCACAGAATCTCGCACATGATGTAATTAAAAACAAATACAGTAATAGTGATATTGGGGCCATATTATACGAATTTATAAGAACCTACCCAAGATTGTTTGAAAACAGTATTTGTAAACAAGTTGAGTATATGGGAGAATACAACAGGTTTCCATTCCACGCATTTACGAGCGATGTTTAAATTTTAAGCCGAAGACTGAAAATTTTGTAACACTATTAATTACACTTTTGTTTTCTTATAAGTTTCTAAACTGTTGTATTTCAACTACAGATATTAATAGATGTCAATGAAATTATGTTATAGTTTTAAATAAAACGATTCTGATTAATAATTTTGTAAAACGTTTATAACACCCTTTTAATAAATAATACACATCTTTGTTATAATTCTTTTCATAATTACTTAGATATCCATTTCAGTTACGTGGACATTTGAAAAATTAAACAATACCAATGTATGCTTTATATTTTAAAACATAAACAAGCTAATATAACAAAATAATTTCTAAATCACATCATTCATTTCTTATGATAACAGTTGTGGTGGTTAAATTTTTATTTTAAAACTTACAATTTAGTATATATTCCATTTGAATATCTGCCAACAGTTTTATAAACCCCATCTCCTCGATTATTTCCATAAAATCATCCAGATCCTCGGGCAATGATAACACTGCAGTACAGTGCTATTTGCTTCCTCGTATGACTGACACATAAGACATTTTCTCCATCTATCAGCGTTGCCCACATTCTGCTTTTTACTCGTAGAGCATTGCGAAATCTTCGAATAACCTCTCCAAAGTTTTTATACATATTTATTATATTGTCTCTTTAAACCGTACAATCAACAAATAATAACTTCTACGCGAACAGTCCTTTTATATGAGCTACTCCTATTCGGATATGTACCATTGCACCCGATTTGTGTGCACGCACGAAGCAACCGGTATGGAATGTATTCTATGAACAAAATCATTACATTTCTTAAGAAAAATGCTAAGGACTTTAAAAATAATTATAACTCTTGTTAGACCTCTAGTCTCTAGATAAACGTTATTATTTTAGGTTGTGTCACTGTTTTCTAAATCAATTTCCTACATACTTTTCCTAAACTATGCGTATCAATTGACGGTTATACTTTACTCCATAACCGACTTGTATATATTTTCGTCTTCGTCTCTAGCTAACACATCCGCATAGTAAAGATGGAACGGTTCTTCTGGAACGAGTTGCTTAATTTTCTTTATAGGCACGTCCATGTTTTCGACTTTAACCTTTGTTGTGGTATGGGGATTTTTCGGTGATCGATTGCAACTGGGAAGCGGTTGTTGCAGTGGATCGATCAATTGTTTGTGCACCTCTTTGAATTTTTGCTGAGATGTAGCATCTCCCTTTTGTACCAAAACTTTTTCGTACAGCATCCTGCATAAGATGAAGACTGCGTTTATTTGCAATAAAATTGTTAACGTCCGTCATCATGAAACTTTGGATGGGAACTAACTTTTTTGAATAATATCAAATATTTATATACTCGTCGAAATTCTTCCTATATCGACCATTATCCAAATCAAAATCTTTAACAACAGTTATAAAATTATGTTTTGAGTCCAACACTGTAAACACATTTCTTTAAATTTCGGATATATCATGTCACCACTTATATGATCCGAAAAGATATTCGAGATTGGTTTCATCCTGTTTCCATAATGCGATTACATTGGCGTTATCTCTGAGTCTATGTTTTAAAGGCACTAGCGTAAGTTTGACATAGATAGAACGAATCTATTGCTTTATGTCGACCGAACGAGAAAAACTGAGTGATTTTACTTTGCTCGTTTGCAGGTATATCATCGAAAACCATAATTGAATCTTCTTTGGTATCTCCGGGTTCGATCAAATCATCGCAATTTTCAAACTCATGGTAACCAATTTCTTCTTTTAATGGTGTAAAACGTTTCTTAACAATTCGTATTTCGGTTGATACAAACTCTTCGAAAATACATAGACATTTTGAAATCTAAGACCGTTCTCGTGCAAGATCAGAGATATTAAAGCGTTGGTCTTCCCAACTCGATGGTCCCACGAATATAGCTCGTATGTTAGACGGGAACAAGGACCATGTTTACCATCCTCTTTTGCATTAGCAATAAAAAGTTATCATAATTCTGTATAGGTATTTTAACTTCTGGTATAACATCTCTGGATGCATCGTTGGAATTATGTAATTTCTTCACGTTCTGCAACCTTTTAACATATCTGCATAACGTTGTTCTAGGTATATTATATTTTTACTAGCAGCGTGAAACTCGAGCCATCCAGGATATCCTCTGCTGCTTTTGTAATAGATTGTTTGGAGCACCACTGATTGCTTGAATGCGACATCTTTCGAAAAATGTCTTACTATAACTAAGCTCTACCCAAAACTACTTCCTTATATACCAAATTTAATCTCCTGCTCACATAACCAATCACCATATGACCATATGACCACATGACCACATGACCATATGACCACATGACCACATGACCATATGACCATATGACCATATGACCACATGACCATATGACCATATGACCACGCCACATGACCATATGACCACATGACCATATGACCACATGACCACATGACCACATGACCACATGACCATATGACCTAATTGCTTTTTAATGAGTTTTCTCATTAAAACCCATTAACATAATTGCTTTTAAGGTTTTCTCATTAAAAACCCAAACCTAATTGCTTTTCCTTTTATCTAACCTGGGTCCACGGTTTTAATGGAAAACTCATTAAAAAATTGGTGCTAATGGGTTTTAATGAAAAACTGTAATGTTTTAATGCTGTGTGTGTGGGAATGTTTCATGTGGTTGGTCGTGCGTGTTGTCATGTGTCGCGTGTCGGTCATTGTGTATGGTGGGTCGTGGTTTCCTGTGGTCATGTTGTTGGGCGGGTGTGATTTTGGGTGAAACATTTTTGGGGCAATGTGGTGACTGAAAGGGGGTTCGGCTCGTTTTGGGGAAAAATATATCCTTTGCCCTGGCGGTTCCATCGTCAAGGTGGGTTTGTATGTGTGCGTGTGCGGATGGGGGTCGCTGTTCCGTCTGACGTGGGAATCGGTGATGGGAAAAACGGTGCCTTTGGGTGATTCAAAAAGTGTTTTGTCCCGGGGGTGGCGGGTTTTAAGAAAAGGGGGTTTCCGGGTTGGGGATTCGTGGTTTTGTGAATGGGCGAAACCGGGGCTTGCGTTCTTTGCAAACCCAAACCCAATTTCGAAATGCTGGGGGAAATTTTTGGTTTATGTTGAATTGCGGGTAAAGTGGTTGAAAAATTTAACGGGGCGATTTAATTCGTTGATTAAGTTGAATTAATTTCAACTGATGAGGACGGTTTTGGAAAACTCTTCTCTTTCGGGCTTCGGTTGGGCCGGGAGTTGCAAAAGGTGGAAAGCGTTGAAAACGCCATCGGGTGAATTAAAGTGGGGTTTTGGGCAATCTTGGTGTTTTAGCGGGGAGAAATGAATCTTGGAACTCGGGCCATGGTTGGGGTGTGTTTTTGAAAAAAACGTTTTCTGAATTAATTTAAAAATGCGATAATGATGTTCATAAATTCATGGTTCTGTCCGGGGTCGCAAATATCCGGAAATATGATTGCTGGTATTGTGCGGGGAAAGGTTTAAAAAAGGGGTTTGTCTCTGATTGAAGATCGGTTTAAAAATAGTATCTGGGTGTAATTGGGTTTTAAAATTTTGAAATGGGGAAATGAAAAATTTGTTTGCGTTTTTTAAAATTTAAATTGTGATAAAGAATGTTGTCGATGTGTTAAATTTTGTTAAATTAAACGTTTTGTTTTAAAAATAAATTTTGAATTTTCGGCAAGGTTAAAACAAAAATTTCAATTTTTAAAGGGTGTTGGTTGTTAATGAATGTTTTAAATGTTAAACAATATTTGTTGGGGTTTATTTGTCGTTGGTGTTAAAAAGGTTTTTAAATTCCTTGGAACCCAAAATCGTTAAATGTTGAAATCCCCAATTTGGTTTTGTGGTCTGGTTTGGTGGGTTTTTAAAGTTGGGGTTTTTATTGAAAAGGACGTTAAAAAATTTGGGTTTGGGTTGGTTTTAAAGTTCCTGGGTCATTTGCTTTTGCCTTTGAATGAAATTTAAAGTTGGCGGTTCGTGTAATGTTTTGTTTCTGGTTAAAAAGTTTGGAAAGTCAGGGGGAAAAGGGTGGTTTTCAATAAATTGGGTTCGTTTCCCCGTTTGTGTTCCGGATTTTCCGTTTGCAAAAAACTTTTCTTGAGTTTAAAAATTTTGGTGGTGCTGGTTTTTTTGGCTTTTTGGTTCGAATGGCTGATGTTTTCCTTTTGCTTTTGAAAATTTAAAATTTCTTCAGGGTTTTTAATTTAAAAATGTTATTAAATTAAGACGGGTTTTTGCAGCTGTTTTTATTTTTCCCTGGGTGCCGAAAATTAAAAATTTTCGGTTTAACAATTAAATTTAAGATGTTCGTTGGGTTGGTTGTCTGGGTGAGGGCGTCTTGGGCGAAAAGGGTGGTTTAAAATTTAAACTTAAATTACAAAGTGGTATTTGGTGGCTAATTGGCGGGGGCGGTCCTGGGGTGGTGGTTTCATTGGGGAAATTGTTTTCTGTTTAATTTCAAATGGTATTGCGGGTTTTTTGGGTTAAAGCCCTGTTTTGGTAGGAAAATTTTTGGGTTTTTTCGGGGAAATGAAATTCCCAAATTAAACCCATGAAGTCTTCTTTAAAATGGGAAGGTGTTTTTTGGTATTACAAAAATTAATGGTTGGGTTTAAATAAATTTAAGTGTTGGTTTCAGGGAAAAAAAGTTGGCGGAGGGGTTCCTTTGGGGAATATTTGTTAAATTAAATTTTGTTATCACATGGGTGGGCCCGGAATTTTTATGGGCCCCTCCAAATTGGTGGTTTTCTGTTTTAAGGACTTTTTGTTTGGCGGTTTAGGGTTTTTTGGGTTTGTAATTTAAATGCCAACTGTGGCTGGTTTCGTAGGGGCCCGTGGGTTCAATGGCGTTTAAAAGTTAATTTAAACCCAATAAGGCTTTTTTATGGTTTTTTAAATTTGCCTTGGCGAAATTCAATTTTAAATCCTGGGTTTTTGGTTTTGAAAGGGTGGTTAATTTTTTATTCATATGAATGGGAATCGTTATTTTTGCGGTGGGAAGGGTTTATTTGTTATTAATTTTAACTTTTTAAAATTGTTTTTGTTTGGAAAAAATTTTGGTGGCGTTGTTGTTTTGTTTTTTTTAAAAATTCATTTCAACAAAATTTTTTTTTTTAAAAAGCGGGAAAAGATGTTGTTATGCGGGGTAAATTTTTTAATAAATTTAAATTAAAATTGGGTTTTTTCTTTAAACAAAATTTTCTGGGGTTAAAAACAATTTTGGGAAAATTTGAAAAAGTTTGGAAGAAAATTTTTGATGGTTTTGAAATATGTTAAAATGAGGGGTAAAACGAAATGTTTGTAATATTTTAAATTTTTTTTATTTTTTGAAAAATTTCCAAATCTTTGCTAATGTTTACTGTAATTATTAAGAAATGCTAAACCAGTTACTGTATTATTAACCAGGTTACTACATACCTCAAAGTTCTTCATACCCTCCACAACCTAAATTTCTAATAGTTTGACTACTATAGCTTGGTAAGTCCCTATCACTATATCGAACCGTTGTTTTAAATTCTTACGATGACGAGCCCCAAGTACCTCCTAGCGGAGATCCGAATGAGGGGTATTTTACCTCCAGACAAGAATTTCACTTGTGAGCTCTCCATCATACATAATTTGTGTTTTAGGCCACGTGTACCTGGGAAATATTGTGGTATAGTAGGAACCACGAAAGAAGTCCTCTACGTTATAGGTGTTTAACTCAATTCAAAACATACGTTTAAGATTATTTTAAAGCTTAACTAATGTATATGATAAAGATAGTTATACGATTTGTACGTGTTTTAAGTAAAGACATACGTAAACACGTTCATCTGGAAAAACGACAGAGAAGAGTGTGTCCGTTTGTTTTTAACTTTATACTTAACAGGCTAACCTTTGGTAAAATTATACCTTTTCTTTAAAATAAAATATCTTTCTTAGTTTTTTTGTAAATGGAATATACTTTTTAAAGTTTTAAAAGCTTGACGGGCACTTCCGAATCGGAACAATTATTGGGTATTTATGAACTAGATGCTACATTGACTTAAAATTTTCAACTTAATTCATACGAATACAAGTGATGACGCAGACGACTTCTTTCATGGTTTCGACTATAGGTGCCTATATCTTTCCACAATGCAGTTTTTAAAGATTTTAGCAAAAAGCCGTATCTGTCACGGCCAACCCCCAACAACCTTGTAAATTATTGAGGATCGCCCGAGACCAACCGACTCTCTTTCAATATCTTTTAGCCAGCAAGCTTCTGCCCGTTGCTGCGCCTTTTAATCGCCTTTTACGATAAGCAAGCTTACTATAGTAGTATTCGTTGTCCCCTACTATAGGGATAGTGCACCATTGTATACAAGTTGTACCCTAACAGACAGAGATAATTAACCACCTGCTTTGATAACACCTGTTTTGAAATGAACGAAGCTCTTACCATGCGAGTAAGAGTGACAAACTATAAACTTTATTGTTTCTAGCGAACGTTAAAGTGCACCTGCTTGTTATCAGTTGTCGGAACTTATATAACAACGGAATAAATGTGTTTTCACGCTCATAGATTTAGGAATATTAATCTGCGACAAATTACTCAGTACAAAAAAATTTTAAGTAATTTGTAAATTGTACCAACCCAACTATATGGACAGGAAACGTGTATAAGGATTATAGTTGATGATACGCGAAATATTTTGTATGTTTTGCTAACAAAAAACAATTATACAGCGAGAAGGTCTAATAATGTACAGTAGTGTACAGTACTCGCGTGGAAAGTGACATTTCACACTCGTGGAATAGTCGCGCTCGGCTGACGCCTCGTGCGACAATACTCTTCCACTCGTGTGAAATGGGTCACTTTCCACGCTAGTAATGTAATATACTATTTTTACTAAATTCATATAAAAACACTAACTTTTTGTACAACATAACATGCGAGGTCCTTTTATGTCAGATCTGGATATAGGAGTTCACAACATTGTTGTTACAACTACTAGTATTTTAAATTTTGGGTTAAAAATATTTAGCGTTTGCAAATTTTAGAAATATATGTTGAAAGTCCATTTCGAAGTTAACAATTCCCTAAAATATGACCCAAAAGCTATGCTAAATTTTACCCAGTGGTATAAATTCTCTTGATAATTTAGTTAAGCTCCAGATATTAATTTTTAATAAATATTCGACTGACCTGTGCAATTCAAATCAGTTTTATGCTATAAATTATACATTTAACGTAAACATTGATAATTTTAGTAGAAATTCTGATTGCATTTTAATATAGATAAACATATATTAGGTAAACGTTGTAACAAATATATTATGTGGTACTAACTTTAGTAGCCACTTCTACTTGTTATAGCTCTGTGGTATTTAATCCTTTTTATTTAGCGTGATAATATCAGAAGAAACAATTTCATAATAGAAAAGAAGGTTATTACTATTTAATTAGCTTTAGATTTATCATAAGAAAACATACAATGAGATGAGATTATAATTGGTAGATAATTCTTATGCTAAAAAGGATCTTTAATTTTCTTAGCGCTTCGGTGGAATTGTAATTGGACAACATTTTTGTTATGGAAGAATTTGAGGCCTTTGTAGAGCTTTTTTTAGAAAAGCGTGATGAGAAGATGTCGGTCGTTTATTGTGGGATTCCCACCGGCAAGGTTTTGTTAATCAGATGAAGCCCTAAGTTTGTCGATCGGAATTCTTTTAGAAGCAACAGTTTCCTTACGTATGCAAAGACCAGGTATTTAATACCCTCCTTGACATAGGAGTCAATTCCTTGTGAATGTTTGATTATTTTGTGTTAGTTATGGTGGAAACTTTGTTATCACGTCTTTTAGACTTTTCAAAATACTCATAGAGTCGCTAATGATATCAAATTTTATGAAAGGATTAAGTAAATAGTACTAAATTTTATGGACGGATTAATTTTGCATTTAAGTTTTAACATAAAAAGCCGTAGAAGTAATGATGTTCTAATAGTCTTATATAGGATTCATTTTCTTGTTCGGTGTTAAAAATATAAAAAAAGGGGAAAACTTGCGCTTTCCAAATCCAAAGTTGTTCTGTAGAACATATGAGATATACATGTGGTTGTATAAAGAGATTTGTAAAGTTCACTTTCCCTATAAATGTCTAATTATAGTACGTTCGATAATTAGTAGATTAATAGTGTCATTCATGTACTATGTCAATATAAAATTTTCTTAATTTATGTAATTCTCATGCTGTTTAAATTTTTTGTAACAAATACTACAAGCGAGGCTTATTTGAAACATATGTGAACCAATCTACAAATCTGTCGATTGGGTTATAAAGATTTTGTTTTAAAAATAGTACCAAATGCTAAGATCTCATTATGTAAAGAGAAAATTTACGAATTTTAAGAAATCAATTTACTTTTGAATATTATACCTGTGACTTTACTTAAAAAAAGGATTTATTTTAAACTACATTTTTGGTTCAAAACTCTGTCTTTATATAATATGAGTAGTTAAATTTACTGGCGCCACAATTGAGAAAATAAAGTTTGAGTAATGAAATTAGAAGAATACTGAAGCAGTATAAGGTTATAGAAATGACGTACGTGATTTCTTTTTGATATTCATTTTTAGATAAGACACCTTTAGTGTGGTAATTTCATGATGATTAGTTTATAAGGATCGTTGTACTCTTTTGTTGTAAGACACAAACTGTGTCTTTTAATTAAAATTTATTGTGTGACATTTTCTTTCAGGATCATAGTAACAGGAGTTGGAACAGATACTTTTGAAATATTTCCAGAGATGTTGTTTTGTATAACTTGTATGTTTTTTGTAATAATTGAAACCTGTGAGTTTCTGCACCTTCTCATAGGATATTTTCGTTATTTATCGTCTATATAGATGCGGTGGCGCTCAATCCCTCTTTCCCTTTACACGTGTGTTCATAATTGAGTTTACGTTATATCCACGTCCATTCTCATTGCTCACCCTTGCGGTAATTCCCAAATTAAGCCGCGAATATCGTGAAGTTCGTGAATCTATTGGAAGTCAAGAATAAATTCTTGCCCGATAATAAAACTAAATATCGCTTCACTGACGCCCAACATCAAAATAGTTGCATTGGCGTGCCTGACTCACCACAAACCAAACAAAAAAAAAGAATAAATTGTTACAAAGTTCTTATGTAAATGTGACATTGACTTACTTTTTTCAACTTCAAAACGACCAGGTGGCAGGACATCAAGTATAAAGTTAATCGCTTAACTTGAATTGTTAAACAAATGTTTAAAGTTCACAAGATATTACAAGGGAGTATATGTTTCCAATCGAAACAAGTAAAGTTCCTATAACAATTTAGCGAAACCGTAAATTACCAAGGAATTGAATGCTTGTTGTTTTCCTTTACTCTTTGAAGATAATTTGCTAATTGAATTTATTCTGCGTCAATCATACACCAATAAACTGAAACGAAGTAAAAAAAAACGCCATATACAGGGCTTTTCACGACGACCGTGCATTAGACATTTCTCAGAAAGTACAAGAGATAGAAGTATGAAATTTTATATCTAGTGATTGTTCGACATGCCGAGTTGATCTAAAATATTTTCGTTTTGATAGCACTTCCGGTTGTACCGGAAGTTGATATTATCTTTGTTATTTTAAATGGAACACCCTATATATTCTTGCATTTTTAGATTCTGCACAAAATTTTAAGTTAAATTCCTTTAATAAGTAATATCTTAATATTTTACCGTTTTCGAGATATTTAGCTTTTTATGTTTTTTTTGTAAAAAACTGATATACTTTCTTGACAATAATGTACATTTAAACTTACAGTTTAGAAACCAATTATTAGCAGATATACTATTCAAATGTTTGATTAACATTTAAATGTATTTGTTTCCATTCAACACCATACGAGGTGTCAGACATTTTTACTTAAAGTTTCTTGCATAAAAAAATCTGAAAAGTTAATTTTTCTAAATGGAACACTCCGTATATTTTGATATTTTCAAATTGCTCAATCATTTTTAAGGTAACTTTATGTAACAAGTCCTATTCTGAAGTTCAACTGTCTTTAAGTTATTTGATTTTAATGACATTAAGTGGTTCTACTACGATAATAAAAATAAATCTCAGCATTATGTTCGTAGGAGACTTTAATGAAGCTTGAAAAAGAATAAAAGAATAATTAATCTTTATACTATAACATATGCCCGAAAATGTCACCATTTCTTTCCAAACATGCATTTATTCTTTTAATAAGGTTATCGTGTGTTACTTTTCTTATTGCTTGTGGTGTTAATGAATTTATAGCAGCTCTAACTCTATCTTTCATATTGGCTTTGGTTGTGATAGGATCTGAATAGACGATGTTCTTTAAGTGACCCCAAACGAAAAAATCTAGTGGATTACCATCAGGAGTTCTCGGGGGCCATCGAAATGGACCATTATTTGCAATCCATCGGTCTTCAAAAATTCCTGTGAAAAAATCGCCAACCAGTCGGTAATTGTGACATGGAGCACCATCCATTTGATACCATAAGTAATCTCTTTGTGGATGGTTTTGTATTATTGGCTGCACTCCATTTCTTAACATATGAACATACCCTTCTCCAGTTAAATTTTCTTCGTAAAATTCGAGATAAAGGGTTAAATCGCAATTAATTGCACAAAATACATTAAATTGCCATTTCTCTTGAAAATTTCTTTCACGAACTACGTGTGAATTTTGTGCAGCCCAATAATTGCTGTTGTGCCTATTAAAGACTCCATTTTTGGTAAACTTTGCTTCGTCTGTCCAAATGTTTTTTTAAAAAGTTTTTGTTTTCTTGACTTTTAGTTAGCAACCACTCAAAAAAACTGAACTCTCCGAGGCAAATCAGTGTCTTTTAAATGTTGGATGCAGTAAAATTTATATGGGCGCCATTTGTATTTATTAAGTATACGATAAATGGTCACATACGGTATACCTATTTCTCTTTCGGCTTCGTGTAATGAAGCAGTTGGGTAAGCAGATAAAAATCCTAAAACAGTGATTTCATTGTCTTCATTTTCAACTTGCGGCTTTCTGCGTTTAATGTGTGGAAGAAATGCTCCATTCGTTCTACAGTTTTGAAGTAGACGATTAACTGTATTCTTATTGGGTTTTTGGAGATGCGGGTATCTATCTGCAAATAATCGACAAGTTCGACTAATTATTCTATTACATTCACCGTAAGTAATTATTAAATTTAAGAAATCTTTATTATTATAATCTAATCTTGACATTTTTATTATTTTATAACACACACAATCTAACACGTAATCTAATAAAGTAATAAGACAGTTTGTTTGTTAATTCTGTATTATTTGCCAAAGCGTCGTACGAACATAATGCTGATATTTATTTTTATTATCGTAGTAGAACCACTTAATGTCATTAAAATCAAATAACTTAAAGACAGTTGAACTTCAGAATAGGACTTGTTACATAAAGTTACCTTAAAAATGATTGAATAATTTGAAAATATCAAAATATACGGAATTGTTCCATTTAGAAAAATTGACTTTTCAGATTTTTTTATGCAAGAAACTTTAAGTAAAAATGTCGGACACCTCGTATGGTGTTGAATGGAAACAAATACATTTCAATGTTTATCAAACATTTGAATAGTATATCTGCTAATAATTGGTTTCTAAACTGTAAATTTAATTGTACATTAGTGTCAAGAAGGTATATCAGTTTTTTACAAAAAAAAACATAAAAAGCTAAATATCTTGAAAACGGTAAAATATTGAGATATTACTTATTAAAGGAATTTAACTTAAAGTTTTGTGTAGAATCTAAAAATGCAAACATATACAGGGTGTTCCATTTAGAAAAATTGACTTTTCAGATTTTTTATGTAAGAAACTTTAAGTAAAAATGCCGGCCACCTCGTATGGTGTTGAATGGAAACAAATACATTTAAATGTGTATCAAACATTTGAATAGTATATCTGCTAATAATTGGTTTCTAAACTGTAAGTTTAAATGTACATTATTGTCAAGAAAGTATATCAGTTTTTTACAAAAAAAACATAAAAAGCTAAATATCTCGAAAACGGTAAAATATTAAGATATTACTTATTAAAGGAATTTAACTTAAAATTTTGTGCAGAATCTGAAAATGCAAGAATATACAGGGTGTTCCATTTAAAATAACAAAGATAATATCAACTTCCGGTACAACCGGAAGTGCTATCAAAACGAAAATATTTTAGATCAACTCGGCATGTCGAACAATCACTACATATAAAATTTCATACTTCTATCTCTTGTACTTTCTGAGAAATGTCTAATGCACGGTCGTCGTGAAAAGCCCTGTATATCTAGGAGGAACTGACCTCCTGGCATTCGCATTTTGCACGCTCAATTCCTTCTAAAACCAACCTTGTTTCAAGAACTGAGGGCGATTGTCGTCCGACTCATACAGCCATACGATAAAGCATGAGCTTTTATTTTTTATTTTAAATAATATTCGTTCTCTAATTGAATAATACTGCAAACGCTTAAATAGTAATTAATATTAAGGGACTAATTACTGAATTAAACAATTAGTGCACTAAGTGTAGTAAAACGTATTTATAAAGCTCAGCCAAATAGTGTATTACAATACGATTTCTGTAGTGTGATGTTCTCATGCTAACAAAGTTCTTTTTCTAAATTGTTTTGGGAGTGACTAACTTATTTAGCAACACTACATAACTGAATATATTTGAAATAGAAACAGCAAGTTCACTTACATAAGTGATCAAAAATTCAAAACGTTGGGTTAAGTAGTTCTCCGTAACATCCACCTTGAATCACTCTTATATCGAATGTCATTCTAGTACTAGTAGTTTCTCGTCTAGTAGCAAAAAAACGATCCAAGAACTCGAAATTTAAATTTTTGTATGAATTAATCTAGGCATTCGTTAAGTATAATCATATTACCCTTGGTATGATCTTTATTAGTCGCAAAAAAAAACAAAAACCATGATTAGAACTTGCACTAATATTACTTAATACTTGATTGCACATCTGCTCCCACTTCACAATTATATGATATCATAAAAAACTGAAATATCATAGCGCTGTTATCACGCGTGACGCACACTACGTTACAAAAATATACAAACTTTAAAAACTTTAGATTTTAATCAAATTCAAAAAATCTTTTTCTTTTATAAACAGCACTGAAAAATATAACACTGAAAAATTTATGAGATTCCTACATTCACTACATTCTTTTATACACCATTAAAGAACGGAGCTTGTTTTGTGAGCTTTTTCTACATGATTATGCAGAATGATACATAAGCTGTTCTTTCTCGATTTTATTCTTCGCACTTATACAATGTTAGAAAATCGTGATAAAGGTTTATTTTGTGTAAGAAACAGTGTAGATTACGTAATTTTTTTGTTATGGTTTTCCTACGATACAACACAAAAATGCTAATTATACATCTTCGATGACCTCCTTTCCGAAATCAAATTTATAACATATAACTAATAATTTTCCCCGGCTAGGAAAGTGTGAACGTACAAAAACAAAAAAAAAGATTAAATAAAAGAAATTATCAGTCTTCGTTTGAATCAATTATGCAGTTTTCCAATACTATATGTTTGTGAAAATTACGCCCTATGCAGATTACCTCATCAAAGATTGTAATAATGCTGAATTTTTTGTCTCACTTCACTGTATTATAGTTCCAGAAAACTAAAATTGTCATAAATATGCGAAACATGATATGGGAACTTTTTTAAAACAAGCTTGAATTATGAAGTGGAGGCGTGATTAAACCCTTAAAGTGCAGATTTAGGTTATGCACATCGGTGCAAAAAGGAATTTTGTTACAGCTGTTGCAAACAACCATTAGCCCCAGACCGGTGTGGCCTGGTGGGACTGATGCTAGTAGAGTACCCTCTGTGTAAGGATTTTTGTGTGACATCATCATTATTAGGTTTTCAATGCTGGAATTTGTTGGACGCATACTTTCGGTGTTTCTTATTTTGAGCTACCTACTAATTTTTCTTAAATTTCCACAGCCTACTTCTTTAGTTACCTAAGTGCTATAGTCTAAAGTATTCCTCGATCTTTGATTTTTCCTTTCTCTGCATCTAATATATCCCTCACTACTCCCTCGTGCCTTAGAACGTGCCCTATTATTCTATCTCTCCTATTTTTACTGTTTACTACATATTTTTTTCTTCCTCTACGATTTCTAATAACTGTTTGTTCTTAACCTTGCATGTCTATGATACCTTCATCATACGTCAGCAGCATCTTTCAAAAACTTTGATCTTTATCTTGACCGCTTCTCCTACTGTACACGTTTCACAGCCATACAGTGCTGTGCTCTCAATATATGTTTTCAGCAGTCTTTTCTTTATTTCCACGTTTGTTGTCTTGTTAAATGCGGCATGGCATGTGCTAATGTTTGTTTTATATCTTTTGAACCTTCTCCTGCTTTACATACTAGTACTTTAGTTTTATTTTTGTTGATTTTTATACCATATCTCTATGTTGTACTCTTTCATTTCATTAAGAGCTGCTTCTAACTCTTTCTTGCTAGATTCCAATTCCGATATATCGTCTGTGAATCTGAGCATATCAACGGTTTGACCCTGCATAATAATTCCAAATGCCTTTTTATATTTTATGGTATTCATTGCCTCTTTGATATACAAGTTAAACATTAATGGGAATAGCACACATCCCTGCCTCACCCTTTTCCTAATATTTATTTCTCTACGATCCTGCTGTAATTCTATTACAGCTGTTTGCTCTTTGTATAAGCTATGTACTATCCGTCTATCTTTATAACTCAGCCCTATACTTTTTAGTATTTTGAACATTCTTGCCCACTTTTCATTGTCGAATGCTTTTCCAGTTTTTCAAACCCTGCATACATGCTTTCTCTTTTTTCTATTGTTTCTCCATTATTATCTTTAAAGCTAAAATGAGCTACAGTGATTCTCTGTTCCTCCTAAATACAAAATCATCTTCTTCTAGTATTTTTTTAATCCGCTTTTACATCTGCCTTTGTACAATTCTAGTTAATGCTTTTGTCACGTGTGCTGTTAAACTTATTATTAGAATACACATCTATCTGCACCTTTTTCTTTGGCATAGTGATCGTGGTGATATATTTCAAATCATTGATTTCCCGCCTGTATCATGCATATGATAAACAAGTTGAAAGAGACATTCTGTTACTGCATACCCATCGACTTTTAGAGTTTCTACTTGCGCTTTTGCCTGTACCCGGCGACTTACTATTTTTCAGGTTCCTTAAAGCTAGTTCAAATTCGTCTCTAAGTATAAAGTATCCCAAGTAATTTTTTTCAATATCTACTTCCTGTTCTAGTGCTTCTGATTTCGGTCCTGCATATAAATTCCCAATATATTCTTGCCATCTGCCCATTTTCTCTACATTTTTCTTACATTTTTGCTATACTGTTTTATATCCTTAAATTTTTTCTAACTAGTTTGTATACTTCGGCTGTCTTTCCAATTTTCATTATAGTTTGTACTGGTTTGCACTTATACTCATTCCATTGTTCTTAACTTTCCTGCATTTTCAAATAATTTACCATTCTATAGCTTTGTATCTTTGTTTTTGTATTTTCGTCTTTCTTCTATTAAATTAAAAATATATTTTGTCACCCATGGCTTCTCGTTTTCTTTTTGTTTACACCCTCAAATATCTCCGGCGACAATGTTTTAATGTTATTCCATTCTACTTCTACTTCCTTAGTATCAGAAATTTTCCCGATGTCTTTCAACAATTCGTTTGACTTTCTCTCAAATCTTTCGTGGATATTTTTACCTTTTACTTTCTCAAAGTAAAACTGCCTTTTTCCGTTAATCTTTTTCAAATTTTTAAATATAAGCGAGGCTTTCATAATTCCTTTGTTGTGTTCATTGGTCTGTATCTGCTTCCGGCTAGCTTTTACAGTCCTCTACTTGATCCCCAAACCGTTATCTAACAAGAATGTAATATTCGATATCGTCATATGTCTCCTAGCATCTTTAGTCTTCTTGTATGGTATTGAAATAATGAATTTGTGATAGTTAAATTGTTTCTATCGCAAAATTCTACCAACCTATTTCTTACCTTGTTCCTTGTGCCTAAACTAAATAATCCCACTACCGTTCCTTTCCTGCCCTCACCTGCCCCAGTGTTAAAATGTTCAATAATTATTAAATTTTCGTACCCTTTTACGAATCTTAGTATGTCTTCGATATCTTTGTAGATCGCTTCCACTTCTTCCTCATTGTAGCTAAAGTTGGACGTGTAAACTTGTAGTATTACTGCATTTGCCATTTAGATTCTAATCTAACCATGAGTGCCCGTTTCTTCCTTTGTAAGTGACTATCTACACCATATCCTCTTTGTCCGCATAACTATTCCCGCGCTCACATATCTCCCCTCCGATCGTTCATGAATTACTCTAAAGCCTCCGCTCCAAAAACCTTCCTTTTCTGGCTGCCGAACTCTGCTAATCCCTTCTATGTCTAATGTTAACCTATCCATTTCAATTTTCAAATTCTTTAGTTTACCTACTTGCTTCATGATCCTAACAATCCATGCCCCGACTCGCAGGATGTTCCCAGTTCTTCATTTAAATTTATCGATCAAAACTTTAAAGTAGTTCCCTCCTGGAGATCCGAAACGAGGACTACTTCAACTTCGAAATCTTTTACTCCAGATGATGATGCCATCTTGTTATAAAACGTTTTGATACGCTGTATACTTGGCAGATAATGGGATGGTTTTCTATTGCCTTCTACATTGCAGAAGTGTGTCTTAGAATGCCATATCGACCCCTATGTTCTCTCTGCTACTCTAAATATCAAAAGAGCTGCGACCCTCTTTCGGAACCCGCCTTAGTGAAGTTTTTCGCTAAAAATCCCACTAATTTGGTTAAACCTACAGTTCGGTTCTTTACCTTACTGAAACACGCAAACCGTTTTACCCGTTCTAGTATTCTTTAACTTCTTTACGGTGCAGGTCTGTTTAAAACGTTTTGTGTGACATTAAAATTATTTTTTAGGTTAAGGATTATGAATGCTTTAATAAATTGTTGCAATCTTAACATCAACAAATGATACTTCAGTTATAGATTTAATTAATCAACAAGTAGTAAGAGCAAATTGTAGTAAATTAAATACAAGTAATCCAGTCAATTAAATGATATCTATATCTATTATTCATGCTAGCGTAGGGTTGAAGTTCGGCAAGTCAAATTGCAAGATTTCTTTTTATATACTTAAGCACTGTATGCCGGCGCAGAAAGATTTTGCATGTCGGCTTGTATATCTCGTTTACGATGACTTCCTTACTTATGTCTGGACAATACTAATGCCAAGCTGGCAGCCAGACCATAAAGTGGTGGTACCATCGGTGAAAGTTCAATTTTTGGCTGACAATATTTGTTCCTAGCAGCTTCAAGGGTTGCGTTGTAAATTGATAGAGGTACAAAGTTGAGTTCTTGATCGTTCGTTCCAGTAGTGTTTAACAACATTTATATCAGCAGATAGTTGTTCGAATTCATCATCGATGTATAGTTCCCTTACTACATCCGAGTCTTCAACTGGCTTGCCAATCTTGGTGATATAATGGTTTCTTGCATTGTATACTTTAACTTTACGTCCAGCGACATCTGAACTTTTAGGCTTTTGGAAAATGCATAATGAGACTGATGGTAAACTTTTTAGAAACAAAATCACTACCATCATGTTGATCCGGCACATTAACAAGACGTTTCTGCTGCCTGTTGTACTCGCCACTGCGGTTATTACAAAACCACGTCCAGCGAGTTCTCGCTAACAAGATTACAAGCGCTTATGCTCAGAACATCCAAAGCGGTCCATGGACATTTTGCAACTGAACAATTGTTTATTGCGCTTATTCTAATATACTCTCCTCTCTTAGTTCTTCTATTACAAACACCATCGTAATTATGCTTTCCTCAGTTGCATTTCCAGACTGGTTGGACACGTTGAATAATTTTAGCCAGTTGATTAATTGGTGAAATAATATCCACGAATCACCCGATATTGAAAAACATACGTACTCGACAGGATTTTCAATTAATTCTTTGTAAAACCTCTCCGAAAAACGCAAACATTTATCCGTAGGTTGTAGTTTTTTAGACTTTCTCCGAAAATCGGAGAGATGTTTTTGCACATTTTTGTCAAACCTTTTGGTATTTTTTTGAGAACGCAGTTAAATCTTGTACCGTATATGGATTAAACTTTCTTCTATTAATCGACACTGATTTGACAATGTCCAAGTATTTTGGTGAATCTTCTTGTAAACTGAATTCACTGTCTTCGGGGCTGATGTCTTTAAAGACTAATAGATTGTATAGAGTTCTAGTACCAGGATACATCATATTATATAAGTTTATGTCGCTGTTTTCAGGATTAATTTCGAGCACGCTCTCCCTTAATCGCCATTCATTTAGTTGGGCATTTTACTTTACTCCATAACTGATTTGTCTATATTCGGGCTAACATCTGCATATTAAAGATGTATAGCTTCCTCCAGAATAGACTGTTTAATTTTCTTTAAAGATGCATCTCTCGCTGTGACTTTAACCTTTTTCATAACTAACATTTTTTTTTACAATATCTTGCAAATGAGATACCGTAGCTCACAAAGCTCAATCAATTGTTTATGGACTTCTTTGAGTTCTTGCTGGGATGTCGTGTAATGCTTATTGTGCTCCATAAATTTTTCCGTACAGCATCCTGCATTAACTAAAGCTTACGCTTATTTGCAATAAAATCTTTATCGGCTATCATCAAATTCTAAATCACAACTAATCACGTGTAGCCTCTCCAATATTTATATAGTTGTCGGAGTTCTTCTTATACCGTCCATCGTGGATTTCTAAATTATTAATAATGGTTATAAAATTATGTATGGTGTCATCCCCATTCCAACAAGCAAATTTCTTTTGATTTTTCAAATGGCATATAGCCGCTTGTCGCTATCTCTGAGTCTATGTTTTAAAGACATAAGTTTGGCGTTGGTAGAACAAATCTATTGCTTTAAGTCTTCTAAACGAGAAAACTGGGTGATCTTGCCTTGTTCATTCACTGGTATATTTTTAAACACCATAATCGAATACCATCGCCTGGTCGAATCAGGTGGTCGCAGTTTCCAAACTCATAGTCACCTCTTCTTTTATAAGTTCAAATACATTCCTTAATAGTTGTATTTCGGTTGATACAGGTTTTAAGAAAACACTTAGACAGTTTTAAATTTAAGCTATTAGTCAAGCGAGCGGGCCAGAAAGAAAAGTATGGGAGTCGATCAAGAAGAATTCGCCCTATTTGTGCAGAAAAGGAAACAGAAGGAAAGAGAAGCTCGCACTAACACAGTCGAAGACAGTGAAGTATAGAAATAAAAAAGAATAAAAGAACAAACAATAAGTAAGGTATATGTAACATACAAATAAAAAAATATTATATTTATCAACATACATATATCTATATATCTACTTTTTACTAACACTACAGTACAGGTGGCGAATTCACCTTACTGGAATCTGTTTAGCATTAGAAAGGAAAGAAGGGTATGTATAATAAATAGATTAAGTAAGGCAACCCACCCCAGAAGGTGAGAAAGTAGTCAGCTATACACCGGAAAGGGAGAACCTGGAACTAGGCTAAAGGCGCTATGCGCTCCGATTAGCAAAGCAATAAAAGTATTAGTCGCTTACCGGTTACGCAGGAAAGTAAAAGTTTTCATTACATAAGAATTTTTATAACTGCCCATTTGAAATTATGAACACAACAACCAAACAGGACAACCTGTAGTCAAAAATGAAACTGTTTGATCCACGACCTACACACCGGTTTCCCTTTAAAGTATAGTCACAGGAAATCTCTTCTTAAAAACATAACCTAATATGACTTGATAACATGGTCGAACTGGTTTTAAGTACAGAGATCCCATTATACCATGTATATACAATCTCACGTTCGTAATACAAACATCAGGCGTTTTACTAATGTACAATAAAATTTGCTTTATATCAAGATTTTCAGAAAATGCGCAGTAGTAAATTGGAATAAAATGCAATCAGTATTAGGGACAACACCTGGCTCTCTAATTACGATTTAAACAAAGTCAATTAACAAAAACCTATTGAATGTTAAAGGTAATATAGACTGGTCATATATTTTAATAATATTTCCGACCGTAAAAGCGAATATTGATAAAAACGGTATATTTAATTAGAAGTATGCAGAGAAGTTCTAACTTAGGGAAATGAACGTAAGAAATTCCTTCCTTATCAAAGTTAAAAGATCGCTGTAGGAAGTGAAACGACGGATCAAAACCAGTACACTAACAGTACGGAGAGAAACGCACTTCCATTAGAAGCCAGAACACGGCCATAAAAAAAGACAAACCACGAATAAATCTGTGCGGTTCAAAGTACCAAGTTTCGGATAACCAAACATGTGGTAAACTATAGGAAAATGGAAAGTATAGGATATCAATCAACAAGAACGTAGATGTAGCGGCATCGACACCTCAGTGGTTAAAGAACGGATGTATCGTAGAAAGAAATATTAGTCTCCAACCTCAGGAAAAGTAGTGATTTCCTGCAGAAAACAAAAAAATAAGATATGAAACTAGGAGAGAAAACCGTCAGTAAAAGTCCAAACGAGATTTAACTATCAAGCCTCAAAATACGCTATGGTGCTGCAAGAACGCTGGGATAAAGAAAATTTATACTTCAAGCTGTCGTAACCATGAATCGCTGCAAACGAACAATCGAAGAAAGGAATAATTAAACAGACCAAAAGTCGACTAAATTGCCGTTTCCGAAGAATAGAAGAAAACTTTAGAAAGCACATACCAACTAAATCAGCGTGAGCACTGGTAGTAAGCAAAGCCAGCCAAAAGGAAAAGGAAATGGGTATATGGAGTGAAATGAAAGACAAAAAGCATACAAAACCGAAAAATATTTAGAAGCGAACACAAAATTTGAGAAGAAAATATTAAAGTAAGGTGAAGTCATTATATGAATTTGGGACGCGTCGACTAAGATTGGAGTATACGACATTTGTGTCGCCAGAAAGAAAACGAAGCGAGATCGAGGATATCAGGATTGTTATATAGGGCTGGTTTAAAGTCTTCCACGTGATAAGTACCTACGGATGTGTCAGAAGGATCGGCGAGTCCATATGTCCAGGTACAAACATTTTTACGGATAAAAAGGGGACCCAGAAATTTAAAGCGTTGGTATTAAAATGACGTGAACTGTCGGACAGAGCAAAATTACGGTTCTAAACAGGATCGCCTAATTGGTAGGAAACAGAAGGAAGACGGTGATTATAACAGTAAGCAATGGAAAGATTCTTGTATGGGACCGGATATTTTGAAATGTTCATGATCAGGGGTAGGCTATTCAGGATCAGGGATATATATATATATATATATATATATATATATATATATATATATATATAGATATATATGCCGCTTACCTTACTTACTCGCTTATCTCGGACAGTTGTTCGAAATAATCGCCGAAGAGGTGTTCGCGAGCAAACAAGTCAAAGAAAGAATTACAACCGGCGATTTCGTGATTGGACGTTCGAATGGCACAGGATGTTTTAGGAAGGTTGACATCCCAGTAGGCATGGTCTTGAAGGTGCGGTAAAGACCTTCGGCAGGATTGGATTGGGGATGATAACGGGCTGTGGAAACGATTCGGGTGTAATAGTGGGCACATAATGAGGTGAACTGACGGCTGCGGAACTGTACAACGTTAGCGATAAAAAGGGCATGTGAGGCACCAAAAAGCAGGAAGGTTTTTTCTTTGAGAATCTTGGATGCGGACTGTTCAGTGGCGCTTCCCAAAGAAAAAATGAGAGGAGATACAGTAAAGTAATCCGCCACTACAAGGATATAGGAACGTCCTTTTGCGGAACAGGGAAGAAGGCCGACAAGATCAAAAGAGATGACTTGCCAACTCTGAGATAGGGCCAATAATAGGTTTGGAGGAAACGAGCAGAGCTTTTGGTCACACCGCAGTGCACTCTAAAGTTAATTTCTAAAATAAAATGAGATATTTACATTTAGCAATATTAAGAGATGTACAAGTACTTATATATGTCTAGTGGTTAGGATACACCTTTTGCATGCAGGCGGCCTGAGTTTAAATTCCGCTTCGGTCAAATTTTTTCTCCAAGAACTGTGTGACGTAGCTATCTAGAAAACGTATATGCGGAATAAAACAAAAGTGGCTATATACAGAGTAAGTTTAAAAATCATGACTCAAAAATAAGGTAGATTGACAAAATGACGTAGAGAAAAATAGCGGACTCTCAAAGTGACGTATGAACAAAGTATGTCAAATTGACAGCTTTGACGTAAGGAGGAAAAGGAGTGAGGAGGCATCTCATTTGGCTCAGTTCATCTACTCCAGTCGAAACAGTTTTCGTCTTCAGTTGTATCTGATTGGTCTAATTAGCACAAACTGCTGATGACAAGCGAATAAATTAAAAATATATAAAAATGTAACAAAAATACATAGTTTTAAAATTGGGGTTCAATAAAACCCTCACTAATGCTGTGACTCTTATATAATATTATTTATGTTGAATCGCATGAACTATCGTCAGTATAATCACCATTCAATGCAATGCAATTTGTTAAGCTTGCGACATTTCTAAACAACTCATTCGGAATTATCATTTAAAAGTTTTTATAAAACCAGCTTTCAAATTTTTACAGTTGCCATAGCTTTAGATAAACGCGGTATTTCCTTGGGCTTTATGGCCTAAAGGTAGAGAAACAATTACTAGGAGGATTTAATACAATTAAAACATTTTTGTTGAGAAACTTAACATAGGAGTTGTAGGATACGCTACGCTTATGTTTTCTTCACGTCCTAACGATATGCAATTAATTTTTCAAAATATTTCTGCTGCAACTATTTTAACACAGAAATATATTAGATTACGTTGACTATTTGGCTGGTTACGGTTTTATGAATACATCATGCATCTTTGCGGTAAACCTTAACACTGCGTTTTTGTTTTTGTACAAAGTCTACGTGTTCGACATTTTCGACTTTGCTGCTTTATCACAGAACGATAATAATAAATTTATTTTTTGATAACAACGACGGAAAAGCTTATGACGAAAAAACGAAATAATTGTACGTAAACCTGATAATTATTATAAGCAACTACAAGTGTTGGTTTTGCAATATTCTCAACTAATGTTAAGTGTGCGAAAGAATTTACTGGAGAATTACTAATTCGGCAAATGTCAGTGTCGGAGGATTTTGGTAGCCGCGGGCTGCTTAACCCCTTTCACAAACCACTGAATGTCAGTGAAATAGGGTAATTATTTGGATATCAATAGAAGGGGAACCGAGCTGTACCTAGGCTGTAAGAATGTCAGGGAACTATGCAGGCAAGCTCAGAATAGAAATCAGTGGACGTACGCGTCCAACCTGTTTCAAGACGAAAAACCAAATGTCGAAAAACTAACTGCACTTAAACCTGATGAGTAATAACAAAATACAGGTGCTGTTTTGCAATATTTTTAACTAATCCAAATTGTGCAAAAATATGTATTGGAAAACTATTAATTCGGCAAATGTTCTAGAGTTTGGGGACCTTGGTAGCCACAGGTTGCTTAATCCCCTTCACATACCACTAAATATCTGTGAAATAGTGCATATATTTAGAAAACAATAGGAGAACCGAGCTGTACCTAGGTTGTAAGAATATCACGGAACTGTGTAGGCTTGCTCAGAATGTATATCAGTGGAGGTACGCATCCAACCAGTTCTAAGACGGAAAACCTAATGACAAAAAAATAATTGCCCTTAAACCCAATGATTATTATAAACAACTACAAGTGTTGGTTATACAATATTTTTAACTAATCTTGATTGTGCGAAAGAATTTATTGGAAACTATTAATGCGACAAATGTTCAAGTGTTGGGGGATCACGGTAGCAACAGGTTGCTTAAACCCTTTTACATACCACTAATTATCAGTGAGATCGGGTACAGATTTTCAAAACAATAGAAGAGGAACCGAACTACATCTAACAAGAAAGAGAAGAGACTATGTTCGAAGACACCAAACAGAAATAAGAACGAAAGTGTTGGAAGTATATGTGTGGATCACAGCACTGTACGCCTATAAAATAGGGACAGTAGGAGAAGCAGACAGGAAAAGGAAGAAGCCTTGGTTGTTATGTTTCAGATGTATGATGGTCATAGCATGGACACATGAAATTAATAACAAAGGTATCTGCGAAAAACAAAAAAAAATAATAGGAAAATTAAAAGGACGAGATACGTTCTAAGGCATTTTTGGGGAATAGTGCGGGTTATATTACAAGCAGATATAGTAAAAGGAGAGGTAGAGGTAGACCTAGATCAGACTATTGCACACAGATAGTTAAAGATTCAGACTGTGGGAATTCGTGAGAAATATGTAGGTTATCTCAGAATAGGAAACAATGGAGGTAAGCGTCTAACCAGTTCCAGGACTGAAAACTTAATGATGACGATGATAACAACAACAATGTTCTTGTTCACACTTTATTCAGTGTTATACAGGTCGAACCTAATTATTTTCTGATCAAGCGGCAACAGGCAAGGTATTCACACAGATATGTTAAAATGATCGCCTAAGTGTTACGTCCGTTTCAGGTTAATAGTTTCTACCCTAAACGCGGTTCTTCACTCATTGCGTTACTATTCTAAAGCTCACAGCTTCTTTCAAAGTTTCAAAGCAATTTATGCTTTAAAAAGTTTATTGCCTCAGAAATTTTTCTAAAAACTTTTTCAGATAGAAACCTAATAGGAAAACAAAATTTTTATGTGTGTTATTTAAACACTTTTTCGTTTTCTGTATGGAGTCTCTAAAAACCGCGACAGATTGCAGTAAATAAATGTTATCCCGTCTATATTTAAAGTTTGCTGTCGTCTAGGAACCGTAATCATTATCATTCTCTTTATGAATAATTACGGTAATTAATTATATCATCAATGTATCTTTCTGCTAGCCATAATACCTTCCCAGTAAAGGTTATAAACCTTACTTGTATTCTTAGCAAAAACCTAATTACCGACCGGATGTTACCTGAAAGAAATTTCAATATCTCTAAATATCCTAACGCAACATTTTTCTCCGACCCAAATCTGCCTATCTCTGTGAATTCTGAACGTTATGCGATTTTCTAGTACCGACTTCGAAAATTATACGTTTAGTCAGATCTTGTTTTCTGTTACGCTTTGTATCATTATTCGGATTATTTTTGTTTTTTAATAATTTAGTGCTCAATATTTTTGTAATATAGATTTACAGAGAACGCAAAACGTAAATATAGTTCTTTACAGTGCATATCTTAAATGTCTATTGATGAACTGCCATACTGTGTAATTGCAAATAAATTAGTATGGACAATAAGATCCTTGTAAAATTAAACAAAAGTGCGTGCTTGTGCGCGTACATGCGTGAGTACAAACGTGCGTGAGTGCGTATGTGCGCACGTGTGTGTATAAGTCATTAGCGTACTTTATTATTCTTGATTTTAAATGAGACTGTGTAAATACCAGTATATATTTTTAGTCTTTGTGCTGTGATATTTGGGTGTTAAAAGGGCATTATGTATTCATTTTTGCAATTTACTTCGTGATTCGGCATGTGAAAATATAAATAAAAATTTTGAAGCGCATTTTAAATCACTAGATTAGAAATTAAGAATTAATTATACTGCAATAATTCAATATGCTAAAATGTAATTTTGCATAATCAATTAGCGTGCGTTATAATATAAACATTCCGTAGCTAAGATAGCATTATACGGTCATAAACATTTTCCAACAATTGTATTTAAGTATAAGAATATTTTCCAAAAACGTTTAGAACGTGTAGGGGAAGAAGCGAGCATCTAAATTTCGTATCATATACACATTTAACTGTTGTAGGTAACAAGAGTAAATAATAGGGATGGATATTTATGCAAAACCTTTTCTAAGATTTAAAACTGTTTAGTTTACAAGCAAAGTGGCAGTTGTATTATGTTTACGAAAAGTTTTTAAACATGTTTTGAAAAAACTTTCCTAGTAGAACTAATTTATAATCGAATGTGAACCGTTGCAATTTTCTTAGATTTTGTCAAGAAGTGTAGATTTAAACGTTGAACAAATAACAGAAATTCTAGGTAGTGTGGTTATCGCTGTCAATTAAATAGATCTATAGGTAGAATGGGAAACAGCTGTTGTCAGTTACAAATGCGGCTTGCAAACAAGGAAACAACTAGAGATTATTAGACAGAATCGGTACAAGTGAGATAAGTATGGGTGAACATTAGCGTTCGTTGGCTTGGGTGAGTGAATACAAGGTTTAATGGATTGAGAACAAAGTAAAAGATAGGTGAGGGTAGAACCTATGTATAGAAGTGAGATAAGTATAGCACGTGTTAACATAGGCATAGTATGAACGTTATTTAGACGGGGGATAAGCGGTTAGGCGTTCTACGATTTGAAGACAATTAAAGACAGTTGATTTAGCATGTAGGTTAGAGTGAAATAGGTATAACATGGGTTGCATAGGTGCGTATTTACAATAACTTTTGTCAGTTGGGTTGAATATACAAGAGTGGAATTGTTGAAATTCGAGGAAAATCGGTTAGTTAAGCGTGCGCATATGTTATGTTTAAGTGGTTTTTCAAAGAAGTGAGTTTCGGTTGGAGTTGTTTGTGTACGTTAGTAGAAAAGTTTTAAAAATTGGGTAACCGTTGGAAGTGTACATAGAAATTGAATGTTTGTATTATAAAAGGTTTAAAGAACTTTAACATGCTTTGAAGGGGGAAGAAAGCTATATAAACACCAGGAGATTATTTTGGAGCTCTTTACTCTCTTAGTCTCCGAGTTTGAATAGCGTAATGCTTTCTCGTAGTCTACAACCAGCTGATGGCTACAAAAGTAAAATACTTTAACGAGTTGAATAAAGGAGTACTCTACGTAAGTTAAGCATTGTTTTAATTATAATTTGCACTAAATGTGCAAAAGTATACAAATGAAAATGGAGTAAATGTCAGTGGTTGGTCAATTTGGTGGTGTACCAATAGTCGATAGTATTAGTAGCAAAGCTTGGGAAATTTGGAGGCACTTTCAATGTGGTAGATGAGTTGATTTCGTGATAAAATGGTTGCAGCTAGCGGTTATGGTTATTGCAAGTCAGGTTGGGGTGTTCCTGTATGCCACAGTCTCTAAGGGAAGGATAGCTGGCCGTGTGCAGGAATAGTATCCAGATAACTGTTGCTTTTTATTGCCTATGTGTGTAATCCGGTGTTTAGTGACTTTTGTGCATTGTGGGTATAATTTATGAACAAAAAGGACAAACTTGGAATGAGTTACATATAGAACTTTTTCAATTGCTTTATTTTAATGTATCTTTATGTGGGAATTTATGTTAAAAAAAGGTTTAGGATATTAATAATATTTGTTTTGTTTGTACAAGAGAAAAGAAACTATTTGCTGTTTGATGTGCGAACAGTAGTACGACAGGTTAAGGTTTTACTGGGAGCTCTTATTAAAACAAGGTTAAAGTAAAACTGTGGTAAAGTCCTGTTACTTTCTCGGATAATCAATTGGAAATAATTAATCTGGGGAATTATTGTTCTCGAAATGTATTATTTTTAAAAGGGATGTATATAATGTATAAATAATGTGTGAACGAGGAATTTACTTGTGATTTGACGTGTATTTTTCTCTGAGTATGTAATAAATATATGTAATTTATAGTAGCAGCTATTTTCTTAGTAGTTAATTGAATTGCAGAAAGCAGTGAGCAGCCGTGGCAAACTTCATTCCGAAGGAGAAATTTTTAAGCTTTTTAGGTATATAAGTAGCACCGAAGGTTGGTAGCATTTTAGCACCCATGAACAAGGGACATCATCAGAACCAGAGATCGAAACAGAACGCAGTTCGTAATATTTTTGGCGCCCAAATCGTGGAGCACGAGTAGTAAAAGGTTTAACTTAGAGGAAACAGAAGGGCAGCTCGCAGCAATTTATTTGGCGCCCGAAAGTGTGGCTTATTGTATTATTGAGTGCAGCCCAGGAGTTCGTAGCAATATATAACAATATGATTGCACAGTATGCCGTGAAAGATCAAAAACATAACTTTCTACGCACTAATACTCACAAATTGTATGTACTATAGTTGGACTAAAGTTTTCATCCCGACAACGAACACGACACGCACTTGGGCGATAAAGTACATTATTGTAAAGCGACACGATAGTCTAACGTACAACTTGTTCCGTCCGCTGAACGAGAACTATTCTTTTAAGTTAGCCATAAGCCAGCAAAGCAATCATGGTTCAGATTGGGTCCTACGGAAACGTATAGGTTTGGGTTAATTATGTACAAGTCAGGGTGGTACTTAATAATTTATACAATTGATATGCCATTTACATATTAAATAAATTATACTACTAAAAAGCATTAACAATTGTGTTATTATATTTTATTTTATCTTATATATTATTTTATGTTTTATATTTTCTCTTGTTGCATGTCGCACGGTAGATGTAAAAAAAGCACATTGTTCTTAATCTCCAGTACAGTATGCGATTTAACTATAAAAAAAATGGCGACGTTTCAAATCATCTCAGATCAATATCTTTTTATGTGTAACTTTTTCAAAGTCTACGCTATCTTTTATATAACAAAGAGTAAATAGGAAACCTGGTCATAGGCAAAAACTGCATGGAAACAAAATATTGCTCTCTAGTGCAGGCATAAGAGCAAATATTTGGCGTACAATAGAGCAATTTTGAGATTGTAAACGCACAGTCGCGCCTAAATTAATAATTATATGAATTTAAGAAATAGCGTGATTTAGGTATTTAACCGAAAACCGCATATTAGTGAATCAAGTTATTAATTATAAATCAATTTTTGTGGACACCCTAATTTTTTTCTATCAGAAACTATGACAAAAAAGTTCGTGTGTTGCATTGATAAGTAAGTCAATTACAGCAAAAATTTTCGAAAATGGTAGTAAACGGTAGTTAGTCGAGCTGTGCTCAACTCTCAGTATTTCTTTATTGAATATTTATTTACTATTTTTTCACTCGTATTATAAAAAGTGCAGAAACAGAAATGGGAAACAGTGAGCAACAAACTAAAATTGAATTTTGACCCAGCTTCAAATCTAAATAAAACCAATGCTTGCAACAAAGGTATATAGAAGTTGCATGTACCTGCTCCGTTTTGTACACATTCGCTGAGGTAAAATAACCGTCTGGGAATCTTATCCCGTGACTTTAAGAAGCTAAAATTGAGATTGAAGTGAGTTTGGCGACACTATAGTATATGCTGCACTAACCTCAGATCTGAATATTCTTCTTGCAAAATTAGCAGATTCACAAACATCTGATTCCAGAAAATAGCTGTACTACAGCTTTGTGCTTAATTTCTATATGAAACTGCAGTAACGCCAATTGTCACATTTATACTTACTAGTAGGACTTAAACTATTAAAAATCGACGTTGCATCATCAATTTCACACCAACAACTTTGTACAAATTTTTATTGTAAAACTTTCTTACACAAAATCATAAAAAGTTAAAACTATATTTTGAGATCGGTTAACTATTTTTAAGTTTAATACAATCTGAGAGCTTAAATTCTAAATTTATGAGATGTTACGTTGAGTTTAAGATCACAAGAGTTCTACTTGAAAAATGTTTAGCATAATTCACAATAAATAAATATATACATAGAAATATTTGAGAATAACGTCCAACGTACAGTTAGTTGTCGTGATATTTGAAAAAAAACACAAAAATGCTGGTACGTAGATGTTTTAAATGTTACTCCAAAATAAATTAAAGATAAATGTTATTTTAGCAAAATGTCACAGTGTTTGCCAAAAAATTCTGTATCTTGTTAAGATAATTATAATTTTCATTGCACAAGCTTCTATACGACTACCGACATAAGCAACCGTAGTTAATATCAACAAACTGGAAACCATTCTTTTGCTTGAAATACAAAATTTATCGCAGGATATCTCCGACATTTATTGGCTTGACGTATACTATTTTATAGATAAATTTAAACCTAAGCAGGTGGTTGTATTGGAATTTTCGATTCTTTTCTGGTTTTGCTACCCATCAACACTTGTTGAATTTCCTCTAAAGTTTTTCCTTTTGTTTCAGGTACAAAGAAGTAGGTAAATATTATGCCAGACGTAGAAAATCCTGCATAAATATAAAATGGTACGTGAACTCCATAACTGCTTTCTGTCCAGTAGAACAATTTAGAAGAGCCGCTTATGCACAGACCAAAATAAATGTTCATTATAGATAATGCTTTTGCTTTAATATTGCTTGGTAGCAGCTCTCCCATCATTAAAGTAGGAACTATTAATAACCCAAGAGGACAGCATATGTAGTACAATATCATAGCACTCAAAGGAAGCCATTTGACGGAATCTAAATTGTACGATAAACTTTGGCATAAAAAGTATGTTCCAAGAATTAGTAGGGAAGACACTGTTCCAAAACCAGATACAAATATCATTATTCTTCTACCGTAGCGGTCAAGTAGAAACGATGCGAAACATGTAACAATTAAATTTAAAGCCATACAAATTATAGCAGAAATTTCTGGTGGTATAGATGAGTCCGCATTTTGAAAAATATACTGTATGTAGAAACCTACAACGAACATTCCAGAAAATTGTTGAACCATTCGTAGTACGGCAAGTATGATAATCGCTTTTAAGTTACTCTTAACTGTAAAAATATCTTGAAATCGTCCTGGTTTAGACTGCTGCAGCTGCACAGCGGTTTTTATACGACTAAATTCAGTTTCGACGTTCGTCATTCTTGTAAGTCTTCCTAGCGCATTACGAGCTTTATCATCAGCACCCTTAGCGATGAAGTAGTACGGTGACTCTGGCATCAATGCAAAGGTTATAACAAATAGAACTGGAGAAAATATTGAAATGTATGCTGCAGTTCTAATTGGAACATACGAGCCGTAGATATTTATTAGAAGTTGACCCAGTAAAATTCCCAAACTGAGACTTGTAGCAGCTCTCCCTCGTATTTTCGGTTGAGTTACTTCACCAAGGTACGCAGGCAACGCAGTATACATTCCACCATCAGATACGCCCATTAATATTCTTGTGAAATATAAGGTCTCCACGTTTTGAGAGTTGGCTGTAACAAGCCAAGTAATAACTTGTATTGGCGCTAAACTTAGTAAAGTATATTTTCTGCCAATTCTATCAATAAGAAAACCACAAAGAGGACTGCCTACTATGTAGCCTAGTGGTGATAATAGTACAATATACGAAGTTTCTTCCTCTGTTACATTAAATCCAAGATCGCCTTCCAATAATTTTGGAATTGATGGTGACGGCCATCCTATTTGAATTCCAGTGCCGATAGCCAAGCATGATGCTAAAACAGAATATTTTTTAGTATGTCTTTAAAGAAATCTTCACATGAATTTCTATCATTAGGGTAAACCAGTAAAAACGTATTGCAGAGTATATAAGCTTTTTTGTTGTCAAAAATACCACTTCTTTGAAATGCAAACAAAGAAGACGATTAACAACATGAAAATAAATACATGAATAGAATAAGATTTCCCTTTAGTACATATACAAGAAAATGGATTCACGTAATAGTATTGAGCTGTAGTTAAGAGTGTTTTAAAACTTTTTGCAGATATAGCTTGCATTTGCGTAAAATTGTTAAATAAAATAAGATCAATTTTTGTGACTAAGGACATTTAATGACATATTTCGTATTGCCTCATTTGTCTATCTCGTGATTTACTTCAGATGTTATGGAAATATTCAACTCTTTTATGATGGGAAATTGCAATTTTGAACTGGCATTAGTCATATGTTATCATTTTGATTCTAGGGGTTGACATAGGGGTAACAATTCTAATTTTTCCTGTTTCCTGTGTTAGATTTGCACGCGATTTAAAAAAATATTCTCGAGAATGATCCCGTGAGTATGGAAATTGTACCATGTCAGCCAACTGCAACCGATCCCACATGCTTGCATCTTTCATTTATTCCGTTTATTCTAAACCATGATTAAATTTCGATAGCAAATTCAATGCGTATGTAAATTAACGGCAGATGTTATAATTTAACTAGATATAAAAGACATTTTTAAATACGTGCACTTTAACAGATGATAAACAAGAACTTCTTACAAACATATGCCCTAAAATATACTCCTATGGAGTTGACCCTTTAAAGGAGCTAAGTAAAACTGAAGTTTTTTAATTGTCTGAAATACCATAAAAGATATTTTAACCTATCTATCCTCTTATACCAAATAAAAATAGGTGTATTCGTTTATCGAATAATAAATCAAGGACGTGCCATTGGGGGAGGGACTGTATCATTTTATATTTGTGTGCAGGTTTCTATAAATTTTGATCGCAAAAAAAGAATCCTTCGATATTTTGTGTGTAGAAAGGTGACTCTAAATTGAAATTAATATCCGTAGCCGTTTAGGAATGAATTAAGGTGAAGCATTTACCATACCCTATTTCTCATTTAGTGTTAATACTAACCCACCGTAAGTAACCTGTTTTGAATTATGTTATTGCAGTTAGTGCAATGATAACTCAATAGTGATACATATGTCTATACAAAGTTTTTTGTTTATTTTGGGCTAGAGAACGCATCCTTAAAATAGTGATGTGCAATTTTGAAACACATATAATTAAATGCTTAAAATAATATTAAATGGGCATCGGCTGAGTTCGCGTGTTCTTTTTTTGGTATGGTAAACCACCTGTCTTCAATAGCTTTAATTAATTTTCAGTCTACGAAATGCTAAAACTAATGCAGGTTCCAGTACCACCCAGCCTTGACTTTTGAGCACCTTTTCAACATTGCTTAGGAGTGCAACTTGAAAACACTTTTCATTTTCTTTAGCCATTTTTTCGTTGTCCTATATGTGCAGGTATTGGAATTACCGATGCCTGAATTCTAGCTATACCATATCTCAAAAACCCAATTTCTAGTGAGTAGTTATCAATAATGTAAAGTGCATATAATTTGCCTATGATCATCAAGACTGCGAAAGCGCTGAGCTCGTGTTGTTTGACGGACCGAATGAGACGGCTAACAGAGGGTTGACGGACAGGAAACTAACTGTGAGGCCAGAATGGCGCAAGAGCATGGAAGAAGTCTAAGAAGTGGCTACCGACAAGGCGTTCTGGGTAGGCTTAGAAGAGTTTGCGGGGAGAGTTACAAGACTAGAAGCTGAGAACCGGGCTTACATCGACTGAAGGGGTCATCTGAAAATTGGAGTAGTGTTAGAATTAGGTGGAGTTATCTGACATGGCAAAAAAAAAGAAAAAAGAAAAAAAAGAAAGAAAATAAAAGGAACAAACAAAACAAGCAAAAACAAAAGTACAAAACACCTAAATATCTAAATGTGAACTATTAATTCCACACTAAATGATCACTAACTCGCCTAAACGCGCGGAACAAAACACCGGGTATCAAATCAAACTTTAAACAGAGTTAACAAATAATTATACTGAATCAGATATTAACCTAAACCGATCTAACAAATCAATTAAACAAGAAAACTAAAACAGTGTGAAACCGCGCACATCCCCTAGATTTGAGAAATGACAGTAATTTTGCTCCCCAGGACATTTAAGTTCATACCTCGCTAGCACTTTAGTAGTGCATACTCATCTTCCCTTGGCAGTAAAAAGTTAATTTATATAGGTAGACTACTAGATCTTCAGTACCTGGAAAAATTTATATTCGAGGTATTTATAGATATTATGGTAGCTGCACTCGCATAAGCCTTGATTTCTGTTATGTAAATCGTGTAGTTGATTTTAAACAAGCACGTTTTAATGTGATGACGCTAATTCAGACAATGTATATGGGAATGCGCATGATATTTTAAGTTATGCTTTTGCTGTTATATGCATCGTAATATGCTTTAATAATTTATTTATATATTTATAATTTTACAGCTGTATCTGGATATTTATGCATGTAATTGTTTTGACGCTTGATCTGTTTTGTTTGGCTTTTCGCTTATTTTGATCGCAATATCTATAGGAAAGAATACTGTAATTAGAAAAAAAGAGCTGCATTTGCTATTAAGAGATTTGGTGAATGTATAGAAATTTGAATCCGTTATTAAATACTAGTTTAGCAAGATTTGGATAGTTTAAGTCGACACTTCATTGGCCCTGCATAATAACTCCAAATGTCTTTCGGCGTTTCACAGTATTTGCTGTCTCTTCGATATATAAGTTAAAATTAATGGTGATAGAGTACAACCCTATCTCGCTCCTTCCTTAATATTTACATCTCCACGTTTCTGTTCTAACTATATTACCACTGTTTGCTCTTTGTATAACTTTCCTAATATTTCGAACATTTTTTTTTCCCCATTTCACATTGTCGAATGCTTTTTCCAGGTCTACCAACCCTATGTACACGCTTTATCCTTTTTATATTGTTTTCTCCACTATCACTATTAAAGTTAAAATGGCCTCCTGTGTTGCCCTGTTACTCCTAAACCCAAATTAATCTTCTCCCAATATTTTTTCAGTCCGCCTTTACATCCATCTCTTTACAAATCTAGTAAATATTTTTGACACGTATGCTGTTAAGTTTACTGTTCGAAAATTTTTAGAACTATCAGCGCCACTTTTTTGGTAAGGCGACCATGGTGTAACGTTTGGAATCTTTGAGTATCTCGCCTGTCTCATACGTATAGCTGACAAGTTGGAAGAGAGTTATGTTACTGCTTGTAGAGCAATTTCTAAAGTTTCTATTTGCACTTTGTCTAGACGGCGGCTTATTATTTTTCAGGTTCTGTAATGCTAGTTCAAACTTGTCTCTGAGTATAGGATATCCCAAGTCATCTTTTTCAATGTCAGTTTCCTGTTCTAGTGCTTCTAGTTCACGTGCTGCATATAAACTCCCCTTATTTTTATAGTAATATTTCCTCCTAGGACCCTTATATTCTTGCTATGCGGTTTATATCCCTAAAATTCATTCTAATTAGTGCGTGTGCTTTAACTGCTTTTCCAATTCCCTTCTTGGTTGGTGTGGGTTTATATTCTGCACTGTTTATTAGAGTCAAGTGCATTGTAGTATCTTTGCGGCAACCAGATATTTTATTGAAATAACTTGTTTATGATGTCAATTTAGAAAAATCATTAACGAGTAAGCGCTTTCGCTATTTTGGACTTTCCTCAGACTGGCCTATTCGTACCTTCCCAAAACGGCAGCAAAGTCGTGGAATCACAAGACTGACTCAAACATAAATACAAAACGTCATCTAGCCAAATGTAATAACGATTGCTGTTGACGATTTACTATGAAAGTGCTACCTAACAACCATCTTGAACAGGTTCAGTGTTTGGTTTCTAAACCGAAAATGAATTAATTCTACATTCGTTTTGTTTGTCTTGTACAGGAAGTCTAAAGACAAACCCTCTTCGCGTTCTTTTTCCACTATCATACCTTCCGTTAGTTTTTTACATGCCAGTAAATAATTTATTTTTAGTAGTGATGTCCTCATAAAATATATGATTTATTGTGAATCATTGAGTAAATTTGCACTAATAGGTATAGCAATAATGGGTCGAGTTGCGACACAGTCATAGAATTATTGTTTGGTATCACTTAGGAACGTATACAGTAACGCGCTAAATTCCGCGAAAAAAGTAACTTCCCGTGTTAAAAAGTGGATTTATTGCACCTCGACTGCAAAAGTACACGTTTACAAGTTTTGAGAGTTAAAAGGGCCACATCTGGCTACTAGTTACCATGAGGAAATAAATATTAAAAAACTTGCTTCAAATTGTATTAATCCTCTAGACAAACTATAGATTAAAAATGATATCTTAATCCTAAAGCTTATATTGTTACTATTCGTGTCTGTCTGATCATTATATTTTTAATTGATAGAAGTTTTAAGTCAGAGAGCTTTAAATTATTGGATTTTGGGAAGTGTCTTATAAAAAATTTCTAGCCTACAGCTGCCATATTGTCAATTCATCTTTGCACAGCGTAAGCTTTTCTTTTTATTTAAGTATATATAATCTGTAGGTGCCTAGAGCGTGTGTGACCTGTTTATGAATTTCCTACATATTCTGTCGTAACATTCAAGCACGTGGACAAAAACCAGTGGCGTAACAACATCCCTACCAGCCCCCGTAATATGGTGGTTCCAAGTGTAAGGAATCCTAAGTATACAAAGAGTCCCATACGATAAGAAATGAAATTAAAAATTGTTAATGTTATATTAAGTACTTTCCAAGTCTACAGGTTCTAGCAGTTTGTTACGGCCGCTTTTCTCTTTCTATACATTTTGGTATATTTGTATAAATAAATTGGTTTTACGATTACTTCATGCAACCCATTTCAGTAGGTTCTCATTTCTACTACAATTTTTTTCTCTCTTATATCACGATATATTTCATATATTCTACTTTGAAAACGTTTCTCATAACTTTGTTATCTAAATAATTTAAAAGTCGCTTTTTGAACTGATTTTATTTTACACTGTGCTTCGTGGATATGTGTACAATTTCTCTTATAATTTTATTGTAACTAACCGAGTAATTATATATGTACATTTCCAGTGAAGCATTCTCTTGTGTAATCGGTAAGTGTTGTATGTTCTATGTCTTTGGCTCGTTTATGGTTGGGTTTTACCAGTGGCGGCTCGCTGCATTAGTACCCAGGGGCGCACATTGCTGAATACAACGTTGTCTATCTACTTGATGAAATTTATGAAAATGTACTTATGTTTGTATTTGAATTTTCAGTATTATTTTCCAAAATATGATGCATAAATAAAAAATATGGTGTGGTACGTGGATGTACTCCTGACTGTTGTACCCAGAATACGCTACGATCTAATGCGTAATGGAAAGGCCTTTAATTAATTGAAAAACCTGCATAAACGTATGGTTACCGTCAGTATGTATAAGTTTTGATAAACATCAAAGTGTTCAAATAAAAAGACAAACAAATTACATAAATACATTAAAAGCGAACATACCTCCTGTAGTTTCTGAGCAGGAATTTATTATGGTGAGTAAGCAAATTGTTGACATTTAAAAACCATTCAACCATATTACACCGAACCGATGTTAGAAGCGACTTCTTCTATAGAAGGTTCAAAAACGAGTCTTGTGCCAAATCTTCTTCTTATCTTCAACTCAAAATATTCATGACCATTCGGCACATAACGATAACTGGTGAGTATAAGGCACCAATCACAAAATTGTTTATATTAACAACTGGAGTTACTTTACCATGAACAATAGCTTAAAAGAAATTAAAACACAAATGCGTTTCAACATGCGTGTGTAAGTGCCTTCAAAGCGCCAAGTTTAAAAGCTATAAACTTGTATTATAATATACTATAATTGTTAAATGGCATGTAGAATAAATTCCATTCTTCTGCTTTTCTTGGCAGCAAATTTATCGACAACTTTATTATTAAAATTGCCTATTTCTGAAACAAAAAGTTGCTCAAATGATATCATCCGCAAAGCATTCAATCCATTTTCACCCATTATGTTGCGCAAAAAAGCTTTAGCGAGCTTCATCATTGAGAAACATCTCTCGGCTTCAGATGTTCGCCTAGGTATTGTTACAAGTATTGTCAAAACATTTTCGTTTTCTATAAATACCGCATTGAGTCCTTGTTCCAACGGCAAACGAAGTGAAGGCACACCATCAGAGGCGTCACACAATTCTTCTATATAAATAACTTGCAACTCTGTTTTTAATTGATATACAATTAAGAACAAATAGTATTCAACTGTACTTTGCAAAAATTCATATGGAAATGATTTAACAAATTGTAGGATTTTTTCTATAAATTTTCATCAACCAAGTGACCAACAAAGTGTAGCTTACAAAGTGTAAGCTGTCCTTTATTTACGAAATAACTACATCTCAAACTTCCATTGCTTTTCTTTTTTTCGACTTCTCGTCGTTACCGTCGCACTTCCTTGGTTTAGTTGCTAATATACTTTAAAATTTCATTTTAAATAGTTTTTGAAGTTCATTTACAAATTTTTGATCTTTCTGAGTGATCTTTTAATGCAGAATCTAAATCTGCAGAAAAATTAACACTCTCTTTAAATACTCCTTTATTTTCCGAGTGATTCTTTTCATTATGGCCCCTTAGTGCTAATTCGAAGAAACCACAAGTTTTACGTAGTTGATTATTTTCGAAAAAACGTATAGATTTTTTGCAATTTTTTCGTTTTTTGTTAAAAGCGAGTTTCTATATTCAGAACTTAATTGAACTTTTATTTTCGACTTACCTGAGAATTTAAAACTAAACACGCTGTTAGTATGACCAATCGAAACTTCATATTTTTTAATCTTAGCTGCAATATGGACTAAATCCGTGATGCCAGTTTTGGTCCAAGCATCTGGCCCCCATAAATCACGCAAGGAAAACAATAAAAAGCGTTTCTTTCTTCGCATCCACAAATCCAATCTTTTAGAAAATATATTTCTCTTAAATTTACGCACAACTTCTTTACGTTTAACTGTTTGTTTATTCACAAGTTTTAAGTTTGGTAACGGCTGATTCAAATTTTTAATATTTAGTTTGTCAGTCAAATTAAATCTCGAAACCGGCTGTTATACCAAGGTATTAATATTATTCATGTTCACAGAAAAAAGAAATCTATGACTACAGAAAGTAGCAAACACACTCACAGATGTTAATACTTATTTTATCTTAGTTAGTTCCTAAATTGAATTAAATAAATCACACTACAAATTGACTATGAAGAGCTCCAGGGTAGTTCAACGAAGCTACTTTTAAACTATGAAATAAAAAATAAACTTGCTTTAAACAAAATGAACTTCCTTCTATCAATATAGAGATAGGTCTTTACACAAGTGTTCCAGTAAAACTGAAAATACATAACCGTACAAACATGATCGAAAAGTATAGTTCCCTTTGCCACAATTTTTTTCCCTAATGGAACGTTTCAACCACTAAGTAGAAAACAGCTGCCTAAAAGTGTTAAACTAACATTTAAAAATACGATTGAAGTTAGTTTTTACTTCTGAGGATATTCTCCTAGCCGATTAGGTTGAAGTGAAGCTTAGCAAATTGTATTTGCTAATTTTCATTACAGTCTAATCGATGGAGAATATTTTCAGAAATAAAAACTACCTTTAAATTTTAGCTTAAATAGTAGTTTAACAATTGTAACCAGCTGTTTTCTACTGGTGAGGACCACTTTGTGGTTGATGTACGTATTTAGAGATGTTCCATTAGGGAAAAAATGGTGGCAAAGGAAGTTATACTTTTTGAGTAGACATTGCACCACAGGGTACATTTTATATTTTTTCGTACAAACATGATTCATCCCAAAATGCGTCATCTGTTCGTAGCACAATAGAAGTCGTTAATACTAGTTTTAAATATTCCAAGAAGCAATCAACTTCAGGGTGCTTTGAACTATGTACAGAAACCTGATCATACAGGAAGCAGATGTTTTTGTCGTATAACTAAAAATATATTTAACACATAACACTGTTACCCTGTAAATTAATAAATTCTAAATAAGATCTTTTTATAGACACAATAACAATAGAATTCTTTCCTTACACTTTTATTCCCAATGGCATGTCAACTTAAGTAATGCACAAAGCGCCCATACACAACGGTATTAACAATGCTAATTCTAGAAGTCACGCGATCGCTGATAATTTACCCATCATGCTATAAGCCTCCTGTTAGCAAACCGAACTTTTGATCACGCATTCCGTGTATGAAGATACTTTAGATACTGCTAGTACAGAATACGTTGAGATGGTATGGATATTTTAATTTAAATACTAATATAATGAAACAATTTAAGTTTAGTTCAGTTGTGTGTAAGGCGTGCATGTCCTCTACTGCGCCTTAGGGATAGCTGCCACTGCTTTTATGTTTAATTTTTACGTGGACTAATACGTTTACGTTTGTCGTTCCTTTCTATCTTGGTTTCTATGCTTTTGCTACAACTTTCTACCTAACCAACTCTTATTATCATGGTTCTTGTGATTAGCAGATGGTTGGTTGGTTGCTAACATATATGGAACTTGGTAGGGTTGCAAGGTATTCTTGAAATGTGCTCAGAATGAATCCCTGCAGCCCTTGGCGAGATAATCCAGATAAGTTTTTAAAGAAAACAATAACCTTCATTAACTAATATGAATTCCTAAGCTTTATACGACTTTCACGTGTGATATTCTTACTAACCAATTAACCTAAAAGGTCTTAATTTATTACTTATTGTACCAGCAGATACTCGTGACGCATGTCAATGTAATATTTAGTGGCGTGGATGAGATGTATCTCCTGGGTAATTCCAGCAGCAGATCTCACGGAATCAACAACTACCTACCTTCGTCTCTGGGCGAAACAAGGTGAGTAGCGGAACGGTGACAATTTGAGGTAGTTTTCCAGCTATGGGGATGCAAAGGAATGGTGACTCAAGCGAAATCGTTGGGAACGCACATCCGTCAAACCTGTTCGACGAGCTACCTGACGATGAAGCGACTTGTGGCGAATAGACATCCTGTCGGTCAAAAACTACAGGCCCGGGGATCCAGAATTTGAGTATCGTATTGTTGGAGAGCAACCTAGAGGAAGATCCGGGAAACTGCTCACTATATCAAACATCTGCAAAAATATCAATGGAATGACAAATGCGGAACAACAAATACCAAGGAGACAGCCAGAATCGCCAAGATTAATGCTGTAAGAGGAAGATGGCTCCGAGAGGTCCAGGTTCGACCAAATGAATGAATGTGAATATCCTTTTGTATTATTGTACATTATTAAAGCACTCTCAGTTCTACGCTTAGGGGCATGGCTTCAACGTACTATTCTGCATTTAAAGGATATCAACTAATGAAATTATATTTAGTTATTAGTCAGTCACTCCGTGGTTCAAATGTTAATAATATATCTGTTAATATTAACTCGGGCCCAAATGTGAGTGGGTAATTATTCTAGGACGTACTTGGAGAAACATTTCTCGATTTGCCCCTGTCTTATATTACAATTGACGTCGAATAATATACGCGTGTGTTTAATCTAAGAACAAGTGTGGGATCGTTAGGTTCACTTAACCTTCTCATTATATGCATTCTGTAATATATAAATACCTTTAACCTATGAATATGATTCATTTCTTGTGTCAACCTTAACAATATTGTTTGTGCATGTAGTAGAGATTGTTGTTACGAACAAGAGAGCTTCCACCTTCGAAACCCGTTTCATTCTTTTTCTAGGTAAAGGCGAACGCAAGGTAAGTTATATCCATACTTCCTTTCTTCGTTGCTACTACAGTCTTCTCTCGTTTGTTTCTGTAATGAATTCCAGATCAGGTATCATCACTTTGCTTTATGACGAGTACGCCTGTACTACTTATACGGCCATATCCCTACGCTCTTTCCGAGTATTCTATTTCCCTGCTATTTTGACGCCACGAGTGACTTATTACCCACCCCACTGTTCACAAGCAGCGAAGCCG
Organism: Platerodrilus igneus; assembly: GCA_036346225.1. Lineage (NCBI taxonomy): Eukaryota > Metazoa > Arthropoda > Insecta > Coleoptera > Lycidae > Platerodrilus > Platerodrilus igneus. The sequence goes on along the minus strand of JARFIW010001112.1, from coordinate 2,842,726 downwards.
TATAGCTGGTCACATTTCTTTTCCGTCCGCCATTTTACCACATAGGTTCGTTTCTAATCCCTACTCCTCGTTTTTATTGTAAGCGGTAATGCGGTACTTTTATGTCAGCCGTCTCAAATAGATTATCACAAGTTTTCCAAACATAATAACAGCCTTAATGTTGTACTACTTTATCTGTTTGCATTGCAAGTGCGGACAAACTCTCAAAATTAAAAATTATTTTAGGAACCGCATTTAGCAAGATAGATTAGATGATTTATCCCTCTTGGCAATAGAACATGACACTGCAAAAAATATGAATATCGATGACGCAATAACTGAATTTGCCGCAAAATAGGCCAAAAAAAGGAATTTTTAAATTATATTTGAGTGTCAAATATATAATAGGCGAAGGCACATAAAAATTAAAGACAGACTTAAGTAATTTCCTATTTCATTACTTCGATTTTGCTTGGAAAGCATTTACACTAACTTAAACATAAAATGCATTCTCACCAAAACTAGTGGGGTTTTGGCAAACTAACTGACATATATCAATTCTACGATACGAAATACGACTTTCAAAGTGTAGGTCACGAAAAGCACGGTAAGCTGCATTTCGCTTATTATCAGTTTCAAGTTCGTATCAAGTATTAAAATCACGTGCAATAATGTTATTCTAGGTATTCGTAAATATTTAATTTTAAAATTATAACGTTTATGTTCTAAGTAATTCAACTTATGTATATTTATGTCATAAATACAGAAATAAGGACCCAAATAATTTGTCATAAAGCAAATTAGAAACAAAGTCAATCTAAAATAATTATCAGCAAGGACAATAAGTCTTCAAGATTTTAAAAATTTTTCATATTGCCTTGGAGTTTGTGGTGTTGATTTAAAAGTTATCTGAGAAGTCGGCCAACAATTGTACTAAGTGGAAACACGAATTTAACTTATGAATTCCAGCGTCAAACTGAAGGCAAAATTAACGAGAAACATCGAAAAATAAAATTAGAAATGGTGATAATTGCAGTAAAAGCTACTATGTGGTATTTTGTTTTATCGGTCAACTTAAATTAATCAAGAAATAAAAAGAAGCTTTGGATGAATTTTTCAACTAAAAAGCAAATTAATTAAAATGGAAATAGGATGCTTCAAAAAATGGAGGCTAATAAACAGCAATGATAGAAAGCTAATTCTGTTAGTAAAAAATGAAAGCATCGTCCATTCACCCTCAGAAATTCGGACACATAATTGACTGAAAAGTACAAGCATTAGATTTATGGTTACCCACCTCGTGACCCTCTTCAAACTCGCTTCTTATAATGCTGAGTTGTCACTGCTTTTTAAACGCCTGCTCAAAATTCAAGCCGATTTTGGGACCTGAAAATAAGCAATAATACATTGCAAAAATTAGATTATGTTGGTTAAGAAGTGGGATCAAAAATTATTTAAAAATAATTATTACCACTTTGTGAAAATATCCAGAAATAGCATCTGAAGTTTGGGAAGTAGAAATTATATAAGAATGTAAGAGGCAGAGAAAATTATAAATCACTATACTCGACCCCTTTATAACCAAAATGAATATCTTCAAAACATACCCATAGTAGTATTATTACTCTGAAACACTCCATAAGTCATGTGACAAACTTCTTAATTATGGAAAATTCACTCATGTCTTAGTAGTATTTTAATAATACTATCAAGAAAAAGCGTTCACTTATGCTATGCAATGTCCAAAAACGTCAAACGTATTTTTATAAATAACCCCAGCTCCTAACCTAACACGTATATATTGGTGTTTTTAAATTTTGTGGATTAAAAATGTTTGATAAAGTTTTCCTTTCAATAAAATAAATGCAACTAAAGAAATTAAAACGTTTCCAAGACTATCTGATCAAAATAAAAGTACTGGTGATAATAAGAGAAGTAAAACATTAATAAAAATAAGATGTTATAATTGCGGTAATCTTGGGCATCGTTCAGTTGATTGTGAGCACAAATCTTAGGGTCTTGAATGTTTTTAGTGCAAGAATTTTGGGCATAAGGCGCCAGATTAACTTAAGTCAAATTCAGAGGCGCCTATGCACAGAATTACGAATGAAAAAAAGTGCTAACAGAAGGCGGTATAAAATATTTTATGCAACGGACAAGGATCAAATGTAGTATATAAAGGTATGGTTGTCGTATATGTTGAAGATTCATCATCGTATCTTGAAGTTACAATTTTTTTGAGAAAAAGTAACGATTTAAAGTAACCGGATCTGAATTCACTTTGTAAAAATATTATAATTCCAAATAGAATCGATTAATGAAATATTTGTTCCAAAAATTTTGTATGACGATTAGGCTATGAAATAAGTATCTGTGCTCTGGTACCCTGAATTACTTGCATATATAGAATAACATGTAAGAAAAAAATTCGTCAGAGACATTTGTCTAACTTGAAGACATCAGGCAATTTGCATAGAATTGACACGATAGACTTTCTAAAAAAAAACTACTGAAAAATATCTTAAATGTCGAAAGATCTTGTTTCTTGAAACGTGGATAATGAAGTAGAATTTAGATCTTAAAAATAGCTTTAGATGATGAAAGCCTACGCTCTTATTGTGAAACATTTTTTGCTATATAGTAATTTCCAAATAAGAAGCCCAAGCATATGATCTATCTAGGCCGAGTAACAGAGTTAAGTCGCCCACTTTATACTAGGAAGTATAACTCAATCAGAGCTGTTTCATTGTTCAATAATTTAAAATGGCACCCACGTGAAAAGAGTTTTCGGTTTGATATAAGATCTCAAATAAAAGTTGAGAAATATGTTTCACCATTCCAAAGAGAGTATAGAGTAGAAGAAATTAAGCAGAGTTTCAGTGTTGTATATGAGTTGTGTAGAAAACTAAGGACGTATTGGTATTTCACGTTACTTTCATAGGTGAAAACATACATTATAAAACTCATTAGCTGAGGTGTATATCTTTTTCTACAAATATGTAATTTTACATACTGCTTAAGTGGTCCCTCCTTAAAAAAGCTTCTTGTTAATTTTCCAAACAATTATTTAACAAGTTATTAAAAACGTGGTAAAAATTTAAAATTTCTACCAAAATTCTAAACACAACTTTCAAATGCGTTCCTTAAAAAAAGGTTGCTGAGACATAATGCTATTTGAATAAAAATATATTTAATCCGTTCAAAAATTTAAATTAAATACTTATGTTGTAGAAGGAATGGTTAAAGGGCAAGTAGCAAAAATCTTTGAAGGATGGTAAGTTCAATACCACAAAGGCTGGAAGATGCAATAGTGTTTTTTCTACGCGTACATTAAACAAATGTTATGAACCATATCGATTAAGCGTCCACTCATTCGAGATAAATTAAACTTAGAGCGAAATTAGAACACAACTGTAGTATGATGTACCAAAGAGATTGTAATGTATATGGTTTTGTTTAGCGTTAGCAATACTTTGAAATATTTTTTACAGCTGATTAACTTAAAATAATGGTTACTTACCACAAAATGCTGCTAAAAATTGTGGCCACCGAGAACTCTTCTCATCTCCATCAATTTGTTCACTGGCGTCCGGCTTTCCACATCCAATACTAATCCGCATATTTAATGGTTGCTTTTTGCGGTCTCGACGTTATAACAATTTAATAATACTAATTTGTTTACCGAGACGCAAACAATTGAAGCAAGACTGGCCACCTAATCAACTAGATGGATTATAAAGAAGCAAGCGGTTAAATATCTGTCATATCTAATCAATAAAGTAGTTTACTTTAAAATTAGAAATGACAAAAGTTTGTGCTTGGTACGGTGAGAAAGTATATTTTTCCATTTGACGCAAGCTACAATTAAGAACCTATAGGATTTATCAAAATTGCGCATATATTTCGTAGTAGAAAATTAACTTATCTAAAAGAAAACGATAACTTATATAAGCCACTACTCAGACTATGCGTAAGTAGGATATAATGTGCTATAAAATAGATTTTGTTTTTCTATAAAATCGTTGTTAAAGTGAGACATAAAAATAAATAATCTTTATTAAAGATAAAAAAAAGTTCCTCATCACGTTTGTTCCCCAAGCCCCTTTTTCTATAACGATACTAGCTTCTTCGCCTATATGAGTATCCCTAATATTTCTTAAGATAGATTTTGATTTATTTCTTTTAAATTCTTCAGACCTACAAAATGTTTTGCTTATAACACCGACTATTGCTATCATAGACCCTATAACACAAGAATAGTCCACAATCAGGTATACGCAGGGTAAAAGATCTCCTTTGGCTAATGTATCTGTTAAGGCTTCACTAACTAAAACAATCTAATCACTATAGTACATACATTCAGAAATATCCTTGAAAATTCCGTATGGTACGGTAAATGGTAATTAATAGGGGGTGTAACTGTAGATGGATATTGCCGATTCAGTGAAACACATATCTGAAATAGAAAGTTCAGAGAACTTCAATAAATTGTTTTTCCAGCTTTAGTTATAAAATACCACCAAGTGGATTTAGAGTCAGTAGCAAAAAACTGTTGAGGTCAAGGCGAAGAACTGTCAGAAATAAAGTATAGATAAAATAATGAAATAAGAACCCATCCATACCACAAAAAGTATACAATTCATGTAAATAAAGATGTAATCTACCTGAAACGTAGAAAACTAACAAAAGAATTAGGGAGGAATAAAAAAATATAAATAGCATTCAGGTCAAAATAATATTTAGAACAATTAAAGAGCATTATATAGAGAATTGAACCCGGTATTCTAAGAAATGTAACTGGGGAGCAAGGCCGCCCACAGAATAATTTGGAGAGGGGGTCAAGACTACTTTCAAAAATATTAGTTATTTTACGCAAAGGATGAACACTGTTAATGCAACCCCGTTACCGGACGTATTGGAAAGTAATGTAAGGCATAAAATCTTATTTCCTTAGAGTAGCTCAAAAGCAGTTAGGACCATCGATAATGCAGCGTTTTTTAATATTATAGTTGAAATCACGAAAGAATGCATTCACGCCATAGGTTACTGAATTTAAAAGCGATATACATTAAAAGTATGTCGGTGTTTAATTCAGAAACCTATGACGCGAATGCATTCTTTCGAGATTTCGGCTATAGTATTTGAAATTGAAAGAAAAACGTAGGATTGATAGTTTCTTAATAAATGCAGCATTCTGTAATTAATCGAATTTTCATAAAGTGTAAAGTTATTTACCAATCTGGTAAATTGCTGGTGCAGCAGGCTATCAATTCTTTTAGCTTGATGATGCACAGGGTAGCAAATGGAAAAGATTGGATTTTACATTAACACACACTAATTGAAAATTGAATGGACTTATTCCAATACACGTAATAAGCCGCCCGTAAGAAAATGTAAAAATACAGACACGACACAACCATATTTAACGGAAACAGAAAAGCCACATTGTCAATCAAATGGCCACAAACCACCGATATTAATTAATAGTAAATAAATATCCGACCGGCACTTTAAATAGTGTCTTTAATATTTGTTGCACAAACAAACATGACTAAGAACTAAGAAGGGTACAACAAACTATTATAACTGGCACTGCTGAATAGGACTGTTCTCGCGTTTTATTAATCATCATCATTTTTGAATAAAAATATCAATCTTCTTCGGTCTTGACCAAATCTATTTAGGACTTCATTTATAAATGCTTGTTTCTCCCTACCTACCATGTCCTTATGTACACTAAGCATGCATAAAACTGATAATCTAACCTCTGACATGCTTGATCTAAGCCACGATTTTACCCGCTTTAGCGTACTAAATGACCTTTCTATTGTTGCAGTAGTTGGAGGTAATGCCAAAAAAATATTCAGCGCAGTTTTGATGGCCGGAAAAAAAGAAACTTCATTATCAAGCAAATGTACAAAGTGTGTATCTTGTTGAATCTCTCTATTTTGCCAAAGTTCAACCCACGTTTGCAACTGTTCTGAAAAGTTATCAATGTTGTAACTTCTGGCTATTTCTTCTTTTTTATTTAACAATGCTCTTTTTATATTGTTGTCTTTTAAGTTATTTGGATGTAATCCAGAGAGTAAAAAAGAAGTCGTAGCATCTTCAGAAAACCTTGTGGAATTAGACTGTATAACAGAATCCAAATAAGGAATAAAAAGGCTTACTCGAAAGTAATCTTCAACACTACTCATATGATAATTAGACCTATGAGTTTGTCTTGGTGCAATACGTGGTAATGTATTTTCCAATTCAAAACCATGAGCATGTTCAACACTTTTTTTATAAACCTCTTTAAAATATTGTTCAGGATCACTACGGTGTGTCTTAAAAAGTTTGAGTAGTTCATCTATGTGCTGTTTAACGGAAAATAAGTTTATACCTTTAGACTGCAGTGCATTACAAACAGGTTCCAATTTGCTAGAATATTTGGCCATAATATGCAGACAAAGAATAAAGTTCGACAAAAACACGCAATTTAAAAGTTAACTGGCCCTATTTGTTGTCTGAGCATTTATTTCACGGTTATGAGCTAAATTTTCCAGAGCGTTCATAGTATCTGCAAAATGTTTCGCAAACAACCTCATTGATTTATATTTGGCGGACCAGCGTATTTCACATAATAGTGGAATATTAGAAACATATCTACGTCTTAATGGACTATCTCGAAAGAAAGTAATTACTTCTTTATTGGTACCTACTGAATTTTGAATATCCGGAATCTTGTTTAAATCATTTATCACTAAATTTAATCTATGGGACGCCCAGTGAAAATATATCGCTTTTGGATATTTATTTTTAATAAGTTTTTGGACTCCCTGCTCATGACCTGCCATCGTCGAGCAACTATCAAACCCTAATCCAACTAATTTATCCATACAAAGACCATATTCATTACAAGCGTTTTAATTTTCAGCAGTTATACCTTCTGCGTTCATCGATGTAAGAACTACAAAGCCTAAAAATTCTTCTCTGACCGAATTGTCATTACTAACAAATCTTACTCCAAGTGATAACTGTTCTACCTCAGCAATATCTGCACTTTCGTCAGCCAGAATTGAAAATGCTTCACTCAAATTCACATCTTTCACAATTTTTTTCCTAATTAATGTTCCACAAATTGAAATTATTTGATTTTGAGTTCTGTGAGAGGTGTATTTTGAGTTCTTCTTGCAAAACTTTAAGTGCTCGTTTAGAATGTGATCCCCACTTTCTATTCTGAATTGTAAAAGATCCTCAAAATTACCTTTTTTTATCACCTCGTAATGGCAAATCATGCATACCACAAAAAATTACGGTGGATATTATTGGTATAAGTTTTTTGCGATTCAATTCAATCAAATCCCGCTCAGCTTCATTTATTTGAGAGGTAATTGATAGACGTTTTTCTTCAATAATTTTTGTAAAACTAGAAGCCTTTATAGTTGAATCACGATGCCATTCGGTTGTAGCATGTGCTTTTGCAGAAGCGACAAAGTCATGATATTTTGTGAAGGGCTTCACAATGAAAGAACCAAGAACCCCTCTTTTAACAGTTGGCCGAAAAACTGCGCAATATTTGCAAAGTGCGCCTTTGAGTTTTGGAGAATACGCAAGCCAATCGTATTGTTGAAGCCAGTCATATCTAAAAGCACGTCTTCTTTCTTCGGAATCGTTCTTGAAATTATATTTAGGATCTGGTTTGTAAGGATTTGTTACTAATGAAAAGCGAACATCGTCGGAAAGTGTTTCATTCGAATTAACAAAATTGCCCAAATCGAGCATGTACTCATTCTTATCAGTTGAAAGATTGGTGTCATATTCACATGTGAGAGATTTTAAAGTATTAGGTGACGAACTACCAGCTTTATTTATATCATTGACACTATTATGTACTATACTATTACACTCAAAAATAGCATTCGCACCAGCACCGCTACTACTACAGCCTATGCTAGATGATTCTTTTAGTTCATTTCGTTTGAAAAATTTTCTAATATCCATTGTTAGTATTGTTACTGATCCTAGATCTGAATTTCTGAAAAAAATAACACGCTTTACTTTGTTAATCAAATAGACTTTAAAGAGAAAAAAATAAGAATCTCCCAATTGCAAATAAATATTATTTTTAAATATGTATTCTCACGCATTAGGTACATTAGTACTTACTGCTATCCTATCCGTAACTAAACTGTAACTGCAATCTTCGGCCTTCTTTAAAAACCAATAACTACACTACTTATCAACACTGATAACAATAACTACAAGGAAAATGACCAATCAATATCTATCAACATACACGTCTTCTACTAATTCAACAGTCAGATAAAGTTTCCTAAGTCACAAATTAAAAGTACACCGCATTCGAAAAACACTGAATACAAACTGAAGTCACTGAAGATATAGACGTACTTTACTGTTATACATAAAGAATATATTTTTTCTCAGAATAGAACACAATAAGACATTTATAGAACATTCCAAAGTTTTAGTTGTAGAGTACCTGAACCTGTACAATAAGAAAGAAACCATTATGAAAGCCTTTATTTATATTTCATTTGAATAGAAACTTTCAGGGTAAAGATATTTAGATATTAAAGAATGAAAATAACAGTTTTGTTATAGGCGGTTAGGGTTACTATTGTAAGGTAATCGCATTCATTCGCATTTCCTGCTTAAAATGACATACAAAGTCGGTCTATTTATAGTTAGACAATAGGCATACCTGTAGGGTAATCTCAACATTTAGGTTTACTTTATTTTTAAACAATAGTATAACCGATAGTGAAATCGTAATCTTCTTCAATCTCTAGTGAAGGTGCACTTCGTGTTGCGATTTCTAACAAAAAAAAAAAAGGAACATATTCAGGGGGGGTCAGGCAACCCCCAATGACCCCCTTTGTGGGCGGCCTTGCAGGAGAGGAACTTGTTAAGGCTGTGGACTAACTAGGTAAATGGAATGTCTTGAATCTAGCAAACTATTTCTAAATCTTATGTAAAACAAATAATTAGTGCTGGTTTCACAAATTTACTATAATTTAAACAGTGACAGTAATGTTTTACAATGATATTAGTTAAAAGTTAGATTCTGTTGCTCTTGCAACATACAAATTTGATAACTACCTAATTCTTTCAAATGGACTTACTGATTATTGGCTGACTGCATAATTAAGATTTTTCCCAATATCCAACTGGTATCTGACAGATGCAAAAAATCGCAGTGATGTAAAAATCTAACAACCTTTTTAATACATACCCAAAGATAATACTAGCGAAGTAATGTATTTATTTTTCTCGATGCTTAGAGAGAATACTCTGGAAGGAGCCGTCATTTCGGCGTTAGTAACTATACTAAATCTGAAGCAGTGTCTTTTGTAACTCTATAGAGTTTTTCAAAAGCACGATCACTTTCATTAAGCGGTTGTTTGTTTATCACTAGCCTTCTTTAAAATTGGTCATTCATTTCGGTCTCTTCTGGGACACCGATTGCATTTAATTGCACTAACTCATTTAACGCCATTTCATTTAAAAAAAATGTAACGATTTATAATACTGAAATAGTAGATTTGGCAGGTTATAGTGACAAGTGGCATTTGTTTTCGTACGAAAATAGAATTCCGAACGCTAAACCACTGCTTGATGTAAATTAGAACAGAAAAATCCGTATCCGCGTCGCATTATAAACTCGAGAATACACCTGCCCTAAAATTATTCGAAAAAGTGGCTGTTCCGTATACGAAAGATTTTGAGAATCGCATCCCTGGTAAATCATAACCAGGTCTTCCATTCTGAAGAATTTCCAATTTTTCTTGAAAGCCTTTTATTGAAAATTAGCAAATTGAAGGTTCATCTATTACACATTTATGGCTCTCCAGATTATAAGAAAAGCGCTACTGTATTTAACACCTTCAGACCTTTATTTTATTTAGGGTAAAAAAAATTCATGGATTGAATTAATAAATGCCAAAATAGACTATTTAATCAACAATTTTATTTTTTTCTAATTTTCAGCATATTTTTCAGGATGTACATTGTAATGTACATATGGTACGAAATATACTTGTTCATTACACTGTACATGTGATGTAGATTATTTTTGCAATCGGTAAAGGAAGCAATAAGGTTTGTTTAGCGAAATAATTATTGCAACATAACAAGAATATTCATATACATATATAAAATTTTGGATTTACTAATGCTTGTGGAATTGTTAAAGCGGTTTCTTCCTCCGACTAAACATTAATGTACCGTACATTTGTCACAGTACACGTGAGCATTACCTTTACAACCTTTTCGCTTGAACCTTGTTGATTCTTTATTTTCGTCAATAATTGGCATAATTTCCAGATTATCCTTCCATATTTCAGTGAATGGACGTTTTAACCTCCCATGGAAATTTTTCGTGGGTTTACTCGATGCTATTTGAGTAGAACTTGGTCGACATTTTTATTTTTCTTTTTGAAATCGTCTTGCCATGCAGAATAAGGCTTTCTGCAACTCGGGCTCTGAAAGTTAGAAGATACATTTTCTTTCTCCTTTTTGGCATGTTCATTTTCTAAAAGTCGTCTTTATACTCTATACTCTATACTCCTTCCAACTAGAAACGTGGCTGAAACCAACTTTGTCTGATTCCTTGGTCAAGTTAGAAGGATATAAAATTATACAAAACGACAGAACAGGGAAAAGTGGTGGAGGGGTGGCTCTTTATGTTCGTAATGATTATAATTGTAAATTTATTGCATCTTCCCCCTCCATGTATAAGGCGCGTTCGGAATTTCTTTTTCTTGAGATTGTAGCTGCGCAGGCAAAAGTTCTAGTTGGAGTTGTTTATAAGCCCCCAAAAATTGGGTTTTTGGTTGATGTTGAAGAGGTAATTTTTCAATATGCCCCGCATTATACAGATATAATCGTGCTTGGAGACTGGAATATCAATTTACTGAATGATACTTCCGAGGTCCATTATTTTCGAACTATGATGGATGCATGTAATCTTAGCATTTTACCACTTGAACCCACTCACCATGCACCCCTTTCATCATCGATTATTGACCATATTATAATTTCGAATAAGGACAGAGCACTAAATTTTGGACAAATACCGATATTAGAAATCTCTAAACACGATCTTATTTTTGTATCATATTCACTTAAAACATATAAATTTCAACCTAAATTAATTACTTTCCGAGATTTTAAGAGTGTTAATTCTGAACTTCTACAGACAGATATAGAACGTGCGAGCTGGCATGAAATCGATGAGGAAGCAGATGTTGATGCTAAACTCCACAAGTTCAATACACTTGTTAACAATATTTTGACATTCATGCTCCATTTAAAACAGTTAGGGTAACTAGACCAAAATCTCCGTGGTTAACCCCTAAAATTAATGAAATGAGACGAATGAGAGACAGTGCACTTGCATTTTATAAGAAAGTTAATACTGCATTGAATTATGACCGTTACAAAAGTAAACGTAATAGGACCAAGCAGTTGATCAGAAACTCTAAATTAAAATATTATCATTCTATAGCTTCATAAACCGATTCCCGGAGGACTTGGGCTGCTTTAAAGAAAGCTGGTATAGGAAAACCATTATTGCAGATGCCCTACAGCATACATGTAGATACCCTTAATCGACATTTTTCTGGATTAAAGATGCAAGACAATACAACTAAACTGAATACTATCAAACGCTTAATCAGTATACCGCCCCTTTCATTTCCACAATTTGTGTTTACTGAAGTGTCGACTGATGATGTCCACAAGTCTGTTCTGCGCATTAAATCAAAAGCTTTGGGTTTTAATAAAATATCGAGCTCAATGCTTACACAAATCTGCCCAATTGCTCTAGAATCTTTAACAAGTATAATTAATACATCTTTTAGCACTGCTCGTTTTCCATTAGTATGGAAACACTCCATAGTTAGGCCATTACCAAAGAAAGCAAACCCTTTAGGTCCAGATGATTATCGTCGGATTAGCATTTTACCAGCGCTTTCAAAATCCGCCGAATACCTAGCACTTGATCAAATGTTGTTATTTTTAAAACAGTACACATTACTAGACAAATACCAATCGGGTTTCCGTGCGAATTATAGTACATGTACTGCGCTTCTGCGGGTAACTGATGATGTCAGAAAGGCCATGGATTGTCAAAAACTTACTTTACTGATTTTAGTAGATTTCAGTGCAGCCTTTAACAGTGATGACTTTAACATCCTTTTAACTAAATTAAAATGTCTAAATAATTTTTCAGTCAGCAATCTCTTGGGTAGAATCATACTTATCACAACGCACGCAGCAAGTTAAAGATGAAAATGGTCACATCTCACAATCTGTTGACCTTGTTACAGGCGTACCTCAAGGCAGTGTACTCGGTCCCCTTTTGTTTAGCTTGTACATTCAAGACTTTTCCACAACATTAAAGTTTTGTCGTTACCACTGCTATGCAGATGACGTGCAGATTTATTTCCATTTTTCTCCAACAGAAATAATTGAAGCGTTCCAGGCAGTTAATGATGATCTATCAAGGGTTGACGATTGGTGTAAAAATAATTTATTAACCATAAATCCGGCCAAATGCCAGACTTTGCTTCTTGGAACACAAAATTTAATTAGATCAGTTCAGTCCGTGGATCTTCCCATGTTAATGCTTGGAAAATCGATCATAAACTTTTCACCTATAATTAAAAATCTAGGTATTCTGTTGGATCCAAACCTCAGATGGAAAGATCAGGTATCAAGCGTGTGTAGAAAAGTTCTATTTACTCTGCATACTCTTAAGCGTCTAAAACGGTTTATTTCGACTAAATTAAAGTTAATGTTAGTACAATCATTAATTCTTCCACATTTCGATTATTGCGATGCATTGTATACCAATCTTTCATCTAATTTAAGTTTACGTCTACAACGCTCGCAAAATAGTTGTGTACGGTTTATCTACGAACTAAAATATTGGGAAAGAGTCACCCCATTTTACACAAGAATGTCGTGGCTTAAACTAAACAATAGGCGAAAACTTCACTTGGCAGTGCTTGTCTATAAACTTATTTCTAACCGCAACCCGTTCTACCTAAGCCAACATTTTTCTTTTCTTTCAAATCGGCGCTATAATACTAGGCGAGATGACTTGCTATCAATCCCCATACACCATACCCATACATTCCATTTGTCTTTTCTTGTTTCCGGTTCCCTCTTGTGGAATACTATTCCTCTTGATATTAGGCAGGCTCCGACCGTGCAACGTTTTCGTAAACTCTTGCAGGAATATCTTTTAAACTTTCACGTGTAGAGGCAAGTGCATTTTCCTAAACTGATGTTCGATGAGTGTGTGCGTGGGTTTGTATGTGTGAGAGAGAGTTGTGTGTACATGTCTGTGTGTTGTGTGTGCATGTGTGGGGCGTAGGGTGCGTTTGTGCGAGGGTGTGTGCGTGTGTGTAGTGATTTCTTTTATTATTTATTTATTTATTGTTTTACCTTATTCAAGAGTACAGCTGTATGCAAGTTAGGTGTAAGACAAGGCCTAATGGCGCTAATCGCGCTTGATGCAGTTTGTATCAAAACTTTATATCTTACAATGTATATTTAGTTTAATAATAAAGACGTTTCAATTCAATTCAATTCAATTCAACTATTTACTAAAGCGAAATCAATAATCATGCGAAGAGTCAATTTTCTCGATCTTATGAAAATCCTATATAGACTTATCATTTGGTCCAGTAAATCAACCAAGCAAATGATTGGTTATTCTTTTGCCACTTGCACCATATACTTATTCTCCCTTTTTTCCGCCTACGAATTTTATCGACTTCGCCTTTTCGTATAAAATTTTATGTCACATGAACAATAGCATTATCCATTCGCTTTACAACAACGATTCCCGTCTTCGCTAACAATTGGGTCAACAAGAATACGACCTTCTATCACCAAATTGGTGTCGGGCAACAATGGTGATTGGAAAAATCTATTTATACGGATAGTTTCAGCTGCGAAAATATGACCATACGAAGAAAAATAATTGTCAAAATGGAGCTTATGACGTCTTTTCTGTATTCGTTTACGAAGATGCAAAACAACAACTGCTCGTTGTCCATACTGCTTATGGCTTCTTCTGGCTCTAGTTCCGTTGATCTTCATCGGAGTCCAATAAAGTCATAAGCTGTAACCTTTATAATTATTTACCTTTCTGAAAAAATTAGTGAGGGTAAAATTTTCTTGCTAAAATATACATAAACTGCACTCGTATCTCAAGGACTACAGTGGGTTCTTTTAATTGTTATTCCTACTAGTAAAACCATACGCTTGATTTAATCCAAGTTCAATAAACAGTAACCCCTTGCCGCTATTTTAGTGAGTAAAAAATATATTATAAATAATTCTTTGTATGTACAACTAAAACTTTTTATATAAGTGTTTATTTTCATAAAATTTACAGTATTAAAATGTTGCCACTTGTAAAATAAAAATAAAATAAAAAAATTGCTGCAATGTAAACGGCATAAAAAATAAGTTAAATATATTAATATTGAATGAAGTCGTCCAGTATTTAAGTCGAAATTGAAGTCCCTAGATTAGTAACTAATTCAAGCAAAAAAATTTAGGTTAATGAAATTTCATGTGCTGCTTTAAAAAATGTCGCAGTACAGTTTTAATTATTCAGAGAATTAAAAATTTACCATTATAAAATTGAATAAAATTGGAAATACCTGTTTGCGTGTTTGGTATGTAGATAGTTAGTTGTCGCCTGATTTAAGATGTTGATATCTATGTTACTTAGCGGGCCTCAACCAGAGCTTCCTATTATTGATCGACTAAGGACAACACCTGTGAAGATAACAGCTTCAAAAACACAATTGGACAGCGTGCTCGATTAACGTTTTTCCATAGTTTACAATTACATCACCAAAACGCATTTTTTGTGGATTCCATGCGAAATAACTTATAAAACTGTAGATTGGTTATACTGAAAATTTTTAAAAATACTCTTCCAAAATGATGCCTGCGTGGCAGGGTGCGTTCAGAATGGCAACGAAAAAAATGTTTGGGATGTTCCAAACTCAAGGGTTAGAATTCACCATGTGCGATTCTATTAAAAACATATGTATTTCGGATTACAGAGTGAATGAGTCAGGATCAAAACTATTTCCACGTGCTTCCGGGAAAAATTTAGTATTACTTGCTTCTCGCAATAATTTAATATCACATGAACCCGTAATTAAGTGCCACTTTCGTGAATCCGTAAATGAATTCCACTTTCGTGAATCCGTAATTAAGTGCTGAAGTGAAAAAACCCTTATTAGATTTAACAATTTTCAATTAATAAAAGCGAAGTACACTTACCCACTTTTGGCTTTGCACATTATTACAAAATGAATAATCTAGGTTGTGAGCACTTAAATACCTGATGCTTTTCAGGCAAAGCTCAAGTTCCCAATTCGCAAGACCCATTTATGTGCAGTGCTTAAATAAAAAAGGAAAACAAAATTCAAGTATCTAACCAAGTAGATAATATCCCTCCTAAGCACAGATGGTTTCTAAAATGTTGTTTTCAACCAAACGCGTTCTTACAAGGTCTGTATGTATGTATCGTTGTCTATCTATCAGAATAAGTAGAATACATTGCCTAACCAACAGTATTGGTAACAGAAAAATTTAAACTGTTACAAAGCCAGTCTACTTTTTCCAGCTTAACAAATACTTTTATTCTCTACGGACATGGTTTTCATTTGATATATTGCTGGATGGACAGCTTTCCAGTAAATTGCACCATTTGTTCACCAATACTGGAATTCTGTTCAAGTTTCAACTGACGGCAACTTTCTTTAACTGACTTCATTAATGGTCTAACTTTATAAAATTTATCCCTCTAATCTGAGGGATGTTCTAAATTATTCACTAAATGCAGACACAACTAAAAGACTCTGTCCCGGGACAAATTATCAAAAAATGCATTAGTTTCATATACTCTCGGCCAGAACATTCCGATTTTTGGTAATTTTTTCAAATCTCCAATTAGAACGTTTAACCACAATAAAAGTTGTAACTTTGAAGGTCAGGTATTTGTAAATATAATTTTTTTAATGGCATATATGTTTACGTAATCAAGCATATTCCCAAAAGTTTTAGGAGAAATATAATTTGCAAAATAGTCTTCATCGTGTTCTTCATTCCGCTCTCCAAAATCCCAAAGAAGTTCATTCTCTCTTTCGCAAAGTTCGTCTCTATTCCAATTGATCCTCTTTTTTATCGTTTTCTTGATCGAATTCATCTCTGTAATATAAGCTTGAAATACCGAATGCATAATATTCGGGGTTCTAGTGTTTATGAAGTAATCCAAGGAAAATTTTTTCTGTCAATGTCGGTTTAGTTTCAGGTAGAGCCTCGTGTTTAAATACTATACTTGTCTACAATTTATACAATTTTATTGTGTTTTAAAATTGTATTTTAAGTGTTCGGATAATACAATAGGTTTCGGTAGTTTGTTATACTTTGTCAAGGTGAAATGAATTATTTTTATATGATCATGTTCGAATGGGATTACACGCGGAATCGGAAATAGTTTGTAAAATATGTTCAAAAGTAAAAACTAAGTGGAGGAGAGTTCCGAAAAAGAAAAAGGGAGTAGATAGGAAAAACGAAGAAAATTCCAAAAATTAAAAATTTCTTTAATAATTCTAGGATACATTCTTCATCTGTACGAGCAAACGAAGAAAAGTTGAAAAGACATCGGTTCGACTTCAACAACCCAGGCACAGCCAGCGAAAGGTGGTTGTTGTAACAGTGAGAGTACCCGTGGTAAAGATGATGTATTTGTACATAGTAAGATGTCGGTTGATCGGCATCCGGGGATTTGTTCTGTGAGTATTAGAAATAGTGATATTGGCCAATATGCTCTAGGCAGTGTGCCAGATAAGGACACGATTATGTGTGTATTATCTTGTGAGCCATGTTAACCAAGCGGACCGTTTCCAAAAGATCCTGCAACAAAGCACTCCTTTAGTTCTGACTATTATTATGTCAAAACAAAAACCGAACAAAAACTACACAGATTCTGGCTTTACTATTCAAAAATTCGTCCGCTAGAAAAATGTTATGCGAGCATTTTTCACAAAAATACGCTCTCGTTCGGATGCGAGGTAAAATGAAGGTCCCGTGTGTGTGTGTGTGTGTGTGTGTGTGTGTGTGTGTGTGTGTTGTCATGTACGTTAAAGATCCCTACCTTGCTTGGAACAACAAGGGTTCGGCAAAATTCCAAATTTTCCAGGTAAAAAAAATTGCTTCCTGGCCAATGTAGTACCTACCTTCAAGTGGAGCATTGGAAAATCAAATGTAGGGTGTATACTGTAAACCCTGTTGGCTCTTCGCTAATAGGCAAGAGAGATATTTTCAGAAATCCTAGTGCAAAAGTACAATTTATGTCTGGGAAAGTTTAAGCAAGAAAGTTAAGGAGTATGAAAATAGTTAAAAGCATAAGACTGCATGTTTTGTATACACCGGCAGAAAAAGCATAATAATCTTGAATGTATATTTGAGCAAGAAAACTTAAGATGGAAAGAAATTTTAAAAAGAATTTTAGACGCAATACTCACATGATCAATTTGTAATGTACCACTTAGAGATCACCGCGAAAATATTAAATACGTAGACAGCAAATAGGGAAATTTTAAAAATATCAATGATTTGCTGTCCAAATATGATTCACTACTTAAAAGTTATAATGATAATCCGCGCAATAAAACCAAATATCTAAGTCCACTTATGCAAAACGAATTAATTAGTTTAGCATTCAACAACGTATTTAACGAAATTATTGCAACAATTCAAGCATCCCCATTTTATTCATTAATAATAGACACAACTCAAGACATTTTGAAGGTCGAGCAACTATCATTGAGATAAGATATATGTCATTAGAGGAGAATCTAAATAGTACTATGCGTGAAAGTTTTTTCGGATTTAAATAAATAACAAACCAGTCTTTCAACAATCTACAACATGAAATTATTGAACATTTAAACCGTTAGGATATACCTCTATCCAAATGGAGGGGCCAGAGATATGATGGAGCCGCCGTAATAACTGGTAAATATAATGGTTGCAGGCAAAAAGCAAAGAAATGTCACCGACTGATGAGTATGTACACTGTGCTACTTATAACTTAAATTTGGTTTTAAACGATTCTGTGGAAAACATTAGAAGCTTTTCCACGTTCCATGATTTAATTAATACTATCTATATATTTTTTAGCGACAGCCTTCTTAGATAGCAAAAATTACGCGAAAAGAAAAATGGCTGCAATCTACAAAAAAGATAATTGTATGGTGACGAAGACTCTTAAAAGGTTTTGCCCCACTAAGTAGCTTTCACAATATGATTCAGTAATTGCAGTAAAACATAACTTTCCTTTTATGATGAACTGCTTATTTAAATTAAGTGTAGTAACAAGGAAACAAAATGAAGCCGATCAAGCTAGAGCGTTGTTGAAGAAGATGAACTCTTTCCACTTCGTCTTGCATCTTGTTCTACAATTCAAAATATTGGAACATGTGAATTTAGTGTAAAAAGTTTTGTAAAACCCAGATACTTCTTTAGACAAAGCATGCAGCTTATTAAAAACTGTCAGACATAATTTTCAATCGTTTCAAAGTAACTTCGGTATTAGAATGTTTCTAGACGAAAGTGAAAAAATCGCAAGAAGCTGACGTATTGATATTGCATTTCAAACATGCCGTAGAAAAAAAATAAAAAATTTATGATGAGCTAGCTGAAGACACTGTGTTCGATGATCCGGTTGAAAAATTTAGAATCACTGTATTCAATGCAGTTCTAGATTTGAATTCCGAAATAAATCTAAGATTTGAGTAGTTAACCTCTTCTCTTTTCTGCAACCAAAAGAAATGCTAGAACAAACGGACAAAGAATTAGTTGCATCGGCAAATGCGTTTTTTAATAAATACGAAATATATATATATATATATATATATATATATACAGTAATGAGTATATATATATATATATATATATATATATATTGTTGTAGATTCAAAGGGTTAAATCAGTGGTAAACAATAAAATTTTAACCACCCTGTATATAGAAAAGAACGATTTATTTATGCGCAAAATTAATTTCAGTCATTTAAGGAAAACGAACATGTATTGACGTATTTTTATAATTAATAATGGTATGTTAGAAATTACATAAAGAAAAAACAGTT
Source organism: Platerodrilus igneus (assembly GCA_036346225.1). Taxonomy (NCBI): domain Eukaryota; kingdom Metazoa; phylum Arthropoda; class Insecta; order Coleoptera; family Lycidae; genus Platerodrilus; species Platerodrilus igneus. Next base: position 2,823,551 of record JARFIW010001112.1, on the reverse strand, counting down.
TAAAGCAAATAGAAGTTCATAATTAATTTTAATTTATTTTAATCCAACACGTATAAGCATAAGAGAACGTGCTTGCGTAACAAAATCAATAATTCCAAGGTAAATGTAGTTCGTTTTATACAAATACGGCAAAATATAAAGTCTAGGAATTGTTGTGCTAAACGAACACCTGCGTTTTAAAAGGTTACCTTCAAAGAAGTCGAGCATGTGTTAAGATAGGATTTCATAGAAATATTTTCAACCGTCAGTTGGTATAAACCACAAGGCTAACAAACTTCTTAAAGAACGAGGGAAATGCACGATCGGTTATATACAACAGATAGAGACAGGTACAGAAGCGTTGAGGTTGAAAAAGCACGTACCATATACACGTGGAGTGGAGATGAGCTGTCATCAATATCGATTTTCTGTAACTCAAGTGGGATTTTAAACGCGACAGCAGACATGCATAAGACAGAGATGAATATAGTTTAGGCGGGGTTTGTAATGACAAAGAGTTTTATCATTGGTTAAAAAAAGACAGTTTTCCAAATGTAGACACGCGAGAAGGTTAAGAGCGCTTTTCGGATACGGCACGTAGACCGGAGCAAATTTCAGAAATATCAAGACGGTTGTATGCAAAAAATTTAGAATTTAGATTTGAAAATAAGCTTTTCACTTGAAGTGTGTCCCGGGTGGGGTTTTGAAACGATATAAATACTCCATCTAAATTATTAACGTTCTCTTGTCTTTTCTTCGCGTCTATATTAGTTTACTACGATAAAGTACTGAATGCTGAGCACCATAACAGTAGAGCTTTTTTGTGAGTATTGTATGTGTTGATAATACAGTAAATATAGTGGTTACAAGTGTAACTCAGTAGTAGCGGGCATCTATTTATTAACGCAAAGTACGTGTAGTGTACATTGAATTAATAGAGGTCTGGCTACTACAATACAAAGCACGAAAATCAATAAATGGAACCATGACATATGTGGGGTAAGCATCACAAATAATCATGATTGTACGTTGATATATGGAATGGTACTATGAAACGAGGCGCTTAGCTCGCAAATGGTGTTACCGTCTGTGGATCCGCTGAGTATCACAACGAATGGTAACGAAGCCGAGATGTTCTAGCGATCATCTTCGAAGGAATGGAAGCCTGAAGAATTCTCCAGGTAATTTATTTGAAATTTCTGTTGTTTGACAAACAATTGTAAAATTTTGGTTCTGTGTGATTGACTTCTTGGGGTTTATTTAGGGTTGTAGAAGGGTATTGCAAAAGATACATGTACTAGACAATTTATTGAGGTTAGATATTGAAAAGGGGTGTATTTAAAACTTACAAAATTTTATTCTGGATACAAATTGGATTGTAAAGGGTAAACGGGTTTATAAATTTTGTTTTAATTTATGCAAGGTGTAAAAGGCATATATAAACTAAACTGGGTTATTATGAGCTCACCATACTCCAGTGTACAGTTAATTTAGGGTAATATGTGGGCCCATCTACTCATATCTTATTTAATTTGTTTGAAAATAATTAGAAAACAAGGACTTTAAAAATATACCATATTTGGGTTTTGTAATGAGTGTATCAAACTGTTTTTTTTTATACATGTGAATAATTTATCTGTTAGAGCTGTAAATAAAAGGTTGTATGATTGTTGTATTATTTGGTGATTTTATTGAATGGTGTGCGAGTGTGAAGGAGGAATGGTTGTAAATTTAGGTATCCGAGATGAGGCACAGCTGAGCTAACCAGGAAAGCTGTAGAAGGTTTTTGAAGCAGAAATAAAATGGTGAGGAATTTTTTTTTTTAATTTTTACATTTTTGAAAATTATATGTGGTCCCAGCTTCGTCCAAGAATTTTTCTAAGGTTTCACGGCAATCTTATGACGGCCCAACGCTGGGGCTCAATGTTAAAAGCTTCATCCCCGACTTTTACTGCAATATATTGCCGTGGAACTCGGGTAAAATCCTAACCAACAAAAATATTTTCGAAAATTTTATAAAATTTTCAAAACTCGAAAATTCAAAATTAAATAATACAAAAAAAATTTTTCTTACCCGTTTTTCTCTCTTCCGCAGTTGAATGGCCTTCTTCAACTGCTTCCGGCTAGCTCAGTTGGACCTCCTTTTGGATATCTATATTCACTCTCATATTCTATCATTCACGCACACTCCCAATAAAATCACAAAATACAACAAACATACAATCTTTTATTTATTACTATTTACAAATGAAATTTAATATTGTCCATATTTCATTGCTCACGTTTCACTTCAGTAAATCTTATTTTGTAATGTCCTGTATTTTATTTTAAATCATCAAACACATAAAATGTACCCGGAGTAAATGGGCCTTGAATAATACCTTCTCTAAAATTCCTTCTTTATATTTTATTTAGTTTTTTTAATCTAAGTTAACTCTGGGGTAGAGTGAGCTCATGATAACCCAGCTACTTATGCATAATGTATGTCCTTCTACTTTGCATTAAAAAAAAACAAAGCCATGTACTCTTCACAAAAATTTCACGTTCTGATGGAACGTTAAAAAGCTTTATAGACACCTTCAAATTTCTAGTTAAATACCCTAATAAAGTTACTTACACGTATTATGTTCAATACTTTAATAATCCACACTACCTTGAAAAACACTCTCCTACGTCACCCAATATTCACAGTTTATAAGACTCACAATTTCAAATCGTTACCTGGAAATTTCTAGACGATCTCCGCTCTGTAGATGATGGTATGTATTTCTTCTATCTAGTCTGCACGCCGTTTTTCGCTGCTACTAGACGAACTCCATCTAAGTTGAACTGCTAACGCTGCCTTCACGGTGTAACCAAATTCCAAATTCCATTTCAATTATACGTCTTTCACAAATATTTACTGTAATCTACGTTACTTAATGTCCCGACACGAGTTGGTTAAAAATTTATAGGTGATACCTCAATTAAAAAATGTAATCTCGGCACACTAACCGCGTACTAATTAAGAGGCTACCACTATGCAATATAATTTAAATAATTTTATAATACTTACAACTTGTGTTGACTTTCATACGTCGTTTGGGACGATCGAAATATTAAGGGCTTTAATAATGTTCTCGTAAACTATTTATATCTCTAGACTGCCACCTCCTGGCCACGTTTATTCAAAATCTCCTGCTCACAACCACACATTCCCACAATTTTGCACTCAACCCGATTTTCAAATTCGCGAATTTCAGTACGTCGTTATAATATTTTCAGAAAATTACGTTACACTATCCTCGTGTTTATATCAAGTCAAACTAAACATATCGATCAATCGTAGACCCACTGACGTTTCTCAAATGCCTCCTATACTACTGTTGTCTCATGCTTATGCGTTTTCTACGTCTCCTTCTAACCTTGCTTGAGTGGTAGAAAATCGATATTCTTGTTTGTGCGCTGTCTACCACACGTGGACTTTCTACGTGAGTTAAATAACCCCTCATTAGTATTTCCAGCGAATATAAGCGACGGTTTACCCAAAATTATCTGAAATACGCAGGTGTTCAATCGTAACGAACGTTTTAAATACATTTCTCGGAGTTGTATTTCAGCGTATTTTAATCCCACCGATATATTTGTCTGTTAGCAACGCTTTTATGCATATTATACGTGAATAACCGTTTAATTAAATTCAATTAAATTAATAAAATAATTGCATAGGCTTTTACCATTTAATTTCTTTGCAAACCTACTTAAATTTCATTTATTATTTGTAAAATTTCGTTAATACCTGATACTTAAAAATGAACTAACTGGAATAAATTTCGCCCGTAAATTCTGCTTGTTCCTTTACACAGGGTGTTTTGAAATTGTTTCGTTTATATTTATTTTTAATCTTTTAAAACCACTATAATATATATATATATATATATATATATATATAAATATTTTAGATAGATAATTACACAAGGTAAGTTAATAAATACTATAGTATTACAGTGAATAACATGAAATAATAACTTAGACTTTTATGCAAAGCCCAAATGATCATTTCAAATCGAGATAGTAATTGAAAGATGGAAAATATAAGGTCTTGGACAGGACTTGAAACTGTATCCTGGTTTTGCCGGAACTATGCGTTTACCAATTACGCCACCGAGACCGATGACACAATTGGGAAATTTACAAATTAAAATCGTGTACAACAACTATACATAAATCTAACTTTCAATTACGTTTGGCATTTTTGTCAATCATATCTGACATTGTCAAGTTTTGACTTATGTCAGTTATAGACAGGACGCTACGCTCAAAATTACGGCTATAAGCCAAATATTAAATATAAAAATATTTTAGATAGATAATTACACAAGGTAAGTTGATAAATACTATAGTATTACAGTGAATAACATGAAATAATAACTTAGACTTTTATGCAAAGCTAAAATGATCATTTCAAATCGAGCTAGTAATTGAAAGATGGAAAATATAAAGTCTTAGACAGGACTTGAACCTGTATCCTGGTTTTGCCGGAACCAAACTTGATAGCAACACAAATAATTAGTTTCAAGAACTTGGCCTCCCACCGTTTGCCAAAGTGGCCAAGTTTCTTTTAGTTGACAATAGCTCTTTAGCTAGCAGTTTACCAACCTTGGTACTGCGTTGCTCTTGTTTTTAAGATTACCGGTTACTTCAGCATTGGCAGGAAGGTCTTTCTCAAAATTAAAGTTAATCAAGTCATATCTAAGAAGTACAATGGCTCGAACAAGGTTAAGCTTGGCTATCTTGAGCATTGAAAGTGGGCGTTCTAAAAAGATTAACCTCAATAGTGTGGTGCAAGATTTTATAAACTGTCGGAAACGTCGTAAACTCTTACAACTATAATTGATAAAAACTTCGCTTAGTTTTCAAATGTGCTGAGATGACTAAAGACAAAGTAAAAACGACGTAGGGTGAATTGCGGCGTGAAAAAACTAGACAAGATACAAAAGCAACAACTGACGTTCCTTGCGACAAGTCAAATTTTTGGGATGTCAGATATATACGTTCGCGTATATTTGAAAACAAACTCGTTCAGTCAGTTCTTGCATTGATAGTTACGCGTAAGTTACTTTGCCTTCCTTTTTACAATTCAAGTGCTATGTCTATTTTATTTTAGGTCCATAGCTTAGTACTTTTTTGGATTATGTTTTAAAAAGTTTCGTGTGTGTAGTGCATGTATATAATAAACGGTGTCCTTTGCATAATTCAAGCACACTATCTGTATATTTTAATTTTGGCTGTCTATATTTGATCGCGTTATCTAAAATGATCATTTGCATCAGTTTTAACAAGTAAGCTTTTATGTAATTTTTATAATGTAAGAATGATGCATGTGCATATAAAATATCACAGCTACAGTACAGAGGAGGCTGTGCGAAATAGTGTCAGGAACGCAGCATTTCTAAGTTACACCATTGGTCTGAAGTGATTAAAGCAACTTTAACTACTAGTTTCACGTTTCACTTCTTTGGCGCAAGAAGGATGGTGCGGTTTTCATCCAGCACCCAAACTACAACATAGGCCTGATTATATTACGTATTCGCTTTATTCTATATAATTGAAAGTTAGGTTTATGTATAGTTGTGTACACGATTTACATTTACTAGCTCGATTTGAAATGATCATTTGCAAAAGAGTCTAAGTTATTATTTCATCTTATAGACAAGTTATTTGCATAGTCCGCAATAAAGAATTTGTGTAGAACACAATGAAAAATAAGATGTATCTGTAAATAAACCCTTATGAAAACAATAAGAGCTTATTTACAATACAAATCGAGCTAATGGTTGTATAGCCATTAATATAACAATAGCATTATTATTTCACAAGGGGAGGAAACATCGACTTACCGGTTTCAGCTTCTTTAAGCTTCGTCAGGGCAGATTAGTTTCCAACAACCTTATGAAGTAATCGAAGCTATTATACTGATATAATTTCGAAGACATCTTTGTACTATGGCAAAAGTAAATAATATCGCCATCAGGTGGTACTCGTACATCTGACGCACATTATTCTAAAAGGCGCTACCGTTTTTCTGTCTGCTTTTCCTACTGCCCGTATTTCATAGGCATAAACACCGTGCTGTGCTCCACACTTGTGCTTTCAATTTTCTTCTTGTTTCTATAATTGATGTCTTTCATCATAGGCGCGGTTCTTTTTTGTTAAAAGCAGTTCGTTCCCCTTCTATTGTTTTACCATTATATACCCTATTTCTCCGACATTCAGTGGTTGTGAAGGGGGGTTAGCAGCCTGTGGCTGCCAAGTTCCCTCAGCACTTGAACATTTACCGATTTAATATTTTTTTCAATATATCCTGTCGCACAGTCAACATTAGTTACAGATATTTCACAACCAACTCCTGTAGTTGTTTATAATAATCAACAGAATTATCTGCGCTTATATTTCGTCATTAGGTTTTCCGTCTCAAAACTGGTTGCACACGTACCTACACTTATTTATATCCTGAGCCAGCCTATACAGTTTCCTGAAGTTCTCACACAGCCTGTATATAGATTGGTTCCCATTCTATTGTTTTCTAATTTTATACCCTATTTTACCGAGATTCAGTTAAGAGCGTTAAGCAGCCTACGGCTGTCAAGATCCCCCAACACTTAGACATTTGCCGAATTAATAGTTTTCTATGAAATCCTTTTACACAGTTAACATTATTCGAGAATATTGCCCTACCAATACTTGTAGTTGCTTATAATAATCATCATGTTTAAGTATAGTTACTTTTTTCGTCATTAATTTATCAATCTTGGGACTGGTTGGATGCGTACCTCCATTGGTTTCTATTCTGAGCTAGCCTACACAATTCCCTAAAATTTCTACAGCCTAGATCTTTCACTATCTGTGTGCAGGAGTCTAGTCTAGGTCTACCTCTACTTCTCTTTTTTCCCATCTCTGCTTCTAATATATTGCACACTATTCCCTCATGCCGTAGTATGTGGCCTATCATCCTGTCTCTCCTATTTTTTTACCGTTTTCCACATATTTTTTTCTTCCCCTACCATTTTTAGTACCCCTTCGTTCTTAACTTTGCCTGTCCATGATATCTTCATCATACGTCTGTAGCACCACATTTCAATGGCTTCTATCTTTTTTTTTGTCCGCTTTTCCTACTATCCAAGCTTCACAGCCGTACAGTGCTGAGCTCCACACATATGTTTTAAGCAATCTTTTCCTTGTTTCTATGTTTGTTGTCTTTGAACACTGTAGTTGCTTTTTCTTGTTAAATGTAGCACGACCTTGTACTAATTTTTGTTTTATATCTTTTGTGCTTTTCCCATCTTGCGTTATTTGGCTTCCTAGATATCAGAATTCCTTAACCTCTTGTAAGCTCGTGTTACATATTTGTATTCTTGTTTTTGATTTATTTCCCCCTGTTTTGCATACTAGTACTTTAGTTTTAGTTTTGTTAATTTTCATGCCGTATCTCTCGATCAGAACCGTTTCCATTTCATTAAGAGCAGCTTCCAACTCTTCCTTGCTAGATGCTAATACCGCTATATCATCTGCAAATCTAAGCTTATCAATTTTTTGTCCCTGCATAGTAATTCCAAATGTCTTCCTGCATTTGACAGTATTCATTGCCTCTTCGATGTACAAGTTAAAAATTAATGGGGATAGGACACATTCCTGTCTCAGCCCTTTCCTAATGTTTACTTCTCTACGTTCCTACTCTTATTCTATTACTGCTGTTTGCTCTTTGTATAAGCTATGTACTATTCGTCTGTCCCTATAACTCATTCCAATTTTTTGAGTATTTCGAACATTTTTTGCCATTTTACATTCTCGAATACTTTTTCCAGATCTACAAATCCTATATACACGTTTTCCCTTTTTCTATTGTTTTCTCCATTATCACTCTCAGAGTTGAAATAACCTCCCGTGTTCCCCTGTTTCGCCTAAACCCAAATTGGTCTTCTCCTAGTATATCCTCAGCACGTTTTTCCATTCGTCTTTGTACAATTCTAGTTAATATTTTTGATACGTGTGCTGTCAAACTTATTGTGCGGAAATTTTCACATCTATCCGCGCCTTTCTTTTTTGTATAGTTACTATAATGTTACGTTTGAAATCTTTGGGTATCTCGCCTGTCTCATACATATAGCTCACAAGTTGGAAGAGACGTTCTATTTCTGCTTGTCCAGTGGCTTTTAGAGTTTCTGCTTGCCCCTTATCTGTACCCGGCGCCTTATTATTTTTCAGACCCTTTAAAGCTAATTCAAACTCATCTCTAAGTATAGGATATCCCAAGTCGTCATTTTCAATGTCCGATTCCTGTTCTAATGCAGTTAGTTCCTCTCCTGCATATAAATTCCCTATATATTCTTGCCTTCTACCTACTTTCTCTACTTTTTCTATAATAACGTATCCTCGCGCGTCTCTTATGTTTTTGCTATACGATTTTATATCCCTAAAATTCATTCTAGTAAGTTTGTATGCTTCATCTGCCTTTCCTGCTTTCATCTTAGTTTGTACTTCTTTGCACTTTTCATCAATCCATTGTTCTATAGCTTTCCTGCATTTGCGAATAATTTCCCATTTTATGGGATTTGTATTTCTGTTTTCCTGTTACGTTTGATTGATTTTTGAATCTTCGTTTTTTCTCTATTAAATTCCGGATATCCTTTGTTTCCATGGTTTCTTATTTTCTTTTTGTGTATACCCCAGAATATCTCTGGCCGCTATGTCTAGGCTGGATCTAACTTATTCCATTCTGTTTCCACTTTTTTAGTACAGATATTTTCCCGATAACTTTCCGCAATTCATTTGACTTTTTTTCGAATTTTTCTTGAATATCTTTATCTTTTAGTTTCTCTAAGTCAAAGTACCTTTTTCCGTTCCTTTTTTTCCAAATTTTTAAATTTAAGTGTGGCCTTCATAAGTACAATGTTGTGGTCAGTGTCTATATCTGCTTCTGGGTAGCTTCTACATACTATTACTTGATTCCTAAACCGTTGTCTAACAAGAATGTAATTTATTTGATATCTTCCTATATCCCCTGGCATCTTCCACGTATATCGTCTTCCATCACGATGTTGAAATAATGTGTTTGTGGTGATTAAATTGTTCTTGTCGCAAAATTCTACCAGCCTATTTCCCCTGTTGTTTCTCGTGTCTAAACCAAATAGGCCTACTACTGCTCCTTTTCTACCCTCACCTACCACTGCATTAAAATCCCCCGTAATTATTAAATTTTCATGTCCTTTTACGTATCTTACTATGTCTTCGATATTTTTATAGATCGCCTCTACCTCTTCGTCACTGTAGCTAGAAGTGGGATGAATACTTGTATTACTGTGTTTACCGGTTTAGATTCTAATCTAACCATGAGTACTCTTTCGCTCTTTTGTAAGTAATTGTCTACACAGTATCCCATGTTTTTCCGCATAACTATCCCCACACCCAAATTTCTTTCTTCTGCTCCTGTATGAATTACCCTGAAGTCTTGACTCCAAAAATTCCCCGCCGCTGGCCACCGAACTTCGCTGATCTCTACTATGTCTAGTGCTAACCTATTCAATTCGATTTTTAGGTTCCCTTGCTTACCTACTTGCATCATGCTTCTAACATTCTACGCTCCGGCTCGCAAAATGTTCCTGACTTTTATTCTGAACTTTCCGATCGCATCCTCCGAAGTAGTCCCCCCCCCCCCAAGATCCGAATGAGGGACTATTTTAACTCCGGAATCTTTTACCCCAGAGAATGCCATCATTTTATTATAATTTAGGTACGCTGTGTACTTGGGAGGTAATGTGATGGTTTCTCGTTGCCTTCCACATCGCGGTAGTGTGTCTTAGACTGGCATACCGACCCCTATGGTCTCTGCCAATCTACGTACCGAAAGAGCCGCTGCCCTCTTTCGGGGACCTGTGTTAGTCTGGTTCCTCACTAACAACCCTACTACTTTGGTTGGACCTGTAGTTTGGCTCTTTAGCTCATTAGAACACGCAAGCCGTTTCACCTGTATTCAAAGATTAAAATTTCATAATTCATTTGTTATGATTAATATGACCACATTATCTGAGCATGAAACTGCACATGCAATTTGTGCTGATACAGAATATAAAAAGTCCATTTTCTGGCGTAATCAACCTTTCCAAAAGATAGTTGTACATATATATTAGATAGAAGAAAACGACACAAATGTAACTTCAAATTGCAGTCTTAATTCGTCTGTCCGAAATTTGCCAAAGGTGATTCGAATTATTTTATGAAGGGAAGATCCATTTCTTATAGGGCACTTCGTATTTACCATCCAGACATGTATATATTTGCTTTTGCTTACAATTAATAGCATAGTTCCAGTTTTGTTGTAACAAATTACTTTGTAATTACCTAAAGGCGTGATTGAAAATTCAGGTCATTTAACATTTCATTTTTGAAACCTTCCTTTCAGATATCAATTTCAAAAAGGTATATTACTGTTTTTGTGGTTAGCGTTTGCTCCCATGTAAATTTTAATCTAGAATCACTCTCCTGATCTCGGGTTTTGGCACTTTCTTGTTATTCTTTTTAAAACTTTTCCCTAGAAACCCTGCGGGACTAGAACCGTGCAAGATACTTCCCGATTAAGACATATTTCGCAACCTATGTCATTCTGGGACTTTCTTCAAACATACCACCGGTCCCAATAAATTAATCGGCAGTCACTTTTGCTAGTATAGTCGAAGTGGTTAGTATTTTTCCAAAATACGATTTTTAGGGAAGTACTTCATCAATTCGTCTCCGTGGCTTAGTTTGTTCGCGTGTGACTACGAACCCCAAGGTCCTGAATTCGCTTCCCGTCACGGACCGATTGAAAACTGATCGGTGAGGATTTTTCACCAAAATGCGTCCTCGTCCAGATGAGAGGTATAGTGTAATTCCCGTGTGTGAGTGTTGTCGCGCACGCTAAAGATTCCGACTGTGCTTGTAATAGCAAGGGTTCAGTAAAATTCAAAATTTCCGGGTAAAAAAAGTCGTTTCCTGGCGAATGTAGTACCTTCGGGTGAAACGTTGGAAATCAAACGTTGTGTGTGCTTCTCCAAGTTTCTTTGTGAATTACCGGTTACATTTTCTGGTGCCAAAATTGTACATAACACAGCTATTAATAACAATAATAATTATTTATTTTTGATGTAGTAACCTCAAAGTAACAGCTTCTATTAAAAGTTTAATTCAATTTAGATTGATTATGAATTTTTATACAACTACGGTATAAAATGAACTTTATTAAAATTATTAATAGATCTCTGTGTAAAAGCAACTACTATACTGGTGGTATTGCGAATTTAATTATCAACTTTTATGCAAAGCGATTAGTTCAAAGACATTTCTAAAATTTAAGGGTCACAGTATTTATATTATATTTATATAATTCATTAAAAAACATTCAATAATATTTAGTCTATTAGTGTGTCGTTTCTGAGTCTATAATAACCATCAGGTATGTGTTACTTTTAATTCGAATCATGGAAAGAGGCGCCATTGAATGATAACCCACTTTAAAATTTATAAGTACATTTTATCACTATCTCTTCTATAAATAAATAATTTAAAGAATTGAGTCAAACATCACTGTATAAATAAACAATATAACGTAGTACGTGCTTTAAAAACTACGAAACGAAATTAATAGTCTGCTGTTTTTCAAGTGACTGAAACTTTTGTCTCAACTTTTAAATAAAGCTAATAGCAAAATATATATTCGCGAATGAGGTGTTGCACGTGTACCAAATCCAACAGCTTGTAACTGTTCATTAACTGATATTTGTAGATATCCGCTTACCTAAAAAAACTGCTAGATATTGAAGCCATTGGTGGCTTTTTTCCAAAGAATTCTGAGACATTTTTTTGAACTGTTTCTTATTTTGTTTCAATGTAGACGCTTGCTTGCATTAGCTACAATTCGAAACACTAGATAACCACTGTGCTGAGGTACTCATAGACTTCGTACACATTCGTGAAATTTCATGCAAATATTTATGAATAGATACTTCTGATGCTAGTTATGCAACACGTCGATTGTTTAAAAAGTACGTGGGAAGAAGTTGGACCTTTTTTTATTAAGGTTACAACGAAGACAATTTGAACGTGTAAGTACCTTACATGTGATTTTTCCAATGCTCCACTCGAAGGTACTACATTGGTCAGAAAGCAAGTTTTTTTACCTGAAAAATTTTTGAATTTCGCCGAACCCTTGCTGTTGCAAGCAAGGTAGGGTTCTTTAACGTGCGTGACAACACTCACACACGGGACCTCCATGTTACCTTTCATCCGAACGAGGGCGTATTTCTGTGAAAAATGCTCGCGTAACATTTTTCAAGCGGACCGTGTCCGGATTTGAACCCGAGAAACGTGTAAGTAACATGAACCAGCTCCAGGCAATGACACTTAGTGCCTGTACATGGTGTAAAACACTTCAGAAGTCAACCTTGACAAAAAAAAACGAATTAGAGAAAATAAAATTTTATTAGTCAGAATACTGGATGAACTGGTAACGGAAAGTTGAATAGATAAGGCATAACTAATGTGATTTAAACTAGTTAGGCGATTCGCCTCGCTGTAAGCTATATTTTAGAAAAATATATTAATGATCGAGTTCTTGTTTGATTCGACCGCAAAAACAAATCTATAATCGCCCATATTATTTAACAAACTGTTCGGTGCTACTGAATATATACCGCCTACCGTATAATACTATGATGCAATAAATATACTCTAAAGAGTATGTGTGTGAAGTTAGCAACCCATTTTTTAAAAATCATGATTTTGAAAGTTGTTCCAGATTGTTCTAATCTTGTACCGCATTGTTCCAATCCGACATTACTTTATTCCAAAAGATTCCTCGAATATTTGAAAAAAACCCATTTTGTTACTGGCACCCCATTTATCGAAAATCACGGTTTTGGCAATCGCTTAACATTGTTCTAGTTGTTCGAAACATTGTTCCAAAAGGACAATTCTGTATCTAAACGATTCATCAAAAAAACGGCAAAAAGGATTTTTTTGCTGGCACCCCATTTTTCAAAAATTGAAATTTTGGCCTTCGATTAAGATTGTTCTAGTTGTTCCAAACATTGTTCCAAATGGACAATTCCGTATCTAAACGATTCTTAAAAAAAACGGCAAAAACAACATTTTTTTGCTGGCATCCCATTTTTCAAAAATTGAGATTTTGGCCCTCGATTAAGATTGTTCTAGTTGTTCCAAACATTGTTCCAAAAGGACAATTCTGTATCTAGACAATTCTTCAAAAAAACTACAAAAAACTTTTTTTTGCTGGCACCGCATTTTTCAAAAAACAAAATTTTGGCCTTCTATTAAGATTGTTCTAGTTGTTCAAAATATTGTTCTAAAAAAACAATTCCGTATCTAAACAATTCTTCAAAAAAACTGAAAAAGCATTTTTTGACAAACAAGACTGCCGAGCCAAGAGTAAACATACCTTTCCCTTCTTGCTCCAATAGATAACTTTTTGTTCTGATCTGTTCTAAGCCTAGAAAACATAGTTCTGCAGTATGAATCTCCTATCACCAGCGGTTCTCCCAAATATCGATGTTTTTACTATATCGACAAAAGTAAACATAGCCTTCCTTTTTTGTTCCAATGGCTAACTTTTTGTTCTGAGCTGTTCTAAGCCAAGAAAACATAGTTCTGCAGTATGAATCTCCTATCACCAGCGGTTCTCCCAAAAATCGATGTTTTTACAATATCGACAAAAGTAAACATAGCCTTCCTTTTTTGTTCCAATGGCTAACTTTTTGTTCTGAGCTGTTCTAAGTTTCGAAAACTAGTTCTGCAGTATGAATCTCCTATCACCAGTGGTTCTCCCAAAAATCGATGTTTTTACTATATCGACAAGAGTAAACATAGCCTTCTTTTTTTGTTCCAATGGTTAACTTTTTGTTCTGAGCTGTTTTGAGCCTAGGAAACATAGTTCTGTAGTAAGAATCCCCTATCACCAGCGGTTCTCCCAAAAATCGATTTTTTTTACTATATCGATAAGAACAAACATGCCTTCCTTTTTTGTTCCAATGGCTAACTTTGTGTTCTGAGCTGTTCTAAGCCTCGGAAACTAGTTCTGCAGTATGAATCTCTTATCACCAGCGGTTCTCCCAAAAATCGATGTTTTTAGTATATCGACAAGAGTAAATATAGCCATCTTTTTTTGTTCCAATAGTTAAATTTTTGTTCTGAGCTGTTTTAAGCCTAGGAAATATAGTTTTGCAGTATGAATCTTATCGCCAGCGGTTCTCCCAAAAATCGATGTTTTACTATATCCACAAGAGTAAACATAGCCTACCTTTTTTATTCCAATGGCTAATTTTTTGTTCTGAGCTGTTCTAAGTTTAGAAAACATAGTTCTGCATTATGAATTTCCCATCGCTACCGGTTCTCCCAAAATCGATGTTTTTACTGTATGGACAAGAGTAAATATAGTTTTTCTCGTTTGTTCCCTATAGCTAGCTTTTCGTTCTAACCATATAGTAGTCATCGTTTTCATTACAAAAATAAGAAGGAAATTATGAATGGAAGTGTTTGACAAGGATCTTGTGTCATGGAACGATACGCCAATAAACGAATATACCTATAAAATCTACGTGGATTTTTTCTAACGAAAAGAAAATCTCACCAACCACAACGAGAACGAACATATAAGATATATTTAGGAGTACATGTTTATAATAAAATATTAATAGCATTTAATAATAATAATAATAATAATAATAAAATAAGTCATATATTTGCCACGATTTTGGTGTAATGTATTTCAAAACAGTTTTTATACTCCCGTGTATAAAGTTCTACTTAACACACCAATATTTATACGTGAAGTACTATTTCACACACCGGTACGTGAAATGCAATGTAATCCATGTGGGATTTACTTCACGCATACTTGCCATAAGAGCCCATGTACTTTTACACACCAGTCACAAGTAAATAGGTTGCTGTGCGTACTATATTTTGATGGTATTTGAAAATGTCACAGCAAATGTCAAAACACAAAAATTTTAAAAATGCGTTTTAATTCAATGTCGTAGAAAAGAATAGTGTACAACACGTGTGCGAAGTCAGTTTATACACTCGTTTGGATTGCAACACTCTCTTGCAGCTCGTGTTGCAAAGTCCTCACTCGTGTATAAAATGTGACTTCACGCACTTGCTACACAATATACTATTATGTTTCTACATAGAAACACAAATGTACATTCAATTTTGGTTCAACGCAAACTGTCTTTGGCTTACGTAACAAGTCGTCATGTTGAATCCATTTAGCATTATTACGAATGTACGCTGTGTAATGTCCAATGGACATTTCAGATTCATTTCCGTGGTAGACAACGCATCCAACATGAGTGTAGTGCTGCTTATTTAGTTGAATAAAAAATTGAATGTCATCCAAAGCGGTTATCACCGAAGATTCTATAAACAAGTGTTTACCATTTGTAATACTTGTTGATCGTTCCTCATCACATTGATACATTTAAGGTTTGAAATTTTTCACTCCATTATCGCATCAACAATTTTTTCGTAACCGTGTTTGTGTAGTATATTCACATTTATGGGTAATATGCATTTCATATTTTGACAAGACTGACAAGTACATATTTCTACGTAGCTATAATTTTCGGCAAATATATATTCATATATATTAGCGATGTTCGATAATGCGTCGATTGTTTCAACATCAGGCGTTGTCGAATCTTGTAAAAAATAGGTGACACTTTTTAAAATTTGAGCTATCAGTTTATAAATTTTTTTAGTAGGACCTAATTGTACGAAAGACTTTATATATTTAAAGGCGTTTGTTGTAGCTGTATCGACAGATTCTTTAAATTTATCATGCACGCATGCCGCGGCAAGAATTTGCACAATTCTATCAAAACCACAAGTGTTTTTGACGATTATGCTACTGGAACCTATTTTTAAAACTGAAGAAATATTGCCATTTTGTAACACACCTAAAGTAACATGTTTTTTATTAATGTTGAACGTGTCTCAACCAGGTAAGCACGTTTAGCTTTTTTAACGTTCTTATTTCTCCAGTTTTGTTCCGCCGCTAACTCACAAGATTCTTCATCCGATTCCAGAACTATGTTGTCTAGGCTTAGAACAGCTCAGAACAAAAAGTTAGCCATTGGAACAAAAAAGGATGGCTATGTTTACTCTTGTCGATTTAGTAAAAACATCGATTTTTGGCAGAACCGCTGGTGAAAGGAGATTGATACTGCAGAACTATGTTTTCTAGGCTTAGAACAGCTCAGAACAAAAAGTTAGCCATTGGAACAAAAAAGGAAGGCTATGTTTACTCTTGCCGATATAGTAAAAACATCGATTTTTGGGAGAACCGCTGGTGATAGGAGATTCATACTGTAGAACTATGTTTTCTTGGCTTAGAACAGCTCAGAACAAAAAGTTAGCCATTGGAACAAAAAAAGTAGGATATGTATACTCTTGTCGATATAGTAAAAACGTCAGTTTTTGGAAGAACCGCTGGTGATAGGAGATTCATACTGCAGAACTATGTTTTCTAGGCTTAGAACAGCTCAGAACAAAAAGTTAGCCATTGGAACAAAAAAGGATGGCTATGTTTACTCTTGTCGATATAGTAAAAACATCGATTTTTTGATAGAACCGTTGGTGGTAGGAGATTCATACTGCAGAACTATATTTTCTAGGTTTAGAAGAGTTCAGAACAAAAAGTTATCCATTGGAGCAATAAGGAAAAGGTATGTTTATTCTTGGCCCGGTTGTCTTGTTTGTTTTTTTTCTGTTTTTTTGAAGAATCGTTTAGATACGGAATTGTCCTTTTGGAACAATGTTTGGAACAACTAGAACCATCTTAATCGAGGGCCAAAATTTTGATTTTCGGAAAATGGGGTGCCAGCAAAAAAAATTTTTTTTCGTTTTTTTGAAGAATCGTTTCGATACGGAATTGTCCTTTTGGAACAATGTTTCGAACAACTAGAACAATCTTAATCGAGTGCCAAAATTTCGATTTTTGAAAAATGAGGTGCCAGCAAAAAAATGTTTTTTGCCGTTTTTTTGAAGAATCGTTTAGATACGTAATTGTCCTTTTGGAACAATGTTTGGAACAACTAGAACAATGTTAAGCGATGGCCAAAACCGCGATTTTCGATAAATGAGGTGCCAGTAACAAAATGGGTTTTTCCAAATTTTCGAAGAATCTTTTGGAATAAAGTAATGTCGAATTGGAACAATGCGGTACAAGATTAGAACAACTTTCAAAATCATGAATTTTAAAAAATGGGGTGTTAACTTCACACACACATCACTTTAAGCTCATCTTATAAAAATAATAATACTGCGTAACTGAAAGTTCTTATTTACTTTGATAAAACAAAATGATCTTGAGTTACATATAACATCAACTAAACATATTTTAACCACGGAAAATAATATAGACAAATGTTCAACATAAATCGATGTTAACGATCTTAACGGCCAGCGCACCGCCTCTTATTCGCGGCTGTCTAACCCCTACTGGCCCTCCAGCCCGCCTGGACCTGTCTGGCTTTTATGCGAGTGGAACGTTGGAAGAAATTTAAGGTTGTTACCAGAGACAACTTGATGTTGTTGTTTCTCTATGGTTGTTACATGACCTAATATGAGGCTTCGCGTTACACTGTTATTTTATATTTACAAACCAGAACACGTTGATACAATTATTTACATTTACTGTTCAATAGCTATGGTAATGTCTACAAGTATTTTTGTAAAATATTCTGGTTACTTAACCTAATTTATTAATATTCATAAACTTTGAGTTCCATTTTTTAACAAATCTTAAAAATAAATCAATAGACAATCTATCATAGTTGCGCTATTCAGCTCTATTTATTGCAATATGGTTGCGGTTGTTTATCACTAAGCGGCTCCGTGGCGTAGTTGGTATGTGTGTGACTACTACGCCCAAGGTTCCGGGTTCGAATCCCTACACGGTCCACTTGAAAAATGTTAGGCGAGCATTTTTCACAAAAATACACCCTCGTTCGGATAAGAGGTAAAATGGAGGTCCCGTGTATGTGTGTTGTCACGCACGTTAAAGATCCCTATCGTGCTTGGAACAGCAAGGGTTCGGCAAAATTCCAAATTTTCTAGGTAAAAAAAACTCGCTTTCCTGGCCAATGTAGTACCTTCGAGTGGAGCATTGGAAAATCACATGTAAGGTTGTTTATCAGTAGCGGATTTACTGTCTGTAAGCTAGTTGACACAGGGCGGATGTCTTGCAACGCGAAGTCCCTTATTAAGAGACAATTGTACAAAACTATCTTGTTAGTTTCTATCCCTTGTTTTGAATGGATTTTCTTCTCTAAATCAGTTATACGTGCAGAGCATAGAAGATTGTTGCTTGTATTATTCTGATATTGTTCGAATTGTACCGTGTCTGCTAATTAATGACTCAGAAGGTTCACAACAGTATTTACCGTTTATCGAGCTATTATTAAGCGATATTGACTATTCAAATGCGCCATGCCCGCTATTAGGTACATGCGATTGTAAGTGTATGCGAACACTCAGAACTATTGCTTACTGAAAATGCATCGTTCGCCTTTAAGAGTTGAAATAAGATTGTCACACGGTTTTGCAAAGTGTGGATGAGACACAAACACCTTTCTCCGCAGCGACGTTTTACGTTCAGACTACAGTTTATGGGCCCGCACACAAACGAACCCACACCACAAAAAAAATTGTTCAAAAATTTAATTTAGAATTAACTGAAATTAAACAATGCATTTTTCAAAACAATGTCTTCTAAAATACGTTGGCAATGTTATTTTGCGCTTTCTATATTTCGTCAAATCCTCAACGCTTGTAAACCAAAACAAATCGAGCGCCTTTGTTTACTTCGATTTATTTTTACTGCAGTATTCTAATTTACATGGAATGAAAAAATGTTCGTCTACAACTTCGCCTACGTACATGTCAAAACTTATTACATAATCGATGAGGACGTTTAGTCGTCTCCCGCGCGTTCATTACAGTAATAATCATTTAAGGAAGATACCTTAAGTGCCTTAAGCATTTTGTTTACCCATCACTAAATAAAATCAAACAACAGCCAACTTTCACCGTATCAGAACACAGTAGCAAAAATCATCCTAAAAAGTCCACTCATTATTTTAAATGCACGTTTATTCAACAATTTTAGTTCAAATGAGAAAATAAATTATTACTGTTACATATTGTTATTAAAATGCTTTACTGTTAATAACAACAAAGTGTGACGTTCTCGATGTTTTCATATTCTTTAACGATGCCGGTCTGCCGCCTAACACATAGGCGACAGTATTTAGCAGACTAACGATAACATCCAGTTGTTCACAACCGGCGGCTCTGTGGCGTAGTTGGTATGCGTGTGGCTACTACGTCTAAGTTACCGGGTTCAAATCTCAACACGGTCCGCTTGAAAAATGTTAGGCGAGCATCTTTCACAAAAATACGCCCTCGTTCGTATGAGAGGTAAAATGTAGTCCCGTGAGTCAGTGTTGTCACGCACGTTAAAGAACCCTGCCTTGCTTGGAACAACAAGGGTTCGGCAAAATTAAAGCTTTTTCAAGTAAAGTAAGATATGTGGTTCTACCACCTGCAGTAAAGTTGAGACTTTGGCCCTTATTCCTATTTTGGAAGCTGAATTATTTAATAATACAAATGCGTGTACAGAAGCTGTTACACAACACTATCTAAGTTATCCTCGTAAGTCTGACACTTCAAGTTCTGCGCAAACAGTTACTCTATAGTTACCCCCTTTATCGATTACTTCTTGGATTATCTAAGGATAGTATCGCAGATTTGTTAAAGTTAACAATCTCTTCTTACCAGTTTATTTATTAATTCTTAAAAAATAAAGCAGAAACAATGATGCATTGTGCGGATGGTGTTCATTGTTATTTTACTTATTCATTCTCCCGTATTTCAGCAGTCCTTAATAATAATAAAATCAGAAAGCTACTCGTTTATCTGATGTCTGAATCACATACATTTCAGATCCCGCTAAGTGACCGCTTCTTACTTGCCGAGCTTTGTATAACTAGAAGTTGAATAATGGTTTGTTGTTAACAATAATTAATTTATATTTTGTATCGTTTGGCCCTCCCTCCCCGCGATGGCTAACGTAGGAGTGGTTACATTACTGAATGAAAGCTTCTAAAGGTTAGTGAAACTTTAGGTGAATTTAATTTAGTTATTGAAAAGCTAGGAGTATTTTTAAAAAACAAAATACAATTACATAACTGAAAAAACTATTCGCAATGAGATTATTCATGTAATATCAAATAATGTCAAACTCACATCATAATCATAAGGTCTTCAGTCCTGGAAGTGGTTAGACGCGTACCCTCATTGTTTCCTATTCTGAACTAACCTACACATTTGCCTGAAATTTGCACAGTCTGCATCTATCACTATCTAATCTAGGTCTACATCTATCTCCTTTTTCCTATCTCTGCTTGTAATATATCCCATACTATTCCACAAAAATGTCTTAGAACGTATTCTGCCCTTCTATTTTTTTTCCCACAGATATCCTTGTTCCCCTAGTATTTCTATAACCTATTTGTTATTAACTTTGTCTGTCCATGCAATCATCCTAATACATTTGAAGCACAACATTCTAATAGGCTGCTACCGTTTTTCTGTCTGCTTTTCTGCCCGTATTTCATAAGAATACTGTGCTGTGCTCCACACATATGCTTTCAACAATTTTCTTTTTGTTTCTATGTTTTTTGTCTTTGATCATAGACGTTGTTCTTTCCTGTTAGATGCAGTTCGGTCTCCTATAGTTTACCAATTATATACCCTATTTCTCCGACATTCCGTGGTTGTGACGGGGGTGGGGGTTCCGTGGCATAGTTAGTATGCGTGTGACTATTACGCCTAAGGTACCGGGTTCAAATCACTTTTTACAAAAATACGCCCTCGTTCGGATGAAAGGTAAAATGGAGGTCCCGTGTGTAAGTGTTATCACGCACGTTAAAGATCCCTACCTTGCTTGGAACAGCAAGGGTTCAGCAAAATTCAAAATTTTTCAGGTAAAAGAAACTCGCTTCCTGAACAATGTAGTACCTTCGGGTGGAGCATTGGAAAAAAGTCACATGTAGGGTTGTGAAGGGGGGTAAGCAGAATGTGGCTGCCAAGGTCCCCTAGCACTTGAACATTTGCTGATTTAATATTTTTTCCAATATATCTTTTTGCACAGGCAACATTAGTTGCAGATATTTCAAAACCAACACCTGCAGTTGTTTATAATAATCATCACATATATCTGTGCTTATTATTTCGTCATTATGTTTTCCGTTTCAAAAGTGGTTGGATACGTACCGGCACTTATTTATATTCTGAGCTAGCCTACGCAGTTCCCTGAAATTCCCAGACAGCCTATATACAGCTCGGTTCCCCTTCCATTGTTTTCTAGATATATGCCCTATTTCACCGAGATTCAGTGGTATGTGAAGGGGGTTAAACAGCCTGTGGGTGCCAAGATCCCCCAAAACTTAGACATTTGCTGAATTAATGGTTTTCCAGTAAATCCTTTCACACAATTAACATTATTCGGGAATATTCCCCAACCAATGCTTGTAGTTGCTCATAGTAATCAGCATGTTTAAGTACAGTTATGTTTTTCGCATTAGTTTATCCATCTTAGGAGTGGTTAGATGCGCACCTCCATTGATATCTATTCTGAGCTAGTCTACACATTTCCCTGATTTTCCTACATCTTTCACTATATGTGTGCAGTAGTTTAAGCTAGGTCTACCACTAGTTCTCTTTTTCCTATTTCTGCTTCTAATATATTCTGCGCTATTCCCTCATGCCGTAGTATGTGGATGATATCTTATCTCTCCTATTTTTTTACCGTTTTTCACATATTTTTTCTTCCCCTACCATTTTTAGTACATCTTCGTTCTTAACTTTGTCTGTCTATGATACCTTCATCATACGTCTGTAGCACCACATTTCAAAGGCTTCAACCTCTTTCTTGTCAGTTTCTCCTACTGTCCAGGCTTCACAACCGTACAGTGCTGTGCTCTATACATATATTTTGAGCAATCTCTTCCTTATTTTTATGTTTGTTGTCTGAAAATATAATAGTTGCTTTTGCTGGTTAAATGTAGCACGACCTTGTGCTAATCTTAGTTTTATATCTTTTGCGCTTTTCCCATCGCGCGTTATTTGGCTTCCTAGGTAGCAGAAATCCTTTATCTCTTGTAAGTTCTTGTTACATATTTGTATGCTTGTTTTTGATTTATTTTCTCCTCTTTCGTATATTAATACTTCAGTTTTATTTTTGTTAATTTTCATACAGTATCTCTCTGTTAGAACCGTTTCCATTTCATTAAGAGCAGCTTCTAACTCTTCCTTGCTAGATGCTAATACTGCTATATCATATGTAAATCTAAGCATATCAATTTTTTGTCCTTATATAATAATTTCAAATGTCTTCCTGCATTTGACAGTATTCATTGCCTTTTCAATGTACAAGTTAAAAATTAATGGGGATAGGGCACATCCCTGCCTCACCCATTTCCTAATATTTGCTTCTCCTACGTTCCTGCTCTAGAAACTCACATACTGGAAAAAAATAGATATGCAGAATATTATTTGATTATATTAATCTGCACCAAAGCACAACCAGAGGATATTTTCGTTGAAGAACATTTTTCGAGTTTTCTACCGACTGAAGAATTGACGAACCACTAACTATTTGATATGTTAGTAAGGAATTATCGATCCTAGCATTGAAGTCAAGAATGTAATAATGGAGTGAGCATAAAGGGAGAATATTCGGAAATGTAAAAGAAGGTAAGAAATATTGACAATCTAGCGATTTTGGTACAATGTGGTAGCTACTACTTGACCTTGTGGTTAATGATACTAGGAATGGACTCGGGCCGGGCCGGGCCGGGCCGGGCTTTAGTAAGCCCGGCCCGGCCCCACGCAGAAAGGTAACCGGCCCGGCCCGAGGCCCGGCCCGAAATGAAAATTGACGGCCCGGCCCGAAATTTCGGGTCAGCCCGACTTTTATTCAGCGAATGAAAAGATATTTTTTTCTATTGTGTTCAACAAGTAACTATCACTCTTTCGTTTAATTTAAGAGTATAATGATTTTGAATTTCAATCAAGATACTTGTGGAACATATCGTAGTATATCATTTGATTTTTGATCCTGTTACGTATCTAGACGTAGCCGGAAGAAAAGTAAGTACCAGGCTAACTATTAAATCAAATAATACGAATTTCAACTGCAAATCCTCGCTTATCGAAGCGCGATTAAAACTGGAAAACCCGGGTTTTATCAGATAGTGTGCGACCTTATTTCAACAAGTTTTTACATTGAAACAATAGAGAAAATTATTATAGGCGGTCGTAATGTATACCAAGATAACGGGTACCTGAAACAGGATATAACTATTTAGTTGTTGCATAAACTTGTCGTTTCAAAGCAACTAGATTTAAGTTGAGGAATTTATTCGTGAGCGTGTTTATTATTAATTATGTTGAAGAATTTAACAGTAGAAACAGAATTTATTCAAGCGGGTATTGAATTAATAAGGGAGAAAAATAGGGTAATTAATTTATGCTGAAAATAAACGTAACAATTCTTTAAAAAATTCTAGAAATAGGTAACAAAGGTACAAAATGTTTAGCAATTTTCAATGTTTATGAAATTGTACGCTTAACGCACCTTATAACCTTTATGATAAATTTGCGTCCGCTTTATTTTGTCGTTCCTACTGCAAAGAATTTTACTAAAATTACCTACTTGAAATTAGAGAGTTGTTACAAACTCATTCCAAGCAGACTTTATTAAAAGAATCTTCTAATAAAGTATCCTTTTTTAAAAGTTTGCATCCAATCTAAAGAAGTGTTAGTGCAAGTGTTTTTTCCCTTACTCTTTATTTTGACATATATGTTTAGTATTCTATATCTATAGGTTATGTTTTAAAAATGAATAACGAATTAATCTCTTTTGTGATAAGGTGACCTATAATACATGTTTAACTATATTGGAAAAAATCAAAGAAATTGTATTCACACAAAGATAGACCTTTTTTTATTATTTGAGTCTTTTATTTCCCACTGATTCGATAACATTTGTATGTGTTGTCAAAGTGTTTTCACGGAATACTTTTTGAGTTTACTCCAAGACACTGTTTTTACTCCTTTCCAAGCATATAGCATTTCTGTTTTCAAAAGGATTTTTACAGTTTACTTCTAGGAAAAGCATTACAAAACAGCATCCTCGTATTTAGAGCGTTGACGTTTTATATCTTTTTCGTGTTATAAACTTGGACATTATATTTCTAAATTTAATTACGGAAACAACACTACAAAAACCCATTTATTTCGCTATATTTATACACAAAGCAGACAATTAAATGTAAGTTTGTACGTTAAGCATTTGGCATATGTCAAAATTAAGGCGCCTTAAATAAAAGCATTCCCTGCCTGTATTTAAATTAAATAAAGGTGTCTTGTATTTTAATAAAGTACAAACATTAAAGGTGTAATTGCGCATGTGTAAATGTCAAATAAGGGAGAACTTTATAAAAAAATTGGTAAAATGAACTTTGCAATAACTCTTTAGTGTTTTAGGCGGTAGATAAATTATACACGCGATTGCTAATATCGACGTTCGCCGCATGATTGAGATTTGGAGTATATACATATACATAATATAAATCGTGCAAACTTTCGAATTATGAATAAATCACCTAGTTTGATGTTCCAGGGCATCTTTAACTTGCCTAAAGTACAACATGAGGAACATTAAATAGGACTAGAAAAAATATTCGGTATAAGAAGTGAGTTATAATATCACGTCTCCTTTACACTAAACAAGACGAAAAACTTATTATTAATAGGTTCATGAAGACACTACGTGAAAATATAGTTAAGAACGTTTACTTACTCAATGTGAGATAGAAGTAAAGGGACGATGGAGTGTCTACTCGTGAGTTTTTCGGCCCGAAAAGTTCGGGCCGGTCTGAGTCGTTTGGCCCGGCCCGTCCCGAAAAAAGATAGGCCCGGCCCGGGCCCGGCCCGAATAAAGTAGTCATCGGCTCGGCCCGGATTCGAGCCCGAAGTCGGGCCGGGCTCGGGCCGGGCCGGCCCGAAAGCCCGAGCCCGAGTCCATCCCTAAATGATACGGGGAAGTCGGCACTAAGGAAATAAAATCTTTTACTCTCTTATAAAAGTTGTTTTTATCGGTTTGTTTGGTCCACTTTCAAACCGAAATATGTTATTAAATTTTATAAAAAGAATAAATTTAAAACCTCGTAGCAATACGAAATGGGACAGCCATCGAGTCACTGAGAACCATATCGGTAGATAATAAAATGATTAAATGGGAACACAAATGAAGATAGTTCAGTAATACAATTAAATTTATATTATATCGTAGTATGGGCGCAATGTCTTGCTACAAAACTGCTTTTTGCAACAACAGTTCTTTATTGTTAACTAATTAAACAAGCCTTCTTACTCGTAGATCACAATAAAGTTCTAATGTACTAAGGACAATTGATTCCAAAATTTTGAATTCGTAGTATTTCTTCTTCCATCGATGAACTCATAGCGAATTATATTATTTATATCATAACTAATAACAACTTAAGCAGGTGTAATATTTAGTAATATTTTGCATTTTACATTTATTTCACTTAAAATTGCATTATAAGATAAAGAAATGTGTGATTAAATGTCCTTAAATACTAAAAATTAATTCTCTATAATAGATATAGAGGTTGCTCTCATTCTTTAGCTTAATAAAAACTAATATACTTTAGCAATGAATGAAAGTAAAGTAAACATACGTTTAGTAAAATACACTATGTGAAGGAATGATGCACAATTTAAATCCGTAAGTAAAATCAAAACAAATTTTTTAAAATCAGATTATTAGGCATGAATTGATAATAATAGCTGTCATCTAGTAGATATCACGGCAATTTATTTTGAGTTAGCAAAGATGTGAAGATTCCGGGTGACAAAAAAACTTTTTAAATGAAATATAGAAATTGCTATATTCAGTAAGATTATTGTCTTAAAATTAGCCGATTGTATTTATTTTTGAAAACTAATAAATAATAACTATCTATAGCAGTAGCCTGTAAATAATTTTGAAAACCTCATCCTGATGATAGGAATCCACGACGGGATAATATGAGTATTATTGCTTTTCATGATATATAACTTATCGTAAAACTCAAAATTGTTCGTATTTGTAACCGTATAACTTGAGAAAGGATTGCTGCACTTGCGGCTACGTACCAATGCTTCACCCGAAAGTACGACATTACTTATTTATAACCACAATAAAAATCATTAAAGACTAAAAAATTCACATTTCTTATCGACAGCTTTACTAAAAATAATGACTCAAAATCCATATACCGTTATTCAAGATTTTTCTCGATCCTTCTTTAGGTTTTATCTAGAGCACTATGACTAAGTGCTATTAAATCACACTCTTCGAAATATTCATAAAAAAAAATTAAACTCGATCCTTGTTTTTAATTATATTAATTTATTAACTTTAACTGGCAACATTTTTAAGGTAAAACCTGTCACCTTGATCAGTCAATCAGATATATAAGTTTTAATATTAGGTTGTCATGAAAGTTCTCAGCGTCTTGTGATACTGTTTTTCGTGCGTCTATTACTAAATAAATATACAACGTAATTTGCTTGTTAATATCGCATCTTGTAGAGAATTTTTTGCTGTATCTGATAGAATGAGCTGTTTTTACATGTGTTTAGTAGTTGTATATTTTTGTAGACCTATTTAAGCATGTCGAAGGAGCAATTTCGAACGATATTTTACTTTAACTTTAAATTCGAGCAATCCGCAGCCGAGACAGCTCATCTCGGCTGCGACAAATTAGCCAAGTGTGGAGGCCTAATAGTGCTAGAGAAAGCACCGTTCGACAATGGTTCCAGAAATTTTGTTTGGGAGATTTCAACCTTGAAGATGCACCCCGTAGCGGTCGACCTACAGCAACCCAGGACGACGATTTGAAGGTCTTGGTGAAAGCTGACCCATCATAAACGGTTCGTGAGATTGCGGAAAAGATAGGCATCAGTCACAATGCTGTTTCAGATGGTTTAAAGCGCATTAGAAAGGTTAAAAAGCTAGAATAGTGGGTATCCCATGATTTGAATGATCGGCAGAAATTGTCACGTTTTGAGGTTTGCTCATCTTCGCTTTTGCGCAACCAAAACGACCCGTTTTTGGATTGAATTCTCACGTGTGACGAAAAGTGGATTTTGTATGATAACCGGGGACGTTCGGGACAGTGGTTGGACGCCGACGAGCCACCCCGGCACTTCCCAAAGGCAAAAACCCACAAAAAATACTATGGTTACAATATGGTGGTCGGCGACCGGTGTCATCCGCTACAACTTTTTAGAACCAGGCCAAGCCATCACAGCAATGGCGTACTGTGAGGAAATCGACGAAATGTACGTAGAAATGGGTCAGCAGCAGCCGGCCCTGGTCAACAGAAGAGGTCCAATCCTGTTGCATGACAACACCCGCCCACACGTTTCACAAATCACCGTCCAAAAATTGAACGAGTTGACAGTCGAAGTTCTGCCTCGCCCACCATACTCCCCAGACCTTGTGCCAACCAACTTTTTCCTTTTCGAGCACTTCGATACTTTCTCACCGGTAGAACCTTCGCCAATCAGGACCGGGCAAAAACGGCCTTTGTGGACTTCATCGAATCCCGAGCATCAATTTTTTTGCTGATGGCATAAATCGACTAGTATTGCGTTGGAAAGAGTGCTTATTTCAACTAAACCCGGTCAATATTACGAAAGTTATGACCGTTTAAAGTTTACCAATTAGAATGCTGAGAACTTTTATGACAACCTAATAATATGGTATATACTTCATGCGTTCAGTTAATAGTCATAAAGAACTTTAAAGACAAAGCTAATACATAAATTAACCTACAAATTCGAAAATACTTTTGTATCACATAGGTTGTGATTGTTTCTTACCATACAATCTGAACAAAAATCACCTATTAGTTATTTATTTTGTAATAACAGTTTGGCATGTTTGTTACAAACAAAATTTTTGTAAACAATCCTAGTTAAATATATGCAGATAACCCCTTTCAACGCCGAATTGCATTGATGAAGTTAATAAAGAGCATAGAAAGTGTTTGTACAATACGCTGGTGATACTGGTTCATTAGAAAATTTCGCTCAAATCCGTACTTTATTTGTAGAAAATCAATGCCCACGGTACAATATCTGGCGATGATATCAATAGCTGCTGCCATACTGTTGAAAACTACTTGATAGGTTTGTTAGCAACGTGTGATTGTTTTTTCTTCGCACTGTTTCTCTTGGGTTTTGTAAGTCGTGTTTCCTTTTAATATCTGTTGAATTTCTTCTAAGCTTTTACCTTTGGTTTCTGGAACAAACAAATACACAAACACAATCCCGAACATGCACACTGCCGTAAAAATAAAAAAGGGCACATATACGCCTAGCCGACTTTCTGTCCACTGAAACAATTTTGATGCAGCACTGATACACAATCCAAAATAAATGTTCATAATGGCTAAAGCTTTTGCCTTGATATTAACTGGTAAAAGTTCTCCCATCATTAGATTTGGAATTGCTAGCAATCCTATCGAGCAAAATATGTAGAATGTAATCATTGCAACAAGTGGGAGCCATCTGAATAGCATGATATTGTAACCAGTAGTTTGAAAATAGAAATACGTAGCTAGCGCGGCAAGACTGCAGGTCGTACCTAAGCTGGATACGGATAACATAACCTTTCTGCCAATTTTATCGACCATAAGTGAACTGATAAAAGCAAGTGGTATTCGTAAACCGCTACAAAGTATAGCTGACAACTGTGGTGATAATACGGAATCTGCAAGTTCAAAAGTTACCTGCATATAGTAAGCAATTGCAAAAATTCCAGAAAACTGTTGTATGGTACGCAGCGCAACCAGTATAAGAAAAGCTTTTAAATTACTTTTAACTATAAAAATATCTGTGAAATTTCCAAGCTCCGCCATTTGGCGTTTAACAGCATTTTTAATATTTTCCAGTTCTTCATCAACATTTTCCATTCTTCTGAGTGATTTCAAAGATTTCCGAGCTTCATTGTCTGCATTTTTGGCAAGAAGGAAATACGGCGACTCGGGCATCCAACTAAAAGTTAACATAAATAGAACTGGAACAGCCACAGAAATATATGCTGCTGTTTTAATTGGTAAATAAGATCCGTAACAATTTATAAGAAAAGCACCAACTAGAAGACCTAAAGTGAGGTTGCTCGCTACTCCTCTAACTTTTGGTTCCACTACTTCTCCTGTATACGCAGGAAATGCTGTGTACAGTCCACCGTCCGATACACCCATCATTATTTTTGCAGCACACAAAGTCATTACGTTTGCGGAAAAAATTAAGGTAATCCATGAAAATATTTGAACTGGTGCTATCGCAAGTAAAGTATATTTTCTGCCAATTCTGTCAAGAAGGAAGGCATATAAGGGACTGCCAATAATATATCCCATTGGAGAAAGCAATATAATATATGAAGCTTCATCGGACGATACAGAAAATCCAAGCTCTCCTGAAAGAAGTCTTGGAATTGACGGAGAGGGCCAGCCCAATTGAATACCACTTCCAATGGACAGCAATCCAGCTACAAGTAAAACATGATTATAGAAACTAAATTAAAATCTTAGTAGCTAAAATATTACGTGATAGCACACTTGGCAAGAATTCTCCGCAATGGTATTTTTTTAAAACGAGAGTTAAGTTGGTATAACAGGAAAATTTCTATATACGCGTTTCAATAACGCAACCCAACGAACCCAGACAATCCTTCCATATATTTTGTACATTCGCTAACTATTCAACAATGCATTTATTTACTTTGCTATTTAAATATATCTACTACTATCCAATTACAAAACAGTAAAAAAGAATAGACGAATATAAGAAATGATACCATTTTAATTAATTGTATTGTAAGCTGATTACATGGAGCTTTTAGGCTCTCATATAAACATATTTAACCTCATTCTATATGATCAACTTCCAACAAAATTATCCGGTTACTGATTTTGGTACAAAGATTAATTATATACATAGCTAAACTATTAACTCTATATACTTTTAAAATTAAGTTAACATGTATATAATAGAGTTAAATTAGAAACGTAAAATAAAATAACGTATTATAGTAGTAGAAAGCAACTGTCTAAAATCAACTAAAACTCGGCTTTCCTTACGAACAGACTCAAAATCCGTGTTTTGATTTTTCGAAATTTAGTGTTAAAGTAATTCTTTTCCAAACTCGTTAAAACATACAATATGTTCGTCTTTGAAAAGGGCTTGCCTGTTGACCAAAAGTGCATCCAAAAAGTACCCAAAGTGCATCGAAGATATCAAGGTCTTTCAATAATGTTAAATTTTACAGCACTATGCGATGTCACAGTCTTTGAAAATAACCATCTTAGTGTTCCTACGGTATTTTATGTTCCTATACAGGCTAGATTTTATGAGTGACATATATTTCTAAGTATTGTTAAGCCATTGAGTTAATCTTAAAAGTGGAAGATAGCAAAAGCTCGATTTGTATTGGTGCCCTAGTTTATTTCCCCGTGCAGAAAACTGTTCGTCACGTGACTGAGTTTATATTTATACAAGCAACAAACTACAGATGCGCAAAGAAAAAAATACTATATAATTTGAGCTTAATACGTAAATTTGTCTCTATAATATAATCAAATTAAGTATTTATAAAATTATTTAACCAGTCGTTAAAGTACATAAAATAAAACTTGAAGGTGTGCAGTGTTCAGTACGTGCGTCAACAGTTTTTCGTGAGCAACGCATAACCAGACCATAAAATTTTCCGCGCCTACCGAATATATATGCTGGATAAATGGTATATAAAATATGCATAGTAGAATACTTTTTCTGCAGTCACTGATTATAGAAGGATTTTTGCTTGATTAGGTCAATGAAAAATTGACGTTCATTGAGGATATGTTATTTTATGTGCGACAAGTGATAGAAATTACAATCGTGCGTCGTCCATAGTAACCAACCAATAAGCATCCTTCCAAATTTGGTAATTGGTGCAAATAAAAAAATTCAAAGAATCGTATATGCCTAAATTAAATATTGATATCAACGTTAATTAAAACAATACATGTAATGAAGCGACAGTGATGATATCCGTAATACACCTCCTGAAATTAGAAATACTGTAAAAGCTGTAACAATAAACTTAATGCCTGAAAAATTAAAGGTACTATATGAAAGACAATACAATCTGTTTTTGAAATGGTGCAAGTTTAAAAAATTATTGGATATTCAGAGAACCACATGTTGACTATTTGTCTGAGAGATCTCCGACACTAAGATCAACATCACTCTGATTAATTTACGAGATTGATATTGAGGCAAGCCAGTTCAAAAAGTTCACTGCGTTTTTGAAGAAACGAAAAATTGGATATAAACTTAAAAATCAAAAGCTTAAATGAAAGCGAAATATGCAAATTCTCGTGCGAAGCCCTTGACGAATTATATTTCTTAAAAAATGTAAATTTTACATGCTATTCATCGTACATTTTTCAATTTAATAGAGATTTCGGTTTCTATTTATAGATTGTTCTAGTAATTGGATTTGCGAATGCTTGTAGGTCTGACGAATTACTCAAAATAAATGTGAAATTGATCAAAAACAAAAAATTTCTTATAGTAGTCAATTTTTCATATTTAAAGGCAAGACTAAGTTGTATTTTTACAATTACAAATAGTGGGGTAAATAAGTCAATATGGTATTAAAATTATATCCCATTTAAGTCAGTGTATACATGAAGAATTAGATTCTAATGAGAAATACATGGGTATTATTTTGATATGGACTATATGTGTGTGAAGGAGAGATAGACATACATTAACCCAACTATTACACGCCATCCGTTGTCTGTGCTTGTCATTCAACCACGTGACCGCTAATTTTTATTAACTTGATATTTTAACACATCATCCCAGAGTAAGCAATGTTGCACAATATTGGTACACGTATTTTTAATCAACCCTATTGCAAATCCTTTGTTCCCTATCACTAGAATACATAGGCAAATCATTGCACAATATCTATAAATATATATTGCTATGTTAATAGAGTCATTTAGGGGTATATAGGGTCACTAGAATAGTGCGCTTTATACAGACATTGTGAAAGTCCAGAAAACTAAAGATTTTACCAAGAAAAATGCGAAACTCGACGATTAGGAAAAAGGAAAATACCATCGCCCTGTATGTAAACTATAATTATAATTATATTCAAAGAAAGGAAGTGTATTCGTAAAGATTCGACTAAATAAACAACCTTGCAAGCCATAAAACAATACGCGTGAGTAGTGCAGTAGTGCAGTAAAAGGAATTCCATTTAAACGAGCAGGTTTGTCAATGCGTATAACAGATAAACGCATATAATTTTGTACATCAATAAATATAAAGCTACGTGACCAAAAACTATAAAAATCCAACACTTGATAATTTAGGAATAATAACAGCATGAGGATAAAACAAAATTCAACAAATTTGCTGTACAAACAAAGAGTACGTGATTTAAAGACCATAGAAGATTTTAAAATCCAACAAATTTATACAATTAATCTGAAATGCTACGTGCAATGCAGAGCATCTCGACTTCGTTATACATGGAAATTTCATAGAAATACCCAAGCCTGCATGTGAAAATCAAACTCAAACTCCATGTACCGGTTTGAAAACTATGCTTTGCTCCATAAACCGACTTTTTTGTCTTCATCCCTCGTGAAACACATCTGCATAATAACGATGTAATAATTCCACGGAAATTGTGTGCTTAATTTTCTTTAAAGGTGATTCTACGTTTTCATCTTTAACTTTTCTCACAAAATTTCGGAATTTTTTGGGTGATGTCTTGTACATAGAATGCTGTCACGTGCAACGGTTAAATCAATTGTTATGTGCTTATTTCAATTCTTGCGGGGAACTGATATAACCCATTCAATTATCCATAAACTTTTGACCATTTATTTCATCTCCAATAATTATATTTTGATCGAAGTTCTTTTTATATCGTCCTTTGTCAATATTAAAATCTTTCACAATAGTTATATAATTATGTTTCGAATCATCCCCATTCCAACAGTTTAAGCACATTTCTTTAAATTTTGGATATAACATGTCACCGCTTACGTGGTTAGAAAATATATGTCTAAGATTGGTATCGTCTAGCTTCCACAATGCAACCACATTAGCTTTATCTTCGAGTCTATGTTTTAAGGCGCTAGCATAACTTTGGCATAAGTAATAACAACAATATTCTTATGCGTACCATACGAGAAAAGCTGTGTAATCTTGCTTTGTTTGTTTGCAGGAATCTCGTCAAGCACCATAGCTGAATCGTCCTTGGTATTTCCAGGTTATATTAGATCATCATAATTTTCATATTCGTGGTAAGCAATTTCTTTATTTATGGGTTCGAATACACTTTCTGGCAGTTCATATTTTGGTTGGTAAAGGCTTTTCAAAAAGGTATAAACGTTTTGAAATCAAAGTCCGTTCTCGTGTAAAATTAAAGATATTAAGGCGTTGATTTTTCCACAACGAATTGTGTTAATTTTCCTCAAGTGCTCTGCAATCCGACTCGACCAAATTGCTATTTAGTCTTGTCAAATTGACATGTATCGCACTTTTGAAAGATTCATCACAGTAAAACAGCCGACCATTTTTCAAGGTCTTATGGTATTACGTATGACAGAAGGAATAATTATGGCTAAAACGGAAGAATCAAAAGCTAATAAGTCATCGCGAAAATTAGGGGCACATTGTACGGCTTTCCAAAAATCAATTCTAAGAATGAGTTGGTGAGAGACTTCCGATATCACAATAACTTGCAAGGTAGTGACCAAATTTTGGAGGGTTTTAAAGGGAAAGGAAACCTAGGATAGTACATTTAGAATTTTTCCAAGAATACAGAAGAAATGGGAAAAGGCGTGGAGAGTTGGGTTAAGGGAACTTAAGCGGTGCCAACCGGAACCGTCAAAGATAGTATGGGTAGCGTCGAAATCGAGAGGACCAGTGAAAGGAAGCCCAAATGTAGTAATATAGTGTAATAGTCCATTAGCTTTAACTTTAGTATGACAAAAAGTATAGGATTATTTTTATTGGCAAGAGGAATTGATGGCAACGCCGTACAGAACTGCCAACCTTTATTACGTTAAATGACAGTATACTTTATGCACAATCCTAGGTATTTATTTGCATATAGTTGCCAACACTTTATTACTACATTTGACGTCATCCTAAAGTTAAAGCGAATGTACTGTAGCAATTGTATGTAAGCGAATACCTAGAATTCCGCTTGAAGGATACTATCATTTATCACATAAAGGTTGACAGTTGTGTACTGTGTTGCCACCAATTCCTCTTCCCAATGGCATTTTTCATTAAATATTAGAATCTAAAATAACATTGGAAATGTAGCATTTTATACAGTTGTGACATAATCCTAAAGTTAACGCGAATGGCCTCTAGTATTCATTGAACTACAAGAAACTGCTTTAAGGTTGCGTTCACACCATATTCTACATTTCTACTTACCGTTACGAACAGGAAAAGAGAACGGAAGGATCAACAAATATAATACGCAGACAAGCAGGGTTTCGTTGTAGCTCGCAGTTTTGTCAGTTTCTTAGTTTACATTATTCGTTTCGTTCGGATACCAACGAATATGGGTGAAATAGGAATATTTGTAGACAACAATAAAACGGGAAAAGTACCCATTGGTACAAAAAAAAGTGTGGCACAGGGCCGTGCTGTATTTAATAAGCAAAGTAGCTAGTATGTTCAAAAACAGCAAAACTACAAACAAGAAATGTTGCTGAAAGCACATGTGTGATGCACTGCACTAATAGGCTGTAATTCGTGGACAGTAGGACAAGCGGACCGGAAAGATATAGAAACCTTTGAAGTGTAGTGTTACGTGATGAAGGTATATGGACAAACACAGTTAAGAACACAGAGGTACTAGAAATGGTAGGGAACGAAGAAATATGTGGAAAACAGTAAAAAACAGGATGATAGGATGATAGGACAGACACACTAAGGCATGAGGGAATAGCGCGGCATATATTAGAAGTAAAGGAAGAAATAAAGAGAGCTAGAAGTGGATCTAGATCAGACTATTGCAGAAAGATAGTGAAAGATGTAAGTTGTAGGAATTTCAGGGAAATATGTAGGTTAGCTGAGAATAGTAAACAATGGATGGAGGTATGCGTCCAACCAGTTCCAGGACTGAAGAACTAATGATGATGTAGTAACCTTAAAGTAACTGCTTCTATTAAAAGTTTAATTTAATTTAGATTAATTATGAATTTTTATACGAGTACGATGTAAAAAACAACTCATTAAAAGTATAAACAGAACTCTTTATAAAAAAGCTACTATTGTCCATTCCAAATAAGAATAAAGTAGAGGCTACTTGAACGCAAGGTAGATTGACACAATGGAAAATTCAATTTAATTGCGAGAGCAAGAAACCTAGCTTATGTGGCATTTTAAAATTTAGTGGGTCAACTAATTTGAGTGAAAATAAATCAACATTATTTTACATAACCAGTTTTTATTGTAAAACTAACAATGGCGCTATTCACATATTTCAACACAAACGTACTTCTTTTAAGCTGTGTAATCTAGCACCATGACAACCAATCAAAGTGAAGTTCAAACCTACCCTATACTTTATATCGCTTTATTCCTAGCTGATCAGGCCTATAGTACTAATGGCGTTGCGAATTTAATTATGATCAAGTTTTATACAAAGCGATTAGTTTAGGAACATTTCACAACAGTACGTGTTGTAGTATTTAAATAATATCTATATCATTCCTTCAAAAGCAATCAATAATTTTCAATATTTAGTATATTATTGTATACATTTTTGAATCTAGAGTAATTATCAGGTACATGTTACTTTAACTTCGTATTATATGAAAAGATTTGACTTTTCTCCCCCATTACGTAATAACTCCGACGTTATAAGTTATAATTACATGAACAAGTACATTTCCTGTAACAAATAAATAATTTAAACTTAGTGAAATATCACGATGTAAATAACAAAATGACATCGACCAGCTTTAAAACGCTACCACATGAAATTAATTATCTGCTGCTTTTTCCTAGTATATCTTAGTCAATAAAGTTTGTACATGTACAAAAACCAACAGCTTTTACCCGCTCATTAATTGATATTTATAGAATAACCGCTTACCTAAGGAAACTGCTAGATATTGTGGACATTGCTGGCTTTTTTCCAAGATACTGTTAGACATTCTATTGAACTGTTCCTTATTTTGTTTCAACGTAGACACTTGCTTACATTAGCGACAATTCGGAAGAACATTACGTAACCACTTTTCCGCGTTTCTCATGAAAGTTTTATATACAATTCATAAAGTAACATGTAAATATATATATTTCTCATGCTGCTTATCCAACACGTACGTTGGAAAAAGTCCCACCTATTTTGTTAAAGTTGCAACGAAAAAATATGAAACGTATAAGTTCCAATGAGTAGCTCCAGGCTACAGCAGTTCGTGCCTGTGTATGGTGTAAAAAATTCCAGACGTACAACCTTGACAAAAACAAGATGAATTAGAAAAATAAAATTTTATTATCAAAATATTGGATATTACTTATGTGATTTAAACTAGTTTTTGCCTTCCAACTCCCTGTAAGCTAAATTTTATAAAATATTTGTTAACGATCGTGTTCTTCTATGGTTCAAGCGTAAAACAAATCTAGTCGCAAACATCCGCGGTGCTATTGAATCTTTGCCGCCTTCCTTATGATACTGCCATGCAATATTCTCTAAAGTACTTCATCTCCCCTATTTTTAAAAAGATTGTTATTTTATCTTACAAGTTAGAACATTTTGTTACTAATACTTATATTTACTATTTACTATTCAATAGCTATGGTTTTGACTACAACTGTTACTATTTAATATTCTGGTTACTTTGCCTAATTTATCTATATTCATAAATTCTGCGCCTATTTTTTAGCAAAAATAAAGCAGTTTTAAAAATAAATAAACACTCAATCTGCTGGAGTTTTTGCTATTCGGCTCTATTTGTTAGGGATGGACTTGGGCCGGGCCGGGCCGGACTTTTCATAAGCCCGGCCCGACCCGACGCAGAAAAGCGACCGGCCCGGCCCGATGCCCGACCCGAACTGAAAACTGACGGCCCGACCCTCTTTTGTTTGATTTAAGAGTATAATGATTTTGAGTTACAATCAAGATACTTGTGGAACATACCGTAGTATATCATTGGTTTTTTGATTCTTTGAAAAATCCTAGAAATATGTAAAAAAGTACAAAATGTTTAGCAATTTTCAATGTTTATGAAATTGTTACAGACGGATTTTTATGGCCTTTTTTTACTTTGAGGAACTGAAACTTTTGGAATTGAACTTTGACCTATAATTTGACTGTCTTTGTTCTAGTTCTTTTAAATTTTTATTTGACCGACTGACAAATCGTGCCAAGGTTCAAGATTTAACACTTTTGTTGAATTACGGAATGCTAGAAATTAAGTATATTATTTATAGGCCATAGTATAAACGGTACCAAACTTCAGCGGTTAATGTCTCAAGCGATTGAAAATTGGTACCTAATGCTATTAGAATTTAAGGAACCTGAAAGTCGAATAATATACCGAATGTTTGCTTAAAAAAAGTTGGATTTTCAAATTGTGGTATGTAGAGGATACCTTATTCTTTAGAAATACATATTTTCTGATAGAATAAAAGTAAAATGAAGTAATTGTTTAAGATTGAAAAGTTTTTAAAAAAATGATTACCAAAAGGTATAAATCAGTACATAGATCCTTTTATATACCAATAAAATTTTATTCACTTTATCCTTTTTTTATGGCATGAGTTCGATAATGGCATTATTATACATTTTCCCGCAAACGAAACATGGGCACTAACTATGCTTGTTTAATAATAATAAGTTGATTTTTTTTTCAATATGTATTTTGCTATTCAAACTAAACATTTTATTCTTGTTTTTAATGTCCAGGATAAATAATAATATAATTTTATTATTTCAACACATTAATGAAATCATTTACAAATGACACACTACTATGATTCATACAAATTACATAACTAGCAATTATGTCCAGTGTGATTAATCACACTGAAGTGCGCGCACTTTATGCGTGTTTAGTTTTGTCCAGTTTTTACGACTTAGATGACTCAGTCCATATTGAAATAAATCAAACAAACGCAACTAACAAATATCTGCAGTTAGTCTAATGTGAGCTCGCGGGTATTGCAGCTCATTCGTCGGGTACCGATTCTTTTTCTATCAGTTTGTGATTTAATTTTCCGTATTGTACTGCTTAAATTATCTGTGTTAGGTGTTTGTGAGTGTATTACAGTGAAATTTTCAATAAAAATGCCACGTAGTTGCATTAACCACCCAGACTGTTTCTGTTATATTTGTGGTGAGGTAATATCAAAGTCTCAGAGGAAAAATATAACTCCATTGATAAACAAAATTGTATGAATTATATTTTGGATGTAAATTGGGTGATCAGGATAAGTCTTGCGCCCCTCATAGTTGTTGTAATTCGTGTGTAACGTTGTTGACTGGTTGGTAGAATGGATTCAGTCACATGACATTTGCAGTTCTGATGGTTTGGAGAAAACCTAAGGATCACTCCACAGACTGTTATTTTTGTTTAACGAAAATATCAGGGATAACAGCTAAAACTAGACACACTGTTAAATATCCTAATATTCCCTCTGCTTTAAGACCAGTGCTTCACAGTCCACAGCTTCCAATTCCGGTAGCACCAAAAATGAAGAAAGGAGGGGCCCAGACTTTTTAGAAAATACAGATACTGAACCGCACTTAATAAATCAGTCTGAACTAAATGATCTCGTTCGTGATCTACATTTATGCAAGAATCGAGCTGAAATACTAGCATCACGACTGGAAGGATGGAATCTTTTACAAAGCAACACAAAAATAGGCGGTTTCCGTGACAGACAGTGTGACTTCGAATGTTTTTTCTCACACTGTGCGGACTTAGTTTACTGCAATGATGTGGAATCTTTACTGGAGGCTTCTTGACCGGGCGTCCTTTTATAGACTCTTCAAAACGTAGTTTGAAAGCGGTTCTTCTTCACGTTGGGAATAAATACCCGTCGATCCCTTTGGTTCATGCAGCTAACATGAAGGAGGCATTAAAGTATAAAACTTGTGTTGGATATGATTCAGTACGAGAAACATTCATGGCATGTTTGTGGAGATCTTAAAGTTATAGCACTGTCAACTTTCGAACAACTTACGCACTTGCGCAAGGAATGCCTCAGAACAAACAAGGAAAGATCATCTGATTATTAAAGATTTACGACAAAAGAATTGTTATTATTTAAAGGCTGATAAGGGGAATAGGTTGGTTATTCTGGATAAACAAGACTATGTTGATAGAGTAGAGACTTTGCTGTCTGAGGGTCCTTACAGACCAATAGTCAAAAAACGTAAAAATAAAGTTCCTTTAAATAAAATGATTAAATCAACAGAGTCTGTTTTGAAAGAATGTCCAAACCTAATTTCGCCCACACTAAAATTAAAATTAACAATTTCCAATCCTGAAATGCCAAAACTTTACTGTTTACCAAAGATTCACAAAAATAATAAATCGATGAGACCAATAGTTGCAGGTATCAACTCACCGACTTACTATTTATCACGATGGCTGTCAAATGAATTTAAGAATTTAAAGTTTAATAGTTTGTCTGTACAAAACTCTTTAGAGTTCATTAATAAAATTAAAAATATCACATTAGAAGAGAACGAAATCTTAATTTCATTTGATGTCAGTTCATTATTCCCTAGTGTTCCAATACCACGTACTTTAACATATTTAAAGGATGTTCTTATAGATAGTGATATTGAAGATGATAAAGTAGAGGACTATATCAAGCTTGTTTCGCATTGCATGTCCCAGAACTGTTTTCAATTCAACAACAAGTTGTACGAACAACATGAAGGCACAGCAATGGGAAATAGCTTATCACCTTCATAGCAAATTTATTTATGTCTCGTTTTGAAACCGAGTTAAAAGAAAACTCCAAATACTTCCCAAGAATATGGTTAAGGTACGTGGATGATATTTTTGCAGTTTTTGACACTTCTAAATCAAATGTTGATGATTTTCTTAAAGAAATGAATTCAAAATTTCAAAGCATAAAATTTACGTATGAACTAGAGAATAATGGACAATTAACCTTTTAGATACATTAGTAATTAGAAATGGTAATAAATTAGAATTTGACATTTATAGAAAAGAAACCAATGTAAATCGCTTTATTTTGTCTTCCTCTAATCATAGCATACAACATAAGTTGGCTTCATTTAACTTTTAATTAATAGATTATTGAATTTCCTTTAAATAAAAACAGATTTAATAAGGAATTTGCTCTTATTAAACAAATAGCGAATTACAATGGTTTCTCTTCTGATATTATAGATAATATTTTTAGAAAATGTAAAAATAGGATCAACATCCGTAAATCAACGACTTTGCAATCAACCACCTCCAACGATAATGTTAAATATGTTAAACTTCCGTTTCACAAAACCACAAATGGTCTTGATAAAATATTCAAACAGTGTAATTTCAAAATTGCTTTCACTAATACTAATAAAATTAAAGATTTGCTAGGTAATCCAAAAGACAAGGGGGAAAAATTGCAAAAGTCGGGGATTTATGAAATTAGTTGTGCAGAGCCAGGGTGTTTTCAAAAATATATTGGTCAGACCAAGAGGAATATAACAACAAGATTTAAAGAACACATTGCTCACTTCAAATATGGTAAATATGAAAGGTCTCAGGTCGCCAAACATATATTTGAAACCAGCCACCCCGTTAAACTAGAAAATGTTAAATTGTTAAAAGCGGTACCAACGTTTTCCTCCTTAAATGCCTATGAATCAATTAAAATTGTTAAACATAAAGGACCCCTCTTAAACACCGATAAAGGGCCAATAGAGTCATCTGCTTTGCTTTCCCTATTGGTCAACAACCAATGAGAAAGCAAGATTAAACTGGTTCCGCTTCAGTAGATTTAGAATTAGTATAAATTAAGTAGATTTAAGTTATAATGTCACAATTCACTTGTTTGTTGTTGAGAACACCAGCCTGCGGGTGAGGAGAATATCCTCGATAGTGTTTAAAGCAACAATATAGTAAATTATAGGTTGGGAAGGTTCACTTCAGCCTAAGTGGTGAGGAGAATATCCTCTGAAGTGTTCCAGAACAACAGCAATTTTTTTTTTCTATTGATGATGACCACATAGTGGTCGAAATACGTATCTAGTAATTCAAATATTTTTTGTGGTTAAGGGTTTTTATTTAATTTTATTTAAATCGTGCCACAGTGGTCCTATAGATTAATAAAAATACCAGTCTTAGAAATTGTCTGTATGTGGGTCCAGTTTGTGGTTTGACTAATGCGCAGATTTATACAAAACTTGATATGTGAGACTGGTGTGATATAGAGAAGTGCATCCGCCTTAGGAAGCGGAAAATATGTATGTTGGTTAAACAGCAAAATTTTGGGAAACAAGTTTTGCGATTTGGCGTGAGCAAGTCGGTATTTTAAATTAAAAGGCATCTCTTAATTTTTTTGTTAAAGTTCTAACTAAACCTTTAAATAAAAGCTATAGAGGATACATAAAAACAATTCCGTTTCTACGCGAGAAAACTAATAAAAAGCGCTTCTAATGATTTTGTTTATATTCTTGCCACCGGAAGGCAAGCTATATGCAAATGTTCTTTCAAATAAATCCGGATGCATTTGAGGAACTTTATTTTTATGGCTATTAGAAATTTTTTAAATTAACCGCAAAATATTTTATATCGCCTGGTTTTACTTGGAAGAAACTGTACATTTTATCCACAGCTTAATTAATAATTTATTTCCCAACTAATTAGCTGGGGTTGGGGAGCAAACTGTAGTTATGTATCAGAGCTGTATTTGGTGCACATGCTTGGAAATTCTATGAACGGTTCTTTCCTGTTTATTCTTATTAGCGTTAGCTTGTTTTCATATCAATCTATTGTACTTTAGCATTTGTAATTATATTATTGATTGCAAAATTAATATTCTTTGTAATTTGTAAATATTAAGTAGGTGTAAAGATCTTACGGTGTCAGTTTTATCATGTTCTTATAATCTAAACAATTATTTTACTTTCAGCATTCATCGCGAGGGTATAGTTCGTTCGTTTTAACTATAGGATGATGTCAAATGTAGTAATAAAGTGTTATATTTAGAGTCCATTTGCTTTAACTTTAGGATGACGTCACAACTGGATGAAAGCTTCATTGCCAATGTTAGTTAAAATTCTATTGTATATAATAAAAAGTATAGAATTATTTTCATTGGCAAAAGGAATTGGTGGCAACACCGTACAGAACTGCCAACCTTTATTATGTTAAATGGCAGTATCTTTTATGCGCAATACTAGGTATTTATTTGCATACAGTTGCTAACACTTTATTACTACATTTGACGTCATCCTAAAGTTAAAGCAAATGGACTGTAGCAATTGTATGTAAGTGAAGCGAATACCTAGATTTCTGCTTGAAGGATACTGTCATTAAACACATAAATGTTGACAGTTGTGTACTGTGTTGCCACCAATTCCTCTTCTCAATGGCATCTTTCATTAAATATATTAGAATTTAAACTAACTTTGGAAATGTAGCAGTTTATACAGTTCTTACGTCATCCTAAAGTTAACGCGAATTGACTCTAGTATTCATTGAACCCCAAGGAACTGATTTGAGGTTGCGTTTACACGATATTCTACATTCCTACTAGCTGTTACGAACAGCAGACGAAATCGAAAGGGTCAACAAATCGAATACGCAGACGCGCAGGGTTAGTGCTCGCAGTTTTGTCAGTCTCTTAGTTTACATTATTCGTAGTGCGGGTACCAACGAATATGGGTGAAATAGGAATATTTGTAGAAAACAATAAAACAAAAAAGTGCAAAATTGAAAAGAAGGTGTGGCACAGAACCGTACTGTATTTAATAAGAAAAGTAGCTGCTATGTTCGAAGATAGCAATCGTACAAACAAAGAAGATTGCTGAAAGCATATGTGTGGAGCACAGCACTGATAGGCTGTGGTTCGTGGACAGTAGGAAAAGTGAAACGGAAAGATATAGAAATCTTTGCAGTGTAGTGCTGCGTGATAAGGATATATCGACAAACACAGTTAAAAACACAGAGGTACTAGAAATGGTAGGGAAAGAATAAATATGCGGAAAACTAATAGATATGCAGAATCCGTTTTTTTTGCCGAATCCACCTCTACACACTCGCGCAAAACAAAATGGACAAACTATACAATATCAGAACTATTGCAGTTTATAGGATTAGTGTATCACACCGGTACTGTAACATGCAATAAAATACAGGACTATTGGAAAAGACATTGGCTGTTTGGATTTGATTGTTTTTCAAAATATACGAGTCGTGATCGATTTTTGCAAATATTGCGTTGCTTGGATTTTTCTAAGAATCCAGATCTGGGAGAAGAAGAATCTGATGATCGTTTGTATAAAGTTAGGCCAATACTAGATTACTTCCAGAAAATGTTATCTGTATATTATCCCGCAAAAAATATATCCCTCGATGAGTCGATGCTGTTGTGACGTGGTAGGCTTGTTTTTCACCAGTACCTTAAAAACAAGCGTCATAAGTATGGCATCAAAATTTACATTTTGAATGAATCTGAAGGTTTGGTTTTGATCAAGGTCGTATATACAGGACAAATGGATTATTTAGGAGGTAAATGGCATACTGACAAGGTTGTTCTACATTTACTGAATAACTTTCCTTACAACGGTCATTTAGTGTTTATGGATAACTTCTGTAATAGTTACACATTGGCACTGAAATTACTAGAGAAGGATACGTATTGCACCGGCACGTTAAGATCTGATCGCAAAGAATCTTGTAAAAAAGTAGTGACAGCTAAATTAAAAAAAGGGGAAACAAAAGCAGCATATAACAACAGAGTAATGATTTGGAAATGGAAGGACAAAAGAGAAGTAACCTACATATCTACAGAA
Source organism: Platerodrilus igneus (assembly GCA_036346225.1). Lineage (NCBI taxonomy): Eukaryota > Metazoa > Arthropoda > Insecta > Coleoptera > Lycidae > Platerodrilus > Platerodrilus igneus. The sequence goes on along the minus strand of JARFIW010001112.1, from coordinate 2,779,306 downwards.
TTTAGGAACGATATGGTTACTATACAGAGAAAGTGTGGCGAGGATAAAGAGAAACCACTCCCGATAGATCAATATAATAAATACATGAGTGGAGTCGACCGATTGGACCAAATGATGTCCTATTATCCCTGTTCACGCAAAACGATGAGATGGTACAAGAAGGTGGGTATTCAAGTGCTTCAAATGCTACTCCATAATGCATTCCTTCTTTATAACAAGTTTTCTGGAGTAAGACTTTCATTTTATGACTTCCGATTAGCAGTCTTGGAGGAGATTTTGCCGGTACAAGGTAGAAAACATTCACGACCTGTCAAGTTACTCCCTGAGCATCTACCTGTAAAAATAGAAACTAAGAATGAAAAAGGAAAAGCTCAAAGAAAAAAATATCGAGTATGTGCAAATAAGAAAATTCGAAAGGATACGCCACCAAAATAAGTAGTGCTTTTTTATATTCATCTATTTTATCTATCTATAACTATAACTATATATATATATATATATATATATATATATATATATATATTGAAGTGTTAGTGATAGCTAAAAGGGTATAAAGATTATTTTGTTTGAATGTTGTGAAGTATTTGAAGTATATTAGTCAAAGTAGAAGTGCCAAGACGTAAAACAATGACTTAATGACGTGAGAAAGCACAGTATTCAAGGATTTATACTAAGCTGTACGTTAATAAGCCAAAGAATGTACATTTGCTGATCGAAAAACCGGATGCGTCTGTAGAAGTTCCACTATTCACCACACAGAACCAGGTTTATATGTGAAACATTTCGGCACTTATTTAGTAGAATCAACCTTTGGACAAACTTGTAGTATCAAAATTATAAGTGAAAATATTGTCAAAGCTGATTGAAGGATGACGCGGTCATATGAACCAATGATTGAACATTTAAATATAAAATTGTAAAGTGTAAAAGATGAATTATAGGTATTAGTGACACAAACTAGTTAGGACGATTTAATTGGATGGGGGATTTGTAAAATGTATAAAGAGTATGCATAATTTAAAAGGTGGTATCACCTAGGTAAACATAAATAACGGAGTTCGATTAAAATATTTTTTGTAACAAGACGTTTTTTTTGTATACTACGCTAATTTGAATATTAAAAAGAGTAAATAAATTATTTTGAAAAGTTCAAGTCTTTAATTGAAACAAAGAAGAGTATAGATAAGTGAGTGGAATAATAATAATAGTAAAGACGGGTGGAAAGTTGTAAGAGTGAATTGGAGCGACATTGAAACAGGCGGAATTAATAGTGAATGTATGGAACGAGTTGGATTAAGGCAGAAAGGAATTGGATTAGATTTATTAGACTGAAGGAGAAACTACTTGGAGTGATTTGGATAGTGCATTGCGGATAGATTGGTATTGAGTGGAAACTAGAAAGGAGCATAGAATTGGAACGAGCAGATTAAAGAAAGGATAGCGTTGGATTAGCAGGAGTATTATACGGAAAGAAGGCATAAATATAGGAAAATTAGCGCGGGGGAAGTAAAATTGCAAGGTATTCAAAATTCTAAATTTAGTCATTATTTATAGATTTGGGTGAATATCAAAATTAAGTATAGCAAAACCTGGTGTCTGGAAAGCAGAGGAGCCATAGTAATAGTGCAACGCAGTGTGAAGACCATCCGGTGATTGAGATTTTGAGCCAGAGTTCAGAGAGGCCTACAGCGACGCGTAAATCGGGTGAGTACTGTGTTTTTGATACGTCAAAGTCAAATTGGTAAGAGTAATTGATTTGGCACAAGGCTACGTGGATCTGCTTATTAAAAATTTGGCATATACGAATATAAGGTTACAAGTACTAAAATAAAGGTAGTGCAGTTTGGTTGGTGTAGTGACCATCTATCTATCACTGAACCCACGGTAGGTAGGTGTGGATACCCTGAGAAGGCGAGTTTCAATAGTAGAGGCATATTCATATAGTTTTGTTTGTAGACCGACCAAACTTAGTTAAAGCACGAAATATAAGAGTCAAAATTTTCACACAGTCAAGTATATAAAAATTGTAAATAAATAAACCATAGTTTAAAATAAATATCATATAAAAAAAGAGGGGGGGGAGAGCATAAGAAGGTGGCAAACCCAACGTGGGGCTAGACAGAAGCAGTAGTAGAATAAGGGACACCGAGGTTAGGTGGGGCCTGTAGTTAAAATTTTACAGGAAAGAAGAGTTCGAAAAAGGCAGCAGAGATGACAGACGCGGACACCAGACGGATAACGAGGTCAGGAAGGATGTACGGAATCGACGCGGAATTTATAGCACAAGACGAGGAGCTAGATGCAGGGGGAGATGTCCAGGAAACGGAGGCGAGGCAGGTAGATCCGGAGGTAATAAATATAGAAGCGGACAAGGCGACGGTACAGGAGGTCAAGGTGGCAGAAACGGCTGGAAATCAAGAGATTATGCGATTCCTGATGAGTTTAAGAGACGATTTTAAAACGTCACATACGGAACTAAAGACATCACACACGGAATTAAAAACTGATTTAATGGAAAAAATTGCCGAGGCACAGACAGATTTTAAGACATCACACACGGAACTAAGTGAGCATGGGATGAAAATTTGTAATAAGAGGCTAGACGAGTTGAAAAATATTGCTCAACCAAAGAATGTAAGAGGATTACGAGGATTTTTAGGGGTTTTAAATTATTATAAACGGTGTATACCGAAGTATTCTGAGTTGTGTGTGCCGTTGGTGAGTTTGTTAAGGAAAAACGAAAGATGTAAATGGACTGCAGAACGGGAGAAGGCGTTTCAAGATTTAAAACGTGCATTTTATGAAGAGTTGTCGTTAAAGTATCCAAATTTCAAACACGAATTTATTTTGAGGACGGATGCGTCGAATTATTCTATTGGGGCTGAGTTGGTGCAAATCCAGGACGGAGCTGAGGTACCAATTGTATTTATTTCAAGGGTGTTAAAAGACTGCGAAACCAGATATGCGACGGCAGAGAAGGAGATGTTGGCGATAGTGTATGCAGTAAAAAAGTTACGATTTTATCTGCTAGGAAAGAAATTTTTGATAGAATCCGACAACACGGTTGTAACATTCATGAAGAAAAAGGAGTTTTTGAACAGTAGGTTGTATAGGTGGGCACTAGTATTGCAAGAGTACGATTTCGAAATTAAGCATAAACCAGGAAAGGAAAATGTGACGGCGGATTTTCTAAGCAGACAGCAGGTAGAGGCGAGTAAAGAAGACGTAAAGGATTGTTTAGTTGCTTTGCAGGAGTTCAGGGATGTTGGTCGGTGGACAAACGCCAAGCTTATGGAGACGCAGAAGCACAGTGAGGTGAGCTCGATACGCGAGAAATTAACGATGGAAAATGTGGAGGAGTACCGTGGATTTACAATTGTAGGCCAGTTTGTGGTAAAGAGGATAGGGATGCAGAACTGTTGGTGTTATCCAGAGACACGGCTGTGGAAATTATAGACGAAATTCATCTAAAATTTGGACATATCGGCATTAGAAAACATTTTTGGTATTTAGAGAAGCATTTTATACAAGAAACGCTATCACGGTGGTTAAAGAACGGATTAATCGTTGTAAGATTTGCATTTTAGGAAAGACAAAACATGGTGTTGCAGAATATACCGATGAATGTGAGCGTGAGTGGACCGTTAGAATTGGTAGCTATTGATTATTTGAGCAACCTAATTACTAGTGAACAGGGGTATCGGCACATATTGGTAATGGTAGACGTTTTTTCGAAATTTGTCAAGTTATTTCCGGCAAGACGAAGTAACACGGTGCATGCTTTACAGTCAATTAGAGAATTTGGAAGTCAGGTTGGGAAAATGGATAGGATTTTGGTAGACAACGCGACATATTTCAATAATCAAAGATTCAGAAACGGGTTAAAAAGAGAACATATTAAGGTATCATTTAGCAGCATACGGCATCCGATAGCAAATCCATGCGAACGTTTTATACGAGAAGTCATAAAATATCTACGGTTGGCAACGCAAGAGCACCACGATAGATGGGTTAGATATCTGCCACAGATCGAAAACTTTATGAATTGCGTACCGAGTTCTGTTACAAAAACATGTCCAATAACGTTGATTAGAAAGATTATACCAGCTAGGCCATGGAGGGGAGAAGTCGAGGTGCAAGACATCACAGAGTTGTTGGGTAGCGTTAGACGTAGAATTGAAAGGATGCAGCGTAGGGACATCGAGCGAAGGCGTAGTAGGATTAAAAAAAGGACGATTTTTGAAATAGGAGATATGGTAGTAGTAAAAAGATTAAGGGTTTCAAACCGCGAAAGAAACATATGCGCGAAGTTGCTGTTTCCTTACGAAGGGCCGTACAAAATCGCGCGTATTTTTGCTGAAGGAAATACGTTCGATTTAGATACTATAACAGGGGAACGTCGTGGGCGTTTTCACTTAGAAAATTTATATCCATATAAAATTGCACAAGAGGAGGGTTTAGCATGATAAGAGGTCATGAGACGGAAAGTTTAAATTTGTTTTGTTCTATAGTGGAAATTATTATATAGCGTAGTTAGACAGACGTGAAAGAAAAATGAAATTAGGGGTTGAGTAATAATTAATATGTAGAAATGCGTGGAGTGGTTTTAAATAAAACTAGAAATTATGCACATCAAGAAAAGAGTTATAAAGACAGACGAAGTTTCCACTTTGATCTAAAACCAGTGGGGCCAATGAAGTGTTAGTGATAGCTAAAAGGGTATAAAGATGATTTTGTTTGAAGATTGTGTATATGCCAAATAAAGCCAAATATCAGATCACGTAACTGAAAATTTTGTGTTTGCCGTACTTTACAAATGGTGAAGTGTTTGAAGTATATTAGTCAAAGTAGAAGTGCCAAGACGTAAAACAATGACTTGATGACGTGAGAAAGCACAGTATTCAAGGATTTATACTAAGCTGTACGTTAATAAGCCAAAGAATGTACATTTGCTGATCGAAAAACCGGATGCGTCTGTAGAAGTTCCACTATTCACCACAGAGAACCAGGTTTATATGTGAAACATTTCGGCACTTATTTAGTAGAATCAACCTTTGGACAAACTTGTAGTATCAAAATTATAAGTGAAAATATTGTCAAAGCTGATTGAAGGATGACGCGGTCATATGAACCAATGATTGAACATTTAAATATAAAATTGTAAAGTGTAAAAGATGAATTATAGGTATTAGTGACACAAACTAGTTAGGACGATTTAATTGGATGGGGGATTTGTAAAATGTATAAAGAGTATGCATAATTTAAAAGGTGGTATCACCTAGGTAAACATAAATAACGGAGTTCGATTAAAATATTTTTTGTAACAAGACGTTTTTTTGTATACTACGCTAATTTGAATATTAAAAAGAGTAAATAAATTATTTTGAAAAGTTCAAGTCTTTAATTGAAACAAAGAAGAGTATAGATAAGTGAGTGGAATAATAATAATAGTAAAGACGGGTGGAAAGTTGTAAGAGTGAATTGGAGCGACATTGAAACAGGCGGAATTAATAGTGAATGTATGGAACGAGTTGGATTAAGACAGAAAGGAATTGGATTAGATTTATTAGACTGAAGGAGAAACTACTTGGAGTGATTTGGATAGTGCATTGCGGATAGATTGGTATTGAGTGGAAACTAGAAAGGAGCATAGAATTGGAACGAGCAGATTAAAGAAAGGATAGCGTTGGATTAGCAGGAGTATTATACGGAAAGAAGGCATAAATATAGGAAAATTAGCGCGGGGGAAGTAAAATTGCAAGGTATTCAAAATTCTAAATTTAGTCATTATTTATAGATTTGGGTGAATATCAAAATTAAGTATAGCAAAACCTGGTGTCTGGAAAGCAGAGGAGCCATAGTAATAGTGCAACGCAGTGTGAAGACCCACCCGGTGATTGAGATTTTGAGCCAGAGTTCAGAGAGGCCTACAGCGACGCGTAAATCGGGTGAGTACTGTGTTTTTGATACGTCAAAGTCTAATTGGTAAGAGTAATTGATATGGCACAAGGCTACGTGGATCTGCTTATTAAAAATTTGGCATATACGAATAGAAGATTACAAGTACTAAAATAAAGGTAGTGCAGTTTGGTTGGTGTAGTGACCATCTATCTATCACTGAACCCACGGTAGGTAGGTGTGGATACCCTGAGAAGGCGAGTTTCAATAGTCGAGGCATATTCATATAGTTTTGTTTGTAGACCGACCAAACTTAGTTAAAGCACGAAATATAATAGTCAAAATTTTCACACAGTCAAGTATATAAAAATTGTAAATAAATAAACCATAGTTTAAAATAAATATCATATAAAAAAAGCGTTCATATATTTTATATAATTTGTGTAAATATACTTATTGTAGAGTTTTTATCAAAAAAGAGTCACCACTATGACTGTACTTTTTTATTTAGTTATAGGCGCACATGTGCGTCATGCAGCACACCACTCAGAATGCTGAACGTATATGTGGCAGACGCGCTTATGCGCTTGACACGAATATCTGACAAGCAAGTGACATAAGCTTATTTTAAGTGTTTTTACGTTATGCGTAACAAAAAGCAGATTCCTTAAGCGCAAAAAACTTAACAGTTTATTTCGTGATTCATTTAATGATAGGACGCACGCAGCAAAAATGTAATGGAGAGTATTGGGCTTTCATTTTACGAAAATTATGTGAACCAAAAAGACTTTAGTATTGGACTCTACAATACGAGTACGATGTAAAAAACAGCTCGTTAAAACTATAAACAGAACTCTTTATAAAAAAAGCTGCTATTGTCCATTCCAAATCAAGATAAAGTGGAGGCTACTTGAATGCAAGGTAAATTTACACAGCGAAAATTCAGTTTCATTGCGAAAGCAGGAAAACTAGCTTATCTGGCATTTTAAAATTCAGTGGACCAATTAACTTGAGTGAAAATAAATCAACATTATTTTACATAACAAGTTTTTATTGTAAAAATGACAATGGCGCTATTAACATATTTCAACACAAATACTTATTTTAAGCTGTGTAATCCGGCACCAAGACGTAACCAATCAAAGTGAAGTTCAAACCTACCCTATACTTTATATCGCTTTATTCCTAGCTGGCATGGCCTATAATACAAATAGCGTTTAATTATGATCAAATTTTATACAAAGCGATTAGTTTAGGATATTTCCAAACAGTACGTGTAGTAGTATTTAAATGATATCAATATAATTCCTTCAAAACATTCAATAATTTTCAATATTTAGTATATTATTGTATAAATTTTTAAATCTAGAATAACTATAGGGCACATGATACTTTTACTTCGTATTATGAAAAGATTTTACTTTTCCCGCCGTTACGTAATAACTCCGACTGTATAAGTTACAATTACATGAACAAGTACATTTCCTGTAACAAATAAATAATTTAAACTAAGTGAAATATCACGAGGTAAAATAACAAAATGACAGACCGATTTTAAAAAGCTACCACATGAAATTAATTATCTGCTGCTTTTTGCTAGTATATATTAGTCAATAAAGCTTGCATATGAACAAAAACTAACAGCTTTTACCTGCTCATTAATTGATATTTATAGAATAACCGCTTACCTAATGAAACTGCTAGATATTGTGGCCATTGCTGACTTTTTTCTAAAACACTGTGAGACATTCTATTGAACTGTTCCTTATTTTGTTTCACGTAGACACTTGCTTACATTAGCGACAATTCGGAACAACAAACATTACATAACCACTGTGTCGAGTTTCTATAAAGGCTTTGTATGCAATTCATAAAGTAACGTAAATATTTATGAATAAATATTTCTCATGCTGCTTATTCAACACCTACGTTGGAAAGTCGCACCTATTTTGTTAAAGTTACAATGGAATAATATTGAACGTGTATGTACCGAGGAGCAGCTCCTGGCTACAGCATTTTGTGCCTGTGTATGGTGTAAAAAATTCCAGACGTACAACCTTGACAAAAAGAAGATGAATTAGAAAAAATAAAATTTTATTATCAAAATGCTGGAGAACTATTTAAAGCTTACTTATGAAATTTAAACTAGTTTGGCGTTCCACCTCACTGTAAGCTAAACTTTGGTTCAACCGTAAAAACATACCTAGCGAAAAACATCCTTCAACAAACTGCCCGGTGCTATTGAATCTACGTCTCTTTCCTTATGATGCTGCGTTGCAATATTCTCTAATGTACGCAATCTCCCCCATTTTTAAAAAGATTGTTATTTTACGTTTACAAGCTAGAACATTTTGTTACTAATACTTATATTTACTATTTATTATTCAATAGCTAAGATTTTGACTACAACTATTACTATTTCATATTCTGGTTATTTCGTCTAATTTATCTTTATTCATAAATTTTGGGCCTATTTTTTAACAAAAATAAAGCTGTTTTAAAAATAAATAAACACTGAATCTGCTGGAGTTTTTGCTATTCAGCTTTATTTGTTGCAATAGGGTAGCGGTTGTTTGTCAGTAGCGGTTATACTGTCCATAAGCTAGCTAACACAGGGCGGATATCCTGCTGGGCGAAGTACCTTGTTAAGACACAATGGTACAAAACTTTTTATTAACATTTATTTTGAATTGACTTTCTTCTTTAAATCCGTTGTACGCACAGAACAGAGAAGATTGTTGCTTGATTATTGTGATATTGTTTGGAATCGACCTGTGCTTGCTGTCTTAACTCAGAAGGACCAGAACAGTATTCACCGTTTATTGAACAGTTATTAGGCAACATCAATTATTCAAATGCGTTATGCACGCGATTGCCCACACGCGATTGTAAGTGTATGCGACTTCTCAGAACTGTTGCTCACTGAACGAACATCTTGAGCTTTTAAGAGTTGAAGATGAGACACGAACACGTTTCTAAACAGGGCCATTCTTTACGCACGGGTTATATAGGCTGCACCACAAAGAATTGGTTAACAATTTTAATTTTAAATAAAATGCAATTAAAAGATATTGGGTTTTTTCAATACTATGTAATCTTAAAAGACGCTGACAGTGTTATCTTGCGCTTTCTATATTTCGTCAAATAGTCAACGCTTGCAAACCAAAATAAATCAAATTTCATTGTATACATCGAGTTATTGTTTTATTAACCGTATTCTAAGCTTCCTGGAACGAACAAATGTTCGTCTGTAGCTGCGCTTACCTACATGTCGAAACTTAAAACTTAATTTTTAAGGAAGTTTCGTCCTGTTCCGCGTGTTTGTGATATAAATAATCATTTTAGGAAAATAGTTCAAGTGCCGCCCGAACACTTTAGCTTTTTGTTTACCAATCAATAATAAATTCACTCATCATTATTCTAAATTTATATTTTATTAAAGAATTTAAGTTCAAATGAGAAACTAAATACTGTTACATATTGTTATTAAAATGCTTTATTTTATATAACAACATACGTGGCGTTCTCAACGGTTTCATATTTCTTCACGTTGCCGATGGACAGGCGACAATAATTTGCACACCAAAAATATAACATTACCTGAATAAATAATAGCCAAATTTCAAAGAATGCCTACAAAACCTTTCCAGCTTAGGGTTCGACGATAATTGCGACTAGGTACATTAGGCCATTGTCAGATTTTTGGGAACGACTAGGTTTCACAAGAAGATCAAATTGCTCCGTCCGTAAACAAGAAGGAGAAAACGTATATGGGGCTGCAAAACAATGCCGAGCAGTTCGTAGCTTTACCAGTTACAAACTCCACGTTTATTCTTCCGTGTTTACCTGTTTGTGTTTCAGTTCAAATTTCAGATTCATGATAGGCAATGTACATATTTGAATTTTTGACATAGTATTTTTTTACTAAGCACACGTATTGCACGCGAACTAACAGTCATGAAAGTAAATCTATCACTACAATAAACCATTTTCTTATAATATGCCGCGTAATCCATTATTGTTGATCGCCATGAAACACAAACTCATCGCCATAAAAGGAAGAAAGCATTTAAAACCGGAATAGACGAACGAACATTTGCAAAAGAGGAAGGAGGCAATGATAAAGGTGTTACGGCTAAGTCACATCCTACAACGTATTATATAAAGTTGAAACCAAGAGTATCTGCTGCTCCAAAATACAATGATGATGATACACGTTTTTCTGCCAGCCCAAGTCAGTCTCAAAACATATACCCTTTTTTTTTTACAAAGTATAACAATTTTTGATAAGGTAACGGGAAGGAAAAATGAAAAAATTCGCAAAAACTACTTACTTGCAATCCTTAATAAGTTTTCAAACTCATAATAAATTTTTAGTTTCATATGGAAAACAAAAAACGATCCGTTAGTTCCTATTAATAATATTGCGAGTTTAAATTCTATACTTTGCTGTAATAAAAAATTAAATACTTCAGGTGTTTGAAACCGTGTTGCAAACGCAAGGTAATCGTTTAAAATAGCATTTTGTCATTAGAAATTGTAAGTGAATACGTTATTATTCTCAAACATGTCAAGGATTTCAAAGTTGTTCTATAACACAGCTCATCATGGTCGTCCTGGTTTTATTAAGCAGTTGTGTCTTCGTTGATATAAATTCCGGGAAGATATGGTTTTCTAAGTGGAATCGTCCTCATGAACCGTAATAATAAATTTGCCGTTTCCATTCCGTTCTCCGAGAAGTTCACAGTGGGGACGTTGATGGTAAAACTTAGTCTCAGATGTAAGTCGGAGGTGTGATTGATTTTACAGGGCGCTCTAAAGAAGTGGGGTATATTGATCGCGAACTGACGCTACAAGCAGAAGATCTGGCTAAATACTGACGAATGGTTTTCAGAAGATTGATAAATGTTATAGTTTTTATCAGCGAAAGAGACATAGTATGTAGAGGAGAAAATCAGATACTATATTCACCGAAAAACTGTAACTATCTGGGACCACTGAGGTTTATAGCAGAGCATGACAAGCAATCGCATAAAAATCATGAAATACGTGGAAGTGCTCAAACAAACTACCTATACTCCATGATTCGTGAAGAAGTTGTGCAACTAATTGGCACCCCGAGTTTTCAATAAAGTTATCTCTTGAATCAATCAGTCAAAATACTATTTCATATCATTTGACTCAACTCAAAACGAAGGTCACGTTCAAATATTTAAAGAAATACGTTTCTGTTGAAAGATTTGTAACATGCATAGTTAATCAGGGCCACAAAGCTAAAGATACGTTTCAAAAACGCTACTGGTCAAAATTTGCATAATAAGATGTCAAAAAAAGAAACTGTGGTCTGTGCAGTATCTCGGAATGATATCTTAGAACAAATAAACATTACTAGAGAACCTCTGCAGAAACCTATATTGGACGTCAACACTTCCACCTCTGCACTGATATCGGTAGTTAGCTTCATAGGAACAAAACAGAATAGCTTTGAAAAATATGAGTTGAAAGCATCTGAGTTAGCTAATTGCACTGAAGATAAGAATGTAATACAGCGCATGTGCAAAACGAACTTGCGTTTGGCATCTCTTGACTTTATCCAAGCGTCAGTAGTTGAACTGACTTCATCAGAAAAATTTCGAACCCAGAGTTTCCTTCCCGTTATAAATCAGTTTCAATCAGCATTACGGCAGATGCCTGAAGCACACAAACTAGTTAATGACCGTTTTGGATTTGTCAACAAGTTGGATACAATTACTAATGAAGAGATTGTAAGTGTAATAAAAAACGGGGTAATTATAAACTTTTTGTAAGTTTATTACCCTTTATCCTCGTGACTATCAGCTATATACTAAAACTCTCTATTTTTAATCTGATATCACTAGGTCGAGATTTTCTTCTTTATACTCCAAGCCCAGGGTAATGTCAGATGGAAAACGGCTTTAGACAAAGAAAACTCTTAGGGGTTAAACGGCTAGTAGAGTGTTAGCTCTGGGTAGATCATGAGCATGGGTCATGGGTGGATAATCGACCAAAAATATTTTTAATAGGCGCCACCGTATTTTTAATACAAGTGCCAACAAAATTTAACTGTGTTTGTATAAGGGAATGCGGAAACCTTATCTTAACACCACTATCATAGCCATAAAATTTGAATTTCACTCTTTATCACACACTTACCAAAACCTCAACCACCAGATGTCAAACAGTTGTCTCAGCTTTACCTGTGAACAAACAAAAACACCACATGGACACTATTTGTGTCTTCAAAAGCATATGCCAAAAATAGAATAAATGAATTTAAACATCTGTGAAATACTAAAGGATTCATTTTCATTACTCTGTCTTTTACTTAAGGAGGATTTGCTCTAGTTTTCTCTTTCCTAATTTAAATGTTGTATAATAAAACTTCTTTCAAAGGAAACAAAATGAATTCTATTTATATGTAGAAATCTGATTAAATACATGTGACTGCAATATATATATTTACTATCTTGTCTTAAAATTTTTATAAAAAGAATTTTAGTGAAGTTTAACCTTCAAAATAAATATGTATCAATTGATCATTTCTATAAAATTTAGTGTAAGCAAACATGTCATAATTTATTAGATCATAACACATGAATTTATTTTACTATAATCATTGAAGCGCTTCCTTGACCATTTACAACAAAGATTGATCATCAGAAAAATAGCGATCATAAAATGCAACTACTCAAATTTAACTGTAATCTACACAAAAAATATACACGAATTTCAGCACTAATAAAAAGCTTTTACATGACCTGAATGTTTTTAAGCAAAATGTGAAAATTAAATCAAGACTGCATCTGGCGTCTAGATTAGGAAACAGAATCTATACTATCTTTTTTTTTATCTGACATAAGTTGTCATTTTAAATATCTTAAAACACATTGAGTGCGTGTACAAGCAACAGACAAATTAGATATTTATTCGGTGTGTTATTGACTTTAAAAAACTACTTTTTATTTGTGTTACTCTAATATTCAACGTAGCAAATCTCATAATAATTTACTATACTTTCAAAGTTACGGAAAGTTTCAAACACTCACGTGTATCCAAATAAATTGCAGGTGCAAAATCATGACGTCAGCTGTTGTATTTTTCCAGCGTATTAATCATCTGTAAGTTTGAAGTACCAAGATTCTTTGTTGAATAAACCATTTCTATACGGCGTATTAAATAGATAGAATGAAACCATAACTGCCTGCTTTAAATTATTGCGACGAAAATTTATTATAATTTAACATTGAAAATTGTTGTTGTAGATATGTCCATTAGATATTGCACTAAAGTGAAAGTATTAGTTTAATTTATTGTATTAATCTATACCAACTGTCTTAAATGATGTATATTATCGTTCCATGTTCTCAACTCAAGCTCTTCTTCTTGACTCTATTAGACGCCTCGTGTTTTAGTCGGGACATCTTGACTTTTATCTCTAGTCTACAAAAAGCGACTTCACTCTTCGACGTTGGGAACAAAAGTGCTGATAATTAACTGGACAACGCTTAGTAACAAGCCTGAGAATATATATCTTCTAGAATCTATGTGTTATTATGAACATTATACTTTAATTTTTATTGGCTGAATATTTACGAATTAAATGCTTTAAAATTTATCTGTTTTATTATTAATTTATTAAGCTTGGTGTAACAAGAAAAAATACGTTACACAGCCTCTTCCCAAGAGAAAAAATTCGAGGTATGGAAGAATTTTTTCTAAAAAATTTTCGACTGAAACTTCAAAATTACTCTTATTAACTGTATAAACCTCTTACAACTCACAACAAAACAGCACAAACTTTAACTATAACTAACGATGAGTTTAACAAAAAACAGAATCATTCACTAATTGATATGGGGAATATTAATGCATGGGATTGAGTGATTAGTAACTGCGCGTACTACACGCCTATAAAGGGACAAATTCGGGAAGTCATAATCAGTATATACGTCAATCAGTTAAGAATATTTAGGGGAATCTAACACTCAGTGGATGCATGTCATCTATAGTTACAAACGCAACAACCATATCAAAATAAAAAAATTTTACCTGAAGCGAAAAATATTTTTCAATAAATTAGAACTGTAATAAACAAAATCGAATGTATAACAAAATTACTATTAAACAAAAATCTGTACAACGAATACTCTTCTCTAATTTACTATATCTGTCTTAAGGATTTATGTACATAACTTTCCAAGTGCTAATTACATTTAAACTAATCGATGAATTTAACAAGTACCAAAAGCTGTTATTTACGAAGTCCATTCACGAAACAAATCTCTAATACTCGAGAAACAGACAAAGTATTAACAATACTTATTCATCAACAAGATACCTTTGATCTTTGAGTGAGCACCTCACAACATTATCTGTACGACTACTATGCTACAGACTCAACTATATCTCTCAAAAATCCTACAATATCAGTGATTCATCACCAAAGAACTCCAAAACCACTAATAAATCATACTTTGAGCCTACTGGGAGACATCCACCAGCAACTCACAAAAAAAACTCTTCATGAACTCTCTTAGCTCATGTACACTCTCAATAAAGAATAAGCACATCAGGCCTAGTCTCAAACTACTAAACCAAAACTCAAGCATTCCTTTAATGCTTAATACTCTATCACACTCTAACTATATGACTGTATACTCAACACTTTACTAAACACTCTCTGTAATCTCCATCATGTACCTCATAACTGAATACGCACCTCTTCACCGAATACATATTCATCTCTATATACCTGCAACATCTCTAAGCATATGCTGCACTCTCAGACACCTCAAAAAATATATCATCATTCAAAATCCATAAACATATCCTTGTCGTCATCAAAAATTATCATTTAACACATCTTTGTCGTCATTTAACACATGCAACATCTAAATCAACAAACATATTAAGCTCTATTACTACTAAAACAAAAATTACTTTAAACAAATCAAAAAAAATTTCACTAACTTTAATCTTGTCCTACTTAAGAGTTTAAAACATGGACCAAAAGGAATTACTACTGACATCAACTATAATTAGAAGTACTTAAGGATCAGAGACTTTTTTAACATCTTCATCGATACTAAACATTTTCATAGACTTAAATTTGAAGATACGGATAAATGAAAAAGGGGGAATTTGAATACGAAATTATTTTCTACTTTACTTCATGATAACTATTAATAAATGTTCTGGTACACGCTTACTCTACCCATAATCAAACTGTCGATATAAACTAAAGTGCTTCACAACGCATAAATTTGCTAGTATGACAAGCTCCTCTATGAGCCTCACCTAGACTTATAAACAAAATTGCTAGAATGACAAACTCTTCTCTGAGTCTCATCTAGACTGACAAACTAAATAAGCAAAACGAATCACATCATAACCGACTTCAAATAATCTCAAGTGACGATGCCAAAACTGCTAAAGCGACAAACTTACCACGACCCTCGCATAGACTGACATAACGCTGAGCGACCAACCCTTCCGGAGTTTCGTCTAGACTAACATAACGCTACACGATGAACCACAACAAGTCTCGCACAGATCTAACTTAACTCAACATACTACGTTGTAACGTGACCATAAAAATTGCTACTCAAAACCAATCAAACTAAACCAAAACGTGCTCATGCACAAGAGCAATCTTCAAACTATATTTCAACAGCAAAAACTTGTGTACCATTAATCGAACAACTAATATAACTAATAAGACTGAAAGATGAATCTATTATCGATGAAATACATACAAAATCAAACAAACTTGTAACATCCATATCAAATAACTTTATCATTTTATCTAGAAACAGGAATTTCGCTACTCAACTTCTGTTCCTCCACTCGTTGAGTTGGACACGACGGACAAGTGATACTAGTCACTCCTTTACGACCACAACCATAACAAAATAATCTCTTGAAAGATCTACAGACACTGAAAGTAAGTCCATAACGTGAACAATTCCAACATACCAATTTATGCTTAATAAATGAGTAAGTAAATGTACGATGCTATAAGTTTCTGCCATAATTAAATATCTTAATATCTCTATCGTAACTCAATTATATAATTTTTGAAGATGAAATCTCAAACAAACGAATGTCCTAACTATATAAAGAAGAACCCACTATAAACTGTAACAAACTTTAACAAAAATGAAACTAAAAGAAGACGTTACTAATATCAAAGCAAACCTCAGTCGGTAGATATAAGTGTGATGAAAATAACTACTAAATGTTCCAGCCTCTAAGTGAAATTATTCGAGCCTCTAACTGAATTTCCAGCCTCTAAATGAATTTCCAGCCCCTAAATGAAATTCCAGCCCCACGTTGCGAGCGCAAGTGTAAGTGTAATAAAAAACGGGGTAATTATAAACTTTTTGTAAGTTTATTACCCTTTATCCTCGTGACTATCAGCTATATACTAAAACTCTCTATTTTTAATCTGATATCACTAGGTCGAGATTTTCTTCTTTATACTCCAAGCCCAGGGTAATGTCAGATGGAAAACGGCTTTAGACAAAGAAAACTCTTAGGGGTTAAACGGCTAGTAGAGTGTTAGCTCTGGGTAGATCATGAGCATGGGTCATGGGTGGATAATCGACCAAAAATATTTTTAATAGGCGCCACCGTATTTTTAATACAAGTGCCAACAAAATTTAACTGTGTTTGTATAAGGGAATGCGGAAACCTTATCTTAACACCACTATCAAAGCCATAAAATTTGAATTTCACTCTTTATCACACACTTACCAAAACCTCAACCACCAGATGTCAAACAGTTGTCTCAGCTTTACCTGTGAACAAACAAAAACACCACATGGACACTATTTGTGTCTTCAAAAGCATATGCCAAAAATAGAATAAATGAATTTAAACATCTGTGAAATACTAAAGGGATTCATTTTCATTACTCTGTCTTTTTACTTAAGGAGGATTTGCTCTAGTTTTCTCTTTCCTAATTTAAATGTTGTATAATAAAACTTCTTTCAAAGGAAACAAAATGAATTCTATTTATATGTAGAAATCTGATTAAATACATGTGACTGCAATATATATATTTACTATCTTGTCTTAAAAATTTTTATAAAAAGAATTTTAGTGAAGTTTAACCTTCAAAATAAATATGTATCAATTGATCATTTCTATAAAATTTAGTGTAAGCAAACATGTCATAATTTATTAGATCATAACACATGAATTTATTTTTACTATAATCATTGAAGCGCTTCCTTGACCATTTACAACAAAGATTGATCATCAGAAAAATAGCGATCATAAAATGCAACTACTCAAATTTAACTGTAATCTACACAAAAAATATACACGAATTTCAGCACTAATAAAAAGCTTTTACATGACCTGAATGTTTTTAAGCAAAATGTGAAAATTAAATCAAGACTGCATCTGGCGTCTAGATTAGGAAACAGAATCTATACTATCTTTTTTTTATCTGACATAAGTTGTCATTTTAAATATCTTAAAACACATTGAGTGCGTGTACAAGCAACAGACAAATTAGATATTTATTCGGTGTGTTATTGACTTTAAAAACTACTTTTATTTGTGTTACTCTAATATTCAACGTAGCAAATCTCATAATAATTTACTATACTTTCAAAGTTACGGAAAGTTTCAAACACTCACGTGTATCCAAATAAATTGCAGGTGCAAAATCATGACGTCAGCTGTTGTATTTTTCCAGCGTATTAATCATCTGTAAGTTTAAGTACCAAGATTCTTTGTTGAATAAACCATTTCTATACGGCGTATTAAATAGATAGAATGAAACCATAACTGCCTGCTTTAAATTATTGCGACGAAAATTTATTATAATTTAACATTGAAAATTGTTGTTGTAGACATGTCCATTAGATATTGCACTAAAGTGAAAGTATTAGTTTAATTTATTGTATTAATCTATACCAACTGTCTTAAATGATGTATATTATCGTTCCATGTTCTCAACTCAAGCTCTTCTTCTTGACTCTATTAGACGCCTCGTGTTTTAGTCAGGACATCTTGACTTTTATCTCTAGTCTACAAAAGCGACTTCACTCTTCGACGTTGGGAACAAAGTGCTGATAATTAACTGGACAACGCTTAGTAACAAGCCTGAGAATATATATCTTCTAGAATCTATGTGTTATTATGAACATTATACTTTAATTTTTATTGGCTGAATATTTACGAATTAAATGCTTTAAAATTTATCTGTTTTATTATTAATTTATTAAGCTTGGTGTAACAAGAATATGTAATAGTTTTAGTTTTAAATAAAAAAACGGGGGTAATTAAAACTTTTTGTAAGTTTATTACCCTTTATCCTCGTGACTATCAGCTATATACTAAAACTCTCTATTTTTAATCTGATATCACTAGGTCGAGATTTTCTTCTTAATACTCCAAGCCCAGGGTAATGTCAGATGGAAAACGGCTTTAGACAAAGAAAACTCTTAGGGGTTAAACGGCTAGTAGAGTGTTAGCTCTGGGTAGATCATGAGCATGGGTCATGGGTGGATAATCGACCAAAAATATTTTTAATAGGCGCCACCGTATTTTTAATACAAGTGCCAACAAAATTTAACTGTGTTTGTATAAGGGAATGCGGAAACCTTATCTTAACACCACTATCATAGCCATAAAATTTGAATTTCACTCTTTATCACACACTTACCAAAACCTCAACCACCAGATGTCAAACAGTTGTCTCAGCTTTACCTGTGAACAAACAAAAACACCACATGGACACTATTTGTGTCTTCAAAAGCATATGCCAAAAATAGAATAAATGAATTTAAACATCTGTGAAATACTAAAGGATTCATTTTCATTACTCTGTCTTTTTACTTAAGGAGGATTTGCTCTAGTTTTCTCTTTCCTAATTTAAATGTTGTATAATAAAACTTCTTTCAAAGGAAACAAAATGAATTCTATTTATATGTAGAAATCTGATTAAATACATGTGACTGCAATATATATTTTACTATCTTGTCTTAAAAATTTTTATAAAAGAATTTTAGTGAAGTTTAACCTTCAAAATAAATATGTATCAATTGATCATTTCTATAAAATTTAGTGTAAGCAAACATGTCATAATTTATTAGATCATAACACATGAATTTATTTTTACTATAATCATTGAAGCGCTTCCTTGACCATTTACAACAAAGATTGATCATCAGAAAAATAGCGATCATAAAATGCAACTACTCAAATTTAACTGTAATCTACACAAAAAATATACACGAATTTCAGCACTAATAAAAAGCTTTTACATGACCTGAATGTTTTTAAGCAAAATGTGAAAATTAAATCAAGACTGCATCTGGCGTCTAGATTAGGAAACAGAATCTATACTATCTTTTTTTTTATCTGACATAAGTTGTCATTTTAAATATCTTAAAACACATTGAGTGCGTGTACAAGCAACAGACAAATTAGATATTTATTCGGTGTTTTATTGACTTTAAAAAAACTACTTTTTATTTGTGTTACTCTAATATTCAACGTAGCAAATCTCATAATAATTTACTATACTTTCAAAGTTACGGAAAGTTTCAAACACTCACGTGTATCCAAATAAATTGCAGGTGCAAAATCATGACGTCAGCTGTTGTATTTTTCCAGCGTATTAATCATCTGTAAGTTTGAAGTACCAAGATTCTTTGTTGAATAAACCATTTCTATACGGCGTATTAAATAGATAGAATGAAACCATAACTGCCTGCTTTAAATTATTGCGACGAAAATTTATTATAATTTAACATTGAAAATTGTTGTTGTAGATATGTCCATTAGATATTGCACTAAAGTGAAAGTATTAGTATACGTTACAAGATAACTGCAGCAGATCAAAACATGTGCTATTGGAGCCACAGTTGCAGTCTAGGGGTTTGCAGGTCCTAAATACGACCTTGTTTGAGAGTACGCGTACTTGCATTTCACATACAATATGATTATCTACAGAATGTAATGTATAAATTAACAAACAAACACATTTCTAACAGACAACAAACATATAGTTCTATAATAATGCATAACATTTACTGTTGAAAAAAGCTGGGAAACCGAGAACAAAACAGCAACACAGTTTAGCTCTTATTCGTGTAGTTTAGTGAAAAACACCAGGTATAATCACAACTATGCAGGGTGCCTCACTTAAGCTCGCTCACCATGGGTATTCTAAAAACCAGCAGAGATACAAATTCGGTTAAATTACAAAACAGTTGCGTCCTTTTAAGACCTTTTAATAACATGTTTTAGAATGGCGATATTAATAATGGTTCCTGAAATACCATACAAAAACTGAAAAAATCGTTTTTTTATAAATTCCTCATAACTATTATATTTACAGAGATACTCGATTGAAAATCGGTATAAGGGTATCTTAGCATGTGCAGAATTCAAAACTGACATTGGAATTCACATAGTGCTTTTCGACTTTAATATATGACAGTCAACTTTTTTTTTTAATGGACGGTATATTGGATTTTTTGGTTACCGAAGGACATTTTCAAATCTCCACGTAACGCTTTCTCTATTTTTAAAATTCTTCTATAAATAAAAAAGTTACAAATAATTTTAATATTTTTTGCAGTAGGCCATGGATATAAATGAAAACTGTTTTTATTAAAAACGGAGTGCCAAAATAGGTAATCTCTTATTATCAGTTTATACCAGTGTTGTTGGGTATTATTATTTTTATTATTATTCCTAGTTGTGTCAATCAGTTTATTATCAGTGTTATTTCGTATAATTACTATTGCAATGATGATTCAATTCACGAATGAAGAAAAAACAGATATGTTTATCATCTACATTAAAAATCATAGTAACTCCATGACAGTTTTAATGACTATTCACGTCTCGACCCAAGGAGACGACGACCTCATCATACATTATTTGCAAAACTTGAACGATCACTACTACAGAATGGATCTTTTAATACTATAAAAGTACAAAAAAGATGTAAACAACTAGACTAAATTAGAGAAATTAATATTCTAGCGGCAGTTGTTGCAAATCCTCATGCATCGTCTCAGCAAATCCAAAATGAAAGTAATATTTCCTAAGGCCAGCGTTTCCAGAAACTTAAAGCGTAATAAGATGCATCCATCATATCGGTCAAAGCTTAACTGGTTTTGATTTTGAAAAGCGATTGGCTTTCTTCATTGGTTTCATAACTAACTCAATGCTATTCCAAATCTGCCTCTCATAATTTTTATAGAGCGATGAAAGCAAGTTCACTAATTATGGTGTCTTTAATAGAAACAAGTTGAAAATGCAAGGCATTGTCGCAACGAACTTCCAAATGTAGACTTACTTTAAAACAATTTAAAGAAATTAAAATTATTATGTTGTAATAATTATAAGTTATTCAGATAAAATAAAAATTAATTCCCCCGGGGGGGGGGTCGGGTATCCGTGGTCAGATTTTGTGGGGGGTACCATATTTCGACTCAGCTATGTTAGGGGAGTCCAAATATGTATCGCACATTAATTTTGGACCTATTTGTAATTTTAATTTTCCCGACGGAATATCGCGGGGGCACGGCGTCCCCGTGGCCCGATTTCAACTGACATCAAAACTTAAGCTCAGGACACCGAGCTGAATCGATTGATGTATCACACATTGATGTCCAACCATTAGAAAGGCCTCGGACGGACAGACAGACGGACGACAAATCGATTTCATAAACGAACGAAGTTCGTTGAAAATTTTCATTACTACACAATTCAAAATCCGCATATAAGTCAAAGGTAATTTCAGCAGATATTTTCTATTAATGTATGGTGTGGGATAATTGGAAGAAAATTGGTGGGTCCGTATTTCTTGATGACAATTTAAATGGTGAAAGGTATTTGGGGTTTCTCCAAGAACAATGTGAAAATTTCTTAGACGATTTGCTATTGCAAACTAAAAGACAGATAAATTATTTTTTATCAATATAGGGCTCCTGCCCATAACAGCCGGATGGTTATTCAATTTTAGATCACATGTAACCTCACAGTTGGATAAGTAATCGCCGCCCAACAGAGTTAAGTATTCTACAACAACAATTAACTGCCCAACATTTGCTGCACAGCTTGACCACCGAGGTCTTCTGTTAGACTATTTTTTATGGGGTTACATTAAAGATATTGTTTATACAAAATCTTATAGCAACATTGAAAATTTGCAAGATGCAATTATAAGGGCATTCAATACTTTAAATATAGTTGTTTTGGAAAATGCATGCAGAGATATCGTTAGGCGAGTGCAATTATGTGTTGAAGTAAGTGGTAGACATATCCATCACTTATGAAATTGTATTTTTTGTTCTTAGTTTTCTTGCTCTACAATGATAAAAACAGTTTACCAGTCCATTGTTTTCATTTATTTCCTTGGACTACTGCAAAAAAATATTAAAATTACTTGCAACTTTTTTATATATGGAAAGATTTTAGAAATTGAAAAATCGTTATGTGGAGATTTGAAAATGTCATTCGGTTACACAAAAACTAATATGGCGCCCATAAGAAAAAAAAAGTTTACTGTCGTATATTAAAGTCTAAAATCGGTATGTGAATTCTAATGTCAGTTTTGAATTCTACACATACTAAGATACCTCTATGCCGATTTTCAATTGAATATCTCTGTAAATATAATAGTTATGAGAAATTTATAAAAAATGATTTTTTCAGTTTTTGCGTGATATTTAGGAACCATTATCAATATCGTCATTCTGATACATGTTATTAGAAGGTCATGAAATTGCGCAACTTCTTTGAAGTTTAAACGAATTTGTATTTAGATTGGTTTCTAAAATACCCATAGTGAGCGAGCTTAAGTGAAGCACCCTGTATAATAGTTTTGAAAAATTAATAAGTAACAAGTGTATTAAACCACGCTTTCCACACACGTTCTAACAAATATGTTCATTACCCAATTATACATTAAAGTAGTCACAGTAAATTAAGAGCAGTAGAACACTGCAATTTGCAGTTTCAAATATTGATTACTTTGTACAAAAGTGATATTCGTGTCATGGCTACATATTATTCTAGTATAATATACAGGGCATGGCCTTCATTTCAAGATGTTACAAGTCAATTTTTAAAACTAAGAAAAATAAAAACTAATCTTCAATCAATCAAATCAAAATGGCAACCCTTTTAGTCACATTTCAAGTTTTATCTATTCCCCCCGATGGGAGGTACCGGATAACAGTGTATTTTTTAACAACACATTCTGTATATTTATACATATTTCGATTCCGTACATAATTCTGAATAAAGAATTACCAAGATAATACGTACCTAAAATCAACAGTTTTTGAGTTAAGACAAGTTGTAAATAAAAAAATAATGAATAATTTTGATGAGTATGTAAACATGTCACTAGTATTAGGCGGATGTGGTAAAAATTATCGAATGCAGCCATAATGTACAATGATAGATATCAAGAATGATACCAAACTCTCATATGACTAAAATTTCAAAAAAAAGTCGGAAAAACAAAAACAAATAAAAATACTGCAGTCGATATGTTAGGGGAAATTTCTATAAATTTCCATATTGGTACTACAGATTCGTATAAAAATTCTAGAATTAGTTCAGGCCTCGTTTCAGAGTTAGTACGCAATTATAAATTTCACTAATACAATTTGGGTTTGCACCAGGTATTATACTGAGAAGGTTATGCTAACAGAATGGCGTTTAAGTTGGAGAAAAGGACAAATAAGCAAGGTTCATGATTTTCTAAAACTCATTCCATTCAACAATGAGTGTAGTTTCACAAACCAAGAACAAGTAAATAGGCACAAAATGCATTAGTGAAAAATGAAGTTCCTCGCTGATGCGTACAATGCCCAATTAGCATCCAAGGTCTGTAAATGCATGATGCGAAATAAATTGGGGCCCATACTGTAGGCCCAAATTTTTTCACAGGCTATATGATCAAGTTTATATTTCTTTTCCAATAAATAAGCCTCATATTCTATCTTACATGTGATTTTCCAATGCTCCACCAGAGGGTACTACATTGGCCAGGGAGCGAGTTTTTTTTTACCTGGAAAACTTGGAATTTTTGCCAAACCCTTGCTGTTCCAAGCAAGGTAGAGATTTTTAACGTGCGTGACAACACTCACACACAGGACCTCCATTTTACCTTTCATCCGAACGAGAGTGTATTTTTGTGAAAAATGCTCGCCTAACATTTTTCAAGCGGACCGTGTCGGGATTCGAACCCGGGACCTTGCGCGTAGTAGTCACACACATACCACTACGCCACGGAGCCGCCTTCCTATTCTACAAGAAGACATTTCAATAAACGTACACCGAGTAATGCGGTTTCAGTAAGATGTGTTGCCGCCGCATTATGCCCAACCAGCTTGTACTGAGGTACATCCATATTTAGATGGTAGATGCACAGGACGGGACAATCGTTTCAATTGTCAGCTTCGTTTACCAGACATTAAACCCTTAGACTGTTTTTTTTACAAAGGAGAACGTATTGGCTACGCCACCAAATAATATGTAGGAGAGAATAAATCGATGCTACCAAAGTATAACTGTCGACCAATTACGTTCAATCGACTCTGTTTTACAAAATGTACTGTCAAGCGTTCGGAATTTTAAGGGCGTCATTTTATACACTTGCGTTAAACAAATTTCTTTAACCTGTGAACTTTATTTACTTTATTACCTCGAACCTAACAGAATTGTTAATTTTCGAACTATTAGCTTACTCTATTAAACCAGTAAAACCAGTTACCGTTAGATTTAATTAGAAGGTCTTGGAATATTTAAAATCAACTAATTCGAAAACTATTAATTTTAGATATTTATTCAAATTTTATTCAAATTCGTACTTTATTTATGTATAGCCAATACCCTTAGTACAATATCTGTCAATGATATTAATAGCAACTTCCATACCGTGGAAAACTGCCTAATATGCTTGCTAGCATCGTGTGGTTGTTTTGTTTCCTTCGCACTGTTTCTCTTGGTCTTTGGAAGTCGTGTTTCCATTTAATATATGTTGAATTTCTTCTAAGGTTTTACCTTTGGTTTCTGGAACAAACAAATACACAAACACAATCCCGAACATGCACACTGCCGCAAAAATAAAAAAGGGCACATACACACCTAGCCGACTTTCTGTCCACTGAAACAATTTAGAGACGGCACCGATACACAATCCAAAATATATGTTCATAATGGCCAAAACCTTTGCTTTAATATTAGCTGCTAAAAGTTCTCCCATCATAAGATTTGGTACTACTATCAATCCCATCGAGCAGAATATGTAGAATGTAACCATTGCAGCAAGTGGAAGCCATTTGAAAGGCATCATATTATACCCCGTACTTTGAAAATAAAAATATGTAGCTATTGCCGTAAGACTGCAAGCAGTACCAAAGCTGGATACGAATAACATAACCTTTCTGCCAAGTTTATCAATCATAAATGAACTAGCAAAAGTGAGTGGTATTCGTAAGGCGTTACAAAGTATAGATGACAATTGTGGTGATAATACCGAATCTGCAAGTTCAAAAATTATTTGCATATAGAAAACAATTGCAAAAATTCCAGAAAACTGCTGTATGGTACGTAGAGCAACCAGTATAAGAAAAGCATTTAGATTACTTTTAACTGTAAAAATATCTTTGAAATTTCCTGGCTCAGCCATTTGACGTTTCACAGCATTTCTAATATTTTCCAGTTCTTTATCGACATTTTCCATTCTTCTGAGTGATTTCAAAGATTTCCGAGCTTTATTGTCTGCATTTTTGGCAAGAAGAAAATACGGCGACTCGGGCATCCAACTAAAAGTTAATATAAATAGAACTGGAGTAGCCAACGAAATACACGCTGCTGTTTTAATTGATAAATAAGATCCATAACAATTTATAAGAACGCCACCAACTAGAATACCTAAGGAGAGACTGGTGCTCGCCACTCCTCTAATTTCTGGTTGCACTACTTCTCCTGTATACGCTGGAAATGCCGTGTAAATTCCACTATCCGAAACACCCATCATTACTCTTGCAGCACATAAAGTCATTACGTTTGCGGAAAAAATTAAGGTAATCCATGAAAATATTTGAACTGGAGCTATCGCAAGTAAAGTATATTTTCTACCGATTCTGTCAAGAAGGAAGGCGTATAGGGGACTACCAATAATATATCCCATTGGAGAAAGCAATACAATATACGAAGCTTCATCGGGTGATACAGAAAATCCAAGTTCCCCTGAAAGAAGTTTTGGCACTGACGGAGAAGACCAACCCATTTGAATACCACTTCCAATGGACAGAAATCCCGCTAAAAATAAAAAACAATTATATAAAAATAAGTTAAGATCTTAATAGTTAAAATACTAAGTGATAGCACACTTGCAAAAGGTTCAATCGATGGTATTTTTTTAAAAATGATACTTAAGTTGGTATAACGGTAACATTTCTATTTATGGGTTTTCAACAACACAATCCTATGAAGCGACACTTCCATAAAGCCTGTGAATTAGTTAATTATTCAACAATGTATTTATTCTGTATGTTGTTAAATTACATCTAGTGCTATCCAACTATACGAAATAGTAAAGAAGAATTGTTGAATATAAGGGTTAATACAATCTTAATTAATTTTGTTGTATGTTGATTACATAGAGCTATAAGACTATGTCATAAAAATATGTAATTCCACTCCGTATGATCAACTTACAACAAAATTATCTGGTTATTGATTTCAGTACAAAGATTAATTACATACATTACTGACTATTAAATCTACATACTTTTTAGTTTAAATTAACATGTATATAATAGAGTTAAATTACAAACGTTAAATAATAAATGTATTACAATAGTACAAAGCAACTGCCCAAGATGAACCAAATATTGGCTTCTCTTACTGAACAAACTCAAAATCCGTGTTTTGATTTTTAGAAACGTAGAATTAAACCAATTCGTTTACAAACTCATAAAGCAATACAATTTTTCGTCTTTGCATAAGGCTTGCTTGTTGACCATACGTCCATCCAAATTGCATCTAAGGTCTCAAACTCATTCAATAATCTTAAATTTTCCAGTATTACACGTCATATTTTTTGAAAATAACCAACTTAGCGTTCCTACAGTATTTTATAGACCAATACATGTTAGATTTTGGGTGACATGTATTTCTTAGTATTGCCAAGCCACCGAGTTAATCTTAAAAAGTAGGGATGTAAGCGTAAAGAGGTATAAAATTTAAAAACCGGGAAAACATCTGTAAGATAACAAAAGTTCGATTTGCCCTGGTGTACCAGTTTATTTATCCATGCAGGAAACTGTTTGTCACATGACCACGTTTATCTATATAAGCAACGAGTTTCAGACATGCAAAGAAAGATATATATAATATAATTTGAGCTTAGCACGTAAATTGGTCTCAATAATATAATCAAGTTGAGGATTTATGAAATTATTTAACCAGTCATTAAAGTAACTAAAAAAATACTTGAAGGAATGTAGTGTACAGTACGTGCATAAATAGTTTTAGTTGAGTAACGCACAGCCACACAATAAAAATTCTTGCGCCTACCGAACATAAACGTTGGATTTACTGTACATAAAGTAAGCACAGTCAAATATTTTTTCTACAATTACTGATTAAAGAAGTCTTTTTTGCTTAATAATGACAACAAAAATTGACATTTATTGAGGACATGTCATTTTATGAACAACAAATGATAAAAACTAAAATACGGGTGTCGTTCGCTAATACCAAGGATACACAATTAATTAAACTTGGCATGCTAAATTTTGATCAATATTTTAATTAACTACAGAAAGTGACTTATAAATGGCTTCATTCATACACGATAGCCATTAAATGTTACTTTCAAAAGGATCTTTTGCAAGAAAAGTTAGATCTTAGACTGAAGTCAATGTTTTTGAAAAATACTTAAGTTTTGCTAGTAGTTTTCAAATTAAGTAATTATTGAATAGATTTTCAATATTTTGGAAATATGCGTAATAAATAAGTTGTGGCGTACATTAATATTAAACTAATACTCGCTTTGGTTGCAAGGAACTTAAAAATAAAAGGCAACAATTCCATAAGCTTTTTTTGCACATTAAGTTTCCTTTAAGGCTAGTTGTGATAGTGACACACCTAGAAGTCCCAATATTCAATTTTAACTACTACTACATTTCAAGTACTTACTAAATGCGTAGTATGTGATGCACCTCGTTGGTTTCGCTTTATGGGTAGATTGTATTACCAGAATTTACTCCAAAGTCTAGTAGCTCCAGCTTAATAGTTAACTCTAGTTTAACATGTTTTACATTGTACAAACAGAAAATAAATCAGTTTTACTTAAACCTTAGATTTTGTAAATTGTATTTGCCATGCAGTTTATGGCATTTAACAGTCGATAATTCAGTATAGTAAAAATTACTAATGAATTATAAATTTATTTTCCGTTTGTGTTAGTTTGCTCAATTTTTTTCCATTTCCTGCATTGAAAACTAAGATATCTAATAACGCCTAGCCAGTAGAAAAAACAAAACGCGCTGAAAATTTCTCTGAAAGGAAAAATGTTTTACTATTGATTATAGTGCAGCGATTTTGTTCTTGTATAGAAAGCAGACAAACAGATGCAGATAATAATAAAATCAAAAACAATGTCTGGGGAAAGTATGCTAAATATATAGTTTCCGCAATGAAAACAGTTATAGAGATGTACAAATACTGAAAACAGGTATAGGAATTTGAAAAAAGCATTATTTGCGGAATACGAGAGATACCTACACAGTACCCAAAGAGGTCCAGCTACACCGGAGGCGAATGAAACAGTTATTGATAAAACCATTTACGATGTTATAGGTTTTAAAATGACTGGAAAAGTCTCAAAATACAACGACGATCTCTGAAAAGGCCTTCTCTACCACTAGTACTAGTGAATCCATTGTTAGCTTAAATACTTATTTCGTTTAAACAAGTTAAATGTTTAGCAGTTTGGAAAGCTCAGTCTTAGTTTATAATAATTTCAACACAATGCCGTTGACGTTATATAGATGAGTACTATGATGAGGCTTGTCTTAACATTAACCTCCCATTAATAACAACTACCACTTCTAATCTGATAGTGCAAAGTGCTAAAGAAAATCCACTTAGAACCTTGGATTGGAAGTAGTATACGTCTTCAAAATTGAGAACCCCAGTTTCAAAATCACTACGGCAAAAAAGCAGAAGATAATAAATTACAATTTTTAAAGTAAATTACATATGCATTTGTAGGTGTACTGAAAAAAGAACATTGAAAAATTAACTGAGTAAGTGGATTTTTTCAAAAACAGAATTGGTTAATCTACAAAAAAGTGTTTTCAAGGTGACCATGAGTTTAAACTAAAATTATTGAAAAAGAAGCATTAAACAAACATTAGAAGTAAATTTAGAACATACTTGAGAGAAACACAAGTTCGATGTGGAATATTAAAAAAGCAGTTGTAGTTTTATAATCATAACTTTCCAACCATTATATATAATTAAATATATTTACTAAATTAGTAGAAAAATCAGATACAATAAATACAAAAAAAAACTCATGTGCAACATATTATTCAGAATTTACCAATACTGCTAAATACAAATTACAAAAGTCGTACTAAAATGATTGTAAATGAAAGTATGCCGTGTAACATGACTTTTATTAAAAGCATTGCCCCCGACATCCGCTACATATTGATTGACATACATGTTTGCTTTTCCTCTAAGGTTAATTTGGGTTCTGCGTCATTCAATGTGGCTGCAATCTTATGCAAAACTGTGCGTACAACTGCAATTGCTTTCAATTTACTAACATACAATCTTATCCCAAACGTTAGACATAAAAATCTACGTTGGAATGCTCTAAAACGACTCTCGATGGAATTTGGCGTTCACATTTGTGACTCCTTAATAGATTTTTAGCTGAAGTTCTAGGATTCGCCAAAGTAGTTATCAAATAATTTTGAATTACATAATAGATATCACCTACGATCTAACTGCCACTACTAAATTCTTCAATCTCTATTTTGACTTGTAGAACAGTCATTAAAAATTCGGGAATCACATGATGATACATGCCATCGTGTAACAATATTTCTAATATGTAACTAAATCACTATGATATACTGTTGGCATATTGTAGAACAGATACCTCCTTGGTTGCGAAAACATTTGGCATTGTTACCTCCTGCTGATTGTATTTTAATATGGGTACAATCTATCGCTTCTTTGTATTTTGGAAATTTGGCAACGTTGTAAAGCCCTTGCTAAACTTTTAATATTTCCTCTTAGTAGAGGAATATGTTTATTCACGCGCAACACTCGCTACGGATGCCTCATGGGACGCTTCACAGGACGCCTCCTTATAAGGATTTTGCATGGAACGCCTTCTTATTGAACGCCTCATAGCGCTGCCTTGCTCTTTGGTTTCATATCTAACCTAGATAAAAGTTTTCTTCTACTAGCCATTTTTATTCTGCGACATAAACCATTGCTTCCAGCATCCTACATCTGGACCACATGTGCTCATATAGGTAAACAACGAGTGTTACTATACTTTCATCTACCAAGTTTCAACTACCTTTTGACGTTACACCGCCTAGATATACCTTTCCTGGGGTTTAATTTCTACCAACCCTTATCTAGATACAACCCTTCAAATTTCTAACTTTTGTATTTATAGACATTAGCTAACGTGCAAACCATACAATAGATTAAAATTCACTGCAAGATGTAAAGCGACCATTCATTTTAGGAATAACCTGTGCCATTTCGGTAACACCGAAACTTTGAGACCGATTCAAAACACTTTTAAACCTGTTCAAGGCATAGAGTAAAGTCTTTAAGTATTTTAAAAATTAACACAAAGTTTTATTAGAATTCCGGAACTGTTGCCCGTTGAAAATCTAAGACTTGACTAGTTTCCAAGCAAATAAATAAATCACGGGGGGAAAGTTCGTGCATTGTTAATTTATGAAATTTAGCGATTTGTATATCATTCGCTAATGCGAAATCAATTGTCAGTATATCGCTATTCACTGACCTAAGATTAATTGTTCATATGAGTGAAATAGTTAGTCCTAATGTATGGTACATACTAGAGCAGAAGATTGCTGTCGACCGTACTATTCATTTTGAAATAATTTTCCATGCAACTTTTCATGAAGTACTATTAGCAGCATATTTGGTAACACGTAAGGAAAGCAACTATTAAACACGTCTGTGTCAACAGTGTCTAATTTGTAATCGGTTCGGTGGTG
Organism: Platerodrilus igneus; assembly: GCA_036346225.1. NCBI lineage: Eukaryota > Metazoa > Arthropoda > Insecta > Coleoptera > Lycidae > Platerodrilus > Platerodrilus igneus. The sequence goes on along the minus strand of JARFIW010001112.1, from coordinate 2,748,104 downwards.
TTCGCCTATTGATTTTTGACTTTTGAAAGCGCGTCATTCTAATTTAAAAGAGTAAGTTTTTACAATTGGTTCTATATTTTTAGCTGTATTTTTCAACGCTTGTTAGCTACATTGCACTTTTATTTTAAAAGCCTTGCAAGAATTTTATAACTTGGAATTTAACTACTTCACCTATTTAAAACTGTTTGATATAAAAATATTTTGGATACTTTGATTTGTTTTTCATCCCCAGCGTAACCTATATATCATACATACAAATTCAAACATTTTTATATTGAAGTGTACATAATCATTCACTTATGTTTCAAAACCGCTGCAAACTTTTTAACTTTATAGCATTAAGAATTTAAAACAGACCATTTTATAAATAAATTGCAGATTTTCAATGAAATTATAACCCTGAAATTCGATCACATAAGTTCTAAAGCGTGAAATTCAAAAGGGATTTTGTTTAATTTAATTTTGTAGAGAACGCTTTCGTTACCGTGATAAAAAAATATTTACAAATATTGCTGGAGGTTATTAGCTAAGATTAGATAAATTAGCTAAAAATTCTTTCATAAAAATATGATGAAAACAAGGGTTTCACTTCGATTTGAAATACGTAAAGAGAATTTAATATTAGTAGAAGAGAGATGTGTAATTACCAAAAACATTTTCTCAAGCACAAAGGATCTTTGCAGTAATACTTTTATTTTCGTACAAGTTTAATTTATATAATAGAATCAAAACTGAAATAAAGAAGCGAAAGAGTAAAAAATTTATTAAACTTAAATTTACAATACATTATGAATAAGTACAATATTTTGCTTAGCACGGTATAAGCTGTTATCAATATATAACAAATGCTGGTTTAAATGCTCTCTGATTTGCCTTAACGTTTTCAAATTCAGGAGGTCAAATTCTTCGACATTTATGACGTTGCAGTTCTACAAAAAATTTGATATCACCTTCTCCTTTTGCACACTCTTTACATGGACGGTAAAAATAGGTGGATTAGCTTTGTTAAATATCACGTTAAATGCAATAGTGACATCTCATTCATGGATTGTTTTTCCCAACTAAGTCTATGCTGATTTTACTGCAGCCATGCGTTGTGTTTCTTGAAAGTATCGCTTAAATGTGTATTATTCAAAGATAAGTTCACCACTAGTTCCCGACTATGATTCCGCTTTTGTATAATTTTTTCTTAAATTTGGTGTTACCTTTATTTATAACTACTAATTAATTACCTCTCGAAAAACCAACTCAATATAATAGTTGATTAAGGACATTATATTTTTAGGTAACATGTATTTGACATATCTATGTAGAGAAACGCGTCCTGAAGGCTCACCTTCTAGCTAACTCGGCATATAAACATGAACTAACTCTTGCGTTACACCAAGAAAAAATATACCTTGGTTTGGATATTGTCGGAGGCTTTCACGACCGGAGTCACTATAATAACCTTAGTTTATAAGGTGACACGGTCCCAACCCGGAACCACAAATATTTATAATGCCTTGGTTCTATTCATTATAAACCTATTACCTGTCTCAGAAATTCTACAAAGTCTTCTGTTTGTAAAAACTGTAAAATATGACTAATACATTTTTGGGTTTACCTGCAACTGATGTATAATAGATTATAATTTGTGACAGAACCCATTGTAATTTAAAAGCAGATTGAATGACTTTCACTGTAAGTCATACATTTGCCTGCTGAATAATTGAACCTTATTTTTAACTGTATCACATTTTTAATAGTTTGATTTCTGCCCCCATTCAAGATCTGTTTTCAGCAAACAATGAGTTTCCTTATTAATAAGAAAAATTATTATTTGTTTGTTTAAATAACTGAAAATTAATAACTAACTAGTTAAGAATACAAAATTGTGTATTAAACATAATATCTAAACAACTAATCTGCATAAGCATTTCATCTAAACATTACCTGTGTTATTAATTTTCTTCATTTGGAAGGTGGAATAATTTTACAATGCTTCTGATAAATACTCTGTTTTGAGGTTTGACCTTATTTGCTCTAACCTTATTATCTCAACCACATATTAGTTCGACTACTTTAGCCAAAGGGCAATTGAGTGGAAGGGTATGCTTTTCCTTGAGTAACGTACTTTATCTTTAAATCCTTTGAAAGAGTAAGCCATTTTAACCTATTCTGAAGTTGATTTAGGTACTCCTTTATCCATCTTTTCAAAAAAATTTGCGGTACTCGAGTGCATTTTTGATCGAGTTAAACGGCCTTCAGGAGCATCTGATACATCTCTTTCGGGTAATAACATAAAATTACTAGCGATTATGAAATGTCCTGGTACCAGGCAATTAAAATCGTTTGAATCACTAGAAAGAGGTTGGAGAGGTCTTAAATTCAAAATTGCTTCGATTTGGGTTAAAATTGTATTAAATTCCTCGAACGTGAACCGCGACTCTATTATAATACGGATTAAATAAAATTCTGTACTTTTTATAGCTGCTTCCCACTAACATCTCGGTATGGACTTTTAGCAGGAATGAATTTCCATTTTACTTCCCTAGCTGCGAAGGAATTTTCAACCAAATCAATGCTTGCCTTTCTTTAGGAAAAATAGCAAACCTCTTTCAATTGATTTTTTAAACCTAAGAAATTAGTAGCATTACCGCTATAAATAATTTAGGGGTTGCCTCTACTAGAAATAAACTTTGTAAGAGTTAAAGTGAAAGCTTCTGTGGACAGGCTAGATACTAATTCTATATGCACTGCTACAGAAATCATGCAGATGTACACTGCAATATAGCGTTCTGTCAAAGGAGCCTTTCCTAAGTTTAAACTTTTTACAAAAAATGGACCGTCAAAATGGAGAATTAGACGCACGAAGCAAAATACAAATCAGCGCAATAGAGACAGAGGCAGTTATAGGTAATACAGACGAAGCAGAGATAAAGGAAGACCCCCAAAAGAAATAAAAACCATACACTCAACGGAAAATGACGAACCAAAAATTGAAATCAAAATTTTAAATGAAGCAATAGACACAAAACCAAATCAATTCATAGTTACCGAAGTATGAACCAACTCCAATCCAGTAAAATATACAAAAACGGATAATAGTAAAATATACCAAATTCAAATAACGAAAGATGACATCGAAAAGCAGATAATAAAAATTTTAAACGAATATACCCCAGAGAAAAACGTTTTTACTTTTATTTCACCACCGAACAGTTATACAAGAGATTTTCAGAATTATATATTCGATTATTTAATAACGCCGGACCCGAGATTATCAGATGTACACGGAAAATAATAACTTTAGATGACCCTGACAAAATACATGAGTAATTTTAAACCAACACGAAGGAAAAACCAACCATCATGGAATCAACGAAACATTAAAACAACTCATAAGAAGAACTTGCTTAAAGATTTCTGTTTTAATAAAAATTGATAGAAGAGTTTTTAGGTGAAGCATTTTTAAAGAGCCGCTCCGACAGGCCCAAAATCTATCTCCCGACAGTTATAATATACCGTTATCAATACAAAGAGTTCCATCATCCAAATATTCCCTATACGTTACATAAAATATTAGTACGCTCTACACTGTAAAGTAATTAGATTGTTAAAGCCTAGTATTTTGAATGAAATACTAAAAATCGGGGTATAAAATTACCGCAAATAACCATAACGTAAAATGTAAGCTGCAGTTTACGTTGCTGTCAAGAATAGGCACCAGCTATTATAGTAGCTTGTCGTGTCCCATTATATATTTCATTCTTTCAGGAATCATCGCTTTTCACTGTAGCTTATGCGAGTTCGAGTTCGCTTTATAATACAGATATAAGTAGTGGCCTAGGCGATCCCGTTAGGCCAATGGTTTGCTGGCTGTTACTAAAGGTTGTTAAAAGTTTAAGTTGTATTTACATCAATTTAAAATAAGTTGGTAGAATGAAAATATCATACTGTAATGATTGATCTAGTAGGATTTGAAATCAATCAGCTTTGTAAAAAGAGATCTATCAAATTTGACTTTTTAAAAAAATTACTTATAACGCTAGGACAAATTGTAAGTAGAAATATGTTCCAATTAGTTCTAAACCTAAAATTGTAGGAATTTGAATATACTGTTATAAGAGTGACACTTTATTCCTCTAAGAAACTACGGGTATTCTTTTCGTTGTACTGGCGGACTTAGGTAACAAAAAGTTAATAAGATTATTTAACAAATTCAAATTCAATTTGAAACATAATGCTGCAACCTACAGTAGGTAGTCAGATTTGTATCATTTGCACTGATCCGTACCGAGAATCTAATATGGTAGAATGTCCGAACTGTGAAAGATGGTATCACTACGAATGCGTAGGTGTGGGTGACAGCGTCGCTGAAGATACTAACTGGCGATGCACAGCTTGTGTTACCTTAGTTGAAGGTAACGCAAGTGGCGTAAATCTTAATACTTTAAGAGACGCTGCACAATTGCGCCAATCGTTGAGGCGTATTAATGAAGCAGAACATTCAGAAGTTAAGATACCTTTATCGCCACCTGCCAAAGCCACTAGCGAGTATAGCCGGCAAGTATCGTACAGCACATGTAGTCGTCGTCAACGACGTTTAAACCTCCTCCTGGAACAGAAGCGGTTAATAGAGCAAAAGAAACAACTTGTAGAAGAAGAACTCGATATTAACCGTCAAATCTCACGTTTAGCAGACACTTCGGAAGATGAAAGTCAAGACGTGGACGAAGATATAGAAAATACGGATCCTATTGCAAATCTTGAACTATCCAAGCGCATTGATTTGGGAATAAATTACAAACATAACAAAAACAGTAAAACCGAGTTGCACCAAAAGCAACCACAGTTGCACCAAACGCAACCAACGTTGCACCAATCGCAAACACTACCGCCACAACTGTGGTGGAATCAAGAGTATAAACCGTCGTGTTTATCTCAACAAGCATCGCTCATACAGCAACCAAATATATCACCGCAAGTGCCCCCTGATGTTTCCGGTAAGCCAATCGGGTTGGGAGATTTACCTAGCATGGTTGGGCAACCGATAGCTAGCGGTGAAATCCATTCACACCCTCGCATGTTAAGCCAGTCTCAACAATCAGCTCGGCATTCAATGCCTAGAGATCTTCCATCATTTGACGGAAACCCCCAAGACTGGTCTATATTTATAAATAGCTTCAACCGGTCTACAGAATGGTGTGGGTTTGACGACGTTGAAAACCTCAGCCGCCTAGATAAATGCCTAAAGGGAACCGCGCGTAGGATGGTCAAAGGATTTCTACATAAACCGCGGTGTGTTAAAGACATTATCGCTAACTTAAAGTTGTTATTTGGGAGGCCAGAACAAATTATAGACGGTTACATTGACACGGTCCGACAGCACCCGCCTATCAAAGCAGACAAACTCAAAACCATGATCGAATTTGCAGTAGCTGTACAGAATTTGTGTGCTTCGCTGAAAGCAAGCGATATGATCCTTTACGCTAACAATCCGGTACTCATGCGGGAATTGGTAGAAAAACTTCCTGCCCAATTAAAAATACAATGGGCAATCCATCGATCTACCATTCCGGAGGTAAATATTCAACATTTGGGTCAATGGTTACATACACTTGCCTTGAACGTGTGTACGGCTATTCCAAATCTCAGCTTTAATGAAATCAAAAAAGCAAAGCCACAGCGCGCAAACGTACATGATACTCCCGCAGTGACTAAATCGGTCAGTTGTAGGGCATGCGGCGGAGCTTGTAATTCTTTGCCTGAGTGTGATAAGTTTAAGGGTTTTGCGTTAAATAAGCGTTGGAAACTAGTAAAAGACTTAAGACTTTGTCGAATTTGCCTAAGGAAGCATAGATTTCCGTGTAAAATGAATTGGAAATGTGAAAAGTGTGAGCGCATACACCATACAACGCTGCACAAAGATGAAAAACCCATTACTACTAGTGCGGCCAGCTCAGAGAATGTAAAGGGTCAACCTTCTAAGTTAAATGTAGAAGTGAATTACAGTAGCCATTCTGGAAGTATTCGGTTTCGCCTTCTCCCAGTTAAGCTTAGCAATGGAATAAAGGAAGTGACCACGTACGCCTTTCTAGATGAGGGATCATCGGCAACTATGATTGATGCGGAACTAGCGCACCAACTAAATTTATCTGGTACTACTCAACCATTATGTTTGAAATGGACGGGCGGTCACCAAAGAGTTGAAGATGAATCAATGTTAGTTAGGTTGTCAATAACAGGGGCATATACAGGGGCTAGGTCATTTGATTATCGTCCAGCTCGTACTGTCAACAACCTGAGTTTACCTAAACAAACCCTGAATATAACTGACTTAATTAACCAATTTCCATATTTAAGAAATATACCCGTACAACCGTATAAAGATGCAAGACCCGGATTACTGATAGGGTTGGACAATTGGGATCTTGCACTACCATTAAAAGTTCGGGAAGGTGGAGATGCTGAACCCATTGCAGCAAAATGTCGTTTAGGTTGGTCAGTTTTTGCATTAATGACTGGGCATGTACAAGACACATATCAACAAATACATGACACCTGCAACTTTCCCGTATCCTTCAGCAAAACGGAGTTGCACGAATTAGTGAAATCATATTTTTCTGTAGAAGCTTTAGGTGTGCAACCGCCAAGTAGTGCTAAAGGATCTCTGGAACAGACACGAGCATCAGCAATCATGAGCAACACCACCAAATGGAATAACGGCCAATATACAGTGGGTTTGTTATGGAAATATGACCATCTGCGTATACCTGACAGTAAGAGTATGGCGACCAAGCGTCATTATGCGTTAATAAGCCGCTTGAAGCGGGACCCCGAGTTAGCCGAGAAAATTCAAACACACATGCAGGACCTTTCAGAAAAGGGCTATATAAGGAAATTAACCACCAAAGAAATCGCTGAATCACATGACAAAACGTGGTATCTGCCACTGTTAGTGACGATCAATCCAAATAAACCCAACAAATTTCGAGTGGTATGGGATACAGCGGCAACTGTGAATGGCGTATCGTTAAATTCGATGCTGTTAAAAGGGGATGACATGTTATCTTCATCGTTTGACATATGCGCTTCCGTCAAAATAAGGTAGCGTTTACGGGCGATATTAAAGAAATGTTTCTCTGTATTGGAATACAATCCGAAGATCAGCATGCACTACGTTTTCTGTGGCAAGACAATCTGCACCAATTGAATCCAGATATTTATGTAGTTACCGTCATGATCTTTGGTGCAACATGCTCGCCAAGCTACTCACAATACATTAAGAACATTAATGCCATGCGCTACCAGTCACAGTTTCCGCGTGCGGCAAAGGCCATATTAGAAAATCATTACGCATACGATTATTTGGATTCAGTCGACACCGAATCCGAAGCTATAGCATTAGCCAAAGAAGTGGCAGAAATACATAAAAATGCCAACTTCGAAATGCGTAAGTGGAAATCTAATTCAAAAAAGCTTATGTTGGAGTTGAATGGGGACTATGAGACAGGTTATGAAGTAAATTTAACGCCTACGCCAATAGAAGAAAAAGTTTTTGGAATGTGTTGGCAGTTAGAAAACGACTGTTTCGTTTTTTGTATGCGTTTCAATAAAGGAAATAAAGAGATTCTTGCGGGAACTAAAGTACCTACCAAAAGAGAGCTCCTAAAAATCTTGATGTCAATATATGACCCCATGGGCTTAATAGCTAATTTTTTGGTGTACCTAAGAATATTGCTACAAGAAGTATGGCGCAGTAAAGTGGACTGGGATACACCTGTAGATAAAGAGCTGCATGGTAAATTTCTGTTGTGGCAAACTAACCTCGCTAAATTAAATACGCTGGCTATTCCAAGGTGCTTTCTTCAACAATTTGAAAATTACGATGGGCTCGGCATCGAGCTACATATTTTCGTGGACGCGAGCGAATACGCTAGTGCAGTGGTGGCGTATGTACGCCTTGCCACAGAACATAGCGTGACGTGCTGTTTAATTGGGGCGAAAACAAAAGTGGTTCCCATAAAATTACAAAGCATCCCTCGGTTAGAGCTTGATGCAGCTGTAATTGGAGCACGATTTTCCAAATCTATCAAAGACGCCCTATCAATCGTTGTACCTCAAACCACCTACTGGTCCGATTCAACCACCGTTTTGCGATGGCTGCGTTCTAGCGATTCAAGAAAAAATGGAAAATTCGTAGCGTACCGCGTAGCTGAAATTCAGGATTTGACAGTCACGGCTGATTGGCGCTATGTGCCTTCTAAACAGAATATAGCAGACGAAGCCACTAAATGGATGAAGCCGCCAAGTCTTAGCGCCGAGTGCCCGTGGTATAAAGGACCTGAATTCTTATACAGCCCTAACGAAATGTGGCCTGAAGATATTACACATGACGCAGGTGCTTTAGAAGATTTTAATCCGCCAATGTCACCACATATGGGAGGATCATGGGAGCGTTTAGTCAAGTCTCTGAAAATTGCGTTGTATAATGCTCTGCCTACGCGCACCCCAAACGACCCTCTTTTACTTAGTTGCGTTATTGCTGCGGAAAACATAGTAAATTCACGGCCTTTAACTTACCTGCCATTGGATAGTGAAGAAGATGAGGCTCTCACCCCAAACCACTTCCTATTAGGCTCGTCTAGCGGAGAAAAACCTGCAGTAGAACTAAGTGAGGACGCTAAGGTTTTAAAATTTAATTACTTGTATCGAGAGCAGTTTGCTAATCGTATGTGGAGGCGATTTGTATCCGAATACCTTCCCGACTTATTGCTGCGATCCAAATGGTTTAACAAAGCAGATCCACTCCAGATTGGTGACGTTGTGCTAATAGTTGACTCGGATTTACCTCGTTGCAATTGGCCCAAAGGTAAAGTGGTGCTCACCAAATTAGCTAAAGATGGCCAAGTTAGATCGGTGACAGTGCAGACGCTCGCTGGTTTGTACGAACGACCGGCCGTGAAGGTGGTTAAATTAGACATTAAGAAGAAAGGTACAGCACCCCCTAGCGAGAATGCTGTACCGGGCGGGGGTGTTACTAAAGGTTGTTAAAAGTTTAAGTTGTATTTACATCAATTTAAAATAAGTTGGTAGAATGAAAATATCATATTGTAATGATTGATCTAGTAGGATTTGAAATCAATCAGCTTTGTAAAAAGAGATCTATCAAATTTGACTTTTTAAAAAAATTACTTATAACGCTAGGACAAATTGTAAGTAGAAATATGTTCCAATTAGTTCTAAACCTAAAATTGTAGGAATTTGAATATACTGTTATAAGAGTGACACTTTATTCCTCTAAGAAACTACGGGTATTCTTTTCGTTGTACTGGCGGACTTAGGTAACAAAAAGTTAATAAGATTATTTAACACTGGCCTTCGCGTTATTTCTTGTATTTCCCGTGTAAAGTAAAACCTTTCTTATCTGCTCACGTTGCTTGAATAAGTGTTCGCTATTTAGTTTTTAATTCGGTCTCTCTGTGAAATTATAATTGCGACAAAAATTGTTTTCATTAATTGATTACGAAATCATTTAAAAATGTGTTCGTCTGTAAATGTTATGGAAATAACAGCTTCCACTTCATCAGCTGTTCATAGTGACCGGAATTCAGATGTTATTATTTCCCTAATAGAAGTTCCGTTATCAAGAAGATCGGAAAGTGAAAGAAAAGAAATCACTATGAGTACGTTTCTTCCTCCAAAATTATGTTTAATTCAAAAGGACAGTAGAAAGTCGCGAACATTTAATTTTGCCTTGTACGATGTATATAAGTGGTTGTGCGATAGTATAACTAAAAATAAACTATTTTGTTGGCCGTGTTTGTTATTTTCAACCAAAATGGGTGTATGGAATTCCGATGGTTACTATGATTTGAAAAACATGTCGGCATCATTAAAAAATCATGCTACCTCTAAAGAACATTTAATTAATTTTCTTTCTTAAAAAGATGTTCAGAAACAAGTGTTTTCGGTGCACGATCTAGTTAGTGAACATGCAAAAATATCTAAAGTTAGGTATAACACAGAAGTTAAACGAAATAGGGAAATCATAAAAAGCTAATTGCTTTAACTTGTACTTTGGCAAAACAAGAACTTGCTTTTCGTGGCAATGATGATCCAAGCATTCATTATATCCTGGTAATTTTAAAGCATTATGGATTTAGTTTTATGCTATCATCAGGAGTTAATAAAACACTGGCAGAAGAAGACTTATTTTCGGGGTGATTAAAAAACAATACAAAACGATTTGATAGACTGTAAAAATGAAGAAATTATTAAGTATATGCAGAATGCTATAAAAAAATGGCTCCATCTTTTGCTTGCATTGCCGATGAAACCGCCAATATTACAAAGAAATCGCAGTACTCAATAATAGTAAGATTAGTGGACCAAAGAAGTTCGGTTCAAGAATATTTCATGGGTTTTTTTGTATTAGATCAGGACCGAAGTGCAATGGCATTACGTAATCTATTATTTAGTGTTTTAAAAAACTTTGACTTGAAAACAAAGTTAGTTGCTCAAACTTACGATGGAGCAAGCGTTATGGCGGACCAGCTTAACGGACTCCAAAAATTAGTTAAATACTTTGCACCACATGCACTGTTTACGCACGGTTTAGCTAACAGATTATATTTGTTTTTGCAACAAAGCTGTTCTAGAATAATAAGTGTAATATATTTTTCCATCAGTCTTCATAGCGGTCGTATTTTTTAAATAAAATCGTTGGAAAGTGTATTCCAACAAACAGTGAAACACGATGGAATTCTAACGCAAAAACTATTACTGCTATTTCGACTGAACGAAAAAAATTAATAAGTATTTCTTAAGAAGTTATAAGTTTCCCCGAATCAAATGCAAAGTCAGTAAGACCAGCAGATGGTTATAAACGAAAGCTTGAAGACGTGGAATTTGTTTTTCTGTTCAGTATTTTTAATGAAATTTTTCAACAAACATAACTCTTATATAGTGTATTGCAGAAGAAAGGAAACGATGTTTCGTTTTGTGTCAGTTCTATTACAAAGTGCAACACAGTTTTAAAAAGCTGGAGAAAAGATATTGCAGTTTCTAAATATATAAACGACACTGTAGCAGCCATACAGTCTCCTATATCTAAAGAAGTTCAAACTAAATTTAGAAAAATTTTTTATGAAGTTCTGGACACATTATTGATACAATTGGAAGAACGCTTTTCGAATTACGGAAAACATAAATTTTTGCAGTTAGGTGATACAAAAAGATTTATTGAATGCGGCGATACATTTCCACGGGATGCATTACAATCATTACTTGAAACGTATGGATCTCTTTTTGATAAATCGCTCTTGAAAACCGAATACGAAACCATATTTTCACCAAAGCATAGAGACACTCTGGAAAGAAAAGCCTTTTTGATTTGATTAAGTATATGAACGATAACGAAATTAATGACATACTTCCTGAGTGTTATAAATTGTTCTGCCGTCTTTGTACAATTCCAGCCACCAGCACCACAGCAGAACGATAACGATCGTTCTCTTGTCTAAAGCGCATTAAAACTTCTTTACGCAACACGATGGCTCAGGATCGGATTTTTTCCCTATTTGTCATATCTATACAAAAACATATTTTAAATGCGTTATTAGAAACAGGAGATAGTTTTGCGATACAAATAGACAAATCTGCCAAACACAAGAACAGAAGGATAAATTTGTTTTATAGATAAATTATTGGCAGTTTAATGTTTTATTGTATTTTACCTTCCAACCGGGCGTAAGCATTTTACCTACATTCCGAACTACTACTTTTGTTGAAGTCTTATGTTATTGACTTCGTGGCCTAGGCCTACCCAAAACTTTAACCTACGAGCCGCCGCTGATTTTAAGTGAACTTTTGACAGAATGGTGTATGTGTACCAGCGTGTCCTAACTTTAATGTTCATAATTAATTATCATGTTAGTTACGAAATGCTTTGATGGTAGTTAGATAGGATGTTTTTGATCGTAGAATAAGTCTGAGTTAGACAACCTACCTCCTACACGAAGAATCCCATTATTATCACGAAACGGTGACAAACGTAATAGTGTTTTATTTGCAATTATTTTAAGATTGCAGTTCTTAAATCTCTCTAGCAAAATACCGGTGTATAATCTCAATAATTTGAAGTTCATCTACTTTTAATGAATCCGAGCAAGTTTTCGATTTGTTTTGTGGATTATTTACAAATCTTAGACAATACGCTATCATTCTTTTTAGTTTAATAAATGAAGAAAATTTAAAGAGAATGATATTCCAAAAATTTAACCAAATATCCTGCTTAGTGTTCTATAAAAGTTTCACCGTTTCTTCCTTCATGAACGTTGCACTCACTGACTTCTTTAAAATCAAACTCATCTAAGTTAAACTCTGAATTTAAGAGATGGTGGCACACGCCTCCAAAGAGCGGAAGTTATTATTTCGTGTGGGTTCATTCTCCTCGAAAGAAAATCAACAGGATTGTTCTTGTTCTTGACGCCACCGACAATTTGACATTATTCGTTGTATTATTGTATACGTTTGTGAGTCTAGAATAACTACAAAGTAGGTACATGTTACTTTTACATCGTATTATGCAAGGATTTAACTTTTACCGCCATTGTATAATAACTTCGACCTTAGAGGTTATAATTATAAGAACAAGTACATAACATCACTATTTCATGTAATAAATAATTAATTTAAATTCAAACATAACAGTGTAAATAACAAGGTAACCTAGTAAGGCCTATAAACACTACGAAACGATATTAATAATCTGCTGCTTTATCAAGTAACTGAAATTTTTGTCTTAGCTTTAAAATAAAACTAATATATGTATATATATATATATATATATATATATATATATATATATATATAATTTACCTCCACTTTATTGACCAGGAATCAATGTTCGATAGTAAATAATTATTTTTTTGGGACAGTTTTGGTCAAGAATAGAATAAATGTCAATTAATCATTTATTTAAAATTAATTGACGTTTCGGTTTAATATTCAGACCTTAATCATAAGTATTTAAATTTGATTAATACTATTTATAAAACTATTAAAAAATTTTTGGACAGATATAATTTGACAAATTATATCTGTCAAAAAATCTTTTAATAGTTTTATAAATAGTATTAATCAAATTTAAATACTTATGATTAAGGTTTGAATATTGAATATTGAATATTGAATATTGAATTTTAAATAAATGATTAATTGACATTTATTCTATTCTACATCAAAACTGTCCCAAAAAAATAATCATTTACTATCGAATATATATATTGTTGTGAATCCACCAAAATCCGGGAACTACGGTTTTCAAATCGTGCCCCACAGATTGGACGCCAAGAATGCTGTGTTTCCATGTATTAGAATCGAGCCCCACAGATTGGGCGTCAAGAAGGCTGTGAAACCTACAAAGAGCCTATTAAATTAACTGGTCCGTTGACTTTCTTCTGTTAATCGCTTCTTTACTCTTTTCCGCCTCGGCTGCTGACCTAGTTAAATCTTTGATCCTCAATCATAAAAAAAACACATTCCTATCACAAACACCAACGTTAACTCTATTTATATCAATATTCACAATACATTATCATCTCAAAATTAAAATTCAGCATAAATTTCAGTATCAGAAAATTTCAAGATTAACTTTGTTATTATTTTAATGTGCATCCAGAATTAAAGTCCTTGTAGGATGCCTACTAATTAATATAACAATATATGCAGACCTGAGTCTGAGTACAAAGGGAGCATCTCCCACCTCTTTACGTTAATTAACCAGGTTCGTCTAATTGAGCTCAAAGACATACCCAAATTTTCATCATAATCAAGAACATAAATACTAAATACCCCTTTCTACTTAAACAAGAAAATTTCACCTTAAAATTAAAAATTTGTTGTTAGTACAATTTCACTACTGTCCATTTTAAGTAAATAAAGTTATTCAACACACCAAAACATCAAAATCGAACAACAAAGCATAAGTTACCTGAAGGTTAATGCACTCGTGGCTCCAATGTACATCGTCCTCTGTTAATCACACCATTCCAACTGGGTTATGTTTAGGTCCTCGGATTACTGGTCGCCTTTAAAATTTTCTACCCCACCATTCATCTAAAGTTGTTTCAGGGCTTTTCCGGAACTCATCTGTGTATATCTGAACCTTGTTTTGTGGTACCAGACACGTTTACGAATCATTTAATTATTAACACCCCCGAAAAATAGCAAAGAAATTCATACTTCTTTCACGCTATACGCCAAAACTGCCTACTTTTGTGTATTCATTTGTCGTTGCAAATTTGACTAATTGGTACAGTACTCGCAATTATAACTAGACTTTATTACCTTGCATCTTCTTTTCTAAGTGCACTAAATTACTTTCATTGTAGCACGTAAAGAACAAACTGTTTTAAAGTATTAAATAAACACCAAAATATACGAGCAAACTGTTTAAATTATTCAATCAAAATCGAAAAACAAAGAGCACTGTTTAACGCATTGAATCAAATCGAAATCTCAGAGAGCCAAACTGTTTAAAGTCCGGGTTTATATAATGGTTAGCCTGTCTGTCGGTTTTGTCCCCAAAACGGCCAGTTTCTAGAATTTCGCATACTATGTTCCCATCTCGACCGCCCGTGCGTCGGTTCTTATTAAATTTGCACTCGCACCAGTTAAATCTCAGAAATTTTCACACGGCTCGCAGCGTCTGAGAATAACTAATTAATTTTTATATAGAAATGTTATTTTTACCTCTCATGTTTGCCTCTTATTTTCAACCAATCGCAACCCAGTGACGTTGCTCACATCACGCCTTTTACTATATGTGTCTCTGTCTTGCGCATATTATCTGTCTCTATCTACCCTGTTCCGAGTGGTACAAATCGATACTCCCTAGCATCGGCTATTTTCAATCCACGTGAACTGTGAAATAACCCACCTTATTAGCATTTCCCATAAATATTAAGCGACGGTTTCTCCAACATTCTCTGTAACCATTTGTTATCTACAAAATTTAAGCAGAACATAAAACATTTAAAAATACGCAGGTGTTCAAACATAATACTTCTAAATAACACTTCTACGATTTGAATATTATTGGGTTTTTACAAGCTTTTATACATATTATATGTTACTAATGGTTCAATTAACTCCAATTAAAATAATACCCTTTAATTTTTAGTGAATCCTAATCAAATATTCAATTATTATCTGTACATTTTGTTTAATACTCGTTACCCAAACTTGAATCAATTAATATAAATTTTGCACGTAATTTCCATTTGTTTCTTTACTCGGAATAATTAAATTACACGTTGAGCATTTTAATACTGCTTCTTTTTATAGCAAGCGTCTTGTAAATAATTTAACTCCCTTATTTTTAATGAAACGAATGAATTTTTATGCTTTACGGTTTTAATAACGCGTACCTTTTCTAATAAAATTCCTTATACAGGGTGATTAAAATTATTTGATGTAATTAATTAATTTTCTACCCTGGTCTAAATATGAGTAATATATATATATATATATATATATATATATATTCCCTCTTTCAATTACTAGCTCGACTTGGAATGATCATTTGGGCTTAAGTCTAAGTTATTATTTCATCTTACCTTGTGTATTTAACTACCATATATATATATATATATATATATATATATATATATTACTCATATTTAGACCAGGGTAGAAAATTAAATAATCACATCAAACAATTTTAATCACCGTGTATAAGGAATTTTATTAGATAATACGCGTTATTAAAACCGTGAAGCATAAAAATTTATTAGTTTCAGTAAAAATAAGAGATTTAAATCATGTACAAGACGCTTTATATCAAAAGGAAGCAGTATTAGAAAACTTGACGGGTAATTTAATTAGTCCTAGTAAAGAAACAAAGCGTGCAAAATTTATATTAATTAACCCTATTTTAAGTAACCGGTATTAAACAAAGTGTACATATAATAATTAACATTTAATTTGTATTCGCTAAAAATGAAAGGATAGAAGTCAATTTTAGTTGGAGTTAATTAAACCATTATTAATAATAAGCATAAAAGTCTGTGAAAATCCAAGATTATAATACCAGAAAATAAAGCTCTGAGAATGAATAGTATGGGTGAACACCTGCGTAGTTTAAATGTCACGTACGGCGAAAATTTGCAGATAATTAATGGTTCAAAGAATCTTGGAGAAACCGTGGCTTAATATTCACGAGAAGGTGCGATACGGGGTTATTTAACTCAGATAGTCCATGTGGACTAAAATAATCGATAATGAAGAGTGTCAACTTGCATCAATAAGAACAGGTTAGATAGAGACAGATAATATGCACAAGACCGAGACACATATAGGAAAAGGCGTGATTTAAGCAACGTCACGAGGGTCACGATTGGTTGAAAGTAAAGGCAAAATTGAGAGGTAGAAATAACATTTCTGGATAAAATTTAATTAGGTATTCTCAGACGTTGCGTGCCGTGTGGAAATTTTCTGAGATTTAACTGGGCGAGAGCAAAATTCGTAAAAACCGACGCGCGAGCTACGGACTGGGAACAGAGCATGCGAAATTCTAGAAACTGGCCGTTTTGGAGACTCGACCGCCAGACAGGCTAACTTCTATATATACCCAGGTGAATATAAACAAGCTCTCTTCCATCCGCGACTTGATTCAATACGTTAAACAGTGCATTTTAGTTTGATAAAATAATTTAAAGTTTGCTCGTATGTTTTGGTGATTCAAAATAGTTTGTTATTTACGTGCTAACATGAATGTACTTGAGTGCATTTAGATACAAGGTAATAAAATTTAGTATCACTGTACCAATTAGTAAAATTTACAACGACAAATGTATACACAAAAGTAGGCAGTTTTGGCGTATATTGGTGAAAGAAGTATGAATTTCTTTGCTATTTTCGGAGGTGTTAATGATTAAATGGTTCATAAATGTGTCTGGATCCACGAAACAAGGGTCAGATATACACAGATGAGTTCCGGAAAAGCCCAGAAACAACTTTAAATAAATGGTGATGGAGAAAATTTTAAAACCCAGTTGGAATGGTGTGATTAACAAAGGGACGATGTACATTGAAGCTACGAGTGCAGTAACCTTCAGGTAATTTATACTATTTTGTTTGAACTTTGATATTTTGTGTGTGTTGAATAACTTTATAATTGATTTACTTTAAATGGACAATAGTGAAATTGTACTAACAATAAAATTTTAATTTTAAGGTGAAATTTTGCTTGTTTAAGTAGAAAGGGTATTTAGTATTGATGTTCGGGATTATGATGAAAATTTGGGTATGTCTTTGAGCTCAATTAGACGAACCTGGTTAATTAACGTAAAGGGGTGGAAGATGCTCCCTTTGTACTCAGACTCAGGTCTGCATCTATTGTTATATTAATTAGTAGGCATCCTACAAGGACTTTAATTTTGGATGCACATTAAATGATAATAAAATTAATCTTGAAATTCTTTTTAAAACTGAAATTTATACTGAATTTTTAATTTGAAATTTTAATGTATTGTGAATATTGATGTAAATAGAGTTAACGTTGATGTTTGTGGTAGGAATGTGTTTGTCTTTTTTTTTATGAATGAGGATGAAGGTTTAACTAGAGGAGCAGCCGAGGCGATTAACAGAAGAAAGTCAACGGACCAGGTGATTCAAGAGGTTTCACAGCATAATTTGGCGACCCAAAAGTGAGGCTCGAGTTCCAAATAAAATTTTGTGATTTTATTCCAGGAAACTGGCGATCTGAGAGAGAGAGTTTCTGTTTGTGTATAAATTTAAGAGTATTTTAGAGTGTGTGTGAGTGAGTAGAACGTATGCAGAGAAAGGAGTGGTTAAGGAGTCAAGGAGTGGAAATTGGAAGTGACGATAGTGCATTGTGTGAGAAAAATTCTAAAATGGAAGAAGCTGGAGGCAGTAGAGATCAGTCGAGGACGGAATCAGGGGATCAAGGAAACGAGATGATATTGAGATTGTTAGAGAGGATGAGTGAATAATCCAATAGAAAATTAGAACAGCTAAGCGATGAATCTAATAGAGCTAGGGAAGAATCGAATAAGAAATTTGACCGAATGAATGAGACATTAACAGGAGTTAGGGAAACCCTAAGTGAGAAAATAGACAAGACAAATAAAGAAGTTTCAGAATTTAAAATAGTCTTACCGTAAAGATGGGGAAGTTGAAAATAGGGTTGAAAAAATGAGCGTGATATTACAGGTCTTCGACAGGAAATGGGACATTTAAGGTCCGAAGTACGCATTTTTTGTGAAGAAGAGATTAATGTAAAAATGACTGAAGTGACGGACTCATGTAGGGATCAGTTAGGCAGGGTAGAACGCGAAGTTAGTAGTATCAAATACAACATGTCAAGTTTAACGGGGGATGGTCCCAGATTTTCTACAGGTGGAGTATCATTGGACCAACACATGAAGTTTTATGGCGATAACAGGGTAAATCCACAAATTTTTATTAATAGCGTAAGAAATCTAGTGAGAAATTTATTTGACGAACAGACTAAACTGAATACGATAAAGGCTTTAT
Source organism: Platerodrilus igneus (assembly GCA_036346225.1). Classification (NCBI taxonomy): domain Eukaryota; kingdom Metazoa; phylum Arthropoda; class Insecta; order Coleoptera; family Lycidae; genus Platerodrilus; species Platerodrilus igneus. The sequence continues at coordinate 2,729,555 of JARFIW010001112.1, read as the reverse complement.
TAAAGGACAATGCGGAAGCATGGTACAATTTAGTAGGACAGGACATTGAAACATACACGGACTTTGAAAACAAATTTTTAAAGCACTACTGGAGTGACCACAGACAAGACCAGGTACGAGACGACTTAATCACAGGGAAATTTAAGGGAGAATTTTCAGGAAGTAGGGAGCAATATGCTATACGCAAGTATAGCATAGCAAAGCAACTGAACCCACCACTGACGGACCGACAAATTATTAAGTATTTATCACGACACTTCGAGGTAGACATAAGACAACACGTAGCACTACAGAACATAGTGGACAGAGAAATGTTTCTAGAATACTTGCAGAGGTACGACGACGTAAGTAGTGGACGACCTCGGGATAACAGGAAAGACAGATCAACACAGTTAGGTTTGACAATAGACGGGACAACTACGCTAGACGGGGGAATAGTTACGGATACCAGCGACAGAATTGGGAACAGAGACGACCATATGTTAGGAGTAATAGTTTAGGAAGGGGACCTGCACCGAGACCGGGACCTACCAGAATGAATAGTTCACAAGACATGAGCGGGACTGCTAATACAGACACGGAACGAGTGGAAACGCCTAGGACATACGCTGAGGTGACGGCTAGACCAGGACCGAGTAGGAAAAACAGACCTGGACAGGATTTTTAGAACGCGACAGACCACTAGATTTCAGTGTAAATGTATATGAACATCCACGTGAATTTTTCAAAATTGAGGAGGAAGTAGAGCCAGAAACTAAGGAAAAATTATGTTTGCCAATTATTAATTTAGAAATTTTGGAGAATAATGTAGAAGTATTACTTGATACAGGGGCAGAGGCGAGTTTAATATCGGAGGAATTCGTCAGCAAAATTAAGGATAAGGTTTGTGATAGAATTATGCCTATAAAGCGTAGCCATTTAGTAGCTCCAAATAAAAAGAAGTTTGCTGTAGTAAATAGTGTTGTGGTGCTTAGGATAGATATAGGAGGTTTAAGCTGTGAACAGGAGTTTGTAATTGTACCTGGACTGAAGTTTCAGAGCATTTTAGGTGTTGACTGTATGATGAAGTTAGGGTTTTGATAGATATGGAACGGAAGGTAATAAGGATTAAGGATAGGTAGTGCCATGGAAGGGCAGTTATGAAGTCACAGAGGATGACACGGGGTTTAGTATTAATGTAGTAGAGGTAGAGGATGATGAAGGTAAACAGATCAACACAATAAGATGTCCAGAGGATAGGAGAGTAGAGGTTCAAGCTTTAGTACAAAAACATGCAGAAGTAGTGGGGGTAGAAGCAACAGCAGCATATCGGGAGCAGGTGAAGGCAGAATTAAATAAATTTTTGAGGAGGTTAAGTGGCAAGTTTGTTTTTAATAAAGTAGATTTAAGGAATTCATTCTGGCGGATTCCATTACATAAGAATTCTAGAAGGTACATAGGATTTTTCATAGAGGGAAAAATCGATAATTTTAAAGCAGTATCGTTTGGTTTGTCGGCAGAAAGGGAAACAATAATAAATGAGAAACAGACAAGTGTAGGGACTGAAGAAGAAGCGGTATTTAAGAGTCAGGATAATAGGGATGATAAATGTATTGTATGTGAAATAATAGGAATAATAAGTATAGATATAGAAGGGGGAGAAATAGGGATGAAGAGTATTAGGTTGGTAAGAAGAAAGACTTGGAGGGTCAAGAAGAGAGTTAGATTTAAATAACTTGATGAACAAAGGATAGAGATAGGTGAATTTTAGTATAGATATAGAAAATAAAGTTAGGTATAGGATAAATATGGGAGATAATTAGAAATAGGTTTAGGATGAGAATAAAGAGTAAATGTAGGAAGAAAATAAGATAGGTTAAGTATAGATATTTCATATAAGATTAGTGGAGAGTTAGGAATAAAGTTAGGAATAGGATAGGTATATAGGATTAGGTAGGATGAAGTAAAGTATAGTGAAGATGAGTTAAAAGTTAGGAGTAGGATAGGTATATAGGATGTATATAGGATTAGATGGATAAGTAGGATAAAGTTAGGGATAATTTCAGGTTATAGAATTATGTGAGAGTTAGGAATAGGATAGGGATATAGGGTAGGTGTAAATATTTTTTTGGATTGGAGACAAAGTAGGTAAGTTAGATAGATAAGGATAGAGAGAGATAGGCAATTTTTTTTTCTAAATATTTTTGGCAGTCTAAATGCTTTATATTTGCATTCAAATAAGTGGGATTATTTGTATTCAAATAGGGGGAAAATACTCATATTTAGACCAGGGTAGAAAATTAAATAATCACATCAAACAATTTTAATCACCGTGTATAAGGAATTTTATTAGATAATACGCGTTATTAAAACCGTAAAGCATAAAAATTTATTAGTTTCAGTAAAAATAAGAGATTTAAATCATGTACAAGACCCTTTATATCAAAAGGAAGCAGTATTAGAAAACTTTACGGGTAATTTAATTAGTCCTAGTAAAGAAACAAAGCGTGCAAAATTTATATTAATTAACCCTATTTTAAGTAACCGGTATTAAACAAAGTGTACATATAATAATTAACATTTAATTTGTATTCGCTAAAAATGAAAGGATAGAAGTCAATTTTAGTTGGAGTTAATTAAACCATTATTAATAATAAGCATAAAAGTCTGTGAAAATCCAAGATTATAATACCAGAAAATAAAGCTCTGAGAATGAATAGTATGGGTGAACACCTGCGTAGTTTAAATGTCACGTACGGCGAAAATTTGCAGATAATTAATGGTTCAAAGAATCTTGGAGAAACCGTGGCTTAATATTCACGAGAAGGTGCGATACGGGGTTATTTAACTCAGATAGTCCATGTGGACTAAAATAATCGATAATGAAAAGTGTCAATTTGCATCAATAAGAACAGGTTAGATAGAGACAGATAATATGCACAAGACCGAGACACATATAGGAAAAGGCGTGATTTAAGCAACGTCACGAGGGTCACGATTGGTTGAAAGTAAAAGGCAAAATTGAGAGGTAGAAATAACATTTCTGGATAAAATTTAATTAGGTATTCTCAGACGTTGCGTGCCGTGTGGAAATTTTCTGAGATTTAACTGGGGCGAGAGCAAAATTCGTAAAAACCGACGCGCGAGCTACGGACTGGGAACAGAGCATGCGAAATTCTAGAAACTGGCCGTTTTGGAGACTCGACCGCCAGACAGGCTAACTTCTATATATACCCAGGTGAATATAAACAAGCTCTCTTCCATCCGCGACTTGATTCAATACGTTAAACAGTGCATTTTAGTTTGATAAAATAATTTAAAGTTTGCTCGTATGTTTTGGTGATTCAAAATAGTTTGTTATTTACGTGCTAACATGAATGTACTTGAGTGCATTTAGATACAAGGTAATAAAATTTAGTATCACTGTACCAATTAGTAAAATTTACAACGACAAATGTATACACAAAAGTAGGCAGTTTTGGCGTATATTGGTGAAAGAAGTATGAATTTCTTTGCTATTTTTCGGAGGTGTTAATGATTAAATGGTTCATAAATGTGTCTGGATCCACGAAACAAGGGTCAGATATACACAGATGAGTTCCGGAAAAGCCCAGAAACAACTTTAAATAAATGGTGATGGAGAAAATTTTTAAAACCCAGTTGGAATGGTGTGATTAACAAAAGGGACGATGTACATTAAAGCTACGAGTGCAGTAACCTTCAGGTAATTTATACTATTTTGTTTGAACTTTGATATTTTTGTGTGTGTTGAATAACTTTATAATTGATTTACTTTAAATGGACAATAGTGAAATTGTACTAACAATAGCATTTTAATTTTAAGGTGAAATTTTGCTTGTATAAGTAGAAAGGGGTATTTAGTATTGATGTTCGGGATTATGATGAAAATTTGGGTATGTCTTTGAGCTCAATTAGACGAACCTGGTTAATTAACGTAAAGGGGTGGAAGATGCTCCCTTTGTACTCAGACTCAGGTCTGCATCTATTGTTATATTAATTAGTAGGCATCCTACAAGGACTTTAATTTTGGATGCACATTAAATGATAATAAAATTAATCTTGAAATTCTTTTTAAAACTGAAATTTATACTGAATTTTTAATTTGAAATTTTAATGTATTGTGAATATTGATGTAAATAGAGTTAACGTTGATGTTTGTGGTAGGAATGTGTTTGTCTTTTTTTTATGAATGAGGATGAAGGTTTAACTAGAGGAGCAGCCGAGGCGATTAACAGAAGAAAGTCAACGGACCAGGTGATTCAAGAGGTTTCACAGCAATATATATATATATATATATATATATATATATATATAAGCTTCAGTCTTAGTCAATAGATTAGTCAATTATTTTGTGTTTTGGGTTTTTTTTAAATTAGTTTTATTGATGAATAATTTGGATTATGTAGTCAAAATCAAAACGCAATATTGTATTTAGCATAAGATTTGATTAAGATGTTACGTTTCTTACAATTTAAACGATCAAATTCTTACAGTTTAAAAACGAATTCTTACGTTTAAAAAACGTCGATAAATACATCGCGCAAGCGCGGAATAAGCGACGTCACGGCCGGTTGGTAACCATAATCTTGTACAGATTTCGGCGCGCCCATCTGTTAATGGCGTCAGCAATGCACAAATTTAATACGCGATTATCGGAAGATATAAATTTAAGACAATAGTTTATATCAGCGAACAAATTAAACAATGGAGTACTTACATCAGAAATCCGGCGTCCTGCGGAGTTGAGTTAAAGTTGGCTTCTATTGAAGTCCATCAGGGCTACATCCCGGAGTGATTAGAGATGGTGCTCCGGCGTGGAATGCTAGAGGAGCATGGCCTCCTATTAGTCCTCCGGGTCGTGCAGCACGGTTCGGCCAACGGCTGCAAATTGTCTCCTACCTATGTAGGGATCGGATAAGGAAACATGGTAAGGGCGACAAACAAAGATAATCAGACAAGGATATCTACATAGATAAAGATAACGATACGTTACCGAAAAACGTCCACTGCACTCGAAGGTTCTGGCAAAAAAGCCACATTACAGAGAGTCACGGAAACTTCTCCCCACTTTGTCCCCACTCCACTCACGTCGCGCGATCTGGCGCAACGCACTGTGACGTAACGGAAATACGCGCACCGAGTCTTTTGAATTTATGGCGTGAAACTTCCGCACATCAAAATTAACCTAAAACAATGTTTAGTGCCAATTTATTGGCACGTAACAATCGCGACAAAGCCACAAAAGAAAAAACTTAAAAAAAGAAAAAGTCTGTTAGCACAGTAACAGCTTAAAATCTAAGTCCTAACTACCCTACATAAAACCTAACTTAAAACCTACAAAATGTTTATATAAGGCGCCACCTGGTTTTTTGACCGATAACACGTCTACCGAAGTACCAGGAAACGGAATATGTAGCCCCATTGTTTTTGACTACACTAATCATCGACAGCACAAATTTGTCGGGGAGCATAAAACACTACTTAAATTAAAACAGATGCGACAAGTCGCCTAACCTATCTAAACTAAAGCTAACATTAAAGTTTTTACGTGCAAACACACATGAGCGTTGCATCAAAACTGTTCTTTGTTGCCAAGAAGTGCCCAAATTTAAAAATGTTCACAGAGTGAGTCACTCTACACTCTAGCAAATTTTGTTACTGGTACTTTGGTTTACTAACGATACACATTAAAACTTGTCCATGACATAGTTGTGAATCAACAAATTTACCAAAAGTACCACCCTACTAGATCCTTATGTGGCTGGTCTGGTCATAAATAACAAAGGTTAGGAAGATAAAAAGATAAGACAAGATCTCAAATTGTTGTTAAAGATAGTAGATAACATAACGATAATGAGCTTAAATTGTTATTATCAAAGGTAATGGATAAGATAACGATATTAAGCTTTAGTTATTATTTGAGATACTAGGTAAGATAACGCGATATTAAGCTAAAGTTATTATTAGAGATAGTAGGTAAGGTAACGCGATATTAAACAAAAGTTATTACTAAAGATAACAGGTAAGATAACGCGAAATTAACTCAAAGTTATTACTAACGGTAGTCGGTAAGATACCGATACTAAACTAAGGTTATTATTATAGGTAATTGGTAAGATAACGATATTAAAACTAAGGGTATTATCTAAGATAATAAATAAGATAAAGATATTAATTTAATTATTATCAAAGATAATAGATAAAGGTAAAGATAGAGTGGCTCCGTGGAGCCGTTAAATAGGGATTTTCTCGTACCCTCTAAAAAGAGCGACCTGTGAAGCAGGTCCGTTTACAATAAACGGCACGAGGGACCGGCAAAGGCATTTGGGTGCATCCCTGCACCCAGCGTTAATCGGTATCGGTGATACAATCACCCGATACCCACACGGTATATACGGTACCTATATACACATCCACTCACACATTCACACACTCATACATACCTTCACTGCCAGTGCCCATGCGCTGACAGCGGCACCGCATGACCTCACGAAAGATTCCTAGAGACGGGGTCCAGGTGTCTGTGAAAACCTCCCGCGCAACCACACGGTGACTAACGGAAACGAAAAGGCAGAGAAACAGGAACGGTAAAAAGAAGGAGGTAGGTTATTTGTAATGCATAAGAGGCACTTCCAGGTAGAAGAAAGTAGAGGAAGGGCTCGCATTGAGCAAAAGAGACAGAAAAAGGTGGATAGCAGAGCACTACTCAACCAGCCAATGTAGGCAGTAGCTCGGAGTGAAGGAACATCACTCTTATGTGGCAGACGGGTGTTCCGGGACAAGAACAGGTCCATCAAAAGAAGAATAAGGCAGAAACGGAGACAGCGGGATAAGAAAAAGTAGAGTTTTTGGACAAGCGTCTGAGAGAAGGTAGAGAGTTGTCCCTATTGAAACACAGCGCAGTCTAAAGGACCAGCTGCGATATTAATCCGACAAGATAAGGTATCACATAAATTTAAAAAACTAGGCTCTTAAAAGAACTAGTACGATCATTTTCCTAACGAGTGCATCCACTACGATAAGAAAATCAGACAAAAGTTGACACAACAACTTAAAAGTATCATTACGGATACATTCACACAAAAACAAACTGTTTTAAGGTAGTTTTTTTAAAACGGTAGCACCCTAAACACACAAAAATGCCCAATTATAAGCAGTTAAATACAGGTACACTGTTCCAATATGCTAAAACAACCGAGAATTTAATAAGATATCAATAAGAAGCAATAGCGTCTCACCACGAAGTTCAATAAAAAACAATGAAAAAAATGTTTATAAGTTATGTTGATTTAGTAGAAAAAGAAACAAATAATGCTATAGTATAATGTGGGCGACTGTAATAATTCAGAGGAAAAACACATGGAATAGACAATCCTAGCTTTTTGCAACTGTATGGTCAAGGAAAAGTTAACCAAAAAGAAAAAGATAGCTAATTTAAGGTAAGTAAGTTAAACGTGTAGAGGGTATACACAGTACAAGAGAGGAAATAAGCAATTAAAGTTACTAATTGATGGTGAGAACCAAAAAATATTAGGTAAATCGTCAGGGGAATGGAACGTGAAAAACTTAAGTAGCATTCGGGTCAGCAGAGAATGGCTTAAGGTCTGTAATATGCCACCTGCCTTGGCGTTTTCCTTCAGCATCCTGAAGTTCGTAGATAAGGGGCTAATGACACGAGTGACCTTACAAAGAATGAATTTAGGGGCTAATTTTGAAGAAAATTTCTTAGATGCATCCGATAAGACATAATTCTTTTTCCAAACTTGTTCGTCCAAGGCGAAGGAAATATTTCGTTTACGTAAGTTATAGTGGTCCTTACTCTTTTCGTAAGCTTTTAACAAATTTTTTCTAACGTCGTTAAAGATAGAAGGTAATGATTGTTGGTCTTTGTCCCAGCGTACTTTATCGTCAAATTTAATTACGTTAGTATCGTCAGGCACTAAACCATAGTAACTCCCATCGATTGGGGTATATCTTCCAAAAACAAGAAATGACGGAGTGAATTGGGTTGCTTCGTGTTTAGATGTACGCAAAGCTTGCGCAATTTTGAAAATATGTTCATCCCATGTAGTATGGTCTGAATCAATATAGGAAGAGATAGCGGTAATTAAAACTCTATTTACTCTTTCGGTAGGGTTTACCTGGGGATGGTATTTTGCGTTAAACCAAATTTTTTGTACTTTGTAACTTTTAACGAAATTCTAAAAATCTTTAGAGATAAGTTGTGCCCCATTGTCACAAAGGATAATCTGAGGAACACCAAAGATAAGAAATACATTTTGTTCTAGGAATTTAATTATAGCTGCAGATGTAGCTTTACGTAAGGGTTGCATCATAACAAATTTAGAAAACCAATCGGTGACAACTAAAAGATATTGGTTACCTCTTTTCGATCGGGGGAAAGGTCCTAATAAGTCAAGCGAAATTAATTGAAAGGGATAAGATATACGTTTAAAGTTACCCATTAAACCAGGACGAGTGTCTTGCGAACTCTTATGAGAACCACAAATTTTACAGTTCTTAATATAGCGACAAACAGATTGCTTTAGGGTGGGCCAGTAATATAATTCAGATATTTTAGCGAGAGTTTTTGTAAAACCAAGGTGCGCAGCTATGGCATCATCGTTACATAATTTAAGCACCTCACTACGGTTAGCAGTAGGCACGACAAGTTTCCATTCAGGAATATTAGATATTTTATGTGGAGAAGAGGGTACAAATTTATATAGTCTATTATTAGTTACACGAAAGGTAGGAAATTTATCGAGATTGTCAGAAACTTTTTTTATCATATTAAGATACTAGGTATCAGGAATTAAATTTGGAAGGTTAAGAGAAACAACATCACGAGATAAGGCATCAGGTACGATATTTAATTTGCCAGACCTATGCCTAACATCAAAAGTGAATTGATAGATACGCAAGTTCCATCTTGCCAAACGACCTGCGGGTTGTTTTAAGTTACTAAGCCAAGTGAGAGCAGCACAATCAGTGATTACGGTAAAGTGTGTACCTTCAACATATCCTCTAAATTTCTCGATGCCAAAGATAACGCCCAATAATTCTCGTTCGGTAGCTGAGTATTTTTGTTCGGCAGAAGTTAAGGCGCGACTTGCATAGGCGATTGGATGTTCTAAACCATTGCTTACCTGGAACAACATTGCACCTAAACCAGTAAGTGAGGCATCGGTTTGTATATAAAACTTTTCATCCAAATTGGGTGAAATTAAGATAGGTGCTGAAGTGATTAATGTTTTAATTTGTTCGAAAGCCTGTTGAGATTCTAAATTCCACTCGATAGTTTGGGATTTCTTTTTATTTTTAATTAAAGCGGTAATGGGTGCAGATATAGTTAAAAGGTTGGGTAGAAAAATGCGATGGTAGCTAATCATTCCAATTAAACGTTTGATTTCGGTAACAGTTTTAGGTGTTTTAAATTTAGTAACAGCGTCAACTTTAGCAGGATCTGCTCGTAGGCCAGTTCCATCGATAATAAAACCAAGAAATGTAAGGGATGAACAACAAAATTGACACTTTTCCCAGTTTATCTTAAAACCTACCGCGTTTAAGCGTTCTGCAACCTCATTTAATGTGGCGATATGTTCATCAAAGGAACTTGAGATAACTAAAATATCATCCAAAAATACAAAGGCACGTTCCTGATGTAAGATAGGACCTAACGTTTGATCCATAGTACGTTGTAGGGTTTGTGGTGCGTTACAGAGACCAAATGGCAAGAAATTATATTCGAAAAGACCTCGACCTGGAACACAAAAAGCAGTTTTTTGACGAGAAGATAGGTCGAGAGGTATCTGATAAAAAGCTTGTCTAAGATCGATAGATTGGATAAATTTTGCGTTTCGAAGCCGGCTTGAAATAGAGTCAGTTCTAGGTAGAGGGTAAGCATCAGAAACAGTCACGGAATTCAACTTCCTGCCATCAAAACAAACACGCCATTCGTCATTCTTCTTACGAACTAATAATACGGGAGACGTCCAGGGGGAATTTGAGGGAGAGATAACACCAGATTCTAACATTTTATCTATTTCAGCATGCAAATGCTTTTGTAATGCAGGCGATAACGGATATTGACGTTGCTTAAAAGGGAGGGCATCACCTGTAGAGATAACATGTGTTGCAGTAGTAACGCAACCAAGTTCAGAGGTACTAAGTTTACGAAATTTGTCGATTGTAGAGTTAAGAATTACGTTTTGGGAATCAGTAAGAGAAATTTTGTTAGATATTCCTGTAGATGCACAGGAATTTGTTTTAAGAGAAGTTTGCCACGAAAAATCCTGGAAATAAAGTGACAGATTAAAAAGTTTACAGAAATCCACACCTAGTAGAAAAGGATAAGCTAATGCAGGGACAATCAAAAATGAAACGTCACGTTCAAATGATTCTACTCGAATTTTTAATTTTAGGGAACCCGTTACATATATTTGATTATCGTCAGCTAAATTTATGGAAGTTTTTTCGGGAATAATTTGAATTTTATTATTTTGTTTAGATAATTGATGTAAACCTTCGTTATTTATAAGGGAGCATGAGGAACCTGTGTCCAATAAAGCAATTACATTTAAGGAACCAATCGAGATGGATAAGTGTGGACGATTATCAAAGGGTTTCTTAACAAGTTGTAAAGCAGCAGACTTTTTTATGATAAAAGGAATTAACGGTTTGTAACCAATTAGGCCACTCTGATGGAGTAGTATAACACAATTCTTCTAATGAAGGTAAGGCATTTTGAACATTAACAGTAGCGATATTATTGTTAGATAAATTTAATAATGGTACAGCGTTAGAGGTAGTTTTATGGTTTAAATTTATTGACGTCTGGGTCCGTTGAATGATTGGTGTTGAGGACGATTTTGATTTCTTGAGATATTCACGCCCTGAGTTGGAATATCTCGACGAGAGTTTCCGATACATTAAGATTACAGTTCGTGCAGTTAGATTTATAGGTATTTGCGCGACCACAACCATAACAAAAAATATTTTTGGGATATGTGCAGACATTATAGTTATGTCCACTTCTCTTACAGTTCCAACAGGTAAGTGAGTTATTAGTTACGGTAGAAGGAACATTAAGGGTAGATACTTTATGGAAAGCTCGAACTTGACAAGCTAAATCTGGTTCTAAAAGGCAGGATTGTTTTTCTGGGGGTGGGGGACGGTATTTATCAATTCTTAACTTCCCTTCTTGAAGAGAACGACATAGATCTTTAAAGTGGGCTAAGGAAGAGATGCGTTGTAAGGCCAGACGTTCAGAGGAATAAGTATTTAAATTTCTAAGTAACTGATCGATAATTTCAGATTCTGAGGGTTTATTATCGAGTCTACTATATAAGGCCTCTAATGAGGTAATGAAGGAAACAACATTTTCGTCAGGTCCTTGGGTTCGATTTCGTATCTCGTTTCAAAGGTCGGTAATATAACTATGCGGAAATAAATCTCGTTTTAGGCACGAATGTCTCGAATGTTTCGGTACCAGATAAACGCGGAGTTTGAAAACAACTCACCTGCTGAAACAAATAAATCCTGATCGGTACACTGGCGAGAGATTTTAAAATTATTAATACTGTCAAGAAAGGACGATAAAGAGACTTGCGCGTCGAACCCTTGAAAAGTTAGACCCCATTTGTAGACAGGTATGGATTTTCCTACTGGTTGAGGTTGAGCAAGTACGAGATTTGAAAACGGTAACGATATATCTGCGTCTGCGTTTGGATCGAGTCTCTCAAGAACAATCCCTTCAAGTAATAATATTTCTGACAATAAATTTTGTTTAGCTTGGTTCGCTTGTTCATCGTCATATAATGACAATAATTCTATACGCTGTTTGACATGCGTTATTCTCGAAACCAAGCGCCTTAGCTCGATATCTCTGGGGCCAGAATCTATTCTATTTATTATACCAGTTATGTCGTCTAAAGACAATTTAATTTCAGATACGTTGTGAGGCCAATCGGAAACGATTTTCTTTAAGATAGGGCCGCCTTTCATTTCCTGGGCTAAAATGGCTCTAAGTTGTGATCGTCTATCATTTTGATTAGGAGCAGGAGTAATATTTCTACACTCAATCTCGTAGATGAGCTCGAGAAACTTAAGGTGTGCTATATTCATTTTGGATTTATATTTGAGACACGATATATATGAGATATACAATACTGAGGTAATTCATAAGATAATAAACGGTAAAGCTACTTGAAGTCAATACGGTAAAGATATTTAAAAGTAAAAACTTCCTATAAAAGCATTCGTAAAGAATAATATTCAAGTTTAATCACGCTAAGTATCCAAAAAACTAAAAAAACACGTAGGTAATATGTTATTTAACAAATACAACAAGAACTGTTAATCTAGCATTTTCAAAAGATATTCTAAAGGGGCAATTCACTACAATAAACGTTTTTAAACATAAGGTTTCTTGTAAAGATAACTCGAATATCATAATCAAACAGGTAAATGCCTAAGGCACTTTCTTTTAGATAATGTAAACACACAAGATAATTTATGTACGGTTTTTTTTTAAAAACAGGAAGGGTTATGTTTTAATTTGATATAAAGTAGATAATTTCATAGTAACCGTGTTTAACACTTGAAAATACTTAAATGCTTATTTATTATATGTGTACTTACGTGCATAAAAGTAGGGTTAAGCGATTGATTCCTCCTAAAAGTTCATACTTGCATCTAAAAGCAAACTAATCACCCACAATATAACTGATGTTAACAAACACATCCCACATTGAAAATTAAACTAACATTATATTTAAAAAAAAAAATTTATAACACAGCTAAATATTAATTTCAAAATGGCGGTATTCACCTTTAATTACCATAGCAACTAGTTTTGACATCTATGAAATGTGGCGTGTTCCAAAACGCGAATATAAGTTTTCAAGGTCAACAGATATTAGATAATTGATTTTTTTAGTGAAAAAGCTATAAATCACATTAGGTAATACATTGTGTGTTTATAAAGAAAATATGTATTATAACCTCACACATTAGAGGCGCCAATTATTACAATTTAAACGTTCAAATTCTTACAGTTTAAAAACGAATTCTTACGTTTAAAAAACGTCGATAAATACATCGCGTAAGCGCGGAATAAGCGACGTTACGGCCGGTTGGTAACCATAATCTTGTACAGATTTCGGCGCGCCCATCTGTTAATGGCGTCAGCAATGCACAAATTTAATACGCGATTATCGGAAGATATAAATTTAAGACAATAGTTTATATCAGCGAACAAATTAAACAATGGAGTACTTACATCAGAAATCCGGCGTCCTGCGGAGTTGAGTTAAAGTTGGCTTCTATTGAAGTACATCAGGGCTACATCCCGGAGTGATTAGAGATGGTGCTTCGGCGTGGAATGCTAGAGGAGCATGGCCTCCTATTAGTCCTCCGGGTCGTGCAGCACGGTTCGGCCAACGGCTGCAAATTGTCTCCTACCTATGTAGGGATCGGATAAGGAAACATGGTAAGGGCGACAAACAAAGATAATCAGACAAGGATATCTACATAGATAAAGATAACGATACGTTACCGAAAAACGTCCACTGCACTCGAAGGTTCTGGCAAAAAAGCCACGTTACAGAGAGTCACAGAAACTTCTCCCCACTTTGTTCCCACTCCACTCGCGTCGCGCGATCTGGCGCAACGCACTGTGATGTAACGGAAATACGCGCACCGAGTCCTTTGAATTTATGGCGCGAAACTTCCGCACATCAAAATTAACCTAAAACAATGTTTAGTGCCAATTTATTGGCACGTAACACGTTCTGCAAAGGTTTTTGGCTTTTTCAAAGACACTGGAAAAAATTGACATATAGAATGACAATTAGTAAAAGATTAAAAATATTTACTTAAAAGTTGTTAGTGCAGAAATGTTATGCTAAATACAATACTGCGTTTGGATTTGGACTACATAATCCCAATTTTACATCAATAAAACTGTTTTAAAACATTATATATATATATATATATATATATATATATATATATATATATATATATATATATATATACGTCTATGTTACTTATATAGAGAAAGATTCGCGTGCCCTAGCCTATCATTCAAAAAAAAATAATCACCAACCTGACTTTAATAAAGTTAATATTTTAGATACTGAAGTTAACTACAAAGGGAGACTTTTTCTTGAAATGACACATATCATAAACAACAGTAATGCCTTAAATTATAAATCGGATACTGACGGTTTAAGTGCGATATATTCGTATATTTTAAAACTGGGTAATATAAATAGAAACAATTGTAGAATAAGAACACCAAATCAAACTATATATTTTTATCACCTTAGCATTGTGTTTTAACTTATAGGAACATATGTCACCAGTCAGTCATGTATACTTCAAAAAATTGTGACGATATACTTTTAGGTTTAACATGTTAGTTTACGTTTGTGTTTTGTGATATATATTTATATTTTTGTTACATTTCTGCTTTTGTACTTACATAAATACTCCAGTTTTTGTAAGTGATTTTATCTATAATATTTTAATGATGTTATAATATTGCAGCACCCTGATGAATATTTTAATTAAAATCGAAAGTTTAATTAAAGACAAAGAGTTTTAATATACATAAATAACATAGACCTATAAACCCGTTACCTAAATCATTTGTATATATATATATATATATATATATATATATATATATATATATATATATAGATATTATCCAATAAGGTTTTGCATATGTACCAAAATCAACGGCTCACACGTGTTCATTAACTGATATTTAAACCGCTTACCTAAGGAAACTGCTAGATATTGCGGCCATTGGTGGCTTTTTCCAATGCAATCTGAGGCATACTGTTGATCTGTTCCTTATTTTGTTTTAATGCAGGCACTTGCTTACATTAGCGACAATTCGAAAGAATGCTGCATAACCAATGTGTCGAGTTGCTCATAAAGGTTTTGTATACAATTCGTGAAGTTCCATGCAAATATTTATGAATAGATAATTATTGTACTACTTATACAACATGCCATTGTTAAAAAGTACATGAAAAAAGCTCCACCTTTTTAAGATTGTAACGACACTTCGTGCCTGTGAATGGTGTAAAAATTCCAAGACGCAATCTTGGCAAAAAATGAATTAGAAAAAATAAAATGTTTTAATCAGAATATTGGTTAATCTATTAAAGGCCTCTTATGTGATTTAAACCAATTCGGTGGTCCGTCTAGTTGTAAGCTAGATTTTAAAAATGTAATAATAGTCGTGTTCTTGTTTGGTTCAATAGCAAAAACAAATCGAATCATCCACGTCCTTCAATAAACTAGACAGTGCTACCGAATCTATGCCGCCTTCCTTATGATGCTATGGTTCAGTATACTCTATTTTTAAAGATACTGTTATTTTATATTTATGTGCCAGAACACTTCGGTACTTTCGCTATATTTATTATTTACCATTGTGTTAAAAAAGCGATACCAGACGTTAAAACACTCATTTACAAACATAAAAATCCAGACGAACCTAATTCATTTTGCCCTGAATACGATAACCGTACCGGCAATCAGAAGGGCTCCCACTCGACTAGAAATTCAGTTCTTGTCGGTTCTTAACCAATGAACAGTCTCTAATAGCACGCTTGTAATTGTTATTATAGCCTCTAGTTTTACTCTACGTACAAGCTTACGCTAATTATCGCACACTACATGCAACCAGTGATTTTTATCCTGGTTAGCTTACATTATTTCTCATTACAGCGCCGGTGATTTTTATCCCGGTTGCACGCTATACTTTATCATTACGTAGTCATTGATTTGTATTCTACCGGCACAGAATCATTCTATTCTTTTACACGGACAGTAATTACATTCGAGTAACCCAGAGCAATACCCCGACGATGCCGTCAACCAGTTAGGTATTGTCAGCGGATCCACCTAGTACTACAATAAGCCGTGAAAGCATTTTGCTACGTTTCCAACGACGACAATCACTTCCTAAGTGTCTGTATCTTCTTTTGCACCAATAATAATTCTTTACTAGTTTATAATAAGATTTTGTTAGATTAAGTTCGTATATTTATTGCGAATTATACTCCACGTGTTTTCCTCGTTTGTTCTCGTTGTGCTTATTAACAAGCACTCGTGTTAATCTTGTAGTTACGTTGTACTTGCATTAACTAACAGCGTTTGTTATTATTCAAAAATCATCCTTTTTTTGGCTCAAAATGGGGTTGAGTGATAAATAAAGAGAAAACATTAAACCATCCACATACTTTGATATATATTCTTATAACTGAAGAAAATACTTTTTCATTTAACCAAATGCCCGGTTTCGAAACTCTAACTGGCTTCGTCATCAGATGTATATAAATGGTAATTTTTCTCCTTACTACAAGTGACTAAATTAAAATTTTATGTAGGACAACTATCATTAATGATTTACCATAAACAATTGAAATTATAAAACATTGTTATCAAATTTGTTTAAATTTTTACTTCTAAGATCAACGATGCCAAATATACTGAGTACGTTGACGTAAACGCTGCCAGTGGGAACGCCAACTGTCGTCCTCTGAAAACTGGACCTCAGGTAAGCTCAAAATAGGTCCTCCAATTAGAAAATGACCTGAGGAAAGATAGTCTGGGAAATCTAATGCATCGGAAAGATAAAAACATAACGGACGACCCAAAGTGCGAATCAACAGAACCTTTGCTGATTTGACACAGGATCCCCATAGACCGTCGAAATTGGGGCCGTAGGGTGGATTAAATCGTCAATCTATTTGACGTGAGGCTAGGATAGAAAAATTTTAGTTTGATTTTTTCGGAGAAATGTATGGGTCTCCTTCAAAGCACGAACGGCACCAAGAAAGTTACTACCATAATCCAAATACACGGTAGTTGGGGCGCCACGCCGCCACGTAAAACGAGTAAAGGAAGCTAGTAAAGCCTCGGTAGTTAATTCCGAAAGTGCATTGCGTCAAATGAAGGTTTTTACTAAAAAAAATCCAGCAAAATCGAGTTATTTGTAACCGAGGAGAGGGCAAATTGGCCATAATTGACTGAGAGGGTTTGGCCTTCAACCGAAAGCACGGTAAACATTTATGAATGCGCTGGCGAACTAACGACCGCGGTTCAAAAATTCAAAACTTGCTTTGGATAAGAGTTTGTGTCATAGAGGGACTGGAATGCAAAGATATACGGTGATAATAATCACACAAAAGAGTAGATGATATGGCCTTCTTAGGTAATAACGAGGGATGTTTTTGTTCATAGGTTAACTGAGAATTATCCAGACGTCTGCACACCCTTAGCAAACCTCACGAGTCCACAAAGAGATTAACTTACGAAAGGTAAAAGAAAGAGGATTTCCCTTTTGTAATTGAGAAATTTTCACAAAAAAAAACTGAGCTTGAGTCAGTTTTAGACAAACCAGAAAAGATTCAAGAAGCTCATTAAAAGAAAGCAGACCTACTAATTTCCTAGTTGGGTTGCGACAATTATGCACAAACCGATTAACATAAGCTAAAGAAGATTGCAAACGAATCAATCATGAAAATTTACTCATGAAGCTGCAAAACTCTGGGTTTATAACCGCTACTAACAGCGTAGGCAGGGCCTTTAGTTCAGGCACTTCGAGCACTGGGATAAACATTTTATTCCCATCGTCCAGCAAAGGCAACTGGCTGAAGTTGGGAGGATCATGTCACTATAAATTATTGTCAACTAATTAAGTGGAGGTTAGACCCCTAGAGGCGACATCAGCGGGGTTGAGTTCGCCGGGAATATAATTCCACTGTTAAAGCGATGTATACTCACTAATTTGATTAATTCGATTTGCCACAAATGTTTTTAATAAATAAGATGGGGTTTTAACCAGGTTAATGCAATTTGAGAATAGAAAATAGGCCAATTTCTCGTACAGGGTAAGGAAGCTGCTTAGAAATAAGAGAATGAGTTAACTTGGTAAGTAAAGGAGCAATACACAGTTCTAAATGCAGAATAGTAAGGATTTTCAAAGGAACAACTTTGACCTTTGCTTGTAAAGATAGCAAGATTCTAACTCGTCTGAAAAAGCGTGCAAATAGATACAAGCCCCATAACCCTTTACGCTAGCATCGCAAAACCCGAGTAACCGATAACTAACACCACTTTGCGATAATCTACGAGGTATTTTTAGTTGCGATAGGCTACAAAATTGCCCGTAAAATTGTTCCCACTTCGCACACCATTCGGAATCTGGAGCATCATACCAGTTTAGACGTTGAAGCCAAAGTTGTATAAAATGTTTAACCAAAAACTACCGGGGTCAACCAACCAATTGGATCAAATATCCGTGCCATATAAGAAAGAACTGTGCGTTTTGTGCACGCGTCTTTAAACGGAATAACGTGGTAAGTAAATATAACCAAGTAAATATAACAATATAACCAGGAGGGGTTCCAAACTAGTCCTAAAATTTTGATGCCGCTAGCATCATCAGAAAATGTTAAAGCGGCTTCTAGCTCAGTTTCTGGAAAATCTTGTAATATTTTAATTTATTACTGAACCATTTACGTAATGAAAATTGCCCCACAGCAAGAAGATTTATGATTTCCTGTAGAAGTTTCTCAGCGGATTCTAACGATTCTCCACCTGAAATCACATCATTCATATATGTATGATGCGTAAGAATCCATGCTGCTAGCAAGCATGAACTGCCTTTGTTAGAAACTAATTGTTGAAGTACCCGTTGAGCAAGAAATGCAGAAGGAGAGAGACCATACGTCAGAGTTTTAAGTTCATACTCTTGAACACTTTCCAAAGTAGAAGGACGCCAGAATGCGTGTTTATATTTGCAATCGAAAGGTTGAAGTAGAATTTGACGGTACATCATACGAATGTCCGCACAAACAGCTACCGCATGGGACTAAAAAGAACAAATTATTTCCGGAAGACCCCGTTGTAGCTTGGGACCCGCACATAACCTTTCATTTAGGGATATTCCTGTAGAATCAGCAGCAGAGCAATTGAATACTACCCGCAGCTTGGTAGTACTGCTTGTGAGTTTATACACAGCATGATGGGGTAACATATAATTAGCAGGAGTTCCAGAGATGGTTATATGCTCCAAAACCAGATACTCTTACAGAAATTCGTTAAAATTTTGTTGATGTAACAAACAATTTTCTAAGTTGAGGTAGCTTTTATAACCTATCGAGCGATTTCTCCCAAAGGTTCAACATTGGTCTTAAAAGGAGAGATACTACGTAACTTATGTTTCGGGAAAATGTGATTCACAATAAAGATCCTCCGAATTGATTTGAGAAGGGTATTCATTTCTTCTAGTTCCCAGAATTTTTATTTCACTGTCAATAGAAGTAGACGTTATAAAAGTGTCGGAACTTGCCCTCAAAGTACATAAACAAACGGTCTGAATGGCTAAAGCATTTCCTGGTATTACACCCGCACGTTCAGAAAACAGAACCTGGGAGCATATTTCGGCACCTAATAAGATATCCACTTGAATGGGTAGCGTACAACCTGGAACATTTCCGTAATCTTAGAAAATATAGAGGCTTGAAAATTAAGTTGATAGAATAGTTAGAGCGAATAGTGCATTTAACTACCCTTTCAAATTTATTACTGCATTAGAAACCCAGCACACTTGATGACAATCGCGAAAACGTTGAAGACCCAAACGCTACGCACATGAATTAGAAATCGCATATATTTCTAATCCAGAATCCAAAATATAGCGCACTGGTTGAAAATCGCTGTTATTATATAATGCTAGAGCTTGTATTGTACCTAAAAGTACAGTATAAGTTTCTGTGGAATTTGAAACATTACACGCGAGGACCACATCATGGGAAGTATCTGCATCAACAGAATTAGACGTGTCGGCTAAAGATGCAGATCCAATGGCTTTATGTAATAGAGTGTGGTGACCACTCGAAGCACATATTTTGCATGTCCCGTGGGATTTGCATCCCTGGATATGAGTTCCCAGACATTTGAAACAACGCGCTAATTTCTTTATGGAGGAGAACCGACAAAAGCATCCTGAGCTTGAAAATTAGCACATCCATAAATTTTATGATTGTTACCGCAATACGGACAACCCTTTAGATCGCATTTGCTCTTAGAGACCGAAGAGATATTCTTGACTATCAGGGATTGATTAGATTCAAGTCTATAACAAAGTTGTGGAATAGGATAAATAATGCGCTCACTTTTAATATCCTCATGAGGTTCCGAGGTTTTACTCTGCATGATGAGAAAATCAAATAACTCCGTACAAGTAGGAATCGTAGAACTCACCCGCAAATCAAAAGCATTTTGCATTTTAAAATCAAGATTGCGGTAACACAAAGAAAATCAGCTAGATCCCCATCTTTCGCAGAGGTTTTAGAGTATTAACTGCATTGAAATGAACATTAAAAAAATTTGATGTGGATCCAACGCCTTTAAACTACAATATTTTATTTAAATAATAACTAGTAATTCTTCTAGGAGAATTATAGCGGCACTCCAGCTTCTTAAAAGCGTAATCATATAACTCTAAGTCAAGAGCTAAATCCGAGATCAGCGCTAATGCCGATCCTGTCAAAACGATACGCAAGTGACCATGTTTTTGCAGGATAGGGATCTGGTCGTTTTCATGGACAAGGCTCCTATAGAGAGAAATGAAGTTTGTCCACTGATCAATCGACCCATCAAAAGGAATTGAAGAGGTTTCAAATAGCTACTCGATGAAGGTTTGTAGAGCCGCTTTGGAGAGGTTTAAATGATCCGCTATTGATTCGAAATATTTGGTACGTAAACATCAAAACATCATTAAATGAAGGCATATTAGCGTTTATTTAATCCTTTGCTTCGACAATCGAATTGTAGACTACGATATCGTTATAGAGTTGATCAAATTTATTCTCCATATATTGCATGCGAGCGTATTTTGCTTCTAGAGCTGGTAACCAAGTAACAGTAACTGTTTTTACATAATGTGAGATTTTCTACTACTATCCTTTTTGCCATTTTCGCGAGTAAGTAAAATGTAAATATAAACAATAATAAATAAACAAGACCGATTCAAATAATTAAATTGTAAACCAACACTATTGTATGGGATTTTTACTATAACCAAATGACATGTGACATAACAAGAATATGGAACTTGAATTTTGACTTTATCAATTCAACACGTTTACCTTAGAAATAATTGAATTGAATTTATTTTCTAACAAAAATTACAAACGTATTTAACCAAAAATTTTAACATCCAAAACGATTAGGAACCAAACTCTATGTTGCCGCCTTACCGAATTATGAGGGCAACTGAGAGGGGTTGTAATGGAATGTAAAATAGGGGTGTAGAAGGTTGTCATATAGTGACGACACACGAAATGGTTTCAAATCACTTACCCCAAACTTGGCTTCTGGTAGCACAACACTCACTTACTGATTGTTATCTAGGTCTAGGATAGGTGCATAGGAAGTGGAGTTTGACTTATTTTAGTAGACGAGAGCGTAATAATAAAGAGGAGTTTATTATCCCTTACATGTGATTTTCCAATGCTCCACCCGAAGGTACTACATTGGCCAAGAAGTGAGTTTTTTTTTCGTTGCCTGGAAATTTAGAATTTTGCCGAACCTTTGTTGTTCCAGGCAAGGTAGGGATCTTTAACGTGCGCGACAACACACACGCGGGACCTCCATTTAACCTCTCATCCAAACGAGGGCGTAATTTTTGTGAAAAATGCTCACCTGCCATTTTTCAAGCAGTCGGCCGTGTCGGGATGCGAACTCAGGACCTTGGGATCCGTAGTCATACGCTTACTGCATTGATCCACGGCGACGCCAGTTTATTATCCCGCGATCCGTACGGAACTCTCGCTTGCTCGGTACTAACTACGAGCGCGAAAACGTCAAAGCCCGTCGCGGAGGGGGGTGCAGGGGGCCCGAACGGTGCGTATATTAAGGTGGACGTTTATTACCTTTAATAAGGGATATTATATAAGAATAAATGTTGTTCAAATTTTGCGTATCTGTTTTTCTTGTTTAGTGTGTTAGGTTTTATTGATATTGCAATCATTTCTAAAAATAAGCATTTATAATAATTAGCTTCTCTAAAAACAATTTTAGTGTCCGTGTAGTTTATGGAATGTCCCGTCTCAATTACGTGAGTGGTAAGAGCGTAAGATTAAACTTTTCTATTACAATCACTTTTGTGCGAACAATTTCTAGCTGAAAGCTATCTTGCTGTTTGTCCAACATAACAGGTTTGACAATTGAAACATGGCATTTCATAAACTAAACCAGACTACTGCAATTGTTGAGAATTATCTTTTACATTTGAGAATGTCTTATTTATAGTGAGTACAGTTTTATTAGAAATTTTTAAATCTTTAAATTCTTTAAATATGTGAGATATTTCATTTGTGACGTTTTGTATGTATGAAAGTGCGTAAAATAAAAGTTGTGTTGTGGAATTGTTGTTAATATTGTTGTTGTTTATTGTTGTATTGTTTATTATATGCTCTGATTTAGAAGAATTTATGAATAATTTATTTATTAATCCTGGAGGGTATGAATTTTGAGTAAGTATATTTTTTAATTGGTTTAAATTATAGTTTTTGTGTAGAGTTT
This sequence comes from Platerodrilus igneus, assembly GCA_036346225.1. Lineage (NCBI taxonomy): Eukaryota > Metazoa > Arthropoda > Insecta > Coleoptera > Lycidae > Platerodrilus > Platerodrilus igneus. The sequence goes on along the minus strand of JARFIW010001112.1, from coordinate 2,706,935 downwards.
GATATTAGTTCAATTCTTTTTTTTATTCCTAGTACTAAGTTAATTTTGGTTTTTAATGCGTGTGGTTGTTCTTCCAAGACATTATACTGGAATTTTCCAAGAGAATGTTTGTAACGTATTTTTTTTCCTAGTTACATTTAGTTCAATAAAATAAAAATAAAACAGCTGTATTTTAAAGTATTTAATTTGTGAATTATCATCCAATAAAAATTAATATATGACATTCGTAATAACACATAGATTCTTGTATATATATATACTCTAAAGTTCGTTACCAAGCGCTGTCAAGTTGTCAGTCGGCACTTTATTCTCAACGTCCGAGAGTGCAAGCCGCTTTTGCAGACGAGGTAAAGTCGAAATGGCCCTGTCGAAACACGTGGCTTCTAACAAAGTTAGAAAGAAGATTAATTGATTAATATGGAACCCCTTTTGGACATCATTTGAGACAGTTGGTATATATTAATACAGTAGATTATACTAATATTTTTCATCTTAGTGCAATACCTTAAGGACATATCTTCAACAACATTTTCGATAATAAACTAAAACAAATTTTCATGGCAGTAATTTAAAGCAAGGATTTATGGTTTCGTTCTATTCAATTTAATACGCAGTAAAGTAAACGTTCATTCTACATGGGATCTCGGTATTTCAAACCAATGACTAATGTCACACACAGATATTACGATGGAAATGTTCAACAGCTGACGTCAAGGTCTGGCACCTGCTGTACATTTTCGATGCACGTGAGTGTTTATAACTTTTGATAGCTTTGAAATTATAGTAAATTATTATGAATTATCCAACATTGATTATTTGAGTAACGTAAATATAAAGTAGTTTTTTTTAGAAGCCAGTAACATTAACGAATAAGTATCTTGTTTGCCAGTTTGTTTGCACATGTACGCAAACAGTGTATTTTAAGAAATTCTGAATGACAACCTATGTTAGACAAAAAATATTGTAGATACCGTTTTCCAATCTAGACGCCATATGCTGTCTTGATTAATTTTACATTATGTTTAAAGACTTTCAGGTCATGTAAAGGCACTTTCATTGGTGTGGGAAATTCGCGTGTTTTTTTGTAGATTACAATTAAATTAGAATATTTGCATTTTACAATGTCTGCTCTTTGATAATTAATTTTTGTTGTAATAATCAAGGAAGTACTTCAATGATTAAAAGAAACTTATGTGTTATGAACAATTAATAAATTATATGTCTATCTAATTAAATCTTATAGAAATGATCTACACATAGATCTTAATTTTGAATGTAAACTTCATTAGCATAATTTAGAAAAATTATGAGAAAGATACAAATTTAAATATTGCAGTCACATGTATATAATCAGAAACTTATCCTAATAGAATCCCTTTTGTTTTTGAAAGACGTTTTATTATTCAACATTTAAAAAGTGCAAGTCCTCCCGGAATAGAAAGTGTGTGTAATGAAAATGAATTCCTCAGTATATTTTAGATGCCTAAATTCTATTATTCTATTTTTGGCAAATGTTTTGAGGACACAAATGGTGTCCATGTTGTGCTTTTGTTTGTTCACAGGTAAAGCTGAGACATCTATATGACATCTGGTGGTTGAGGTCTTGGTAAGTGTGTCCGAAAGAGTGAAATTCAAGTTTTATGGCTATGTTAGTGGTGTTAAGATAAGGTTTCCGCATTCCCCTTATACAAGCACAGTTAAATTTTGTTGGTTATTGTATTAAAAATACGGTGGCGCTCATTAAATATATTTTTGGTCTTTTATTCACCCATGACCCAAGCTCATGATCTACCCAGAGCTAACACTGACTAGCCGTTTATATCTTAAGAGTTTTCTTTGTCTCAAGCCATTTTCCATCCGACATTACCTTGGGCTTAAAAGAAAAGAAGAAATTCTCGACCCTGTGATATCAGATTAAGGTTTAGAAAATTGGGAGGTTTGATTTATAGCCGATAGTCACGAGGATAAAGAAATATAAAATTACAAAAATAATTTTATAGTACTGAAACGTTTTTCCTAGCTGGGCCCAGCTAACGTATTTTTTCTTTAAGTGCCTAGACGTTGCCGGCACCAGTGAGACGAATATTGTTTTTTGAGGCACCTGCCCTACGTTTATAGAAAGCCAGTCAAGCTAATCTTTCTTGCATATAACTGGTCTCACGTTATGAGCAAGTGTAACGAAGTCTTCAGACATAACTAGGGGTCTATTCCTTGGGTAGAGCTATGAGAAATGGGGGGGTAAGTCGAATTTTGATTGTATGTTAAATTTAATCCAAAACAAATAAGGCGCCACCAAGTCCTGACTTAATTAGGATAATTGCGTAGTATATTTCTAGGGGCGGACGTGGAAACCCAAAGAAAAAAATCGCCTTCGATGACAGAAACCCGTCTTAACTGAATGAGACGCTGCTCCTGTAAGAAATAGTAATAATTAGCTTAATAGAAGGGTGGAACACTATTTGTGTACCACAAACATACCTAAAGAAATATCAAAAAAAATATCTCCTATATAAGTTGACATTAAAATTCCACTCATACGGATATTAGTTTCTTGTAGTTAGTTTTGACCATATTTGATCAAAATAAAAAAGCTTTAATTTTGAACTAATAATTTACTCAAAAGATTCTCTTTTAAAACAAAATTCAATGTTACAAAGTTTCATAAATAATTAAATGAGTTCAAGTATTTTAAATAAAGTTTCATCAAAATAATTACTAAGCAAACACTTTAAAACTTAGTGTAAACTTGTTACAAAGAAAAGCCGACCCGGGCAGATCTGTTCGAGAGGGTTACAAATTAAAACATAGTAAATCAAGTTTCCTTATCTAAATTAATTGTGTTAGTTTCAGTTTCCAATAAAGAAAGATCATAAAAATATTCTTATAAATTCAACTTAGGCAAACATTGTTCAAAGCATATGTTTATTAGAACACAGGTGTCAGCAGCATACTGCAGGCAAACAAGTGACGTAACAAAACATCTGTCGCTGTTACCAACAGGACAAAATGAACCACGTGAATGGTATCTTAAAACTTAACAAGTTGTGCATTAAAATTTTTAACACTGAAAAATTCAGCTCAACTAATAATCGAAATTTTATAACATTCGTGCTTTTATGCACTAAACAAAAATAGCGTGTTTCTAATTTGAAACACAACCAAAATTCTTAAAGTTATCTACGAACCAGAACTGCATTATTTGGCTGTGAAGAAGTGTTGTAAAATCAAACGTAATCACCATACTTCCTTCAGGTTTTGTAGTAATAAGTTCATCTATTAATTATTCAAATTCTCCATTATCAAAGCCGCTTCCTACGGACTGCAATACAAAGTGGTTTTACATCTGTTGTTGGAATAGTTGTTTCTACATTTGATTTTATGGTGGTTAATTACGCGCTAAACAAAATACCTCAATTAAACAAATTAAATACTGTTCATAGGATACCAACCGCTATTTAAAGATGGATCTCGACTCTTCAAAATGTAACCGCAAATTGGCGGCCTGCTTCCAATTGTACATTTTGATTTAACAAGCTTGCAGGGCCGACTGGTTATCACCTCGCACGAGCGACGGCGTGTTTCCGGCGGAGCCTTCAACCAAAACGCGCCTGCGATCCGTTATCGAAGGTACAGACACCTGACTATTTATAGAAAACTATCTATAGATACGATTTTAGCGTATTACTAAACTTGTTGCCTGTATTTTACTAATAATTTGAATAAAAACGTTTTATAACTTTGCACTTTTATGGTTGGATTTAGTAACTAAGAAATAAAATTGTTACAGTACATGTTGATACATTATAATAAGACCTTCCACAAAATCAAAACCCCAATCAAAGAAAGTTACAAAGTCTAAAAGACTTAGATAAGAATAATATCAAAATACAAGATTCATGGTTTATAAATCTGTCAAACGTTGATGTACAGAATAACAAAACATTTTAGCATTAGGTTCTAAATTTAGCACACCCCCGACAACTAATGATATTAACATACCAAAATTACTTGCTAATGTGGAAGCAATAGCAGCGTCAGTTACAAATGCAGAGAATAAAAATATAGTTCTAGCACGCACTACAAATATTATAACTAACTTTCTCTATAATACTTCATAATATAACTCTAATATACAATAACTTTTCCAAAAAGCATTAACATTCATACAAAAAATAAAGACTTAATCTTAATTCAATCGCAAAGGTAATGTTACAGTTTTATTAAAAAATTATTGTATAAAATTATCTAATTCCATCATTACTAAAAAAATTACACTCCCTTAGACAAAAATATAATAATTTCATAATTACTATGAAGCAATTCCACATACAACTGCCACAGAGTGATGAGGATGTAGAATTTAATGTTCTTTTGTATTTTCAATTACAAGTTTAATGTAATAAATTTAATTTTTACAATTAATAAAATACATTACAATTTAAATTAAATACAATGTGTGTATCAAATAAATAAGGTTACTCTAACACATAAACGATTATTCTGGCGTATCGCTTTTCTCCAACAGCGAATGAAAAAGATAATAAATAATTTTTATTAATTATTCCGGGGATTATACGGGTTTTTTTAATGATCGGACCACTTCTTGTAGTTCTAAATACGCATGACTCAAACTTTTATATTCTTCATGTTCTAGAAAATTCTTTATTTTAAATAAATTTCTGTAATCCACGGGTAATTCATTTAAACTTTAATTGCTTTTTAATGCAAAAGAGGTTACATTTTATAGAAAATATTTGCTTTTAACATCAAAACGTGTTTTTAATACACCTATTGAGGTTAGAATTGGGGTTTAAAATACACGAAACTACTTATTTTTATCCAAATGCGTAAAGCTGGTACTATTCTATGCTATTTACAGCAAATGAAAAGCATTTTTATCAAGCGTTCGCATTGAATGCGTTTTACGGTATCTTACAGTTCGTAGTTTAAGTACTGCCGTTTTTTACTAAAGTCAGAACCATATGCGCCCAACAATCAATCAAAACAATCAACATGACCACAGAGGACTTGCGGAACCTCATCCATTACCAGAAATCTGAGCTGCCTATATTCTCAAGGTAATCAATGGTGGATCCGCAGTACTTCCTCACCGTTATGTCTACGTTGATTTGTCCTAAAATCGACAAGCTACTTTGTGGTAGAGCAGTTACCTGGTGACATTTCTTCGCCCCCTTAAAACTAGATAATGCGGTGTTAAAGGCCCAACTCCTGAAGCGATATTTACCATATGCATTCAAATTTCTAAGAATACGCCAAATTTATTACTAGTGAATTCAGCTATTTGTTCCTACTCTATATATTTACAATATTATCCTCCCTGGTCTTTATTTTATTCTAAGCTCAGTCTAAATTCGTCCCTAACGTTTCCTAACTGACTTAAATTCTAATTCCAATCTTTCTTCCTATAAAAAGCTGTGACCAAAAGTAGGCGGCAAAACGTCAAACAAAACAAATCAAGTCACACAACAATAAAACGCATGCAAAAAATATAAATATACAAATAAATGTAATAAAGATATATAAATAAATACATAAATATCCAGATAAGCATTAAGCATATAACATTGCATAAGCAACAAGCATCACCCAAATTATCACGTGCACTCGCATAAGCATTATCATACTAAAAACGTGCTCGTTCAAGATAATTGCAAATTTTATTTATTAAATACAAATCAATGCTTGTGCTAGTACAGCCGCCACAATTTTATACATACCTGGTATATTATATCTCCAGCATCCCAAGATCTGATCGTCTAATTACATCTATTTATTTCTTACTGCAAAAGAAAATACAGCATAATGTTTAATACTACGGAAAATCGAAACCAAAAGATAATCATGAGGGGGCGAGGAAGGATCTTAATGCCAAGTTTCCAATATGGATCAGTCTAATACAGGGGTCGCAGATCGCTGATTTGTTAAGAGAATGGAAGCGTGTTAAACAACAACGATTCGCCAACGTTTGAGGAGCATAGAGGCAGCAGTTTCATCAATGTCATTGCATTCACTCGCAGAATGTTAGAAGTCGCTTGCAATTGGGAATTTAGATCGGACTAATTCACACTCTCCAATCATAAGTTAATAACATGGGATGTTGATGTCGAGACACGCATAAACGAACAAATTACTATTTCCGCGGTTTTGTAATAAAAAGTAAATTGGGAACGGTTTAAACAAAAATTCAGCGAAAGCATCCCCACGCTCAAGAATCAATTTTTATTTATTTTATTTATTTATTTGTTCCAACGTTTCAGTAGTCTGCTACCTGAAATTTAAGCAGACCTGACTTCCCCACAGAAAGTAACCATCATGTGTTATGTGTGTATGTGTGTATGTGTGAGGGATGGTTGTGTGTATGTGTGTTGTGTATGATGTTGATGTCCGTGTTACGTCCCCCCTCTAGGACCAGGACCATCGGCAGCCGGATATCCCAGTCGTCAAGAAAGAACGCACAACGGACGTTGCCTTGTCAGTCCGGACCATCGGCAGCCGAACATCCAGATGTTGAAAGGCAATGGAAATGTGTGTTTGTGTGTGTGTGTGTGTGTGTGTGTGTGTTATTATTATTATTATTATTATTATTATTATTATTTATTACAACAGTTGAATATTCACAAATTACAGAATATTAGAGTACTTTACAATAAGTGTGAATACATACAGACGATACAGTTTTTATATATATATACATACACATATATACACATACACACAAATACACTCACACGTATATACATATACACATATATACATACACAATCATTTACACATGTAGATGCTGTGAGAAGCACAGTATATCGTGTTCTAACCAACAAAGAGCTTTGTTTACACACCACTTTTCTTCAAAAATATCGATTTTTTGTTTGCTATTATACCACACGTATTCTTGGAGTATTCTTGATTTAAGCCGATTGGAAAATTTCTCTAGATAGCATGCTCGTTTTTCTTCCTTTATAAAGTCTATTGTAGACCAGTAAATAGTACTTTTTGCAAGGGTTACAAGGTAGTTTATTAAATCTCCGGCTTTACTCCTAATTGGAAAGCCGCAGTACAAATCTCTGCTCAAGATTTTCTTTCCTTTTTGCAGGGATTGGAATAAAGCCGTAACTCGTTTCCATAGTTCCGCACCTTTTGAACAATTCAGAATAATATGCCAGGCATTTCCTTCTTCTTCGCACCACGGACATTTCTTTTCTTGGAGAATTCCGGTTTTCTGTAAATATATACTGTCTGCTAATCTATTTTTTGCGAATCTCCAAGCTACTGTTCCGTCATGTCCTAAAGATGGTAATGTAAAAAATGTTGTCCATTTGACTTTGTCTTCAGACCAATGTCCTTCGAGTGGATCTACAGTGTTGAAAAAAGCCGATGTTAAAGACTTCTGCAGGATACTCTTTGTATTCTTTTGTATAGGAATTATTCTTTCCGAAAATGCACCACTGGTTTTAAATTGAGGAAGCCTTCTTTACCTTTTTCCCATCTAATAACTATAAGTTTCGTACGCCCGTCTTTGTGTTAAAGTTGAGAGGCGCAAATCGATCGCTTATTGGGATTTGCGTCCGAGGGTTTCGGAGTTGGGGGCGCGGACGGGTGGTGGTTAGGTGGAGAATTTTTGCGTGCTTATGATAAACCGGTTTTTATGGTGGAAAACCGGTAACTTGCGGAGAAATAAGGATTTTCCGGGAAAAGATTAATTTGAAGCGACGTATTCGTTAACGTGTTAAAAAAGCTTGGGTCCCTCAAAAATTTCCGATCTAAAAACCGAACGGGCCGTGCGACGAGGTCGGCAACTGTTTCGTTATTGTTGGTACGAGTAGAAAAATCGAGTTGGTTTCTAAAATTTGTATTCGGACGTTAAAAAATCTCTAATATATACCAAACAACGCTATTCGTATTCTAAAACCTGAATTATTAACAGTTTGCAAGCTGGTGCTATAGTAATTTCTTAAAACAGGTATTAGAAGTTGTATATTTCATTTCAGAAATGTCAAAAACAGGTTCCGAAAGCCGGCGGAAGCGAACGAATATGTACCTTCAAAATCTATGATTACACATTTCTTTTAAAATTTCTCAAAATTAAATTTATAATTCGTCTAATATAATTTAAAACTACTAATAATTGACTACAATTATACGAAAACATTGCTTTTTAATATACACCAGCTATTTATTTGAGAAATACATACTTATTACATTTGACGTTTATATACGGAGTCGCCCGAAATATTACAATAGACCGTGATTTATTCCTAAGACGATGTATTTCTTTTGTGACATTCGGCATAGCAAGTATACAACCAACGCGATTTCAATATACATCTCCTTGACAGCGCAAGCCCAACGTCTCTGGTTACGAATCTCAACTCCGCTGGTTCAATACTCAGTAAAATTCATTTTTTTAATTTAATTTTATGTTGTTTTTTAAAACATGCAATAGCATTTATTTAACAATATGCAGTAAATAAAAAAAAACAACTTTTTTTCATATCTTCAGTGCGATCTACAATCTATAATTTGTGAATTAAAATTAGTCAAGAACCATTTCCAACCTTTACTTTTCAGATATTGTCCAACTTGCAGAAACGTATTCGCTTATATGTGTATAAAAACTAAAAAAACTTTTATATTTTACGATCTAAAAACTCAAACGCCCAGAGCTAAAACCGGTACATTTGCGTTGATAAACAGACAATTGAGTTGGTTTCAAAAATTGGTATACAATCCTTAACATATTTCTAATATGTACCAAAAAATTTTACATCTATCATAAATTCTACATCTGTATTTAAAACTTTTACTGCGATTTGTGTAATTTATTTGAGAAATGTCAAAAGCAGATTACGGACTACGGTGGTGGCACTCTATATACGATTATGTTGGCGCATTTTACTATTGACACTATCCGAATAGATGGCGCCCACAATTTCGACTGCAATTATAATTGTCATTTATTTGACATTACTTTTACGTATAGAATTATTGTTTATCTAACCATAACGCTATTCAAAGATTATTTAATTTGATTTGCTGCATTTCAAAAAATCCATTATGAATTGCGATATTACTAATCGACTTCTTGAATATATCCAGGTGTGATTAAAAAAATACAATTAGTTTTGCTTAAGATTACATTACTATTTTTTTTATAGGTACTTATTTCACCGTCAATGTTGTTATTACATACCTACCGATATTGAATGGACAAATAATTTATTGTAAAACTGAAACTTAACAGAAACTGATATCTTAAAGTCACAGCTTGGTATTTGTTTATACATTACTGTATTTAGAGGAGATTCATATTTGTTAGTTTTTGTAACAAATGGTAAATTAATGGGTTACATATTTTTATCCGAATGGTTGATTGTGGATTATGGATGCTTTCTCTACTATGTGAGAGGTTGTGGAAATAAGAATGCCACTAGGCATAGATTTTCAAATCCTTATAAGAATAAAATTACGTTTTCATGATTATTTTTTTAATTTGTACGTCAATATAAGCTTTCAAATACATTTGCAATGCATTATTAGGTATAAACCATAGAAAGGTTTTTAACCTTTTAAATATAGTGTAGATGCTAACCAAACCTATAATTTCATAGGAAGTATTAACACTATCCGCCGATATGGCGGACAAAGGCGGCAACATCTTATAAACATGAATTGGCGCATATATACTAACTCATCTAACCTGTGTTGCGGACAAATACGTTGAAGCACGAGTACGCACTATCTGAAACTCTGTTAACACAGTAAATTTACAAATTTCTAAAATTAAATCTTCTACATTACAAAATAATTCTTTATGGTATTGATAATTACTAATTCTGATTATAAAAAAGGATCACACTTTAATAGGCGCGGTCTATTTTAAGCACAAAAAGTTAAAAATTTAACTTGACGTTTATTACCGAATACATCTGGTAAATTTCAAGTCTACGTAAATAATTTATAAAACGCTATATACCTTTTGAGGCTTCAACTACTACAAGTACACAACCAAAAGATTTTCTACGAAATAAGGTTCGATAGCGTAAGGCTAACACCTCCATCTACCTGCATTTGTATATAGTGTTTTGGTTTTTACTGTTTATAGTTTAAGGTAATATTAGGGCTAAAATTAAGTTTAAAATAGGTTTCTCCACTGCTTTTCCTATTGTATAACACACAACAATGGTATAAAATACAAATAAAATAGAAGAAATCGTTAATTATTTTAAACAATTAGGTAAATATTTTAGTATAGATACCGAATATTGTCATTTAAATTACTTATACTTCAATGTCGCATCGTAGGTACTATTAAGAAAATCAATTGTTATTATTGTTAGTATTCAGCAAAATTGTATGAAAAACTTAAAAATACATTATCTTTCCTTTCTTCCGTCTACCATACGCAACCTCGGTGGTTCAATGCCCAATTTTTTCTTTATTTCTTTTGTTTTTTTTAAACATTAACAAGCTTCTAATATGCGTAGAATAGCCAAACAAAATTTATAACCCCTATAAAATGTTCTACAATAAGTTAACTATTCCTTATTTACATTAACAGTAACTACAAACTTTAACATTTTAAGCGTTTTGGTTTTAATTTCTTCTATATTTCATTTATTTTAAATACAGACGTAGGAAACGTCCTGCATTTCCTTTGGTATTTGTTTATTTAAGATCCACTTATGACAGTTTTCTTTTAACAAACATCAAAAACAGGAATAAAAACAATTGAAAAATTCTTACGTATTTTCAACTAAAGTATTCATAATCATAAATACAAATACTTTTTTTTTATATTGAAATTTTATTAACGTCCACAGGAAAATATATTCAAACAAAATTTATAAACGTTAAACAACTGTCTACAATAAGTTAATTATTCCTTATTTACATTAACAGCAATTAACAACTTTGTCTTGCGAGCATACCTAATACGTAGTAATGAGGCAGCATGATGTACAGAGAAGGTAGAACCAAGCGGTTGACTACATTAACTACAACTCTTTATAAAATACCAAATATGTACTGAAACACAAAGCTTCCGAGTATAAAACCTAAATTCAATACCGCTTACGTATACGTATTACACTCATTTTTGGATTTAAATTGAGAAATGTTAAACGCATATTGCGGCATAGAAAACACTTCTTTTTATCTAAATTACTAATGGCAAAATTGATTGCATACACTTCAGGTGAAGGTTATCTTTAACATAAGTTGCTATCTGCAAACACGTTATTACAAATGTGCTCATATGTAACATTGGCAACAATAAAAAAATACTACTTAATTTTGATTGGTTTGCATGTATAGATTTTTATTTGACCCGATCGACTCCCTGAAATGATTTCGACAAATTCTACTAGGGCGAACTTATCTTGGCCCGATCAACTCCCCGAAGTGAATTCGACAGTCTAGTAGGGCGAAGTGATCTTGACCCGATCAACTCCCCGAAGTGACTTCGACAGTCTACTAGGGCGATGTGATCTTGATCCGATCGACTCTCCTGGTTTCGACAAAAACTACTATGGCGAAGTGGTCTTGATGCGATCGATTCCTGAAGTGATTCGACAAAGTCTGCTAGGGCGAAATGATCTTCATCCGATCGCCTCCCGAAATAATTTCGACAAAGTCTACTAACACGAAGTGGTCTTGATCCGGTCGGCTCCCGAAGTGATTTTGACAAAATCTACTAGGGCGAAGTGGTCTTGATCCGGTCGACTCCTGAAGTGTTTTTGACAACGTCTACTAGAGCTAAGTGATCTTGATCTGATCTACTCCCGAAGTAATTTCGACAAAGTCTACTACAGCAAAATGATCTTGGTCCGATCGACTCCGCAATGTAATTTCGACAAAGTCTGCTCGGGCGAAGTGGTCTTGATCCGGTCGACTACCCGAAGTGATTTTGACAAAGTCTACTAGAGCGAAGTAGTCTTGATCCGATCGTTCCACGAGGTAATTTCGACAAAGTCTACTAGGGCATCTTGATCCTATCGACTCCCTAAAGTGATTTCAACAAAGTCTACTAGGGCGAAGTGGTCTTGATCCGTTCAGCTCCATGAGGTGATTTCGACTAAGTCTACTAAGGCGAAATGATCTTGATCCGATCAACTCCCGGTGTGATTTCGACAAAGTCTACATGAGCGAGGTGATCTTGATCCGGTTGACTCCCAGAAGTGATTTCCACAAAGTCTACTAGAGCAAAGTGATCTTGATTTGCTCAATTTCTCAAAGTCGTTTTAATGAATTCTATTAGGGGTAAGTGAAGACGGGGTGTAGAAAGGGTAGGGTGCAGAGAGGACGGGCCGTAGAAATAGCGGGGCACAGAGAGAGCGGGGCGTACAGAGGGCGGGGCGTACCTAAGGTAGGGCGTACAGAGGGCGAAGCGTAGAGAGGGCGGGGCGTAGAGCGGGCGGGGCGTAGAGCAGGTGGGGCGTAGAGCGGGCGGGGCGTGGACGGGGCGAAGAGAAGGCCGGTACAATGGACGGACGTAGCGAGGGCGAGGCGTAGAGAGGGTTGGGTGTAGCGAGGGCAGAGCGTTCAAAGGGCGGCGCGTAGAGAGGGCGGAGTGTAGAGGGGGCGGTGCGCAAAAAATGGGGGCTTAAAGATGGGGGCGTAAAGACAGTGGGCCACAAAGCGAGTAGAGGCGCTCAAGGTAGTCCCGTAGGGACTACAAACCGCTTCTAGTAAATCCTTAAAGTGCAACTTGAATAAAGCTTTTATTATCTTGTACTGAGAAAGCATCTCAGTACGAACTACTTGTGAATTGTTTGCTAAAGTGTTTGAGATTTGTTCATCAGATTGCCAACTGTTTCTGTCTGTCATAAAGTTTTCCAATGTTGTGAAACCAAGATCTTTCCATCTGACACTGAAAAGTGGAGGTTTGTTGGTAGTGGTAACTAGTCTAAATGATCCAGTAGGGATATCATATAGGTCGCTTAAAGTTCTCAAAAATTCAGGTATTGGTATAGTAAGGTTAGTCCACGTTTCAAACAAAATATTGATAAAGGGATTGTGATAAGTGTTATGTAGGCGATCGTGCAGGTTTGTACTAAACAACCATTGCCAGGATACATGATATGGGTTACTCTTTATAAGAAAATGTTTCATTAATAAAGCCCATTTCTCATTAGGAGTACTTGCAATTAATCGAAGTCCTAGCTGTAAGTGGAAGGATTTTTGTTTTGTTTTGAGATGGACTAAACCTACACCTCCTTGTGGTATAGATAGATGTAAATCTCTAGAAGTCGTCCAGTGCTTTTTATTCCACGTAAACTCAATTAACTTCTTTTGAAGAGTTGTTAGCTGTGCTGATGTGAAAGGTAGGACGTGAAAGTAATGCCACATTTTTGGAGCTATGTATTTGTTGACAATTGTTTTGCGTCCAATGATAGACGCACCCAGTGCGATTTTTTCCAAGTCTCTATAGACTTATCTATCCTACAAGTTCTTCAAAACTAACTGTGTGTCGGTTTTATGTTATTCGAAAACAGGATACCCAGTATTTTTATGTTTTGAGCCGACCAAGAATATCCTAAGAGATGGTCAGACCTGGACTTCCACGCGCCAGTCCAAAACCCTTGTGACTTGGTTTCGTTAATTTTCAATCCAGATTGGTCTTGAAACACACTGCACAATAATTGTTTTAACTTTTCAAAGTCACTGTCTATAGATATAAATAGAGAAACGTCGTCTGCGTACGCACTAACCACAAGTTTTTGCTGCGCATCTGTGGGCATAGGAAAACCAACTAGGAAGTTTCGGCACAATTGGAGGAAAGGTTCAATGGATAACGCGAAAAGAGGTCCTGAAAGAGGACATCCTTGTCTGATTCCTTTAAAAGTTGAATTTCGCTAGTAAGATAGGCCCCACTCTAACGTGGGCTTTGGCTTGTGTATATAAAGCTTTTATGTACCCTCTAAAACGTTCTCCAAAGCCAAACAAATTCAATATCTTAAACAAATACTTGTGATTTACTAAATCAAAGGCGGTCTCTTGATCCAGATTTAAAATTGCTAGGGGTAGATGATTTTCGTTAGCAAATTGGATGGCATCCCTGTGCAGATGTAATATGTTGTATATAGTTCTGTTTGGAATTGAGAAGCACTGATCAGGGTTTATGAGTGTGTGGACTAAGCTCATTATTCTGTTTGCAATACATTTCGCTATTATTTTGTAGTCTACATTTAATAGCGAGATTGATCGCCATCCTTTTATCTCTGTGAGGCAGGTTTTTTTGCTATAAGTGTAATAATTCCTTTATTAGTAGACTTAGGTAATATTCCTTTTTGTAGCGCTTTGTTAAACACTCTGTGAAAAGGGGTTTGCAGATCATCTCAGAATGTTTTATAGAATTCTGCTGTTAGACCATCTATTCCCGGTCCTTTGTTTTTATTTAACATCTGTACTGCCAATGAATAGTCTTGCATTGTGAAAGGTTGTTCAAATCTCTGTTTATCTTGTTTTGTTATTTTTGGTATTTGTCTATATAGTGGACTATTATCATTTATGTCTACCCTGTTTTCGCTGTAGTGTGTTTCAAAGTGTTCTCTTATTTTATTGCATATTTCAAATTTGTTTGTTATCATGGCTCCATTTATACTAAGTTTGGTGATGTGGGATTGCTTGTTTAGAAGATTGCGCTGCATGGTGGGACTTTCAGACTTAAGCAGATCCGAATGCCTTTGTAGAAGCATATTCTTCGTGCCATTTCTTTGGTAGCACCTTGTTGCTTCATATATGACGTCATATGCAATTTTTGGGTCACTATTTACTGCATTACACAATGCGTTTTGAATTTGCATGTTTATCAGTCTGTGTTCTAGTAATTGTGTCTGTTTCTGTTGGTTACAGTATAAAATAGTAATTTCCTTAACAGAAAGTTTTAACTTTTCCCATTGTACAGGAGAGTCATCTAAATCAGTGTTGTCGAAAACCTGAACAAGAAATCTTTTATATATCGAACGTACTTTATATCTTCTAAAAGTTGATTTGGAAATTTACAATAGGGGCAACGAGATTCATAACTTTTGGATGAAAATTTTAGTTCAACGGCAAGTGATAGATGATCAGAAAAGGAGCAATGTGTATTGGCTGATAGTAGATACTTTATGATGTTATCGCTACAGTAGAAGCGATCTAGCCTTGAAGCAGACGCAGAAGTTACAAATGTGTAGCCAGGACGCCCAGGATTTAATGTACTCCAACAGTCACTGAGGTGGAACGTTTGTACAATTTCTTGAAGCTTTTTGAACAGAGCCGGTCGGTATTCTACTGAATTTTTTCTATCAGCTACTGAATCAAGCGTACAGTTAAAGTCTCCTCCAAGAATGACTTGTACGTCACCACTGGCCGACATAATGCTGCTCAAAAAATTTTCAAGACTCGCTAGTATTTGTAGATACTTTTCAGTATCATACGGGAAGTACACATTTATTATATACAATTTCATATCACCAATTAGTAGTAGCGCTGATTGCAAATATGATTTAATCAGAATTTCGTGGTTTGATAGTTTTAAATCGCATCCTTCTTTTACTAAGAACATCGTTCCAGAATAGTTTCGACATGACGGATTTATTAATGGTGTGTAGTTTGGTATACTCCTTAAATGATCTATATTGTTAATGTTAGTTTCCTGCAGCATCATTACATTAGGTTGAGCTAGTTGTAAGAAGTCCTTTAGTTGGAAAAACTTCCATTCACTTCTAATGCTTTTAGTGTTTAGAGTTAAAAATGTAGTGCGACTCTTATCCATAGTTAGGAAGAGGGGGGTTATTTGTAGAATTATGTATATATTAGTACGAGCTTTGTATGCTAACCAAACTTTCGGTCGACTGTGTTTCTGCTATTGAAATTTGTGATCCCGTAGGTGAAAATGAACCAATTGAGATATCTGCCTCATTTGTCGATAAACTATGTTTGATAGTCGTTATTAATCTTTTACACCGTTGTTTTAGTGCTCTTTCTTTGCACTGGCCAGATGCTTGCTTTAGCAACATTAACAGGTCGTCAATGTTATCAGTATACTTTTTAGCTACTGCTAGAGGATCTGCGTTTCCTTTTACCTCTTTCAGGAAGTCAACAAAGCGAGTATATTCTATTACACATTCAGAGTTGGACCATAGCACTTCCATATCTTCGTACAGATCTAAAGAGTCATTATTATTATTGCTAGGTTTGTCTATTTTGATTTTTTTACGTTTATTACTTGTAGATGTTTTAACTGTCGTGAATGGAGGCTCTACAAAATCTCGATTTGTTTCCGATGTAACGAAACTGCTAATTGATGTTTCCTGTATAATATTGTTACCTGGTGTTGGGGCCGGAGAGTCAGTAATGATTTCTCCTTCGTTTGCGACAGCCAAGTTATCAGGTGGTTCCAGGGTAGATGAGGGGGCTCTTTTATTTTGTGTATATATTATTAGTATCTGAGTAAACATTGGTGTGCATCTGGTTATTGGGTCGTGTACAGTTAGCTGATATGTGCCCCACTTCCTTGCAGATAAAACAGCGCAACTGATCATCAGACAGAAACATTCGGTAATCCTCGTTTTCATATGTTATGATAAACGTGTTCAGTAATTCTTGATTTTCGTTATCTGCTATATAAACTGGACGGCGAAAACTCATTATATGCTTAAATCCATTTAAGCCGATTCCTGCACCTATAAAGGAAACAGGTGAGAGAAGCTTCAGATTATTTTCCTTAAGCGCAGTCTCTAAAACTGTATGAGGTATACAAGGAGGAACATTAGATAAAATAATTCTTTTTGAAGGACTCATCAGTTTTCTCACTGGTATAAATAAATTATTAACGTTAATTCCTCCGTGGTCCAATACAAACGACGATACAATTTCCTTTGAGGTTAAATAAATACAGACTCTGCCCATTGCAGTGGCGTAACTACGATTTTTGGGCTCCCCCGCAAAAATTTTAAAGTGGGCTCTCTTTAAAATGTATTACTTTTACTGGCTTATATTTAGCCATATTTTTAAATTATAGTACATGTAGAGAAGGAAGCAGTATAGAATTAAATACATATACTATATTAATCAAGTGCTTTATTAATTATAAAACCATATTACATAAATTCAAACTTATAAGTTAATTAATATTAAATCTACATATTTATACGCCGCACAAAATTATTTACACCTAAAAATTTGATACAGTAAAAAAACCTATGAGGTAGCAGATATTCCAAATCAAATTCAAAATTTTGTTTTTCTTGCATGTTTTGCTGCAAACGCGTTTATTGTATCCTCTATATTCATATTTTTGGCAGTGTCATGTTCTACTGCTAAGAGGGATAAATCGTCTAATCTATCTTGTGAAGTGCGGTTCCTAAGATAATTTTAATAATTTTTAATTTTGAGAAAGATCTCTCCGCACTTGCAACGCTAACGGGTAAAGTTAGGTATAACATTAAGGCTGTTATGGTGTTTGGAAAACTGCTAGAACCTGTAGATTTGGAAAGTACTAGATATTCTAAAATTGTAAGATACCGTTAACATTTTTAATTCATCACAAATAAGTCTATTATTTTGAGTGTAGTAAGTTCTATACCTATAGCATCATTTAAATCTTTGTAGTAAAATTTTTGCAATTGTTTTGCCTTAGATAAAATATCGTCTGCAGTTAAATTCAAAAATACATTAGGTTCTAAGAAATTAAACTTTTCGTTTACATGAAAAAGCGATTTAAAACGATTCGACAGCTGTGAAATTATAATATCCATTACGCGATAAAATACATTTATTTTAAATTTAAATTCTTCATCATTAAATCGATAATCATTGGATAATTCATCGTAATGCTTTTTATTTTGGTTGCCTTTTTTTATAAATTCCGGTTTAATATTCCATTGCCCTGCAACTTTCGCTGCTTCCTCCTTGATGTTGGAATAGTTATTTCTTGTTTCCTTGAAAATTTTAAAGTTTTTGAAATAAGAGAGTTATCTGATTAATATTCGCCTTTTCACTCTGAGCAGTTTGTGAGAGCTTGTTAAGCTCTTCTAGAATTTGACTTAAAAAACACTTAAAAAATAAAATTAAAATTATCCATGCTAGTTAATATTTGCTTTGCGTCATTTCGTTCATCTGTTTTTTGATATCATAATAATTTTATTAAGAGACATTACTATATCTTTATACCGAATTCTTATGGCAGCTAAAGATTTTACTCGATCCGCCCAACGTGTCGGATTTAAGCGTTTCAATTGTGTGAAATTTTCTTTAAAACAGAAAGCCAATTCCATCTTACTATACTATTAGCAAAAATGTATATATGTTTTCTAAAAGTAGAAAAACGATTCTATTTCTTTTATACCTTTAACGGCATCATTTATGACTAGATTTAAGTTATGGGCACTACAGTGCATATATAAGGCTGCAGGCTCTATGTTTAAAATTCTCTTTGCACGCCAGAATACGTACCGCTCATAACGTTAGCTCCATCGTAGCCCTGCCCTCTACATTTATTTATATCTAATTGCATGTTGGTTAAATTGCTTAATATAGTATTACATAGTCCTTCAGCAGATTGGGACTCTACTTTTGTAAAACCCACAAAAGTTTCACAAATATCTATTTTGGTTACCTCTCCCAAGCTGTCTTTTTAAAATCAATATATCTTACAATTTTACTTAATTGATCAATCTTAGTTATATCCTGTGTAGTGTCTATTATGATTGAGAAAAAGGAGCGGATCTAATTTTATTTAATAGAATATTTTTAAGTGTGCGCTTAAAGTATTAATAATATCGTTTTGAATTTTTGGGAAAGATATTTAATTGAACCTTTGGGTCGTTCAAGCACTTTTTGTAATATAGGATCATAGTTACTAATTAAATGAACTAAACTTAAGAAATTACCGTTGTAACTGTCTTTTGAATCAGAAAAACTTTCTATGTCCTCGAAATGACAGCATGCGCTGGGATAGTGTTAAAGTAACATTGAAAAGTCTGTGTAAAACATTTTCCAAAATTCAGTTTCTTGTTTTAATAGTAGAGTATCTTTCTTATCTATGGTATAATTTTTTCCACATATCGTAAATAAAACAACAAGTTAAATGAGATTGAGCAAGCAAATGCTCTTTAATTTTTTGATAAACCCTGCCAATCATTAATTCCGGTCGTCCAACTTGACCTTACTGAAGCAAACAGCCAACATGGTTGACAATAAACACAATTTTTAATTTAGAATAACACAACCACCCATTTGAATTGTGTGGTAAGTTTAACGTATTGCTTTTATTTTCGCTTGCAGTTATTAAGTAATAATAGTGAACTGAAAAACTTCTATTTTATTATCTTTAGGAAACGCACCATCTGGTCTACACAATCCGTAATTAATTATTTCTTTTCTTAAATTGTCATGTTGTAAAACATTGATTTTTAAAAATGTGCAAAATCGGTTGGATATTCTTTCGTCAGATCCATAGATAGTTCATTAAGTGAAAAGTACTACTCACATTTACCTCTGTAATTGTAGTGGTATCTAGTTCCAAATTTCTATCGCGGCCGTCATTATGTGATGTACTTGCGCCCTGGGTGAGAGTTTTAAAATTGTTGACGACTGCTGTTCGTCTGTAGCGGAACTAGTAGATGCTACTGTCGAAAGCCCAATTTCTTTCATAGATTGTTCTTGTTTTTCGGACTCTTTAGAAGTAAAAAAGGAACTTATTTTTGGAATCTTGCTCTTTGATTCTTCCAATAGTTTCCTTTTTCGTTTTTGCAGCGCCGCTTGTAGTGCTCATTGTATATTATTTCCTGCAATTTTGAATGAAATTAATTATAATGTAATTAGATAAGTAATAATTATTTAAAAGCCTTTTGAAATTACAAATAACACATACATACTTTGCTTTAAATGCTTTAATTAACAAAATATAAATGATTTTTATTGAATGCTTAAAGATTTATTTATATGTATTTCTCAGCGCGACTTCAACTATGATCAAATCAATAGTAGTTTAATAAAAATAGATATAAATACTTACGTTTAAATATGAAAGACCTCCTGTAATACGAACACAACACTATTGAGTAAAACGTACTGGAATGCTTTTTACTTCCTTTCCGTTATATATAATGCAGCTAATGCAAATACGTTGCAACCAGCTGACTAGAAACCACAAAATGAATTTCTTTCTAGTATTATATTTCTAGAAAGCGAAGGTTACTAAGCTACCTGCCATCCTGTGAATCTGTACTGTGCAGACAATAGCCCTTTTATTCCTATTTAAAATCCCACAAACCAAACTAACCCTACTATACGTCGTTTAATAATGCTTTACCACTTTATACAACTTATCACTTAAGAATAATATAGACATCTTTGTTATTAAAGTTTACAGTCTCTTTCATCTGTTTATTAACCCTTACAAAATAGGACAGAACGGATAGAAAGAAGAAAGGATGCAGGCTGCAGGTGGTGTTCAGTATTTATCTTAATTATTATTTCTTGTATTTCAGCAGTTCCTAGTAGTAACATCAAGAAAACGTTCGTTAACCTGCGGTTTCTGAATTATCTGCAATATTTTCTTGACCGTTTCTTACCTGCCAAATACGTTGAAGATGAATAAGTTGAGTTTATTATCGTTTGGGCCTTCTTGCACTTGGGGCCCCCCCGCATAGCGGGGGCTGGCAGGGGTGTAGTTACGCCACTGGCCCATTGACATCCTTGACGCAAACTGAATAAATTTAGGATCAATTAGTTTTCCAACAGCTATTACGTACTCTTTAACTTGTATTCCATCAATAACTTGAAATACGATTGCCTGCTCTTTCTTAGGAAATATATTAACTTTAATAGCGTCAGAGAAAAGTGTTGGTTTATTGGGCGCGTTCAAATTATCTGTAGGTGGTACGTTACTTATTTTACTTACGCTAGGAGCAGTACCATCAATAATGAACCCCCTGCGAGCAGAAGATTCATTTAATACTTCCTCCATTTTGAAATATTAATTTATTAGTTCTATGCAGGTAAACATAGTTTAGGAAATGTGTCAAGGATTGGAACGAATAAACAGGTTAAGCAGATAGCGCAGTTGTTATCACTATCGCGTCTTTGTATTAATGCAGCAAGTTGAATTTTATAGCCAAATAATTTAAATTATTTAGCTAAAATATGCTCAATAAAAAGCGATTTTCAAACTTACGTGGGTATAAATTCGAGAAACACTTACTAAAATGCACTACCGTATTTTATATAAAGGAACTGTTCAATATATCTCAATAAAATATACAAAACTTCGCGAGCTACGAAATACACGTGCTTTCACTTCGACGACTCGTGTGTGTGTGTGTGTGTGTGTGTGTGTGCGTGCGTGCGTGCGTGTGTGTGTGCGTGTGTGTGTGTGTGAGAGAGAGAGAGAGAGAGTTGTGTGTATGTGTGTTGTGTGTGATGTTGGTCCGTGTTACGTTCCCCTCTAAAACCAGGACCATCGGCAGCCGGATATCCCAGTCGTCAAGAAAGAACGCACAACGGACGTTGCCTTGTCAGTCCGGACCATCGGCAGCCGGAAATCCAGATGTTCAAAGGCAATGGAAGTGTGTGTTTAGGTGTGTGTGTGTGTGTTTGTGTGTGTGTGTGTTTGTGTGTGTGTGCGTGTGTGTGTGTGTGAGAGATAGAGAGAGAGAGTTGTGTGTATGTGTGTTGTGTGTGATGTTGGTATCCGTGTTACGTTCCCCCTTTAGGACCAGGACCATCGGAAGCCGGATATCCCAATCTTCAAAAAGGAACGCTCGACGGATGTTGCCTTATCAGTCTGAACTACCGGCAGCCGGAAATCCAGATGTTGAAAAGGCAATGTAAGTGTGTGAAAAGTGTTTTATGTTTGCACAGTACATAAGAGGTGTTTTGTGTTTGTTTGTGTGTGTGTTTGTGTGTGTGTGTGTGTGTGTGTGTGTGTGTGTGTGTGTGTGTGTGTGTGTGTGTGTGTGTGTGTGTGTGAAGTGTGTTTGAAATGTTAATATGTGTTTATGTTTGCCCAGGTGACTAAAAGGTTGGATTGAATTAGTATAATTTTGTACATGTTTGAACTTATACTATTACATAAATAAAAAATTAGGTTCTTTCAGAGGAAAGGATTTGTTTGCTGTATTGTTTGCCTCGGGTATGTGAAAGCTCTTAAAATTTAGCATTTGTTAAAAAGAAAAGAAATTCCCTATTCTACTACTTAAAATTAACTTATACTATCACTTAAAATTAACCTATACTACTACTGTGGGTTACTATTTGTGAGAGACAGGGTTGCTAATATGTAGAAGCATGCAAATTCTACATATTAGGGGGTTGGATCGTTTCAAAGTCGGGTTAATGGTTTGATCTTGTTGCCTCTGGTCGTCAAGAGCAGAGCTCTTGGAATTCCAGGAGATCGGTCTCCGGTCTCCGGGGCAGAGCCTCGGTCCAAGGAGAGGTGGTACTTTTATGTCTCTGTCCGGGTAGTTTTGTTTGGGTCTTTTATCCGTCAAGATAACGTTGGTGGATGAGTGCCGTGGTTTTTTGTGTGAGTGCATTTAAGTGTGGAAAGAGGTTTTCATTCCAAATCATCTGGTGTAAGGTCTTGTTTAATAATGTTTGTCTATGTGCGTAGAGGTACGGTTGTAAGTCATTACACTCGAATACTATATGTTCCGGTGTTCCTATTTCTCCGCACGTGCATATGTTGTTGTCAACTAAGTTCATGCGTTCTCTGTATGTTGGATAGGGTCCGTGGCCAGTAAGGTAATGAATAAATCCCGACTGGGCACCAGGTATTTGGCTTTTAGGCGGCCTTTAATATTTGGGATCATTGCGTATACCCTTCTACCGGTTGTGCTTTGATCCCACCTTGTCTGCCATTCTGCAAGTATGTAGTTCTTTATTTCCGTCTTTGTCGTGGGCAGCTGATTTGTGTTTAAGATGCGTTGTAGTTGTTGGTTGTCATTGTGTGTAAGATTGTATATTGCAGCTCGCTGTTTCACTACTAGGTCTAAGGGCATAGTTCCCACCAGTACATGAAGTGCATCATGTGCGGTAGTCCCATAAGCTCCCGTCAGTCGCAGTAAAACACTTCGTTGTGTACTGTTTATTTTTTGTCTAGGTTTGATTGTGTTAAGGCGATGTCCCCACGTGCTCGCGGCGTATGATACCATAGCACCGAGCACACTGTTGAGATATAGCCTTACGCAATTAAGTGGCATCTTATAAGTCCTTTGGGCTAGCGTTGCAATGTTCTGCATTGCAGAAGTTGCACTTGCACAGACGGTGTTTATATGTGCAGAGTAATTCTGTTTTTCGTCTAATGTTAAGCCCAGATATTTTGTGTTTTGTGTTCTACTTATATTTACACCATCTAGTTTGATGGTGGGGTCCCTTGCCAGGGTTCCCTTCATCACAAGGTATGTAGTTTTTTGTGTTGTTATGGTCATTTTGTTGGTTTTGCACCAACTTTGTGTATGGGTAAGGGCGATGATAGCTTTACGTTCGATTTCCCTTCTGGAATTGCCTTTAACCACCAGCAAGATGTCGTCGGCGTATGCAATCGTCGACAACACTTCGTCAACGGTGTCCAGCTTTTCCAGGAGTTCATCCATTACAATATTCCAAAATAGGGGCCCGCATATGGACCCCTGCGGGCAACCTTTATTTATATGTTTGGTAATGCTCTCCGTGCTTTGTAGGGTTACATACCTGTCCCTGCAGTAGCTCCTGAAAGAGTGGTATAGTTGTGATAGACAGTTTATGGTCGTAAGTCTTGTAAACAGTGAAGGCCACCAAAGGTTATTAAATGCGCCTTCTCTGTCCATTAATATTAATAGGAAGTATTTTTTGTGTGATTGCTTGATGGTTTGTATTGCTTGGTTTATGGCGTCCTCGGTTGATTTGTTTTCTGTAAAGCCGTATTGTCTTGGATGTACTCCTGTGATTTGTCTGTGGTCCTGCATTCGTTTACATAATAGTTTTTCATACGCTTTTCCTAGCGTGTTCAAAAGGCATATGGGTCGGTAAGAGCCCGGTTGTTTGGGGTCTTTACCTTTCCCTTTAGGGATAATCACGACATTCGCCTGTTTCCAGATGTTCGGAAAAACAGCTTGTCGTATGCATTCATTGTACAGTGCTGTTAGCGTCGGTGTTAACTTATCTTGTACCGCTATGCCAATCTCCGCAAGAATTCCGTCCGGTCCGAGTGCTTTCCTGCTCTTCGATTGGCATAGTGCGTATCTCACTTCGTCTTCTGTGAAAGGATCTAAGTTGTCGTCTTGTCTGTTCCATGGTCGGTTACCTATGTGGTTTTTGTCGATTACTCCTTGTCGTCTGAGTCGTTGTTCGTTAGTGTCGTCTTGAACGTTGTCATCGGGCAAAAGTGTTTGTAATAGCAGTGTCGCAGTTTCACCCCAGTCTCTTGTGTATGTACCGTCTTGTTTTATTAAAGTCGAATAAGTCATCGGTGGTTTGATTTTACCCTGAGTGATTTTATAGGGTATTCCCCAGGCGTCAGTTTGTAAATGTCTTTCCACGAATAATTCCCATGATTTCCTTTTCATGTCAGTCAGTGCTTTTTGGTATATGTGTTTTAATTGTCGATAATTTGTTAGGTAGTATGCTCTCTCGGCAGGTGTTAGGGAGTTTTGGTAGCTTTTTCTCGCTCGCTGTGTTTCCTTTTTTAGGTTTTGTAAGCGTCTTGTCCATTGACTTGTCTTTGTGTGTCGTGTTTTCCGTTGTTAGGAGCACTTGCTCCATTGTGCGTCTAATTGTGTTGGTGAGTAGTTTTGTATACTCGTGCACGTTTTCATCTGATGTTATATCTTGTGGGAGTACAAATGTGTCCCTCAGTTTGTTCCAATTTGCATTTCGTATTTTGTATCGTTGTACATTGGTGAAGTTTTGTGGTGTGTCAAATGGCCTGGTTGTCATGTCAATGTTGAACGTGATTAGGTTGTGGTCACTAACGGTTTGGTGTTCTAATACCTGCCAGTCTTGTATGTAGTTGTACGCCAGCCCATTTGTCAGTGTAACGTCTATGTTTGTTCCTGTTCCTGCATGGGTGTTGTATGTGGATGGGTTATTAGGAAGGTTGATTACTTCGAGTTGTAGTTCGTTAATCAAGTTTTCGACGTTCTCCGCGTTTGTCCGTGACGGAACTGTGCCACATCGGAGATTTTCCATTTACGTCTGCCATAATAACTATTGGTTTGTTATTGTAAGTGTGTAATATGTTGCGTATGTTGTTTATGTACGGCTGGGGATCCAGTCTGTACTGAAAGTAGCTTGTTACCAAGATCCACTTTCCAATCCGATCGTTTGAGACCTCCATGGGGTCTATTCTCGACTTCGTTCGATATATATCATCAGTGATATTTATCACCCAAAAGTATCGCATGCGAAATGAATTTTATGACGCTTGGTATTCTCGACAAGACGTGATATGATATTTTAAATATCGAATAAAGTGAGGCATGTCGTAAATAGAATAATAATAAAAGCCAATAGTCAGCCGGAACGAAATCACGTGGTTCAGGAAGCTGCTAAATCGTATTTTGTCGGGCAAGATCGAAGATTGGAACGTAATGTTTACTTGCATTAATTACGCCCAACTAACAGAGTTACTTATAAATTGAGGGTAATTATCCAGCCGTAAATTTTCCTCTAATTTTACAAAAAAAAAGCTTGCGAAAAATGGGAAAAAATACCAACGCAACTGAATGAAATTCCCGGAATCCGACTTTTTATTAAGCTGAAGATACGCACAAACAGTTTTTCACTTAAATCAAAAGATAGTATACGCTTTTACAATTGTCTTTTAGTCACTTCGCAGCTGTTTCAGCTTCTTCCAGCACCTCCAAAACAGCAAATAATGCTACCTTATCATAATTTGCCATAATTGTTATTAATTATAATTATTTCTCAAACACCGCAAAATAGACTAAAAACAGTAGCAATTTTTTTGGTTATGTGCATAGAGAAAAGTCTATGGTTATGTGTTATGTCAGTCAATTTTAATATAGTAATCATACGCAATACGTGTGTTTCCATGCGATAAAATATATCACTTGATAGTACACCGTTCTTAGCAGTTCGTGCGATAAATAGCTCTTGCGAAATATGAAGAATACCAACTCCGACGTTTCGTGCTAAAATCGTAAAATATCGCATGCGATAAATATCACCGTCTTTCGAGAATAGACTCCCATACATGTGCAGTGTTCTCCGCTGTATCGTTGGATTGTCGTGATTGTCAATGTGGGATCAAAAATGACCGCTGCCGTTTGTGGGTTTCTACCTGTATGTATTTGTCTTGCCCTGACTGGCATGCTTGAAATCTTCCCATGCACCAGATAAGGTTCCTGTATAAAAAGTGCATGTAATCGTAAGGTTTCAGCTAGTTGTCTAAGCTCTTTCATTATAGTTGCACAGTGCATGGCATTTATTTGACCAATTCTGATCTTTCCGTCGTCCATTAGGGGTAATAGGTGTTTATGCTGCATTCTGGTTGTTGCTTGTGTTTGTGTGAAAATGTCGTGTGTGAGTGAAAGCTTCGCATTCCGTTTGTGGGTGGGTTACTATTTTGTCTGTGTGCATGTTCTCTTGTATTGTTTGTTGAAGATGTTGTCGATACGTGATTGCCCTTGCTTTGTTCCTTTGAATTTGTGAGGGTTGTTTGTGTTTAGTTTGGTTAGGTTTACTGTCAAGAATCAATTAGTAAACTTCCGAGAGGCTCTCAAATAAAAACGCTCGCGAAAAAACTAAACGACGCGGTGGTAGACGCGTCTACGCACCCCATGCCACGTAAGAAAACATTCACAGGAGTTAACCATCAAACGTGCAGCAGCGCGCACCCTAAGGCACCGCTTTGAACGCTCCAGGGGTGAAGTAAGGAAACAATGAAGAATCAAATATAACCAAAGGAACCGAGACTATAAAATATTAATTGAAGGAACGCGAATGAATAAATTTAAAGAATGTTGCACAAGCTATTCTGAAAAAGATCCCCGGGCGACGACGTATCGGATAATAAGACAATGTCATAAACAGTAATGGGGAGTATAAGGAGGAATTTAAAACGACAACGCGGTTCGTTGGTGTGTTACAGAAGCGCAATGAATAGGTGCCGATAAGGCAGTTGTTGGTCACGAGGTCGAACATATTCTTATGGTGATGAATCCTAAGAAGGCACTGGGGCATGGTGGAATCATTTCAGATACAGCTTTGAAGGTGTGGCTGTTGGCTCCGCATGTTTTTGCCGAATTATTTAATATCTGCTTGGAGAAGCGCGGATTTCCACGCTACTGAAAAGTCCAGAATGTTAAATTTATTTCCAAACTAAAAAAGGCTGATATGTCAAATACAGGCAGCTATTGTCCAATTAGCTTCCTATCGGTACTGGAAAAATCTTGGGATAGGGTCACGACCACGCGCGTTAAGCACGCTGTGCGAGTTGGCGGCGGTTTTAATAATAGACAATTTGGATTTACAGAGGGTAAGTCAACTATTGAACCCTTACAGTTGATATTCGAAGAAATCAAGCAGGTAAGGGAAGCAAAGGGGCATTGTGTCGTCGGACATGTCAGGAGCATTTAATGCATCCCGGTGGCCATCTATCGTTTGGGAGTTGGAACGAAAAGATTGTCCGCGAAACCTGATGTCAGTAGTCAAGAATTATTTCTCAGGATGAGTGGTACAGGTCGAAATTCCAGGAGAAGTTGTGTCGCGACTGTTGGAAAGGGTCTGCCCGTATGGGTCATACTTGGTCCCATATTCTGTAAGTTGTTGTAGGAGAGTATCTTTAGGGTCAGATTGCCCAAAGGATGCTTTACTACTTGGTTTGAGGACGATACACTGTTGATTATCAGGTCAAGATTGTTAATGGATATGCGAACAAAACCGAACGAGGCGGTGAGCAGGTTGTATGAATGGTCAAGGGAGTTCAAGGCGAAATTCAACGCAATAAAGTCGGAGCCGCTTTATTTCGGAATAAAACCGTAACAACGTCCTCCTAGGCTAGAGCCAGGAGGGGAAAAGGTTCCGTTCAAGGAAGCTATTACAAACCGTAGCGTTAAATTAGACACCAAATTGAATTCGAAGACGCACGTGCAATATGTCAAAAGTAAGGGTAGCGAAATATTCAATAGAATAATGGCAGTAACAAAGATAAACTGACGATTCAGCTGCGATTAGTTGAGGACAGTTTATGCCGAAACAATAGAACCGGCGATATTTTTGGGCGGAACGTTATAAGGCCAAGGAAGTCTTACAATTGGCGAGCACATAACAGCGATCAAGGTGGTGAGGGCGTACATGAGCAATTCCAAGGAAGTAGTCTTGGTGATTAATAAGATTCTCCCAATCGAATATGTCGCCAGGGAGATTAGAAATCCAAGACTCGTAGATATAGGGAAAGGGCAAGACGTTGGCAGTAAGGAGGTCGAAGGAAAGATTGCTATTTTTGAGTTAGGGCATCCTGCTGATGTTAAAGAGATCGAGTTTGCTGAAGGCGATGAAAACGCGACGGGGATCAAGATTTATACAGTTGGTTTGGGAATGGACGATGAGCAGGCGGGAGCAAAGTTTGTTGTGTAGAAAGAGGAGAGGAAGGTATTCTGATTCCAAGCTAAACTTGCGAATTGGAAGACAATCTTTCACTGCGAGATGGTAGCTATAGAGTACGTCATTAACAACTCAAGCACATGTGGATACTCTATTATCAGCGATAGCAAATTGGCACTGACAAATATGAACACCTCGACAGATATTCAAGGGGACGTCTGGAGGATTGCGCACATTGCACTTGGGTTTCGAGATTTGTAGTTTTATTGGGTTAGGTCGGATGACAGTAATCGAGGAAACGACAGAGCATACAAGTTGGCCAAATGGGCAGCAACAGGAAAGTTTCTTACATGGAATTCATCGGCACCGAGGTCGCTAATTAAGCAAAAGCTACGGGAATGATCAATCCGACAGTGGAAGTAGAAGTGGAACAACGTTGCCAAGGGCAGGTGTACACATGGAACAAATGGTACAGATATAAGTGAAAATTGATCGTAGGATGGTGCAGCTAGTAACAGGGTACGGGGCACTGAAAGCCTACCTGCAAATATCCTGATTGACCAAGAACGACCGTTGCGAATGTGGAGAGGACGCCGAACGCGCCAAGTACATGTTATTTGACTGCCCACTCGAGATAGCAAACAAAGAATTAGCAGTTAGGAAACAAGGCGTTGAAGGACTAAAATGGCCTAAGAGCCTAGAAGAAATCCAATAAGTAGCTAACCAGACAGCGTTCTGGGTAGCCTTAAGGAATTAGAAAGAAAAGTTAAGAACCCGGACGATGAGAACTGCGTGTAAATTGGGGGATTGGAAAAATAGAGTATTGTTCTTGGCATGATATTTGAGCATGATTATAACTTAGAAAACAAAAACAAAAAAACCAGAAACCAAAGCAAAACACCTAAGTGTCTAAATATGCACGACGAACCCCACACTAAAGCAATCACCCTCTCGCTTTAAACGCACGGAATACCGGGTATTAAATCAAAACATTAAACATCAGGCAAATAAATAACAAACTAAACCAGAAACCCTTATTAACTAAAACCACCCAAATAAACCAACTAAACTAAGAAACTAAACTAGAGTGAAACTGCGCATCTTCTAGGACTTAAAAGTGATGGTGATTGTGACCCTCAGGACGTTTAGTGCATACCCACAAAAACTTTAGCAGTGTATACCCACCTTCCTTTAACAGTAAGAAATAAATAGGTATAGGCAGACGGCCAGATCTTCGAGTACTGCAGAAATTTATATTATAGGTGCGGATAAATATTGTGGCGACTGTACTCGCTTAAGCATTGATTTGTATTAATTAGTAGATTTTGCAATCATCTTCAACGAAGATTGTTTTGTGGCTTGATTTGTTTTGTTTGGCGTTTTGCCGCCTATTTTTGATCGTGTATCTATGGGAAGGAAGATTGAAATTAGAATATAAATAAGTTATAGAACGATAGGGAACGTTAGGGACGAATTTAAGCTGAGGTTGGAATAAAATACTTCGACTAGGTAGGACGATATTAAAAATTTATAGTGCAAGAACAAATTGCTGGATTTGCTGTAAGCAGAGCTGGTGGCTGCTATCCAGTATTACGGATCATTTCGGTTATACTTTTTGCTATTATCTTGTTGATCAGACACACTCCAAAGTCAACGCTAGGGATAACATTATTTAAACCCCAACTTTAGTTTTAGGTTATACATTTTATTTATGTTAAATTAATTTTGAAGTCAAATTTATATGAAGCAGGTTAAATTTTTTGCGATTAAACAAAATGTAGTACTTTCGGGTGGAGAACTGGGGACGCGGCAGCTAGTGTAATAACCCGCACTTACAATATACTGTATACTCACACAAAAATTTTTCCCGCCAGGGCCGCTATTCGACCAAAGGACACTTTTGTTTAAATAGCTTGACCAAAATGAATTCTTCAGCGGGAAGGAATATTACAAGACGTTAAAAAACTCGACCCAAACAAACGTAATTCATTTGGCCCCGACCACGATAACCGCACTTGCAACCAGAAGCAAGAAAACTCTTATAAACAGTTCCTTATCGATTCTTATCTGAAGAAAAGTCTCTACTAGGACGCTTGTAATTGGTATTCAAGCCTCTAGTATTACTCTACGTACAAACTTACGCTAATTACCGCATAGTACACGCAACCAAGGATTTTTATCCCGGTTAACATGCATTTACTTCTCATTATATCGCAGGTGATTTTTGACTTGGTTGCACACTATACTTTATTACTCAAGCAGTGATTTTGAATCATAATGACACAAAATCATTCTATTCTTTCACACGGCCAGTAATTACATTCTGGTAACCCACAGCATCACCTCGATGACGCCGTCAGCCAGTTAGGTCTTATAAGCGATTCCACATCGTATTACAAGGAACCGTAAAAGAACTAGATGCGCTACCGTCGCCGACAGCTATTTTCCGAGCGACTGTATCTTCCTTTGGGCTAATAAACTTTAATTAATCCATAATAGTATTTTCTTGGGTTAAATCTGTATATTTATTGCGAAACAGACTCCGCGTCTATACTCCGTTTGTGAACGTTGTGCTTATTAACACACACTCGTGTTAATCTTATAGTTATATTGTACTTGCCTCAACTAATTTGCCCTTATTTCTGTTTGTACTTATTAACACGTATCCATGTTAATTCTGTTCAAACTGCATTTATCCTTAACAGATTTAATACGATTATTACCTGTCACTTTGTACTTTTATTATATATAAGGATAAGCAGCCGTTTGTTCTAGTTTGTGCTCATTAACACGCCTTCGTGTTAATCTTGTAAATATCCATATTTTATTAGTTGAATTAATTTACTTTATAGATATATTCGTGTTATTCCGGTAAAGATTCTTATTTTGCTTTTCTTATTAATCGACTTAATTAACTTAATATACTTTTACATACATGTATTTGTTGCTGCTTGTGCTTATTAACACGCCCACGTGTTAGTCTTGTAAGTAATTAGTTATAGTATCGTATGTTCATTGCCAGTATTGTAAATGGAGGTTCTTTTGCTTGTGTATATATTGACTTATATGTTACAGTAGTGTGTCCTTCAAGATACCACCATACACCCTGGTGTCAATAGCTAGGGTTTTGACAATAAGTATTATTGTAAGATATTCTGGTTACTTAACCTAATTTACCTATATTCAAACATTTAGCGCTCTATTTTCTAACAAAAGTAATCCTGTCTTAACCCTTTACATTCTCTGGTTGATATACCAACCACATAGAGTTAACGTGTTCTCAGCCCACAAGCATATTTATCAACCAGTTATATTTCAAACTATGTTTTCTAGTCGGATAGTAGCCAACCAACATACGAAATATTTAATGAGCATGTGTAGTTCTGCAAGTGGTTGATATGTCAACCTATGTCCATTAGTGTACTCGATGCCACAAGAGGTTACATGTGTTGTGCATTGTACTGCAGGTATGTATACAAAATACATGTTGCAGTATGACATCCCTTAAGCATTTTATGAAAAATCAACAGTAGAGCATTAAAAATATACTATTTTACTGGAAATATGTGTAAGGTTAGGTTTGGCGGGAGAAATTCTCTTTTCTTGTAGTGAATGATTTATTTGTTAATATATTTTTAGCTACAGTTAAAACATATACCCCATAGACTTATTTTCATGATATACAGTAGAGGTGTTTATTATGGCTAAACAAATATATAATAATATTTCTAGACAAGATAAATTTGCATAAACTAGAAAA
Source organism: Platerodrilus igneus (assembly GCA_036346225.1). Classification (NCBI taxonomy): domain Eukaryota; kingdom Metazoa; phylum Arthropoda; class Insecta; order Coleoptera; family Lycidae; genus Platerodrilus; species Platerodrilus igneus. The sequence continues at coordinate 2,674,624 of JARFIW010001112.1, read as the reverse complement.
TCTGCCTCCAGATGAGTTCTATGACTGGCTTGATGGTAATTATACCTGCGGAACAAGCTGTGGATTCGGAGTGTGAAAGAGATACGTACATGTGATTTTCCAATGCTCCACCCGAAAGTACTATATTGGCCAGGAAGCGAGTTTTTTTTACCTCGAAAATTTGGAATTTTGCCGAACCCTTGCTGTTCCAAGCAAGGTAGGGATCTTTAAAGTGCGTGACAACACTCACACGGGACTTCCATTTTACCTCTCATCCGAACGAGGGTGTATTTTTGTGAAAAATGTTCGCCTAACATTTTTCATGCGGACCGTGTCGGGATTTGAACCCGGGACCTTGGGTGTAGTAGTCACACACATACCAACTACGCCACAGAGCCGTCCAGTGTGATGGAGATAGCGATGCTGATGACGCTACATATTATTCCGGTAATACAAGTTCCACATTTTCAGGTTGGTATTGTAGGATTGACCGAAAAATAAAATATAAACCCGGATTTAAATAATTGAATTACTTTATTAGCATAAATCATAAACTTGACAGGTCGCCGCGTCATAATCGCGATCAATAATAATACGTATCTGCAGGGTTGCCAGCATTCAAGCATGGAAAGTGTATACAAAGCCATTTACAGTATCTAAATAGAATGTATGAAAGTTAGAGGTGTATCTGAGTACATATTATATAAAAACTAACTCAAGGTTTAGAAGCGCACGTATTGTAGTACGCATTATTTGTAGAAAATTTGTAATAATACTATTACTGGTGGATTTTTCAGTTTCCAAAGACCCGGATCAACCACTAATATCTCAAGGTGCATCTATGTCGAAGTTGGTGAAAAAGCATGTTCGAAGCACTAGAAGCTAAACAAATTTTGTTGATGATCAGTCTGATGCATATAACTCAGACGATTCCATAAAGGATCCTGATTTTGTACCTTAACAGGAAAACCTTGTTAGAGATTTTATTAATGAAAATGGGGAGAATGGTGACGTAGAGAAAGAGGATAGCCAAGGGGATACTGTAATCGAACATGATTATAATAATGACAGTTGCTATAAGTATAATTTCACAAAACGAGCAAGGGTGCCTAAAATATATTCAAAGTTTACATTTTCTGAAATGGTTGTCCCAACTAATACTGTTAATAGTCCCTTGAATATCTTCAATATGGTCTTCACTACTGATTTACTTCAGTTGATAGTTACTGAATCAAACCTTTATGCAAATACAAAAGGCGTTTCATTGAATCTATACATAGATGAATTGAAAGCACTTATTGGTGTACTAATAATAATGGGTTTTCATAAGTTACCTTCACTCCGATATGAAAGTTGATAGGATTGCAAATGTACTAACTCAAAAACGTTTTTTTACAGATTTTACGTAATTTGTATTTGAACGATAATTGTAAAATACTGTTTCAAAAAAGTCCGCATTTTGATAAACATTATAAAATTGGACCAATGATAACGATTCTGAATTCAAGTTTTCAATCGAATTATATTCCAGATCAATTCCTTGCAATTGAGAGTGTGGTGGGTTCAAGGGCCGAACATCTTTGAAGCGTGTAACAAATACGATTACATCTTTCATCAATATACGCTTTTGTTATAATTATTTATTTAACAAAGATCCTTTACTGTATAGAAAACACCAAATTCCTATTTCAATAATATAATTTCTATTTGTTACTTAGAACTCCATCTATGTTTATGGACTTGATGTAGAATCTAGGTTTCCTTTTTGTCTGTGTATATGTGTTGCTGCAATAAATAATTCAGTTCTGCGCGTGCTTGAATAATAAATTGCTTTGATTCTAAAGTTCGCTATTAAAGGTACGGATGTGATCGCATAAACAAATTTGTGGCGAGGTGGGCCAGCAGGTTTCTTGGAATACATGCAGTCCCAAAGGCAGGTGGCATGGTCACAAAGAATACCGTTGTACCGATCCATAAGTTAATCGACCTATTGTGGCTTTAGAGTAAACATCATCACGCGCAAGTTTTATGTATATACCTAGTAGATAAAGTATTTTTTAATTATGGAATATAACACAGTCTAATTGTTTTGAAACACTAAAACACAAGTGTTTTTGTTATGCAGTATTGAAAGTTCAAATTGTCGAGTGTTGCAATCTTATGGAGTTAATTCACTTAATTTTGTCTTGAATGGAAGTCAAGCTGTAATGCCAAACACGTGCGAACCTCGCATACCTGTTGTTGTAACTGCACACGAAGATTAACGAACGATGATGTCTAGCGGATTATTTTGGGTGAGTGCTCTCTAATTCTAATTCAATTTTCGTTTCACGGAACCATTAGTGGAAATGTAATAATTTTTTTTGTAAATTTTATATAGTGATTTAAATGGGCATACGTAATTTTTAGTTCAAAATTTAATAGTTAGATATGGTATAAATGTTCGTAAGAACGCAAAGAAATTTCTATAAGATAATTTTATTTGACTTTAAAAGGTTATACCAAAATGTGCTTGTTACTAAGCAGGTGACATATTATAAAATCCAGCTTTTTTTGACAGCACAATTAAAATACAGATTAGTTCAGACCATAATGATATTTGACCTTTGGTTCAAGAAATTAATTAATTAAAAATGTCAGTTCTGCAGTTTATGAAAACTCAATACATTTAATTAATAATATGTAAACCAAAACAGGATCCTTTTTCGGTATCAAGTACAAGTTGTAGAACATTATTAAAAACACAATAATTTTCCTAAAGAACTCAAATAAATTAGCACTTGCAAAATTCATAAAAGTATTATGAGACAACTCCTAGATAATTTTAAATATAGATAGGTAAAAAGCATTAATACATGTAGAATTGTACAAGTGATGTATATTTCTTTAAACCAATAGAAAGTGGACTAAGTTGTTTTAAAGCTTTCTTTCATTGAAGTTAATAATAATTTTTCTATAAAAACAAGCAACCGAATTCATAAAACTTTTGTAGTGTGGAAAAGAAAGATAATTAATTTGTATTGGTAAGATAATTTTTTTGAGGTATAATCTTAACTAATTAATCTTTTTGTAATTAATTTTTTTGTGATAAAGTAACTAGGCTCTAATGTAGCCTTAGTTCTACAAATCTTTTTGAGGTGATTAAATTTTCAGATAGTACGATATTGTCGTTCCAGTTCAAGTTTGCAAAGTCACAAGTAAGTATTATGTTTCTAGGCTTTGCTTGTTAACGAGATGTTTTTTTTCGAAGATTTCCGCATTTTGTCTTCGAATCGTTACTCATTATAGCTGTTATTAAGATACGGTGGCGTCCATTAAAAATTCGTTTATTATCGAATACCATTCTACGACCCTAGTTCATAGCTCTGCCCTAAGTTGAAGAAGCTTAGCTGGCAGGAAGATCTCTTTAGAGGGCCCTATTATACTCAAAGCCGTTTTCCATACACTTTACCCTGAGTTTAATCCTTAGACAGAAACCCCTCATAATTTATAGGGCGCTGCCGCCTATAAGGTAAAATAGTTACATTATAAAAAAAAAGTGTAACAAGCGGTATATGCCTATGAAACCCACTGAGCGTGGCATCAAAGTTTGGGGAATTGCATGTTCTAAGTCAGCTTACTTACTTTCCATTGATGTGTATTAAGGTAAATCTAAGAATGAAGAATAATCCAGAACGCTAGAAAATTGTCAAAATGTTGTTTAGAGAAAGGCTATTGCCTTTAGTTTGATAATTGTTTTAGCACATTCAACTTGTTGTCAACCCTTTTAAAACACAATACATTCGCTGTTGGAACATTTCGAATAAACCGAAAGTATTATCCCAAAAGTATTATAACTGAAGACAAAAGTTTAAAAAATGTGACACAGACTTTGCCATGTCTTCTAATATATCAGTATCTAAACGTTCGGATCGCGGTAAAGAACCAGTTGTTGTCATTAGCAACATGCATAACCCCAGCGAAATGACAATGGTACAAAGAATGAACAATTTTGGTATCAAAGAAAATGTTATTTGTCCTAAGTCTATACGCGACTAAAACGTGTACTTGAACGAAGTAGACAACTTTGATCAACTTGTTGCCTGCTACAATATATCCTGGAAATCTAGAAGATAGTGGCTGAAGCTATTTTACCACTTTGTAGACTGCTCCATTGTAAATTCTTGTTTACTATACAAAATTCAAAAAGCAAAAGAAAAATTGAAACCCATCACTCAACTGAAATACAGAACAATATTAGCAAATGAATTTATCAATACCTACTCTGGTCGTAAACGCAGAGGCCCTCCACCTACAACGTTCAGAAAAGTTCAGAAACTAGGAAGGAGGAATGTTAGTAACGATAATACGAAGAGGCTAACGCAAGTTGGAAACCACCTTCCTGTAAAGAAGACATCTACAAGGTGTGCTCTATACAGTACCAAAAGCAAAAGCACTAGGTCACAGATTTTGTGCAAAGTGTGCAATGTTGCTTTGTGCTTGAAATGTTTTGCACCATTTCATTCTTGAACAATGATGTGTAAAAATTTTGTAAAATGTTGTCAGAATAGACAAAAAGGCATGTCATTGCAAATGGTTGATATAGCAACCAATGAACATACTAAGAATATCACAAGTCTAGTTGTTCATTGGTTGAAATATCAACCGTGTCGTTCTTGTTATAATTTGTTTAAATGATTGGTAGTAAGTTAAATTGTCAATAGTTAGTCCATTAGGAACAGTTTGTACCAAAATAAAAATTTAAAAGCAAAAAAAAGTGTTGCACCATAAAGGTTTAGAAATAAATAAATAGCCAATTTGCTGTAGTTTTGCTATTCAGCTCTATTTATTGCAATAGGATTGCGGTTGTTTACCAGTAGTCGTTTTACTGTCTGAGCGAGTTGGCACAGGGCGGATGTCCTGTGGCGCGAAGTCTCTTGTTACGAGGCAATGGTACAAAAGTAGCTTGTAGATTGCTTTTGTGTTGGTTTCCATCATTGTGTGTGTGTTATTCTGATATTGTTCGAAAACGACTCTCGTTTGCTAATTACTGATTCAGAGGGACTAGAACAGTGTTTACCGTTTATTGAGCAATCATTAAACAATATGATACGCACGCGATTGTAAGTGTATCCAAACGCTCAGAACTGTTTCTGAGTGAACGTTCGTCTTGAACCTTTACGAGTTAAAATATTATTGTCTAACGGCTTAACAAACTGAAGATGAGGCACGAACACCGGTTCTGACTTATGAGTCCGTGTGCTAGCATTTCACATATAACATGGCTGTCCAACTGGCGGCCCGCGGGCCGTATACGGCCCGTCAAATTATTTTTACGGCCCGCGAGTACATTTTACTATAAATAAATTTATGTTACTAAATTATTATTATTAATATTAAAATTATTATACTATGTGAAAATTTAAATTTAATTTGAATTTAAAGTAGGTACTATTTAGTTTGCCTCACTTCACTTAACCTGGCTGAATACAGCAGCAATCCGTTTAACGTCTGATGATTATATTTGTGGTTGGTTGTTGTTTATCTATGGTTGGCGCACGTGATGCGACCACCACCCTGCGCTATTTGGTTGATTCATGCAATCGTCCGAGTGCAGTCTTGTCTAGAATTTGTTGAGGGGTGGCTGTGTTACAATATTATTAACTTAATTTCATATTTATTTATTAATTAAAATAATTATTGAATATGAGTGCTACTAATAAAAAAAATAGACCTCGAAAATCGAGAATTTCAAGATTGCTGGGAGATTATTTATTTATTCTGAGCAAGAGTGGTAAAAACCACTGTGTTTGGAATGTTTACAAATCTTACCTGTGTGTAAAGAATATAACTTGAATGCCATTATCTTTCCATGCATGAAAAAAGTATCATTTGTACACGCGAGACATAAAAATACCACTAGTGAAAGAAATGAAAAAGCAGCTGGATCATCAAACGAATTATTTTAATCAAGAACCAAAATTTCAAGAAGCATTTGTAGCTGCATCGTTTGAAGTTTGTTTAGAAATAGTAAAAGCAAAGAAGCCATTTTTGAATGGAGAATTAATTAAAAAATGTGCCATAAATATGGCTCAATCATTTAATGACAACGAAATGGTAAGAAAATTTCAAACAGTATCACTTTCTCACCAGACTGTACGCCGACGTGTAAACAAGATTAGCATGCATGTAACTAATAAATTAGAAAACCTAATCAATAGTTGCTGCTATTTTTCGGTAGCATTGGATGAAAACACAAACATTTCCGATACAAGTCAAATGCTTATTTTTATAAAAACTCTAAATGAAAACTATAATTTTTCAGAAGAATAATACAATACAATCATTACACGGAACAACAAATGGTGAAGATATTTATAAACAATTAAAATGTGCAGTAGAAGAGTATGGCGGTTTTGACAAGTGCACTGCTATTGTAACCGACGGTGGTAGAGCTATGGCGGGCAAAACTATTCAGCTCGCAGGACTTTTGAAAAAAGAAGGAATAACATGTGGTATGCTACACTGTATTATCCATCAGGAGGCATTATGTGGTTCATCCCTACAACTAAAAGACGTAATGGACAAGGTTTGTAAAATTACCAATTAAATTCGCATCGGAAATCGTTCTCTTACACACCGAAAATTTAAAACATTTTTAGATGAATTGGAAACTGAGTATGCAAATCTGCTGTTACATAGTAACGTTCGTTGGTTAAGTGCTGTAAAGTGCTTGAGGAGATTCTTTACACTTCGAAAAGAAGTTTATTTTTTTCTCACAGAAATTGCCGTCGATGAAAATTTGACAGTAAATTTAGTTGATAAAAATTTTATTTATTCACTTGCTTTCCTAACGGACAATACAAATTATTTAAATATTTTGAATAAATCCTTGCAAGGACAAGATCAAACTGTGTGTTGCCTTTATAAATATGTTACTGGATTTTGAAACAAATTAAAATTGTTAAGGTTTAATTTCGAGCAAAATAATTTATTTAATTTTGAATCTTGCAAAGAGATCTATGAAGAAATGAAAGAATGTAATATAGAGGCAAATTTTTAAATATTTCTACCCAAATTGGATATGCTAATTACAGATTACAATGAAAGATTTTCTCAATTTGATGATCTTAAACAGTCTATTGATTTATTTTGTGATCCAATTAATATTGATATCAACTCCGTTGATGTTAAATATCAAACAGAATTATGCGACCTGCAGGCTGATCCATTTTTTACATTTCGTGGAGTAACTGGAATAGAAATATTCAAATTTTTAGATAAAGAGAAATATCCAAAATTGAGAGATTTTGGACTTCAAATTGTATCTATGTTCGGAAGTACATATATCTGCGAGCGTGCACACTCCGATATGAAATATATAAAATCGACGTTTCATTTATCAACCTTCTTGGCCCCTGAAATGTTTGGTGAAGAAAATATGGCCTGCGGGCTATGATAAGTTGGACATCGCTGACATATAATATGATTATAAGCAGTGTGTAATATTTAAATAAACAAAGAAGCATAATATTTCTAACAGACAACAAAAATATAATTATATAGTAACACATAACAATTACTGTCGAGAAAAGTTGGTAAACCTTGAATAAAACTGCAACACAGTTTAGCTGTTATACGTGTAGTTTAGGGAAATTCCCATGTAAAACCATACCAATATAGTAATTTTCATAAATTAACAAATAACATGTATATTAACTCGCTCTTTCCATAGCCACATTCTAAGAAGTATATTTATTGCCTGGCTATACATTTAAAAAATAATCAAAGTAAATTAAGAACAGTGGAACACTGTAATTTGTACTTAATGGGAGTTGTTTTAAATATTGTTTACTTTCAGCAACAATGATAGTGGTGTTATGACTACACATTATTCTAGTATAGCCTACCAAGTTCATTATAAAGTGTTACAGACCAATATCTTAAAATAACGGGAGAGATAGAAAACAAGTCTTCGACAACTCAAAATAATCACATGGGGGCCACTTTAGCATACCTCAAGTTTTTATCACTTCTCCCGGTGGGATGTGAGGGGTAATCGTATTTGCTTTCATGACGCATTATATATAATTTTACATATTTCGATTCTGTACATAATCCTGATTAAAAAGTTACTACAATAGTACATACTTAAAATTAACAGTTTCCGTGTTTGCAGGCAATTGCTTAACATTTTCGTTATGTGCTAATTTTATTTAAATTTTGTTTTGACGTAAGAAAATCATTAGCTTATTATTTAACAACTGTCAAACTCAACTAGTCAAATACGTCATCTTAATAGAATATCGTAAATCATAAATAATGAGTAATTTTGATCAGTTTGTAAACATGTTACTCGTATTAAGCGAACGTGGGACAAATTATCGAAATGCAACCGTAATGTACAATGATAGATATCCGAAAAGAATTCCAAAATCTCATATTGCTTTTAAACGGCTAGAAGATCGCGCACGTGTATATTTTTATTACTAAAATCTAACAGAAAAAATGCCGGAAGAAAACAAAAACAAATGAAATTGTTGCGGTAGGTATTTTAGGAGCAATTTTTTTAATCTGCATATTGACGTTAGAAAACTGTATAAAAATTCTGAAATTAGTGCATGCTCCGTTTAAAAATTAGTATGTAATTATAAATTTCACATATACAGTTTGAGTTTGCACGAGGCATTATACGGAGACAAGGCCGGTTCTAGTATGTTTTGCGCTATACGCGATAATGTTATTTGTTGCGCCCACTAGTGGGTAGTTTTAACTGATTGACTATAGCTAATCTTAAATGGCGAATATGAATATTTTCTTCAATAACACAATTCCAGTTTTTTACTACATAAACGTTCTCAACATAACATCTTTTAATATATATATATATATATATATATATATATATATATATATATATATTGCCGTTGAACTCGGGTAAGATCCTCACCAACAACAATATTTTCGTATATTTTATATATTTTTCAAGACTCGAAAATTTAAAAATTAAATAATACAAAAAAAAATATCCTTACCCGTTTTCCTCTCTTCCTCTGTTGAATGGCCTTCTTCAACTGCTTCCGGCTAGCTCATTTGGACCTCCTTTTGGATATCTATATTCACTCTCAAATTCTATCATTCACGCACACTCCCAATAAAACCACAAAATATAACCAACATACAATCTTTTATTTATTCCTATTTACAAATGCAATTCAACACTGTCCATATTTTATTGTTCACGTTACACTTCAGTAACTCTTATTTTGTAATGTCCTGTATTTACCTTTCTAAATCATCAAACACATAAAATGTACTCGGAGTAAATGGACCTTGAATAATACCTTCTCTAAAATTCCTTCTTTATAATTTAATTATTTATTTTAATAATCTAAGTAAACTGTGGGGTATGGTGAGCTCATAATAACCCAACTAATTCTGCATAATGTATGCGCTTCTACTTCGCATACTCTTAAAATAAAAAAAAACAAAGCCATGTACTCTTAACAAAATTTCACGTTCTTATGGAACGTTTAAAAGCTTTCTAGACACCTTCAATTTCTAGTTGAATACCGTAATAATGTTATTTACACATATTCTGTTCAATACGTAAATAATTCACACTACCTTGAAAAACACTCTCATACGCCACCCCAATATTTACAGTTTATAGGAATCACAATTTTAAATCGTTACCTGGAAAGTTCTAGAAGATCTCTGCTCTTGTGGATGATGCCATGTATTTTTCTCCCTGGTCTGCAGTTTCTCGCTATTACTAGACGAACTCCATCTCAGTTGATCCGCCAACGCCGCCTTCTCGGTGTAACCAAATTCCAATTTTCATTTCAATTATACTTCTTTCTCAGTAATCTACGTTACTTAATGTCCCGACACGAGTTGATAAAATTATAGGTGATACCTCAAAAAATCTTAATCTCGGCACACTAACCGCGTACTAATTTAATTAAGAGGCTACCACCAAACAAAACAATTTAAATGATTTTGTAATACTTACACTCGTGCTAACTTTCATACGTGCTTTTGGGACGATCGAAATAATAAGGGCTTTAATAATATTCTCCTAAACTATTTATATCTTTTTAATGTAACTTCTCCTGGCCACAGTTATCCGAAATCCCCTGGTCACAACAATACATTCTCACAATTTTGCACTCAACCCCATTTTCAAATCCGCGAATTTCAGTACCTCGTTATAATATTTCAAGAAAATTACGCTACACTATCCTCGTGTTCATATCAAGTCAAACTAAACATACCAACCAATCGTAGCTCTAATGACGTTTTACAAATCCTTCCTATACTATTGTGGTCTCGTGCTTATACGTTTTCTACGTCTCCTTCTAACCTTGTTTGAGTGGTAGAAAATCAATATCCTTGTTTGTGCGCTGTCTAACTACACGTGGACTTTCTCATTAGCATTTCATGCTAAAACATCCGACCGTTTGAGCACTCCTTAGAATAATTTGTTCGTTATCTACAAATTAAACAGAACTTGACATTTAGAAATACGCAGGTGTTCAATCGTAACGTTTTAAATAACACTTCCCCGATTTAGAGTTCGGCGTATTTCTACCCTACTGATATATTTGTCAAATAGCAACGCGTTTCATCTTGGTATCATTGGGTTTTTACACGCTTTTATGCAAATTATACATCAATAATCGTTCAATTAAATTCAAATTAATTAATAAATTAATGGCATTGGCTTCTACCATTTAATTTCTTTGCAAACCCACTTAAATTTCATTAATTATTTATAAAATTTCGTTAATACCTGATACTTAAAAATGAATTAACTAATATAAATTTCGCACGTAATTTCCGGTTATTTTTTTTATACAGGGTGTTTTGAAATTGTTTCTTTTATATTTATTTTGATCTTTTAAAACCACTATAATATATATATATATATATATATATATATATATAAATATCACTCTTGCCATATAAGTTGTTGTAGTAATAATGTAATTATTTGCTTAATCACTTTACCTTTCCAGTTTCCAAGTTACTAGGTTTCAAAATGTTTATTTTAGCTGTCAAATTGTTAGCTAAGTTTTTAGTTGATTAGAATCTTATAAAAGGTATAATTATTAAATACACGATTTTATTATTACAATCTAATCAACTAACATTTCTAATCATTGACCTACATACTATTAATGGATAAATTACTAAAACCAGATCGGTTTGATTCTGATCCATGCGCTAGTGAAGAATGGAGGCACTGGATAGCTACGTTCGAAAATTTTCTGAGGAAAAAGCTAACCTTGCTTATCAATCACATTAGTCATAGTGTGTTTATCTTTGTAGAAGACTGTTCCTCTTATTATGATGCTAAAAAACGTCTCAACATTTTATTTTCTAAAACGAAAAATGAAATATTTGCTAGACACAAGTTGATAACACATAAGCAGTGCGCTAGCGAAACTATAGATCACTTTTTGAATTGTTTAAAGCAACTTAGCAAGGACTGCGATTTTAAAGCAACGAATAATGCGGAAGAGAACTGTGATGATTACATTAGGGATGCCTTTATAAGCGGGTTGAATTCACAACGTATCCGGCAGCGTCCTTTGGAAAATGCAACCCTTATCCTAGATGCCGCGGTTACGCAAGCCTTCTCTCTGGAATCTGTCCTAAAACATGCTGAAGCTTATGTTCAACCGTTAGATAACTTAAGTGCCTTACCTGGGAAATATGATACTGCGGGCGAGAAGTTGTTGAAGCCAAAGAATAACTGTAATAACGTGTCAATCTCTTCTAATCAGGAATGTTATTTTTGCGGGAACAAAAGACATTCTCGTGCTAATTGCCCTGCAAAAAATGTGACTTGTAGGAAATGCAAAAAGTATGGGCATTTTGCTAAACCGTGTAAATGGGGGAAGGATATGGATAGGACGACTAATGCTTGCCTCGTCGATGACTCTGAACAAATTGTAGCTGCTGTTTCTAAATACCGATCGAAATTCATGATTAAGATTAAAGTCAATAATTTTAATACTGACGCCTTGGTAGATACTGGGAGTTCTGAAACTTATATCGATAAGGATTAGGTTTCTTCTTAATATCACTACGTATCCCAGTTCGGGCCTTATATCTATGGATTCAATATCACACTAATCTAGAGTCGAGAGGCACTGTTTTGTTGATTTGGGGATACTGAATCACAAGTACGCTAGTTAAGCTGACTATCCTTTTCAAACTTTTTACTGATGTTGTAATTGGCCATGATATTCTTAAACTCCACAGTACAGTGAACGTGAGTTTTGGAGGTTCTAAAACTAGTTTAAATGTATGCAACACTACTTGTGCTAAAGTAGATCCTACAGTGTTATTTTCCAACCTGGCCTCGGACTGCAGGCCTATTGCTACGAAATCAAGGAAGTATTCATGCGAGAACGAGAAACTCATTAATCAAGAAGTTATACAGCTGCTTTGGGAGGAAGTTATTGAACCTAGTCGCTCCCCTTGACGTGCCCAAGTGTTTATCACAAAGAACGCTAACCATCGTAGAAGAATGGTGATAGACTACTCACAAACTGTAAATCGTTTCAATTACCTTAATGCTTAACCGCTGTCAAATATAGATCCAGTGTAGTACCTTCGGGTGGAGCATTGGGGACGTGGCCGCAAGCATAGCGGCCCTTAATTAAATTATAATGTCAAATATAGAAAAATTTGTCTCTGAAGTAGTAAAATTCAATATATTTAGTACTATTGACCTACGGAATGCTTATCATGAAATACCGCTACGGGAAGACGAAAGGAAGTGTACTGCTTCTGAAGCTAACGGAAAACTTTACCAATTTTGCAGAATTCCGTTTGGGGTAACTAATGGAGTAGCTTGCTTCCAGAGAGTTTTAGACGACATAATCTCTAAAGAAAAACTTTCAGGCGTGTGTGCCTATCTCGATGACGTAACAGTCTGTGGTAAGAACCAAAAGCACGACGAAAACCACAAAAATCTTCTTGCAGTTTTCTCAAAATACAATTTTACGTTAAACGAAAGCAAAAGCATCTTTTCTGTAAACTCCATTACGTTACTAGGGTATTACATTAAAGATAACGTTCTTAGGCCTGATCCTTCAAGACTAGAAGCTCTTTTAAACTTTCCAGTGCCTGAAAACCGTGACTCTTTAAAAAGGTGCTTGCCCATTACTCTAGATGGGTACCAAGTTTTTCAACAAAGATTCGACAACTTGTGTTAACGAATAGCTTCCCTTTGTCTCAGTCTGCTGTTTCTGACTTTGAAAGCTTAAAACAGGAAATTGCAAAATCTGCCGTTACAACCATTCATAATGATGTACCGTTCACAGTAGAAAGTGATGCTTCAGAGCACTGTATTGCCGCGACTCTGAGTCAAGAAGGAAGGCCTTGGCGTTTTTCTCTAGTACGCTATCTAAAAGTGAGCAACGACACTCGTCGGTGAAAAAAGAGGCTTATGCTAATGTAGAGCCATTGAAGAAATGGCGACATTTTCTTGTTGGAAAACACTTTCATTTATACACTGATCAGTGGTCTGTTTTGTTCATGTTTGACCAGAAACATAGCAGCAAAATAAAAAATGAGAAAATTGCAAGGTGGAGGCTAGAGTTAGCCTGTTATAGTTTTGACATTACGTATCGAAAAGGTAAAGATAATGTGGTGCCTGATGTTTTTAGCAGAGTGTGTAGTTTGTTTAACGGTCCTAAATATCTTTATGAACTACATCGAACGTAATGTCATTCTGGTATTACGAGGATGACGCACTGGATTCGTTCTAGAAATATGCCCTACTCTATAAAAGAGATTAGACGCGTAATATCTTGTTGTCCAGTATGCGCTGAACTGAAACCTCGATTTGTAAGAAGAGATTATGGACACTTAATTAAAGCAACTGCTCCTTTTCAAAGATTGAATGTAGATTTTAAGGAGCCTGTTCCTAGCACCAATCGTAACATATACATGCTAACCATCGTTGACGAGTACTCTCGTTTCCCTTTTGCATATTCTTGTGCCGATATGTATGACGCTACTGTAATTGGGTGCTTTAATAACTTGTTCTCAATATTCGGTTTTCCATTGTATGTACACTCGGATCAAGGATCGTCGTTCGTGTCGAATGAGCTAAAATCGTATTTAACGCTGCGTAGTATCGCGACGAGTCGTTCTTCACCGTATAATCCTCTTGGTAATGGACGGGATGAAAAGTACAATGATGTAATTTGGAAACCTATTTTGCTTGCCCTCAAGTCAAGGGGGTTACAAGCCTCCCAGTGGCAAATGGTTAGAAGATACCTTACACTCTGTCAGGTCACTACTTTGCACCTCGATAAATTGCAGTCCTCTTGAAAAAATGTTCCAACACAGTAGGAAATCTGCTAATGATAAACCGTTGCCGTCTTGGTTACTATCGCCTGGAACTGTCTTCCTTAAAAAATTTAATAAAAAAAACAAGTATGAACCGTTAGTAGAAGAAGTTGATCTTATTGATACTAACCCCGAATACGCTACTGTTAGATATTCCGATGGCCGTGAAGCCGTAGTGTCCCTCAGGCATTTAGCACCTAGAGGTATAATGACTTGCGAAGAGGAAGCTCAAACTGTAGTCTTAGAAGAAGATAATAACAGGGCTAAATATCCCGGACAATTTGTCAAAAACGACGACCCGAACTTGACACCGATTAATAACGGAGGCGGTTTCGCTGAAAACTGCGACCGTGGCGTTATGGATCGCGAGCCGATGCATGCGTCAGTTCTTGAAATAGAGGAAGCTCCCTCGCCTAGACGCTCTACACGTGAAAAGACTAAACCTAAACGCTTGGAAGACTATGTTCTTTAAATCAGCTGGGGTGATTGTAGTAATAATGTAATTATTTGCCTAATCACTTTACCTTTCCAGTTTCCTAGTTACTAGATTTCAAAATGTTTATTTTAGCTGTCAAATTGTTAGCTAAGTTTTTAGTCTACTAGAACCTTATAAAAGGTAGAATTATTAAATAAACGATTTTATTATTACAGTTGTCGCCGACAATGTTCATATACTTGTTGAATGCTTTTTATATTCCTGGAGTTGTTCAAAACGTTCTGTTGCTGATTGGAGAGCTACATCTAATATGAAAAAGTACATATTCACTTTAAATTTTTGTTATTGGTTCAATATTGGATCGTCATGGCCTTCGAACCCAAAACATCTTTTTTTCTTCGCTTCACAATTTTAGATTCTTCCTTAGACTGTGGTTCGATTTCCAACAATCTTACAATGTCTGTAGCTTGACTGAGCATCAATTCAAACTCTTCATCGTTTCTTATCTTTCTTAGACTGAAAATATCATTTTCAACTGTTTTGGTAGTATTTTCTAAATGGCACGTTACACTTTGTAGCATTATGCTAGCAAAATTAATCTTATTGATCACATTGTACCATGTAAGCAGCGAGCATATAAATGTATAGAATTTCAGTTTTATAGCAATCCCTGTTGCTTCACTTCTTGTTTTGGCACTATGAGTGCCGATTAAATTTGCATCTTCATTTATTTCTATTAAAGCATCATAAATTTTTTTCAAATTAAATCTTAGAGGTCACACAGCTTCTATTCTACTCGCCCACCTCGTTGAGTTTAAAGGCTTTTAAGTTAGACCCTTCAGATGTGTTTTGAAACCAGACCATCGGGATGTTGAAGATAAAAAATGTATAAAGTAACTGAATAGTGTCAAAAATATAACAGTTTCAGTGTTGCAGCTGCAGCATTATTTAAAACAAGATTGAATGTATGATTACTACAAGGAACATAAAATGCTCGAGGATTTTTATTTATAATAAGTTTCTGAAAGCCAATATTCTTTCCCTTCATGTTTGCACCATTATCATAACTTTGTCCTCGGCAACTATACAAGGATAAATTCATATTCAAAAGTTCAAGGAAAAGTGAATCTCTTAACCCTTTGCCAGTGGTGTCTTCAACCGGTAAAAACTCAATAACATGTTCTTCTACCTGAACTTTTTCTTCAACGGAAACAAACTTATTATAATAGGAAGTTGCTCTACGTGGCTTATGTCAGGAGTACAATCCAAAATTACGGAATAATACAATGCAGATTTAATTCTATTTAAGATTAATTCTTTGGCTTTTCCTGCTAGTAAATGGATTACTTCATATTGAATGTTTTTTCCTAAATAATGCACTTGTGTTTTTCGATTTGTTATTCTATTTACATGTTCTATCAAAATCGAGACATACCCACTAAGTAACTCAATGACTTTCAGAAATGCTGCATTATTAGGAGTATTTATTACATCAGATATTCTTCTAAAAGATAAATGTAGTTGAGCTATTATTTTGCAAAAGTTTGCAATTCTGTGTAGGACACTACGCCAGTACAATTTTTCTTTATTAATTATTGTCTCATGTTTAGCATCTATTAAGGTATGTGTGGATAATCCTTTTGAACATTCTACCCACTGCAAAAATGCCTTTACATGTACTCCACATTTTTCATGATGAGTCAAAGATTGGCTTATGTTCCTCCAAACACTGTATCCAGATGTAAATCTATTATTTAGTGTAGTAAATAGTTTGCAACAACAGCAATATACGGTGTGTCCCAAAAGGTTTTATACAAATGGAGAAAAAGTTTATTTTACATTTCACAAAAAAAAATATACTTGATGAAAAGCTCTGCATGACTTGTAGATCCATAATTAAGTACAAAATTTTTAAACATTGGCTGGAATACAGGGAAAATCAAATTCATGATTTGGAGTGATAGTAAAATACGCTCAAATTGTATTGGAGAGCAAAATGTTCGGTAAAAGCATAATTTGTTGCTATTTAATAAAAATTTCAATAAATATTTTGCTCTCCAATACAATTTGAGCGTATTTTACTATCATTCCAAATCATGATTTACATTTTCCCTGTGTTCCAGCCAATGTTTAAAAATTTTATACTTAATTATGGATCTATAAGGCATGCAGAGCTTTTTATCAGGAATATTTTTTTTGTGAAATGTAAGATAAATTTTTTCTCCATTTGTATAAAACTTTTTGGGACACACTGTATACAATTTTGTGTCTTAGAGTATATCAACCAAGTTATTTTAACTTTTTCCCCATTTACTATTATTTTGTAGAAATGTGTATTTGTAAATCTTCTGTTATTTATATCAAACGATATAAATCATTTTCTAATTCACAAGAGATAGGCCCTTTTTCTACAATTCGATCTCTCACTTTTACACCCCTACTAATTGTAGCTCACGTAACAGGGTTATTAAAGTCAAGATTTTCCAACAAATTTCTGTGTCACTATTACTTCTAGGAGTTCTAGGTATTTCTGTTTCCATTTTTCAGTTGTTGAGCCTGATGTAATTATAGGTTTGTCTGATTCTGATGTTTATCCTAATCGCATTGTCGATAATATAGGAAATAGAAACTGGGGAGTAGTAGGCTATAGTAAATCAGATTTCGGAATAATAGATGTTGATTGTCCAAGTCCAGTTAATGTGGTTAATAATGACGGAATTGATAAATGTTCTTCGTTTTTTAAGAATGACAATAAAGTACTACAAGGGTTACACCATTTCTAGCTCAAGCACAGCTCGAAACCACTCCCTTTTCAAAGATCGTTTTAACGCAATACCACACACCTCGCATTTCCAGCAAACAGTTCCAGTAGCAGTTTTCAGAACAGACCCAGAGCTCATTGTTCACGAATCCACCATTTGCCCCTCCGACCAAACGACAGTTGAACAGCCGAGCATAACCAACATTTAGCATGTAACCCCATTTGCACCTCCTTAATCTAACCCCATTTGATTCACTTAAACCGCATACTTTACCGCAATAAATCTTTCCCACTTTACCACCACTTAAACCTTATTTATTTATCAATTTTTAAGCATCCCACCACCGAATCTTTGAATTTTTTAGAACTTCGCCAAAGCCCATTAGCAGCTCCATAATTTTAAGATATTCTTACCTGACATTTTACGTCATAATCATTTTTCTATACATGCCATTCAACATCTTGTTTATCGACGATTTTAGCAGAATTCGAACATACCTTGCCCCTCAACAGCAGCAATCCTTGAAATCGACCACGCCCGCCAACCCAGAATCACCCACCAGGTTTTAAAGTCCACAATTTGTACTTTCTCAAAGCGCGCTAACATCGATAGCACTTTCTTTAGCAGCATGCACTTTTTCGAGACAAAACCCATTGTTCTTTAAACTTCACCATTTAACCATTCATTTTCCAGCACCCATTCAATTTTAATGGGGGGGGGGGGAAAAAAAAAAAAAAAAAAAAAAAAAAAAAAAAAAAACAAATTTTGGCGCAACACAACCCCTTTTAAAAATTTCATCCCCAAAACCCCCCCACCCCCTTTCCCCCCCAAAAATCCCCTGCGTTTTCCCCAAAAAAAACCCTTTTAAAACCCCGGGAAAACCCTTTAAAGTTTTTAAAAACCAATTTAATTAAAACTTTTACCCACCCAAACCATTTTTTAAATTTTAATTTATTTAAAAGCCCTTTTCCCCCCAAAACAAACCCTTTCTGGGGATTTCCCAAACCCCTTTCCGGCCCCGTTTTAACCTGGGGAGGTTTAAACCGGGCCAGCCCCCCAAAAATAAAAATCACTTTACCTTTAACCATCCCTTCCCCCGGGAAACCCCGGCCCCAAATTTTTTGGCCCCCTTTCCCCATTTTTAAAACAACACGAACCCTTTTTAAAAAAACCCTTTTAAAATTACCCCCCCCCCAAAAAACCCAACCCAGGTTGGGTTTTAAAAACACATTTTTTTTTAAAAATCAAACAACCAAACCCCATTCCCCCCCCGGAAAAAAATTTCAAAAACCAAAGGGAAACCCACAAACCCCCACCCCCAAAAAATTTCTTTTCCCCCCTTTTTCAAAACCCTTTTACCCCCCCATACATTTAGGGCCCCTAAAAACCCATAAATAGAACCAAAACCCCCAAACCCCTCTCAAAAGGAAAATTTAAACCTTCCCCCAAAAAATTTACGGGGAAAGTTTAAAAAAGTTTTTAAAAAAAAATTAAAACCCCAAAAATTTAAAAAAGCTCCACTTTTCCCTTTAACCGGAAACCCCTTTTTTCCCCTTTAAAAAAGGCCCAAGGACCCCTTGAGAACCCTTTTCCTTCCAAAAAAAAACCCCCCTTGGGCCGCCTGTCCCCTACCCCAGGCCTTTTAAAAATTTTCAAATCCCTTTAAATTTAAAACATTTTCCGGAAGGGATTTAAACCCCAAAACCCGAAAATTCTTTTCCG
The DNA here is from genome assembly GCA_036346225.1 of Platerodrilus igneus. Classification (NCBI taxonomy): domain Eukaryota; kingdom Metazoa; phylum Arthropoda; class Insecta; order Coleoptera; family Lycidae; genus Platerodrilus; species Platerodrilus igneus. Next base: position 2,655,373 of record JARFIW010001112.1, on the reverse strand, counting down.
TTTTAAATCCCCTTTCCCTTTTCCTTTTCCAATTCCCTTTTTTCAGGGTCCCGGTGTTTTCCCCACAAAATCCTTTCTTTTAAAAAGCCCCCGGAAAACTTTTTCCCCTTTCTTTTAAAAGGCTAAGCCGTTGGGTTTCCCCTTTAAACCCAAGGGAAAAATTTTCAGGGAAGGAAAAAACCCAGAAACCCCAAAATTTCGTTTTTTTCCCCCTTTTAAGGAAAAACCCCCCCCTTTAAATTTTTACCAACCCTTTTAACATTCCCAAACCTTTAACCCCAAAACACCCACCAGCCCCGGAAGGGCCCGTTCGACCCCCAAACCCTAAACAAAATTTGGAAATTTTCGCCCGGTTCCCGCCGTTAACCCAATTTCAAAGGGCAAATTTAAACGAAACTTTTTGGGAAATTAAGCCCCCAAACCAAAATTTAAAGGCACCAATTTCCCTTTTCCCTTAAGGAAATAAACCCCAAACCCGATTTCAAACCAAAAACCCCGGTTGCAACATCCCAAACTTACCAAACCCAAACCAAACCAGGAAATTTCGTCTTTCCCCTTTATGAGACCGGGCCCACCGGCGCAACAAACCCGTAGGACAACCCCATTGCACCCGGGTTTCCCCAAAACACCCCGAATTTCCTCCCACCCCCATTACCCCCCGAAACCCCAATGGGAAACCCCCTAAAATAATTTCATTTCCCCCAAAAATTGAAAACCGGGTTTCAACACTCCGGCCCAAACCAAACCCAAACCCGGTTTCCCCCTTTTCCCCCCGCAGACCACCCCCCACACAGTTTACCATTTCCAAACCCCCCCGCCACCAGGTTCCCCAAAACCAGAAAGGGCCCCGGACCCCCGAAACGAATTTGCCTCCCGGTAAAAAACCCCTTTTTTTTTTATTTTTTCCGACCAAACTCATCCCATCCCCTCCCCCACACCCAAAAAAACCAGCCGGGTTTTTTAACAGCTTTTTCCCCCCTTTTCCCAAACAAAACAGCACCACTTTTCGCCCCCACACCACGCAACCTTTCCTAACCCAAAACCAAAACCCCGGCCCAATCACCCGACACCCAACCCCCCCTCCCCATCCCCACCCATTTTCTTTCCCGCCAAAACAAACCCCCCTATCCCCAAACCCAAACCCCCTCACCAAAACCCCGCCCCGATTGTTCCCCAACCCCCCCCATCGTTACGAAAAAAACCCACGAATTCGATAAACCCTTTTAACGCAAAACCCGGCACGCCAAACCCAAAACCCCCCAAAGGCCCAGCGAAACAAACCACAAACCCCGCACCTCACCGCCCAACAAAAACCCCCATTCCCCAAACCCCCCTTTCCCGGGAAACCCCAAAATCCCAATCAACCCCAAGAAAGCCCGGCCGGGTCGACAAGGGCCGGAACCCCCGGATAGCCCGGGAACCCCAAACCCAACCACCCGGCACAAAGGACGAAACCCGATTTCCACCCAAAGGTTTTTCCGCATTTTCCGGGAAACCAAAATAAGGTTAGCCGCCGCGGCGCTGACCCAACCTATTATTTTTCCTTTTATCTAACCTAGGTCCACACTTGGTTTTAATGGAAAACCATTAAAAAGCAATTAGTGTTAAGGTTTTTAATGAGAAAACTCATTAAAAAGCAATTAGGTCATATGGTATGTGGTCAATGGTCATTTATGGTCATGTGGTCATTGGTCATTGGTCATGTGGTCATGGGTATCTATGGGGCAATTTCATATGGGGTAATTTCACCCTATGGGGTTAATTTCCCTAACTTTACATCCTACTATATCCGGATATATGTATCGATTGCGGCTTAGGTCGGATAACAACATATTCGACTATCTTCGGCAATATACGCCCCACCTGTAGAATACATAAGAGAACAATTTTTCGTATTCAATTTAGTATTCGATAGTAGCTAGAACGGTAAACATGAGCGTCTCAAAGGTGATTAACGTTTCTCAACTTTGGGAATAAAGTGAAACCGACAAATGAGCGATTTGGATTATGGCTGTTGACAGAAAATATGTGCAACAATAATCTGGTAACAGATATTGGTAATATTTGTTATGTCGAAGGCGAACAGATGCTGACTGGTGGACACACACACCAATTACAGAACCATTTTGTGACAATATAATGTTGGTTAAAATTTATGACCTTTCTGACGCCGAACAAACATCTGCAAGCAAAAGGATGTTTATCCTAAAAAGAAATTTGTGGTGCATTTAACAGCTATCTACGAAGAAAGTTTGACCGATTTGTTTCCGCTAGGCATGGTGTTAAAGCTAAGCCCGTTTTCTCTGGAAAGCACTAACAAGATGGGCAGAGAGTAAAAGAAATTATCGGAAAAGAAGACCTCGAATGCATTAATAAAAATTCCAAAATCCTATATGTGTTCCATACAAAGTGGAACTAGCAGATGTTGTTGGAAACTTTATTGGAGGAACTACCAGATATATTAGACGAACTCGAAAGATTATTTCTATCTTTTGACATGGATGTAACCCAAGATTTTGCGGGTATATTTAGCAAGATGGAGATGTGTAATTATTTAACTACAAACCATAACTTTTGCTATAAGGGCGAATACGAAGAAAAGTGTAATATTATAGTTGACAACGATAAAACTGTAGGAATTGATTGTTTAACATGGCTAACAACCAATGCAAGAATTAAGATATACAACAAATTTGTGTGTCAGATAACAAGTCCTGGTGTTAATAAACAACTTGGCAATCATATACTAGATTTTTACGTTGTCCAGATGTCGTTTAAGGGAAACATTTGCGTCTACTTTGGCAAAGAACATGGTATTACGCGATTGAAGCGACAATATACAATTGTGCAATTGGAAGCAATGTCATGCGGAACGGGTGTATAACCCTTAAAAGACTGTTTAACGTTATTGGAAGATAGTGTTATACTTCCTAAAGGCGCCAATGTACTCGGTACCACTTGCCAAAATGTGGAGTAAGTTATCGGACAAGCTACAAAATAGCTGCTGTTTAGTGTTTAATAACCTGCTACAGTACGTGTATTGGGGAATGGTAATACAAAGAAATTGACGGGCTTGCAGATTGTTGTCCGAAAACCAAAAGAAAGGGAAAATTGATAAAGTATGTGCTTTGGCTTTTAGTTTTAACTATTTACCTGTAAATTATTTGGAGATAGTAGAGGAGAAAGACAGCTCAGATAAAATAAAAATCTTACACAAGTGCTACATTAAAGCAGGAGTACATATTTTACACAATCTGCAACACCATATTCTACAATTCCAAAAGAAATAATCATTTCGGAATTGGGTTGATAGATACGCTAACATTCGTCCAGAGGTTGTACGACAACGCGTAAATATTGGTAGTAAACTTTATCCGTTTACGCTAAAGGAAATTGCCCATTATGATACCATACGCTGTAAGTGGAAGGAAAAGACAACTGAATTAGAGGAAATGGATGCAAAAGACGAAAATTGGGACAATGGAAAACACTGCGACAATACGGAACAATACAAAGATGTGTTAACAAAGAACATCTTATTAGAGAAAATGAGGAAGAATTAAAAGATTATTTTATGTGTCGATGGAGTGACTTAATACATCCGGGTTCTACAAGCTGTTGCATTTGCGGTTAGTAAGAAAGACTCTTTAGTTATGTAGGCGTTCGCGAAAAGGATGGTACTAAACCGTATACTTTTTAAAAGGTTATTCTAAAACGTATTTATCAAAATGGCAGATAACAAAGAAGAACTAAGGAATGCGGGTTTGTAACCTTGGCGTACACCACACGAAAGGGGTTCCCAAACATTGTATATTTGCCCAGTAAAGAACCTTTCGGATCATTTAAAACCGAGGGTCTTACAACCTATAACAACCATATATTCCCAAAAGTGGTGGAATGCAACTACGCAACAGTGTGTGGGAGAAAAGGATTTCTCCAATACCGACAAGAAGAAGTCGATCAAGCTAACAAGATACGTATGCAGGATATAGTGGGAAAGCTGCGATTAAAAGATTGTCACAAGCTGCAAGAATTACACGAAGGAATGGATCTGGTTGTCGGCGGAATCAAAGACTTTAAATATAGAGGCAAACTTCGGTACATTTTACAATTCGAAAACCTAGACGGTCTTTATGTATCAAACTATTGGTTAGAAAAGGAGATAGAAAACTTGGGTATCGATTTAAATTTTAAGCTGCGAATAAAATTAGATAAAATTAAAACCACTGCAAACAAAACATAAAGAAAGGACTGTCTTCTGTGTATAACTTTGTATTAAAATTAAGTTTAAATGACTCCATGCTTGGTATTAAATATTTTTAAATTTGTTATGTATAATGTCAGAATAAACATTTTATAATAGTATATAACATTGTTCTTTATTTATAAAAGGCTGTGACGTTACCACGAAATAGCAGTCGCACAGAAAGGGGTGCCGGGCAGCGAGCATGGGCAGGTGCGTACGCGCATGGGTGGTGGGGGGTGCATGCGCAGGGTGCGCAGGGCGGGATGTGTTTGGGCGTACACGAGGGAAGCGGATGTTAACAGTCACCAAGCATCCAATTTTTATTTGGTGGTTGAGTACTTGTGCGTATGTATCCGGAGTAAAAGAATACGATTTGCATACGCAGTTATTAATAAAATTAGTTTATCGAGGAAGATGACAAAAGGTACATCATTCCTAATAGTACAACAATCTACGCATGGGGGTGTAAAGATATAAGATAGTTGTTTATATTTGTTAATTTTGTAAACCTATTGTATATATTAGTTTTAAGATTCCATAATTTTAAGTTCTTCGCCCACCTTCCAAATCCCTTCTGCTTCTATCCTGGTTGACAGAGTATACGTGTTTTCCACGTGGTATTCGGGGGACACTGCGGTTTTAGATTTCTAGGGAATGGTTGGTTAAAGCATATGTCTTGGTTAGCGAAAAAGGGTTTTAAAGATGGAGTTAAATAAAGATGGGAAAAATTAGTCTTTAAAAGCATAACTTTGTATGGGGTGGTCCTATTTAAAATCTATTTACAGATTTGGGGTCCCTAGAAAAATTTAATATTAGTTGATACCTAGCAAAATATATTTATCTTAAAAGAGTGACTACCCCGTATAATAAATACAATATAACACTTGTCAACAAAAAGTTGTAGGAAAATTAAAGACGTATTTAATGGGGGTCCAGTATTAGAATTTGTTGGTAGTAATGTTAAGTCCTACTGTATTGTAGGCGAGAAAGATACGATTAAAAAGATTAAAGGGGTCTCACGAATTGTAGTTAAAAACCGAGGGTCTTACAACCTATAACGAGCATATACCCAAAAGGGGTGGGCATGCAACTACGCAGCAGTGCGGGAGAATAAGAATTCTCAATAAGAAATTAAAGTTTCATGTACGTAGCACCAGTCATTGGGAAATGGTAGAAATGTTAAACCTATAAAGACGATTATTAGTTGTGGATTAGAAAATAATAATTTTCTTGGACTAAATAAAATAGCTTAGACTTTAATTAATGGTTACATATTCTCGTACACATCCACAAACATCTGTTTATCCACAATGGCGATACCGGTAGTTTTGTTTAACAAATGGTAAGAAAGATACGTCGGTGTTAGTGCGGAAGCCCATAGGAAACAAAAGACGGTGTGGCGGAATGTATGGTGGTTCCGTTAGAATAATCGAAAGTGGTTAATCGATCGTATTAGATGTTTAAATAAGCGAAAGTGTAAAGGCCTACATAAACAAAAATTTAATTAACCGACAAAAGTGCGCGATGTGCTACATTATAAAGAAAGTATGGAATGGTGCTTTGCATCGGTCCCAAAATAAAAAGGGGACTGACTTTTCCAAGCAACTACAAGAATAGCAGTAGCGCAGAGAAGGGGTATGCATGTATTATACAGTTGCTGCAAAATATGTTAGTTTACGCGTAGCTCGGATGTGTAATTGATCACGACTTAAAGATCCTCGGAGGTTTAAAAATTCTCGGCCCATTGTCGTTTGAAAATGTTTGTAAATTATCAGAACAGGAGCGGGTTGAAGTATAATGGATTATTGACTGAGTTTTTCCTACCTTTACGAGGGAATCGGAAATTGACAGACATCGAGCATCTAATTTCTATTTGGACGATATCGAGTACTTACCGGTTCTAGAAATCATTACGTGCGGACCGCTATGCGAAAGTGTAAAAGCCACAGAAGCAAAATTTAATTATCGACGAAAAAGTGCGCGATGTGCTATAGAAAGTATAAAATGGTTTTATTAACAGTAAAAAGGAGAGTGACTTTTTCTAGCAATTACAAGAATAGCAGTAGCGCGGAAGGGTATGCATGTATTATACAGCGCATTGTTGCTATAAAATATGTTAGTTTACGAGAAGCTCGAACGTGCACAAATTAAATTTTAATCTATAATTAACCACGGTCGTAAAATGGGAAATTAATGGTTAATTTTAATACTGCTAAGCATATACTTTCGCTTGGTGATTCATTTGAAAATATTCAAGCCCACCATTTCCTAAAATATGACGTAGAAGTTATTTAAAATTAAATTTTTATTAGTAAGTATCCTGTAGAAACAAGTTGGTATTTCCTTAGTAATGGTTTAAAGTGTTTTTGGTTATAGTAGCACTGCATCTTCTACAGCACGACTTGCACACAATTTTGTGTGTGTGCTACCACCCTTTGGATTTTTAATATGCACGCGATCCGTATAACATGGAAGACGTTTCCGATGTTTTACTAACGGCATTCGCACCATCGACGAAGCGAACCAGGTGCATGCATTGGCGCTAAATGTATTGGACGAGCAGCGAGGATTATGACGTCATTTAGTTCCCGCTGAATCCTCAACTTCGTTCGGTATCTTCGGAAACCTTCGGTTTGCATTCTATAGGGTACATAAAGCAGGTACGCGAGAGTAAACTCTTTAGTTATAAGTTAGTTCGCTTACAAGTCAAGTCTTATAGTGCGGATTTTGTTTTGTACTAAAATGGTACCTGCAAACGTTTTTAAATGCGAGCCCTGTGACGTCTATACCGGAAAATGCTCTCAAACGGCACCAGAACAAATGTCGTGGTGTAACATCGTCCAGGTTGCTTTATACATCCGTCGCAGCAAAGTACTTAAACTGTGGGACTTGCGGTATCGCTTTTACGAGAATGGGCAACTTACAGCGACACAAGGAAAACAGCACGGTATGTCATTAAGCCGTAAACGTTCAGCTCCGCCAGCTGTTAAAGGACCTTGTACGAAACAACCACGAATTATGTGTAAAGTATGCGATTTCGAAATGGAAAACTACATATGCCGCACATTTAAGGAGCAACAGACATAAAATGCATCAGTTACCGCTACTGCGAAGATGGCGTAGAAATGGTTAGCACAGCGTTTAACAACCGTATGGCTAGCTATCGCATAAAGAACGCCAGTGTCGACGATGGAGTGTCCGAGTTTCTTTGGAAGCAGAAAGAGCGATTTATTCGATTAATAAATGAAAAAGAATACAACATACAGCAGTAAAAGTCTATTGCGAACTCTACGGCGTTTACACCAAAATGGGGAAGAGAAGTCCGATGTGAAACCTTTAACACAAAAATGTGGTTATAACGTCTTCTAGTAATCTGGAAAATATGTACGAGGTCTTAAGCGAAACCATGAACAAAATCAGAGGAATTTGAAACATGCGGTCCGGTTGGTCTTTGGAAAAGGTGCTCTATTTAGAAATAAATATTAATAAGTATGACCCGATATGACAAGTTCTAGGTTGAAAATAAAAATTGTAAATATGTATTTAGAAATGTGGTTTACAAAATTTAAACTGTATTAGTAAAATTGTCTGTAATAAAAGTTTTAAGAATGGTTTTAGATTTTCTTTAGGTATAAGCTGCAGGAAATTTATAATTTAGAGGGTGTGTAAAATGGTAAGGGTGGTTCGATTTTAAATCTGTTTACAGATTCGGATTCTACATAAAATTCTAGACTAACAAGATGTGCTAATGTATAAAAATTTATAAGAACGCTCAAAGGTCGCTACAGGTAAGAAATCTTAAAATTGGGGTAGCTCCCTTGGGGGTGATGCAATCTAAAAAATTTAAAGAGATTTGTGTAGCTGAGAAAATTCTAATATTGATTGATACCAAACAAGGTAGGTTTATCTCGTGGGTGGAAATGTGGAGAAAGATTTATCTCGCAGAGGGTATATGTAACTTTGCAGGGCGTGGTCCGATTTCAAATCTGTTTACAGATTCGAATTTGCGTAAAATTCTAGACTAAGAAGATGTATCGCATGACTAAAAAATTTATAAGAACGCTCAAAAGTCGCTACAGGTAAGAAATCTTAAAATTGGGGTAGCTCCCTTGGGGGTGATGCAATCTAAAAAATTCCTAGAAATTTGGGTAGCTGAGAAAATTCTAATATTAATTGATACCAAACAAGATAGGTTTATCTCGAAAGATGCAATGGCTAGACGAAGAAAACTATTTGTTAGTTTGCTTATAGAGCAAAGAGCAAAATTTAGAAGATCAGGACTTTAAAGGGGTATAACTTTGCAGGGCGTGGTCCGATTTCAAATCTGTTTACAGATTCGAATTCTGTAAAATTTTAGACTAACAAGATGTATCGCATGTAAAAAATTTATAAGAACGCTCAAAAGTCGCTACAGGTAAGAAATCTTAAAATTGGGGTAGCTCCTTGGGGATGGCAATCTAAAAATTCCTAGAAATTCGGGTAGCTGAGAAAATCTAATATTAATTGATACCAAACAAGATAGGTTTATCTCGTGGGTGGAAATGTGGAGAAAGATTTATCTCGGGGTGGAAAGAATGGGTGTGACGTAATCAAAATGGTTGGGAAAAAATTCCACAAGGAGTTCCACAGGAGAGAGCAGGTGATTCATCTAAAATAAGACTTTATAGTGCGAATTTACATGTAAATTGGTCCAGATGAGGGAGCAAATGAGGGATTCTGGAGCAAATGAGGTGCTGGTTCTTCACTAAATACTCTACTCACTTCTAAATTTTTATTTTCACTAATTAAGGTAGGTAATTATTTAAAACCTGAATTAAATCATGTATCAAAATACTTATTATCGCGGTTTTAAGCTTGTTATTATCATTAATAGCAACGTACTAAAGTACTGATGTATCACTTTTGCTACCTGATTTAAAATTTATTATCTATATCTATTATACACTACGAACTAATACTACCGTTATTTCGTTAATTTGTACGTAACACAAATTCGTAATTAGGATAATCACTTCTTTTATCATATCACTACCACTAATGCGTTTTTATTACAGACCAGAACGCCCCTGTGCCCTGTAAGTTGCAGTACTTAAGTCATACTATTTTATACGCATATATGACATACTACTAACTGAAACTTTCCTCAAGTAATACGAATACTAACCCAAAAAAAAAGAGTCACTGTTGAGAATGGAATACACAAAAGGTTTTATTTATATCTCTCACGCCCATCTATCTATATCCTAAAGTACAAAATAATTTTTAGCAGATACTAAATCAGGTCATCGTCCGGTGTGTAAAGGAAAATAAATCTGATGCAGATTTCATATGCAAGTAGCAAGGGTTTCCGTTTATTTGTAAGTATAAACATTCTAATATTTTTATTCATATTCTTCAAAAAGCTATAGAAGCATTTACTGTACTTTTTCACAAATTTAAACGATAATCCCACGAGACTTTTATGAAATAATATGCATGAGACGATTTTATTATTGTTTGTTTAGACAGATTTTGCCGCCCCTTGCAATTTTGCGCTACAAGCGACTGCTTGCTCCGCTTGTACCAACCTAAAACCAGCTGTGTACGGAGAAGATTATACTAAGAGTATGCTGTTTCCTACGTGGATAAAAGGACAAATACGCATGAACCATGGTTTTCTAAAACTCATTCCATTCTGTGATGAGTGTAGTTTCACAAACCAAGGACAAGTTAAGAGGCACAATATGCATTATTGAGCAAATGAAAATCGTCGCTGGATGCGTGCTATTACCTATAAGCATCAGTGATCTGTAAATAAATGGTGCGGAGGATTTGGAGACCATATTGTATAATCACATATTTTGACAGGCTATATGGTCAAGCCTAGAAATCTTTTATAATAAATGAGCTTGCTATTCTACTACAAGAAATTTCACTAAACGTACGTCAAGTAATGTGGTTTCTGCAAGATGGAACTCAGCCGCGATACTCCCGATCAGCTAGAACCCCAGTAGAAACATATTTTGATGGTAGATGACAGTCGTTTCAATTGGCCACCTCGTTCGCCTGACATTACACGCTAGGATTATTTTCTTTGGAGGGAAAAAGTAATGGTTACGCCTCCAACTAGTCCAAATATTATGTAGGATAGAACAAAACCATGCTGCCAAAGTATAACTGCCAACCAACTACGTTCACTTTTATAAAACGTATCAACAAGTGTTTGGAAGTTCAAGGACATCAATATAAACACTTACGTTAAACAAATATCTTTAATCCGAGAATTTTATTATCTTGATTTTAACATTGAATTTTACCGCATTGTTAATTATTGAACTATTTGCTTACTATCGATGCAAAACTAGTAGGTTCACTTAGCGTTAGTTTAACCTAAAACTTATTGTATTATTTAAAGCCAATTAACTCGAAAACTGTTAAGTTTAAGTATGCATCATTAGCCATTTTTTACTTAGAATTATGTGCGGAAGCGAAATATATAAAAATATACAAGGTATCTCATAAAAAAACACTCCACATTGCGGAGATAAAGTAAAAAACTAAAAGTGTGACTTAAAAAGTTTGCCACGTGTTATCATTTGTATTAATCAAAGATTTGTTTTTTTCAATATTTTTCAATATATTGGCTTGTAATATTTTAAAATGAACACCCGGTGAAATTCTGTTAATTGAATTTTTCATATATTATATTATTATAAACAGCAATGAACTGGTTATTATAGAATTCATTTTTGTTCAGCAAAAAGTTATAGATGTTCAGCATTTTAATAAAATCGGTATGTAAATATTGTAGCTATTCTTCGCTTATCAACTGTTCTTTATTAACTGGCTACAGGTTTGTTTACTCGTGGACACAGTGAAATTCTAATGTACTGATTACAATTTATTCCAAGCTAATCGCTAAAAATTACACCACACCGATTGTTTAGTACTACTGTTATTTGTGTTGTTGGGTCCTTGGTCTACATACTTGCACACATCAGAAGTCAAGCTTAAATTTTTTCTTTAGTATTTGCCATTTGGTAAGACGCAAGCAGTATGATAATACATGTATTAATTTTATGTAGCTCGAAAATCTATCAAAAATATCGTTACAAGATGAAATAGATAATGAAATAGTCTTAAGATTGAGTTCAGGGTGGTCTGAAAGAATTCGTGATAACCTTGTAGTGTAACAATCTCGCGGCCAACAATCCGGATGCTGTTATAAAAACGTTGGACCATGCCACCATAGGAAAGAAGTTTGTAAGTCGTTGCGGTTCATTCCCCTGGAGATTATGTCAGCGGGATTGTGAATAGATGAGATATGGTTCCAATTATTTATGTCAGAGATATTTTGAATCTCCGCAATACGGTTGCACACGAAAACCTTCCATGAGCGAGGTTCCGCACTTAGCCATGAAAGAACTATTGAAGAATCTGTCCAACAATATGTTGAAGAAATATTCAACTGCAGTGATGAGGTTACCCCTTTAACTAGTTGTGCTAGAAGAAGCTCTCCTGCGAGTTCCAACCTGGGAATGGTGAGCGCCTTAAGGGGGGCCACTCGAGATATAGCGCACAATAGAGTGACTTGTATATTGCCGGTGCAATTTTCCGATCCTGTGTAGACACACATGCGCCATAATCATGCATGGATGCATCACAGAAACCATGCAGTTGGATATTAATAGGATCCTTTAATAGGGCATGTCTTGGAATTTTTATAATGTTGGGATGTGACATTAGGCTATAGAAGTTAATCCAGTGTTTATAAAGAAGGACTGGTACGGGATCGTTCCAATTAAGTTTAGCTAGCCAAAGCTGAATCAAATCAAACTCAGAATAAGGAGACGTTATTTAATCTAGGCGTGCATTTACTTCAGTTCTAATTTCATCGGTTGTATCAGACGACCAAATTCTTTTTAAGTAGCTGTCAAACCTTGTAAGAGAAGCTTTAATTTTAGATCGGCGGGTCACAAGTACTAGGAGTTCAGACTTATGATCATTTTCCATCTTGTTTGATGAAGAATGAGCAATATTAAGTTAAATGAACTCTTAGGAGCAGTAGGTAGCTATAGAATATTAGGCAAATATTTGTCGATATATCAATTTCTCTCTAGTAAATGTACTATTTGAAATGCATTAAATTTACCATTTAAAGCAGTGTATAAAATTAGCTTAGAATTGGTAATTACCTCCTAACTAGAGTTAGATGGTGGAGTAATTAAATTGTATAGTCTAGCAAAACACAAGCTTAGCGATATCAAACAAGGCATTTAATATTCTGAACTGGATATGCAACTACTGGTTTAAGTTTAGCGTAGTAAATCAGAAAGGGCTGACCTGTATATCCGTTTGATGGTGCTTGTTTAGGTTTACCCTGGTGGTTTTGTTATTGGTAAGCTGCAGGTTACAGATGTGGTGGAATTATCCGGCTCGAAGCACATGGTTAGGATTGATTCCCACTTTGTGCTAATCCTTACTTGGATGCAGTATATCACCACTGTGATGTAATATTAAGTATTAAGATTCTTCTAATTTTATGAAGATCCTGATTTTATTGATGACTTTTTACATTTTTTTGTTGACATAAGTTGTTTTTTCAAAAATGCATAGGCTCATATTAAGCTAAATATCAATAATTTAAATGGACTGTAGTAAGTAGTCCGGGCCGCACCTCAGTCAATGCATGCAAATATACGTACACTGATGTGTGTAAGTATGTAGGCCAATGACCGCACAACACAAATAACAGTAGTACTAAACACCAATTTCCTTAAAACGACAATATACTATTTTTTTAATTAACGCTCGAGGCACTATTAATTTACATTTATTGTTAAATATTAAGTATTAATTTCTAATGTATGTCGACCACTGGTTTTAATAATTTATATCAAACAAATTTATTTATTTTATAACAAACTATTTTGTTTTATAATTATTCGCGACTCGGATTCGAACTTAAACTGATTAATCTCCTGAGACGTGCGTCTTTACATACTTAATTCAATTGCTCTAGATTGTTCTGAATACAAAAGAGAAGGATATAGATTTATTTTAAGTTTTATAATGTTCTAAGTACATCTTAGTAGCTGTCAATCATTTCTTTGTGAGTTGATTCATCGAGTATAGACTACTTGACGGCATGTTACAATATCATCGGTAATAATACTATAAGCACTTCAAAATAATTGTTCTCCAATCACAAAGAGTGTCGGTTTGATAGTTAAAATAATCCGATTGCGAAGTGGGAGGATTATTCTGTTAAAGTGACACGATTTGTAACTGTGCAGGAAGTTTGAACTGTATAACCGTATTTATTTTGAAGCACTAATAGTATATGGTACGATTATTTTTTGAGTAAATTTGAACAATAGAAACAATTTATTAATTAGAGTTCATATTATTGCCATAAAAATTACAATTATTATAAACTGCGTTTGTTTTATTTAAGTCTTTGTCTGTGCTGGAAATGTCAATTTGATTACTGTTTACTAAAGTGTTGGAAATTTCGTCGTCACTACTTGATCCTGTAGTGTTTCTTAGGTTAGTTCTTATTTTATTTATTTCACGATTCTCTTGATCTAATTGTAGATAGCGTTCGATAGAATTACTATTACCAAGCCCTGTTGTTTTCATCAGTTCTTTCTCCGATGCACCTGCTTTTGCCAAATGCAAAACGGCAGTGGCTCGGTGAGAATAATTTCAAAATTTCTTGTCTGTAATATTTAAACTACCCAATTCTGCAGACTTTTTGGTCCATTTGCTAATTTCATGCACCCCAATTGGCATATTTTTGTACCAAAGAGATTTTTGAGTTTTCCGGTTCGGATTTACTATCAGAAATAACCTATCTGTTTCAATATTGATGTTTTCACTCCTTTTTAACATTAATTTGTACAGAAGTCTTACTGGACACCGACTTGCTTTATTATAGTTTGATACAAGCCATTTATTATTAGCACACGTTTTAGCTGCTCTCTGTGTGGTTTTCGTAAAAATTGTATTATATTGTATTTTACCTGTTGGGGAACCATCATTTCCAGTTTCCTTTTGAAAATAGTGAACCAAGCATGATACTTTTTCATTTCCTCTCCAAGCAAGTTCTACGGAGGTAATAAGGAAAAATGTTATTTTTAACCTTTATGGTATTTTCATCCCAAGCTTGTCTCATTGCTTAATCCTCATTCTCTTTAAAGCTTATGCACTAACCTTTTCTTATATAGTATTGCTTGAAACTGCCTTCTTTTTGAATCTTTAGCATTACGTGCCGTTAAAAATATGAAACTGGAGAATGACTCAATTACGCTATTAAATTCCTTCATATATTTTTCTTGTAGGCGCTTTGCCGTAACATTCCATATGGTTTTAACCACATTTTCTTTATAATTTTCTCCAATACATTTTCGCTATTGAAGGCTCCATCTTTCAAAATAGTTGCTATCGTTTCAGTAGAAATTAATTCGTTCATTCCACTACAAAGTGTAAAAAACTGTTTCCATACATAATTTTTGATTTTTACTGTATTAAGAGGCACCTATTTTATATACAGGCGTCTGTTGCACTTAATGATCAACTTCCTATTCCACTCATGTTTGACCAATTTTTAATAAATGTTAAAATTTATCTAACTATACATAAACAAAAAGCTTACCTTTAATTCGTAGTCGTAGTTCAAGATAGGCCTAATGCTGACGTCGAAATATTTAAAGGGTTTTGAGTGAGGTCCGGAGGTTTGTTTTCTCCAAATTTTTTGCAGTGAAGTTGGCTGTTGAATCTACACCTTTAGGGCACAGACGATATTAAGATAAGAGATACAGCTTAGGTAAGGAAGTCGCGGGTAAATTTTACACTGCGTTTCACGCAATAAACGAAAATGTCGATACGGTAAGATAGTTGGAGGTCAGATACCTGCAAATGTCCGCTTTCTCACGCTTTCTCCACTATACTTAAAACGTTTTCATTGGGCATAGCGACAACCACACATTCTTCAAGGTATGAGAAAATGCGTGTTTGAGAAATATGCGTTCTTCGCCTTTGGTTCATGAAAAGTGATAATTGCAATTTTTATTCGAAAAACCTAATTCATACACACATTAATAATGACGGGAAAATAAAGCTTTCTCTTTTGGATTAAAAGGCATCCCTACACCTAATATTAAAGCAAAATTTCGTGCAGCCAAAATGGCGTATCAACACACGTAATGCTTAAGATAAAGTATAAGTCAGTCTCCGTAATTTGTATAAATCAAGTTTGTCCCCGAAAACTCCTAGTCAGCGTGAACATTAATATAAGGTAAATGTGCTGCACTGGTACAGACTTTAAGGTAAAGTACTCGACCGGAATGTTGGTACATATTGCGTTCTTTGTTTAATTTCCACATAATGTTGCTAGTGCCCAAATTAATCACCTTGAATTGTTCTATTATTAGTACGATGTAATTTCGCCGTTCCTACATTTTAAAGCAGTATTAGTTGTCTTGTGCGGTAGGTAGTTTAATTTAAAACAAACTTTGTTTCGTTTCACTGAAAACTTTTGTTTATGATATTTAATTTCTTGGGCTCCCTGAGATTAAGAAAAATATATTTTCAGTCCTATGTAAGTTGCAGCACAATAAAATAATTTTAGACATTAGGCGCTATTGCATAAACCTCACATTCTTTTTATAGCCGATTGATGTTTCTTCCCTTTAAAATTTCTTGAATTTTTTCTAAACTTTTAACTTTAGTTTCAGGAACAAATGTCTAAACAAATACCATGCCGAATAAGCGAACCAAAGCAACTCTGTAAAAAGGTGCATGTGCATCTAAGAGGCTCTATGTGAATTAAAATAGTTTTGAAGTAGAACTCATACACAAAATACTAGTCATAATATATGTTCGTAATAGTTAATGCTTTGGCTTATATGCTGGTAGCTAAAAGCTACCCCATTATTACATTTGGCACTACTAGTAATCCAAAAGAACAAAATATATAGTAAGCTACAAAACTCTAAGGGTCGGCCACTTGACACACTCCAAATCATATCCCATGATTTGGAGATTAGTAAGTAAGTTGCAATAATGGCAAGGCAGACTGATGTGCCAAAACACGATTTAAATAGCATAATCCTCCTACCAAACCTATCGATTTATATTGAACTTATAGAAACAAATGATATTCTTACAAAGGTGCAAATTATAGGGAAAGTTGTTGTGTTAATACGGAACCTGAGCTTTCAAAGATAACCGGCATATAAAACGTAATTGCAAATGATCCAGAAAACTACTATAGAGTACGTAGAACCATCAGCATAGAGAGCTTTTAAATTGCTGGTAACTGTGAAGATGTCTTTCAAAGTACCAGATTCCGCCATTTGTCGCTCCACTGTCATTTTTATATTAATTAAATCTTCTTCGACATCTTTTTTCTCAGCCATTTTATAGAGCTGCAAGCTTTTTTTGTGTACATTTTTAGCAAGAAAGAAATATGGTGAATCAGGCATCCAAATAAAAAGTGATTACAAATATAATTGGAAAAACTAAAGATAAATCAGCTGCTGTTTAAATGGGCATATACGATCCGTGGATAATTATAATGGCACTACCTATTAGTGTTGATAAAGTAAGGTTCGCGCTGCCTATATCTCTTACTTTTCCATTACTTCTTCGGTGTATGTCGGCAGAGTTGTGTAAAGTCTACCATCCGATATTCTCGTCATTATTCTGGCAATGCACAAAGTCGTTACATTTTTGGAGAGCATTATTGTAATCCAGAAAATAGTTTGATTTGGTGCTATCACATATAAAGTATATTTCCTTTCAATTACGTCTAGCAGGAAACCGCATATAAGACTAACAACTATAAAACCCAGTGGAGAGAGCATCATGGTGTACGAACCTTTATCTGAAGATACATTAAATCCAAATTCTCCAATAATAGTCTTAGAATTGTTGGAGAAATTGATGTCATTTGAGTACCGCTACCAAGAGTCAGAAATCCGGCTAAAATATATACAATAAAAGTTTTAGTGCTTAATCTGTTGTACGGCATACTTGCAAAAAGTTAAAAATTGCTCGTCTATTACAAAATATGCCTATTTAATACAATGTGATATAGACGTATTAATGTGCACCTTACTAGCAAAGTGTAAAACGATTCTGTAGCTACAGAATTGCAAAGTAGCAGCTATATCCACCTACGATAGTATAAAAGAATTAGGTGTCATTTTACTAAACTTACTGGTTGCGGAAAAAGCGACTACTTATATCTTTTCAAAAATTTTATAATTCTTAGAAAAAGCTAAAGAACTTTACCAAAATTGTTGCGAATTTTATTTGTAAAATAGAACTTAAGCAATTAGTATCACCATAGTTTATTAAAAACTCTCTTTACTACGAAAAGGGTATCATTTTTCTTTGAAATATTAAATGCTATTTGAATAATATAAACTCAAATTGAAACAGCGTAACATTACCCTCATGTAGAAGAGGTTAAATTGAAACAAAGATTCACATGTGATTGATACTAAAATGACTGAAACAAAGACAGATAGATTTAATTTTTATTCACTTGTCATCTCTTTAACATGACTAATAATTGTAGATATACCTAAAGGGTCGGATCATGGACGAAGGGAAAACATTATCACAAGATCTGTGTGCATATCCAATTCTGTGCAGTGTTCAGCACGAATAATATGATCAAAATTCTTATTAAGCAAACAATAATGATTCACAAATATTTTTCCATACTACTTTCTAATGATAATGCTATTATTCTACTTTTGTTAATTTTAAACAAATAGGAGAAAGGTCCAAAATAAAACCATTCTCTTTGATAAAATTTGTATGAAAGGACAGACCGATGATATTATAACTTGATTTTACTTTACCTTATACTAACTGTAGCTGTATAAATCTTGTAATACTGGTCAAAAGTTTTTGAAAACCAAAAACAAAACAGGCGCAGTCGGTTGGAAGTACACAGAGCATTAGTTGACAGAAAGAACAACCTCAAACTATTGGTTCCATCCATTTACTTTGAATCAAGAACATCACAAACCCTCAAGTGGAGAAAAGAAAACCTGAAACTTATAAGTAGGTGTTGAAATTGCTTATTCCTATTTCTTTCTTTCTTTTTCTGTGTACGAATTTTAAGTAACAAACGAAAATTTTTATGTGTATGTATTGCAATTAATGCCAAATAACGTAATTGACAATTTAATTGAAAATTTTGATAATATTAGTATTATCGATTGTAACATACTGTTTTAATACGCTCTAATAGTTACTAGTATTCCTAAAAATAGTTATTTTCTAGTTTAATTTTAGCATTCTAATTATTAGAATGAAGGTCTGCAATTGTAGCGGCTGCGGGATCACCCAAGTAGGTTCCCAGCGAAGTTCCCAGAAAGTTCTAATCCAAGAGTTAATCAATTTTTCTAAAGGCACTTTACTTCAAAGGCACTAAACATATCAGATTAGTTGCTATCTATGATTAGATGTCAATCATGTTCTAGGACCCTATTTATGTCTGGGTGGTCGGAAGGAATTTTTCAATTAGCGGAACACTCAACTAAAAATTAGTTCGGAGAGCTACTTGTGTGGCTATGTTAGGCATTGGCAGTTTAATTAATCTTAAAGATTTACGACCGGCGTATCCTAAGCCGAGTATGAGAGCCAAGAAAGGGGTTATTTTTCAATTAACTTAAATGTATATAAGGATGCCAGCCGGTGGCAATCGGGGTTGTTTATTTCCAGACGCGTTAGAGTCTGAAGCTCGCGGTCTTTGCAAGATTGAGTAAGTGTTTTTATTTCTCTGAAGTCAAGTGCGTGCCGTTATGTTCTAAGTTAATTATTTTTCTGAGTAAGTAATTATTATATATGGTATTACTATGAACTCAAAGCTGTGTTATGCATCATAAGTCATTTATTTGTTTAAATACAATATCTGTCGACTTTCATAACATACAACTTCGGGTTAAATGTCCGTTCCAGTATTTAATCCCTTTAGGTTATTGTTAAAGACGGCATCTTTTGAAGGGTTTCTTATTTTATTGTGTGTCGACGTAGTCCGAGGCTTGTAATAACTAAGCCACGAATTCCGTTATTGTACTATTTGACCCGTGTGAAGGTCATGTTTTCCTGTTATTGATGATCCCGTGATTAAAGGAAGGTCGTTTCAGTATGCAAGTTAGTTAGACTACGGTAGCGTTAATTAATTATATGTATTGGGGTGTTTGCACCCAGAACTGTTGTTAATATTCATAAAATAAGGACTTTAGAATTGTTTAGTTAAGTTGTGTTGTGCTAGCCGGAAACTTAATAACATTTGTCCCTGTGAAGTGACGTATTTTCTGTCTTGCAATCTTAGTTCATCGCCACGAACAAAGTGCGACGAAAGCTATTACCGCGATCGGTCCATGGGCCGTTTAATTCCCATGGTGGCGCCCTATTGTAAATATTGTTAATCACTGTATAATTTTGTATGCATATGTAATTAGGTTAAGTTAGTTAGTAGGCCGTTTAATAAAACAATTGGAATTTTGTCTTAGTGTGTTGTTGTTTAATGAACCTCCCCTTCTCACCGACTGCAGCAGCTGCGAGGCAATGTCCCGAAACGTGAGGGTACTATAGTGTTAGAGGTCCTTCCCATTTATTATTTATTATTAATTGGATACCCTCACGCGGTAGGTAAATATTTAAATTACACGATGTGGCAACAATAGAAGCGAAAGAAATAGCTGGCACTATCAGACCATTCTCAGGTCGAAAACACTTATAATCGATTATAAATTCAATACACAAATATTTTAATCGATAAGGTAGAGCGATGGACAACAGCCAGTGAATTATTTCAGTTTCAGTATGTTCCAAAATCATTAACAAAGTAGGTCATTTCATATTATGTAGACCGGACCTAATAACGTGGCCAGAAATAAAATAAACCCTTAGAAATAAATTTGGAGACCGATTAGATAGGCACGCCTTACAGCAACAATTTATATATTTGACGAAAAATAACTTCGAAATTATTATTGACTATAGAGATAGAATAAAACTAATGAAAATGATATTTAATGTAAAAGTAAACTCTGAAGATATTTTAGCGGAAAACAGAAAAGCTACATTGATTTCCCAAAATGATGCAACAGCGGTTACCGTGTCGATACCTAACACAAATGCAAAATTAAGAACACTCTTAAATTTGCAAAGAGCACGAACAATCGCCGAGGCTAATTTATTAATTGTAAATCATATTTCAATGGAACAGCACATAAATTAGTATATTACATTACTAGCGTGGAAAGTGACCCATTTCACACGAGTGGAAGAGTATTGTCGCACGAGGCGTCAACCGAGTGCGACTATTCCACGAGTGTGAAATGTCACTTCCCACGCGAGTACTGTACACTATTTTTCCGACGACCACCACTAAAAACAATTACAAAATAGTTATTTTTATGCTTATTTGCAATAAATGTGTACGCAATAATGCAAGACAGGCAGACACCTATAAAATTTATTTGACGTTTTGATGTTGAAAGTTCGAACTCTTACTTTGTTTTTATAAAATCCGCGAATCTGTTGCTTTTAGCGTATGCATTCTCAATTTTTATTGAAGAAATCATTTCAATTACAAACTAATATGAGTAATTACATCTTTAAGTAAAACGGAAACTGTCAGTATCGATTTAACTATGGGTATTTTAAACTGTTATTAACCAAAACGAAACGAATGAATGCAAAAAGGTAGAAACCGGTAGTCGTTTGGGTTGCCTAGGTAACTAGCATGCTAACATCAGTCATATCACTCTAGAGTTGAAAAGTATTTCAACACAAGAGTGATATGTACTTTCGCACTCTAGAGTGATATACTTTACTTTCTACATAAATAAGTAGTGTGTAATCTGTTGTTTTCACAAGTGGTCGTCGGAAAAGGAAATATCAATCTCAAAGTAACCAATATCACATAAACCAAAAATGCGATAGTTGAATTCAACCATTCTACAATAATAATTAAAACGCACAAATCCCACATCGAATGAGTAATCATAATTACCAAAATAATTACAGACAACCGTTTCAACAATTTTCACAACAAATATATAACCACAACCTATCAAACGTTAATCACAAACCTAAATATACTATCCAACTTATTATTCCTTACATCAATAACAACAATTAAATAAAATACATTTTCTCACAATCTTAAAATTAAAAGAGGATTAATAAACGAAATAGGTAGGTTATTAAAATGGCTATTCGGTACATTAGATTCCGGAGATATGAACAATATATGACTTTTTATTTTGATTTACTAACAAGTGACGAAAGTTTATAGCGAATTAAACTCACAAATAACATTACTACATGAGATAAACACCTACTAACAAAATTTCTATACCTTGCATGAGAATCAATTTAACAATATAACCCAATATAACTGAGGTTTCCATTTTAGAAAAGGCATTTTCACTTTCAAGCCATATCGATGGCTTAATGACTCAATTGCATTCTATGTAAAATTTTGTTTAATGATTTTGAACTGGCTTTATCATTTGCACACCTCAATATCTTACACAGTTCAATACTTGAATCAACTCAACGAAATTATCTCAAAACTAAATAATATATACGAAGATAATCAAATACCTTACTTACAAAATTATATTTATTATTATTCTTTATTTTCTACACAAGTATCAATTCGCTATAACTTGATAATATTTAAAACTTATACTCTCGCATTATTCTCACAATACAAATACCTTCAACTACATTCAATACTTATTTTTAATCTAATTATAAATCCTGGTCAACTTATAACAACGAAAATTATTGGATCACTACTGAGAGATACCCAGAAATAGAAAAATTCTATCATTGGCAAAGTACAACTTGCACAGAAATCAACCATGCATTGCAAATTTAATAAAAACAAGACAAAATACATGCCACAATACTCCAATTCAATTCTTCAATTCTACGAATATACAGATAAACGTTAGAGATATCCTAGTGATCTCTACAAAATCGATTGTTATTCAACGAGTGTAACAACAAAAGACTTTATGAAATCATAGTTCCAACTGTTATGTCAACAGAAAAATGTCCCATGAAGATAAATAGAAAACTATTCTTCCCAGAACTTACCATACACGAAAAATTTATCTACCAACTATCCAAATTTAATACAACATTTTAAGAAACACATAGGAAACACCATACACTTCAATTACAAGAAATTGGCAGCAAGAAGATAAAGCAGTTAAAATTAATAGCAGAAAATTTACAACACATAAAGTTTGAAGATCCCGTAAAAACATTACTTTCCTGGATCAACACTTTAATTATGATAATTCCAATTTTAAGTACTAGTTCAAGTGCATATTATATAAAGCTTGTAAAACCTAGACTTAAAAAAAACAAAATCACAAATCCGAAAATAGAAATCCCTATTTTCCAGCTTACGGAGGGAGGAGTGAAATTATCAAAATTATTAGTTAACTAAACTATAATGATTCTCAATTACTTCTCCATACTACTTTCTAATGATAATGTTATTATTTTAAACACCATCCTCTTTGATAAAATTTGTATAAAAGGATAGACCTATGATAAAAGATTCTAAATATTATAACTTGATTTTACTTTACATTGTAGTAACTATAGTTGTATATATCTTGTAATACTGATCAAAATTCTTAAGAATAAAAAACTATTTTATTTAGTTTCTGCACATTAAAAGTAAAATTCAAGTTAAGGAACGAGGAATCTTTCAAAATTCATCTCTTTTATGTCCGGTGCGCTTGAATTGTCAAAACCTATTCACTACACACTTTTAAATTGTTCACAAATTTTAGAAATCAACTACAATTGTATGTTACACAAATAGATATGTTACTTAACTTGAAACCAACAATGCAGTCAATATTAAACCTTTTATTTTTAGGACAACAGAAAATACATGGTTAGTGACGGTCTGTTGCTCCATATCTAATAATTTTAATTTCTAATTTCACGGAATAAAAACTATATAAAAAATTCGTCGGTTTCATTATGGTGGAAGGACGTCAAAGCAATAAATCAGCTTCTTCTACCACCTGTTGCTTGTTGATAACGTTTTAGCTATTAATGGCGCTCTTGATGAGTTTGTACTATAATAAATATACCTCAATTGATCAGTAGCAGATGAATTGACATCATATTCTCCATGCTATTCAACGTTTTTAGTCTACATCCATTTAGATCAACTGTAAAGTCACTTGTAGACATAAGCTTCAATTATGATCAAATATTAAAATTGTAGAAATTTAAAACTATCTAAAACGGGATATTGTTCATAAACAATCCATATGTTATGGCTTCATTATCATCATCATTAGGTTTTCAGTCCTGAAACTACTTAGACGCGAACCCTCATTGTTTCCTATTCTGAACTAACCTACACATTTCCCTGAAATTTGCACCGTCTGCATCAATCGCTATCTGATCTAGGTCTACATCTACCTCATTTTTCCTATCTCTGCTTACTAT
Source organism: Platerodrilus igneus (assembly GCA_036346225.1). Lineage (NCBI taxonomy): Eukaryota > Metazoa > Arthropoda > Insecta > Coleoptera > Lycidae > Platerodrilus > Platerodrilus igneus. The sequence continues at coordinate 2,631,621 of JARFIW010001112.1, read as the reverse complement.
TCTCTGCATACTATTCCCTAAAAATGCCTTAGAACGTATTCTGCCCGTCTATTTCTCTAGTTTTTCCACAGATATCTTTATTCCCCTACTATTTTTATAACTTATTTGTTATTAACTTTGTTTGTCCATGCTATCATCCCCATACATCTGAAGCACAACATTACAAAAGTCTAATACCGTTCTTCTGTCTGCTTTTCCTGCTGCTCGTATTTCATAGGCATACTGTGCTGTGCTCCACACATATGCTTTCAACAATTTTCTTCTTGTTTCTATGTTTGTTGTCTTTGATCATAGGCGTTGTTCTTTCTTGTTAGGTGCAGTTCGGTCCCTTTCTATTTTTTTACAATTATATACCCTATTTCTCCGACATTCAGTGGTTGTGAGGGGGAGTAAGCAGCCTGTGGCTGTCAAGTTCCCCCAGCACTTGAACTATTGCCGTTTTAATATTTTTTCCAATATATCCTTTCGCAAAGTCAATATTAGTTGCAGATATTTCACAACCAACAACTAGTTCTTTAAAATAGTCATAAGATTTTTATGAGCTTATTGTTTCGGTATTAGGTTTTAAGTCTCAAAACAGGTTAGACACGCCCCTGCACTTATTTATATTCTGAGCTAGCTTACACAGTTTCCTGAAATTCTCACAGCCTATATACAGGTCGGTTCCCCTTCTATTGTTTTATAATTGCATGCACTATTTCACCGAGATTCAGTGAAGGGAGTTAAGCAGCCTGTGGCTGCCAAGATCCCCCAACACTTAGACATTTGCCGAATTAATAGTTTTCCAGTAAATCCTTTCACACAATTAACATTATTCGAGAATATTGCCCAACCAATACCTGTAGTTGCTTGAAATAATCATCATGTTTAAGTACAGTTACTTTTTTTGTCATTAGCTTATCCATCTTGGGACTGGTTGGATGCGTACCTCCATTGATTTCTATTCTGAGCTAGTCTACACAATTCCATGAAATTCCTACAGCCTACATCTTTCATTATCTGTGTGTAGTAGTCTAACCTAGGTCTACCTCTACTTCTCTTTTTTTTCTATCTCTGCTTCTAATATATTCCGCACTATTCCCGCATGCCGTAGTATGTAGCCTATCATCCTATCTCTCCTATTTTTTACCGTTTTCCAAATATTTATTTCTTCCCCTACCATTTTTAGTATCTCTTCGTTCTTAACTATGTCTGTCCATGATATTGTCATCATAAGTCTGTAGCACCACATTTCAAAGATTTTTACCTTTTCTTTGTCCGCTTCTCCTACTGTCCAGGCTTCACAGCCGTACACTGCTGTGCTCAACACATATGTTTTAAGTAGCCTTTTCCGTGCTTCTATGTTTGTTGTCTTTGAACACAGCAGAAACTTTTTCTTGTTAAATGTAGCACGACCTTGTGCTAATCTTTGTTTTATATCTTTTGCGCATTTCCCATCTTGCGTTATTTGGCTTTCTAGGTAGCAGAAATCCTTAACCTCTTGTAAGTTCTTGTTATCTATTTGTATTCTTGTTTTTGATTTATTTTCCCCTTCTTTGCATACTAATACTTTAATTTTATTTTTGTTAATTATCATACCGTATTTTCTGCTAGAACCGTTTCCATTTCATTAAGAGCAGCTTCTAACTCTTCCTTGCTAGATGCTAATACCGCCACATCATCTGCAAATCTAAGCAAATCAATTTTTTATCTTTGCATAGTAATTCTAAATGTCTTCTTGCATTTGACAGTATTCATTGCCTCTTCAATGTGCAAGTTAAAAATTAATGGGGATAGGGCACATCACCGTCTCACCTCTTTCCTAATGTTCACTTCTCTACGTTCCTGCTCTAATTCTACTACTGCTGTTTGCTCTTTTTATAAACTATGTACTATTCGTCTATCCCTATAACTCATTCCAATTTTTTTGAGTATTTCGAACATTTTTCTTCCATTTTACATTGTCGAATGCTTTTTCCAGATCTACAAACCCTATATACTCCATTATCACTCTCAGAGTTAAAATAGCCTCCCCTGGTCCCCTGTTTCGCCTAAACCCAAATTAATCTTTTCCTAGTATTTCGTCAGCTCGTTTTTCCATTCGTCTTTGTACAATTCTAGTTAATATTTTTGACACCTGTGCTGTCAAACTTATTGTTCGAAAATTTTCACATCTATCCGCGCCTTTCTTTTTTGGTATAGTTACTATGATGTTACGTTTGAAATCTTTTGGTATCTCACCTGTCTCATACACATAGCTTACAAGTTGGAAGAAACGTTCTATTACTGCTTGTCCAGCGGCTTTTAGAGTTTCTGCTTGCACCTTATCTGTACCCGGCGCCTTACCATCGTTCAGACCCTCTAATGCTAATTCAAGCTCCTGATCCTGTTCTAATGCTGTTAGTTCCTCTCCTGCATATACATTCCTTATATATTCTTGCCATGTACCCACTTTCGCTACATTTTCTATATTGACGTTTCCTCCCGCGTCTTTTATATTTTTGCTATACAGTTTTATATCCCTAAAACTGATTTTAATTAGTTTGTATGCTTCATCTGCCTCTCCTACTTCCATCTTAGTTTGTACCTCTTTTCACTTTTCATCAATCCATTGTTCTTTAGCTTTCCTGCATTTGCGAATAATTTTCCATTTTATGACTTTGTATCTCTGTTTTCCTGTTATGTCTGATCAATTTTTTATTTTCGTCTTTCTTCTATTAAATTCAGGATATCCTTTGTTATCCATGGTTTTTTATTTTCTTTTTGTGTATACCCCAGAATATACTTGGCCGCCATGTCTATGCTGAATTTAATGTTTTTTCATTCTGTTCCTACTTCCTTAGCATCATTTTCTCGACATCTTTCAGCAATTCATGTGACTTTTTTCGAATCTTTCTTTAATATTTTTATCTTTTAGTTTCTCAAAGTCAACGTGCCTTTTTTTGTTTCTTTTTTAAAATTTTTAAATTTAAGTGCGATCTTCATAATTACGAAGTTGTTGTCAGCGTCTATATCTACTTCTGGGTAGCTTCTACAGTCTTTTACTTGATTCGTAAACCGTTGTCTAACAATAATGTAATTTATTTGATATCTTCTTACATCTCCTGGCATCTTCCACGTATATAGTCTTCTAGCATGATGTTGAAATATTGTGTTTGTGATGATTAAATTGTTCTTGTTCATAAACAATCCATGTTATGGCTTTATTATTATCATCATTAGGTTTTCAATTCTGAAACTGCTTAGACGCGTACCCTCATTGTTTCCTATTCTGAACTAACCTACATATTTCCCTGAAATTTGCACCGTCTGCACCTATCGCTATCTGATATAGGTCTACATGTACCTCCTTTTCCTACCTCTGCTTGTAATATATTCCACAATATTCCCCAAAAATGCCTTAGAACGTATTCTGCCCGTCTATTTTTCTAGTTTTTCTCACAGATATCTTTATTCCCCTACTATGTTTATAACTTATTTGTTATTAATTTTGTTCGTCCATGCTATCATCCCCATAGATATGAAGCACAACATTACAAAAGTCTGCTACCGTTTTTCTGTCTGCTTTTCCTACAGCCCGTATTTCATAGGCATACTGTGCTGTGCTCCACACATATGCTTTCAACAATTTTCTTCTTGTTTCTATGTTTGTTGTCTTTTATCATAAGCGCTGTTCTTTCTTGTTAGGTGCAGTTCGGTCCCCTTCTATTGTTATATAATTATATACCCTATTTCTCCGACATTCAGTGGTTGTGAAGGGGGGTTAGCATCCTGTGGCTGCCAAATTCCCCCAGCACTTGAACTATTGCCGATTTAGTATTTTTTCCAAGATATCTTTTCGCAAAGTCAACATTAGTTGCAGATATTTTACAACCAACAACTAGTTCTTTATAATAATCATCAGATTTTTCGTCATTAGGTTTTCCGTCTCAAACAGGTTGAACACCTACCTCCACTTATTTATATTCTGAGCTAGTAATGGAAATAGGAATAATGAGCGTCGTGAATCTCAAAGTGTTAGCAGTTGAGAGGGAATCAGCCACTGGCTGTGGCTACGTTGTTTAATAAAAAATGGAGATGAGCTTCTGTTAGAAACCAACAAAATCAAATCGACCGTGCGGCACCAACTATTGAAGCTACGGTTGAAACGATTGTAGTAAAAATATTGGTAGATTCAGTTAGCCAAGTTACTGGCACTTTAAGGGACTTTCTATCAAAACCTTTGCAAATCAATCCGATATTCTATATTTACGTTTTAAGTAGGCTATTTTAGAAAGTGTCTCGAGTAAGAATTGCACTGCGAGCATGCACTATTACTTGAACTTCAAATTCAAGGAACACGACCATGTGTACTCGTGTATGGTGGTTCTGAATTTGATTCGGGATGTCATGTTCGGTTGTGATTTTCCTGCGGATTAAGATCTACTTTCCTAGCAATTGCTTATCTGGTATTTTTGAGGCAGTAGCGAGAAGTATAGAATTTAGTATGGAACCGACATCGCATATCCAAATAACTGTTTGTGAAGTTTCTGAAGATGGTTGTATGCAGGTGAAGGTGAAAAAAGGGATAGTGTCGTGAAAGTTATCCGAAATTAAAGAGGTGGTGGATCGCGCTGAGAGCTTATCTCAATAAGAGAAAGTTAGCTTGCATCAGATGAAAGCGTCACATCGGTCATTATTTTCAGGCGAGCCAAGTCGAACAAAGTTCTATTATCACGAAATTAAATTGTGGGTTGATGATATTCCATTTTTTGTAAGACCATGCACAATTTGGTATGTGGATGACCTTCTTGTTTATTCAGAGGGAGCCAAGAAACGCCAAATTCATTTAAACGATCTGCCAGTATTACTATAGAACTAAAAATCTCATTCTATCAGTAATGTGGTTGTCTTCTTTTGTCATATGATATCAGCTGAAGAGGGGGCGGTAGATACGTCCCGGGTAGAAGCGATTAATTCATTTCCGGTGCCGCGAAATATCCGAAACCTAAGAATATTTTTAGGACTTATTAAGTACAAACATAGGTTGTGTGAAAAACTAAATGGAAGACTTTGGTCCAACTTTTAATGAATGGTAGTCAGTCTACAATTAAAGAACCATTGGGATCTCTATGCGTAAACGTCGGTATATTGCCTACAGAGCAATATGATGGAGCGCATGAACCGTGAACCTGTGCGTATCTTGAGGTCGGTATGTTATTCGAGTCATGAGGGATGGCTTTGGCATCAGATAAAATGCAGGTGTGGCTGAACAGCGCGGTCCACGGTTCTACGACATTTCGTCCTTTTGAGATATCTATTGATAATCGTACCGTAAAATATATTGGATTTCTTACTAGCGCGTCGTCGGGTGTTTGGAAAGATGAAATCATAACACTTGCGTGTAATAGGTTCAAGTCTAATGCCAAACAACGTAAGTTATATCATGAATAGGTACACAAGAAGTGTATTAAATTTGAGCTAGGCTAGGCGACAAAGTACTAGTTCATTTGCAATTTTCGGGTGCCGGAAAAGAAATAAAAGGACTCTTTCTACTCTCTGCCGATTGAGCAACTGCTGTAACAAGGTGTGAGCCAAATTCTTATAAAGTTAGGAACAACGACACTGGTCTCTCGTTGGGCGTGCATAATGTTTGTGACCTTAAGTCACAAATTCTTCCGAATCGCAGGGAATGCAGTGGACTTGCTAGTGTAAGTTTAATTGAATTACCAAGGCAAGCTTAGCAATTAAGTTAAACTTATAGGGGGTAATGTACTAAGCCTGCCTTGCATTATATTTAGCTAGCAGGTAAGCAGGTGCAGGTATTATTGTAGAAAGTAGAGTCGGTGCCGAGTAACAGTTTAGACGTGTTCAATGTGATAGACGTAGTCCATTTGTGTAACAGCAGCATTAAATTAATTATGTATTGAAGTGGCTTTAGTGGTAAAGTGCAGAAAGTGAAATGCATCAAATAACTGAGCTGCAAACGGATTAATTACTTTCAGAGGCTTGTTACAGATAAGTCCATAGTTGTAAGGATTTGAATACACGCTATGTGTTGAGGTCGAAACAATTTATACCCAGGTTTAATTAGATATAAGACTTGTTAATTCCATTGTCGTTAAAACGTTTCTGTAAATAAAATGTTCATATTTTTCGAATTTAAATATTAAATGTGTGCAACGTACGTTTGTTAAATAAACAAATGACCGATTACCTATTTAACACTAGCGGGCTTTCTAAGAAAGTACTACGCCCAATGCTAAATGAAGAAGTTAGTCAACGGAAACCAATACGTTTCCAGCTACATGGTAATTAATTATTTTGTCGTATTGAGAAGTAATTCGAGCATAGCAAACGAAAATTAATGTAAATTGTTGATTATTTTGAAAATAGAAAAATCCAATGACCGGCTTCATTATCATTGCAGCTCGTCATATTGGTTTATTTCTCTCTGCAAAACAACCAACCAAGTTCTTGAAATTATACACAAATCATGGTGTATTAATATGTACAAAATGTATCTCATGCGCCCCCTATACTCAAATGTAAACAACTAACTGTTGGTTGCTTTTTAAGTCTCCGACATGATAGTACATGTTAATATACCACGATTTGTGTATAATTTCAAGAACTTTGCTGGTTTATTTTGTATAAAGAAATGGACCAATCTGACATGACAGCGAAACCGTCATTCGATTTTCTCTTTTCAATTTATATTAATTTTCGTTCACTATGCTCGAATTACTTCCCAAAACCGGACAAAATTATTCATTACAATGTAAATTTGGTTGAGCCATTCAGTCCAGTTGAAGAGGTAAGAGTATAAACTAACGAGCTTACAGGTAATAGTCGTTCTATTAGCTGGGCAACTTATTCAAGAACGACCACTAAGTTCCCACTTCCAGGTATTCAGGAACAAAAGGCTTAAGATGCCTCAAGGAAGGCAATGCACGAGAAAAATGGATTCACACCATATTTTAAGTATTTAGCAAGGTACTTACAAATTTGAGGTTAAGCACACGGTGGATTCTTTTAAATTTGTTGCGGTGTAAGTAATAATGGCACAGGCACAGGAAATTACAGTGGTTAATTAAGGTAACTTGGTATTCGTAGAAAATTTTAATATCGCGGATGACTGAAATTCTTGCAGAACGACTGGAATAGTGTTTCCTAGCAAACAAAATTGAAGAAGTTCGCAAGGTACAAGTTTTGCATACATTAGTTAATGAATATCTGTACAAGATTCTTAAAAATACCTGTCATCCCGATAAACGTGCAGGCAAAATATACACGACTGTAATTGAAATTTTGTTAAAGCAATTTAAGACAACTGTGTACGTGTTTAGAAAGAAAGTACAATTTGATTCACTTAGACAGAGCAACGAATCTGTTCGAGAATGGTATGTTAAAGTGAAAGACGTTGCGCCCATTGTGAGTTTAGAGTAGAGTTCAGTCTCGTATAAAAGATGAATTTGTGGCAGGTATTAAAGCGGGTAAAATTTTCGATCAACGTTACAAGAGCTGTAGGATGTTGGTCTTAAAAAAGATGCTGCGTTAAAAGAGAGTTCGTGCATAGATATAAATCGCATTTAGGAAGTTAATCGTAACACAGCAGAACCAGCATTACAACATAAGAAAATAGAAGCTACTGGAAGCGGTAAGAAGATGGTTGGTATTCAATATTCAAAAAGTGGTCATAATCTGAAACTATGAAAACTTAAAAATTATACTTGTAGCAAGTATAAAAAAGCACCCCACATTGCTAAAATAGGAATTTTAAGTTTTGAACCTAACGATTTGCAAGTTGTTGACCTATTCAGAAGGATGTGGAAATTAACAGTAAATTAATTTTAATTTAATTATCGCATAAGATGTAGCTTGCAGGTCAATTCGCCGCAGCCGTGTATAGTATAATCTATGGTTTAACCGCGGTTTAACCTTCAAGCGCTTTGTGTTGTGGTGTGCCGCGACAGTTGTAATAAGGTTGGTGTGATCGTACCTATGGTGCTATAAAAGTATAAACGTTTGAATTCTGTAAAAGGACGACAGTTCCTCGCCTAACCGCCGCCGCTTAAACTTGAAGTTGTTCTTGGTAAGTACTTGAAGATTCCACTCACATAAACTTTGCTCATAATTTACACGCCCACTTTCTGCGTCATCTGTGGTTATCGAAGTTAATGCAAGACATTGAGTCTTTGCGAGCCAGATCTTAATATTGCACCTACACGCCACTCTAGTAACGATTGCGTTATTTACAAATAAAATTCGCTGCTTATCAAGTTATATCGATTGTAGTCCGCTATTTAGATGCGAACCATTTAGAACTTACATTTAAAACTTCAAAAATACATATTTACAAATCCTATACAACAAAAAAACTCAAACTTTTCTCACATTTAATTTCCAATTAATTTTTAGAATTTATGCACGTTTACGAACGCCAATGATTCGCCCTTTACTTACTTGACACGCTGGGTAACCTCTTTCAATCTATCTAAATTCTAACACTTTGTTGTAGAGTGAAACCAGTCTATCGCCCGTACATTCAATTATTTCATTGTTTGATGCTCGTCCGACGCCATATAAATTCCACGATACACACGTGCTCGAGCGGTCTGGCCCACTTATCCAGCATAGTTCAAAACCAATTCCAAGGCGACCACCTACATCGAGGAACTTACGGCCTACCGTCTACATACTTTTGTGCTTACATAACAATTCAGAAGCCCCATTTGTATCCCTATTGAAAGCGTGGCAACAAAACAACATATCGTTTTTCTTCTCCGTCGAATAAGGTATACTTATTGAAATATTAAACATTACATACTAGTTATAATTAATAGTAACCGCGATTAATAACAAGTATTAGGTTACTTACTTCATTGATAGCTAATAATAATTGAAATGTGACAGTTGTTTCTGTTGTTTTATGATTCCGTGGTACCATCTATTCTTTTTATTTCATGGATACATAGTTTGTGGTTTTTGCATAAAAATCAAATAAATGCAAATATCTTGTTACGTTCATTTTCGGCAATAATTGGTTATTTTATTTACATAAATTCCTTTTCTAGTATTAAACTCTCCAACAATACCCGAAATATTATGCCTGTTCAGATAAGCTCGCTTTACCATAATTTTTAACTCAAATCCCTTGTTAATTCATTATCCGTTCGTATAAATTCCATGTCTATTGTTAAATCCTTCCGCACAATTAATAATAAATACTCTATCTAAGAATTTCTCTACGTAAATCTAGTTGTTTTCAAACGACAAGTGTATGCTACAATTAATTAGTCAAAATCCTGTTTAGGTATCCGTGAGCGCGTTATACCTTCCGATAACGTATATTTGCGTTCTAGTGGGTTTCCCATCTAAAAATTTGTCGAAATAATATATTCTACTATTCTCCGGTAAAACCGTGTTTTCCAGTTTCAATCGCGTTTCGATAACGCGGATGTTTGCTTTTCGAGTTCGTGTTGTTTTGAACTCCTTTTAATCTTTGATTCTTCAGCTTGTGCGTTGATGCACTTGTAAAAACTACTCGTTCTGTTACTCCAAGAGCGATGCACAATTCTCCTCTATCCAATGTGTAGATTTGCTCTTAGCTGGAGGCTAAATTGCTTGTTGCGTAGCCCGATCATTCCTTGATGTAGATCAACTGCTCTTGTATGTAGACCGCCGTTGCAATTACGGTAGTAGCATGGTTGTTGCTGACTACCGCAGCGATACTGTCAATTCGCTTCCAAGGACTGACAAGATAAATATCCCGACACATGTATGTGACTTTTTTTCATTTTCTAATATACCTAGGGATAAACCAAATTTGAAATTAGATACGCTAATGTTTGTTCTGGTAAAAACTTTACTAGAAAAGTTTCGAACTTTAATGCTTTTGCTTTTTGTACTTAACCCATCTGCTTATACGAAAGTATCAGCAGTATTCTTTTTTTTTACTGATTTGAGTTATAACAAATGCTTCGTATGGTAAAATCCCTACTACAAAGGTATCTAAATTTAATGTTTCTTTTTTTAATTAACCCATCCGCTTGTACGAAAGTATCAGTGTTATTCTTTTTGGTACTGTTTAGATTTATTGCATGTTAGCTACGAATTGCGCACTTCGTAGAACAATTAATGAATTTGTCCATAGAGTAAAGTTGTTTTATTAAATAGTAACCTTAGTTAATTTTGTTTTGCTCTTTCGATAGAAATTTCTATATTTGTGTTTTTTATTGTAAATAGAAAATCGTTGGCGATGTCTTATTTTTGTGTTGCTAGGAACCCCTACCCTCTCCGCATTGGTAGTTAGCCGGCTATATTTACGTTTTCTTCTGGATACGTCATTGTACGTAGCAACTCCACAATTTTTTAGTCAAACCCTATTAATATTTTTATATCGTTGGAAAGGGGAGAAAATTTGCTATTTATTTATGCCATGATCAACTATGATTTCTATATAAAAAATGCAAAGTTATGTCAAATCTCGTAAACCGCACAAGGAAACAATTATTCCGCTAGAGCACCATAAAGAGAAGAAAAACATCTACAAATTTTATTACAATCATTTTTTTCTATCTACGATATCTGTAATGCAATAAACAACATCAAGTTTAAAGAAAGGTTTATTTAAATATAAATCAAGCTAAGCGACTACACATCTTGAGAGCTTCTTACGTTCTTCTGTATCTCTGAACAACAAGTTACAGTAACCCCTTACTTACTCCCTCTACTACCCTTAGGTCTATCGACGCACGCAGAAGGCCTGTAATATTTTACACATCCTCCGGCGCGGCGATACAACTTAGCTTATCACTTCTTATTTCTAAAGGATACAATAATTGTATTGGGCGCCTAATTACGGTGCCATTCGCAATCTTAACGTAACAGGCACGCACTTTGCCATCACGGCCGTTTATCACGTCTTTCACCAACCCTAATTTCCACAATAACCGTCGCTTATCATTTCCATGTATTAATACGAGATTCCTTGCTTAATCGCACACTCACGTTATGATGAGCTCCTCTTAATAATTGTAAATATTCTGCGCTCCATCTTTTCCAAAAGTAGTCGATAACGTTTGTTCTCTGCTTCCATAGCCTACGAATCTCATCTCTGTAAATTTCTAAATGAAACTTATTTTGTTGTGTAAACCTTTGTATCCAAGTTGATTCCAACTGTAACTTGGTACAATTCCTGTCAACTGCCTTTCTATTGTAAAGATCCTTTATAATTAAATTTTGATAGAGATACGGTTCGAAGTCGACCATGTAAATTTCTTGATAAAACTTATTTTGATGTGTTATGTAATGCCTTAATAAACGCTGTTTCACAATTTAATTATCCTTTTTATTATATAAAACATAAACAGTGACAGGAATGTTCTTATACTAGTTTTTCAACTTGACATTATATTATTTTAGCAACCATCAAAAAGTCACTACCTACTATATAATTAAGTGGACTGTAGTTTCCCTCATTAAACATTATTAAACATTAAATACTAACAAGAACGCTAGTAGCTTGGCTTGGCGTAGTCAGGCACACAAGTTAATAAGAACTTAAAATTAGAATAAAAATAAGCCAATGACAGTCAAACATGCTGTCCAAACAAATTATTCCTCAACAATCTCCATTAATAACACGGTCAACAAAAGGAATAGTAGCCAAAGCGGGTCTCAATAAAAAATGCGAAGGGGTTAACGGCATTAAATCCATAGGTTCACTACGTATGTGTGTGAGCGGGCGGACGTTTATTGTTGCTTCAACCTCGGTAATGAGTGTATTTAGTTGATCTAAATTTAGTAAAGAACGTCCTAGCGTAGCCCTAAGAGCGTCTTTTACACTTTTTACAAGTCGCTCGTTACATCCTCCGTGCCAAGCCGCTCGCTCTACTATAAAGTTCCACTTTATTTGGTGACTGTTCACAAACTCGATCAATTCTGTACTCGCCATCACTTCGTTTAAGGTCGATATTTCACGTGATATTCTTTTAAATGTTTTAGCATTATCTGAGTAAATGACCTTAGGAATCCCTCTACGGGCAAAGAACCGTTTACATGCACTGATTGTAGACGCAACATCCATTTTCAAAACAATCTCTAGATGAAGTGCTCGTATAACAGCGCAGGTAAATAAGAGCACATAACATGGTTTTGAGTGATAACTATCTTTAAAATACAACGGTCCGGCGAAGTCTAAACCTGTCACTTCAAAGGGCTTTGTTTGCTGTATTCGATCTCTAGGTAACGGCGCGAAAGGATGCGACCCTGACTTTGCACGAAGTCGTTTACAGATGACACATCTTGCTAAAACGGACTTTCTTAATTGCCGTCCTCGTACAATCCAAAATCGTTTACGTAATTCGTAAAGTGTCGCATTAACACCACTATGATGAAAAGTTTTATGAAACTTTATTATTAGTAGTTTACTTAAATGTGCATTTTTCGATAGAATAACGGGATGCTTGAGGTCGAAAGCTTCTCTTAAATTATGAAGACGTCCATCCAAACGCAGCAATTTATATTTATCTAAGAAAGGGCTTAAAGTTGAAATACTCGATTTCCGTTCAATGCCCTGACCCTGTTAATCTCCGAATAATAAACCTCCCGCTGAGCCTGCCTCAGCAAACATATTTCGGCCCTTTCAAATTCGTTTACGGTTAAGCTCTTCATTTCTTTATTATTTCTGGTTTTTAAATTTCCTATAAATCGTAAAACATATGCCGTTATCCGCACTACACGATCAAAATCACTGTATCTGGAGGAATCTATAAATTGATTGCTACTTTTTGAAGTGTCATTAATTAGTAAAAACATTTTCGATACTATATCTATCGTTGACGTAGCTTTCTCTATCGTATTATACACACGAGCAATTGTCTGTAACACGTGCCTTTTTTTCACCATCTTAACGGAATGTATGTACTCCGTCACACTACTCAAATCGACACTAATTCTATCGTTCTGATTGCACCAGTTAATTCCTAACACCTTTGAACTTTGTGCATTTTGCGATTCTACCTTGCTGTTTACTTCGAGATCGTTAATCATCCATTTGCGTAAATTCATGGAGGCTCCTTGAAAAAGCTTACTTAAAAAGTCTTTTAAATGTTCTGCAACATTTCGATTGTTTACACTGACTACTAGATCGTCTACATAAAATCCCCTTTCTAAGATTTCAATAAATTCAGGGTTTTGTTTTAGATTATTGATTAAATGTGTTCGTATCACCGAATTTAAAAGAAACGGGCTACATGTAACTCCGAATGTTACTCTATTCATACGGTACGTTTCCAGTTCATTGTCGTTATTGTACCATAAGAATCGATGTGCGTCTTTATCGTCGGAATGTAAATAAATTTGTAGAAATGCTTTCTCAATGTCAGCCGTAATTCCGATCTCGCCTACACGAAAATTAAGCAAAATCTTAATTAAATCTGGACTTAAATTAGGCCCCTTTTCTAATAAGTCATTCAACGATTTTTGTTCCGGGGCATGTGGAGAGGCATCGAAAACCACTCGTAAACGCGTTGTTTGTTTATCTTCTCTAAAAACCGGCCTGTGTGGTATGTAGTAAACACGATCGCCATTTGTTTTTTCAGCATCACCGCGGGAAATTACCTCGGCATAATTATTATCCAACATTCCTTTGATAGCAGCGTTATATTCACATATTTTGTTAATATTGGTCAATTAAAACTTTAGCCTCTGAGCACGAATTCGCGCACTAATTAAATTATCATTTTCAATCACTGAATCCTCATTCTTCCACGGTAACGCTGCTAAATATCGATCATCACATTTATGAACGTTATTTTTCAAAAAATTATCGAAAAATTTCTTATCGTCGTCTGCTTCTTTGGTTATACCTATTGTTTCCAAATCCCACATACTTTCGATCTCGGCTTCTGTTTTTATAACTGTCGCATGTAACACTGTCTGCAGATTTACTCCGATGGTTGTAGCATCAACTGGTATGGGGCCATGCAAAGCATGACCAAATTTCGTGTCCACCGCTACTAAACCTTTGTTTAGACGAATATTCTTTCCTGTCACTACTATCCAGTAATTGTCTGCCCCAATAAGTATACTAATTCCATCAACAATTAACGCTCGATCTATATTAAACGGGATATTGTCAGCAAGCTGCAAGTTTTGATACTCTACCACGCTTTCTTTAGGTATATGTAAATCATCCATGCAAATTTCTGGAACTTCCACAGCCTCAATCGTTAAAATTTCATCTGTATATTGCCCCTTCAAAGTAATTCAAACTAGGTTGTAAAGTTTAGAGGGTATTGATGCACTATTTCCAAACGCGGCAATACGAACCCTATGTTGTCCAACAACAGGTAGATTTAATACCCTTGATAGATTCTCCTTAATAAATGAAAGTTGACTACCTCTGTCCATTACTAATCTAATTAACTTCTTTGAATTTTCATCAAAGGCATAAACACAAGCCGTTTGCAATAGCACATTTTTGTTTATGTTTGTCATCAAACTGGACACCGACGGCGTCGAAGTGTTCATTGAACTCTCGCCTTTCGTTAATTTCATTGTAATACCTGTCATTTCAGCGTTGTGTCTATCTTTACCTGGCTTAAAGTTAGGGTCACACATTGTTGTTCCATGCCTACCTCTGCATTCCTTACATCTTAAGAATCTATTTTTACAATATTTAGCACTATGGTTATTTCTCGTACAACGGTAACAATTTCGTGCTGCCTTTAGAATTTCTCTCTTCCTTGCTAAAGGTACATCTGCGTCACACATTTCAGTTTTATGGTCTTTCTTGCAGAAAGCACAGCATTCAAGACGTTTGTTCGGCGTGACTAATAAACTAGACGCAGGTCCTTTGTAATGCGTTCTCTTTTCTGTTGGGAGCATCTTTTCTTTACAATCTGCATCCGGTTTTAAAGCTTATTCTAAGGACTCGAGTTCGTTTTTGAGAAACTGCAATAAATCCTTTACCTGGCGATCTGCATCTTCCTCTGACCTTGATGATGAACTTTCTAAATTATTCGTAATAATTTCTAGATGATTGGATGATTTTATCTTCATTTGTCGATAAAATCCTAAACGCAATTCCGTTGGCAACGACTTAATGAGAGTCGACTTTACGATTATGTTATACTGAGAACTAGATACTTCTATATCTCCAGAGTACGCATAGCTGAAGTGATTAGATTGTAATTCTTCCTTAAAGTGCTTACGTCATTTTTAGATTTTACAGCTTCGATTTTCATAATGCTATCAATATATTGTTCAATTAGCCGTTCCCCATTTCCAAATTGATCTTTTAATATATTTAAAGCTTCTTTATAGAATGCTCCAGATGGAGGAAATCCCTCAATTGCTTCAGCGGGCCTTCCCGTGACATACATTCGCAGGTAGTTGAATCGATCTCCGTTCGTTAATTGTTGATTGTCGTGGATCATACTTCTGAATTGTTCCCAGAAAGGAAGCCAGCCCTTTGCAGTACCATCATACTTTGCTAACTGTACACGTTGAAGCTTCACTGACGTAAAGGACGGCCTACTTGCTTCGTTACTTACTGGTGCCGTATTCGTTAAATTCGAGTCAACCTCTATCTGCGATTTTCTGGACATTTTAATCTAAATTCCAACTTAGACATCGTAGTTACAGCAACCTCTTCATATTCATACCTTTTCATTAACTCGTCCTCTAGATTTTCCTTAAGCAGAGGTTCAATTTGCTTATCAATTTCTTTCAGATTGTCACTCGCAAGCTTTAACTTTGACATAGCTGTATGAATGTCTTCAACACTGAAACTATTTTCTAGCATAGAATTTATGTTATTAACTGTTTTAGTTAAGTGCGTTCTACAAATTGTCCGTTTTACTTGTTCCATCATGAAGCCTCGATAGTATAGCCGTCTGTTAAATATTCGCGATCGCGTTCCGTTATTCCGATTATTTACGTTAAAGCTCGTTTATATTTATCACCAGATCTTCCCGGGTTTCGGTACCAAAGTTGATGTAATGCAATAAACAACATCAAGTTTAAAGAAAGGTTTATTTAAATATAAATCAAGCTAAGCGACTACACATCTTGAGAGCTTCTTACATTCTTCTGTATCTCTAAACAACAAGTTACAGTAACCCCTTACTTACTCCCTCTACTACCCTTAGGTCTATCGACGCACGCAAAAGGCCTGTATTATTTTACACAATATCAAAGTAGCTAGATTAATTTGAAAAAGTCGAGTGTTTCTGTTTTTTGAAAATATCTAGAGAGCCAAGACCTTTTTTCAAAAACAAAGGTATATCTGAATTAAGTATGTAAAACTGCCCAATAGTCTTCATTTAACCTATTTGCTAACTACTACAATAACAAAGTTACTCATAGAACATAGGTCTATTATTGTCACCCTGTATAGTGACTTTTGACTGCCTGGTGCTCCGCTTTTTTAGCAGGACTATGTGAGAGAAAGGCCACGATAGCTTTAGCTACTTGGAACATTATTTAAAGAATGTTGATTATTTATATGTATACTGTTTATAAATTTATGTATTTTATTATATTCCGAATATTATGTTTGAATGATGTTGCACAAATACATCACCTACCTAGTTTCAATCACAAGAAATTTCATGTTAGCATGGCACACAGTGGTTTCTCCTTTATCTTGTGAGGAAACTATACAATACATTAGGGTCTAAGCAAACAAGGGCTGGTGTAGAGAATGTTTTATGACGCTTAACAAGAGTTCTTATGGCAACTTCTCAATGTGTGCTTGAAACATTTTTTTTGTCATTATTTGTTTTTGTTCTTTACAGAGCACATTTCTCTATTTTGGACGGACATTAAATCACAAGCGAAATCTCTATTTTCTTAATTAAACATTTTCGCTTAGGCCTACATATATAAACTTGCTTTTTTTGCAGTATAATGTTTTTTCGTATAGAAGTGTTTGGTTCTGCAGTCGCACTGTTTATTAAATCGTTGATTGCAGCTGAGTACTTCATTTGTTTGCTATTTTTGTAATTATTTGAATGTTTTCTAACCAAACGTTTAAAATTTTAGCAAGTAGAAACCGCTTTCTCATGTATGATGTTATAGCTTTTGCTTATAGCATTTGCGTAAGTCAATACTTGGAGGTAGTATTGCTGTACCGGCAAAAATAATTTTCAGATTCAAGACAAAATAAGGTTTATTACAACATCCACAGCCATCATTTGGAACTAGTAGTGCATTTTGTGGCTATATAATGTATATTGTTACGTTCGAGAACTGTATCTTTAATTCTTTCCCCCTGTTTCGCATTAGTTTTTCTCGACCGTGAGATAGGTTTTGGGCCGTTGGGAGCTTCTTTTTAAAAAAGATTTTATTTCCAAGTGTATTTTTATAATAATTACAATTATGATTTTTTACAAATTGTACGTTATATTCATTAACGTCTTAGTTCAAAATAATCAAAGATAATGCTACAAACTAATAATTAAAATCAATAAATAATAATTACAAATAAGTAGCTTTGAACTACTAGTTATAAAGTTCTCAGACTGACTGGCCATCTTGGGCTATTGAGGGTATTTATACTATCCCTGCTCTTACATCTCTTGTGGAAATGCAGATCTCATGTCTCCTATTTCTTAATACAATACAAAGTAATACATTTTAATTATCTTAATTCTAATAATTGCTGTCTTATAACCTACTGTGACCTGCACCTGCAGTATCATGTTACGTCTGGAATACAAAGTAACTGCTTCCGTTTTGATGTCTGGTTTATGAACTTCCATTAACCTTTTATACTGTGTCCTTCAATTATACAGTGTAACAATTAAGACTTCATAATTTCATTTGAATATACATATATATTAATTTGGGGGATATGTATCTCGTGCCGAATTTAAACTTTATAGAATAGGTATGACTATTTAAAGCGTTGTGTATGTGCTTAGTTCAGGGCTTACGGGTTGTATGTGGTTTGATAAGTGAAAAGTCAAATGAATTTTTTTCTTTTTTCAACTTTTGTAATTTTTGGTATGTCTTTGCTGTTTTAAATTAACAATACTTCCTCTTGGTGCTATGTTGAATGTGATCTGTGTCTGAAATAATTTTCAATTTCATAAAAAAAATATTTCAAAGCACTGTACAGGAATAGCATTCTCCTTCTTCCCTTTTAATTTTTTGGGTTGGAAAGGAAAGGGGGAATTGAGTGCCACCGCATCTATATGGACAACAAAAGAAACAAAAGTATGCTATGAGAAGATGCAGAAACTCACAGGATATAATGGTTATCAAAAATAAGTTATATAAAACGACACATCTGGAAACCTCTTGAACGTATCTACTTCAGCTTCTGCTGCTATGATCCTGAAAAAAAATGTCACACAATAAATTTTAATTAAAAAGACACAGTTTGTGTCTTTCGACAAAAGAGTATAACGCTGCTTATACACTAATCATCTTGAAAATTCCACACCGAAGGTGTCTTACTTAAAAATGGATGTCAAAGATAAGTCACGTACGTCATTTCTATAATTTTATACTGCTTCAGCATTCCTCTAATTTCCTTACTCGAAATTTATTTTTTCGATTGTGGTCTTATTAAAGTTAACTACTCATAGAATAAAAGGACTTGAAACAAAACTGTAATTTAATATAATTTCCTTTTTTTTTTTTTAAAATAGAGCTACAGGTATAATATTCAAAAATAAAATTGATTTTTGAAAATCTATAAATTTCTCTTTACCTAATGAGACTTTAGTGTTTGGTATTATTTTAAAACAAAATTCTTATTACCCAATTGACAGATCTGTTAGATTGGTTTACATATGTTTCAACTGAGTGTAGCTTGTTGTATTCATTATAAAATTTAAATAACATGTAGATAATTTAAATCAATGAAATTTTTAATTTGTCATGGCACAGAAATGACACAGCAACTCTGCTAAATATCGGACATACTATAATTAAACATTTTTAAATGGAAAGTGAACTTTGCAACGTTTTATTTTTGAACACATGTATACTTCACGTGTTTTACAGAACAACTTTAGATTACTTTTTAAAGAGCCGGGTGTTTTTTGTTTCTATCGATTTAACACAATTTAAGAAAATAACCCTGATATCAGATTGTTAGAAGATTATTACTTCTACGATCTTTTATGTTTGAACATAAATGCAAAGTTAATCCGTTTATAAAATTTAATATCTTTAAATTAATCCTCTCCTAAAATTTGATATCATTTAACGACTCTATGAGCATTTCCAAAGTCTAGAAGACGTAATAACAAAGCTTGCACCACAACTAACCTCTAAAAAAGTCAAACACTCACCAGGAATTGGCTCCTATGTCAATGAGGGTTTAAATACCTGGACTTTGCATACGTAAGGAAACTGTTGCTTTTAAAAGAATTCCGATCCACAAACTTAGGGCTTCATCTAGTTAACAAAATTTCGCCGACGGGTATCTCACAATAAACGACTAACATCTCCTCATCACGCTTTTTTAAAAAAAACTCTACAAACGGCCTCAAATTCTTTCATAAAAAAAGTGTCTTCCTATTATAATTTCTCCAAAGCGCGTTAATGGACGTCGAGGACAGGTAACCACGTTGTCACCACCTAAAGTGTTCTGGTAGCCTGGCCGGAACTCGGGGAATCTTTACTACCCGGGTTTCTCCAAACCAACCGCGAACATTCTTCATCTAGATTGCGATTCGCAAGCACCAGCGGACACGTAAACGTGTCGTCATCTTCTCACCTACTTGCTTCTTTAACGCTGTCCAAGCAAGATGGCCGAGTTTCCCCTTAATACCTTCCACGTCGAGAACAGCTGATTTGTTCTGTGCGTCACCTCGTGACAGTCTGCGCAAGCGCATTATTAACTTAATTTTAAAAGTGGATGCAATCCGCCTACGAATTAGGCAACACAAGTGACCTGTTTATAACACAACCCTTTTTAAAGGCGTTTTGTCCCCAGGACAATTTCAAAGTATTTGTTACAATTAAATGTTTCCTAGTGATGAATCTAAAGCTAATTAAATAATAGTAACGTTCTGTTTTATAATGAAATTATTTCTTCTGATGTTATTATGCTGCGTGAGAAGGGTTAGATACCACAGAGCTGTAAGGAATAGAAATGGCTACTAGGGTCAGTACCACAGAATATATATTTGTTACAATGTTCTTAAATACGAAAAACTAATTACCTATAGTAGAGTTAAATGAAGTTGACTACATTTGTTAACTTAATAAGAACATAATATACTTAAACAATAAATGAAACAAAAATATAAATACCTTAGTAAAAGAGACCGTGTGAAGGAATGGCGCACGATCTAAACTCTTAAGTAAAATCAAAATCAATTTTTCTAATTTAGATCAATAGGATTATACACCAGTGATGAGAAATAAGAATACATGGAATTGAAGTAACTGTTATCACCGAAGTGTGAAATGATTACAATAGCTGCCATCTAGTAGCAAACACAGCAATTTAGTTGAACTTGGTAAAAAAAGATGCTTCCAGGCCAGAAAAATTTTTTTGAAAGGAATATAAGAACCATTGTATACTATAAGATTATTTGTTTTAAAATTAAAACGATGTATTTATTTGAGAACTAATAAATGATATCTAATAAGAGAAGCATATAAATAATTTTGAAAACCTCAGGCCGATGATATGATATGGTTATTACTATTTTTTTCATAGTATACAACATATTGTATAACTTCAAACTGTTTGTATTTGTATTCAAAATAAAAATGATTAAACACTAAAAATTCACATTTGTTATAAATGGCTAGAAAATCGTATCGACAGCTTGACAAGTATTGACTCAAAATCGTTATAACATATCGTTCAGGACTCTACATTTTACTAGTATAACGTTTTATTGATCCATCATCAGCTTCTATCTAGAATAGCATGGTTCAAAGCTAAGATATCACACTATTCAGAATATTCATAAAAAAGTAAAAATCAGCCCTTTTGAATATATTAATTTAGTAACTTTATTTGGCTTTTTTAATGACGAAAGCTGTATCTACATCAGTCAATTATATAAAGGTTTTAACGATAAAGTTTTTACTTCAGTCATTCAATTAATAGTTATAAAGAACTTTAAAAACAAAGTTAATACATAAACTAGCTTACAAATTCGAAAATATTTTTGTATCACATACGTTGTAATTGCTTCTTTCACTTCTGAACTAAAATCACCTATTGGTATTTTATTTTGTAATAGCAGTTTGGCATGTTTCTTGCAACAAGATTTTTGTTAACAATCTTAATTAAATATATCCAGATTTTCCCTTTTAACTCGGCAAGTTGCATTGAAAAAGTTAGTAAATATTCTATTATAATTTAAAAAGAGCTGGTAGATACTAGTTCGTTAGATGATTTTGCTCAAGGCCGTACTTAATTTATGGAAAACCACTGTACATAGTACAATATCTGACAATGACATTAGTAGCTGCTGTCATACGGTTGACAATTACCTAACGGGTTTGTTAGCAACGTGTGGTTGCTTTGCTTTCTTCGCACCCTTTCTCTTGGTTTCTGGTAGTCGTGTTTCCTTTTAATATCTGTTGAATTTCTTCTAAGCTTTTACCTTTAGTTTCTGGAACAAACAAATAAACGAACACAACCCCCAACGTACACACTGTCGCAAAAATAGAAAAAGGCACATATACACCTAACCGACTTTCTGTCCACTGAAACAATTTAGAGACAGCACCGATACACAATCCAAAATATATGTTCATAATGGCTAAAACTTTTGCCTTGATATTAGCTGCTAAAAGTTCGCCCATCATAAGATTTGGTACTACTAGCAATCCCATCGAGCAGAATGTGTAGAATGTAACCATTGCGGCAAGTGGAAGCCATTTGAAAAGCATGATATTACAACCAGTACTTTGTAAATAAAAATATGTAGCTATTGCTGCAAGACTCAGAGCAGTACCAAAGCTGGATACCGATAACATAACTTTTCTGCCAATTTTATCGATCATAAATGAACTGATAAAAGTAAGCGGTATTCGCAACACGCTACAAAGTATAGATGACAACTGTGGTGACAATACGGAATCTGCAAGTTCAAAGATTACCTGCATATAGTAAGCAATTGCAAAAATTCCAGAAAATTGTTGAATCGTACGCAGAGCAGCCAGTATGAGAAAAGCTTTTAAATTACTTTTAACTGTAAAAATGTCTCTGAAACTTCCAGGCTCCGCCATTTGCCGTTGCACAGCGTGTCTAATATTCGCCAGTTCTTCATCGACATTTTTCATTCTTCTGAGTGATTTCAACGATTTCCGAGCTTTATTATATGCATGTTTGGCAACAAGAAAATACGGCGACTCAGGCATCCAACTAAAAGTTAATACAAATATAACTGGAGTAGCCAAAGAAATATATGCTGCAGTTTTAATTGGTAAATAAGATCCGTAACAATTTATAAGAACACCACCCACTAGCAGACCCAAGGAGAGACTGGTACTTGCAACTCCTCTAATTTTTGGTTCTACTACTTCTCCTGCATACGCAGGAAATGCAGTGTAAAGTCCACCATCCGATACACCCATCATTATTCTTGCAGCACACAAAGTCGTTACGTTTCCAGAAAATATTACGATAATCCATGAAAATATTTGAACAGGTGCTATCGTAAGTAAAGTATATTTTCTGCCAATTCTATCGAGAAGAAAGGCATATAACGGGCTACCGATAATATATCCCATCGGAGAAAGCAATACAATATACGAAGCTTCATCGGACGATACAGAAAATCCCATCTCTCCTGAAAGTAGTCTTGGAACTGACGGAGAAGGCCAACCCATTTGAATACCACTTCCAATGGACAGAAATCCCGCTAAAAGTAAAAAATAATTATAGAAACTAAATTAAGACCTTAATACTTAAAATATTATGTGACTCTTAAAATGAGAATTATAATGGCAAAATTTTCATTTGAGCGTTTTTCTGTAACGCAGCCCTAAGAAGCGACACAATCCTTCCATATATTCTGTGAATTCGCTAATTATTCCACTACGCTTTTATTTAGTTTGCTATTTCATTACATCCACTACTATCTACCTAAAAATTAGTAAATAAAAAAACACAAACACAGAGAGTAATTCAATTTTGGGTAATTTTGTTGTAAGTTGATTACATAGAGCTTTAAGGCTATATCATATAAAAATATTTGAACCCACACTATATTGTTAGATTCCTTCTAGAAGATTTGAATTTAGCGTTGCGTATCTTGCTTGCGTCTATCGCACGCACAGTCAAGCTCCAGCATTGGTAGCGAAAAGATTGTCTATAAATGCATCTCTAAAATGCATCATCATCATTAGGTCTTAAATCCTGAAACTGGTTAGACGCGTACCATCATTGCTTCCTATTCTGAACTAACCTACACATTTCCCTGAAATTTGCACAGTCTGCATCTATCACTATCTGATCTAGGTCTACATCTACATCCTTTTCCTATCTCTGCTTGTAATATATCCCATACTATTCCCCAAAAATGCCTTATAACGTATTCTGCCCTTTTATTTCTTCTATTTTTTATCCACCGATATCTTTATTCCCCTACTATTTCTATAACCTACTTGTTATTAACTTTGTCTGTCCATGCTATCACCCTCACACATCTGAAGCATAATATTTCAAAAGACTGCTTCTGTGTTTTTGTCTGCTTTTCCTACTACCCGTATTTCATAGGTATACTGTGCTGTGCTCCACACGTATGCTTTCAACAGTTTTCTTCTTGTTTTTATGTTGGTTGTCTTTAATCATAGGCGTTGTTCTTTCTTGTTAGGTGAAGTTCGGTCCCCTCCTATTGTTTTGCATTTATATACCCTATTTCTCCGACATTCAGTGGTTGTAAAGGGGGGATTCCGACACGGTCCGCTTGAAAAGTGTTAGGCGAGCATTTTTACAAAAATACACCCTCGTTCGGATGAGAGGTAAAATGAAGGTCCTGTGTGTGAGTGTTGTCACGCACGTTAAAGATCCCTCCTTACTTGGAACAGCAAGAGTTCGGCAAAATTCCAAATTTTCCAGGTAAAAAAAACGCGCTTCCTGACCAATGTAGTTACTTCGGGTGGAGCATTGGAAAATCATATGTAAGGTTGCGAAGGGGGGTAAGCAGCTTGTGGCTGCCAAGTTCCCCCAGCACTCAAACTATTGCCGATTTAATATTTTTTTCAAGATATCTTTTCGCACAGTCAACATTAGTTGCAGATATTTCACAACCAACAACTGTAGTATAATAATCATCAGATTTATCTGCGTTTATTTTTTCGCCAATTGGTTTTCCGTCTCAAAACTGGTTGGACACGTACCTCCACTTATTTGTTCATAAAGTCTATAAAATCAAAATAATTAAAACATGCTATGAAACTTAATATAGGTATTAAGGCATACCTGCGCCGCTTTATCCACTTTAAGATTCTCGTATGAATCTTCAGTTTGGCCTAGCCAAGGACTTCGCTTGGGGGGCTCTCAATCTCAATAGTTTAAAGAATGAAAGCCAAGCAGTGAAAATATCAAGCTTTATTGTCAAAAGTTGAGATGTATATAAATACCTCTCAAATTCCTTTTTTTGTACAAACTATTTATTTCAACTATTTCCTACACATAAAGTCAACTTTTTTAGTTTTCTTATTTTTTGCTTCATTTTTATAATCAAGATTTCTCAACTTTGTAAACGATCAAATTTAATACTAACTTGCATACTTAGTTCATAGTTGGACTAAAAACCTTTAAAACAAAAATTAGGAGCTTTTTAGTTATTTCCAAAAACTTTTACCAACAAAGTACAAAGTAAGTCGTAATTTTCACAGTACCAGGATAACCCAACTTTAGAAAAGTTTGAAACAAATTTAACAATGTTCTTATAAGTTAATGGTAATTTTTAAAAGTTTTCAGGGTATGAAAGACACCCCCCTAAACTCTAGTTCTGTGCAAGCAAGTTGGTCAATATGGTTGATATAGGGAGATGTTGAACGTCCGTATCTGTAAGCAGGTTGACTACTGTACCGGGTACGGATTAACAGCTTCGTTATTCATAACTCATATGCCCATGTTTTTTATGTCCCATGTTCTAATATGTAATAGTATTGTAAATCTAAACAATTTTCGAAAGCTACCACACTCAATTATGGGATGGAGATTTATTTCAATTGAACACTGTCGATGGTACTTTGCATGCATTTATTTTTCTTCACGCCCTTTACTCAAAGCAGAGGACAACTTAGAATTGGACAGTTACTTCGTCGTCGACTGGGTGGCCTCAAAGGATTTGCCTTCCTCATTTTTTTCTGATCATGCAACAAAAACATTTTTAGTCGTATTAAACCTGAAGTAAAGTCACCTGATCAAAAAATACTAACAAAATAGTGCTCACTCAATACAAGCATTTGAAAAAAAAAGTTGTGGAAGTATTGCAAAAAATATACCACAACCGTCTTTCACTGTAGATGGATGGACGGGATAAATGGAAAGTCCTATTATAATATAACGGCACGCGTAGTATGTAACAACTGGAAGCTGAAAATACTAGTGTTGGACTTTGTGCTCACTTATAGCCAACATACTCCGTAAAGAAGATTGGGATACAGTTAAAAGTTCAAGCTGTCACAGTATACAACGCTGCAACACGACATTTATGACGCAAATAAAGAACTATTTACCAATTTTCGACTACACCAACCAACATTTCAGATGCGTGGCGCATGTAGTGGAATCTTGCTGTTCAACATATGCTACAAGCCCTCACAATAAAGAGCGAGAATAGCTCAGACTCAGATTCAGGAGATGAGGAAGAGATAGGAAACGAAGACGATGATGAAATCTTAGGTGCATAAATTTTAGTCAATGCAGTGGTAAAAATTTGGGAGCTTTTTAAAAAATGAAAAAATCAGCAAATGAATATCTGTTTTCACAGTGCTTGCCACATAGCAGAGACACATTACAACATTATCTCCTGTGACAGATGTGGCTACTCGACGGAACTCTACCCAGGAAATACTAGAGGTTGCTATTAAACTTACAAAATGGAATAATGTGCTTCCTGTGTGGCAATGGTACAATGTTAGATACATTAAAACTACACATTGGAAAGGGTGTAAAATCAAATGTTCAGGAAGGTCAATAATATGCTGGAAGGCAATAAATATTTAACGCTGCCTTTAGTAGTTGTCGGGGTTAATTTGTTATTGGACCGTGTGGAGGACGAAATAAAAATCGTGAATAAGAAGCCAGGGTGGTCTATAATAGATGAGACCTTTCTGCTCTCCTTCGAAAAAGCAAGAGACAAGATTTTGAAATACTACAAGAAACTAACTGTGTTTATGGAGCAGTGCTAATCTTAGATTCAAAGTACAAGCTGGAAGCCTTTGACCTAACTAAATGGGGAACTGAACTAAAAGAAAAGTCGATTGCAAACTCTGAAGAAGTACTGAAAGAATATGAAAGGGATGCCGCCCTGCAAACCGTTAAAGCTCTATCTCCTGCACCGTCAAAAGAAGATAGTGTTGAAAATGATTTTGACTAAGCATTTTGTTTAAAAAGAGAAAGATTGACAAAGGTGGATTGAGCAATAACCTGGATGACTACTTGGCAATACCTCGATGAGACGAAAATGAAGATATTTTGAACTGGTGGAGAACCCATAAAGTGAGGTATACGACCCTGAGTGCAATGGCTAGGGACCTTTCCAGCATCACTGCCGCATTCGTGGTTGCAAAACGTCCTTTCTCTAATGCGGGACTCATTATTCGAAAACAACATAGCAGGTTAAACAATAAGTCTGCCCAAAGTCTTCTTTGTCTTATCTGGGCATTGTACTGGGTGTCTCAAAACTCAATTTGGTTTACTTACTGCGCGAACGCAAACAACGAGAAGACGCGGGAGTTCTGCCCATTGCTAGCCACGTCTTTCGGAATTCAGTCGCTATGGAGCGTTTCACAAGAGCAGAAAGTGCGTACTGTATGAGTGAAGAGTAAATTTTTCAAAAACAACAATTCTGACGTTATAGCACGGCGAAAATTTTGCCATTTTTATCGATTACATCACGTAAATAAAGCACCGAGCACTTAACTCAATAAAACATAGGAACAAAATTTTGAAGACTAGATCGTCGATGAGCAAACCACGGACTGGTCTACCAAGGTCATCGAGAAGCGCGGAAAATGCGGAGAGCGTACGTCAGTCAGCTCGAGCGTCTTTGTGTGTGTGTGTGTGTGTGTGTGTGTTTGTGTGTGGGTGTGTGTGCGAGTGTGAGTGCGTGTATGTGTCTGTGTGTTCGCAACAGGGCGAGTGTCTTAGATGTTCCTAAAAGTTCTCTACATCGCATAGACGTAAAGACTTGTGTCTTCACTCTAAAAAATTGTTCTCTCCATTATCACTCTCAGAGCTAAAATAGTATAGTTACTAGTATAGTTACTATGATGTTACGTTTGAAATCTTTGAGTATCTCGCCTGTTTCGTACATATAGCTTACAAGTTGGAAGAGACGTTCTGTTACTGCTTGTCCAGCGGCTTTTAGAGTTTCTGCTTGCACCTTATCTGTACTCGGCGCCAAGTCATCATTTTCAATGTCTGATTCCTGTTTTAATGCTGTTAGTTCCTCTCCTGCATATAAATTCTCTATATATTCTTGCTATCTAGCCACTTTCTCTACGTGTTCTATGATGACGTTTCCTTGTGCGTCCCTTATATTTTTGTTATACGGTTTTATATCCCTAAAATTCATTCCAACTAATTTGTATGCTTCGTCTGTCTTTCCTACTTCCATCTTAGTTTGTATTGCTTTGCACTTTTCGTCAATCCATTGTTCTTTAGCTTTTCTGCATTTGCGAATAATTTCCCATTTTATGGCTTTGTATCTCTGTTTTCCTGTATCGTCTGATTTATTTTTGTATTTTCGTCTTTCTTCTATTAAATTCAGGATATCCTTTGTTATACGTGGTTTCTTATTTTCTTTTTGTGTATACCCCAGAATATCTCTGGCCGCCATGTTTAGGCTGGATTTAATGTAATTCCTTTCTGTTTCTACTTTTTTAGTATCAGATATTTTCCCGATATCTTTCAACAATTCATTTGACTTTTTTCGAATCTTTCTTGAATATCTTTATCTTTTAGTTTCTCAAAGTCCAAGTGCCTTTTTCAGTTTCTTTTTTCAAATTTTTAAATTTAAGTGCTGCCTTCCTAATTACGATATTGTGGCCAGTGTCTATATCTGCTTCTGGGTAGCTTCTACAATCTTTTACTTGATTCCTAAACCGTTATCTAACAAGAATGTAATCTATTTGATATCTTCCTATATCTCCTGGCATCTTCCACGTTTATCGTCTTCTAGCATGATGTTGAAATAATGTGTTTGTGATGATTAAATTGTTCTTGTCACAAAATTCTACCAGCCTATTTCCCCTGTCGTTTCTGGTGCCTCAACCAAATAAACCTACTACCGCTCCTTCCCTATCCTCATCTACCACTGCGTTAAAATCTCCCGTAATTATTAAATTTTCATGTATTTTTACGTATCTTGATATGTCTTCGATATCTTTGTAAATCGCCTTCACCTCTTCGTCACTGTAGCTAGAGGTGGGCATGTATACTTGTATTATTACTGTGTTTACCGGATTAGATTCTAATCTAACCATGAGCACTCTTTCGTTCTTTTGTTAGTAATTTTCTACACAGTATCCTATCTTTTTTCGTATAACTATCCCCACACCAAAATTTCCTTCCTCTGCTCCTGTATGAATTGCCCTGAAGTCTCCACTACAAAAATCCCCCGCTTCTGGCCACCGAACTTAGCTGATCCCTACTATGTCTAGTGCTAACCTATTCATTTCCATTTTTAAGTTCTCTAGCTTACCTACTTGCTTCATACTTCTAACATTCCACGCTCCGACTCGCAAAATATTCCTGACTCTTATTCTGGACTTTCCGATCGCATCCTCCGAAGTAGTCCCTCCCGGAGATCCAAATGAGGGATTATTTTAACTCCGGAATCTTTTACCCCAGAGAATGCCATCATGTTTATTTCAATTTAAGTACGCTGTGTACTTGGGAGGTAATGTGGTGGTTTCATGTTGCCTACCACATCACGGTAGTGTGCCTTAGACTGCCATATCGACCCCTATAGTCTCTGCCAGTCTAAGTACTGAAAGAGCCACTGCCCTCTTTCAAAGACCTGTCTTAGTCTGGTTCCTCGCTAACGGCCCTACCACTTTGGTTGGACCTGTAGTTTGGCTTTTTAGCTCATTAGAACACGCAAGCCATTTCACTTGTTCTAGTAGTCTAGAACTTCGGCAAGGTGCAGGTCGATTCGAAATGGTGGGATTAATTAAGACATGATAATAATACTTTTAGGTATGTAACTTTAGGTTTGCTATGAGAATTACGAGCTGTTGTTTTTAGTGTTGAATTTGGCTTTTTTTTTTGGTTGTAATTTCAAAGAGGTAGCGACCTAAAAACTGCAGTTCGCCATGTTTGAAGTAATTTTGTTGTTCTGCTGGATATATGTGTATTGGGGGTTATTGAATTTTGTTTTGGGGTTGGGAATACTGTGCTTTGTATGAATTTTCTTTTTTTAATTAGAGGTTTCTTTTTGTATGTTTTGTTATGAGTTGTGGAGGAGTGAGGGATTTTTTTTTCTTATTTAGGCCTTCCTTTATTTTTGGTATTTGTAAGACCCCGCCTACTCATCAGTTAAGCCTGGCCATTTTCTTTCTTTGGTTTTTTTGTAAGGCTACCTCGATGCACGTAGCAACTTTAATTTAAAAGGTTTCTTTTGTATTAAACTAATACGTTATTTAAATATTGACTTTTTATTTTGAAAAAGATTTTTGGGATACTTGTTGATAGGGACTATACTATTAACTGTTATTTTATATTCAATTCTATTTGTAACCTGTTCTTGGACATACGGCTGTTGTTTACCTCATTAAATAAATAAATAGATTAATATGGTAAGCTAATGGTATTAATTTTTTTTAATTGCATTTTTTTTTATTTCACTCTAAGATTATAGACTACTCATCCTGCAGGATCAGGAGGCACAGGATAACTTAAAAAAAAGTTAGCTAAGAGCGAGTCGAGCTCTCACTATTAGGGTTCCGTACCAATAGTGCAGTGAGCAATCAATAAACCAAATTAAGCTGTTTTTATTTTTTATGTATATTTAAATATTATCCAAATTTGATTGTGATAACTGAAAAATGAATATATTGTCCCACATTGTACTGGTACATTAGTAAAAACGTTGTCTATTACTGTGTTTAAAAAATTTTTTTCCAGCACCTATTACGCTGTCAAAAAAATCTGCAGTTTTCCAATAATCTATGACTCAATAGCTACTATTCCTATTAAAATCAAAATTTTAGCTTTGGAAATGTAGATGAATAGGGGGGGACGTTCATTTTTGGCACATTTTGAGCTATATCATGAAGACTACTCGACCGAAAATTATAAAAATGATATTTTTAGAAGCCTTTTAGAATCCTCTTTCAAATGATACCTCACACGATATATTAAAATATATATATATATATATATATATATATATTTATTTTATATAGTTAATTACACAAGATAAGTTGGTAAATACTATCGTATTACAGCGAATACGATGAAATAATAACTTAGACTTTTATGCAAAGCCCAAATGATCATTTCAAATCGGTGGCGTAATTGGTAAACGCATGGTTCCGGCAAAACCAGGATACAGGTTCAAGTCCTGTCCAAAACCTTATATTTTCCATCTTTCAATTACTAGCTCGATTTGAAATGATCATTTGGGCTTTGCATAAAAGTCTAAGTTATTAGGAGAGGCGTCGCCGTGGATCAATGTAGTAAGCGTAAGACTAGGGATCCCAAGGTCCTGGGTTCAAATCCCGACACGGCCGACTGCTTGAAAAATGACAGGTGAGCATTTTTCACAAAAATTACGCCCTCGTTCGGATGAGAGGTTAAATGCAGCTCCCGTGTGTGAGTGTTGTCACGCACGTTAAAGATCCCTACCTTGCCTGGAACGCAAGGGTTCGGCAAAATTCTAAATTTCCAGGCAAATAAAAACTCGCCTCCTGGACAATGTAGTACCTTCTGGTGGAGCATTGGAAATGTAAATGCACGGTATGTAAAGGGGGTTAAGCAACCTGTGGCTGCCAAGGTTCCCCCAACACTTAGACATTTGCCGTATTAATAGTTTTCAAATAAATCCTTTCGCACAATTAACATTAGTTGAAAGTATTGCAAAACCAATATCTGTAGTTGTTTATAATAATCACCATGTTTAAGTACAGTTATTATTTTTGTCATTCATTTTTCCATCTTGCGGCTGGTTGGAAGCGTACCTCCGTTGATTTCTATTCTGAGCTAGCCTACACATTTCCCTGAAACTGCTACAGCCTGCATCTTTCACTATCTGTGTGCAGTAGTCTACCTATGCTTCTCTTTTTTCCTATCTCTGCTTCTAATATATTCCGCACTATTCCCTATGGCTTAGTATGTGGCCTGTCATTCTATCTCTCCTATTTTTTACTGTTTTCGATATAGTTCTTTCTTCCCCTACCATTTCTAGTACCTCTTTGTTCTTAACTTTGTCTGTCCATGGTATCTTCATCATACGTCTGTAGCACCACATTTCGAAGGCTTCCACCTCTTTCTTGTCTGCTTCTACTGTCCAGGCTTCACAGCCATACAGTGCTATGCTCCACACATATGTTTTAAGCAAACTTTTCCTTGTTTCTATGTTTGTGGCCTTTGAACACAGTAGTTGCTTTTTCTTGTTAAATGTAGAACAACCTTGTGCTGATTTTTGTTTTATATCTTTTGTGCTTTTCCCACCTTGCGTTATTTGACTTCCTAGGTAGCAGAAATCCTTCACCTCTTGTAAGTTCTCGTTACCTATTTGTATTTTTGTTTTTGATTTATTATCCCCTCTTTTGCATACTAGAACTTTAGTTTTATTTTTGTTAATTTTTATACCATATTCCTCCGTGTGAACTGTTTCCATTTCATTAAGAGCAGCTTTTAACTTTTCCTTGCTAGATGCTAATACCGCTATATCATCTGCAAATCTAAGCATATTAATCTTTTGTCCCTGCATATTAAATCCAAATGTCTTCCTGCATTTGACAGTATTCATTGCCTCTTCTATGTACAAGTTAAAAATTAATGGGGTAAGGCACATCCCTGTCTCACCCCTTTCCTAATACTTACTTCTCTACTTTCTTGCTTTAATTCTATCACCGCTGTTTCCTCTTTGTATAAGCAATGTATTATCCGTCTATCCCTAAAACTCATTCCAATCTTTTTGAGTATGTCGAACATCTTTTCCATTTCACATTGTCGAATGCTTTTTCCAAATCTACAAACCCTATATATACGCTTTCTCATTTTCTATTGTTTTCTCCATTATTACCCTAAGAGCTAAAATAGTCTCCCGTGTTCCCTGTTTCGCCTAAACCCAAATTGATCTTCTTCCAGTATTTCTTGAGCTCGTTTTTCCATTCGTCTTTGTACAATTCTAGTTAATATTTTTGAAACGTGTGCGGTCAAACTTATTATTCGATAATTTTCACATCTATCTGCGCCTCTTTTTTTTGGTATAGTTACTATAAAGTCACGTTTGAAATTGGGAATTTCGCCTGTCTCATACATATAGCTTACAAGTCGGAAGAAAAGTTCTGTTACTGCTTGTCCAGCGGCTTTTAGAGTTTCTGCTTGCCCCTTATCTGTACCCGGCGCTTTACCATTTTTCAGGCTCTTTAATGCTAATTCAAACTGATCTCTAAGTATAGAAAATATCCCAGATCATCATTACCAATGTCTGATTCCTGTTATAATGCTGTTAGTTCCTCTCCTGAATATAAATTCCCCATATATTCCTGCCATCTAGCTACTTTCTGTACATTTTCTATAATGACGTTTCCTCCCGCGTCCCTTATATTTTTACTATATGGTTTTATATCCCTAAAATTCATTCTAATTAATTTCTATGCTTTGTCTGTCTTTCCTATTTCCATCTTAGTTTGTACCTCTTTGCAATTTTCATCAATCCATTGTTCTTTAGCTTTCGTGCATTTACGAATAATTTCCCATTTTATGGCATTGTATCTCTGTTTTCCTGTTTCATCTGATCTATTTTTGTATTTTCGTCTTTCTTCTATTAAATTTAGGTATCCTTTGTTATCCATGGTTTCTTGTGTTCTTTTTGTATATACCCCAGAATATCTCTGGCCGCCATGTCTAACCTGGATTTAACGTTATTTCATTCTGTTTCTACTTCCTTAGTATTAGAAATTTTTCTGATATCTTTTAGCAATTTATTTGACTTTTTTCAAATCTTTCGTGGATATCATTATCTTTTAGTTTCTCAAAGTCAAAGTGCCTTTTTCCGTTCCTCTTTTTCAGATTTTTAAATTTAAGTGTGGTCTTCATAATTACGACGTTGAGGTCAGTATCTATATCTGCCTCCGGGTAGCTTCTACAGTCTTTTACTTGATTTCTAAACCATTGTCTAACAATAATGTAATCTATTTGATATTTTCCTATATCTCCTGGCATCTTTCACGTGTATCGTCTTCTAACATGATGTTGAAATAATGTATTTGTGATGGTTAAGTTGTTCTTGTCGCAAAATTCTACCAGCCTATTTCCCCTGTCATTTCTCGTGCCTAAACCAAATAAACCTACTATTGCTCCTTCCCTACCACTGCTTTAAAATCCCCTGTTATTATTAAATTTTCATGTCCCTTTACGTATCTTAATATGTCTTCGATATCTTTGTAGATCGCTCTACCTCTTCCTCACTGTAGTTAGAGGTAGGCAGGTATACTTGTATTATTACTATATTTACTGGTTTAAATTCAAATCTAACCATGAGTGCTCATTCGTTCTTTTGTAAGTAGTTTTCTACACGCAGTCCTATCTTTTTTCGCATAACTATCCCTACACCCGAATTTCCTTCCTTTGATCCTGTATGAATCACCCCGAAGTCTCCATTCCAAAAATCTCCCGACTCTGGCCAGCGGACTCCGCTGATTCCAACTATGTCAAATGCCAACCTGTTCATTTCGAGTTTCAAGTTGTCTAGTTTACCAACTTGTTTCATATTTCTGACATTCCACGCTCCGACTCGCACAATGTTCACGGATCATTCTCAATACTTTCGGATCACATCCCCGAAGTAGTTCCCTCCCGGAGATCCGAATGGGGGACTATTTTACCTCCGAAATTTTTTACCCCAGAGGATGCCATCATCATTAATAACAATTTAAGTACGCCGTGTACTTGGGAGATAATGTTGTGGTTTTCCGTTGCCTTCCACATCGCAGTAGTGTGTCTTACAATGTCATGCCGACCCCTATGGTCTCTGCCGCTCTAAGTACCGAAAAAGATGCTGCACTATTTCGGCTAATCATATTAAATTTTTTTTAATTGCATTTTGTGTTTCTATTTCACTCTAAGATTATAGAGTACTCGTCCTGCAGGATCAGGAGGCACAGGATAACTTAAAAAATTATGCAAAATTATAGGTTTCCAGATGAGATAGTCAGAGTTGGGTGCATTTATTAATCGATCTTTGATCGAATCAAAGATCGGATCGAATTCTTTTCGATCTTTGATCCGATCTAGGTATTTTTTCTACGATCCTGTCTTCAGACCGATCTGGATATTTATGGCTCAATCCGATTCTATCTAAACGCAAAGATCGGATCGGATGGATCGCGCCCACCTCTAATCAAAATAAAAGAATTGATTTGTCGCTACTATCTGAATTCAATTTATTACGATTATATT
This sequence comes from Platerodrilus igneus, assembly GCA_036346225.1. Classification (NCBI taxonomy): domain Eukaryota; kingdom Metazoa; phylum Arthropoda; class Insecta; order Coleoptera; family Lycidae; genus Platerodrilus; species Platerodrilus igneus. The sequence goes on along the minus strand of JARFIW010001112.1, from coordinate 2,596,853 downwards.
ACAGATACATTTGCTAAAATAAGAGTCAAAAAAAGTATTTTAGCTTTTCTTTTAATACGTAAACTGATATTTTCAGTTTGATATGTAAATTATGCATGATTTTGAAAATGTAAACTTCAATTTTAAATAAACTTAAAAAGATGTGTATAAATTTGGCTTATTTATTTTTTCTTTTGTGAGTTACTTGTTATTCTAGGGCTTTACAACGATGTTGCGTCTAGGGTCGCTATACTCAACTTGCGGCCCGAGGGCCGCATGCGGCCCGCGGAGGCTTTTTGGTTGGCCCAATTATTAAACTAGGTAGTTACAACTTATTTGTAAACAACTTCAAATTTCGATATCAATAATTTGCTTAAATTGGAAACGCAAACTATCCTAATCTATGGTTGCGCAAACGATACGGAATACGCGGCGCGGGAATCCCCTTAAAGTTCTGTAATCTATGGTTGCGCGAACGATACGAAATACGCGGCGTCGGGAATCCCCTTAAAGGTATGGTCACGCGCAAACGCAGACCGCGGGGCGACTTGCGAAGCTAAACATTGCTTGTCATGTGTAATGAGACGTGTGTTTTACTAATTGGCAAGTCGCCCCGCCGCTCGTGTTTGCGCGTGGCCAGACCGTAAGATCCATGGACCTAAGTGCGTGTCGCTTTGATTGTCGATCGAAACTAAACTTGTTATAAATTTAATCTAAATTATTAAACTAAATTTGTGTACGTACCCGCGTCCTCTGCCAAATAATTGTTTTGTTTTGTAAATTAAGTATACCTATTATTTTCAAAATAATGTCAGGAGTGTCGTCGAAGTATAAAAGAAAAATATCAAGTGAAAATAGATTGTTTCAAGATGAGTGGAAATCTGATTATTTTGTTGTGCCAAGTAAAAACAACGCAGCTGCTTGTTTGATATGTCGGGACAGTATCATATTGAAGAAATACAATATTTCTCGTCATTTCACTTCAAAACATAAAGATTTCGACGAAACGTTTCCTCCCGGATCGTCTTTGAGAAATGAGAAATTTAGTTTTTTTAAGAGATCATTGCATGAGCAACAAAATGTTATGTTCGCGGCATTATCACAAGATTCGGCGGTAACAAAAGCATCATATGAAATTTCTTACATTCTTGGTAAGCATATGAAACCATTTACCGATGCGGAATTTTAAAGGAATGCTTTATTAGTGCTGCTAATATACTTTTTGATAAATACAGTAACAAAAAACAAATAGTATCTGATATAAAAAAAATACAGCTTTCGTATTCAACCTGCACCAGGCGTATTGAAGACATTTCTAAATTTATTTCCGATGATATATTAAAAAACCTAAGAAGATGCAAGTTTTTCAGTTTAGCATTTGATGCCAGCACCGATATTTCAGCAACATCGCAGTGCTCGGTGTTTGCTAGATATTATACAGAAAACAATGAAATTCATGAAAACTTTTTAAAATTACTGCCAATGAAAGGTCAAACCCGAGGCACGGATTACCTTGATACTATTTGTAATTTTTTAGAACATCATGAAATTTATGTGCAAAAAATCGTGTGCTTGTGTACAGATGGTTGTCCTTCAATGACTGGATCCGAAAATGGCTTCATTTCATTATTTAAGAAAAAATATAATTGCAGCAATTTAATAACATTCCATTGTATTATCCATCAAGAAAACTTGGCGACCCGTGCTGTACAACCAGAAATAGAAGCTGTAATGAAAACAGTTATCAATATTGTCAATTATATACGAGCAAAAGAACTGAACCATAGAAAATTTAAAACCCTCTGTTACGTTTTTTTTTCGTGGCACCCACGTTGGGCGCCAAAATTTATGTTACGTTGGCTCGTAGCCGTGCGTAACACAAAGATATCACGGAATGACCGGGCTCAATCGGAGAGTAGGGGGGTAGAAAGCAGATGACATAATGTACGGGGCGGTAAGGAGTTAGTAACCATACCTGCAAGAAAATTAGTTAAGCAAACCTGAAAAAAAAAGAATAAGCATAACAGCAATGCATAGTCTAAGGTATTCAGTACTTGGTAGAATGTAAAAAAAAACTGTTTAGATAATCTATATAATATAACAACGGTAAAAGCAATACAAAAATTTTTAGTACAAAGTGAGGTAATATTGGGGAGTAGCAGAAACGTTTCCTCACACACCAATTAAACATAAATCAGACAAAATATTAACAAAAGATAAATAGATAAGACACAATTGGTATGAGTAATTCAGTAGTATTGATTTTTCTTTCTTTTTTTTTTATGTTTTAAAATAGCATGCAAGTCTATTGTAAAAGGTATCAGAACGACAAAGATATGGTCAGGCAACGAATAGATATTTAAAGTAATAACCAGTAGGAAATAGTTCAACTTACAAAAAGTCCTTCAGGAACGCTTCCTTGCATTTGAAGTGTAAGATTCACGAGGTCCTGCACTAGCGAAGCACTTCACCCTTGACTGTGAGGGTGTGGATGGAATTTCTCACACTTTACACTAATCACACCTACGTATTTCACTAGTGTTAGCAGCAGACATTATCATGCTGATGGAACTATGTAGCATTGATAAATTTCTTGTTAATTCCATTTCCTGAGACAATAATTTCGAAATATTTTGTAACACAAATCGAAAAAAAATGGTAATAACAATTTAGAATCACGGGCTTTCAAGACACGATGTAATGCATTAAACTAAAAGTACCGTGAGGTGTTTTATTTGCTACCTATGGTAACAAAGAAAATCTAATGCTTTTGAATAACGAAAGTTGCGCAAACAATGACCTATTTTAGATTCTTTGGTGTTAGAAAAATGCAGAAACTACAGTATCCACTGTATTTAAGTAAGCCAAAGTATGCGTTAATCTGATAAAACCAAGGGACACTAGACTAGATCGCACACACATTAATCCTAAAGAAAGAATCGGTTAGTTTAGCAAGTTCTACGACTCCTATTTCACAAGACAAACAACTAAAACCACAAATTAGTAAAGTACGCGTATCACTAAAGTAGGTCCGTCAAATGTTCCTTAAAGCATTTTTCTCACAAGAAAACAACTAAAAACAATTAGTAGGCACGCGTAAGCAATAAAAACCGTCCGTCAAATGTTCCGTAAAACACACGTGCAGGTCGAGTAAACACGTAAAAAGGAATTAGAACTACACTTTGTACAGTTAATATACAATTTTTATTTCACAAGAAAACAACTAAAAATCGTGCCATGCTCGTACAGGAACAATACGAAAATTAATCCCGCATCAATTCTCACTATTGTCAAAAGCAGAAAGAAGCAGTCTTTTCAACGTACTTGGTGTATCGGAACCAAAGAACAAACTCCGACTCTCAAAGCAAACAGCACACAGTATTATCAACGTAAACAATATATAGGAACGAAGAACAAACGACAACTGCTAGTCTGTAGATATAAAATCGTTGTTATTACAACCGCTTATCGCCTATCAACTCGACTCGTATATCCACATAAGGAACAAAAATGTATATCTACTAATTAATCACGAGCCGCTTATCACTTTCAACAAGCTGGAAAGTAATTTACGAATAATCCAATTTACAATTCTTCCTTGCAATTTATTTATTAATGAAAATCAATCTTCAAATTATCTACTTTTAAAGTAAGACCGACGAGTTAAATTGCATACAAATCTGAATTATTCTGAAGTATTTCCTTTATACAAACAGCGATCTCAAAGAAACGATGTATTTTTAAGTACGTTAACAGAAAGGAAGCGAAAAATGTTAAACTACAAAAATGCCCGTTACAAATTCCCGTTACACCTTCTTGAAGAACTGGGAAGTGAGCACAGCGACGTTCTTTTGCATACCTCGGTGCGATGGCTTAGTAGAGGAACGGTTTTGGAAAGGTTTTTTTCATTACGCCATGAAATAATTCTATTTTTAGAGCAAAATAATAAAGGGTCCCAGAATTACAAAACGATGAATGGTGGTGTCTTTTAGGTTTTCTATGTGATATTACGGAAAAACTAAACAATCTCAATCAAAGTCTACAAGGCGAAAATAACATAGTGACCAATATGGCAAATAAAGTGTTTGCATTTGAGGAAAAGCTAAGTATTTATTATAATGAAATACAGAACACAGCTGCATAATTTTCCAACTATTATAAAAACCAGAGAGAACGGTATTAACATTTCAGAAGAAAACTGCTCCATAATTTCAAATTTTATAACTGCACTATTAAACGAATTTCAAAAAAGGTTTCAAGATCTCAGAAAAATAAAAAATTGTTTGTTACTTGTAGAAAATCCATGGCATTTAGAGACACCAACTATTTCTGAGTTGGCTTCAGTTTTAAATTGTAATTACTCGGAGTTGTTTGATGAATTTATTGATTTTAAAAATGACACCAACCTGGAAGTAATTTTCAAAGAAAAAAGGGAAAAAAGGGAATATGTGGAGTTTTGGAGCATTGTTCCCCAAAAATATAAAAGCGTGCAAAGATGTGCCCAAATAATGCTAACATTTTTTGGGTCAACGTATGTGTGCGAATCATCTTTTTCAAAGATGAAATACACAAAGAGTGTATATAGAAATAAACTGACAGATTCCCATTTGGGTGATATAATAAGAGTAGCATGCAACGACAAGCCAGATATTGATAAAGTTTTAAAAAAATTCTCTCAGTTCTAAAAGTTTCATTAGATATACATATAAGTAAGTAAGCATCTTTGTTAAAAGTTCTTTTTTACATTAAACTAAATAATTCATTAGGTTGATATTACTTTTTCATTTATACACCTAATTATTTTTACTTGCGGCCCGGGCTACCGTGACTGAAACGTGTTTGTGGCCCCTAAAAAAAAAAAGGTTGAGTATGGCTGGTCTAGGGAGTCACAAAGCACAAATGCGGTCCTGCTTGGAGGATGATTAATTTTGAATTGAGCATGTAAAATTTTTGTATATATCAATTGACAAGTATTATGTAAAAAGTCGCTATGTGTAAAAAAGCGTTTCTAAATTCAGTAAGTGTAGTAATTATTTAAAAAAGTCTATAGAATTAATGCTATTTTGATTTTTGCCCAAATTGTGAATTATAATGCTTTCTCTGTTAAAGAATATAAAGTGTGAAATTATGTAAATCTGTATTCTTATTTTAGAAATTAATTACACTTTTTTCTTTCTACTGTAAATTAACTAAAATTCATGTGTTTTGAAGGTTGAAGGACGATATTTTGTTATTCCTAAAAACATAGTAACACTCACTGAGTGGTGGTTGTCGCCCCCAATTCATATGTATAAAAATTCTATTACCCGACAATGCAATTCAAATACTCACAAATAGACAGCTGTTGACATCTGTACAGTTATGGTGTAAACTCGTACGTTAATAATAGCAGTCTAGATGTTTAATACCATACTACACCATCAGATGGCTAAAAAAGCGTTCATTGATTTTATTTACTGGTCTGAAGTGTGTTATGAAGCATTTATCGAGTACGTCAATATTTATTGTTACAGTTACTTATCGCAGAGTTGATAAAAGCTATCGGCATATAGCGCACCCAGTGTATGAAACCAGAATACACCCTGATGACTAAATAATTAAATATACAACTTACCTAAAAATACCGCTAAAAATTGTGGCCATTGATGACTTTTCTCCATCGAATATCTACACTTATTCTGCTTTAGAATTTTACTAATTTGCAATAATAGCACACGAGGCGATCGGTTACATCAGTAGATAATGAAAAGGAAACTACAACGAACGTACAGTTACGTTGCGGTCTCATAAATATGTCACAATGCATAAGCAGGACGATGCCATTCAGTTTCTGCGATGACTGCACTGATTCATCTGGCACTTGGCGCATAGGGACACGGTTGTAGTTAGGTGTCTTTTGTAAATAAGTTTATCGACATAAATAATTAAATATACTGTGAAAAGTTATCTATCTAGCAGTACAAAATATCTATGATAAAGAAGACCACTTAATTTCAGCAATGTTATTGAACTGCGTTTACGTGAACCTGACGGAAAGTTTACTAATGTTTGTCGGTGATTAAATTTAGAACTCGGTTCAATGATACCACTAATATTTTCTCTTCAAGATGTATTAATTACATAAACGATAATAAAATTGTTCTGAACAATTAGTGCTGGGTACTATTAAGATTTTCACTAAATTGCGTCAGCGGCAGCGTTCAGTTAGATCGGAGTATCTCTTAAATTCCGGTTTGACGTCGATAACTAATATCTGTAGTGTATTTGTCCTTACATTGAAATTTCAAGGACACGAGAACTTGTTGCATATGTTACACAATTAGGATTGTCTGATGTTAAGTTTTCTGATATCTTATCGATTTTTTTTGCTAATTTATGTTGATGCACTTTAAACTGTGTCTAATCCCATGCATTTGAATAAATAAAACTAAACTCTGATGACCAGTGGCGGAGCTACGCCACAAGGAAAGATAGAGAGCAAGATACGAACACAGGGCCATAGGTGGCATTACAAACCGCGCAAAAGTAAACAATTTTTGTCACTAGAAGTAATAAAATAGCAGAAGCTAAAATGTTGAAAATACATTTCGTAATACCCATATAATCATTTGTTAAAGTATGTTATTTTCGTAAAAACATAATAATAATGAACTTTTATTTATATCCTTGTGGTAGACAACTTCGTCTAAAGCCTATATCGCACTATGCATTTTTATTGCAGCAACTTTGATGCTGCATCAAAATTGCAGCATTTCTTCCTATCACATTATGCATTTCTGTTGCGTCATCAAAGTTGCATGCAATTAGAACCAGTTCTATTTTTTAGAAAAGTTGCATGCATTTCTGGTAACTTTCAGTAAAGCCAACCTCTGAAAAATACTTTTATTTTATAACCTCAACTTTTGCCTTTCAAATCATCCTATTTCCAAATAATAACGTTTATTGCTTGAAAATTTGTAAAAATCAAAATGAATAGTAGCCAGATTCAGTCTACTTCAAGAGATTATTGGTCACGTGAATCTACTGCATTCCTAATCGAGATATATCAAGGACACCGTGAAATATATAATGTTAATTTAAGTGATTACAAACTCAAAACCAAAAGGTTGGAATCGATGCAAATTATTCGAAAAGCATTGTTGGAAGTTTATCCACAGCTTCAAAATATCACAATAGATGATATAAACAAAAAAAATTCATGGTAGGTACATAATCATATTTGTGGTTATTATTTGTTTATGATGTGATTTCAGTTTTACGAACCCAGTTCTTTAAAGAATTAAAAAAAAATAACGATACCAAAAAGAGTGGAACTGGCATGGAGATCATTTATAAACCAAAATTGTGGTGCTTCCAACTATTGTATTTTTTAGCAGACTCTAATACTGTAACACAATCGACTAGTATGTTGCCTTAAAATAATGAGGATTCTCAGGTTCTGTTTGAGGGGACAGTTGAAGAGTTACACGAGGCAGAAATACAAGATGTTGAAACACCTCAATCAAGGAGTGTCAGTCCAGCATCTATAAAAACAGCTGTAACTGATTTTGTTTATATATTGCTGTGATAAGGGGTTGTTTAAGGGTGTACTTTATAGTAAAGGTCATTTAGAAATGAGTAATTAGCATAGGCAGCAGAAAACTGCATTTATTTAGTGAAGAATTGAGAAATGGACATAGTTTGTAAATAGTAAGCAGTCAACACCCTGTATATAAAGTATAAATAGTTTTAAGCGACGCAGATAAACATAGGAAGACGCATAGTTAGCGTAGAAATCAGGAAGACATTCATCAGGTAAATAGTAAATATTTAATACCCTGTAGATAAAGTTTTAGTTAATTTAGGTAAAGCAAGAAATGATATTTTTCAGTGGAAGCACGCGTATATTTATAAGTAAACAATAAAGTGTAATTAGACAGGCATTCAAGAGAGTACCAAACAATTAGATTAATACGGAGATAGAAATAGAGCTTCGGGTAGCTAATATAAATGCGTACAAATAGCTAATCATTTTGATAAGAAAGGAGATTAAAAATTGCGTGAACAACATGTAAATATGAAAATTAAAAACCGAATTGCATCAGTTGTTTATGGAAAGGCAATTAGATCTATCAAAACACAGCATGTTGATAACAAAAGACAGCTGCAAGCAGGTTACGATTATTGGGAATCGTGGTGAATTACATCAGAAACTGCTTTAAATGTAATTATTTGATTGGTCACAAATAAGCGACGAGTTCTAGACCATACCCACTGATGGAGTGGGAATTCAATAATATATTAGCAGGCACCATGATAACGAAGACAGTTTTGAACTCAACAAAGGCCGAAGTGTGTCGTTATGAAATAAAGCAATACGTAAATTTTAAAAGTGAAAGAGAAAGTAAGTGCCAAGATGAAAACTATAATTGCCGATTAAACGGCTCTGAAGTCTGGGGGAACAGTAATACAATTTTGAAGTCCAGTGGAAAATACAGTAATAAAATTTTGAAGTCCAGGGGAAAATACAGTAATAAAATTTTGAAGTCTGGGGGAACAGTAATACAATTCTGAAGTCTGGTCTGGGGGAACAGTAATACAATTTAGAAGCCAAGGGGAAAATACAGTAATACAATTTTGAAGTACGGGGGAAAATAGAGTAATATAATTTCTAAGTCTGGGGGAAGAATAATGCAATTCGAAGTTTGAGAAAATTGAATGATAATAAGAAGAAGTTTGATATGAAACGACAATAAATTGGGGGTGCATAAATTAATAATGGTAGTCCATAGGGTAATGGCAATAATTTAAACGTAATCCTGAATTGGGGGAAGATAAATTTTATTCAAATGGAAGCGTCGATGTGAAGAAATAAACCAGGTCAGATTTTTTAGTTATAAGACATTTTGTTTTTCTATATATTTTTATTTTGAATATTGAATTTGCTTAATATAATATGCTTGTGAAAAGTCAACAAAAGAAGTTGCATACGTATAAAATGAGTAATATGATAACAGGTTTAGAATATTCTACACTTTGTTGATAAGGATAATAGGTTTTTTTTTGGTGACTTTGGGTTTTGAGTAAATAGTATATGATGTTTAATAAATGAAATTTACAACATTAACTAATTGAAAAGTGTATTTCAAATACTTTGCAAAAGCTGTACATGATATATTGGTTTCATTATATAAAATCGAAATTAACTGAATTTTATAATTCCAAATAAATGCTAGCCGAGGTCATATTTAAATAGTTCAAGGAGGAGCTACAGGTTGAATAGGAAATTGATAACACGCAAGGCGGTAACGTATCGAATTTTGCTATTGGCAGACAAGGTTGCTTCAAGATAAAATCCAGTTAAGTTGATAGCAATATTAATAAGACAGCCGGAGGAGGAGATAATTACAATCTTGTTTATTCATAGTAAATATTAAAATGGTCGTCCAAATGATGGAACGAGAATAATTTAGAGTACATAGCAAATTAATAAGGCGCACAACATAAGGGTTCGATAATTTAGAGAGTAGCATAGCAAATAAACAAGGTCGCCCAACGAAGAGGATCGAGAATTCCAGTAAGCATAGCAATATATATGTTGTGGCGTCAGTGTAACTTATTTTCTTAATGGGCGCCAGTGAACAAAAATCTTCCGACATAGCTAGGGGTCTATTCCTGGGTAGAGCAATAAGAAGTGGGGGGGTAAGTCGAATTTGGTTTGCAAACCACAGCTAAACTAAATTAAATAGGCGCCACCAAGTCCTAAGATAATCACGATAATAGCAGAGCACAGTTCTAAGGGCGGACGTAAAAACCCAAAGATAAAACGATCGCCTTCGTTAACAAAAACTTGTCTTACAAAAATAAGACGCAGCTCCTGTAAGAAATTGCAAAGATTAAATAAATAAAAATGTAGAACACCATTTGTGTCCTATAAAAGTATCAAAAATAAAAAAATGTATATCCAATATAATATTGGCACAAAATTATTGCTCAAAAATTTTACCTTTGTGTAATCAGATTTGATCGCATTTGACCAAAATAAAAGCCTCAAAGTTTAACTAATTGTTTACTAAAAAAACTCTCTTTTTAAAATTTCGGAACTTTTTAACAAGTAAAAAAAAATTTCATCATTAACATCTATATCTAAGTTAAGGTTTTGACTTTTTAAAACAACCAACTACTCTTCAACATGAACCTGCTTTATACATTTGAGTGAAAATAATTTGTAAGCATAATACACTGAATTAACTTTCTAACCTGGGCAGATCTTTTCAGGTGGATTACAATTTCTAGATTCTTACACAGCGTGTCTTTAAATTTTCAGATTTAGACTTTATAATTTTCATGTAGATAAATGCTAATCACCAAAATAGGAATGTTTAGTTTAAATTCAATGACAGCTGCACGAAGCACCTGCTTTCATGACAACATCTGTCAACTGTGCAACACAAAAAAAGTATGACGTCGAAAACATACGTTGAAATTATCTAAGGTTCAAATGGAACAAAGCTTGTAATTATATAAACCTAACTTGACAAAATTTCGTTCTACGGCTTATAAAACCAGTTCAACAATAATTGAGATTTACACAGATTACATGTTGAAAACATAATAGCAACTTTCCGTGCTTTATATGATAGTCTGTTTATCAAATTTTTATGACATTCAAAACATATGCATGAAATATCTTATATCTAATAACGAACCAAACTGCCTCTGTTGCTCCACGACAAATCGAGATGGAAATTCAAATTCTTCAAGCAAGGTTACTAGCCATTTCTAATTTGGGACGACTGCAATCAAAACCAACATCCATAATTCTTAGTTGACGAATTCTTAGTTAACAAATTCTTAGTAGACAAATTCTAAATTGACAAATCTTAAGTGACGAATCCTAAATGATGAATCCTAAGTGATGAATCCTACATGACGCGCTAAATAAATGAAACCAAATTAAATTAGTTCGTAAAATATATACTTTACCAACCGTTAGTAGAAGGTATCAAAATAGTTTCAGGTCTAGCACGACCTGACCTGCTTACATTAGTAATTTATTCGAAGGTCGCCTGCCCCTAGCCGGGAATACATCTTGATGAGGTGGTTGCTAGCGGGCGACTAACTCGACAAAGCAAGAACCGAATGATAGCGACCTTAGAGGTGGGGAATACGAAAGAAACAGCTAGAGATGCTTGACGAAGTAACTTTATGCACACAGATATTTTAATATAAGAAGATTAATAAGGAATAAGGCACGCTTAGCGCATTATCCTCGTAATTCAATGCGAATAATTATTGCTGAAATTAAACATGTTACACAGCGCCATCAAGAAAAAAAAGCAGAGTATATCTTCAAGATGAAGCTGTAAGGTTAAACAAGAATGCTACAGGAAAATTACAAAGTAATACTGTGAATGAAGACGAGTTCGACATTTTTGGAAAACTTGTAGCCACAGAGATGCGGAAAATAAAAGACAAGTATGTCATTAGGGATGTGAAAAAAGACATTTTTAATCTAATTTTAGATCGTCAAATCTAGATTAGCATTTAGGTTAATTTTTTCAATTAACAAATAAGTATAAGTTAGTTCAATATAAGTTATTTTAATGTAATTCTAAATACAAAATTAAGCATAGGTTAAGTATATAAATGTAAGTCACTTATAATTTATAATCATTATACAGATATAAAAACCAGCATTTTTATAGTTAATATGCATTATGTACACTTAAAAATTAAAGTAAAACTAATAAACGTTTAATATGTCACACTTTCATTGAGCACCTAAGTCTTGCCGTGGTAAAGCACCTTCATTATTGATACTCTCTGTCTGGTACACGTTGGAGTGTATACAAAATCGGGACAGCTCCAGAACGTTTCCCAAAGCGTAAAGCTTAGCAAATGGACTGTAATTGTGTGCAATTGGAGGTAAGGCGCGAAAAACAGTAACATAGGTCAAACCGTAATTAATGCTTGCTTACCTTGCAATGTTGTTCACCAATTTACTCCCGCGAAGATAGGTGTTGTTTACTGGACGACGCAACCTGGCCGGACAGCACCACTTATGCACTCGCGGTTAGGGATGGACTCGGGCCGGGCCGGCGCAAAAAGGTAACCGGCCCGGCCCGAGGCCCGGCCCGAAATGAAAATTGACGGCCCGGCGGGCCGGGCCGGGCCGGCCCGACTTTTATTCAGCAAATGATAAGAGTTTTTTCTGTTGTGTTCAACAAGTTTACTATCACTCTTTTGTTTAATTTAAGAGTATAATGATTTTGAATTACAATCAAGATACTTGTGGAACATATCGTAGTATATCATTTGATTTTTGATTCTGTTACGTACCTAGACGTAGCCGGAAGAAAAGTAAGTACCAGGCTAACTATTAAACACGAAGAGTGGGGGGGATTCGCCTACATACCAAAAAGAAACAAAAAACACATCGCCCACGATGGTCTATTAACAAATAAAAATAAACAACGGATTCTGTACAAACAAGCAAGAGCAATAAATTAAGCGTTACTATTTCAAAGCAAACAGTTAGGTGATATGAACAATTTAGTACATTAGATACGAAGTGCGCATCTTGTATTTACACAAAATAAAATTAATCAGTAGTAAATAAACCTGTGAGAGCTTTTGTCAAGCAGTTTTAAAGTTTCACCTAATACTTTTTGTAACATAACTAATTAGTGGGAAAGAATTAACGTGTGGGAGCTTTTGTCAGATATCTTTTAAATCGTACATAGTACCGTTTGTAAAATAAACTAATCAGTACAAAGGAATAAGCGTGTGTCTGTCCAATACTTTTAACACAGGTACATCACACATGTAGAGCGATAATATCGATTAGCAGCAACGAACAATAGTTCTACAATGTGACGTTTCTTGTTACATAAGTACACCAAATGTTGATACAGAATATCCCATTGACACACACAAAAGAAAACGAGTTGCATACCTGTAGGTGTCTTAGCTTGAAAACCGTTGGGGGTGAGTCAACACAGAAACGCCGCGGTATTCAGGATCCATTCACCCTGGCATCGTATCTACAGCAACTACCTACACACAAAAGCAGTTGGTCTACAGAAAGGAAGAACCCATTTGGCTTCCAGTTAAAAAAAGCAATCCACGCCAGACACCTCCTAGTTGTCAAACAGAAAATAAACAGACGTGCATTGCTTTTGAAATACGGTGACGAATAATGTAGAAAATATGTCGACGCACAAGCTTTAGAAGCAAATTTAACAATGGTTCAAATAACACGAATTCCAACTGCAAATCCTCGCTTATCGAAGCGCGATTAAAACTGGAAAACCCGGGTTTTATCAGATAGTGTGCGACCTTATTTCAACAAGTTTTTACATTGAAACAATAGAGAAAATCATTATAGGCGGTCGTAATGTATACCAAGATAACGGGTACCTGAAACAGGATATAACTATTTAGTTGTGATATAAACTTGTGGTTTCAAAGCAACTAGATTTAAGTTGAGGAATTTGTTCCAGAGCGTGTTTATTATTAATTATGTTGAAGGATTAAACAGTAGAAACAGAATTTATTCGAGCGAGTATTGAATTAATAAGGGAGAAAAATAGGGTAATTAATTTATGCTGAAAATAAACGTAACAATTCTTTAAAAAATCCTAGAAATAGGTAACAAAGGTACAAAATGTTTAGCAATTTTCAATGTTTATGAAATTGTACGCTTAACGCACCTTATAACCTTTATAATAAATTTGCGTCCGCTTTATTTTGTCGTTCCTACTTCAAATAATTGTACTAAAATTACCTACTTGAAATTAGAGAGTTGTTGCAAACTCATTCCAAGCAGACTTTATTAAAAGAATCTTCAAATAAAGTATCCTTTTTTAAAAGTTTGCATCCAATCTAAAGGAGTGTAAGTGCAAGTGTTTTTTCCCTTACTCTTTATTCTGACATATATATTTAGTATTCTATATCTATAGGTTATGTTTTAAAAATGAATAAAGAATTAATCTCTATTGTGGTAAGGTGACCTATAATACATGTTTAACTATATTGGAAAAATCAAAGAAATTGTATTCACGCAAAGATGAACCTTTTTTTATTATTTGAGTCTTTTATTTCCCACTGATTCGATAACATTTGTATGTGTTGTCAAAGTGTTTTCACGGAATACTTTTTGAGTTTACTTCAAAACACTGTTTTTACTCCTTTCTAAGCATATAGCATATCTGTTTTAAAAAGGGTTTTTACAGTTTACTTCTAGTAAAAGCATTACAAAACAGCATCCTCGTATTTAGAGCGTTGACGTTTTATATCTTTTTCGTGTTATAAACTTGGACATTATATCTCTAAATTTAATTACGGAAACAACATTACAAAAAACCATTTATTTCGCTATATTTATACACAAAGCAGACAATTAAATGTAAGTTTGTAAGTTAAGCATTTGGCATATGTCAAAATTATGGCGTAAAAGCATTCCCTGCCTGTATTTAAATTAAATAAAGGTGTCCTGTATTTTAATAAAGTACAAGCATTAAAGGTGTAATTGCGCATGTGTAAATGTCAAATAAGGGAAAACTTTATTAAAAAATTGATAAAATGAACTTTGCAATAACTCTTTAATGTTTTTGCGGTAGACATAAATTATACACGCGATTGATAATATCGACGTTCGCCGCATGATTGAGATTTGGAGTATATACATATACATAATATAAATCGTGCAAACTTTTAAATTATGAATAAATCACCTAGTTTGATGTTCTTGGGCATCTTTAACTTGCCTAAAGTACAACATGAGGAACATTAAATAGGACTAGAAAAAATATAAGAAGTGAGTTATAATATCACGTCTCCTTTACACTAAACAAGACGAAAAACTGATTATTAATGGGTTCATGAAAACACTACGTGAAAATATAATTAAGAACGTTTACTTACTCAATGTGAGATAGAAGTGAAGGGACGATGAAGTATCTACTCGTGCGTTTTTCGGCCCGAAAAGTTCGGGCCGGCCCGAGTCGTTTGGCCCGGCCCGGCCCGAAAAAAGATAGGCCCGGCCCGGGCCCGGGCCGAATAAAGTAGTCAACGGCCCGGCCTGGATTCGAGCCCGAAATCGGGCCGGACTCGGGCCGGGCCGGCCCGAAAGCCCGAGCCCGAGTACATCTCTACTCGCGGTTATAGTTATTAGGTGTTGAGTCGGTGAAACGATACGAGAGTCTGATGTTGGTGAAGCGAAAAAGATTTATCGCTCCGCCATATGTGTAGCACAACAATAATATACGATAAGGCCATCTATATTGTCAATCGTTAACCTCCAACTGTATAAAGTTTTAACATACTCTTTAAATTCATTTCTTACATTTAAAGCAATGTTTCGAGATCGATTTCCTACTTGTTGATTCAACCCATATTTAAATGTATAGCGCCTGTCCACCCCTGCATCTTTCTTGATTTCGCACTGCAGCGAGCAATGTACTCTTAAAAAATTGTGCAACACACAGCAGTTTCCAAATTAAGTCGGCTACTCATAAAAAAAAATTGGTAGTCATTACATAAAGAGAAAAAAGGTAATGGTCGGATATTTATACAATACATCATCTTTGGGACACCCGTATGCTTTTAAAATTATTGCGTACTCCACCAAAAGAAGTCAATTGAAAGTAGAAACTCGCACGCCAAAAATGGTCAAAATCTATCGACGCGTTTTCGAGTTATTTTAAAATATCAAATATCTTTCACAAATTTTGAAGCCCTCTAGCGGCTAAATGAGGCAACTTGTATAATAGGTAATTTGGCTCAAATCGATCCATTTCGAGCCAAAGAATCTGTGTTCTTACGTTGTACACGTATTTTCCGGACACCCTGTATAATTAGGGGAAACTAAATAACTAAATGTACTAATCGCTACCATACATAAATAGATAACTAAATCTGATGGAATTATTAGACAACCACTTTGCAATTCGTGAAAGTACATATCATTTGCATTATTTCCAAGAAAATAATCTACGCATAAAGAACAATCAATTTTTTTTTAGTACGTATCTTACTGCATATCTACTGACATATATAACAGCGGATGTATCAAAATTAGTTTTGGATATTGCTTTGGAGAGTAATGAATTAAATGTATTGGCAATATTAATAGGCTTGTCGCTGGAATTATTTTCGGTATAATTCTTATGCAGTATATCAAAATTCAATTGTATTTTACCATATTTAGACGAATGTAGATTAAAAACACTTTTGATGCGTAACTTTTTTTCCTTCAAAACCTTGTTGTTATACGAACATCCTGATAGTTGCCTGTATAGTCAAAACCATTTAAACTGACCTATGCCTCACCGCGGTACATTATTAGAAACGATAAAAACTGCATTGTCTTTGTCAGTATATGTAACTATTCTGCTCTAAAACAGGATGGATAGAAAAAAAATACGTCTTTTAGGGATTGGTATGGCAGCATCAAAACGTATGTCTGTTATAACTAATATTTATGAATTATTATAACCTATAAATAATTTTAGTTTCCTGTCACTTTTTGTCGTCTTTTCACGTAGTTCTTGCTTTTTTGTTGTATTTATGTTTTTACATTTAGCACATATCGCAAATATAAAAGTTTTTTTCAAAATTAAAAGGATTTCTTACACATTATAAAAGGTAAATACGGCCATCCTATAGCAACATTATATACCAGGGGTAGGCAACGCGGCGCCCGCGGGCGCCATGGCGCCCCCGATCGATTTTTAATGCGCTCTCGCTGGAGCGCGTTCAGAATGAAAGTGAACGGGAGAGTAAGGTGATTGTAAGGGTGACGCTCATGTTATAAATGTTTTAAAACGTTTTTAAGGGAGTCGCCGTATTTTTCGCGCGTATTTTAAAATTCAGTGTCAAATAGCATAGAAAAACTTTTATGGTTAAGTAGTCGTAACCTGAAAAGCTAATTTTAATTACATAAAAAATGAAAAATAATATTGTGTTTATTATCGCAGAAGGGCAAAAATTATTAACATACTTCAATGTATTCCCTCTATATATGGATGAGGACGAACAAGAAGTACACTTATCAATCAGAAATGGCGTAATAAGGATAGAAAATTATATTGAAAAAGTGGTTCCTGGTTACTCAGCCAGCCGCATTTCAATCTCATTTTCGTATTACAAGAGAAACATACGACAAGTTGTTACCTATACTCAATAATGTCATTAAAAAAGTATTATTTTTCTCTCTGCGCACGACGTGTGATTCCTCACGATGTCTATAGGTGCGGGAACGTGAGCGTTACCCAAGTGTTACACTTTCTCATTCTGAACGGCCAAGGGTTACCTTAATTTCAATTCTGAACGCGTAGTACAATTTCTGGGTAACTCTAGGGTTACACAAATCTTCTTTCTGAACGCGCTCCTGGACTAATGTAAATGTGTGATAGCCAGAGCGATTTACTTACTCTTGTCAAACGACGATATACAGCAAGTAGTCAGTTGAGTTTAGGATTGTGCATAGATTAGCATTTGCTAACCTTGAGCGTATCTAATAACACGCACGTGTTTTTTGTTAGTGTGTGATCGTATTTCGAATAGACCACGCGTAGACCGTGCATTTGAAACTACCAAGTAATCCGTAATAAGTCTTTTCTTTCAAAACCCTTCATGGATAAATGTAAAAGAAAAAGAACATATTATCTTAACGATGAATGGGAACACCTATATTGTTTCGTTGACTACAAAGGGAAGTGTATTTGTTTGTTGTGTGATAATAGTGTTGCGATTCTCAAGTAAAGTAATATTGAACGACATTTTAAGACCGTTCATACCAATTTTGATAGTAACTATCCAATGAACTCTGAAATTAGAAGAAAAAAAATTATTTCTTTAAAATCTTCAATAACTAACCAGCAAAGGATTTTTACTAAACCACTGCAACAACATAAAGCAGCAACGATCGCGTCATATAAAATATCGCATTTCCTAGCTAAGAATAAAAAACAATTTACAGATGGAGAATTAGTGAAAGAAGCCATGTTAGAAACTGCTGATTCACTTTTTGAAGAATTTAAAAATAAAAAGAAAATAGTTTCAGCTATAAACACGTTGCAATTATCAGCACGAACTGTTACTAGAAGAATTGAAGTAATTGCGGAGAATTTGGAGGCAGAAATAGCTAATGATATGGAAAATTGTATTTTCTTTTCGCTACAGATGGATGAATTGACAGACGTGACAATTATATCACAATTAGCAATTTGCGTGAAGATGGTATTTTCTGATTTTACAACAAAAGAAGAATTCCACCAGAGGAGAAGATATCTTTTCTACTTTTAAAAAGTATATAACAGATGTAAAATTACCTGTACAAAAGTTACGTTAATTACAACAGACGGGGCACCAGCGATGACTGGTAAGAAAAAAGGATTTATTGCCTTATGTAGACAGGATTCCTTATTCCCGAAATTTATTTCTTATCATTGCCTTATACATCAAGAAATGTTATGCGCAAAAACAATCGGTTTTCAACACGTATTTACGATAGTAACAAAAATTATTAATTCCATAAGATCGGGAGCTATGCAACACAGATTGTTTAAATTACTTTTAGAAGATGAGGACGTTCAGTTCACAGATCTTCTTTTATATACTGAAGTGAGGTGGCTGAGCAGAGGTAAAATACTTGAGCGGTTTATCATGCTTTTGCCACAAATAAAAGAATTTATTGCGTCAAGAGGCGAATTTTACGAGCAATTAGAAAATAAGGATAGGCTAATCGACCTCGGATTTCTGACAGATATAACGGCAAAGTTGAATGAATTAAATTTAAAAATACAAGGGAAAAATCAGCATATCGCTGACATGATTAGTGCAGTAAATGCATCCAAATGCAAGTTAGTGTTGTTGAAATCCCATCTATTGAAAAAATCATTATCACATTTCCCAAATATAAAATATACTGTTTAGAGTTTAAATTTGAATAATGAAAATTTTACTGCTATATCATATTTAGAAATTAGAGATAAGCTTATAGAAAAGTTTTCTTCTAGATTTGAAGATTTTGCAGCATTAGAACCCGTTCTAAGATTTTTCATAAATCCATTCAATGTTACTAAAGATGATGTCCTTGAAATAGTTTCAGTGTATTTCGAGCTTCATAATATCGAAGACCTAGAATTATAAATAATAAACTTGCAAAGTGATATTATTTTAAAAGCGCATAGTAATGATAAAATGATTTGGAACTTAGTCGATGAAAATAAATATCTTATTTTAAGGAAATGTGCGCTACAAATTTATTCATATTGTGCAACAACATACAATTGCGAGTCTTTATTCTCAAATATGAAATATTTGAAATCGAAATACCAAACAAAGCTTAATGACTCACATTTAGATAATTGTTTAAGGACCGGGAACTCTAAATATATCCCCAATTATAAGAAATTAGCTGAAAATATGGACACCCAAGTTTCACACTGAATTATATGTATCATTGTGTATTACACCAACAAAATAAAGTTATAAAAAATCTGTTTTTTTAATGCCTATTTATACCTGTTGATTATCTGTAAAATATGCGCTCTCGGTGATTTTCAAATTTAGTATTGCGTCCTTAAGGACAAACAGGTTGCCGACCGACCCCTGCTATATACTATCACCCTTTGCTTTTTAGTTGTTCAAAATGCTTCGAAACAAACATCTCAAACCCCAAACACACCAGGTGATTTTAAACGTCATGGATTATTTTGAAAGAGAGCGTGATAATGAAGGTGTTTTATTTTCGTTTGGAAGTGTTATGCAGGTACAAAAATAAATACATTTAATTCTCTAAATCAATTAACTATTGCTTCAGCGAACCTCTGAAGCATGTGGTGTTAGACTTAGTACTTTAACTAGGATTAAGAGAGGAGGCTCACAAGTAAAAGAAAATTTTCCAATTCATTCGACGTGCAGGAAACGCAACCGATCAAAAAGCAAATCTTGCGATGTTGAAGATTTTATAAAAGATGCAGTTAAACGTAAAATTTATGAGATGCACTCGAAAAGTAATATGAAAATTAATTGTAGTTAGTAACTAATTTTTATATTTTTAGGACTTCATGTAACTGCACAAACACTTCAACAAGAGCTTGTTACTGCCGGCATATATAATTTCCGATTAACTAGCTTAAGAAGACCTTTACCTACCATAGGATTTTTTATAAAGTAGATGATGGAAGGCGAGGATTGTTCGAGAAACAACATATAAGCTGCTGCACGAATAAAATCCTTAAGGGACTACGATTCCAATAAGGAAATGCAACTATATGAACCTGTTTTTCGTGACGAGATTTGGATTTTTAGTAGGGGACCTGCCAAAAAGAATTGGCATGATAATTCTCACAAAAGCATCAAGAAGAAGCCATTTGGAACAGGAAAATGGTTAGTTGTTAATTTGTTGCTCTCACTGTGCTTTATATACTTACCAAATGTTGTTCTAGATTTATTGTGATACATGCTGGTAATAAAAATGGTTTTATACATGATGCATCTCTTTTGTTTTCTTCAAAATCACAATATGCAGATTATCATGGTGATATGAACACAGAAATGTTCACAAAATGGTTCCAAGATAGTTTATTACCAAATTTAAGCGGTCCAAGTTTAATCGTGCTAGATAATGCTTCATATCATTCGCAATTAGTCGAAATGGTTCCTAACACTTCTTCAAATAAAGAGGAATTAATTAATTATTTGGTTCGATATAACATATTTGCCGACACTTCAATGTTAGAAAGAGAATTACTTGCATTAGTAAAGGAAAATGTTCAACCAAAAATATACATACTTGATGAACTTGCAGCACAAAGTGGCCATAAAGTATTAGGGCTCCCTCCATACCATTGCTAATTTAATCCAATAGAATTAATTTGGGGCAATTGCAAAGGCTATTACGACAAAAATATTGGAAGATTTAATGAACAATTTAATGACGAGCACGTACAATTAATATGGCGTGAAGCACTTGGAAGGATAGATGACAAATATTGGTAAAAATGCATTCACCATTCAGAATAATGTATGATGGAATGGTGGCAAAATTGAAAAAAACTTTGATGTGGTACTGCCCCTTATTATCAACTTAGAGGATTCAAGCAGCAATGAGTCTTATTAAGATGATTCAATTTCAGAATAATTGATTAATATAAAATGAAGTGGTGCATAAGATTTATACTTTCTTAATGTAGTAGAGCAATATTACAGTAAAACAATACGATACCGTTTGTTTAATACTAAATTTGATTAAATAAAAATTAAATATTTACAAATACACTTTTATATGTACAACCATGTTGTTAACCATTTAAAACAGGAATAATATAAAATCCCGAAACTACAATTTCCCTGATAATTGTGTGAATAACAGTCTCAATTCCAACAGTAATCATTAGTCCTCAGATATTATCCAATCAATTAGAACACACGCGTCTTTATACTTAATAACAATATAATATCTTAAAAATTCACTTTGTTTTCAAAAATCAACAATATCTGCGACACCATGCTAAATATCCAGTATCTGTAGTACATTCTAAACTAAGATTTTATCTACATTCCTGAAAATAGCTTGTTCATTTCCATATTACATATTATTAATATCTTCATTTAAACACAATTCATCTAAATAAAATGTTGGACTATTTCACTTCTAAACTTCCAATTTACCTTAAGTTTTTTGGTTTAATTTTTATAAAAGAAAATAGTATTTGATACTTATGTTAACGCGGTTGTCAACTGCATATCCAACAAACATCTATTATAATTCGTAGAAATTAAAAGATCATTTATAGAAGCCCTGAGACATACATTCTCAGCTGATTTGTCACAATATAAACTTCATGCGCCATGTTGTATAAACAACTGAACTAATCCAGAATGCTAGAAATACGTTCCGATTGCATTGATGCATATGATTTAACATGATGAGTCATCGGTCAGCTTAACGGTTTTGACTATATCTACAAATCTTTTTCTAAATTGTCGCTTTGAAACTTATCTGTAAGTATATAGCTTGTCTTCAGATTTTCGAGTGAATATTCAATTATTTCCACTAAAGCAGTAGTGGTCTGCATAAGTGCGTTAGATGTATCAGATATTAAATGGCCATATTACAATTTCAACTCATACCATTCCTTTGCCCACCGACTAAATTTACTAAGAAATTCAAGCCGTTCATCAGTACTATCTGTAAATGGCAACTGATTAATATTTTGTTTAACAATGCCTTTGATTGTGTTTTTCACGTTAATTATAGACCAACATTTGCTAATAATTTCTAGAAATTTTGATGTTGACCTCTGTCCAAATGACTTGCGTTAAGACCAGCTATTGTGGAATCATGAAAAATGTTATCAAAACTTGGAAAAATAGACGTTTTATCAAAAGTTTTTTTATTTATCCAATTGCTACAAATACTTTTATATAAGTGAACAGTATCGTGCATCAAAAATAATGGCAAATTTTTGTATTTGGGGTTAGATGTTCTATAGGAATTTTGTAAATGTTCTGCTTTGCACAGCTGATTATACGTACTTCTATTTTCTCTGTTAATATCGCACATGATACGTAATACTATTAATTCACTGTCTTGCACAAAATCAATTGCTTTCATTGTAAGCTTAGTTAAAAATTCACCCGATAACGATTTTACTGGAGTTAAAGATATTACTTCTTTAAAACTGCCAAATGCCGAATGTCCCATAAACGCTTGTACAGTACGCGCTTCCTGAGTTATATTGTTTTCAGCATGACCTACTAATTTTCCACCTTTAAACTGTATAGATGCATTTACATATATTTCATCTAAACTTAACACTACATACTTTTCAATGTCACTTAAGTGTTTTGTCATAAACTGTAAATATACTTTGTTGCCACTATTTGAACCAGGTGAAACGTGTAGGTTGGTAGCAAGTCTCTGGAGATGTTTCGGATGTGGAAGTTTCAAAATACCATTTTCACGTATTGAATTATAGCACGTTGCTGACTGACAATACAGCATAAATGATGAAACTAAAGTATTATCCGAATATCGAATCTTTAGCTTCAATATCAGTTCAAATTGCTCTCTAAGAAATACCAAATTTGATAGCTTATCATACTCAATATCGTTTAAACTTATGTAGTTGATTAGACGGTTTATTGATTCTACTACACTGAATTCTAACATTGTTGAATTAATATCCCTTGTGGTTTGCAAATATCTAAAAATATCAACAATCTATTACAAAAATATTCCAAAATATTTGTTGATTTACCTTTCCAAACTGAAACTTAAACTGAGACCATTTCGCAAGAAATCTATTTTTAGGAAGAACCCAGCTATCATCTTCTAAATTTAACTCATCGCCAGAAATATATACGGTTACTCGCAAGGTGTGATCGATATTAATTAAGTAACTTAATTTTGGTAAATTCTCTTCATCTAGTTTTAAAATGTATACAGTCAGTTTTTATAATTTACCAGTTAGTTTTCGATTCCAAGTGAGAATCAATATTGTTTCTCAAATTCTCAAAATTTTTAATCAAATCAGCTTCTCGAGCAGCTTCCAAATTCCGCATCTGTTTTACATTTTCCCTTTCTAAATATTCTTGTTTACGATCTTCAGGCTACTTCCGCTTTTTATACAATGGTATTGAATAATACGGTGGTAAATTTGGAAAATGCTAGCATAAGAATCGGGAAGTAGTGTAGGTTTATTAACTTTGGAACTGCATTTACTGCCATTCTGACCTACATATTCTTCAGTTTTACGAAAAGTGAAAATGTTAAAGTATTTTATACAAACACCAGAATCCCTACTAGGAGTCCAAGCGCTTCCACGTATGTATGTTAGCCATTTCAGCTTAAGAAGCCCATTCTTGGGAAACCTAAATGTAGTCACATAACCTTCTTTGCTACTTTTATAATTACTATTGCATTTCGGTACACAGCATTTTCGTGGCATCTACAATAACATTATCTTCATTATTATTTAATAGTAAATTTTTTTACTTACCTTATACTTTTTGATAAAAAAAACAACCTCTAAAACAATAACACAGCCTCCTTTATCTTACACAATAATAATAGAAAGTGAGGTTATGTTTGGTAGGCCTCCAGTGCGGTGTTGTCACGTTTCAGTGTTCCGGCTTGTAAGATAAAGGAGACTGTGGATGTAAATATTCGTATATATCTTCCGTATAAGATATAGGAGGAAATGAAACGTTTGTCGTGGATGAATGATGTCAAATTGGCAATTCGCGTGTCTAGGTAATCTCTACCGTTGTTATTATATTTAGAACGTTCGATCGAATGGATAATAATTATTGACTAATTACAACATCTTACACTTATAATAATCACATATAGAGGTATCGAGATAACCAAAGCTACTATTGTAGACATAAGAAAAGTGAAGCCAAGTAATGTAAAGGACCAGCTATTGGCAACATGCCAAGTCTATATGAAAATAAAGCAGTTTTATTGAAATAAAATTTCTGACTAATATTTTTAGCACAATTTTATTTGAGTTAGTTGAACAACTAATGCAAAATTTACAAGTATAATGGAAACATAAAATTCAATTACAATTAACAATATTTTTACAGTTTTCTCACTAGTGACTCTTTGGTGATGTATCATTAGAGAAACACGCAGTTCAAATTTATTTACCAATTGATATTAACAAAACCTATTATTAATATAAAAAAAAAACATTACTAGTTTTGTTACTAAAACTTCCCACATACCTACGGATGCTAAATAAACTATTAATTTTTATGTGACAAACATTTTTCGCTTTTATTACATATATTTATTACATACAAACAGCAAATTTTAGTTTAAACCAGAATCTGTATTATAACACAGAACTTGATGAAACGATGTTTTACCGTTTGCGGTAAACGAATACGGAATTTCTAACTAATTATACATTCCTGCCTCGTGATTCGAGTATTTGCCGGTTCTAGAAATAATTACATGCTACCGACCGCTATACGGAAGATTTGGTTCTAGGAAATGAGCAACCTACAAAAGTACGGAATACTCGGTATTAATGCTAATTGGTTTAGTGACCGCGCTTGTGCACTCTTCGAGTGTCTTCGACAATCTTCGATTGTTTCCAAAGAAAATATTCAAGCCTACCATTTCTGAAAATATGACGTAGAAGTTATTTAAAATTAAATTGTTTTATTAGTAAGTATCCTGAATACAACAAGTTTGGGATTCCCTTAGTAAAGGTTTAAAGTGTTTTATTAAGTTTCTGTTTATAGTAGCACTGCATATTTTACTGCAAGACTTGCAACCAATTTGTGTGCGTGTGCTACCACCTTTTTGGATTTTTAATATGCACGCGATGTGATTGTTGATCCGTATAACATGGAAGACGTTTCCGGTGTTTCTACTAGCTGCATTCGCAGCAATGACGAAGCGAACCGGGCGCATGCATTGGTGCTAAATGTACTGGACGAGCAGCAAGAATTGGCAAAAGATGACGTCATTTAGTTCCCCGCTGAATCCTCAATTTCGTTCGGCTGTCTTCGGAAACCTTCGGTTTGCATTCTATAGGGTACATAAAGCAGGTGCGCAAGAGTAAAGTTTTTAGTTGTAAGTTAGTTCGTTTACAAGTTTCACCAAAGTCCTATAGTGCGAATTTTGTTTTGTACTAATTGGTGTTTGCAAATAAATTCAGTTCTATTTTAATAAAAAATGTTGACTTACCTTAAATTTTCAATATGAGGAAAAAGCACTACACGAAACGATTTGTTTAAAATTTTGATGAACTTACACAAAGCGTGCGGAACTAATAGGCTATACTATTCAGACCACGTTATATACGGTTTGATATAATTAGCCGTTAATCGATCTGTATTACAAAATGAAGTTTGCATTTCCCTAGTCAAGGACGTGATAGAAAGTACATTGTGTGAATCCCCAGCAATTATTCGTGAATTTTCTAATGCACGACATTGAAATATATTTCTCAAACATATAGTCAATAATAAAGAGAAAGGTCTACGCTGCTTTCACTTCTACTTCACATAATTGTAAAGCAATTAGTTTTGGAAGCGTAATGTATTTTCCAAAGTACATATTTAGCATTGACCATATAATTATTTGTGACGTACTTAATAATTAGGAAAATGTTAAACCAGAAATTGATAACTGTTTAAAATTTTAAAAAGCCGCGGTTTTGAATATCCTAAAAACAGTGCATTATTGTTTAAAAATAATTTTAAATATTAAACACTTATGGCTTATAAAGAATTCATTTCTAAAATCCCCGCGGTTTTAGATTTCTCGGGAAATGGTTGTTTAAAGCATGCAAAAATTTTGAGGTTTGAAAGTCTTTAAAAGTGTAACTTTGTAAGGGGTGGTCGGGTTTTGAATCTGTTTACAGATTCAAATTCTGCGTAAAATTTGATGTGTCGTATGTCTAAAAAATTTATAAGGACGTTCAGAAATCGCTAGCAGCAAAAATTTTTAAATGAGGGTAGCTCCCTGGGGAATGATGCTATCTAAAAAATTCCTAGAAATTCGGGTAGCTGAGAAAAATCTAATATTAATTGATACCAAACAAGATAGGCTTATCTCGAAAGATGCAATGGCTAGTCGAAGAAAACTATTTGTTAAGATTGCTTATAAAGCAAAGAGCAAAATTTAGAGGTTTGGAGCCTTTAAAAGTGTAACTTTGTAAGGGGTGGTCCTATTGCAAATCCGTTTATAGATTCGAGTTCTGCGTAAAATTCTAGACTAATTTGATGTGTCACATGGCTGAAAAATTTATAAAGATAGTCAGAAATCGCTGCCGGTAAAAAATCTGAAAATGAGGGCAGCTCCCTAGGGGATGATGTTATCTAAAAAATTCCTAGAAATTCAGGTAGTTTAGAAAATGCTAATGTTAATTGATACTAAACAAGATAGGTTTATCTCGAAAGATGCAATGGCTAGTCGAAGAAAACTATTTGGTTCAGAATGTTAGCGGTAATAAATCTTAAAATTAGGGTAGCTCTCTGGGGGGTGATGCTATATAAAAAATTCCTAGAAATTTGGGTAGCTGAGAAAATTCTAATATTAATTGATACCAAACAAGATAGGTTTATCTCTAAAGATGCAATAGGGGTTACCAATTTTTTAGGGTAGGTATGCTTGGGGGTAAAAAAATCCCACAAGGCGGTCCACAAGGCGTGAGCAGGAGGAGGTTCATCTCCCTCATTTACTCCTTATGGGAATTTACATGTAAATGCGGCTGCGGCGGCGGCGGCGCTGTTTTCGAAGGAACATCATCCTCTACTTGGTCTGCCCGCCCACCCGCCCGCCCGTCCAAGGGTATAGTGGTACAGCATATTACCATAAGGGAGGTTAATATAGTACTTTTATTATTTTAATAAAACAATATAAAATTCTATACAAAATTTATTGAAAAATATATACAAAGACCCTCAATTGCTCCTTATGGGAATTCCTATAGAGGTCAAAAAATGACCAGAACGGACCTTAGATTTTCTTATGGGAAAATACATGGGGAAAACCGGTTTTTTGTGCTCGTACGAAGGTACTATATCTACTCTCAATTAATTCAAATTCATAAATGGTCTGTAATATATCTACAAAAGTTACTGATTTCAGGTTATCAATCAAGCTTTGAACTTGAAATTTAAAATTTTCAATTTCACAACTGAATTCGCCACTCAAATTTTTATCACATTATCTAGACAGATCTGATGCCACGTTTTGCCAATCTGCAACGCTCATTCTACCTAGAGGTGAATCAAACAAAGAACAAAACTGCCATTTATAATATTCATTTGTTTATAATGCCAGTTTATTTTAGTCAAAAACATCAAAAGCGTTATACATTTGCATTCTAAATAAATCTCTAAGATTCACTCTATTTTCTTCTTTAACTCGCCTATTACGTCCTTGAGACAATGTATTATTTATATTCATTCCTAAAGAAATTTTTCTTGCATCTGCAACAATTTGAACAAAACCCGTGTCCCGTAGTCCTTGTAAAGCAAAATGAGGATTATTGATTAATTTTATCGCATGATGTATAGAAATATCTTTTTGCTATAAAGCTTTGTTTGTTTAGTCAATGCATTGCAATACCTTATTTCATAGAAACAAAGTACAAATAAATTTTTAATTAATTTGTAGCAACAAATTTTTTGCATTTAATACAGTTTCAGAGTTTAATAAATCATTTTTTTCTCTCAATCTCTTTCTTTACTTGACGTTAGCCCTTGACCGTCTTGTATAAGAAAATCCTTGAAGTGATAATTTTAAGTGTTTCATTAAATAATGCAACTGTGATGTTGATGAAGAAAAAAGTTAAATAATCTTAGAACGGTACCAAAGGAGGAAACCATTTCTAGTGTTATAGATGCAGCGTCAACTCTGCTAAATTTAGATTATGTGCGGAAAAAAGTACAAATAATGCAAAATTATTAATTTCTAAAGTACAAGCTCTAACCCTTTTATATTAGTTAGCAGTGTTGGCACTGCTGTCGTAAACCTACCGCGTGAAGGTATCCAATTAACAATAAATAATAAATGACAGGACCTCTAGCACTATCGTATCCTCACGTTTCGGGACCAGTGGCGTAACTACACCCCTGCCAGCCCCCGCTATGCGGGGGGGCCCCAAGTACAAGAAGGCCCAAACGATAATAAACTCAACTTATTCATCTTCAACGTATTTGGCAGGTAAGAAACGGTCAAGAAAATATTGCAGATAATTCAGAAACCGCAGGTTAACGAACGTTTTCTTGATGTTACTACTAGGAACTGCTGAAATACAAGAAATAATAATTAAGATAAATACTGAACACCACCTGCAGCCTGCATCCTTTCTTCTTTCTATCCGTTCTGTCCTATTTTGTAAGGGTTAATAAACAGATGAAAGAGACTGTAAACTTTAATAACAAAGATGTCTATATTATTCTTAAGTGATAAGTTGTATAAAGTGGTAAAGCATTATTAAACGACGTATAGTAGGGTTAGTTTGGTTTGTGGGATTTTAAATAGGAATAAAAGGGCTATTGTCTGTACAGTACAGATTCACAGGATGGCAGGTAGCTTAGTAACCTTCGCTTTCTAGAAATATAATACTAGAAAGAAATTCATTTTGTGGTTTCTAGTCAGCTGGTTGCAACGTATTTGCATTAGCTGCATTATATATAACGGAAAGGAAGTAAAAAGCATTCCAGTACGTTTTACTCAATAGTGTTGTGTTCGTATTACAGGAGGTCTTTCATATTTAAACGTAAGTATTTATATCTATTTTTATTAAACTACTATTGATTTGATCATAGTTGAAGTCGCGCTGAGAAATACATATAAATAAATCTTTAAGAATTCAATAAAATCATTTATATTTTGTTAATTAAAGCATTTAAAGCAAAGTATGTATGTGTTATTTGTAATTTCAAAAGGCTTCTAAATAATTATTACTTATCTAATTACATTATAATTAATTTCATTCAAAATTGCAGGAAATAATATACAATGAGCACTACAAGCGGCGCTGCAAAAACGAAAAAGGAAACTATTGGAAGAATCAAAGAGCAAGATTCCAAAAATAAGTTCCTTTTTACTTCTAAAGAGTCCGAAAACAAGAACAATCTATGAAAGAAATTTGGCTTTCGACAGTAGCATCTACTAGTTCCGCTACAGACGAACAGCAGTCGTCAACAATTTTAAAAACTCTCACCCAGGGCGCAAGTACATCACATAATGAGGGCCGCGATAGAAATTTGGAACTAGATACCACTACAATTACAGAGGTAAATGTGAGTAGTACTTTTCACTTAATGAACTATCTATGGATCTGACGAAAGAATATCCAACCGATTTTGCACATTTTTAAAAATCAATGTTTTACAACATGACAATTTAAGAAAAGAAATAATTAATTACGGATTGTGTAGACCAGATGGTGCGTTTCCTAAAGATAATAAAAATAGAAGTTTTTCAGTTCACTATTATTACTTAATAACTGCAAGCGAAAATAAAAGCAATACGTTAAACTTACCACACAATTCAAATGGGTGGTTGTGTTATTCTAAATTAAAAATTGTGTTTATTGTCAACCATGTTGGCTGTTTGCTTCAGTAAGGTCAAGTTGGACGACCGGAATTAATGATTGGCAGGGTTTATCAAAAAATTAAAGAGCATTTGCTTGCTCAATCTCATTTAACTTGTTGTTTTATTTACGATATGTGGAAAAAATTATACCATAGATAAGAAAGATACTCTACTATTAAAACAAGAAACTGAATTTTGGAAAAATGTTTTACACAGACTTTTCAATGTTACTTTAACACTATCCCAGCGCATGCTGTCATTTCGAGGACATAGAGAAAGTTTTCTGATTCAAAAGACAGTTACAACGGTAATTTCTTAAGTTTAGTTCATTTAATTAGTAACTATGATCCTATATTACAAAAGTGCTTGAACGACCCAAAGGTTCAATTAAATATCTTTCCCAAAAATTCAAAACGATATTATTAATACTTTAAGCGCACACTTAAAAATATTTTATTAAATAAAATTAGATCCGCTCCTTTTTCTCAATCATAATAGACACTACACAGGATATAACTAAGATTGATCAATTAAGTAAAATTGTAAGATATATTGATTTTAAAAAGACAGCTTGGGAGAGGTAACCAAAATAGATATTTGTGAAACTTTTGTGGGTTTTACAAAAGTAGAGTCCCAATCTGCTGAAGGACTATGTAATACTATATTAAGCAATTTAACCAACATGCAATTAGATATAAATAAATGTAGAGGGCAGGGCTACGATGGAGCTAACGTTATGAGCGGTACGTATTCTGGCGTGCAAAGAGAATTTTAAACATAGAGCCTGCAGCCTTATATATGCACTGTAGTGCCCATAACTTAAATCTAGTCATAAATGATGCCGTTAAAGGTATAAAAGAAATAGAATCGTTTTTCTACTTTTAGAAAACATATATACATTTTTGCTAATAGTATAGTAAGATGGAATTGGCTTTCTGTTTTTAAAGAAAATTTCACACAATTGAAACGCTTAAATCCGACACGTTGGGCGGATCGAGTAAAATCTTTAGCTGCCATAAGAATTCGGTATAAAGATATAGTAATGTCTCTTAATAAAATTATTATGATATCAAAAAACAGATGAACGAAATGACGCAAAGCAAATATTAACTAGCATGGATAATTTTAATTTTATTTTTTAAGTGTTTTTAAGTCAAATTCTAGAAGAGCTTAACAAGCTCTCACAAACTGCTCAGAGTGAAAAGGCGAATATTAATCAGATAACTCTCTTATTTCAAAAACTTTAAAATTTTTCAAGGAAACAAGAAATAACTATTCCAACATCAAGGAGGAAGCAGCGAAAGTTGCAGGGCAATGGAATATTAAACCGGAATTTATAAAAAAGGCAACCAAAAATAAAAAGCATTACGATGAATTATCCAATGATTATCGATTTAATGATGAAGAATTTAAATTTAAAATAAATGTATTTTATCGCGTAATGGATATTATAATTTCACAGCTGTCGAATCGTTTTAAATCGCTTTTTCATGTAAACGAAAAGTTTAATTTCTTAGAACCTAATGTATTTTTGAATTTAACTGCAGACGATATTTTATCTAAGGCAAAACAATTGCAAAAATTTTACTACAAAGATTTAAATGATGCTATAGGTATAGAACTTACTACACTCAAAAATAATAGACTTATTTGTGATGAATTAAAAATGTTAACGGTATCTTACAATTTTAGAATATCTAGTACTTTCCAAATCTACAGGTTCTAGCAGTTTTCCAAACACCATAACAGCCTTAATGTTATACCTAACTTTACCCGTTAGCGTTGCAAGTGCGGAGAGATCTTTCTCAAAATTAAAATTATTAAAATTATCTTAGGAACCGCACTTCACAAGATAGATTAGACGATTTATCCTCTTAGCAGTAGAACATGACACTGCCAAAATATGAATATAGAGGATACAATAAACGCGTTTGCAGCAAAACATGCAAGAAAAACAAAATTTTGAATTTGATTTGGAATGTCTGCTAGCTCAGGTTTTTTTACTGTATCAAATTTTTAGGTGTAAATAATTTTGTGCGGCGTATAAATATGTAGATTTAATATTAATTAACTTATAAGTTTGAATTTATGTAATTTGGTTTTATAATTAATAAAGCACTTGATTAATATAGTATATGTATTTAATTCTATACTGCTTCCTTCTCTACATGTACTATAATTTAAAAATATGGCTAAATATAAGCCAGTAAAAGTAATACATTTTAAAGAGAGCCCACTTTAAAATTTTTGCGGGGGGGCCCAAAAATCGTAGTTACGCCACTGTTCGGGTCGTTGCCTCGCAAGCTGCAGCAGTCGGTGAGAGGGGGAGGTTCATTAAACAAACACACTGAGACGAAATTCCGATTGTTTTATTAAATGGGCTACTAATTAAAACTTCAACTAATTACATATGCATAACAAAAATATACAGTAAATAACATTATTTACAATAGGGCGTCACCATGGGAATTAAACGGCCCATGGACCAATCGCGGTAATAGCTCTCGTCGCACTTTGTTCGTGGGCGATAAACCAATATTGCAGGACAGAAAATAAGTCACTTTACAGGGGCTAATCTTTTAAAGTCTCCGGCTAGCACAAACACAACTTAACTAAACTAAACTAAGATCCTTATTTTATGAATATTAATAACAGTTCTGGGTGAAACCACCCCAATACAATAATTAATTAATTCTACCGTAGTCTACTTAACTTGCTTATGGCGACGACCCTCCTTTAACCACGGGGTCATCAACACCAGGAAAAATACGACCTGCTCAAGGGTCAAATAGTACAGTAACGTGACTCCTGACCTGAGCTTTGCATACTCAGGTAGTCTCGTGGCTTAGTGATTAACGGCCTCTGACACCGTCGAAACACAATATAATAGAAGACCCTTCTAAAACGATGCGGTCTCCAAAACAATAATCTAACGGATCAATTTACTTGAACCGAGCTTTAACCCGGAGTTGTATTTTATGGAAGTCGACAAATACTGTATTTAAACAAATAACTGACTTATGCTGCATAACACAGCCTTGAGTTCATGGTAATACCACATATACTAATTACTTACTCAGAAAAATAATTAACTTAAAACATAACGGCACGCACTTGACTTCAGAGAAATAAAACACTTCACTCACTCTGGCAAATAACAGCCAGCTTCAACCTCTAACGCGTCTGGAAATAAAAACCCCGATTACCACCGGCTGGCATCCTTATATACATTTAAGTTAATTGAAAAATAACCGCTTTCTTGGCTCTCATACTCGACTTAGGATACGCCGGTCGTAAATCTTTAAGATTAATTAAACTGCCAATTGCACTAAGATAGCCAAACAAGTAGATCTCGGAACTAATTTTTAGTTGAGTACTCCGCTAATTGAAAAGTTCCTTCCGATCACCCTGACATAAATAGGATCCTAGAACATGATTGACATCTAATCATAGATAGCAACTAATCTGACATGTTTAGTGCCTTTGAAGTAAAGTGCCTTTAGAAAAATTAATTAACTCTTGGATTATATCTTCCTGGAACTTCGCTAGAAAGCTACTTGGGTGATCTTGCAGCCACTTACAATTGCAGACATATTTATGCTACAAGACCTTCATTCTAATAATTAGAATGCTAAATATTATATTATAATATACTGAATTTGTAAGTTGGTAGTGTATTTAAAATCCTAGTCATTATACCTTCACCAGTCTTTTCATGAGATTCAATAAAGCTAATAAAACTTTCTTCGATTATTACTTTACCATTAGAATCAATATAAACTGATCTTATAATCTCACTCATTTGTTCCTTTTTTGAAACATCAGGGGTACGTACAATCAAATAAAACTAAATAACACTTTGCCTTCTTAATTCGGTTTATGATTCCTCTCCGTGTTTTTCGTCAACCAAATTAATTAGTTCACTTTGAATTGCTGTTGAAAGATATAAAACGGAGTCTTTTTTATGCATTTCAATATACTTTTTTAAAGTTAAATTGTACTGACTCATAAGTTCACTTAAGCTTAAAAATATGCCTCAGTTTGGTTTCCCAGTTATTTCATTAGTACCTAGAACAGCAATATTGTTTTTTAAAAGAATAAAATAACATTTATTATAATTTTCAATACTTTGCGCCAATTAATTGCTTCCGTCTTGATAACTTTAAGCATATAATCATCGACACATTACTTGAATTGATATTCTTTTTCATCATTCTCCATTTTACATAATTGTTTTTGTGGTCAAACAAATTTTCATGTTGCGAAATGACGGGATGAACGTGTTTCCAATCCTAAAACCAATTTTTCATGTTTGAAAATTTTTGGGATTTGTTTTCGAATAGTATGTTAGAAAAACAAAATATTGCGTTTGCATTAACAGAATATTAGATCCATTTTCTTTAAATCGCTTTATTATTAATTTTTTTTGTGGCATAAAACCAAATTTTCGTTTTGAATCATCTGACATCAATGTATTAAATTTTACATCATCGTCCTGACTTGAACCATATCTGTCAAGAAAGTAGATTATTTTTGTTAAATTTGGAGGCGAAGAAGACGAACCATTATAATTCAGAGTCAGGTATTTCATTTGAAATAATACCGTCATCGCTATTGACGCCACTGAAGTTTTCCTCTTTAACAAGAGTATTTTATTCTTTATGAATATCATAAAAGTTGAAGAAGTAATAGGGGTATTATTTTGTTGTGAAATATTCAAAGTGAAATCGCCGGCCACCTGGTCTCTCTTCTTGAAACATTTGGAAAATTTTTCCGAAATACATTTACTTTCTTCCAATATTGTCTTCAAATTTTTTCTTCCATTTTTTTTCTTTCGAGTGTTCCTTTTTTGTGCACCTGATTTAGGTTTGGGCATAGATAATTTCGGCCTATTAAGATATTCATATTTTAATTTTTCTATATTAAAATTTAAATTTTTAAAATTGAACATCTTCAAAATTCACGCAAAATAATAAAAATAATAGAGTAATAAGAATACTTACAGTGTAATACGCACATATACAAACTGCAATGCCTTGCTCTACGCTAAGCGCTTGTTGTAAATTCAAGGTAAAAGAAAAATTTTTGAGGTGACAAAATAAATATGATGAAACCTGTATGACAAACATAAATAAAATTTAAATTTTCTTAAAACAAGTTGATTTTATTTAATAATGTTAAGAAGACACATTAGTCATTTAATAAAATAAATGTCAAGACAGAAAACCATTGAAATAAAAATATTCCACACCACTCACAGTGTAATAGATACGTAATAGAGGCAAGGCGACATCTGACATGTAGCAAACTCAAACCACGAAATTATAAAGTTATTTATGGTAAAATACATATTAGAATGAAAATTTTGTTTATAAACTATTGTATTGCAGAAAATATAAGTTGAATTTCAAAAATATATAAACTACGTAAAAATTCAAAAAATAGGTATAAGCAACCCTAATACTGTTTGAAAGATAAATAAAATTGCTATAAGTTTAACTGATAAAATAATCACAATATTATACGTTGAATGTGCAAATACTGAAACTTAATTTTTAGACACTATGTGATGAATTTGTTTTTAGTAAATTGCTTGATCAGTGAGGGGTTTAATCTAATATTAAGGGTTAAAAGGGAATCTGCATAAGTGAAGTAATTTTAGGTATACCCCAAGAAAGTCTGGCTTGTTTTCCACATAAATGCAAAAATGCGTCAAAAAGACGGGTGTTCTATAAGAAAGCATGTAATTTTGATGTCATTCCTTTTTAGAACATCCTGTACATTTGAAAATAATTTAAAAATGTAGCTCATACAAAGTTTACAGACCTACTAAAACAAAACAATATACATGTGTGTGCGTGTGCGCGTATGTATGTGTCTGTGTGTGAATATGAGAACGTGCGTACGTGAGTGCGTGGGTATGCGTGCGTGCGTAAGTGTGTACGTATATGTAAGTTTAATAAGTCAAAGTAAAGTTATTAATTGTACTTTTTCTGCTCAAACATTACAAACTTGAACCAAGTAAACTCGCTTGTTTGACTGTACACAAATTAGTTAGATAAATGTCTTACTGCGGTACATGTTTAAATCAAACCCAACAACAAGCATTACTGAATCATCAGAAATAGGAACTTGTTTATATAAAACCTTGAAACCAGAATTTTACAATCGCGATGTAGTTATTGTGTAAACTTTGCATTTTCTCTCCAACTTTTCTATGTCCTTTGGTCCTTTCAAAATTTGTTGAACTTCTTCTAAGCTTTTTCCTTTTGTTTCTGGAACAAATAAATAAACGAACACTACTCCAAACACGCAAAATATTGCAAAAGTATAAAATGGAACATGAACACCTAAACGACTTTCTGTCCATTGAAATAATTTTGAAACAGCACCCATGGACAACCCAAAATACATATTCAGAATAGCTAATACTTTGGCTTTAACGTTCGTCGCTAAAAGTTCTCCCATCATTAAATGGGGCACGACTAATAATCCCATCGAGCAGAAGATATAAAACATTATCATTGTTACCAGTGGTAGCCATTTAATGGACTTGGTGTCATAACCTAATGCTTGAAGGTTGAAGTAGATAGCCATAGCGGTTAGGCATAGTGCAGTGCCGCCACTAGACGATGATAGCATAATTTTTCTTCCAAATCTATCAATCATAAGTGAACCCATAAAAGTGAGAGGTATTCTCATTGCATTACAAAGTATAGATGAAAATTGTGGACTTAATATCGAATCTGCATAAGCAAAAATTGTCTGCATATAAAGTGCAATCGTATAAATGCCAGAAAGTTGTTGTATAGTTCGTAAAGCCAATAAAATTAGAAACGCTTTCAAATTGCTACCAACTGTAAAAATATCACGAAAACTACCAGGTTCAGCCATTTGTCGTTGTACGGCATTTTTAATGCTGCTAAGTTCTTCTTCAACGTTTTTCATTCTTCTAAAAAACTGTAAAGATTTACGTGCTTCTTGGTCTGCACCTCTTGCTAAGAAGAAGTAAGGGGATTCGGGCATCCATACAAAAGTAAATAAAAATAATACTGGTGCAGCTAAAGACACACAAGCTGCCGTTTTTATAGGGATAAAAGATCCGTAAGTGTTTATTAGGAGAGAGCCAACT
Organism: Platerodrilus igneus; assembly: GCA_036346225.1. Classification (NCBI taxonomy): domain Eukaryota; kingdom Metazoa; phylum Arthropoda; class Insecta; order Coleoptera; family Lycidae; genus Platerodrilus; species Platerodrilus igneus. The sequence goes on along the minus strand of JARFIW010001112.1, from coordinate 2,559,672 downwards.
AATAACCCCAAGGATAGGCTTGTACTACCCACACCTCTGACTTTCGGTTCCATTATTTCCCCAACATACGCAGGAAATGCAGTATAAAGACCTCCATCCGCGATGCCCATCATCAATCTTGAAATATATAAAGTCACAACATTTCCAGAAAGCATTACTGTAATCCATGAAAGTATTTGAATTGGTGCTAACGTAAGTAAAGTATATTTCCGACCAATTCCATCAAGGAGAATTCCGACTAAAGGACTGCCGATTACGAAACCTATCGGGGACAGCATTACAATATAAGAAGCTTCATCCGCTGTCACATTAAATCCAAGTTCTCCAGACAGAATTTTTGGTACTGATGGAGAAGGCCAAGCCATTTGAATACCGCTTCCAGTGGACAAAAGTCCCGCTAAAAATAAACAACAAGTTTAATATTTGAAATACCAATAATGTTAGTACACTTGCCACAACAAAACTTAGTAAATCAAACAAATGACCGTATATTATTACTCAGATAAACATATTTCTTCCACTCGCTTTATATAACCATAATTTAGTTATATTTAACAACAATAACGTTCTTGTATAAATTGTTAAATGAGCTTGTGTTTGATTCTATAGGTACTGCGATACTAATAACTACGGTAAACATGATTATCAAAGACAACATAAGTAATATTTATATGACTAAGACAAGCTACAAGAAAACAATAAGCTCATATTGATTTAAGGAAACAGTGAAATCTAACGAATCACCTGAATGAATAAGAAAGCACTAGAACAACTTTTAAAACTCGCATAATAAGCAAATTTATTTTTAGTTAGGATAAAATAAATATCTTAAAAATAATTCCTAGTAAAATATAGCTTAGGAATAACGAATAAAGTAGAAATTCCATAAGATTAATCTGTTTTTACGAATGCAATGTTAATTTTTATTGTATTTTATAAACGATTACTAGGGGAATTGCCACTTCATAGCTTATTAATAAACAGATTTTCCTAAAGTTTATTGAAATACCTTATTTAGCATATCAAAACAAGTAATAATACAAGTTACATGTTTAGTTTATTGTTCATATCTACTGTTTTAATATGTCTAAATTGCCTTCAGTTGTATAGTTAGGTTTGTTACATGTTACATATAGGGTAAAATAAGCAATTTAACCGAAAAATATGGAAATATTGTCATACACATTCCAATTACAATACCATGAACAACAAATCCACTTATGCAATCGTTAATAGTCGTCAGCGTTCTACAATGATGGCATTTAACTACTTTAGGAATATATATAATAAATGCATTATCGAATTAGTAAGAATACGTAGTGTAATAGAGAGTGATACAGATAAAGACTAAATAATATAACGCAATTAAAATGTAGAACAATCGAACAGTCAAGAATGCTAGGACGCTAGGCGTCCACGGCTTCAACATATAAATTAATATCTTCGTGTTCGTGTAACTATAGACAATGAATGTAACTAATCGTAATTATATATGAAGAAGACGTTCTATTGTCGTCAATGACGAACCTGCAACTATACATATCGTACTAGTGTCATCGGTACTGAGACCATGCCGGACCCTGCGGTATGTCGCTACTTGGCAAACTTACCAGATTGTGCGGCACCACATCATTACATGGAGGTCCTACCAGTTTCAACACATGTTCACAGTTTTCTGCCAGTTACTACTCCACATTACTGCCAGACCCTGCGACGCAACACATTACATGTGTATGAATAAGAAAATACCAAATGAATACTCGATAGATTTTGCCGTTTGAGGTCATAAAATAAGCATAGAAAAATTTTGCAAGAGTTAATTAAAACTGTAAGTAGTTTAACTGGTTAGCAAAATATATTTTAAGCAAAAAAAAATTTTTATGCAAGCCAAGGGAATAGAAAATAATATGGCCGCCCAAAATTAAGCAAACAATTTAAAATTATCGGATTATTTATTGATAATAGTAATCATTTTAATTATAATAAACTTTATATGTGTTTTAGTAACTAAATATAAAATAAAATTAGTAATGAAAATAGGGCTACAAAGTCCAAATTCTGCAAAAACAAATTGTAATGTTACAAATGCAAAGCAGTGAAATAAGACAAGATATCGTGCAATCGTCTAGAATTGCATGAAATCGTTACGCAAATGTTATTGTAAAGTATGTAATACCTTTTAATTACGAAGTGTAATATGCTGGTTATAGTATAAAATGAAGGATAAACAGTATTAGACTTTAAAGGTTTTAATAATTTATTAAGATCAAATTCAATTAGCTTAAGATTTAGATGGTTTTTTTATGTACTAGAAATTGAAGTAAAACTTGCGAGTACTGACCGAGTCAAAAATATATCGAAAAATTATGGATTACAGGGAAACGAGGAAGACCGCAGTATGCGTAACTGGACGAGGTAAGCCAACAATGGTTGTAACACGTGCCATGACCAGGCATAAAGACAACCAAAATAATGTAAAATAAAAAGTTGACCATGAGAATGAAGAAACGTGAGTTCGTATAAAGTAAAAATTTTTGAATTCGAGTGTAACGACGCAATGTTAATCAATCTACGTATAAGTTTGAAGGTAGTACCAAACTGTATAAGTATGCATTTGAGCAAGGAATTGAAAATATAAAGCAGAAGAGACAGTACATTTCATTTAAGATAGTTTTACGCTTGAGGAACTTGTACTGTAGTTACAAGAGACAATTGGTGAATTAAACTATCGAAATATTAAATTTTCAAATGGGACAGCATTTTAAGCAGTGTACCATAAACAAATTCAAGAAGTCAACATCGTTAATATTGAGTAAGGTATGCGTAATGCTATTTCCAAAATCAACGAATGTAGAAAACAAAGAGCAAATAAAGAGGAAAAGAAAAATACGGTATGATAGAAACAAAACCATCGACGTCTTGTTAGCAAAGGGAGAGTCGATTATAACTCGCCTATTACTTCATATGAATAGTATTGTAAAGTTTAGGTCCGACACATAATTGTTAAAACAAGCATTTCCAAGTGTAGTTTTAATAAAAGTGTATAATGATTTTAATTATGTTAGTAGTGAATAAAGCTTGATATAATTAGTAGGTATTTATAAATGAAACGGTCGTACATATTAGTTTATAAAAGAATACTCAATTAATATATAATTGGAAATGCAATTGTGTGGAAATTTATTTGTAAACGGTTTAATCATTTAAACGTTCAGCACTCATAATAATTTATTGTTCATAATTTGTGTTACAAGGTTAAATCATCCTGTAGGAAGTTTTCACCTCGCACAGAAGGAAAGTTTAGAGTAAATTAAGCAATTTAACTAGGTAACACGGAAATATTGCCATATACATTTCAATTGCAATATCATGCACAACAAAGCTACTTACTTAATGGTTAATAGTTGTCAGCGTTCTACAATGATGGCATTTGCTTACTTTAAGGATATACTTATATAATAAGTACAATATCGAACTAAGAAGAATACCGAGTGTAATAGAGAGTAATACAGATAGAGATTGAGTAATATAATATAACGGAATTAAGATTTAGAACAATCAAACAGTCAAGAAAACCAAGACGCTTGGCGTCTTTGGCGTAATCGTAGTTCTATATAAAGAAGATGTTTCATTGTCCTAAATGACAAACCCGCAACCCTACATATTGCACCATTAATCGCTACAAAAATTATATAAGTAACAATAAAAAAAATGAACAAAATAAGCGACTATGTTACAGCCAGGAGCAATTGAATACTTAGATACGATGATAACTTTACAAACTGTAATAAATAATATGAATAACTCCTAGTAAGTAATTTTGTAACAGTAGAAGCCCAAAATCGGAAAGGTTGCAGAGTTGTCACAAATCAAATCTGCGTTGGTCTAAGAGCGTAGCTTAAGTTTATAAATGTGTTGTTAGTAAGCATATATAAATTTGAGAACCGCGACAAAACAATATCAATTATAATTATAATATAAAGGGTGTTTCCAAACCCCAGGCAGAAACTTAAATAGGTGATACACAATCACTAATAAACAACAAATTTGAAAATTATAGAAAAAAAGGATTACAAACTGAAATAAATAATATTTAAAATTCGTATACGCATTGTTTAAGAGAATAAAATGCAATAAAATTTAAACATATACAGCAATTTCACTTTACTTTATGTAGGTCAAAACCCGATGTCACCAACCGTGAACTGTAAAACTTGAGGTTTTCTAATCCTCTACTGCACTAAAAGAAAATTGAGCATCTGCACTTTTCATTGTATAGAGTTTGTTTGCAATTGTCTGGTGATATGCGAAATTATGTTCATGTTGCTTTGTTAGAATTAATTTACGTTAAGTGTCTTAAATTTCGTTCTTTATTTTAGTGCTTTGGTGAACTTGGACTCATTATTTTAAATTATTTTTGCGCATGGAAACAGCGAATTAGTCGGCATGCTGCATTTGTACAGAGAAGCATAGCAAGGTTCCTAACTTGCATCCATGATGTACGCGAAAAAGTCCCTGATCAATTTCATTCGACACCAAGAGGGTTTGTTGCGTTAACTTAACGTACCCACAATAGTGACCAAGTACAACCACAACGAAGTCGTAAAGGGGGTAGAGACCGACCAGCAAGAATGCTTGCTCCTGAAGAGCAAATGTTAGAACTGTGACGAAAATACAACCGACAGTACGCACGATGTTGGCAGCCTTTTAAATATTTTAAACAAGGTGTGTATAAGGAATACCTATGAAGATTTCTGGCTTCATTTCTATTACTCTCGAGTGCAAGTTTTGAAACCCGCTGATTCTGAAAACAGACTTCGTTTTTGTCAGTGACCATTACAATAGGATGCAGCCAACCCAAATTATATAACCAAAATCTATTTACAGACGAAACCCCATTTAGACGAAATGATGTCTTTAACCACCACAACGATCACCATTGGACTGTTAATAACCCCTGTATAGTAGGAAAATCAGATTTTCAGCGGCCATTTGCGGTAAATATGTGGACCGGAGTTATAAAGGGTCAATTTATCGGAGTACATGAATTACCGCCAAGAGAGTATCTAGACGTTTTGCGACACACAATGGATGAATATTTGGAGGATATGCTTTGTGTGTCACCGTATGTATGCAGAACGGAGCTCCAAGTCATATTCGTAGCGAAATGCGAGTTACGTATACCCCAATCCATATATGTATAATTATTAAGAAATTATTAAAAAACTTAAGTTATATGCAACATTGTAATTCAAGGATAAATAAAGAAAAGGTTAATGAAAGTTCACAAGCAAGTTGTGAAAACGGATGTGAATACATTGTATTCCACGCGTAAGTGATACTGCAGGTGCAGGCCACAGACGGTTAAGAAACCGCAGTTGTTAAAATTAAGATTATTGCATTGTATAATGAACTCAATAAAGAAATAAACAGACATGAGCTCTGCATTTCCCACAGAAATGTGAGGGGCAGGGATAACATAAATTCCCCGGCAGCCCCAATATCATCAGTGAGTCATGAGTATTTCAGCTTTTACATTGTTGTTTGCTTAGGCTACTTGCCCTACTTTAAATTCAATTATTAGAAATTTCGACTTAGTATAATTTATATAGTTTGTAAATAAACAGTTTGCATACAAATGGATCAGGCGTAGCAGACCTGTTGCATCCCCAAAGTTAGTCCGACATTACTCCTATGGACTTTTAGCGTATCCTACGGGTGTTGAGCCCATTCAAGACGTTTATGATCTAAAATTGCGCACGAAGATGCAGCTGACGTTGTAAGAGAGGAACAAAGTGAACACGGTGTAATTCACCGGACGTATCGTGGACCATTAATAAACAATGCGCAGATGTGTATTTGATGTGGTGGTAAAACTTAGAGTATCTTATTGGAAAGTTTAGTGCTGCAGTTCAAAGATGCTCGAACTGTTATTTGAAAGGTAATATTAGTCTATAGAATTAAATAATTAACTACCATTTTTGTGCATTACTTGTTTATTATACCATTTAAGTTGTACCCTGAGTTTGGGAACACGCGTATAGATATATTTAATATATATATATATATATATATATATATATATATATATATATATATATAACACACACACACATATATATATATATATATATATATAATATATATATATATATATTCTTATGCTGCACCCCACTCTTTTTCGCGCCTTTTCTTATAATTTTCAATGCTTTTTATACGGTGTGCATATACCTATTGCACGCCAAGTACTTTTGCAACGTTTGGTTGGTGATTTAATCAAAATTGTTTTTAAGATGCCTCGACTATATGAACTCTTTCTTCTCAGGGTATCCACCTACTTACCGTGGGTTCAGTGGTAAGTAGATGTGCAATGCCCAACCAAACTGCACTCTCTTTTGTTTTAGTACTTATTTTAGAATTTAGTTTTGTATATGCCAAATTTTTTTATGATCAACGTTGCCTTGTGCCAAATTAATTAATACCACAAAGTTTATGACTTTTGACGTTATAAGATATTTCACAGCACTCACCTGGATTATACTTTGTTTCTGGCCTCTCTTAATGCTGGCTCAAAATCTTTGTCGCCGTATGCGCCTTTACAAGGTTGCACTATCCCTTTGAATTTCCGTCTCGCCTCCAGGTATCTTTCTTTAATTTTGTTGCTCCCAAATCTGAAATAAATAACCCGAATTTTAGAATTTAGAATACCCGTTTATTTTACTTCCCCTGCGCTAATTCTTCCGTCGTAGTTTCTTCGTTGACTCTTACACTTCCAATTGCTGCTCTTACGTGGTCTCCTAATTTTGCTCCTCTTGTTCCAAATTAATACGTCCGCCTTTAATCCGCACTCAATCAAAATCTATCTTCGTTCCTGTTTAAAACCACTCAATGCCCCGCTACATATACATCCATATCCAAATCAATCTTCGTTCCTGTTTAAAACCACTCAATGCCCCGCTACATATAAATTCGTATCCAAATCAATCCTAATATTCTTCCTTCTTACAATTCCTGTCCGATGCCTTCTGCCTTTAATCCGTATCGTTCCAAATCTACCTTACTATCCGTCGCTTCGCTGTCGCACTAATACAAATCTTTGCCTTTTCTCGTCGTCGCTATTACTTATTTAAGCACTAATGCTGCTCTTTACTCTTCTTTAATAATCAAACTATTACAATTCATACACGTTTATTTATCTTCCAAAATATTTACACAATTTAGCGCGGTTTTATAAAATACGTCTTTACACCAAAACAATTCGAAATAGACTTCCCCTTGTTTACTATCCAAGGTGATAATTACAACATTTTGTGCCTACTACATTACAAATTATATAAACTAAAACCATCCAATAACATTTTATCACTGAGTTTGTGTCACACATACCATAAATTATGTCCTTTTACACTTTCCTAGTTTATACATAATATTCTATCATTGGTCCTAAATATTTTACAATCCTTCAATCACATTTGACACTGTTATTACTTATAATTTTGAAATTACATATTTGTCCAAAAGTTGATTCTATTAAAATAAAAGCCAAAATAATTCACACATGACCCTGGATTTGCGTGGTTGATAGTGGACATCCATAGACGCATCCGGTTTTCGGATGGCAAATGTACGTTCAATGGCCTATTAAATTATAACTCAGTATAAAACCTTGAGCACTGTGTATTTTATCACGTCATCAAGTCATTATAATTTACCTCTTGGCACTTACATTTCAACTAACATTTTAAATACTTTAGCGTATGTAAAGTACGGCAAACATACATTTTTAAATTACGGGATCTGATATATGAATCATTTTATTTGGCATACACTACCTTCTACTCAAAACAACCCTTAGAACCATTGTAGCTCCTATTGACACTACAATATATATATAAAATAAGATGTATCTGTAAACAAACTCTATGAAAATAATAGAGTCTATTGACGAATACAAATCGGGCTGGTTGTTCTATACAATTTCTTATTGCGGACTGCAAATAACCTGTCTTTTTTCATATATATATATATATATATATATATATATTGTTATGGATTCAAAGTGTTAAATATAGGGTAAGCAATGCAATTTCAAACACCCTGTATAGAGAAACGAACAAATTATTTACGCGCAAAATTTATTTAATTTTTTTAATTTAAACGGACAAGAATTGACGTATTTTAGTAATTTATGATTGAAAGGTTAAAGGTACATAAAGAAAACCAGTTTTAAAAACAAATAGAAACGCATAATTAATTTAATTTATTTTAATTCAACATATAAAAGCATTGGAAAACACACCAGGGTAAAGAAAATCGATAATCTTAAGGCGAAAGGTTTCTTGGTAACAAACACGGACGTCAGTTTATAGGATACGTTGAAATATAGACCCCAAAAATTGTTGTTTTAAACGGTCTATAATTAAGAACACCTGCATGTTTAAAATGTTACCTTCTTTGAAATTATCAGCATAATAAAGCGGGCTTCATACAAAATAGTGTTCAACCGTCAAGGGCTTCGAATAACAAGCTAACAAAGTTTCTTAAAGAGTAGGTAAGATGCACGATCAGTAATATGCTACAGATAGAGACAGATATAAAAGCATTGGTTTCAAAACGCACGTACTGAATCCACGTGGAGTGATGAGACGCGGTCAACAATATCGATTTTTTACAACTCAAGTGAGGTTTGGAACGCGACATCAAATATGCATAAGACAGAGATAAAAATATTACAGGCGGAGTTTTATGACGACACAGAATAGAATCATTGGTTGAAACGGATAGTTTGACAAACGGTCGAACATGTGACAGGTGGAAGCGATTTTCGGATTATACGGCGCGTCCACAAGGTGAATTTCTGGAAGCTTTAGGTCGGTTATATCAAAATTTGCAGAAGTGTTATTTTAAAAAAAGTTTTTCGCGTGAAGTGTGGCCTAGAAATGGCATTTTAAAGATATAAATACTCTGAGATAATTGGGAGCTTTCTCTTTATATTTTCATCGCTTTTAACTACATACAACGATAGACCGACGTTATAGTAGAGTTTTTGTGTGTATTGAATATATTCATTATACCGTGAATGTAATGATAGCACTTATAAATTGGTAGTTATGACCTTCTAGTTATTAACGTAAAGATACGAGTAGTGTAGTAAAAATCAAATTAACAGAGGTCCAATTACTACCATACCAGGTTAGTAAATCAATAAATAGACGCATAATATACGTGAGTTTGTATGCGGTTATGGAATGGTATTTTGAAGCAATGCTTGGTGAATATTGGGGTTTTCATCTATATGTGGAGGAGCAGAGCGCATAATCACAAAGCCGAGGGGTTCTGGAAATCATTGTCTGAAGGGATAGAGACTTGAAGCATTTTCCAGGTAACTTATTTGAATTTTCAGTTATCTGATAAACTTTTGGTATTATTTTGGTGATGTGTGAATGAATATTGGAGTTATTTATAGTTATTAACGCAAGATACGTTTACTGGAAAATTATTGGGGTTATTTAAATTATTGAAAAAGGGTGTGTTGAAAACTTATTAAATTTTGTTATGAATATAAATTGGATTGTTAGGGGTACATGGGTTTATTAGGTTTGTAGTAATTTTATGCAAGGTAAAAGGCCTACATTAATAAACTGGGTTATTATGAGCTCACCATACTCCAGTGTGCAATAAATATAGGGTATTATTTGGGGCCCATCTACTCATATTGTATTAAATGTGTTTGCAAATAATAATTTAAAACAAGGACTTTGAAACATATCACTCATTGAGTTGTAATTAGTGTACCAAACTGTTTATATTTGAGAATAATTTGGCTGTAAATAGCGGTAAATAAAAGATTGTATGATTGTTGTATTATTTGGTTTTATTGAATGGTGTGCGAGTGGAAAGGAAAAATGATTGTAAATTTAGGTATCAGAGAAGAGGCACAGCTGAGCTAGCCAGGTAAGCTGCTGAAGATATTTTGAAGCAGAAATCAGAGTAAAAAATTTTTTTTTGAGAAATTTTTATTTTTGAAAAGTATATAATGACTCACTCTTGATTCTTAAAACTTTAATCCCCGGATCCACAGCAATATGTGTAATCATATCTGACATTGTCAAATTTTTGATTTATCTCAGATATAGACAGGAAGCAACTCTCAACTTCACGGCTTTAACTAACTGTTAATTACAAATATTTGTAATTGCACAAGGCAAACTGATTTTCAATGATATATTAGCTAATAAGATGAAATGATAGCTTAAACTTTTATGCAAAACCTTGTAATTGAAAGATAAAAAATATAAGGTCCCCGACGGATGATAACTCATAACCGTATGCATTTAGAAAAGAGCTTCATCAAAAAGTTAATACAGTATTGCCCGAAATAAACAGTACTGAAATTGTAATTGTTTTGTATATTTAAAAAATACATCTTATTGACACTTTATTATATGTTCTAAATGTGCACCTCCTCGTTCGAGACAGACTTCATAACGATGTTCTAAGTTTCTGGTCATGTTATTGAATAAGGGTTGTCTCAGGGCTGCGAAGAAAACTCTAACGGCATCCTTTAATTCATCGATGGTTTGTGGTGCCCGTTTGAAAACGGCATTTTTAGCCATGCCCCAAATGTATGCGTCTGGAGGTGTGAGGTCTGGAGAATGTGAAGGATAAGGGAAGTCAGTAAATCGTGATATGAATTTGCTTGGAAAATGTTCTTGAAGAAATTGACGAATTGCGGCAGCAGTATGGCAAGTTGCCCCGTCCTGCTGTAAAAATTGGTTTCGAAATGCCAAGTTACGTGCACGACAGAATTGACGTAGATCAGGGATAAATCGTGTTAAAATTTGTCTGTACCTCTGTTGATTAAGTGTGACTTGCCTACCATTCTCTTCGATAAAGTACGGACCAATGATTCCGTGTCCGGAAACAGCACACCAGACACTCACTTTTTCACTATGTAAAGGAACCTCTTGAACCTCATCGGGTCTGGCAAAGCCCAGAAATCGATTTGTGCGACGATTCACATAGCCTGATAAGTGAAAATGTGCTTCGTCTGAAAACCAAACATTTTCAAAAATTCAGGATTTTCATACTGTAACGCGAGAATTCTGGCGCAATATTCCACTCTACTGCGATAATCCCGAGGATGTAGTTGTTGATGTACCTGAATCACATACGAAAATGTACCCAGCTCCTTCAGGATTCTTTGAAAGGAAGTTCTTTTAAATCAAGTTGTAACGCTGTCCTTGCCTGGCTGACTTTCGGATTTTCTAAGATTTGCTCAAAACACGTTCATGGTTATTGTTGTTGTTAACTGTCCTGGGACGCCCCGAGTTTCCTTTTCGTTGGCACAATACACTACATGTATTTCTAATCTTTTCAATAACCTTCAAAATTACAGCATTACTTGGAGAACGTTTATTAAACCTTTGTGTGAATTGATCAGACACGTATAGCAAACTTGCACCATTACGTCGGCCGATTCCGTATGAACGAAAAAAATGCTCTACCAGAAACACTTTCTCCTCTGTACTTAACACCATTTTTAACAATTAGGCCCTACTAATTACTTGTTTGAGGTTTACTTGACAGGTCTATACTAGCTAACTTGAGTGTGACAGCGCACGCATAAAAACACCGCCAACTTAGTTTCAGTACTGTTTATTTCGGGCAATACTGTACTTTAAGATTTGTATAATGTAAGGTAACGAAATTAAATATTCTACTCCCTTATAAAATATATTCGCAGAAGTTCCAAGTTGTAAAATAATCTAGTCGTATATTTTCAACTCTTTTCTAAAATTAAAAAGTTGTATTTAAAAGTTGTAGAACAATAAACTTGATAAAATTTTCAAGGTATAATTCAAAGATTAGTTCGATGGAAATGTGATTTTAATTGAGTGTACAATGGTTTAACCTAAAAGGAAAATTCCAACAATTTAAAAAACATTTATCAGTAAAGTCGCCATCTTTCCCTATAACAGCACCACTGATTTGATTAATCGCCAGAATTCAACAAGAGTTTCTCGGCGGCGCTCTACACTATACGCCAAATTTTAATGACGTAGTTTTCAATAAAAAAGTAGCTAAACAAATACCGGAGTTAATGTTCTTGGAGAGCTTTAAAATCCAGTGGAGGCCCATGTTTATTACAAGTTATATGAGATCAAGGACTGTTTTAAAGCCAACAAATTGCGATAACCTATGCGGCTATAAAAATCTAAAGGGAAATGTACTTAATTTAGTCAAGACTATCTTACTTACGAGGAATGTGTTCTTAATGCCATTCATTCTTTAGAGATTAGTTTCAGAATGCTTGAGCAAATAATTAATGATCTGATTACCCATGTTCTCAAGCATTTCCTAGAGTGGACATTGAAAAATTAAATATGTCTTTGAATCTCCATGTAGCTGTTGACTGCGTCACCATGCAAGTTTGTGGAATGATCGACCAACCACTCAAATATGAATGAGTTTGTTCAAAAACTCCGTGGATCGTTTAAATTAGAATGGACTGAATTTATATTAGAGCAGTACTACGAGTGTAACGGATTAGAAATCCTGTCTACCTTCAACGGCAACTTAAAAGTACAAGCAGATAAGGTAGGAACTTTGTTATAAAGCAACTTGAATCCGCCGCATAATGCATCGGAAAGGTATGATAGTCACACTAATAAAACCAGAAGAAAGGTTCATACTCACTCTGACAGTGGAAATCTATCAGGAATGCCCAGTCTGTAATCTAATAAACGTTACTGTATTTGTATCTGTAGCACTCATGACGTCTTAGTTTGTGCTATATTCAATAAAGCATATTTCAGAAAAGATGTTGTATCAATGATTGACTGTTCAAGCACAATCAGCTGTTACATGATCTTAGGCGGCTCCGTGGCGTAGTGGTATGTGTGTGACTACTACGCCCAAGGTCCCGGGTTCGAATCCCGACACGGTCCGCTTGAAAAATGTTAGGCGAGCATTTTTCATAAAAAATACACCCTCGTTCGGATGAGAGGTAAAATGGAGGTCCCGTGTGTGAGTGTTGTCACGCACGTTAAAGATCCCTACCTTGCTTGGAACAGCAAGGGTTCGGCAAAATTCCAAATTTTTCAGGTAAAAGATACTCGCTTTCTGGGCAATGTAGTAACTTCGGGTGGAGCATTGGAAAATCACATGTAATGTTACATGATCTTGTAAAACACACTATCGTAAACAAAAATATTCAGAAAAATGAGCTTTTATACTCAAATGTGATTTACCCCCAAAAAGTATCTCCAAACCGCCTGCTGTTTCCTATTGTACCTATAAGGCTGTTTGAGTCGCATCCAATCATGAAAACATTTGCTTTTGGGTTGAGGGATCGGACCGTACATTTATAGAGACGCAATTAGCTCAAGCTTTGAATCAACGACTCTCTTAGTTCACTCCATTTAAAATAGACTGAAAATGCAACCAATGAAGAGAAAGACGGTTGACGCGTATGCTTAGAGATATCTGGTAGAAGTGACAATTGGAAAAGACTCGGACGGTTAAGAAACTGAATCTTCAAAGTTAGTCCCTTAACTATGATCGATATCAAACTCATTACCATCTGAAAAACCTTGCTAGCTACTAACATGCAAAAGCTCGCTTACTGATAGAAATCAAACACTGGTATCTGGGTTTGCCGTTCAACGTTAAATAGGGCAAATGTGGATAGCTTGTTGCAGCAAAAATTAGAACAACACACAAGGTTGAAGTAAGATACAAAACAGGTTTATTACAGAAATACGATGTAGTTCAACCATCTCATAGTAAAGATATGGCAATGACACGATTAGGGTGTCTGAAAAGACCGTTAACTAAAGATCCAACATTGATGCGAAATATGAGGAATTTAGTTCAATGCTATCTAAGTAAGAGATTTACTAAAGGTATCAGTGAGAGTGACTGCAAGGTGAAAAAAGTTGCACCTTTTAATATTCCCAGTGCAAATTCAAATAAGTACAACAAAGTGCGAATAGTATGTAATGCAGCGGCTGTGGCTAACGGCACATCTCTTAATAATACATTACTAAAAGGTACAGACATAGTATGTTCATTGGTCAGCTAGACATTCTTTTCCGGTTTAGAGAAAAACAATTCACCTTAGTTAGACATATTAAAGAAATGCAACATCAGGTCGTGCTTATGAAACCTTCTATTTGCATAAGCAAAGTTTTTTGAAAACGGAGTTGTAACTGAAGTTCACAAGAAACACATTTTAATCAAGGTACCAGTGTTGTGGTTGCGACTAATAGAGGAATTTATACCTGCCCTGTTATGAAGGTAGTTGTGCTTGACAACGTATGGCTAAGCAAAAAATTTCCTTTGAAAACGTTTTTACTTACTAAAGGGGAGATCGTTTGCAAACTAGCTAGCTTATTTCTAGTTGAATTGGGCTTGTGCTCTTTTTTGTGATGAACGACGGTTAAATTGTTAGGTACAGTTTTCGCTCCCCGAATATCTAGCCAGTAATTCACAGAAAAGTTCGTGAAGTACTCCCTACATTTGATTTTCCAATGCTCCACCCGAAGGTACTATATTGGCCATGAAGCGAGTTTTTTTATCTGAAAAATTTTAAATTTTGCCGAACCCTGTTCGCAGCAAGGTAGGGATCTTTAACGTGCGTGACAACACTCACACACGGGATCTCCATTTTACCTCTCATTCGAACGAGAGTGTATTTTTGTGAAAAATGCTCGTCTAACATTTTTTAAGCGGACCGTGTCGGGATTCGAACCCGGGACCTTAGGCGTAGTAGTCACACATACCAAGTACGCCACGGAGCCGCCCGTGAAGTACTCCTTACATGTGATTTTCCGATGCTCCACCCGAAGGTACTACATTGGCCAGGAAGCGAGTTGTTTTTACATGGAAAATTTGGTATTTTACCGAACCTTTGCTGTTCCAAGCAAGGTAGGAATCTTTAACGTGCGCGACAACACTCACACACGGGACCTCCATTTTACCTCTCATCCGAACGAGGGTGTATTTTTGTGAAAAATGCTCGCCTAATATTTTTCAAGCGGACCGTGTCGGGATGCGAACCCGGGACCTTGGGCGTAGTAGTCACACACATACCACTACGCCACGGAGCCGCCCCCGTGAAGTACTCCTCCAAAAATCCTGTTTCGGTAAAATACCAAAAACATCGACTGCACTAACAAAGTTGGTGTCCGACTAACTCAGTGAGACGAGTAATGTAAGTGTTTGAAGAGGGTTCCAGAATGCTATCGGTCTTTTTCGGGAAATGTTTTGAACATCACCTATTCTCGCAGGGTTGCTAGGAAAAAACTCCAGAAGGAATAACAAGAGGATGCCAAAATATTAGATTAAGGGAGTGATTCTGGCTTAAAAATGTATATGGAAAACCACTAGGGACACTATTTCTTAAACATAAAACAAACTTTAACCACTAGAACACATTGACCTATTTAAAACTGCTAGCTGTAAAGAAGGTTTCTAAATGCAAGTACTAAATGACCTGAATATTTAATCACGTTTCAAATTAATTGGAAAACAATTTTTACAGCAAAACTGCAAGTATACTGGTACATTGATGGAAATAAAAACCAAATGTACAACTGCCTTTACACTATTATACGAAATTTGTTTTTAACTATATAGCACATTTACATTTTCATTACAGATACCTAATACAGTCTTAAGCAAGTACCAAAAATTTAGTATATCGCAGATTTACTTAACTAGAAACTTAAACACACAAATGTACAAGAGGTACATTTCATCAGTTCATGCATTAAATTTTAATTTTTGTTTGTACAAACGCTCTTCCTCGCTCTGGTATAGTGTTAGATAAATTTATAAATACCTGATGGATGATTGACTATAAGTACGATGGATACCATAAGACGCCTAGGGGATTTTGCCATCTTTAACATGGTTATTTCCAACACAAGGTTGTCAATCTGGGACCCAATGTGCTTCTAAAATTGAAACTAGCTACTACGTAGGGTATTATTCGAACATAATTAGCTTTCGTTCAGTTTTGTTTGATAGCTTTCTGGACAACATAACTGATCTAGTAAAGTGGCCTCTTGATGGTTCAGATGGTACGCACGAAGTGTTCCATGGATAAATGGATCTACCTCCCTAAAATAATACAAAACATTCTCGGAAAATTTCGGATGGATGAATTAAAGGAAATAACCTAACCCTATTGGTGGAATTTTGTAATACAGAAACTATTAAAATGAAATAAGATTTTAAGTATTTCTAAGGAACATCACACAATGTTTTGATCCAAGATATCAGCTTTGAAAAAATAAGATTTAGTGGGCTTGAAAAAGTATTTATTACTCTATGTACAGAATGCTTAAAAGTATACCAGGACCTGTACGAAACACAATTTAATTGTAAGTTCTTTTACTATTAATAATGTTGTTGGCAGTTTTAGCATTATAATTGTAAATAATTGTGATTAGCTGTCTGCATCATACAGGTATTCTTTTAAATCATAACCATAAAATAAAGGTGTATTATATTAGGTATTTCCCAATTATTATTACTGTTATTATTTCTAAAGACCGCATCTTTAACATAACTGAAGTGAAAAAAAAGTAATGACATTGATACAGTCGAAATGAATGTATATCATTTAGTTGAGTGCATTCCTTACTGATCCTATCTATATTCCACCCGACATAGTTTTTAATTGATAAATTGGCAGCGTACATTCTACGATCGAGGAATAATATTAAGTAATATTGCCTAAAGCATCTGATCCCAAGATGTTTCAAGATTTTTGACGAATTTGAAAGTTGATTCTTTCAAATACTATAGAAAAGGTTACTGAATCCGCCTAGCAACCACCTTGCAAATTACGGTTTTTCCACTATGCCGATTTAGTCATTGCAAATAATGACTTTATTTATTGTTGTTATTGTTATGTACCCTCGAGGAATGACATGTTAGAAACATAGCTTGCGCACCAGCTGAAAACCTTTGAACGCATAGATCATGATATATTAGTTATTATGATTTATCTCGATCTTGGGTTTTTGACAGTAGAGCTACTACGTATATACTAAGCCTTGTGAAGTACCACAAAGTTCTGTTACGGGTCCATTGGTATTCATAACTTTTACATCATGTATCCATACTGAATTGGTTACTAACTGAATTCATTTATATGTAAATAACTCTAACGCTACCATGTGGGTGGAACATGATGGCACACTAAATTTTTAAACTAGCATTTACAAATCAATACTAATCAAATTAACACCGTGTTATTATATAACCGTCAATACAGAACTAATGTTAAAAATTTTATACGTCAATATTTAACAAAGATCGCGTAAAAAGTTTTTAAGTACGTATTGGGGATGATTTTAAATTTTCAGAAGTCGTTTCTAAATGTTCAGATGAATCCTACTAAAATCTAAAATGTTCTTACCGCAATAGATATATTAAAATAAAAACATTTTGTTTAACACTTAAGCATTTGCTTTTGCGGAAGTTACATTGAACTTATATAACTGCTTTGAATGCCAATGCAGTTCTAAAATTGCACCAAATACATATCTACGTTTTATTTACTCCTCAAAATCTTGTCCAGTGGTTGATAGACGTGATTACATGTTTTAATGCCATTTTGTACAGTTTTACCAAAAAAAGCTCCTCCGTGTTATAGCGCCGACCATAATTTTACATTAAACGGAAACGAAGCATCTGCACACAAAAGGTGATTGATGGCCCCTGCGTCATTACAACTTTCAGGCGAACTCGATTAACAAGTAAAGGGTTTTGCAGTTAAGAGGTATTTAGATTACAATAGTTACATACGAGAAAATTATTTGGATAGCTTCTGGTATGTTGTAGAATGGTATAGAGGTGTTTGAATATGTATATAAATTTCCATCGTGGATATTGGAGCTCAGTTCTGATTCAAGCTTCGATTACAATATGTTCTAGTTTAAAGCTTTGAAAGACGTGACATAAGTAACTGTTGATATAAATTACTCTGTGTTGTGAATTACTGTAGTAATTATATAACTTAATAATTAGTGTTTAGAAAGTCAACTAAAGTGCTTCGATAGTAATTTAGAAGATAGCATTGTAGTTTAAAAAGCTAATAATTGTACTGTTAGCGACTAGCTGAAACTAAACCATTGGGAGGACATTTAACAAATTCCACGTACGAGTTGTTGAAAAAGCTTGTATGATCAGTTTGAAAATAAAGAGCTGTGGTTATTGCAAGAGATATTTCGTTACAATGTGCATATATTACTCCAATTATTATTTTATTATTCACAATTATCATATTCCCCTTGAATAATATAAGTTTTCATAAATTACACCGATTCGACTACGCAAACAAAATTTAAACAAGGTGCGTTGCAGTGCTGAAAACACAAAATTAACAAAAATAGTAAATAATAATTCTGCTAAATTTAAAAAGTCTTGAATAGCAAATTCCTAATAATTCAGAGGGACAGTATGTTTACAAAAAAAATGTATACAACTGTAACAAAATCAAAACGAATACACAAGCTTTAGTAACTGGTTGAATCTAAAGATCAGAAGAGAAAATAGAATTGTGCCGTACTATCAAATTTAGTTTAGTAAATATTAACATTTAGAAAATATAAATATTATAAGTCAACTATGTAATACAACTTGAAAACAGAAAAATAAAAGGTTTCTCCCTAACATTTATCAATCATGACGCTATAACAGCCATTTTTAAAAACGCTAATGCTAAAAATGTAAACGTGCTACCAAACTATTAAATAATACAGCAGAACATATAAGTTCATTGTGTTCCATTCATCTTCCTCTGGTTTGTCCCGATTTTATAAGTAACATAATTTAAGACCTAAATTTTAGAAAATCTCCCGAATAGTAGTATATTAACAGATATACGGCATTTAGTGGAAAACATATCCAGTATAATTAAAAAATTAATAAATTTGATAACAAAGGTGAAATTATTTATAATTAAAAGGCAAATACAGTATTGCCCGAAATAAACAGTACTGAAATTGTAATTGTTTTGTATATTTAAAAAATACATATTATTGACACTTTATTATATGTTCTAAATGTGCACCTCCTCGTTCGAGACAGACTTCATAACGATGTTCTAAGTTTCTGGTCATGTTATTGAATAAGGGTTGTCTCAGGGCTGCGAAGAAGACTCTAACGGCATCCTTTAATTCATCGATGGTTTGTGGTGCCCGTTTGAAAACGGCATTTTTAGCCATGCCCCAAATGTATGCGTCTGGAGGTGTGAGGTCTGGAGAATGTGAAGGATAAGGGAAGTCAGTAAATCGTGATATGAATTTGCTTGGAAAATGTTCTTGAAGAAATTGACGAATTGCGGCAGCAGTATGGCAAGTTGCCCCGTCCTGCTGAAAAATTGGTTTCGAAATGCCAAGTTACGTGCACGACAGAATTGACGTAGATCAGGGATAAATCGTGTTAAAATTTGTCTGTACCTCTGTTGATTAAGTGTGACTTGCCTACCATTCTCTTCGATAAAGTACGGACCAATGATTCCGTGTCCGGAAACAGCACACCAGACACTCACTTTTTCACTATGTAAAGGAACCTCTTGAACCTCATCGGGTCTGGCAAAGCCCAGAAATCGATTTGTGCGACGATTCACATAGCCTGACAAGTGAAAATGTGCTTCGTCTGAAAACCAAACATTTTTCAAAAATTCAGGATTTTCATACTGTAACGCGAGAATTCTGGCGCAATATTCCACTCTACTGCGATAATCCCGAGGATGTAGTTGTTGATGTACCTGAATCACATACGAAAATGTACCCATCTCCTTCAGAATTCTTTGAAAGGAAGTTCTTTTAAATCAAGTTGTAACGCTGTCCTTGCCTGGCTGACTTTCGGATTTTCTAAGATTTGCTCAAAAACACGTTCATGGTTATTGTTGTTGTTAACTGTCCTGGGACGCCCCGAGTTTCCTTTTCGTTGGCACAATACACTACCTGTATTTCTAAACTTTTCAATAACCTTCAAAATTACAGCATTACTTGGAGAACGTTTATTAAACCTTTGTGTGAATTGATCAGACACGTATAGCAAACTTGCACCATTATGTCGGCCGATTCCGTATGAACGAAAATAATGCTCTACCAGAAACACTTTCTCCTCTGTACTTAACACCATTTTTAACAATTAGGCCCTACTAATTACTTGTTTGAGGTTTACTTGACAGGTCTATACTAGCTAACTTGAGTGTGACAGCGCACGCATAAAAACACCATCAACTTAGTTTCAGTACTGTTTATTTCGGGCAATACTGTACAATACTCCCTCCACTTCTCCGGCTCTGTCTGTAATCCTGCTCTTATAATCTCTCTGAACAATTCATGTATGTATCTGCGTTGTTCTTAAGTCAGTCTATTCTGCGTTGCGTCCACTCGTTGAAGTGCTATGTTTCATTAGTAGGCGGCTCCGTGGCGTAGTGGTATGTGTGTGACTACTACGCCCAAGGTCCTGGGTTCGTATCCCGACACGGTCCGCTTGAAAAATGTTAGGCAAGCATTTTTCACAAAAATACACCCTCGTTCGGATGAGAGGTAAAATGAAGGCCTCGTGTGTGAGTGTTGTCACGCACGTTAAAGATCCCTACCTTGCTTGGAAAAGCAAGGGTTCGGCAAAATTCTAAATTTTCCAGGTAAAAAAAAAACTCGCTTCCTGGCCAATGTAGTACCTTCGGGTGGAGCATTGTAAAATCACATGTAATGTGTTTCATTAGTGTAATTTTGTGTATTTGCAGTGCTGTAAGTTAAAAATGTATCTGCAGTGTGTTAGCCTTTTTTAATAAGGCTTCACCTTTTCATTGTATTATTTAATTTTAGGGAATCTTTTAAAGCCGCATGTGGTGCCCAATGTTTGTCTTGATCACCAATCTTTACTTTAAAATACACGTAGTATTGGTGTTTCAACAGTGAAGTAATTTATGTCTAAATTTCTTGACCACATAACAACCACACACACAGCAAAAAGTATCTGGATTATTTTGGCAACGTCTTGGCATTTTAAATACGAATTTAACTGCAAAAAGCTCACAAAACTCACTGAACAACGACCGCCTAGACCGAACGCAAATATACTAATGAATGCGCTTGTTACACAAAGACGTTTATTTATATCTCATTCGCCGACAGTCTGACTGCAAATCAAGGAATCTCAGCAATTCAATTTTACTTTCCTGAATTCCCCTATGCTATTCTATTAATTTGTATAGTAGAATTTATTTAAGAAGTGTATGTACGTCATCATGCGCACACGGCTAAAACGGTGTCAGATTAGTCTATTATTTATAAATAGGCGTGTTCGTTCAGCATATCAGTGGCGTAAATAATTTGCTGTTAAATGTTAATCGATATTTGTGACTTTGATATTCTATATTTATTCCTTACGCTTTCATAGTTTTCTTTCTGTTTCTTTGTGTTTTATGCCTTGCTTATTCGCGTATTCGCCATGTAAATTTAAACCACCGCCAAAAACTAAAACTTGATTTTAGAATATTTACTCTATGGAGTTTGATAAAAATTATTAAATCCGCTACGCCACTGACTTTCAAGGTTTGCGCATATGTCAAATGACGTACAGGCTCTTCTTAAATAAATTCTACTATACACACTTTATCCTCAGTGGCGTAGCAATTTTTAGAATGTCATTTAATTTGTATTCGCAAATATTTTAAAAACTATAAATATGACACCTACTAAATTTATTAAAAAATTGTGCATGATGGAAACAAAAAAATGTTGATCCTTTATTAGATTAGCCACCTAAACTTTAAAAAAATGAACAAACCCAAATCACAAATTTTTTGTTAATCTGTGTTACCTTTACCGCATATTATTACTTTTATATAATTACATATTGATGTGCTTCTTTAAAACTTTATTCACACTGATTAACATGTTATCTGGACAGATTGTGTTATTGCTTAAGAACACTGGCATTGGTTGCATTGGCTTTGCTTGCCTTGCGAATTTATTCCAATATTCACTGGTTTTTAAATTACCTAGTTGTCTACTCTAGATATAAATAGAAGCTCTCCAGGACGTTTCGGGACCGGAATTTCGGCGTCAACGTTTCGGCACCGTAGTTTCGGCTTTGGTCAATTCGGCGTCTGCACGTTTCGACGCCTGGACGATTTAGCTCCGCCTTTTCGGCACCTGGCTAGTTTGGTGTCATCACTTGTTACGGTTGAAATTTTCATGACATTAGCATTTTAGCAGTGTATTAAATAGTTAATTCTTTCTGTATTAGATTGTACATACTTCAATATTGATAGCGCATTATCAGGTATGAGTTTGCAAACCAGCTTTAGTGGTATCACCTTCACATGATATTTAATTCGAATCGTACACTTTTAATTTACGCTTTGGGTTCGTATATTATGCCCGCCTTCGCTAAAGGAATTTTAGTGAATTAATTTAATAGGAAATTATTCTGAGGTGATATAATATAATTTTCTTTATTGCCTAATTGGGATTACGGCGATTCATCTAAAGTCGAGTCCTCGACTGCTATCTGGTAACCATCTGTTACACATTTTGTTTGTTTGTGCATTGAACCCGATTGTGGATCGGTAAGTAAGCCGCGATTTTACTGACTAAAGTTACGGGATGATATTTTAGGGTTCAAGTTGAAGTTCTAGTTCTAGTTCCAGTTTTAGTTCTACGTCCTATGTTCTACGTTTTTGTTCTACGTTCTACATTCTATGCTCTACGTTCTGCTATTCTAGGTTCAAGTACTGTTGTAAACTGTATGTTGAATTTCGAGTTCTAGATGTGACATCTGTAATTAAAAGGAGAAGATGTTTACAAGTACGGATCCAGTGGACCCATGCGAATATAATTGGTAGAGATATTCTACCTGCACACGCCATTTCAGCTGGAACATCGCCATCCACGCATCAGCAGTTGGTGAGTCCATTCCATATCTATTTTATCATTACAACCGCTTGGTTGACTTTGCATGCTGGTGAATTACATTGTAATATTATTGGGTTTATTATAATAGGGTTGGGTTCTAATTTAGGGTGTTAAACATTGCATATTCACAATACTTAATAGAGTATGTAAAACTAAGCCAACGACCCGCCTATTATTATTACAGGTATTATTTCAGATACCCTCAGTACTTAAGGGTTATCCTACTAGGATTCTAGTGCAACGCTTTATTTGCGTAATAGTCTCTTTAAATCGGCCGCATGGTCGCAAATTTATGTTGCCTTGTTGGCTGTGTTAATATTTGACTTTAAAGTAAAATTCTAATTAGTCAATCGATGTATATGTATCGTTAGCGTTGCACGATAACAAGTGGGTAGGTCCAATTATTAATTAAACTATAGTGTATGTGCTTATTGTTATTAATTTCATTTATTCTTGTATAGTAAACGTATTGAATAGCCATAAGGTTTACATTACTGTGTGTCAACGTATGTTAGCTGGATTGTATGCTGTGTGGGTATTATTTGTGACCGTGAGGAATTTCCTATCTCAGTTCCGTCGGAGCCCAGCTGTTAGAGTTAGGTGGCGCTCATTTTTGATAAGAGGTTTGGTCGATGGTTTACCCCACTCCCCACCACGGTACTGTGTTAGCTCAGGGTACATTGAAGCTGCTTGCTCCGACTGCCCCGTAAGCATTTACCTTGCTTGCCTCATTAGCGATTTTAGTTGTAAATTGGAATTCAATTTGAAATCCCTCCTTGCTCGTTGTCGTTGTATTGGGAGCGCCCTGAACCGTTATACACTCTAGATGCAGATATAAAGTATAAACTATGTATTATATGCACATAGAAAGAAAAAATGTGTGTCCGTTTCGCCCTTATTTGCTTCTTCTTGTTTGTTCACTAAATTGCAAAACCCACAACATTACATTAAGCAATAACTTAACCAAGACCGGGTTTACCGACCCCGCAACGCGTGCAATAGCACGGCATGCAATCGCACGACGTGCAATGGCACAGAGCGGAAAAATCTAGGGGCACAAAAATTGAGACGATTTTTTTTAAATTTATAACGTACTTATAAAGTGAGACAGACAAGCTGCAAGATCCGATGATAACAACTTGAAATTGTATACAAATTTTAAATGTACGAGGGTAGGCGAGAAAGTGATGCACACATGCTTGTAGAACAGGAACAACATAACCTACTGAAGCGCAGTTGGTGGCATTCGGAAGTCACCTCCCCCCCCCCGTACGCATGCCCGTGTAGAAAGTGTTGCGTTCACCAGGTGGTTTTTAGTGGCCAAATTATGAAGACGTGTTATAGTGCTATGTCACCGCAAGTAAAACAGTACGAATTTTTAACTGTTGAAAATGTGACTCCTACTGGAATTCATCGCCGTATATACTGTTTTTGGTGACGACACTGTTGATAGATCCACTGTAAATTGATGGGTGTTAAAACTTCGTGGTTGCGAACCCGTAAACGTCAAAATTGTTGATGCAACACCCAGCGGACGTCCGATCACTACCACAGACGATAAACATCGCCAAATCGTTGACGATTTGATCCAGAATAACAAGCGGCTCACTCAAAAGTGTATCGTGGACCATATTGGTATATTCAAGGAACGTGTCGACTTCATTGTTGAATAATTGGGATGTTGTAAAATCTGTGCACGCTGGGTACCACGCCGTCTCAAAGTTCGAGAACAAACAGCGCCGATTGGAAGTTTGAACCGATTCCACATCCTCATTATTTACCCGATCGCTCGCCTTGCGACTTTTATTTTTGTCTTACTCAAGGGAGACCTCGAGGGTAATCATTACACCTCGGACGATGAGATGGAGGCAGCTATCGCGTCCTGAATTCGAGAGAAGTCGGAAGACTTCTTCAGTGACGGGATAAAAAAACTTGTTATACGTTGGGAGGAATGTGTTAGGCTTAACGGTGACTATGTTGAAATATAAACTTATGATTTTGAACCATAAGAATCGTACTTTCATTTAATATTTGTTCGATCTTGCTATTTGTTTTTGTTCGTATTCTACAAGCATGTGTGCATCACTTTTCAGCCAACTTTCGTACTATCTTGTGTAATACAAATTGCATAAATTGTGGTACCTTAATCTTGCAGTACATTTGATTTCCCAATACTCCACCGGAAGGTAATTTGCTGGGATGCGAAATTTTTTAACCTGGAAATTTTGAATTTTGCCGAACTCTTGCTGTTCCGAGCAAGGTAGGGACCTTTAACGTGCGCTCACATACGGGACGTCCATTTTATCTCTCATCGAAAGGGGGGCGTATTTTTGTGAAAAATGCTCGCCAATCATTTTTCGAACGGACCGTGTCGAGATTCAAACCCGGAACCTTCAGCATGGTAGTCATACGTATACCAACTACGCCACGACCCCTGTAGCTATCATATTAAACATTGACAATTATTTTACAAGCTACAATCTATTTATATCTTTAGAGCAACGTGAAACGTGCGGGATAATCTAACACAAAAGCATCCTATAAAACCAAAAAGAAATTAGACTTTCAATTTGATAATACTCAGTAAGTAGATTGTAAGGTGGAATGACAATAAAGCTGTTAGAATGGGAATAACTTTCGATCAAAATAAGCCGCTGGCGTCAGTATCTCGATGGAGTAAAGAAAAAAAAGGAAAGTATTAGATTCTATTCGATCCTGGCGTGCCCAGCGCCAATTTTTTCGCTGCATGAACCCAGGGGTTTTTGCTGCTTGTAGGTAATTTGGTTCCATGCAATATTTTGCGATTCCATTTGGATCAAGCCCTTTGGTTGATTTTAAATTTCTTGGGTGTGTCTTTGCTAAGACCAGCTTAGCGGAATATATGTTCTACATTTAGTCATCTAGGATCCTTCGTGGTTTCTTCTTCAATTGCTGTTGGCTTCCGTTCAGCGGTGCAGCTTTTCTAAGGGAGGGTAGATCTGATTATTCCAGTTTTTGGTTTATGTTGCCGACCAGCATCTTGCAGTAGTTGTGGAGTGTGTTCATCTTGAGGTCTTGCCTGAAGTTTTCGTTCCGGACGAACCACGATGCTCCTTTGATTAGGCGAAGGGTCGTGTCTTGAATCGCTTCCGTGCGGCGTCTGTTGGTAATGTTTATGTATGTGATCCAGGCTCTTCGGGCATAACTTATAATGGACCTTATGTAAGTTTTGTAGATTCCAAGTCTGATTTCTATCGGGAGCAAGTTGCGATGCGTGAATACTGGATGTAGGAATCCCTTGGCTCGGCTTACTTTTACGAAGGCTTCTGTCACATGTTTTTTTAAGGTTGAGCTGCCGGTCGATCTATACTTCTAGATATGTGATGCCGGGCTTCCATTGGAGGTTGCCATCTCTTAGTCTGGGTATGTTTTGGAACCGTGTACGGTGCCTGGAGAAAAGGAAGGCTTTTGATTTTTCTTCGTTTAAGGTAATCCTCCATTTGTCAAACGATTCAGTTAGATCGTCTAATTGTCCTTGTAGCTTTCTCGTGGCGAATCTTGGATGGCAGCCCTTGGCCAAAAAGAGTGTATCGTCTGCATAGAAAGCGAAAGTGATTTCGTCTTTGTAAGGGATATTGTAAATGTAGGCACTGAAGACTACTGCCGACAGGCAGCCTTTTATAGTACTCCAGCTGTCATTCTGACTGGTTTGGAGAAAGCTTCTTCTACTCTTACTTGTAGTCTTTTGTCTTTCAGGTAGCTCTTCACGAGTAGAAGATAGTGAATTGGCACTTGGTGATGTCAAGCTAGTTTATATAACAGTCCTGGGTGCCACAACTTGTCTAACGCATTGTTTATATCTATGGCTACAGCTGCTGGAACTTTGGCCTTATTGAAGTTTTTAGCGATGATGTCCACGACTTTGATGATTTGATGTGTTGTTGAATTTCTTTCTCTAAATTCAAATTGCTCTTGTCTTTGAAGTATATTGGTGATGCAGAAGCACTCTTTTGGAAGTTTTCCCCATTGTGTTTAATAGTAATATGGGCCTGTAGTTCCTTGGGTCAAGTATTGGCTTGCCTTGGTTTAGGGATCATCTCCACTGTTGCAAGTTTCCAAGCTTTTGGGTAGTGGTTGTGTCTGGTGATAGCGTTGTAGATATCAGTCAAGTACGTCAGTGTACTCTTACTGATATGTTAAATGTCGTTGTTGAAAACTTCATTTGGTCGCGGAGGTTTTGTTCTGCTTTGATTTAGGATGACCTTCGCTACTTCCATATTAGTAAAGAGAGGCATCAGGTTAGGACTGTTTCTGAACTACACGTTGTTGATTATGTGGGCGACTATTTGAGTAACTACCTTGGTGTGATGTTGGTCTGTGGAGAGTTTGGTGCAAACGTCTCTTCTAGCGTTTTTGTAAATTCTTTGGCTCCCTCCGGTGGCCATATATTAGATTTCCATTGCCGTCCTTGAGCGGTGCTGCGCTGGATATATCTCTCATTTTAAGGTTTTTACTTAATTTATATATATATATATATATATATATATATATATTGCTGTGCTTACCACCAAAATCCGGGTACTCCGCTTTTCGAATCGAGCCCCTACGAATTGGATGTCAAGAATGCTGTGAATCCTACAAAAAGCTATTCATTACCTTAACTGTGTTGGTCCATTGACTTTCTTCTGTTAATCGCCTCGGCTGCTCCTCTAGATAGCTTTCATCCTCATACATAAAAAACAAACACATTCCTACCACAAACATCAACGTCAACTCTATTTACATCAATATTCACAATACATTAAAATTTCAAAATTAATATTCAGCATAAATTTTAATATCGGAAAATTTCAAAATTAAATTTATTATCATTTTAATGTGCATCTAGAATTAAAGTCCTTGTAGGATGCCTACTGATTACTATAACAATATATGCAGAGTACAAAGGAGCATCTACCACCCTTTACGTTAATTAACCAGGTTCATCTAATTGAGCTCAAAGACATACCCTAAATTTTCATCATAATCCAGAACATCAATACTAAATACCCCTTTCTACTTAAACAAGCAAATTTTACCTTAAAATTAAAATATTATTGTTAGTACCATTTCACTACTGTCCATTTTGAGTAAATCAATTATAAAGTTATTCAACACACACAACAATATCAAAGTTCAAACAAAATTGTTTAATTTACCTGAAGGTTACTTGCACTCGTAGCTTCAATGTACATCGTCCCTTTTGTTAATCACACCATTCCAACTGGGTTATATTTACGGCTTCTGATTCTCAACGCTTTAAAAATTTTCTCCATCACCATTTATTTAAAGTTGTTTCAGGGTTTTTCCGGAACTAATCTGTGTATATCTGACCCTAGTCTTGTGGATCCAGACACGTTTATGCACCATTTAATTATTAATACCCCCGAAAAATAACAAAGAAATTCATACTTCTTTCACCAATATACGCCAAAACTGCCTACTTTTGTGTATATATTTGTCGTTGTAAATTTTTACCAATTGGTACAGTGATCCTAAATTTTATTACCTTGTATCTAAGTGCACTAAAGTACATTCATGTTAGCACGTAAATAACAAACTGTTTTAAATCACATAATATTCGAGCAAACTGTTTAAATTATTTAATATTAAAGCCGGAAAACTAAAAAGCACTGTTTAACGCGTTCAATCAAGTCGAAGATCTAAGAGAGCTTCTCCATATTCACCTCGGTATATATAGCAGTTAGCCTGTCTGTCGGTCGAGTCCTCAAAACGGCCAGTTTCTAGAATTTCGCCTGCTCTGTTCCCAGTCCGCAGCTCGCGCGTCGGTTTTTACGAATTTTGCACTCGCCCCAGTTAAATCTCAGAAAATTTCCACACGGCACGCAACGTCTGAGAATACCTAATTAAATTTTATACAGAAATCGTTGTTTCTACCTCTGATATTTGCATCCTACTTTCAACCAATCGTGACCCTCGTGACGTTGCTTAAATCCCGCCTTTTACTATATGTGTCTTTGCTTGACGCATTTTCTCTTTCCTTTTCTAACCTGTTCGTATTGGTGCAAATTGATATTCTTTATTATCGATTATTTTCAGTCCATGTGGACTATCTGGGTTAAATAACCCCGTATCGCACCTTCTCGTGAATATTAAGCCCCGGTTTCTCCAAGATTCTTTGAGACCATTTGTTATCTACAAAATTTTCGCCGTACATGACATTTAAACTACGCGGGTGTTCAAACATAATATTAATTCTCAGAGCTTTATTTTCTGGTATTATAATCTTGGATTTTCACAGACTTTTATGCTTATTATTAATAATGGTTTAATTAACTCCAACTAAAATTGACTTCTATCCTTTCATTTTTAGCGAAAACAAATTAAATGTTAATTATTATGTGTACACTTTGTTTAATACCGGTTACTTAAAATAGGGTTAATTAATATAAATTTTGCACGTAATTTCCATTTGTTTCTTTATTAGGAATAATTAAATTACACGTAGAGCTTGTTAATACTGTTTCTTTTGATATAAAGCGTCTTGTACATGATTTAAATCTCTTATTTTTACTGAAATGAATGAATTTTTTTATTCTCCACGGTGTTTTAATAAAGCGTATTATCTAATAAAATTCCTTATACTCGGTGATTAAAATTATTTGATGTGATTATTTAATTTTGTACCCTGGTCTAAATATGAGTATTTTCCCCCTATTTGAATACAAATAATCCCACTTATTTGAATGCAAATATAAAGCATTTAGACAAAAAAATTACAAAAAAAAATTGCCTATCTCTCTCTACCCTTATCTATCTAACTTACCTACTTTGTCTCCAATCCAAAAAAAAATATTTACACCTATCCTATATCCCTATCCTATTCTTAACTCTCACTTAATTTTATAAACTGAAATTATCCCTAACTTCATCCTACTTATCCATCTTATCCTATATACATCCTATATACCTATCCTATTCTTAACTTTATTCCTAACTCTCCACTAATCTTATATGAAATATCTATACTTAACCTATCTTATTTTCTTCCTACATTTACTCTTTATTTTCATCCTAAACCTATTTCTAATTACCTCCCATATTTATCCTATACCTAGCTTTATTTTCTATAACTATACTACAATTCACCTATCTCTATTCTTTGTTCATCAAGTTATTTAAATCTAACTCTCTTCTTGACCCTCCACGTCTTTCTTCTTACCATCCTAATACTCTTCATCCCTATTTCTCCCCCTTCTATATCTATACTTATCATCCCTATTATCTCACATACAATAAACTCATCCCTATTATCCTGACTCTTTAATATTGCTTCTTCTTCAGTCCCTACACTTGTCTGTTTCTTATTCATTATCATTTCCTTTTCTGCCGCAAACCAAACGATACTACTTTACAATTATCGATTTTTCCCTCTACGGAAAATCCTATGTACCTTCTAGAATTCTTATGTAATGGAATCCGCCAGAATGAATTCCTTAAATCTACTTTATTAAAAACAAACTTGCCACTTAACCTCCTCAAAAGTAATTCTGCCTTCACCTGCTCCCGATATGCTGCTGTTGCTTCTACCCCCACTAATTCTGCATGTTTTTGTACTAAAGCTTGAACCTCTACTATCCTATCCTCTGGACATCTTATTGTGTTGATCTGTTTACCTTCATCATCCTCTACCTCTACTACATTAATACTAAACCCCGTGTCATCCTCTGTGACTTCATAACTGCCCTTCCATGGCACTACCCTATCCTTAATCCTTATTACCTTCCGTTCCATATCTATCAAAACCCCTAACTTCATCATACAGTCAACACCTAAAATGCTCTGAAACTTCAGTCCAGGTACAATTACAAACTCCTGTTCACAGCTTAAACCTCCTATATCTATCCTAAGCACCACAACACTATTTACTACAGCAAACTTCTTTTTATTTGAGCTACTAAATGGCTACGCTTTATAGGCATAATTCTATCACAAACCTTATCCCTAATTTTGCTGACGAATTCCTCCGATATTAAACTCGCCTCTGCCCCTGTATCAAGTAATACTTCTACATTATTCTCAAAATTTCTAAATTAATAATTGGCAAACATAATTTTTCCTCAGTTTCTGGCTCTACTTCCTCCTCAATTTTGAAAAATTCACGTGGATGTTCATATACATTTACACTGAAATCTAGTGGTCTGTCGCGTTCTAAAAATCCTGTCTAGGTCTGTTTTCCTACTCGGTCCTGGTCTAGCCGTCACCTCAGCGTATGTCCTAGGCGTTTCCACTCGTTCCGTGTCTGTATTAGCAGTCCCCTCATGTCCGGTGAACTATTCCTTCTGGTAGGTTCCGGTCTCGGTGCAGGTCCCCTTCCTAAACTATTACTTCTAACGTATGGTCGTCGCTGTTCCCAATTCTGTCGCTGGTATCCGTAACTATTCCCCCTTCTAGCATAGTTGTCCCGTCTATTGTCAAACCTAACTGTGTTGATCTGTCTTTCCCTATTATCCCGAGGTCGTCCACTACTTACGTCGTCGTACCTCTGCAGGTATTCTAAAAATATTTCTCTGTCCACTATGTTCTGTAGTGCTACGTGTTGTCTTATGTCTACCTCGAAGTGTCGTGATAAATACTTAATAATTTGTCGGTCCGTCAGTGGTGGGTTCAGTTGCTTTGCTATGCTATACTTGCGTATAGCATATTGCTCTACTTCCTGAAAATTCTCCCTTAAACTTCCCTGTGATTAAGTCGTCTCGTACCTGGTCTTGTCTGTGGTCACTCCAGTAGTGCTTTAAAACTCTGTCTTCAAACTCCGTGTAGGTGTCTATGTCCTGTCCTACTAAATTGTACCATGCTTCCGCATTGTCCTTTAATAAAGCCTTTATCGTATTCAGTTTAGTCTGTTCGTCAAATAAATTTCCCACTAGATTTCTTACGCTATTAATAAAAATTTGTGGATTTACCCTGTTATCGCCATAAAACTTCATGTGTTGGTCCAATGATCCTCCACCTGTATAACATCTGGGACCATCCCCCGTTAAATTTGACATGTTATATTTGATGCTACTAACTTCGCGTTCTACCCTGCCTAACTGATCCCTACATGAGTCCGTCACTTCAGTCATTTTTATATTAATCTCTTCTTCACAAAAAATGCGTACTTCGGACCTTAAATGTCCCATTTCCTGTCGAAGACCTGTAATATCACGCTCATTTTTTTCAACCCTATTTTCAACTTCCCCCATTTTTACGGTAAGACTATCTTTAAATTCTGTAAATTCTTTAGTATTTTGTTCAATTTTCCCGCTTATCTGCTCTAATTTTTGGTTGGACTCCTCCCTCGCTCTATTCGATTCTTCCCTAGGTCTATTGGCTTCTTCGTTCATCCTCTCTAGCATTCTCATTATCATCTCGTTTCCTTGATCCCCTGATTCCGTCCTCGACTGATCTCTACTGCCTCCAGCTTCTTCCATTTTCGAATTTTTCTCACACAATGCACTATCGTCACTTCCAATTTCCACTCCTTGACTCCTTAACCACTCCTTTCTCTGCATACGTTCTAATCACTCTCACACACTCTAAAATACTCTTAGATTTATACACACACAGAAACTCTCTCTCTCAGATCGCCAGTTTCCTGGAATAAAATCACAAAAATTTTATTTGGAACTCGAGCCTCACTTTTGGGTCGCCAAAGAATGCTGTGTTTCCCTGTATCAGATTCGAGCCTCACGTTGGGCGCCAAGAATGCTGTGATTACCACCAAAATCCGGGTACTCCGCTTTTCGAACCGAGCCCCTACGAATTGGATGTCAAGAATGCTGTGAATCCTACAAAAAGCTATTCATTACCTTAACTGTGTTGGTCCATTGACTTTCTTCTGTTAATCGCCTCGGCTGCTCCTCTAGATAGCTTTCATCCTCATACATAAAAAACAAACACATTCCTACCACAAACATCAACGTCAACTCTACTTACATCAATATTCACAATACATTAAAATTTCAAAATTAATATTCAGCATAAATTTTAATATCGGAAAATTTCAAAATTAAATTTATTATCATTTTAATGTGCATCTAGAATTAAAGTCCTTGTAGGATGCCTACTAATTACTATAACAATATATGCAGAGTACAAAGGGAGCATCTACCACCCCTTTACGTTAATTAACCAGGTTCATCTAATTGATCTAAAAGACATACCCTAAATTTTAATCATAATCCAGAACATAAATACTAAATACCCTTTCTACTTAAACAAGCAAATTTCACATTAAAATTAAAATATTATTGTTAGTACCATTTCACTACTGTCCATTTTGAGTAAATCAATTATAAAGTTATTCAACACACACAACAATATCAAAGTTCAAACAAAATAGTATAATTTACCTGAAGGTTACTTGCACTCGTAGCTTCAATGTACATCGTCCCTTTTGTTAATCACACCATTCCAACTGGGTTATATTTACGGCTTCTGATTCTCAACGCTTTAAAAATTTTCTCCATCACCATTTATTTAAAGTTGTTTCAGGGTTTTCCGGAACTAATCTGTGTATATCTGACCCTAGTCTTGTGGATCCAGACACGTTTATGCACCATTTAATTATTAATACCCCGAAAATAACAAAGAAATTCATACTTCTTTCACCAATATACGCCAAAACTGCCTACTTTTGTGTATATATTTGTCGTTGTAAATTTTACCAATTGGTACAGTGATCCTAAATTTTATTACCTTGTATCTAAGTGCACTAAAGTACATTCATGTTAGCACGTAAATAACAAACTGTTTTAAATCACATAATATTCGAGCAAACTGTTTAAATTATTTAATATTAAAGCCGGAAAACTAAAAAGCACTGTTTAACGCGTTCAATCAAGTCGAAGATCTAAGAGAGCTTTTCCATATTCACCTCGGTATATATAGCAGTTAGCCTGTCTGTCGGTCGAGTCCTCAAAACGGCCAGTTTCTAGAATTTCGCCTGCTCTGTTCCCAGTCCGCAGCTCGCGCGTCGGTTTTTACGAATTTTGCACTCGCCCCAGTTAAATCTCAGAAAATTTCCACACGGCACGCAACGTCTGAGAATACCTAATTAAATTTTATACAGAAATCGTTGTTTCTACCTCTGATATTTGCATCCTACTTTCAACCAATCGTGACCCTCGTGACGTTGCTTAAATCCCGCCTTTACTATATGTGTCTTTGCTTGACGCATTTTCTCTTTCCTTTTCTAACCTGTTCGTATTGGTGCAAATTGATATTCTTTATTATCGATTATTTTCAGTCCATGTGGACTATCTGGGTTAAATAACCCCGTATCGCACCTTCTCGTGAATATTAAGCCCCGGTTTCTCCAAGATTCTTTGAGACCATTTGTTATCTACAAAATTTTCGCCGTACATGACATTTAAACTACGCGGGTGTTCAAACATAATATTAATTCTCAGAGCTTTATTTTCTGGTATTATAATCTTGGATTTTCACAGACTTTTATGCTTATTATTAATAATGGTTTAATTAACTCCAACTAAAATTGACTTCTATCCTTTCATTTTTAGCGAAAACAAATTAAATGTTAATTATTATGTGTACACTTTGTTTAATACCGGTTACTTAAAATAGGGTTAATTAATATAAATTTTGCACGTAATTTCCATTTGTTTCTTTATTAGGAATAATTAAATTACACGTAGAGCTTGTTAATACTGTTTCTTTTGATATAAAGCGTCTTGTACATGATTTAAATCTCTTATTTTTACTGAAATGAATGAATTTTTTTATTCTCCACGGTGTTTTAATAAAGCGTATTATCTAATAAAATTCCTTATACTCGGTGATTAAAATTATTTGATGTGATTATTTAATTTTGTACCCTGGTCTAAATATGAGTAATATATATATATATATATATATATATATATATATATATATATATATATATACGGTGTCTAGTACTTCTTTGATACGTGTAGTCCAATTTTCATGGTAGTATTCGTCCAGCAAGTTGCTTAATCAGTTTTTGTTGGACGTTAGCTCGAGTCTTGATGGCTGGATTTCTTGTTAGTTAAAAGCATTTGACTATTCGTCTTTTTTTTTATTTCGTTTTGTAGGTATGTCGGAATTTGCTTTTTGTTGTGCATGGCTACGTGCTCGATGTGGGTGCTGTGCTTTTTTACATCTTGTAGAAGTTTAGTGATTTTTGCCACTGCGGTTTCAAAATATGTTGTAGTTTGTATTGGCAGTCTGTTTTTGTTTACTCTCCTTTGTAGATATTCATTGTTCGTATGTTTCTTGGTCGTACTGCTGAGCATTTTTTGCGGATTGACCTTGAGCGCTACAATGACAGGTAGATGGTCTGAGCTGAGGTCTGGCATTACTTCGGTGGTGATGGGATATGGAACGTCCTTGAGTATGGCGGTATCGGTGACGGTTTGAGTTTGGTGAGTCCTTGAGGGTTCGTTGTGTCCTAGTATGTCAAAGTTTCGTCTAGCTGCATGTGCGAAGAGTTTTTCGTCCATCTGCATTTTCTGTTGTTGAGCCTCATGATCTATGTTTGGCGTTGAGATCTCCTGCGATGAGTGTAGGTGTTGTTCCAGCGAGTAGTGCGTCCACGTCTTCTGGTTGTAGTGGTTGTTTTGGATTTTTGTAAGCGCAGAGTATTGTTGGCAGATTGTCGCCGGCTTTCATCTGGAGACCTGTGACCTCCTTTCTTGTTTTTGGCAGATCGATTGGTTGGTGTATAATTCTTTTGTGGATGAGTGCTGCAACTCCTCCAAGGGCAGCTTGCTCTGGTTGAAGCGGTGGGTCGCATCTGTAGGTCTGGTATCCTCCTATTTGTAGACGTTTGTTTGTTGTAAGGTTCGTTTCTCCAATGAGGGCGACGTCTATGTCGTATTCCTTCAAGAAGTGTCGTAATTCAGTCTTCTTGGAAGTGATGCCGTTCGCGTTCCGATAATGTCTCTTCTTGTTGATGTATTAGTCATTGAAACGTGTTAGTATGTCAGTTGTTGCTGCCAGTCAGAGGGTAATGATTGATTCTACGTTTATGTAGCGTTTATGAGCGCCGTTGTACTCATTGTATAATTTTGTCTAATGTCTGAATTATTAGTGAAATTTTTTTGTTTGTGGATGTGGGGCTTTGGTGTTCGTTTGCCTTGGTTTTGCCTCTCGAGATGGCGATTCTTGATCTGCTGATTTTGTTTCCTTTTTGGATTTTTTCATAAAGTCTTGTTTATTTGATTGGGTTGGTTTCTTGGAATTTTTCTTCTTTTGTTTTGGTTGCGCCTTGGTTGCTTGGTCTTTGAATTGTGCTGTTGCAGTCGATGGCATTGGTTCACTTTCATGCTGCTTTGTTCGTGGATGATCTATGGTTTGTACTGTAGAAGCTTCCGTGTGGTGTCCATTTTTGGTTTTTGTCCAACCATCTTCGTTGTCGCTAACTGTGTCGGATGTGGCTTGAACTCCCGGTGGAGGTGTTGTTTTGTTTTTCTTGCGCAACAGGTCTGAATAAACTTGGCACTTTTGATAGTTTGCCGGGTACGGTCCAAGGTAGTTGACGCATGTAGGCGTATCTCTGGGGTTTACTGGCACTGTGCGGCGTAATATGTTTTGCTGCATTTTACGCAACGTGGTTAGCCGCAGTTAACGCTCTAATGGCCAAAGCGTTGGCAGGAGAAGCATTGAGGTAGTTGTTGGAGTGATTCGTATGCTGCTACTCGCGTCTGCAGTATAGGAATGCATGAATATCGTAAATGGCTCGGCTTATCTCTTGGTTTTTCGGTATAACGTAGAAGGTGTTGCTAAATTCCTTGTCTTTACATTTGAGTTTGGTGACTTAGGTATTTGGGTAACCTCGTTCTATAAGTTCAGCTCTGATATCTTCTTCTGAAATGTTGTCTGCAAATCAGTTGATTACAACTGTTTCCTAAGGTAGTCTTGTATGAGTCTGTATTCGGTTAAGTCATTTGGATGTATGCGGGCTCCACGTGCGGCTGCTCTGATATCTACTGGTCTCTTTAGTGCGTTGTTGATATTTTTTGCGTGTTGAACGTAGTTTGGAAAGTTGTCTATAAAAATTGATGGCATTCTGTTGCCGGCTTGTTTGCGTTGATATTCGGTACTGTTGAAGATGTCGATGGTGTTGAAGATATCAATGACAGTGGCGGGTTGGTTGTGCTGCGGCGTAACTGATTGGGTCGGCTTTCCGAGGTTGCTTGTTCTCTGGTTTTGTATCATTGTGTGGGTCGGGCGTTTTTCGTATTGGTAGTGGTGGTGTCATTAGCATCATCAGAATCATTGTAGATGTTTACGGATGCGCGATGTCCCTTACGGTCGAGGCAAGTGCTGTGCTGATCGGCTCCTTCGGTTTCAGCCTACAGTATTTTGAAAAGAACTCCTGAAAGTGATTCCGGTCGGTGGGTTGACGTGGTTGTCTTCTAGATATCTGCGTCTATTGCGGCGTTAGCAAGCGCAAGTCCGCTAAAAAGCAACCGAGCGATGTAGTTTAGGTGGGAAGCGCATAAGCACACCGCTTTTTCTTCAATTGGTTTGCCTTCCCCTTTGAATTCGCCCGTAACTGTACAGCTGAAAGCAGAAACTTGTAGAAACTGTTCTTCTTGACTTTAGCTCTAAGTTGGTCTAACGATGCGTCTTCTATCAAAGTCAAAGTCGAATTCTCTTCCAAAGTATTAGTTCTGTAACACCCTATTATAGCAAATAACAATACGGATATGGGTAGAGTTGTCCATCATGATTGGTTACTAGATTTTTTATATACTAGAATGCATCCCAGTGATAAAATTTTCATAAAGGAATTCAGAAGAATATTGCAGTTCCGTTTCTCAAATTAGGAGATGGAAAATGTACATTGAAAGAAAGGCCAGGTAGTATCCAGCTACATCCAAAGCCGAGATTTGATTTAAAAAACATCATATTTTGGAGATACGTGAAAACCAACGCAGATGTCAGTACAATAGCTGTAAAAAAAAGCGAATTTATTGTAAAAAGTGCACTGTAACGCTATGTTTACCGTGCTCTTCTAAATACCATAATAAATATTTAAAATAAATTATTTAAATAAATTGCTTGGGCAAATAAATATTTGTTTTCGTAAAGCAAAACCAAAATTATTATTTGATGTTTCTATTTATATCATCGCCGAATGTCCTCAAATGAGGACAACCTATATTTTCAAAACTTGCTAGAACAAAAATAAATGCATTTTAATTAATTCGAAAGTGTTATAAACATTAGAGATTTTTGTATAAAAATTTACAAAATAAATAAATAGGACGCTAATTGGTTAAGAAATTAAGTTCATTCATTTATGGTTTACAGTCAATCTAGTGAAGATCTGTTTGTAAACAAAATTGTTTGTGTAAAACAACCGAGATCAAAAGAAGACGCGGGAAATGAAAATTAGTCTTTCATGTACATTGTAACAAATATAAATTTTAAGGTATTAACCTTTGAAGTCACTTCTATTTGTTACAGTTCTGTGGCATCTGCTTTTATTAAATTGTATTATAATATCAGAAGAAACAATTTCATAATAGAAATAAACGTTATTACCGTTTAATCCGTTTTGAATTTATCTTAAGAATATATTCAATCGTAACAAATACTATAAATTCGTTCTAGTAACTGAACGTCTTAAAATTCGTTATAAACAAGTCACTTGTGTTGCCTAATTCGTAGGCGGTCGGTATCCATTGTCAAAAATTATTAAGTTAATATTGCGCTTGTGAAAGGTGTCTGCCTTTTATATTCTTAGGATTGAGGGATTACACGGCCATTTTCTTCAATGCGGTGATAGTAGAACGAGTGAAAGAAAATGTTTACGCATTTATATGACAGTCGGTGCCTGAGAATCGTGCTCGTTTAAAAGGGGTCGGGTTGTTAAAAGTTCCTCGGGATTTGTTACGACGTCCAAAAATATCAAAGTATCAATCCATTAACGCGCATCTCTTTTTATTATGGAGAAATTTTTGTAGCAAGAAGTAATTGTGATCACTCACATGGTGTTTGTTTGATAGGAAGTTAAGACGTTACGATGTCAGCCGTTTAGTTCGGTATTCCCATAGCAAAAATATTGCTGTTAAGATGGAGTCCGATGCTTTTGGTTTAGGAATTTTTTTGAGGCTAGAGTTTTTGCTTGTTTGTAAGCCAGGTATTTAGAACCTTCATTAGTGCAGGAATCGATGCCGGTGAGTGTTTACATTTTTTTATGTTGTTGCGGTTCAAGCTTATTATTACGTTTATAAACATAGGAAAATGTTCGTGCAATTATTAAAAATATTAAATTTAATAAGCGTATAAATTTTGCATTTAGAATTCAGTATAAAAGGTCGTAAAAGTTTTAATGTTCTAAAAATTGTCTCAGATATTTTTTTTTGATAAGAGTTGAAATTTAAAGTTTTATAAGAGAAAGAGAAATCTTGTTCTTTGGAAGTAAATTAAAGTATTTTGTGAAACATGTGAAATATACATGTGGCCTTATAAGAAAGTTTGTAAAGTCCAATTTCAACTAAATATGCCCATTTATAGTAGGCTTGATAATTAGTAGGTTAACTGTGTGATTCCTATACCATGTCAACCTGAATAATTTTAATTTATTTAATCTATTGGTTTCTGAATATTTTTTTGTAACAAATAGAAGTGTGTAAGATTTTTTTTGGAATTTACTGTGAACCAATCTAACAGATCTGTCAATTGGGGTTATAAATTTTTTGTTTGTGAAAATAGTAGCAATGTCAGCATTTCATTATTTAAAGAAAAATTTCCAAACTTTTATTCCTTAGAAAAGTTTAATTTGACTTTTGAATATCAAATTTGTGATTTAGTTTACATGTATTTGAAAGAAGGACAAGAATTAGTTAAAATTATATTTTTGGTTCAAAGCACTAAGTCTTTTATTTATCAGTATTTAAATTTAGTGAGAGTACAATTTGAGAAAATAAATTATGGGTTATGAAACTTGATGGTCACTCAAGCAGAGTAATTTTATAGAAGACATGTAAGCGACTTCCTTTTGATATCCACTTTTAGGTATAACACTTTTAGTGTGATAGTTTCATGATGATTAATTTATGAGTATCATTGTGTTATTTTTTCTGAGACGCAAACTGTGTCTTTTGATTTAAAATTTATTGTCTGATATTTCCTTTCAGAATCATCGCAGTAGGAGTTGAAGTAGACACATTTGAGAGGTTTCCAGAGGCGTGGTTTTGTATAACTTGTATGTTTCTGATAGTCACTATAGCCTGTGAGTTTCTGCATCTTCTTATAGGTTACTTTCGTATTTTATTATCCATATAGATGCGGTGGCGCTCGATTGCCCCCCCCTTTCATTCCCCTTTATAGCTGAGTATACTTTTTATCCACGCCCAATTCATTGCTCGCCCTTGGGGTAATTTCCAGATTAAGCCGTGAATGTCGTGTAGTTTGTGAGTCTATTGGAAGTGATGACATTAAAAATAAATTCTTGTCAAATAATAAGAATAAAAATCGCTTCACTGACGCCCAACGTTAAAATAGTTCTCCTGGAGGGCCCGACTCACACGAAAATCATTACAACATGTGTATATATTTGCCGCTACAACACGAAACAGTTTGGAGAAAGAAAAGATTCATGTAAAGCATCGATTCATGACAAAAACAACGTTATAAAAAAATCAATAAACAGCATAACCACGATAACTCAACAGCCGAAGCAGAAACAGCCAAAACAATAATTGCTGCAAAGGGAAGTGGCTCAGACGGCGCCCGTGTGACTCCGCCCAAGACCCACGGTTCGAATCCCAACAAGGTCCATTTAAAAAATGTTAGGTGAACATTTTTCACAAAAATATGCTCTCGTTCGGATGAGAGGTAAAATACAGGTCCCGTGTGTAAATCTTGCCACGCACGTTAGAGATTCCTATCTTGCTTGGAACAGCAAGGATTCGGCAAAATTCAAAATTTTGAAATAAAAAATACTCGCTTCCTGGCCAACTTAGTATCTTCGGGTGGAGATCAGAAAATCAAATGTACTGCAAAGGGTAGAACAACAGAAATACTTGAACCGACAAGTCAAACATTAAACATAAGCGTTGCTAGTATTTCCCAAACTACACACGGTGTGTTACCAAATACAAACGGTTTGAAAGAAATGACACGATAGAAAACGAAACCATGGGAATGCTGCTCTTTTGCATCTAACTTCTGTGGAATACTTGGTAATTTCTAACAAATACAAAATGTGTCTAACGCCCGAAAGAACGGAAGATATTTTTTAATTAGCGGACATTGGTCCAGAATCAAATCGATTTCTGGGTTTTGGAAGACTATTCTTTATGACTAGGTGTATCCCACAAACAATTTATAACAAAATAGTCTGAAACAAAGAAGGCATCTTATTCTGTTTGTAGAGCACAGGAATGTTATATTAAAAGAACAGTAACAGTTAAAGGTGAATTGTTGTGAGTATTAAGTACCAACCTTAAATATTTTGTGGTTTCTCCTTTATTCTGTTCAGAAAAATGAAATGGCTAATAAAAGAAATAAAATTATTTTTATTTCATATACAAAATTTGTTTCTGATTGTAAATGAAGCACAACATTGGTTCATTGCTGGCGCTTTTAAATCTGCACCATCACCTCTTGTTCAAGTACATGTTGTACTGGCTCAACGCTTAGGTGGCGTATACTCATTATTATGCGCTTTGTTGCCAAATAAGCAATGTGAAACATATGAATCCAATTGCAATGATACAAAACATTTGAATTCAGAACCAAAATGCATATCTTGAGACATCGAACTTGTAGCGATGACTGCATTTACAAACGTTTCCCAGACGTCACTATTCACGATTGTTTTTGCCACTTTACAAAAGGTATTCGAAAGTAGCTTGGATTGGGATTTCTTGGCCGCTACAATAACGACCCTGACTTTGCACTTTCGGCTAAAATGGCTACTTCCTTAGCATTTGTATCCAAAGCCAGCCTACATGAAGCAGTGCATCGGTTAGTTGAAGTACTACCACCCGAATTACAGTCGCTTTTGCAGTGGTTTTAAGACAATTACTTAGGGCGTCCAAACAGGAGAGGAAGCGGAAGATAACCTGTATTATTTCCGCCAAATATGTGGTCCGTATATCAAAAGATACTAAATGATATAGATCTTACTAACAATCACGCAGAGGCAGCTCATTGTAGGTTAAAATCAGAGCTTGGGATGTACATTCCCAGTCTATGGAAGTTCATAACAGTGCTGAAAAAAGTTCAGAATGGACACGATCTTGCATATGAACATCTAGTTGCAGGCCACCCACCACCCCAAAAACTAAAAAAATTGCTGGATGCGGACAAGCCGACAAAAAGAATTGTGGAAAATTTTCATAATAGGGATTTAATTGAATATTTACGGGGTATTTTCCACAACTATGGAATGGATTAACAAAACAGTATTCGGTCTTGATCTTGAGTACTATAGTTATAATAAATGTTGACCACTGTGTTTCCTAATATCGATATCGTTGGATGTAAGTGTAATTTGAACTCAAATTCATTGTACATATTTGTTATATACATACATCCTAACACAACGATTGCCGATTATCAGTAACTCGTTGACCTTTTCGAGCAATTAGAATGTTGTTATAAGAAAAACGTCGTAATTGTGGACGATTTTAATATACCGAATTTTAATAACTAAGATGTTGACGACAGCAAAAGTAGGCTAATGCGAGGCTTCACAAAATTATTAAATATAAAACAATTTAACTCCATTACAAATGTGCAAGGTCGAATATTTAATCTTGTATTTTCAAATACCAAGTGTGTAATTAGACGCGATGCACTTTACTTTGTTAAGGAAGACTTCTATCATCCAGCGTTGAAGACAAATATAGATTTTCCTAATGACGTAAGGAATACATATCCCATTAATCGTGGTAAACAGGCGTACAATTTAAAAAAAAATTGTTCATTGGTTTGTATAATACTATTGCTGTACTGATTGGTCATTTCTGTTGGAATCGTCGGGCGTGAATATAATTTGTAAATATTTTACGATTATGTTTATACGCTTTTTGATATTTAAATACCACTATTTAGTTGTAAAAAGCGCAAATATCTCAGGTGGTATTCGCAGGAACTGATCAAATACATTCAACTGAAAAGCTTGTACTATAAAAAATATAAAATAACTAAACGGTCTGATCAGCGTGAATAGTTTAAAAATTACGGTCCATCGTTAAATCGCAAATGAATGCACGCTATAAAAAATATCTCGTTAATATTCAGCAATGATTTACTGCTGATCCTAGACAACTGTGGTCATAAATTCAGGCGGCTCCGTGACGTAGTTGGTATGTGTGTGACTACTACGCCCAAGGTTCCGGGTTCGAATCCCGACAGGCGAGCATTTTTCACAAAAATACACCCTCGTTCGGATGAGAGGTAAAATGGAGATCCCGTGTGTGAGTGTTGTCACGCACGTTAAAGATCCATACCTTGCTTGGAACAGCAAGGGTTCGGCAAAATTCCAAATTCTCCAGATAAAGAAACTCGCTTCCTGGCCAATGTAGTACTTTCGAGTGGAGCATTGGAAAATCACATGTAAGGTCATATATTCCGGAAAAGCGCTCTGGTACCCGCATACCTGGAAAATTATATATCGATAACCAAATATATGATTCCCCTGCAGCCATTGTGAACGCGTTTAGTCAATACTTTAGCAGTGTGTACTCAACTTCCAACGTCGGTACAGGTATAAGTACTTTAAATAACATCCCTATCATAAATGTTGAGCAGTTTACAATCAGGCAGGTCAAATTAACCATCAATAAATAAAAAAACAAAATGACTTCCTGTCCCAATAATATTCCCAGTTTTCTAGTTAAGGAATGTTGCACAGTATTTTCTTATCAGCTGAGCATTATATTTAATTTCTCTCTGAGAACTACAATTTTTTCTGAGGTACGGAAGATTGCTACAATGTGTCCAGTTCTAAAGTACGGTGATCCATCGAAAATCAACAATTATAGACCAATAAGTATACTGTGTAACTTT
Organism: Platerodrilus igneus; assembly: GCA_036346225.1. NCBI lineage: Eukaryota > Metazoa > Arthropoda > Insecta > Coleoptera > Lycidae > Platerodrilus > Platerodrilus igneus. The sequence continues at coordinate 2,515,675 of JARFIW010001112.1, read as the reverse complement.
TCTAAAGTATTCGAAATACTATTATATAATCAAATATATCTTAAAGTTAGAAGCTACATTGCTACATGTCAACACGGATTTATGATGGGCTGCTCTACTACAACTAACCTTATGCTTTTTACCCAGTTTTTGTCAAAATCGTTAGATGCCCAAGGTCAAGTTGATGTAATATTTACTGATTTCACAAAGGCATTCGATCAGATAGACCATTCCATTATTATTACAAAATTAAACAATTTGGCTTTAGCAAGACACTTATTATTGTATCGTTCATATATACAACACCGTATGCAGTATGTCAGGTATAAGAATTACAGCTCAGAAAACTTTCTGGCATCGTCGGAGGTTCCTCAAGGATTCAATTTATGCCCATTAATATTTTTGTTATTCATTAATGACTTACCTAACGTTCTAAACTGCGAAAAGCTGCTTTTTGTGGACGATATGAAGATATTTGCCAGGATAAACACACCTCAAGATTGTGACTTTCTTCAACGGCAAATAATGTCAGTGGTGTGCTGCAAACAGCCATCAACTTAACGTAAATAAATGCAAAGTTGTTAACTTTACTTGAAAGATTCAACCTGTTTTTATCATTGTACATGCAACACTGTACAGCTAAGTCGATGCAGTGCGGTGACCGATCTAGGCATTACATTTGATTCTCAACTTAATTTTATTAACCACATATCTGCAACCTCTACAGCAGCAATCCCAGTGTTAGGCTTTTTAATACGTAACTGTAAATCTTTTACCAATATACTAGAATTTAAAAATTTGTTCTATGCGTATGTTAGTAGCAAGTTAGAGTATGGTGCGATTATATGGTATCCTATATACCAATATCAAAAGAAAGATCTAGAAAAAATATAGAGAAGATATCTAAAGTATATGTTTTTTAAAATGAATGGTTACTATCCACCTATTGGTATTGATCAGAGTCTAGTGCTATCTATGTTTGATATGGAATCCCTTGAAGCTTGTAGAATAACGATTAGTCTAACACTGTTGCATAAGTTAATGCATAACAAAATCGATTCCATACATGCACTGTCGTTAATCAATTTTCACATACCGCGATTATCTGCCAGAAACACTTTAATATTCTATTGTAACGCAAGTTAAGGTTCGGGCCTTTGGAGCGGTGTTTTTAAAAAACGTTTCCAAACTTTAACAAATTTACTTATCTTAATATTAGGGTGAGTAGCTTGAACAACGAAATATGGAGTTCGAAGACTGACTGCCGGGCCTTGAGCTCCCGAGCCTTTTATAATAACCTGCCCCTCACATGGCTGTGAGAACTTGCAGATCTCATGTCTGCTTTTCTCTTAATTCTACACTTTAGTACATTGTAAAAATCTTATTTCTAGGTAATTGCGGTATGTTAACCGTCTGCGACCTGCCACCTGCAGTATCACTGCCCTCTCGGATACAAAGTTGCATATCCGTTCTCATGAGCTGTTAATAACCTCTCTGGGTTATCCTTGTATTACATTGTTGCAATGAACTTATACTTTATTTAACAATTTCTAATAATTCCTATTAGACTTAATATATTCAATCTATATAGGTAAATTGGGGGATACATAACTCGCAGCGCGAACTAATACGTTACTAAAGTCTTCTGTTCACGTTATGTGTAGTAACTTTAATGTATTCACGGGTTTTTGTGACATTAATCACTGTAGACTATCAGACTTAAAAAACACTACGAGAAACTACTTTTACTTACTAAGCTCATTAATGAGTTTGTATTTATGTATAGCAGTGCACCACGTGTAGATAGTTATGTAATGATAAAATATCCTTAGCTACTTACTTTTTCTTATTCTTTAGTGTATTTAGCTATAGTGCGTTTTGTATGTTTATTTGTTTGATTACTATCTTGTATATTACTTTATTTCTTTTTTTTGCATTATCTTATAATTGGATGTAAAAATCTGTTGGACAATAAAGATTAATAATAATAATAATAATCTATTTAGTATAGCATTATTTGGTATCATTACAAGGATCGTTTCCAAAATCTGACGGTGCTTATCCATATCCATATATCTACCTAACAAGTCTGACAATACTACCTTCTGCAATTTCTCATAGATGTTTAAATAATTTAGTGGTTGTTATCCACTTCAAGTGCTTAGTGATATTAAATCTTAATGGTTTTTCAAAATCCGTTTTAAAACAGGGTTTCTTTTTTCAGCCATCTCAACGAAAATACCTAATTTTAATTTAAATAGCATTCTTTATGCATATTTTTAACAACTTCCCCCTCCATGTTATTTTTATTTTAATATAAAAAATAATACCTAAAATTCTAAATTGTCTGAATTCCTATTGTATTTTAAGGCAAATTTATATAAAAATAAAAACGTCGTTTCAGACTTAGCAAAAAATGAAAAAAGGTATATTGTATCCTTTAAAATCAGGTGAAATCTGCATAGAAAGACACGTCACAGACGAAATGTTTAGTACATATTGTATTTGATATTTAACTTGTTTCAGAATCGCCACTTCATTGCCACAAGTTTAGGTTTCCTACGTATAAATGTTATGCAAAGGTAAGCCTTAAATATACTTTGTGAAGGTACTCTGATATATGGCAAATGAGATATAACCTCATTATTTTTTTCACAACTGCTTCCTGATAAATAACACAACACGTGTATTTTTAAAATAGTGATTAACAATTCCGCATTACCATAATGACATGGTCATTTCTTCACGATATGATTATAATTATATAGTAGAAGTAACGAAAGAATGTATTCACGTCGTTATTTTACGATTCAATTCGGGATATACTTCTTGCTATACAATTGACATAATTAAAACGTAGGAGAAAGATGGAATATAAGTAGCGCGTGTTTCAAACAAAGTAGTTTAGTAACAACATACGCTGCATAATTTATATTTAGTAAAGAAAGAACAGTAAGCTGTCTCATATTCTATCTTCATCACAATTAAGTAAGTTAATAGAAGTCTTTCAATTGATTAGCGTGGTTTTTAAATGCGTCATATGACAATATAACCAACTTTAGTTGACAGCGCGTTTATTCGTTTACTTCAATTTTCTTGTTTACGTAATATTATCATCAATTTTTTAAAAACAGGTCTTGTCAGAACTTCATTTTGCTTTAATATATCGATTGGTGTGAAACTTTTGCTCCCAAGCCTAGCAACTTGTGCTCAACCTGTTTAACTATTTTCAATTGAAAAAGGAACATGGTAGTCATTTAATTTCGCTAAATACTGTAAGAGAGGTAAAGTTTTATATATGTTTTGGACAATTGTCAATTTCATATCGAATATTTTTAGAAAGTAGCTAATGCCTTACAAGTCTTTGTTCATTTTGTGGCAAATACTAAACTTTACAGTAAACATATCCACAACTGAAAAGCTTTGACAAAAAAGACCTCGCAAGCAAATAAAAACAAGTAATCTACCAGAGCGAGTTGAAATGAGTATAAGAAATACATTATACGACATGTATGCACATAGTAAGTAACTGGAGTTATTGTGTACAAAATATATTAACGATTTTTAATTTTATTTGCGTAGAGAAACATGTAAGTATAAAACTGCTAAATAGTGATCTTCGTGAAAAACATATATGTTAGGTAATAGTAGTGTCGTTCACACATTACATGAAATTAGCTTCAAATTTAAAAAGATGGAATAGAAATGTTTCAATGGAAAAACCTGCAGTCGCTAGAACAAAGTTTATGAAGGTATATACGAAGGGTGCTCGATATGTAATCAGGAATAATTAAAAAAACAAAACATAAAGTATGAAAACTTCTTTATTGTTTTTCAAAATATTCTCCACGATGATTGATACACTTTTGCATACGTTGGAACCAATTTGAATAGCATTTTTTTCATTCCGATTGAGATATCTCCAAAACATGGGTTTTGAACGCATCAACCACTTCTGGTGTCGAAAATCGTTGTCCACGCAGTTTGTTCTTCACGTGTGGGAACAAAAAGAAATCATTAGATGCCAAATCAGGACTATACGGCGGATGACCCATCATTTCCATGTCTTGCGTGCTCAAATAGTCACTTGTTTTAGCCGATGTGTGAGAGCCCGCGTTGTCATGATGGAGAATGATTCGGCGTCATCGGTTTATTTTTTTTATTTCTCCAATAACTTGTGGCAAACAAATGATTGTATACCAAACAGAAATAACTGTTCTACGATCGTCTAAAGCAACGGTCGTGACATGTTCATTTATTTCGAAAAACAGGTAACCTTTTTCTTCGAAGTGTTTCGAGCGCGAATAACTTTTGTTGGATTTCGTTCACCTTGAAAGACCCATACAGTCGACTGCTGTTTACTTTCGGGTTTATACTAATAAATCCAAGATTCGTCTCCTGTGTAGATACACTGCGTTTGATGCACCGCAATCGTATTTTTAAAGCATTTCTTTGCACCAATCGACACGAGTCTTTTTTGAGCGATTGTCAAATTATGTGGAATCCAACGTGCACATAGCTTTTCACAGCTAAATGTTCATTTAATATCGAATGTATACTTGTTATGCTAATGCATAAGGACGCCTGAATCTCACGATAAGTCACATGACGATCTTGCATTATCAATTCGCGCACAACATCGATGTTTTCTAGAACAACAGCCGATTTTAAACGACCTTTTTTAAACTCATCCGCTAGCGAACTACGACCACGATTGCATTCACTATACTAAAGATCATAATAGTTTTAGTTGGAGTCGCTTCCCCAAAAGTCGAAATAAGTTGATTCAGGCACTGTTGTGGAGATAATCCACGTCGGAATTCGTAAAAAATCCTCGCACGAAATGTTCACGAGTTAAGTCTATTCTTTAGCCGCGACGAAATTTTCAACTCAATCAAAACAAAACAAATAGTGTTCATATGGCAAAATGTTATAAGTATGTATCCTGTCAAAAATGTCAAGCTTTTGGTTAGAAAAGTCGGATCGCACCTTGCAACACTAGTGTTGTCAGTTCCCGATATATATCGAGCACCCCACGTAGAGACAATGCGTTTCCAAATACTACACGTCAGGTTGTCTTTTTGAACAAACGAGGTTATGCTCTCAAGGAAGTGAAAGAAAAGCATGACAGGACGCTGATCTTATAATTGTACGAAAGCCCAAACGTTTTGATGGAAAAGGGTTTACAGCTGTGCATGCTGGCTCCGATCAAGGCTTTGTTGATAAGGCTTTCGCGATAAGATGAGTTGCGAAATGTTCTCGATATGGGTAAGTGTATAATTAGTAAGCAGCCCTTTCTAATAGTGATGGTTAATTTTTCGTACTATACTACTGTACTGGAAAACTCTCTACATCGTTATGAAAGAAAGATGATATTATGCAGTGGCTAAAAGGACACTATAAGTAAGGTCCGCAATACTTGCGGCCACGTCCCCAATGCTCTATCTAAAGGTAATATATTGGTTTTAAACGCGAAAATTTTCATGCTTCAAATTAATTGTACACCAAAATTAATTAAACAGTAAATAAAATTTATAAACTAGAAACTATGGTTGGTTTAAATAATGGTGCCCATAGCGTTAACTTTAAAATGTGCCTGATCAACGAAACACTAAGCGACTATATGCTAATAACATAAACTATGATGGTTATACATTTAAATCAGAATTATTAGTAGTGGTTTCACTGATGCTAATGTAATTTACCATATGGTATGAGGCACTACAACAATGTTTCGTAGAATTATGGAAGAAATGTGTGCGACGTGTAGAAGACTTCGTAAATGAGTAATACACTCGAGAAGACCAATTAAATGTATCTGTCAAAGAACTTGTTATCAACGTTATTGGAGTTTATTCCAGTACAGAAAATCACACGGAATAAAATATAGTATACACATTTGTCATATTAACATTTAATAAATGAAATGCTGTAACATTTTCAAATGTTACGTTGTCAATATAATCTCAATAAGAATTTTAATAAGTAAAATCCAATATTTGCAATACACCTTGTAGTGCCCACTAGGCAATTAGTATATTTGATTAGCTATCGTTAACACGTTGGGACGAAATAATTATATCACAACAATTGAACCAGCTGTTGTTTTCAACATTTAACTTATATCCTTAAGCGATTTAATAAAAATATATTATTACATTTATAATGTAGATAAATAATTACATTCCAGAATAATATCATTATGAAGTACGTGGTAATATACACAGCCATCTGCCGTAAATATACGAAGATGCAGGTATCGAGTAAATATGAACTGGTTCGAACTCGAAAAAGCAGTCTGGTTTCGCTGTTTATCAGATCAACATGGCTTGCTTAGCGTCCTCGGACCAAAAAATTGCCATAGTCGAAACGGAAGATAGCGTCGAGGATGGTCGACGTGAGTAGTTTTATTTGTAGTGAAATGCAGAGAAATTGTTCGGTACTTTGGTTCATCAATTAAAAGGATAATTCGTTTAACATCTACCATCATGATCATTAGCTTCGTTTTGTTTTTTTTATTCTGAAGAACCGCCGTGTTGTATTTATTTTACGTCTATCTAAAATGTATAGAATTTTAAAATACCACAAATGTTCGGTACAAGATCGCAAGATTTCCACTTAGTTAAATTAAATAAATGTTTTAATTATCAGCGAAGAGGTTTGGTCAAAGTACAAACAACAATAATCTGCTACGTAAATAGTTTCGACGTCAACACTTATAACTGGTTGGTGTTACAGATGTCAAACTGGATGCTCGAGGTGCGTACTAGTTATACGTTTAGTCGACAGATGTCTTTTGTCAATAACATTTTGTTCATTTTATAACAGTGGTATTATAACCTCTAATGTGACTAAGAATATTTCGTAAATAGAAAGTAAACTTAAAATTTAGAAGCAGGGAATATTTCACATTGATTGAATAATTAGAGAATATTGATCAATGCAGTTAAATCTAAACATAGTTCTTGCTAATTTAAATATAATTTGATATAACAGCTATCAAATGAAGCTTTAAATTGTTTATTTCTTGTTATGATCAAAGAGCGACATTCTAATACTCTTACGAGTTCATCAAGATGTACTGTTTTCGTTTATGAAAATTTGATACTTCAACTTAATTAGATATGTAACTTGCATAAATCACGTTACCGATTTAAAATCTTCTGTTTAAGTATAATTTTACCTCTGCTATCATCTGAGTAGGAAACGTTGTTCATTTACTTACTTTATTCATGAATTTTAAAATCTATTCAGTCAAATTGTAAGTAGTTAACGGATCCGATTTCTACATATCATAAATTTTGTTACATATTTATTAGAATTAAACGTTAAAATCCATTATTAATGTGGAATTTAAAATCAAAGAAATTACACATTCAATTTATAAAATCATAACTAAAGAATGCTAAGTTATTTTTTTAAAGACTTTTCTTTTAATCTCTGAATCATAAATACGTTCAATTTTTTTGTGATAACATATAATTTGTCAAAGGATATTATATTACATTATACTTTTCTAAGAAACTTAGAACATTTTTATTTCAAAGAAAAAAAGGTATAAAAATTTTCTTTAAGTGTATAAAGGTACTTTCCAGATCATGTCATTTTGAAATATATTGGAGGAGCAAACTGCTGCCTCTTGTGTTATATTATTAATCTTGTAATTTATTTCAGATATTTCATCGTTGTAGCCAATTTATGGGTTCTGCATTCCCCTTTCTTCTGAATGTAGTAACGCTCAATATTTAGTATAAATTTTAATATCTATTCCCCCCCTGAACCATGCTTTCTACCGCTTAGAGTAATGTCTAGAGCATAGCACCGTAACACCAATTACCTGCATAAGGTAAACGGAAAAAATGCAAACCTTTAAATGCTACTTAATTTTTGCTTTGTTGCTATACTCAAAGAACGAGATTTATTATTTTATATATTGAATGTTTGGAGTGTCGTCTATCTAAATATTTTTATCCAAGGCTTCGTTTCACAAATGTGAAAATTTTATTCAAGGCATATCAGTTTGACTAAAAGACTTAATTAGACTGATATTTAATACATGAAGAATTTTTATGGTATTTACAATTTCTACATCAATTTTTGTAATATATAACCTCACACCTATTCTAACGCAAGAGCATATTCTTATTCTTTTCTAACTTCCGAAAAAGGTTTGCTGTTAAGTTGGACAAATTTTGATACATTACCACTTTTATTCGCGTTATTTGTTTACATTAAAAATACTTATATACATTATGTTAAATTTTCGTTGGTGTCATTAACATCTTGCGTACTTTTTTGTGTTATTCTTACTTGCATTTAAAATTGTTCTTTCCCGAACAGATTGGTGTTACTATTGTTTGCGTAATTAAGCCATGTCGAGTACACGCTTAGAAAGTAGGAGGAAGCTAAATGTAAATAACTTGATAGCATTTTTTGAACAAAAAAAAGATTACAGTGCCCTATTTATTTCTTTGACTGCAGGTCAGGTAGTAATTTTAGTATTCACTTCAATTTGCTGTTCATTAATTCTATTTTAGCATGTAGCACCCACATTAAATATCAATCTGTCCACAGTAACCGTTGTGTCGCAGTCAGCAATAAACGTTCCCTTCAATTCCAAGAAAACAGTTCACAAAAAAAAATTACATTTGTTGACAAATTTACCAAATGTGATATTCGTAATGTAATTTACAGAATGTATGGAAATCGTAAGTAGGATTTATAATTGTTTATATTAGGTACATTAAATAATTTTAGACGAGCATATTTATATAAATGTTTATGACATAAGGAAACGCAGAATGGGTTGTTCAAAGGTGGCAAAAGATCGCTAAATACACTCCTACATAACACAGGTTTCAAGTTGAATCAATACAATCCAAGACGAGGTCTTATGCAGTTGTCAATAGAAGGGTGCGCCTTTTTAAAAACTTTTTGCAAGTTAAACAGGATAGCTTGTATCAGTTTGTTTTTCTAGATGAATTGTGGATTTTTCAGTTTTCAGTTGCTTTTGGCAAGACAGCAATTTGAGGAGTGTAAAAAGTACTAAATAAAGTTGATGGAAAAAGATTAGTATATTTTGTAATGTGAATGTGTATGTACAAAGCGGTTCTGCATTTTAGGTATATAGTGTTGCATACAGGCAATGCAAATAATTTTATTGATGGTTGTGAATTGGTATTTTGTTCTATCGACAAAAGATCAAAAGCACCATAGCGAGATGAATGAAAACAATTTTTTATGTTTGTGCGAAAATCCACTATTAGAAAATTTAGAAGCACAATCTGTAATTCACTGTGCAATGCTTCGTACTACAGTACTACTGAACCAAAAATACCAAATGCATGAAGCATTGGGGACTATAACTTCTCAAGCATGGACAGATTCCATCCACCAAACAGAAACGATTATTAAAGAATGGTAGGATCGCGAAATTAAGTTTGATGAAAAGTATGTAGAACTGATGATCATATATGTAAACGATGACAACGAGGACAGCAATTGGAATTCATACTGCAGTAGCATCTAATTGGTGGCTAAAAGCGATAAAAACATACGGAAATCAATCAAATAAATTTTTTATATGATATATATATATATATATATATAAAAATATAAGCTTCACTCTTAGTTAATGGACTGGTCTAATATTTTATGTTTTATAAATTATTTTTATTGATGAAAAATTGGGATGATGTAGTCCAAATCAAAATGCAATATTGTATTTAGCACAACATTTAATTAAGACCTTACGTTTCGGCAAAGGTTTTTGCCTTTTTCAAAGGTACTGCAAAAAATTGACATACAGAATGACATTAGTGAAATATTAAAAATACTTACTTAAAAGCTGTTAATGCAGAAATACATATATATAGGTAAACACCACCAGAATTGAAATGGCGAGGTCACAAATTAAAATAACAAAATGGAGCACTCTCTAGGGTGTAAAAATCATTCTAGTAGAAGATTGTCATTAATACATATTATAATGTCAAAAGACAAGTAATGACTGAAACAATTTTGAAAAGAATGCGTGAATCATATGTAGCCTATTAAGTTATAATAAAAGCTAATTAGATGATATTCGGGTTGTTATTAAATGTTTGGTAATTTCTTTGAAATCCTGTATAAATTTTCGTATATGGGATGCAAATTTTGTGTATCTTGTCTGAAGTTAATGGCATTAAGTTCACTGTATATATAGTAAGCCTCTAAGAAAAGTCTCATTTTATAATTAGTTTCAGAATCCAAGATAACTACTTCTTTATAATTTGGAGTGTGAAGGGTGTTACTAATGTGTTGAGACAAAGCACAGCTTCTTTTATGTAATTTTGCATCAGACCTGTGTTGAATAATACGATTCTTTAACCATTGGGTGGTGTTACCGATATAGGTTTTTCACATGAACAAGTTATTTTATAAATAACATTACTTCTAAATAGTATGTTAGTTTTGTCTTTTAATTTTGTGAAAAAGTTTCTCATTGATTTTTCATAAATATTTACTATTGAGAGATTTGGTTGACGTAAAATTCTTGCTAACAAAGGAGTTAAAGTTTGTATAAAAGGTAATTTTTTATAAATCAAAGTGTTAGGTTTGGGTTCAATATTGCCAAAACGTATGTTGGTGTAAACTAATTTTTTAACCAGTTGTTTGGGGTAACCATTATTGCAAAGGGTCATTTCTAAAATTTGTAGGTTTTTCTTTATAAACTGTGGTTCTGCGATCATCCGTATCCTGTGTTTTAGAGCAAGTGCAGTATTAATCTTATGGCCAAAAGAATGATAGGAGAAATAATTTATGTACCTTCCAGAGTTCGTGGGTTTTTTATAACAATCAAATAACAGTTTATTTGCTGAATCTCGAATGACTAGAGTGTCTAGAAATGAAATTTTACTTTCAACTTCCAGTACATGGGTAAACTTCAGATGTTGATTGAAGGTATTGAAACAATCTAAAATATGTGGTACTTTTTCAAGTGGAGCTGAACATAAGATGTCATCCACATATTTTACAAGAAAAATCATTTTAAAATTCAATTTTGGTATGACAGAGTCTAGCAAATGATCCATTATTATTTGGGCAATTATGGGTGATAGTGGGGAACCCATGGGGTACCAAACTTTTGTAAATAAAAAACGTCTTTGAAAACAAAATAAGTGTTATTGAAAATTAGTGTAATAGATGCTAGAAACAATGATTTTGAAAGGGTGGTATGTGGTTTGATGTTATCCCATTTATTAGAAATTAAGTTCAATGCCATGTCTAAAGGTATATTAGTGAAGAGGGAGGAAACGTCCAATGAGAGTAAAATGTGATTTTCAGGTAATTGAAATCGACGGAATTGTGCAACAAAAGTAAAAGTATCTTTTGTATTATACCCTTGAAGAGGAAAAGCGGTTTGAAGAATTTTGCAATAAATACTGCTAATTGATACGTTGGAGTGTTAAGAGTGGAAATAATTGGTCGTAATGGACAACTATCTTTATGAATCTTTGGAAGGCCATAATACTTTCCGGGTACAGAATTAGTTATTGTTAGCTCCTTTTTGAGAGTCTGAAATCAGATGTTTAGAATGTAAAATTTTGATATGATCATTAACTTTTTTTTGTATCATGAAAGTAGGATCTTTATGAATTATTTGATAAATGTGATTATTATCAAGCAACTCTAAAGATTTTTTTATGTAGTCTTTTTTATTTAAAATTACAGTGACAGCTCCTTTATCAGCCTTTGTAATAATAATGTCTGGATTTTCCTTGAGAAACTTCTTCACTTTTAAATACAAAATTGAATCTACATTACAAATGTTTTTGTTTTTTGGATTACTGATGTAATTAGTGATACAATTGGTAACTCTAGCTCGTAAGTTGTTTTTTTCTTGTTGCGAAAGTTCATCATTGTCCAAAATGTTTTCAACATGACCCAACATTTTTCCCATATTAATGTCACTAATATTAGTCTTTAATATAAATTTTGGTCCTAGTGACAAAAAATTAAGGATATCGATAGGCACTAATTTATCACTTAAGTTCACTATCCATTTATCGTTATTATAAAATAGTTTATTACATTGAGTATTTAGTTCTTTTAATGACTGAAATTTTTTAAACAAAATTTGTTTGTGTTTTTTTAGTAGCTTTTTGAAAGAAATAAATTGTCTTTTGTTGAATTCGAAAAATATTTCTGAGGTTAAAGATGCCTGAAGAGAATCTTTTATAGATGTTAATCTTCTTGACCAAAAGTTAATTTTAGAATGTGTAATTTCAATTTCCAAATTTAAAAGAGTAATACTAGACCTGATGATAAAATTGTTAACCCTGGTATTGAAACGGTGGTTAGAATGTGTTAATAAATCTCTCCATCTGTTAGTTCTGTCGGTGATGTGACGAGGAAGAATTTTTTGTTGTCTACATTTAAGTAGAAAAATGCCTCTTGTCTGGAGTTTTGCGGTAATCTTAGTAATATTACTCCATTCTTTTAATGCTTTTACTGTAGGTGTTCCATAGTCAATATTAATACGTTGATAAAATCCCATCTTCGTAGTTTAAAAATATAAGCTTCACTCTTAGTTAATGGACTGGTCTAATATTTTATGTTTTATAAATTATTTTTATTGATGAAAAATTGGGATGATGTAGTCCAAATCAAAATGCAATATTGTATTTAGCACAACATTTAATTAAGACCTTACGTTTCGGCAAAGGTTTTTGCCTTTTTCAAAGGTACTGCAAAAAATTGACATACAGAATGACATTAGTGAAATATTAAAAATACTTACTTAAAAGCTGTTAATGCAGAAATACATACTCCCTCTTCACTAATATACCTTTAGACATGGCATTGAACTTAATTTCTAATAAATGGGATAACATCAAACCACATACCACCCTTTCAAAATCATTGTTTCTAGCATCTATTACACTAATTTTCAATAACACTTATTTTGTTTTCAAAGACGTTTTTTATTTCCAATAAGTTTGGTACCCCCACTGGGTTCCCCACTATCACCCATAATTGCCCAAATAATAATGGATCATTTGCTAGACTCTGTCATACCAAAATTGAATTTTAAAATGATTTTTCTTGTAAAATATGTGGATGACATCTTATGTTCAGCTCCACTTGAAAAAGTACCACATATTTTAGATTGTTTCAATACCTTCAATCAACATCTGAAGTTTACCCATGTACTGGAAGTTGAAAGTAAAATTCCATTTCTAGACACTCTAGTCATTCGAGATTCAGCAAATAAACTGTTATTTGATTGTTATAAAAAACCCACGAACTCTGGAAGGTACATAAATTATTTCTCCTATCATTCTTTTGGCCATAAGATTAATACTGCACTTGCTCTAAAACACAGGATACGGATGATCGCAGAACCACAGTTTATAAAGAAAAACCTACAAATTTTAGAAATGACCCTTTGCAATAATGGTTACCCCAAACAACTGGTTAAAAAATTAGTTTACACCAACATACGTTTTGGCAATATTGAACCCAAACCTAACACTTTGATTTATAAAAAATTACCTTTTATACAAACTTTAACTCCTTTGTTAGCAAGAATTTTACGTCAACCAAATCTCTCAATAGTAAATATTTATGAAAAATCAATGAGAAACTTTTTCACAAAATTAAAAGACAAAACTAACATACTATTTAGAAGTAATGTTATTTTTAAAATAACTTGTTCATGTGAAAAAACCTATATCGGTAACACCACCCAATGGTTAAAGAATCGTATTATTCAACACAGGTCTGATGCAAAATTACATAAAAGAAGCTGTGCTTTGTCTCAACACATTAGTAACACCTTCACACTCCAAATTATAAAGAAGTAGTTATCTTGGATTCTGAAACTAATTATAAAATGAGACTTTTCTTAGAGGCTTACTATATATACAGTGAACTTAATGCCATTAACTTCAGACAAGATACACAAAATTTGCATCCCATATACGAAAATTTATACAGGATTTCAAAGAAATTACCAAACATTTAATAACAACCCGAATATCATCTAATTAGCTTTTTATTATAACTTAATAGGCTACATATGATTCACGCATTCTTTTCAAAATTGTTTCAGTCATTACTTGTCTTTTGACATTATAATATGTATTAATGACAATCTTCTACTAGAATGATTTTACACCCTAGAGAGTGCTCCATTTTGTTATTTTAATTTGTGACCTCGCCATTTCAATTCTGGTGGTGTTTACCTATATATATGTATTTCTGCATTAACAGCTTTTAAGTAAGTATTTTTAATATTTCACTAATGTCATTCTGTATGTCAATTTTTGCAGTACCTTTGAAAAGGCAAAACCTTTGCCGAAACGTAAGGTCTTAATTAAATGTTGTGCTAAATACAATATTGCATTTTGATTTGGACTACATCATCCCAATTTTTCATCAATAAAAATAATTTATAAAACATAATATATATATATATATATATATATATATATATATATATATATATATATATAAGCTTTTAATAGATACTCCTTTAGTTTTTCGGTCATTTCTACCTTTCAAAATAGTGACTGTAACAAATCTCTTTTTCGTAATCATTTTTGATTGCACTTTTGTCTTCTTTGCCAATATTCTTTTGATAAGGTTATTTCCTTAAATTATTATCAGTGATGAAGTGTATTGTATTTTCAAATTCTAGATATTGTAATTTCAACAGGTCCCATATATTAATTACTTTTGAAATTTTGTGTGAATTTATTTAACATACGCATACATTTTCACAACTGTTTCTTTCTTTATACACTTACTTAAAGGTACGAGATAACAATATCCATGTACTTTGGTACTACACACCTTTAAGAATATATTTGTATGTCAAGCATCACAATTCTGTTTTATATTTTGCCTAAAATCATTAATATTGTTTTAATAGTAAACATTCACAAACCATTTCACAGTAGAAGAAAAAATTGAATTTTATACGTAATTAAATTACTGTTGTTGGTAATTCAAAAATTATCTAAGTCATAAGAAAGAATAAGTTTTAGAAACATAACCTCTGGTGGTGTTAAATATGAGTGCCCATTATTCTACGCCTGGTGTAATATATGTTTATTGACATAAAACTAAGAAAATGAAGCACATTAAAAAGACTAAACTATATTTAAAATATGCTAAGTAAGAAAAATTTCTACGAAAATAGCATTTATTATTTAGTTAAAGAGCTTAGTTTGAAATTTTGACGATGTAAAAGAATTATAAAAATTACATTTTAAACTCTACATTCCTTCACCTTTTAGAAAATATTTGCAACATCTATATTCCATCAATAGCGTCATTGTAATCACGAGAATACAAATTTTGATAATTGCAACCGCTCTGTATGACGTCAGGAATATTAATGACGAAAATCGGTTTACGAAATAACATCTATTATTTAGTAAAAGAGCTTAGTCTGACATTTTGACGATGTAAAATAATTCTAAAAATTACATTTTAAAAATTACAAACTACATTCCTTCACCTTTTAGAAAATATTTGCAACATCTATATTCTACAAATATCGTCATTGTTGTTACGAAGAATACGTATTTTGATATTTGCAACCGCGCTACAATATGACGTCAGGAATATTAATGAGGAAAATCGGTTTAAAAATTGCAAGAGCTATACTTGCCTATTAAATTTAATAAACTATAGTCGTGCTTCCGTTCTGAAGATGTTATAATTTATTAGAACGGGTAGAACGGCTTGCGTGTTTCAGTGAGCTAAAGAACTAAGCTACAGGTTTAACCAAATTAGTGGGGTCTTTAATGAAGAACCAGACTAAGACGGGTCCCCGAAAGAGGGGAGCAGCTCTTTCGGTTCTTAACAAATTCTTTTCAAGATTGTTTGTTGTTATAGAAATTTAGTTAGTTGATGAAAGAAAGGCAATCTACATATTCAAAAAGTTATATCTTTATTAGAGTTACTATACAAAATGAGTTTGATTCAAACTGCTCTAACTAAACATTTAAATAAGTTAAAATGGTAGAAGTTGGTTAAAATAAAAAAATAAATAAACACAACTTGTCGTGTTGTTGAAGTTCATTTTAGTTCGATAAACCGTTTGTCTAAATAGTCTGCTTCTCCATTACAACCATAATAACCGAAAACGTTCTTGAAACCACTGAACGCACTTTAGTCTTAGTGCTGGCAATAATATTCGATTAATCGATTATTCGATTAATCGATTAATGGAAAATCGCGGTTTTTAAAAATTAACAAATCGATTATTCGATTAATCGAATAATCGATTAATCGAATAATCGATTAATCGAATATTCGAATAATCGATTAATCGAATATTCGAATAATCGATTAATCGAATAATCAAATATTCGAATAATCGAATATTCGATTAGTCGACCAATAGGACACACCTATTAAAAATTATGGGTAAATAAAATAAAGTTAAAAGAAAAATGGTTTGTTTTTATTTCTATTAAGAGGCAAGTCCTTACAGAACGAAAGTTCTAGTAAAATTAAAAATATAACAGTACAAACATGTTGTAAAATAAAACTTAAGCGTGCTCTGACCTATGTAGAGGAACCGGACCTGTGCACAAAATTACAAACGATATATTGCTACGAATTTCTTATTGAACATTATTACACCAGCCCTGCACTGGGTGCCAGTGAAACGAATAATGTTTTTTGAAGCACCTGCCCTACGTTTATAGAAAGCTAGTCAAGCGAATCTTTCCTACATACAACTGGTCTCACGTTATGAGCAAGTGTAACGAAGTCTTCCGACATAACTAGGGGTCTATTCCTCGGGTAGAGTTATGAGAAATGGGGGGGTAAGTCGAATTCTGATTGTATACTGAATCTAATCTAAAACAATAGGGCGCCACCATGTCCTGACTTAATTAGGGTAATTGCGTAGTATAATTCTAGGGGCGGACGTGGAAACCCAAAGAAAAAATATCGCCTTCGATGACAGAGACCCGTCTTAACTGAATAAGACGCTGCTCCTGAAAGAAATGGTAATCATTAATTTAATAGAAGGGTGGAACACTATTTGTGTGCCACAAATATACCTAAAGAAACATCAAAATAAATAACTCCTATATAAGTTGTCATTAAAATTCTACTCATATGGATGTTAGTTTCTTGTAGTTAGTTTTGACCATCTTTGATCAAAATAAAAAACTTTAATTTTGAACTACTAATTTACTCAAAAGATTCTCTTTTAAAACAAAATTCAATACTACAAGGTTTCATAAATAATTAAATGAGGTCAAATATTTTAAATAAAGCTTCATCAAAATAATTTCTCAGCAAACATTTTAAAAGTTAGTGTTTACATGTTACAAAGAAAAGCCGACTCTGGCAGATCTGTCGAGAGGGTTACAAAACAAAGCATATTAAATCACTTTTCTTAATCTTAATTAATTGTTTCAGTTTTAGTTCTCATAAAGAAAGATTGTAAAAATATTCTTATTAGTTCAACTTATGCAAGCATTATTCAAAGCATATGTTATTTGAACACAGGTGTCAGCATTAAACTGCAAGCAAACAAGTGACGTAACAAGACATCTGTCGTTGTTACTAACAGAACAAAATGAACCACGTGTATGGTTTCTCAAATCATTATAAATGCTGAATTATAATTTTAACACTGAAACATTCAGTCCAACAAACAATCTAAAATTTATATTATTCGTGCTTTTATGCACTAAACAAAACTAGCGTGTTTCTCATTTAGAACACGAACAAAATTCTTAAAGCTATCTACGAACCAGAACTGTATTAATTGGATGTTAACAAGTGTTGCAAAATCAAACATAATCGCCAAACTTCCATCAGGTTTGTGGTAATATGCTCTTCTACCAATTATTCAATTACTAAATTACCAAAGCCGCTTCTTACGAAACGCAATACAAAGTCGTTCTCCATCAGTAGTTGCAATTGTGGTTACTATAGTTGGTTTTATGGTGGTGGAATACGCGCTATTTAAAGATGGATCTCTAATCGTCGAAATGTAACCGCAAGTTCGCGGCCTGCCTCAATTGTACATCATTGTTTAACAAGCTTGCAGGACCGACCCCTCTATCACCTCGCACGAGCGACGGCGTAACCCCCAGCAGAGGCCTTCAAGCAACTCGCGCCTGCGAAACGTTTTATACATAGAAAACAATATGTAGATACGACCTTAGCGTATTACTAAACTCGTTGCTTGTACTTTACTAATAATTTGAATAAAAGCGCTTTATGACTTTGCCTTTTATGATTGGATTTAGTAACTGCGAAATAAACTTGTTACAATATTTTTGTCAAATAAATTAGAAATACATCCAACAACACCTATAATCACTGTTATTCGATTGACTGACTTGAATCAATTGGAAGAATAATTTTTTATTGTGTTAATTGACTAACATGATCCGTGACGTATATATATATATATATATATATATATATATATATATATATATTATATATATATTTCAGTTTGATTACCTAATAGATTAAAATCAACTACCTACGTAAGTGTACAATAATATAGTAAGGAAACGCCTGTATTAATAGCTGTTCGATTTCCGATTACCGGAGTGGGTCCACTATTATAGTTTATAATTTAGTTGTTGCTTATTAAACTGCAAGTTCATAATTTTAAAATGATTTTGTAAATTTGTTTCTAACTTGAACTTATAATACCTTACTAAATTATAGCCGTATTATTTGTATTACGTATATAGAGCCCAAGAAGTTTTATTTTTGCTATATGTGCAAGCTATAACGTGAGGGAAGACAAAAATACAACCATACATAGTACAAGTTCAGGACAAGATCTTGCTGTTGGATGGAGGATACTTTAAAATGAAATGAAACACGACTTGATGGATTTTGTAATTGACCACCCCGCACGATAGTGAATTAATCAGACAAACGATTATTTAGTTATAAATAATTTGTTTGACTAGTTGATTAGTCGATTAAACGGTTAGTCGATTAATAGATTATCTAGACAACCATACGATTGATTGACTAACCGATTAATGAACTAGCCAATTAGTTAACTAAAAAATTTGTTAGCAATCGAATAATCGGTTAATCGAATATTCGATTAACCGATTATTCCATTAATCAATTAATCGAATAATCGATTAATCGATTAATCGAATATTCGATTAAACGATTAATCGAATATTCGATTAGCCGAATATTCGATAGAAAATCGATGAATCGGTTTAATCGGTTTGCGAATACTGCAAAATTCGATTAATCGAATACAACTTTTTCTAATTTTGCCAGCCCTATTTAGTCTACACTTCTTTATGCGATTCAATACACATATATAACTATTAATACATATTTACAGAGGACTCTCCGCTGAAGCGTGTGACGGGCCGCCCTGTAATGTAATGTTTAAGTGTGCCGGGTAGTATTATTTTAGATACATAAAGAGGTTCGCGTCAGGTGGACACGGCAGGTGGTTGCGCGCATCGACAAATGCAAACGAATAGTGAGGGTGAAGGTTAAAACGTTCACCGGGTAAAGACGTAGGACGATTTTTAGTTAAGTTTCAGTCGAGGTAGATTTGCAGGAGGAATGCAAATCATGCGTGTGTGAGGATTGTATAAGATTACGCGTGTGTTATCAGTATAGTATAACTAAAACTGGCTGGAGTTCGGTTTAGAAAGACAAATATTTTTATGGGTCGTATATATATTTAGATTAGTTTTGGTCATATGGGTTTAAAGACATACGACTTTTGTTTAGGAAATGACCCCTTAAAAAGTTATGGTCAATAAACTGTCCCATGTTAAGTCAATGGGAAAAATTTTAAATGACATTTCGGGTATATTTGGTTTTGAATAACAAAAAGGAATTCGTGCAATTTCTATTCGTCGGAATAAATAACGTCTCTTTTTTTCGGCGAATTCAAAAGCTTCTGTTTTTTCCCGGAGGACAAGTTTGCTGATAACTTGTGCGAATACCTCTGGCGCCGCTGGAATTATAAATATGCTAGAGATCCTTTCGAAGCTTTACTTCAGGCTATTCGCCATGAATATGGTGATTCACGTGCTTAATTAATTTTACATTTATTCTTTTGCTTCATTCAAATTACATTCTTGAGTAAATAAAAAATTGTGATCCTCTCGTTTTTGTTGTTTTTTAGGGGTTGGGTTAGGTTTGGTTTGGTTAGGTTAGGTTAGGTTAGGATAGGATAGGATAGGATAGGATTAGGTTAGGTTAGGTTAGGTTAGGTTAGGTTAGGTTAGGTTAGGTTAGGTTAGGTTAGGTTAGGTTAGGTTAGGTTAGGTTAGGTTAGGTTAGGTTAGGTTAGGTTAGGTTAGGTTAGGTTAGGTTAGGTTAGGTTAGGTTAGGTTAGGTTAGGTTAGGTTAGGTTAGGTTAGGTTAGGTTATGTTATGTTAGGTTAGGTTAGGTTAGGTTAGGTTAGGTTAGGTTAGGTTAGGTTAGGTTAGGTTAGGTTAGGTTAGGTTAGGTTAGGTTAGGTTAGGTTAGGTTAGGATAGGATAGGATAGGATAGGATAGATAGATAGATAGATAGATAGATCGCTATTGATGAACATAAAAGGCGACCTAACCAAAAGCGAGGCGTTACATGCCATAAAAAATGTTCGAAGTACTAGAGATGGCAAGGTATTGATAACGCTTAAGAAAGACGAGGAGGCCGTCAAGCAAATAAAAGAGATTTTAAGACAAAAAAATGATTCGATCATAACCAGGCAAATTGAGGACAAACGTAATAAGGAAACAATAAATATCAAGGGGATAGACGCAATATCAGACATGAAAGAGGTGGTGGCTGCAATAGAAGCCAAGATTGGCAACTTGGAGGATAAGGACTATAGACTGGGAGCACTACGCCCTAGTTACAGAAACACGCAGTCTGTAACGCTCACACTTAACAAGGAAGACATCAAAAAAATTACACGCGAAAATCTGCGGATAGGCCTGACCACCTGCCATGCTGAAAAAAGAGTAACAGTAGAGACCTGCTATCGGTGTTGGGAACACGGCCACACCTCAAAGACCTGTCGTGGGCCAGATAGGCATGATATGTGCCGCAAATGCGGGAAAAGTGGTCATATGGCACGAAAATGCGGAAACGATGAGTTTTGCCTGTTGTGTAACAAGGCGGGACATAGGCCAGGTGGAGGAAAGTGCGAGGTGTATAGGAGAGCCCTGGCAAAGGCTAGGCAGGAAGGCAAAGCAAATGTGATATAGCGAACATATTCTGTGATAAAACACGTGATAAGACGGCGATGGCGAGATAAATCTGTAATATTTTTAAGGAAAGTATATAATCTATTATTTGTGGGTGTATTTTATTTTTACATTTATGGTTAAGATTCTACAAATAAACACAAACAAAAGCCGTACTGCTCAAGATCTTGCGGAAGCAACAGCAATACAAAATAAGTGTGATTATGTTATGATCAGCGAACCAAACGATAAAATCCGTAATAAAGCAAACTATTACTGCAATGAATCCAAAACAGCTGCAATCCTGAGAATAAATAAAGAACAGTCCAAAAAAAATGGCGTGACTAAATACAACTGCGGTACTTGCTTTGCTGCCGCGCATACGAGAACATACACGTTATTCTCGGTATATATCAGTCCAAATTGCGAAATACAGACGTTCGAGTGTAAACTAGACGAACTAAGTCAGGAAATAAGGAAGAATAATAAAGAAATCATCGTTGCCGGAGATTTCAACGCAAAGAGCACATATTGGGGCGGACACGACAACAACGAGAGAGGAAGGACTTTACTGGAGTGGGCAAACTCTCTAGAACTGAACATCCTTAACGAAGGTGAAAAGCCAACCCTAGTACGCAGTAACGGTTTCTCTTTTATTGATATAACCCTATGCAGCAATGGTCTAATGGTACCGAGACCCAAATGGGAAGTGCTATCCGAGGATACATATAGCGATCATCGGTACATCTTGGCAGAAATAGGTCAAAAGATAACCCATAGATATAAATGGATATACGGGGGAACGGATATAGGAATGCTGGTCAGTCAGTTTACTAACCTAACAAGGTAGAGTCCGGGTAATAGTACTGTAGAAAAATGCTGTAACATGATCACGAAAGCTTATAAAAGTTCAACACAGAGGGTTAAGTCCGATGAAAATTATAAAATGCCGTATTGGTGGGAGGATAGAGTAGGTGGCTTGGTACAGGAATGCCGTAGAAAGAGACGCAGATACCAAAGAACATCAGACGATAATGAGGATGATAAAGAAAATAAACGACTAGAATACAAGCAGGCAAAAAAGGAAATTAAGTATACCATAGCAAGACTTAAAAAAGAGAAGTGGCAGACGCTCATCGAAAACTTAAATACAGATATATTTGGGGACGCATATAACATCATCCGCCAGCAGTTAAAAGAGACACCCCCAAAAACGATTCTGCCTATAAAAAATAAAATCAAAATATGCGAGGAGCTATTCATGGTAGGTCCAGGGGTCCAGCAAGCCCAACAGCAAATAACAGAGCTGGGAGCGAACGAATCCCTCCAACCCTTTACATTGGAGGAGGTCAAAGAGACAGGAAAAGCGATAAAACTTGGAAAGGCATCTGGACCGGATGGAATTAGTCCAGAAGTTATTAAATGGTTAATAAACGGAAGACCAGAGTACTTCAAAAACCTCTTTAATAAATACTTAGCTACAAACACGTTCCCACCAGAATGGAAGAAGGCTAAGCTCGTGCTAATAGAAAAGCCGAAAAAGACTGGAAAGGACACAATAACATACCGACCAATCTGTCTGATTGACATACTCGGGAAGGTATTCGAAAGCATGTTGAACAAGAGACTCCAGGAGGAAATAGCTGAGAAAGGCGGATTTCATGATAACCAGTATGGCTTCCGTAAAGGAAAATGCACAACGGACGCTATCTATGAGATAAAGAACCTAATTAAAAGAAATGACAAAGAAGGAAGGAGATGGTGTGGAATGATAGTGGTGGATGTTCGTAATGCATTTAATACGTCATCGTGGAAACACATTATGGCAAAACTGAAAGGTAGGGAAATATCTGGACCAATTGTAAACATGATAGGATCCTACCTAAGCGATAGGAGAATATACATAGATAGGGATACCTTTAGAGAACTAAAAGGGGGTGTTCCACAGGGATCAGTTTTAGGACCGACGCTTTGGAACATTCTCTATGACGATGTTATGGAAATTGACGTGCTGGAACACGTTAAAATAATATGCTATGCGGATGATCTAGCTATTTTTGTGGCTGCAAAAACGCCAAGAGAGTTAAAGCTTGTAAGCGAAGACAGCCTGCATGCCGTTAGCATATGGATGAAGCGAAATGAGCTCCAAATTGCCCCAGAGAAAACCTCTGCGATAATTTTTAACTTGGGAAGAGAAGGAAGAAGGCTCAGCTTCGAATTCGAACGCCATACTGTCAAGGCAGCACCATCCTTGGAATATCTGGGCGTAGTGATAGATTACGGAGTGACTTTTGCCAGACACGTAGAGAAAGCGGCAAATAAAACAGATAGGATTATGAAGGCACTGACAATCATAATGCCAAATGTAAGGGGCCCGGCTGCAACAAAACGCAAAATTATGTGCATGGCCATGCAATCTATCATTCTGTACGCTGCCCCTATATGGATACAAGCACTTAAAATACAGAGGTGTAGACAGAGGATCACAAGGTGCCAGAGGATTATGGCACTACGCACATGTAGTGCATACAGAACAGCATCCACAGATGCGATATTAGTGCTATCGGGATTTGCACCAATGGATTTAATGGCAAAAAGAGAGGGCAGAAATATACAAGGAGTTGAAAGCGTTCCCAGAAAAGGAGAAAAGCGACATCGCACAGAGATGCAGGGAGACTCTCATGGAAACATGGCAAAGAGATTGGACAGGATCATCAAAAGGCAGATGGACGGCTAGGCTAATTCCACATATCAAACGGTGGGTGGAAAGGAAACATGGGAACATCAATTATTACCTGTCTCAAGCGTTTACGGGGCATGGATGCTTTGCCGCATACAAGAGGAAAATCGGGAAGGAACCTACGGCTAACTGTTGGTACTGCCTAGAGGAAGAAGACACGGCTGAGCACACGCTATTTCATTGCGAGAGATGGCATAGAGAGCGCCTGGCAGTAGAGATAAAAGTAACGCAGAAAATAAGCACAGAAAACCTTGTAAGCCTGATGGTTGAGAGCCAACAAAACTGGACTGCTATCGAGAGATATATCAAAACAATTATGGTTCAGAAGGAAAGCGATGAGAGAGAAAGAGAGACAGCGAATAGAGTCATGAACTAAGAATGCAAGTAAGACACCCCACAAGGAGTGCGAAGTAATGCTTCAAAGGCGGTTCCGTACTCCAATGTCACTAGTGGGAAGAGAGGAAGGGTTTAGTCGGTGAGGCCCAAATACTAGGGAGAGCCGACACTACCCCGACATAGAACATCCAAGTCGGGCGCATGTAACATGTTCCTAATCCTCTATAAAAAAAGGTTAGGTTAGGTTAGGTTAGGTTAGGTTAGGTTAGGTTAGGTTAGGTTAGGTTAGGTTAGGTTAGGTTAGGTTAGGTTAGGTTAGGTTAGGTTAGGTTAGGTTAGGTTAGGTTAGGTTAGGTTAGGTTAGGTTAGGTTAGGTTAGGTTAGGTTAGGTTAGGTTAGGTTAGGTTAGGTTAGGTTAGGTTAGGTTAGGTTACGTTAGGTTAGGTTAGGTTAGGTTAGGTTTTACAAAAAAACAATTTTTTGGTAGAAAAAAAATTCACATAGGCTTAACATGGGTTAGTTTATTGCCCATAACTTTTTAAGGGGTCGTTTCCTAAACAAAAGTCGTATGTCGTTAGACTCAGGGGACCAAGTCGAATCGAAATATATATACGACCCCTAAAATTGTTTGTCTTTCTAAACCGAACTCTTACCCTAAAACTAATTGCTGGAGGTGGTTGGAGTTATTTTAACAATTGTTTATCGTGAAACACGCATCGAAGTGAGAAACATTATCTTACACAAACGCGAGTTTACGACGGTAATCAGCTGAATTACAACGGGGTGTTGTTTGCACTCCTTAATTAGATTGAAGGTCGAGTGCTGCGCTGTTAACTTAGGCGCGTGGAGCTGTAGTAAGCCGGCCACCGTGGGATTTTGGTGAACGTTTATCACGCCAAAGGGTTTTATTGCGCTTGATTTAAACAAGTTATTATCATAACATTATTTAGGGTTCATGGTTTATCGTAATACGCGGCTAGTATTAGATTATAATTTAATATAAACTTTATTTCTTGTGTTATCAACAAAGAGTTTATTAAATTTGGCAGTTGTCTTTGACTGGAATTCGTGTTTTGTATCAATTATTAGTGTTGTAGGAGAACCCAATAAGTAGAATATTATTTAATATTTATGAATTAAATATTTGGCGCCCTGGGATTACTTAGATTGGTTAGTGTTTCTCATTAATCCGGTATAAAGAAAGAAGTCTTATAGCTCGGAGGTGGGGCAGAGCCCCGGCCAGTTACAAGCGTCGCTACAGAGATGTTTGGTAATAGTTAGAAACAATATTTACTAAACTAAGGTCCTCTTTAAAGCGACGAGTGTACTATTTTTAATCCCTAATCCAACTTCGTAGGTTGATACAATCACTAATGAATACAAGCACTAATGAACTAACTGTTATATTCCATTTCATATTTAGACACTAAGCGTATTTATTTTAGGAATTTGATTCAATAATTTATTTCATATCACTTATAGATTAATATTCGGACTGAATGCCTAGTGGTGCGGTTTATATATCAAACTATAATACCTTCCATAATGTTTTAGAAGCTAACATAACCTTGTCAAACCTTCCCATTGTGTTTGACCCTTGTACCTGTCAATCTTAGCATTGTCCGCTTAATGCAATTTATCACTTTCATTCCTAGACGCTCCGGCAACAGCGCTACAATATTAATTTTACACTATTTATGAGGATTTTGCCTCGAGTAACTCTAAATTTTTCTGTATTTTAAACTTTCTTTTTGTCATAAACTGATTAGCCTAATTGTAGAAGCAAGAAATTTCAGGTTGAGACTAAATCCGTGCTTATGCCAAAAATTAACAGCCAGTAGTTTTTACAAATCCTACCTAGGTAATTTGTTACCCACCTTTCCCATACTATAACTATCCGGTACATGAAATAAAAACTAACCAAGTTAAATGTACAACTTAATAAATTTTATTTTAGCGTACTAAATGTAGACAAATTTTGTTCTTCTAGATCAAAGCAAGTTAGATTACTGAACCTTTAATAACTAATAAATTAAATTAAATGTTTCACCTAACAAACTGTTCATAGGTTTAAACTTTTAGAATAGAAACTTAAACCTATATTAATTTATTTTTAGTCTCATAATTAATTTTAACAAAATTTCCAACAGTCTGAAAAAATTTGTAACATAAAAGCAGATCTTTGAACGCTGAACGTCTCTTTACACTATCTGTACTGATAAAATACCAAGCACCGTTTAATTAGATTTCACCCACTTGTTTTCCTTATTTTCAATATAGTATACGTGCGAAAATTTAAAAAAAACCTAATTAAGCTTTACGTCACTAAACACACTAAGTATTTATGTGACGATAGGCTCTTAGTACCTACAGGCTACAACATGGAAATTACAATTATATATTAATTTTCAAACTTCAGAAGCTTAACCCACGCACTTAAAAAATTACTTTACAGAATGAAAATTAAAGAACGAACGTGCCCTTTTTAAAGACCGGAAGCAAATGTCAACACATTTCACTTCTAGTTCACAGCAATATATTTTTATATATAAAATCCTTGTAATACTTAAAACTGCAAGCAATTTAAGATCGTCAAATGCTATTTTTAGTGTTTACGAAATCCATTCTCTTATAAAACATCCACGGTATTCATAACTCTTTGAAAATAGTAAATGCTATACACGTAAAATGTGAGATTTACTTTCCATACATAATCTTTTTGAATTAACTGTACAATGTTGTCTGGGATAGTTGCAAATGTGGTTCTCAGAAACCAATTTAAGCCTCGCTTTATCTCACAACTATCTTAAAAATGGAATTATCTACAGAGCAAAAGTTGTTGGAACGTTGTTTTCAGATCGTACGATTTAAAATGCACCAATAGCTTTGGCGCTTTGATATTCTAGTTCGCCAACTTGTTGGGCAGTTTTTAGAGCCATTGGCATTGTCTTATTGCAGAGAAAGTATGTCTCAGACATCACTCTCTACAGCAGACTGGCGTATCGCCATCTGATTATATAGATTTTGGGGACAAACTTCTAGCATTGACTCCAAGATGTGATGCTTTAGTTGCAATCATCTTTTAGATAAATTGTGATATTGAAACGATTAATATTAAGCAAAACGCCTCTAAATTATTTCATTCGGTCTAGCGAAAACACCAACAGGAAGCAAAAGTGCACTAACAAGATGTTGAAATATACTAAGAAATACTTAAGATGTATTAGGATTGTATTAAGATTTTACTTTTGATGTAATCAAAAAGTATAATGGAAATAGTTGTTTTGTGAATATAATTATTGAAAATTCTTATTTTTACTTCACTTCTATGGCCGCGAAGCTCAGAGCTGATAAATATGTTGTAAATATCCAAGTTGCATAATTTCAACGAAATATTGTATCAAGTAACTATCGAAGAGGTAAGTGTTTCGCTGTTTATGTTTTACTGCATCATTGCTGTTAAACTCCAGTGTTTGATAATTCACAGTCTGTCATCTTAGGTTATATTGATAACTAGCTTGAGAAGTGCTTAAAGTAATTTTTATATTTTTACAAAGTTTCCAATTTTAGCATATAGTGATAAATTCAATTAAGAAGATGTTGTTTCTTAAAGTTGTTTTTATATTCCATCTTTGGTTATAGGGTTGGATGCATTTGTTATTTGATGTTTATAATAAAAAGGTTACTTAAAAATCTAATGTCAGAACATATTTCGTCTAACATGTTAAAAGCTTAAAGTCAATAGTAGAGTTACATATTTCAAGTATGCTTTAGTTCTTATTTCCTGAAATTACGATTAAAACAATTGATTATTACATGATACATGTTACAGGATCATCTGAAGGCATTGTAGGCAGCTCTTATGCAGGCGACGAGTAAGTATATAAGTTACTTTTTGTACTTCATGCTCATAGAGGTTGGTCGTTCTTGAATGTTTCTATACCCGTTTTTAAGCGATTTATATCTCTATCCTACGACAAGATATAGTGGCTCCTACTATTCCACTTTTATTAGTTCATTGATCAAACCCTTAGTCGTTTTGGTAAATTAGGTTTTTTTATTTCCACAGTCCATTTTCTATCAGTCCGGGTCTTACGTAAAATACGAAGCCTGCGCTTCTTTTGTTATCATTATTTAATGCTAGGGTCATATAAATAACGATCCAAGGGAAGTGACATCGAACTATCAAGACGACGCTAAAAAATATAATATATATAAAATACATTGCAATGCCACGACAAAAGTATGCCCAATAAAATAAAGGCAAATTTTAATTTCCCATATACCTTCTTACGAAGAAACGGTGTGGCTATTAAATAACGAGACTGACGCCGTAAAACATTTTATTTTCATTTCATACATATCTACTTATGATCACCTTCAATATACACCCCTCCTGTATCCCTACAACGCTCCATGCGAATCTTCCATTGTTCGAAACAGTGCTGGAAGTTTTCTTCTGTGAGCTCCTTCAAGACGCGTGTCGCTTTCTTTTTCACAGCTTCAACCGACTCAGATATTGTTGCTTTTAATGGAGATTTTACCTTAGGAAACAGATAGAAGCCCGCACGGCGTAAGATCCGGCGGATAAGGCGGATGGTCTAACGCTGGGATGCTGTACTTGGCTAAAAACCTCTTGACAGGCAATGCGGAATGAGCCGGCACATTGTCTTGGTGGTGAACCTATGACTTGTTCTTTCACAATTCGGGTCGTTTTATCCTTATTCTTTCGCGGAGTTCAGCAAGAACATGATGGTAGTAATGTTGATTAATAGTTTAACCTTCAGGAACCCAATGAAGGTACACAATCCCATGAATATCGAAAAAAACAATTATCATTGCTTTGAATTTTGATTTGCTCTTTCGATCTCTTTTGGCTCTCGGTGAAGATGGGTTCTCCCAGTGCATGGAGTGGCGATCGTTTCAGGATCATAAGTATAAAATCACGATTTGTCACATGTTATTATCCTTTTCAATAAGTCTGGTTCATTGCCAATGGCATTCAAAGTGTTAGTACAAACACTTTTACGAGCTTCTTGTTCAAACGTGAGAACTATAGGGACCATTTTGGCACACAATTTTTGCATGTTCAAATTGTTATGTAAAATTTGCCGTACGGATTCTGTATCAATTCCTACAGTTTCAGCAATCGCACAAACACTTAACCGACAGTCAGATCGAATCAGATCATCGATTTTTTCGATATTGTCATTCGTTTTTGACGTAGAAGGGCGACCCGGGCGTGAATCATCTTGAACGTTTTCTCGGCCACCTTGAAAACGCTTAAACCACTCAAAAACAAGTGAACGCGACAAACATTCATTGCCATACACTTCTTTCAATAAATTATAAGTTTCAGTAGCGGTTTTTCCATTCATGTGAAATTTCACAATTCGTTGCTCTATTGTTACACTTAACATTTTTCCGACGAAACAAAACAACAACTGTAATGCAAATGAATGCTACAGATATACTAATTTGTTTACAGAAGCGAAAGACGTTGCATTCGAAAGAGAAAGCATCACGATAAACAGCTGTCGGTCCCTGGCGTTTGGTTCATGCGCACTTCTTCTGTAGCTGCGCCAGTCTCTTTATTTAATAACCACTCCTCGTACATTTGAGGCGTTAACAAAAATCTGAATTTCACAAAGAAAATTGCGTGCTTTAGCATCAGAAGCATTGATTAAGCGATCGCCTGATGATAATCTTGACCAATCTAAATACGGATACGACCAGAAAACAATTATTTCTAATAGATATCACTAATCAGTTCCTTTTAAGTCTAAGTAATTCTAAATTTCCAAATATATATAAGTAGCGTTTAGATTTTGTAATAAGTCAAGAAGTCTTTTTGCATTTGACATTGTAATGACAGTAGTAGTATAAACTTTAAGGTTGAATTAGGATTTATAAGGAATTTGTGTTATTCATGTGATACAACGAAATTCTCTTTACTGCTCTTTAATTGATTTAATATACCCCCGATTACTCACAGATACAGAGAAACCTTCATGTATTTGAGATGCCGCTAGAAATACCAATGATGATAATTATTGGAATGTTTAGTAACACTAAATTTCTTTTAAAGGCGACGATTTACTATTTGCCACTATGTAATTTATTTGGATTAGCACTTATTTATATACAAACACATTTATTTCAAAGCTTTATTCAAGAATTTACAACATAATACTCGCGATTTAATACTTCGGTTGAAACTGTCTGCTGTGCCGAAGTGTGCGGTTTTTATAGTAATTTGTAAAGTTTTTATATACAGGGTGTCCGGAAACGTTCTTCACAGAAGTAAACTTCAAAATCTAAAGCACATTTCATGTCGATTTGACAATCTAAAGCCGCTATTACGAACCTTTTTCGAAAAAATCGATTTGAACATTTCATTTGTTAATGTATACGTTTTCATTGATTAACAAGTTAATTTCTGTATTATAAAACATGGCTATGGAAAATATACATAACAGCAATTGTATAAATCTTAAACTATTCTTATGTCATAAACTGTTTCCAACTAATGATTTGGCTTTTCTATAGTAAAAAATTATTACGAGTAAGGAATTGTATTAATGCAGATGACGAATATCTCAATATCGTTAGTTGTAAATTAGTTTTAAGTAAAGAGTTATTTATTATTTAGTGTTATATTCATTTTAATTTCAAAGTACCAAAAGCTTATGATTATTATAATGGTTTAGTTTAGTAATGAAGAATATACCGATATGCATTTAGTGTATGGTGCACTGCAAGCAGCGCTCGGACAGCGGCACATAGGTATGCGGATAAATTTCCAAATAGAAGATCCTGCTCTCAAACATTTACAGTTCTTCATCTATGAATTAGCGAAATTGCATCAGTAATTACCAAAAGCAACGAAACTGGAAGCCATGCTGATGTAAGAGAAGAATATGAGGATGATATTTTTAAGCAAATCGAGGAAAATCCCTAAATTAGCGTTAGAAGAACGGCTGCAATGTATTCCATTTATAAATCTTCCATGTCGAATATTATCCGTAAAGAAACTTGCATCTTTTGGATTTTATAATGGTCCAGATCATGCGTGATGGTAATTATGCCGATCTTATTGATATTTTTAATTAGTTGCAAAATAACGAAAACTAAAATCAAAACTTTTCAGAAATATTTTGTTTTGTGATCAAGCTACTTTTACTAAGAATGGAATGCATTTTTACTCCTACGTAAGTGATAATGCCCTTCCTACAAAAGAAACTAAATATTAGAAAAGGCATAACATAAATGTATGAATAGGAGTGTTTGAAGATAATCTGCTTGAACCTGACATGACAATTCGCCGACGCCAACGTGAGCTTTCAAGTCGTTATAAGCTAATTGTACGCTTACTACATGTTATACCGCTTTTTGGTTAATAAATACACAAATCTAGTCGGCCAAGCAGCGGTATAAATCAGTGAGGCGTCGCCGTGGTTCAATGTAGTAAGCGTAAGACTACGGATCCCAAGGTCCTGGGTTCAAATCCCGACACGGCCGACTGCTTGAAAAATGACAGGTGAGCATTTTTCACAAAAATTACGCCCTCGTTCGGATGAGAGGTTAAATGGAGGTCCCGTGTGTGAGTGTTGTTACGCACGTTAAAGATCCCTACCTTGTCTGGAACGGCAAGGGTTCGGCAAAATTCTAAAATTTCCAGGCAACAAAAAACTCGCCTCTTGGCCAATGTAGTACCTTCTGGTGGAGCATTGGAAATATAAATGCACGGTATAAATCAGTGCGCTTTCGCGAAAGAGACCAGTCTACTTTGCCGTCTCGCTCTGAAAGGTTATAGACTCTTTTACTACTGTGCCCATAGTCAGTGTTGAATAGTTAGTACCTACCGCACCTTCCCTATAGTCGGTGTTCAGAACCCCTAGACGTCGTGCCCATAGCCGACGTCTACTCTTTCTTTTTGCAGTGCTTAAAGCCAGCTATTACCACAGCCGCACCCATAGCCGGCATATAGCATCGCCCGACGTCGTGCCCATTGACGACGCCCCATAACCCCTGTATAAGGTTCGCTGTGCCCACTGTCGGCGTCCTTATACCGTCCTAAACCTATCTTATTTTTTTCAGTCACAAAGCAAGCGGGTAGCCCTAGACTCATGCACGGAGTAGGTAGGTCTAGCAACGGCTAGACCACTGTAGTATCCTACCAGGTACTAGTTAGTGGCCACTGTCCACTGCCACGCCGGTGACTTAGGACATGGCCATTACAAGCCTGTAGAATTGTCCAATCGTTTAAATGGCGAGGAGTATCTAGACTTTTTACAAAATACTCTACCCGATTTATTGGAAGGTATTAATTTACATATTCTGTAGAACTTCTGGTTTCTGCATGATGGTTATACAGCTCACCTCAACAGGATTTCTGTGATTTTCTAAACAATAACCACAGACAGCGATGGATCGAAACCGTGGTCCAGTTCCTTGGCCGGCTAGGTCTCCAGATCTAAATGCTTGAAATTTTTGTATGGATATAACTAAAATCAATTGCTTATTCGCAATATTAATTCAGGATTCCTGCGACGAGTTTAGAAAATATTGGAATTTGTGCAAGAATTCTACAATCTTTGGATATGCGACTAAATTTGTGCTTAGAAACGGTTGACTGTCTGTCATGTGGAGCATCTGTTATAGATTTATTTTGTGTTTTGTGCTTTCAGTTCTCATTTTGTTCTATTCATTTTCATTACTAATTTATTCATCTATAAGTTAGAATGATAAAAACTTTATTCCTTACTCGTATTTATTTATTGCTTTAGAAAAGCCAAATCATTAATTGAAAGCAGTTTATGAAATAAGAACATATTGAAATTCATAAAATTGTTATTATGTTTATTTTTCATAGCCGTCTTCCATAATTTAGAAATGAATTTGTTAATCAATTAAACGTATGCATTGACACATGAACAGTTCAAATCTATCTTTTTCGAAAACGGTGCGTCTTAGCGACTTTAGATGAGAGAATTTTCGTTCTTTAATAAAAATAAAATTTGGTAAATGTTAAAATGGTGAAATTTAAAAGACAAAAAAGTCATGAATAAAAATGTCCATCCCCCCGAGCTGCTTATGACTACAGTTAAAAAATCGTTTCCACGCCATACGATTGGGCATATTCCATAAAATAAATGTATAAAATATTATTACTGAAAAGGAAAGCAATGGTGAAGATATTTGAACTAATCCGTACGGCACCATCTTTAAAGAGCTTTAACTGCCTTACCAAGCATGTTTAGATAACAAAATTTACGTCAAATCAACATGAAACGAGCTCTAGAATTTGCAGTTTTTTTATGAAGAACGTTTTAGAACACCCTGTATTAACAGAAACTTGGAAGATTTTCTAGACTATTCGTTTTCATGTCTTTTTGGTAGGTTGAAGTGTACTCCTGTAACTGTCAACGAATGCACTGTTGGATTATAAGGTTTGTCGCTTTTATTTGGCACATAATACAATAGTAATTTACAAAATATTTAATATTAAACAATGTATTGTATAACTTTACGAGTTTTAATTTGTGTATATAATTGAAAATTAAATAAACAAATGACCTGTTACCTACCTAGTAGGTAGTTACCTACCTACGGGCTTGTCTTTTGCAAAATAACCAACACTTTATATATTGATTTCGATCCTCTATGCTCGAATTACTTTCTGCTAGGCAAAATTATTCATTATATAATTGAAAACAAAATTTTTATTAAATGCGTAAATATAACAATTAAAAAAAGTGTTTGAATTATGTGTTTGTAAAAGAACACACGTTGAGAACTAAATAATTAACATGTTATAGGATTTTCATGAGCTATTTTTATTTCATAATTATATTCGTAATTCGTAGTATTTACAACTTCCAGAAGCACATTAGAAACAACACGTCTATTAGATATCTATTTTACATTTTTCATAAGAAAACTAATTAACATCTTATTAGTCATGGTATAATTGCCTTGTACTGATTAGAACGTAGTTTAATCTATGGCACACACGTTAAGGTGCAGAAAACTCGTTAAATTCCATAGCTGAACTGCTTGCTTCACACGTTTGGTAAAACGACTTTGATAAGGAAATGGTATTGCATCTTCGAGGTTGAAGTAGATTTATTATAAATGCAGGCAACTATAATCGGATTTAGGAAATCAGAATAGATTCTTGATCAGTGCCCTAGATCGGAGTAGAGACTTTGAGTGTAGGTTCCAGTAAACTTATCTCATACAATTAAACATTCAAGATCAATTAGAGTTGAAGCGCTTTATTTCACAAACAACTTAAAAATAGAAACACTTATTCAAGTTACTTCATTGTTCATGGAAGAGCACAACATAATCAATCAACATTTAGGTTACTGAAAGCTATTGAACTCGGCAAGAATTTATTACCCAGAATATTTTTGACATAAGAAAGAATAAGTAGGATTTTACACAGGAATTCGACAATTTTTTTAATTTCATCGTAGAGGTGACATAATTACACATAAAGGTAAAATCGATGCTTTGATAATTACGAGGGCAGAAGCTTTGAAGGTTGAAAACTAATAAAAGAAACTATGTTGAATTAAACATATTTTTATTATTCTTTTGCGAAGCATTATGGTGTTATCCTGAAACCCTCGGGTCAAGTTGGAGTACTTGCATTACAACAAGATGTCGAAGACCATTTTGTCTTTATTAATTGAACAACATTGCTCACCCGCTACGGTCTACGCTTTATTATAGATTGCAAAAGTTGCATATTGCTTTTCGGTTCTGAATAGTTAATAATAATTATGCTTACTCTAATTAGTGTTACACTCAATATAAAATTCATTGTACATACACTTCCTATCGATCGTATCATGCGACAATTGCGCAATTTTACTTCCTAATAGTAACTCACTATTAGTAGCATAAAGTTCAATTTAGTAATATAAATTATTAGTCTATCACACCTCCGCCGAATGCAAATGAAAAAAATAATTTCTAATTACCAACCTAACAAAATTTTTATTCTTTTCCAAATAGCGTACCGCACGTATCTTATACTGCTAGTCAAATTACGTTACATTGAGTTATACAATTTTGTCCTATTCTTATGGATCTATACTGGCTTATTGTCTACCTTAACTACAATATTTGGATTCGTATCTAAAATTACTTCATATGGCCATAGGAATATAGACTCCTTTTTATTAATGGACGTATTTTTAACTAATACTCTATGTCCTATTTATAACTAGCATGCTATGCTTGGTTTTCAAATCAAACTTATGTTTTCGTTTTACTTTCGATGCTAGTAAATCATATTTCACTATATCTAAAGAAACTTTTTGGACGCTTACGATGCAGTAGTTGTAACTCCATCGACTGTTTGTTAAGATTTGAATATTTATATCTTTGACAATAGTGGCATTTCTTTATAAATTTCTCTACATCCTCTCGAATACCTGACTAAAAAGTGGTACCGATTTACGCCTGCGTGATGTCCCGCAGACAATAAATGAATATCATTAATGATTAATTTTTGCGTTTCAGAACCTTGAATATTAGAAACTTTCCTAATTACACTAATCCGTATGCGATTTTCGTTACGTAAATTAAGGCCGCCTTTATAGTTTTTTAAAAATGACCTTGCTTTCTCTACGAATATACAGCAAGTCTCGCAAGGACGCACCGAATATTGATTTTGATCGAGTATTTTGCTTCAAATATATTATATTTTTATTTCTATTATAAATTGTAAGCATTTTAACAAAATAATTACATTTATGGAATTCAGCGATTCTGTTATACTCCTCTTCAGATACAAAATGTTATTCTGTTGTACCTCTAGGCAGCTTCAAAAGTTCAACACTGCTGGGATGGTCAGTACCTTACCTGTGATTTTCCAATGCTCCACTCGAAGGTACTACGTTGGCCAGGAAGCGAGTTTTTTTTACCTG
Source organism: Platerodrilus igneus (assembly GCA_036346225.1). Classification (NCBI taxonomy): domain Eukaryota; kingdom Metazoa; phylum Arthropoda; class Insecta; order Coleoptera; family Lycidae; genus Platerodrilus; species Platerodrilus igneus. The sequence continues at coordinate 2,479,470 of JARFIW010001112.1, read as the reverse complement.
GAAAATTTGGAATTTTGCCGAACCCTTGCTGTTCCAAGCAAGGTAAAGATCTTTAATGTGCGTGACAACACTCAAACACGGGACCTCCATTTTACCTCTCATCCGAACAAGGGTGTATTTTTGTGAAAAATGCTTGCCTAACCCGGGACCTTGGGCGGATGGTCAGTACCACTCTACTCTTGAATCCACTTTGGAACCGTCTAATTTCCTACTCCGGGCTCTTGCCTGTGACCAGCTTGTTCTATGTTTTTTAAATAATTTGAGTTGATACTAATTCTGAATAAAGCGTCAGCTATTACGTTATCTGTATCTTCAATATAAGTTACCGTAAAACCAGATTCCTGTAAAGTTAGCCTAAATTTTGTTAAACGACTTGATGGACTACCCATGCCGAATAAGTATATTAACGGCTGTATAAATTTGGATAGTTTTTCCAAATAAGTATGGTTTAAATTTTTTTCATTACCCAAGAACAATTTAATCATCACAAATACAATACTTCAGCATCATGCTAGAAGACTATATACGTGGAAGATGTCAGGAGATATAGAAAAATATCAAATAGATTACATTCTTGTTAGAAAACGGTTTAGGAATCAAATAAAAGACTATAGAAGCTACCCAAAAGCAGATATAGACACTGACCATATTATGAACGCCGCACTTAAATTTAAAAATTTGAATAAAGAAACAGAAAAAGCCACTTTGACTTTGAGAAACTAAAAGATAAAGATATTCAAGAAAAATTCGAAAAAAAATCAAATGCATTGCTGAAAGATATCGGGAAAATATCTCATACTAAGGAAGTAGGAACAGATTGGAATAACACTAAATCCAGCACAGACATGGCGGCCAGGGCTATTCTGTGGTATACACAAAAAAAAAAGAAACCATGGATATCAAAGGGTATCCTGAATTTAATACAAGAAAGACGAAAATACAAAAATTAATCAGACGAAACAGGAAAACAGAATTATTCGCAAACGCAAGAAAGCTAAAGAACAATGGATTGATGAAAAGTGTAAAGAGATACAAACTAAGATGGAAGTAGGAAAGACAGATAAAGCATACAAACTAATTAGAATCTATTTTAGGCATACAAAACCGTATAGCAACAATATAAAGGACGCGGGAGAAAACATCATTATCGAAAATGTAGAGAAAGTGGGTAGATGACAAGAATATATAGAATATTTATATGCAGGAGCAACTAACAGCATTTGAACAGGATTAGGAATTTGAATTAGCATTAAAGGGTCTGAAAGATGGTAAGGCGCCGGCTACGGATAAGGTGTAAGCAGAAACTCTAAAAGCTGCTGGACAAGCAGTAACAGAACGTCTCTTCCAACTTGTAAGCTATGTGTATGAGACAGGCGAGATTTCAAATGTAACATCATAGTAACTATACCAAAAACGAAATGCGCGGATAGATGTGAAAATTTTTGAACAATAAGTTTGACAGCAAACGTCAAAAACATTAACTAGAATTGTACAAAGACGAATGAAAAACAAGCTGAAGGGATACTAGGAGAAGACTAATTTGGGTTTAGACGAAACAGGGGAACACGGGAGGCAATTTTAGCTTTGAGAGTGATAATGGAGATAACAATAGAAAAAGGGGAAAGCGTGAATATAGGGTTTTTAAAAAGCATTCGACAATGTAAAATGGAAAAAAAATGTTCGATATACTCAAAAAGATTGGAATGAGTTATAGGGATAGACGAATAGTACATAGTTTATACGAAGAGCAACCAGCAGTAGTAGAATTAGAGAAGGAACGTAGAGAAGTAGATATTAGGAAAGGGGTGAGACAGTGATGTACCCTATCCCCATTAATTTTTAACTTGAACATTGAAGAGGCAATGAATACTGTCAAATGCAAGAAGACATTTGGAATTACTATGCAGAGACAAAAAATTGATTTGCTTAGATTTGCAGATGATGTAGCAAGGACGAGTTAGAAGCTGCTCTTAATGGAATGGAAACGGTTCCAACAGAGAGATACTATATGAAAATTAAGAAAAATAAAATCAAACTATTAGTATGCAAAGGAGGGGAAAATAGATCAAAAACAAGAATACAAATAGGTAACAAGAACTTACAAGAGGTTAAGGATTTCTGCAACCTAGGAAGCCAAATAAGCCAAGATAGGAAAAGCACAAAAGATATAAAACAAAGATTAGCACAAGGTTGTGCTACATTTAACAAGAAAAAGCAACTACTGTGTTCAATGACAACAAACATATAAACAAGGAAAAGGTTGCTTAAAACATACGTGTGGAGCACAGCACAGTACGGCTGTGAAGCCTGGACAGTAGGAGAAGTGGAAAAGAAGAAGTTAGAAGTCTTTGAAATGTGGTGCTACAGACGTATGATGAAGATATCATGGACAGACAAAGTTAAGAACAAAAAGATACTAAAAATGGTAGAGGAAGAAATAAATATTTGGAAAACGGTAAAAAATAAGAGAAATAGAATGATATGCCACATACTACAGCATGAAGAAATAGCGCGGAATATATTAGAAGCAGAGATAGAAAAAAGAGAAGTAGCGGTAGAACTAGGTTAGACTACTGCACACAGATAGTGAAAGATGTAGGCTATAGGAATTTCAGGAAAATATGTAGGCTAGCTCAGAATAGAAATCAATGGAGGTACGCATCCAACTAGTCCTAAGATAGATAAACTAATGACAAAAAAGTAACTGTACTTAAACATGATGATTATTTCAAGCAACTGCAAGTATTGGTTGGGCAATATTGTCGAATAATGTTAGTTGTGTGAAAAGACTTACTGGAAAACTATTCATTCGGCAAATATTTAAGTGTTGGGGGATCTTGGCAGCCACAGGCTGCTTAACCCCCTTCACTGAATCTCGATGAAATAGGGCATAAAATTATAAAACAATAGATGGGGAATCGATCTGTATATAGGCTGTGAGAATTGCAGGGAACTGTGTAAGCTAGCTTATAAACAACTACAGGTGTTGGTTGTGAAATATCTGCAACTAATGTTGAATGTGCAAAAAGATATATTGGAAAAAATATTCAATCGGCAAACGTTCAGGTGCTGGGGGAACATGGCAGCCACAGACTGCTTACCCCCTTTCAAAACCTTACATGTGATTTTTTTAATGCTCCACCCGAAGGTACTACATTGGCCAGGAAGCAAGTTTTTTTACCTGGAAAATGTGGAATTTTGCTGAACCCTTGCTGTTCCATGCAAGGTAGGGATCTTTAACGTGCGTGACAATACTCACACACGGGATGTCCATTTTACCACTCATCCGAACGAGAGTGTATTTTTGTCAAAAATGTTCGCTTAACATTTTTCAAGCGGACGTAGTAGTCACACACATGCCACTACGCCACGGAGCCGTCCCCCTTTCACAACCACTGAATATCGGAGAAATAGGGTATATAGTTGTAAAACAATAGTAGGGGACCGAACTGCATCTACACAGAAACAAGAAGAAAATTGTTGAAAGCAGATGTGTGGAACACAGCGCAATATGCCTATGAAATACGGGCAGTATGAAAAGCAGACAGAAAAACGGTAACAGCCTTTTGGAATGTTGTGCTTCATGTGTATGAAGATGATAGGGTGGACAGACAAAGTAAATAACAAACAGGTTATATAAATAGTAGGGGAACAAGGATATCTGTGTAAAAAAAATAGGAGAAATAGAAGGGCAGAATACATTCTAAGGCATTTTTTGGGGATTAGTATGGGATATATTACCAGCAGAGATAGGAAAAAGTAGGTCGATATAGACCTAGAGCAGATAGTGATAGTTGCAGACTGTGCAAATTTCAGGGAATGTGAAGGTTAGTTCAGAATATGAAACAATGAGGGTACGCGTCTAACCATCCAGGTTGGAAGACCTAATGATGACCCATACTATAGCTAATAGCTTTTTCTATATAGTACAATAATTAATATCTGCCTTATTTAGTGCTCCACTTGCGTAAGCGACTGGTTTGGCGTCTCCATTTGAAAAACTGATTTGAGCACCTACTCCGAAGCGTCTGCACGCATGTGAACCTATAGTTTTTTGAAAAAATCTGGCTACTATAATATTGATGGATTTGTTAAAGTCGTTTTAAACAAATCAAATGCTGCTTGACATTCTTGAGGTCCAATGGAAAACGCGTCTTTCTTGCACAACTTATTTAAGGAAGCTCTATTTTAGCAAAGTATGGAATGCATTTCTTATAATAACTTGCAAACGTAACAAACCCTCATTAACGTCGCTTGCGTTTAGGGGCTTTGGGTATTTCTGCTAAACTCTAATTTATTCTGCATCTAGTTATACCCCTGTGAAGTTATAACGTGTCCTAAATACAAAATTCCTTTTTTTAAAGATTCACACTTCTTGAGATTCAATTTTAAATTGACCTTTCTTAATCTACTTCTATTAAATTCGTATTGTGCCGCTTTAAGCTATCCCCGAACACAATTAAATGTGCCAAATATGTAGTTGAAAGTTGTTCAAAACTTAATCCTGCTAAAAGTATTATCATTGCCCCTTGAAAAAATACATGGACTGATTATTAATCATATAGGTAACCTAGTAATCTGGAATTGGCTTGCTTTGTCCGTACTAAATGGAGGATTCATGTAAGTAAGTAAATAGGGCCGGTCCTAATTCAAAACGCGACAGACGTATTTTCCAGTGTAAAATACGTCTGTCACGTTTGAATTAGGATCAACCTATATTCAATGTAAAATAGTTGTGAAAACATTTGAATGTAAAATAGTTGTGAAAACATGAATTCTTCTATACTTTCAATGTAAAAATACGTCTGTCACGTTTTGAATTAGGACCGGCTTTATATTACTTTCAATGAAACACACACGTATGTTGAAAAAAATGTAAGTGCAGAGAAGAATGTGTGTAGCTGTTTTGAATTCGGTTTTCTAGCGAGAAGTTACACGTGCACCGTTTTGAATTAGGATCGGCGTTATATACTTTTAATGTAAAATGTGAAAACCTGAATTCTTTTCAAATGTAAAATACTTGTGGGCACGTTTTGAATTAGGATCGCCTTTATATTACTTTCAATGTAACACACGTATGTTGAAAAATGTAAGTGCAGAGAAAATGTGTGTAGATGTTTTGAATTTGGTTTTCTAGCGAGACAGTATGACAGATGCAAAAAATATCGCATTCAAGTCAATTGTGTTTTTAATTAAAGTGGATTCTGATTTATGTTTAGAGGCTGCAAATACACATGGGCCGGTTTTAATTCAAAATGAGTTCACTCTTGTGATAGGTTGAAAAGTGGGTTGGCAAAGTACGCAGATGGTGGTAATCTGCTATATAAGGAGATTGCTCTAATATTAATTTAATTAGTCAAAGAAAAGCAATATGGATTTTAATACTCTTAATAAAACCACATATCGCAAACCTTATGTAAATTCAAAAGATCTTGAAGTGAATAAGAAGTTTGAAGTTTTAAAAGTGGAAACAATCAAGACAAAATATGGAGAAAGAGTATTAGTGGAAACAGAAGAGTTCAAGAGTATATTGCCATTGAGATATTTTGAATACCTTCAAGCACATGGAGTGAAACAATTAAATGAAAGTATTGGCTCGAACAAACACGTATACATAACTAGTAAGGGATCGATCGGTCTAACTGTCAACATAGAATTTTCAGAATAATATGTAACTAATTTAAGAAATTAGTTTATTATTATAACACATCTAAGTCGATTGTATAAAGAATGATGTATCAAATTAAAGTGGGTTCTGATTTATGTGCGTTTTACTTTGAGTTTACTACCTTGTTTATAGAAAGTCTTGTTTCAAAGAGAAACTTTTATAAAATACTTTTTATTTTACAAATTGTTGAATATATTGATCTAACTATTTATAAATGAAAAGTATTTATTAACTCCGTTCTTGAAGTATCTGCTGCTCCCTCGCTGTTAGTTCCTCTCTTTTTTGCTTTATTATTTCTAGTTCCAAATCTATACGACGCAGTAGCTTCTCTCCGCGCTTTTTAAATGCGTTAAGCAACTCTACTGTGTCATTTTCGTAAGATTTGTCATCTTCACCGCAAACAGCGATATTAGATTCTGTACATAACTTTTTCATAGTCAACATGTTTTTGCCTGATCTGTGAGCATAACATAAAAGATTATTGTAGGTTCACCTTTTCTTTTGTATACTACCTGATGTTTCTGAGAGGACCAGAGTGTGTCAACGATCCTACGATAGCCTCAGAATTTCCAGAATGGTTTTTTGATCTAATGTAACTTATAAATTAGTACTGTTTTAAAAACACATGTATAAATGTGAAAAAAGCACTTACCGTGATATATCTATTACGTCACTATCAAAAATAGCATCAGTGTTGAATTGAGGTGAAGAACAGCCGAAAACTTCTTTAATCACGTCCTCGTCAGAATGTAATATAAATTGCTCTAGAACTTTTACGTTGGTATTATTACAATTTTTGATTGATGACAAGTTACTCATTTTTTTAAAAAAGTTGCTAGTAATAGTAACTAATAATTATACAAGAGATCTGATTGAATACTGTTGGTAAAAATCTACGTGAAGTATTTATATTAAATAATAAACTGATCTGTTAGAAAAAATTAAAAATTTGCATCGTTTTCTGAAAAAAATTCAGCTCTGTAATCTATTCTAATGAACAAAACAGTATGTAAGCGAATATAATTATACCTCAGCAGAAATAATGAATTAGTTTCATTGTCTGAAAAAGAAATTGAAATGAATGCTCATAATAATAAAACCCTAAAATTAATTAATTTCGTTTTAGATTACCGCTGACATAACTTATGCTGTATAAGAAATTTTTTTAAAGGTACTGCTCAGCAGAAATAATGAATTAGATTCATTGACTGAAAAAGAAATTGCAATGAATGCACATAATAAAAAACCTAAATTAGATTAATTTCGTTTTTTAGATTACCGCTGATATAATTTATATGCTGTATAAGAAATTTTTTTTAAAGGTACTGCTCAGCAGAAATAATGAATTACATTCATTGACTGAAAACAGAAAATTGCAAGAAGGCGCATAATAAAAAACCTAAATTAGATTAATTTCGTTTTATATTACTGCTAGCATAATTTATTTTCCATAAAAAAATTAACAAAAATTCACGCACTGGAAAATGTTTTTTCTTCAGATTAATTTTTCGTTTAAAAATAATGCAATGCAAATAAATCCCTTTAAGTAGTAATATTTATAGAATAAGTTTTTTTTAGATTACCGCTGACACAATTTACATGCATATATATATATATATATATATATATATATATATATATATATATAGGTAAATTGTGTGAAAATTCTTTAAAGGTACTGTTATATAATAAAACTGCAGAATGTTTTTTTAATACTGGGTTTTTTTTTAAAAAAACCATGAGTGCGTTACATTATTAAACAAGACTATTTACCTACTCATGTAGTCCAATTTAAAAATAGCTCTGATACAAATCTTACCGTGAGAAATAAATCGCACTCCGCAATGTATAAAATAGATTCGATACTCGGTAACGGAAATTTGTCAATCAGTAATTTAGTGTTTAATCGTCTATAATGAATGACGCAAGTCATTTACTGTTGCCTAAATTATGCGGTTATCTCGGTAAAATTAGTAGTCGTACCGACCAAGCGATTAGTGCCGGTTTGATTATTCCGTCCTTGAACATTTTATCCACATGCTTCCTTAATTCGCTTTTCTGTGTATGAGCTAACCGATATAGTTTAACGTACTTAGCGGTAGCATTTTATTGTAACTGTATCTGTTGCTTACGTAGGTTGGTTATGGTCAGTATTTTCGACATATAACACATCTGCAAACTTTGCACTTGGATGATGGTTTGTTCTAGTTATTTAAGTCTGCAACATTGATATCTTTTAACAATCAGACCTCGTTATGGAATAGTCGATTAAGCGACATCTGCATGAAATTGGGAAAATAACGTCAAAGTTAAAAGTGTAGTGCGAAGCTATTGTTTAATATTTTTAATTCAAAAATTAAATACACATAGAGCACTAGTAGGAATACATTGTAGTCTAACCATATTATGAAAATTTTTCTTAATTTTTCATTTAAATGGTATTTTCCGCTTGATATTTTAATACTAAAAAGCGCTATTTAAGATTTTAATTCGTAATAAAGGATTAACTGTCACAGAGTGGCGTTTAATTCTAAAATGAAGAACTAAGTACATCAATACACTTGTGATAACGATATTTTATTATTCATAAACAAAATTAAAAATAAATAATAACTATGAACTTAAAAAGTATGTTAATACGTGAATAAGTATAAAATAAGTTTATAAATTTTAAAGTAAAATGCAGAAGTATAGTAGAAACCACGAAAGAAGTCCTTTACGTCATAGGTGCCTAACTCAATTCAAAACATACGTTTAAGATTATTTAAAAGCTTAACTAATATATATGATAAAGATAGTAATACGATTTGTACGTGTTTTAAGTAAAGACATACGTGAAGACGTTCATCTGGGAAAACAACAGAGAAGAGTATGTGTCCGTATGTTTTGATCTTTACACTTACAAGACGAACCTTTGTCAACAAGACAAAATGTTAATTTTTTCGTAAAGCACGGTTGCCAAAGTTATCGCACGGAGAAAGATTTCAATGCAGCCGCCGTAAATAGTTTATATTGCAGTTATTGTGCGTTTCTATTCATATCATATATGCAACTCAATCTATGAAAATGAGTTATTTTAACTGAATTAATTATACTCGCAAAACAAGAAGACGCCAATTTAAAAATAGTTAAAGCAACTACCTCTATGAAAATAAAATATTATTGGCAACCATGCTTCATTACGGTTTGCAGATGCGCAAAGCTTGACGGGAACGTCCGATTCGGAATATTTATTGGGTATTAAATTTTCAACTTAATTCGTACGAATACAAGTGATGACGCAGACGACTTCTTTCATGGTTTCGACTATATATAAAGCGATCTGTTTGTGACTTTGGTATCAATCAATATTTTAAGTCTCAACGAAACTATATTATTTAAAAACATAACCCGACAACATTCTGGCAATATCACATTTATATTTTTACTCCATTTTGATATCAACTTCGAAATCTAAACTTCCATTGTATCCCTCAATAGCGTCCGTAACTGTGTCCGAACTTATTAAATTAGTATAAAATTTTTCTGCATCACTTGGAATAAGATTCAAAAGTGACTTTAAATCGTTTAGTTTTAGTGTAGATGTTGGTTTACCATTAGGCCATAGCGGTTCCAATTTGTCAGAATAGGAAAATCTTCTAATTTCATTTTTCCTAGCTGACTCGACTCCCTTTTTGTTATATCAACCTCTAGAAATTCTCCTCCATGCGATTGGCTTAAATATATCTTATTGGGTTTATTCTTAAAAACAGAAATTTCACTAGTTTTCAACCAGCTTGCTGAAACGCCATTGACATCCTTTTTCCTGTTGACTATAGTTGTTTACAATTTACCAACTCCCACAAAGTCATGTGTGTTCTTTTTTGCAGCAGACAGTTTATTTTTCTTTCTACAGTTTAACATTACGTTTATGTAGTCATCGGGTGTATATAATCTTAGCTGCGATTTTAGTGCTGACTCTCCAAAATTGGAGTCATTAGGCATATAACTGTGGCCCGGAATTAGGAATCGAAGGGTTATTTTGTCAATATGTGGGTTTTCCTCCATTATAACAAAAAGTAACATTGTTAACTTGATATTACGGTTTTTACCCCCGCATGAGTCAGACCACAAGATGATTCATTAGCTTGAATAGCAAGATTTTCTCGAACGTGTTTTCTAAGTATGGAACCCACTTCTTGTGATGTTCTTCCAGCAGAACCATTTACCAAAGTGTAACAAAATCCACGCTTTGTCTTTCCAGAATATACCCCACAGTTATATAACCATAGCAAACGTTTGTAAAGAACTATATTAGTTGGCACACGTGACATTGGTATCATCATCTTGTGCACGTTTCAGATCATCTTTCATAAAATCACGCGCTGTTTCGGCTTGTTGATGATGTATATTCCGTTCGTCCTCAAATTTTGCTCGTTCTTCAGCTGCTGTACTATTACTAATACTGATTTCAAATATATCACATTTATTGCAAGTGTCTTTTTTTGGTTTTTTCCTTTGAAGATTGAATTCAGTATAAAAAATTCGTTTATATGTCGAGAAAGAAGCAGGCGTTTTTACATCTATTTTATATAAGTTGTACATCAATGGAAGTGTGACATCAGATTCTAGATAGTCTTTCTGTTTTTTTCCTGCAGTAATGGGACTTGTATTTTGGGAACTTATCTATATGCTGTATTATTTCATTTTTGGCTTGGTCGGAAAGGTGTTTAGGTTTTTTTGACAAACCTCTGTTACCTCTAATGACATCCTCCAAACTACTTACTTTTTTAAGGTATCGATCACCTCTTGCAGATGAAATTCTGAGACTTTGAATAAAAAAGTTGCATAAACTTCCTTGCCGGCAATGTAATACATTCTTGGGTGGCCCCTTTTTGTTGAACTTTTATTTCGTTTTCTTTTTGTGGAATGACTTTCACGGTACTAGATATATACAAACATTTGACCCGGAAAGTGTCCAAATTCCAAAATTTATTGAATTCGTTTCGACGTTCTGACAATGATACCTTTTCGTAGCACTTATCTGTACACTGAAAGTCTCTAAACTCGCGAGGATTTACCGCTATTTCCCTCTGATTTATATACTTTTTATTTGTTTGGCAACACCTTTTTCTAGATTCTCTGGTTTGATCCTTATACTTTCTTTTTCTACCTTTTTTGAGCCTTACTTTTCAGTGTTCTGAACCATCTGATGTAGTCTGACTAATATTTTCTTCATTTGTAATTTCTGTTATTACAATTGGCATGCTTAAAGAATTTTGTTCATTTGTATCCACAAGTTCATCACATGACATCCCATTATATCGGTTTTCAGGTTGCTCAAAATTTATATCATAGTTATTAGATTGAAACTGATGAGGCCCATATGTAGTAGTATTATATTCTTCGTCAGTTATTGATATTTTAGGTACCCGGACTGAGTCAGTAGAAATTTGTTCATAAGCTAACGCTGACTGATTACCGATTTGATCAACCGAGGAAACACATTCATAAATAAATGTTTCATTTTTGTTCAAATTGTAATGATTATTAAAAGGGCTTGTTCCAACTGAATCATTTGCATTTTCATGTTCCTTAGTAACGTGATGCATGTTTGAAATATCTATCAAAGTAGTGTCAGTTTTATATTTAAAGTTCTGCGATGGTAATAAATAGTGGACGAAAGGAGTTCACTAGGATATCCGATAAAGGCTTCGTCTGCACAAGATGATAAATGCGTGATCTAAATGTTATGAGTAAATAATAAACAATAACACCCTAGTTCCATTTCAAAAACTTTAAAAAGTCCAGGCCCTTCTTGAAAATTGACTTCAGTGGGGCCATCACGGACTTTGCATGGATTTGATAAGAGAGCAATCTACAAGTAATAGGTAAAAAAATGTAACACAAGTCTATGTACAAACCTCTTCAAATTCAATGCTATTTTGCACGTCTCCTTGAGTGGTGTCTGTCACGTTCCAGCATGTAGGCTGAAAGTAAAGCGATTAGGAGCAAAAGGAGCACAACGGTCTAATGCATAGGTTCCCAACGGGGGCGGTACCGCCCCCCAGTGGGCGCTGTAGCTTTCAAAGGGGGCGGTAGCGAGTACAGGGGCAAAAGGGGGGCGTTAGGAGGATCAAGGGGGGCGTTCGTGACGTACTTACCTTTTTAGAAAATAAATATATTAAAATACTTTGAAAATACCTAGTTGGCATGAATAGACAGTTTATTTAGCTATCTAAAATGTCTATGTTATTGTTATCGAGAAAATATACTTTAAAACATTTAATTCAGCATTAGGTCTATGAATACCTAAGTCCGTTTAATATTGTCCGCAACAAGTCTTTGCAAGTTGATAAGCAAAGACGCGATATGACTTGCTTATAAAGTGCACCGGCATCGCAAACAAGATAAAACATACAAGTTGGTGCTTGTATGAAATCAAACGTATAAAAGGCAGGGATAGCTCTAGGAATGTGTTATTATTTTTGTGTGCTTCGCAAATAATCCATGTTCGTGAGTGATAAGTTATATAAGTCATTATAACCATTAATTTTATAATTATCTATAAATTCGTTGAAAAGTTAATTTATTTTAAACCGTGGCAAGTTTTGGATTTCAAAATGTCTGAATCTAAGAAGAAATGCCGGCAGTACAGTCTTTTGTATTTGAAATATGGATTTACGCACTCTCCTGTAAACCCATCATTACCCATGTGTTTACTTTGCCAAAAGTTCTCTCAAATGAAGCCATGAAGCCTTCTAGGCTACAAGAACATTTAAATAAAATGCATACTGATAAAAGGACAAAGATTTGTCCTATTTTCAAGAACTGCAGAAGAAATATTTGAAACAGCCAACTATATCAAACCTATTTGCGTCGTCTTCTAAACAAGAAGATGATGGACTACGAGCATCATATAACATTTCATTGTTAATCGCAAAAACGGAAAACCACATACCATTGGCGAGGAACTTATCTTGCCGACAGTCAGAGAGGTAATAAAACTGTTCTTCATCATAAGATATCGGCAGATGTCATCAGAAAAATTCCTCTGAGTAATAACTCAGTGCAAAGGAGAATAGACGAAATGGCTCAAGACGTTGAAATATCATTATGCGATTACTTAAAACTTGCAATTTTTCCATTCAACTTGATGAATCCACTCTACCAAATAACGAAGTACTGCTGTTATCATACGTTCGGTTCATAAAAGACGAAAAAATTTATCAAGAGTTATTATTTGCAAAAATTTGGAAACTGATACAAAGGGAGAAACGATATTTAATACCATAAGTACGTTTTTCAAGAGAAAGAAATACCTATGCATAATATTTTGTCGGCAGCTACTGATGCTGCTCCAGCAATGACGGGACGTCATAAGGGTTTCATAGCTCATTTGAAACAAGCAGTACCAAATGTACTCGCTATACATTGTATTATTCATCGTCAGCACTTGGTTGCAAAAAATCTGAACGAACGTTTGCATTCGTCGCTTCATTACGTTATTAGAGCAGTAAATACGATTAGAAGCAATTCATTGCATGACAGATTATTTAGCCAACTTTGTAGTGAAAATGATGAAGATTACAATCGCTTGCTGCTGCACACAGAAGTTCGTTGGCTCTCAAAAGGTACTTGTTTGAACCGTTTTTCAACTATTTGATTCAGTACTGGACTTTCTTGAAAACAGAAACGAAAAATTGCGCGAAAACCTGATTATACATAAAAATGACATCGCTTATTTGACAGACTTGTTTAAAATATTTAATGAAGTCAATTTACAATTGCAAGGTGACGAATTGAATTTAATTAAAACAAAAACGTCATAGCTGCTTTTGTGGGAAAACTTCTTCTATTCAAACGAAATCTAGGGACAGGTGAATACAGCCACTTTCCCACATTATCAGCAGTCTCTGCAAAACATGAAGATTTACTTACTTACTGCCAACACTTGGACGTTCTTCATGTTGATTGTGTGGAGCGATTCAGGATATTTTAAACGTGAATATACCGGGTTGGGTTTTAGATCCTTTCGCAAATGCAGATACAGCAGAATCATCAAATTTAGAAGAGGAACTCGTAGAACTCACAACTAACGAAGAACTAAAAGTAAAATTCAGAAATGGATATCAAGAGTTCTGGCTTCAAAACCAATACCAGTTCTTTACCCTGGATTGTGGTCAAGAGTACAGATATTTTTAATTGCATTTCCTTCATCTTATTTGGCTGAGCGTGGGTTCAGTGCAGTAGCTAATTTATTGTCTAAGAAAAGGAACAGACTGCACATTACTGAACGTGGCGATTTGCGGCTGATGTTAACGAAATTGGAACCCGACATTAGCAAATTGTTAAAACTTCACCAGCCTCAACTATCTCATTAATTTTTCTTCTTAATCTTTTTTCTGTTCATTATGTATTCATATTTAAGTTTTAATAAACAAGTTTGTACTACATTTGATAGTCGTTTTAATTAAGGTTTACTTTTGCGATTTTTAATATATATACCTTGTCCAACGCTTTAGTGAACGCTTGTAATAGCAGTCAAAAGTGCAACGTTTGTATATGAGTATCTATGTATATATATATATATATATATATATATATATATATATATATATATATATAGATAGATACTATGCAACAATATTTTAATATTCGTTATAATGCACTATGATGAGGAGGGGGGCGTTGGAAGTTTTTTTTCCAGTAGAGGGGGCGGTGGTTCAGAAAAGGTTGGGAACCTATGGTCTAATGTTATAAGAATTTACTGATATGTCAAACTATTGTATTTAATTATTGGGACAATATTAGATTATGAAACTATAGATTGTACGTACATGCTCAAGACTACTGATGTTTTGGATACTTCTGCAACTTTCACTTACCTGTATAATACTCAAAGTAGCATCGCATACTAAGCAAGTAATAAATTAATTATTTTCTTACCGTCGCCGTCGGTTTGTTTGTCTTATTGGAGTTAATAAATCGAGAAATCAACTTGTACCTTCGCCGACCCTTCTTAAAGTAGTATCCAGACATCTCATTCAATAATTACTAAAATACATACTTTGAAAACACACTTTTGCATAAAATATTTTTTTAATTACTTCAGAAATTTGAACGGGAAACACTGCGTACTAAGTGTATTGGTTAAAACTGCCATAATAACCGCTTACATCTAGCAAAAGTGCGTTTGAAAAATATCAAAAGTGAATTAAGCAACAAAGAAGTGCCAAGTAATCACATGTTTTATCTAGAAAGCAACGTTCCTTTATAAGCATTATCATATTAAGTACAGGCATTGGTGGTTGATACGTATATGTAAATTCATAGTGCTCAAGTTATCTGAATATAGAGAATCAAACGCCATTTACGGCGTAAGGTATCCCAAAAAGATTACTTATATTTTGTATTACCGTACTTGGCGATTAATTCTATATTTCATAACTTAAGATTTTAAATTCTATATCAAACTTTGGATTGGCGCTTAGTTCATGCTCTTTTTTGTGTAATTGAATTCGTTTTTGGAACATTATCGACACCTTGAGAGATACTTAATAAGCATATGAATCAGATGGCACGACTAATACAATTTCTATTAATTTGTCGCTTAAATCGGTATTCCAAAACATGGTCCAATTTATCAATTTGCTCGATCGAAAATTTTGACTCGCCAAATTTTTTTACCTCAAAGACGTTCTACGGTCGGATTAAAACTTCGTAATTTAATTTCGTTGTCATTTGTATTTAATATTCTCACCGGAATAAAATTGTTTACTGGTTTTGCTAGCATGCTTGCAAGAAATACATTTTCGCAAAGTTCTTGTGATGTTATACAGAGCATTCATTCGTGCAGCTTACTGTGCAATATTTAATTACTTCGCACCTTGGCGGATTATTGTATACAAATCCTAGTCTACTAGTAGTATTATAAATATTTATGGTTCCGGGTAGTATTGGCGTTGATACGTTATTGCCAAGGAAAATAATTTTTGTAATCGATATTTGCTTTGTACTTATTAATAAATCAGATTCAACGACTGCATTTACTTCGAATTCAAAAACGTTGATTACCACAAAAAATGGATTAGTCGAAATGTTCACTATTTAAATTGGTAATTTAACTGTTCCAATTGCTATAGCTCTACCCCATACGCCTTGAACGAACTTAACTTACTCGTGTCAATACTAACATTAGTTACTAAACTTGAAATAAAACTAACACTTATTGATGCGCCTGTATATAAAATTTATCCTAACGTTGTCACCGTATTCTACTGCTATGAAATTAATACTATTAATAATTAAAATGTGGTGAGTTTCGGCTAGTTGAGTGTGATGGGTCCGTTTTCATTCAGTAGTTTAGTTTAATGCCTTTTCTGCGGAGTCATTTTCGTTTGAGTTCATATAAAAATTTCAGCGGTTTCCTCTATTATAATATTGTCTACTTCTTGCTGCTTTTCTCACACTAGTATCTCCGCGGCCTGTAATGTTCGTGAAAGTCTATGAATTGCTTCCTTGTCCACGAAACCCAAAATGTGAAATATTTTGGCTTTCCTGTGTGTAGTGATTATGGTAGGTTCCGCCCGAATTAAATTGATGAACCTTCCCGGTTGTATAAATCATCTTTTGGGATTTGCTTCCGATCTCCTCATCTCTTGTGGATATTATTGCACCATTTAGTTTATAATAATTTAGAGCCTTTATAATTGTTTCTAAACTTTTGTCTGTAATTCTGTTTATAAACACATTTAATGCAATTTTTCATTAGAGATTGTCAAAATTTTAAGTGGTTGTTCGTCAGTGTCTGTTTGAGCTAATTTTAAGTTGACCACTAATTCTTCAACCACTTTTACGTAAATTTTCAATAGACTTATTATTTTGTTTGGCATTATGCGATTCTGAAGACAATCCAGCACCTGACTTTTTAGTTAAAAGATGTTGTCTTATATCACTCACAAGCTCTTAAACATTTTCGTAAATATCATTTAACCACACATTAACATTTTACGTTAATTTAAGTTTTACCACAAAATTTACTAATAATTTCTTACTTGCATCGTCTAACAAGCTAAGATACACTTCAATTGCGTCGACCGTTTGCATAGCTTTCTGAACGGTCCATGACGGAATCATGGAAACTGCTACTTTGAACCCAAATTGCCCTCATTTTTTCTACTTTGTAACGTTTGGGCGTTACAGGATATATAAATCAGATCAGAAATAGGGAAAAAATTAATCCAAAACGCACAAAATTATTACTGGTTCATCCTTGACAAAGAATTTTACAAACAGCTAATAGTAACTCAACAAATATTTCAATTCTTTTGATTTTAGAAAATATAATTTAAAATAGGACAGCTAGAATAAATAAAAGCAATACAAAATTGAATTGTCTTAAAATAAAGTTAATATAACGTAAAGGTAACGCATGAGTCGTTGCAGCAGTAGAAATCACCGAAAGAAAGTTTTCATAAATTAATGCAACGTAAAACCTTGTAATAAATACAAACTTCAAGCAATTACCTATAGCCACGAAATTATGTAGTTATTTATACATGTTAGAACGAATTCAGATTCATAAATTACTTTATACCACAAAAGTGTAAATAAAACATTTAGAACTGTAAACTTTCACAGCGGAAGCATGTCTTTTTTAAGGAAGCTTTCAAAATTATTACGTAAATAAGATTGAATTCATTAATATGCATCTCAATTATAGAGAGCATTTTTTTACAAATTTCAGTCAATTAAATTCAATTTAATGTAACATAGTTCCAAGTAGCACAAGACAAGATCAGACATTGTATAAGCAGATGCACGAATATTAGATGGCAGATAACGTAATTTTTTTCATACAATATGTTACAATCTATTAACCTAATTACATATACAAAAATTAAGCAGGTCGTATGCAACCTTCACGTGCTAGGTAAGTTAATGACATACCCGTCTAAAGCATAGAGAGTGGGAAAAAATAAGTTAATTGGACACGGCGGAAAAAAATGGAAAAGTTCTTTGTAAATCGGTAATAAACCAACATCAAAAAGGTAGTTAGAAAAAACGTAATACGGTGGTGACCCGTGATATTAGAGTAGATTAACGGGAAGTTAAGTTTTGAAAAGTAAAATGTAATAAAGTAAGTTAATAATAGACAGTGAAATGGAGCGCAGCTTCAAGAAAACTAAGGATTGATGTTCCCGCAAGGACAATAAAATTACGACATACGATAAATGTGTAAACTTACCTTCGCGGCGGCAAAGTATTTTCTATGCACCTGTAGGTGGAATTCTTGTCATTATGGTCATTTAAAGTGGTTGGGATTTGGATAGTTCACTCCGCATTAATTTGAAATTTTGGGTGGTGTTGAATCAAGGTAACTGTTGTTTGAAGAATGAAAAAATGGAATTATTGATAAATTAGAAAGCTCGTGTGGTCTGGGCATTCTGCACCTTATTATAGGTAAATATAACTGCCAGTAGCATTATAGGTTTGTTTATATTTTTTTGTAATTGATATGTGAGTTTTGAATATGAACATGGTTGGTATTTTATGACATAGAACACTAATCGAGTATGAAAGTGATTATTATTATTGATATAGGATTTACTGGCGAAACGAGTGTTGATTAAATTTAAGTATAATGTTATAAATGAAATATTAAGAAGTATATTCATTGATTTTGCATTATTTTAGAATGGACAATAACAGAATAGAACGAAAAACTTGTTTTTATGTGTTATTAAGTGCATTTCCAATAAATTGGAATCTGTAGTCGCACATAATTCATATGGTAAACGGGAACAGTTTAGAATGAATTATTATTGTTGGAAGTAATTTAGTGTTTTGTTCAACTTTTGTTCAGTTATCGGCGAAATATCATGTTTTCCTTCTTTGGAAAGAAATTAAGCTTTTTAAGAATATTTGTATTCGGATTGCGATCATTTTATGTTAATAGATACTAAGTTCATGTTGAATTTTATTTCAATTTATTTAAAAGACTAGTAAACCAACATTTATGTAAAGAGTATCCAGCTACCCCAGTGGGGGAATTTTATTTGGAAGAAGCGTTTTATTTTAAGAATTTTCTTTAATTATGATAGAATTAATAAGTGTATTTAAATATTTTCAAAAACGGTAGGATACCCTTATAAAATTTAGGATAGTGAAGCAATGGAGATTTATGCTGAAAACCAGTCCTCCGCATAGCGAATAATATCAAAATTAATTGTGTGACAAACGGTTTGATGCTTCTTAATTTTGACAAAGCAAATTCTTTCAGAGTACCTGTTAGTGTAACGTAATTTTTTTTATTTTAGCTCTTTTATTTATTAATTTCATGTCTTTATTATTTCTATTTCACATTTTTCTGTGTAGCTTTTAAATAGTAAACTTATTTATTTGAATAAATTGTCCAAAAATTATAGATTAGAAAAAATTAAGATTAATAGCACAAAAAGTAATCTCTGAATTTAAGCAGTACGTAGCCCAAACTTACATAGCAAAAAGACGTCGAAAACCATTCTCATCTTTATTAATTGAATAAAATTCTTCAGTATTCTCGTTTAAATTGATACAATTATGCATACGATAGTACCAATTCAAAATATAAATTCCACTCTGTGGTTTTTTAGAATACGTCATACCTTGTTTGGACACCCGCAAACAAATGCCGCGCATCTTATTCATTAATTAAGGTGGCAGGGATGTTTCAACAACTCTGCTTTAAAAGCCCCCAAAAATTGATTTGTTTGTTTGGTGGCATGATCTGCCTGATGCGTTATTTAGAATCAGCACAACTTCACTTTTAAGATGCCGCAAGCGAATCTTTTCCGGCGCACATGGCAGGCAAACCGTTGTGTACCATTCCATTCTGCAGTGACTCTGCAACTATCTTTAAGGGCAACAGGTTCTTAGTGCGGATTTGGGCAAAACCTGGCTATTGTCTTATTTCCTAAACTTCGAGGCTGCAGTAATTTGACCTGATAGGGGTCAGTAGCAACTACCGATTCTGTCTATTACCAGTTGGATTGAGGTTCAAAAGCAGACATTAATTTTATTACTGGCAATAATATTATAAATTGCTTTTGATTTGTAATAGCTGCATATCTTTGAAACCGCTTTGCTCTATTCGACACCCTGATTTTTTTGGGCATATATTAAATTGTGAGATATTCAACGACAGTACATCTTCTTAACCCCCAAGTAATCATTTTCGAACTTGATAAAAATAGTCCTACTACTGGCAAGGTGCTCCTAATAACTCGATAGGTAACACGATTGTCATTTTCAATCGTTGTTCAAGTGGCAACTTCTGCAGCTGTCAAATTCTACAGTATTCCATTTTAAATGGGTAAATTATTAAAGTTTTTGTTAATAATACTCATACCCACTTATACAATTTTATTAACTCAAACAATGACTATAGTTTCGAATGCCGATAAAATAATTTTCAAATGTGCTTGGACACAAATTTAAATTTAAGCTAGGACACGCATAGACTCGGTTTATGTAAATGTGCGTACAACATTGAGAAGAAATAATTTTATGTATTTTATTTCTCAATGCTGTACATCGGACTTACATAAATAAAATAAACAACATTATTATATTTTTCAATGTTGTACATCAGATTTACATAAATTTAACCAATGCGAAATGCACAAGCTTTGAAAATGATAGAGCTGGCAATCAATGTTATAATCGTCGTTTGAATTAATAACATTTGATGGGTACGATTTCAGTATTATTAAAAAACCTTTAAAAAGTTAATTATTGTTTTTAATACTATCAAATTTAAATATAAGAAAGAAGTTTTCAAGCAAGCTATATAATATTATCCTATTATATAGGATAGCCTAGCAAGAACGGAGGGGAATGTGTGTATGTGTGTGCATGTGCGTGTGCGTGTGCGTGTGCGTGTGCGTGTGCGTGTGCGTGTGTGTGCGTGTGCGTGTGCGTGTGCGTGTGTGTTTGTGTGTGAACGTGTGTGTGTGAGAGAGAGAGAGATGTTTTTGAAATGTGATGCTATAGAAAAATATTAAAAATTAACTAGACAGACACAGTAGCAAATGAAGGGGTACTAATACGAATTGCCAAAAAATTACATATCTGAGGAAATAAAGTGGAGGTTCGGCTCAAGTAATTCTTTACGGCACCCAGGTCTAGTATTACCTGTAATCAAGGCGGTATTCAATGGGGGTCCAGACCCCTCATGAAGGTCGACAAACCAATGACACCATTTTTTAAATAAATTATAACTTACTGCTAAAATATTCAGTAAGTATACAGGTTCTCATTTCAGAATTATTAAAATTTTAATGTTAATAAAGCATATGTAAATACATAGTAATTAGGTATTATTTGTTTCCAGTCTCTCAGAGAAAATGCAAGACCTGGGAAAACTAATATTTCGCAAATGCTTTAAAATTTAAATAGAATGTGCGCATTTAATTATTTTACAAAAGCACAGCGTGCATATTATTTCAAAATAGTTTAAAGGGCGCGCATTCAGTTGGTGGATGATATGTATTCATGTACAATATATTTCCTTCTTACAATAGTGTTCTCTATTCTATGCTTTCTTCGAAGGGTTTAAAATAACATATTTTCTGAATTGTGTCATTTATGAATTATGGTGTGCTGTTGAAGTTTTATATGCATTTCGAGGTTTGGGTATTTAGGTAAAATATTCTGCTGTAGTTATTGTTACTAAATTACTAAGAACATGTTTGGTAGTCTTGATATTTCAAAGAGCAAAATGCTTCCTTCATGTTATAAAAGTGCAGTACAACGGGATCGAGGGTTATTTATTATTTTAGTTATTGTGACTGTCAGTGCCAATGGGCAGTAAGTACTGCTAAAGCTTATCGAATTGTTGTACCTGTTTCGTGCATAATAGAACAGTTAAGGTTTTTGATCTCGACACTCAATGGCAGGTTTGCACTTTATAGTAAAGCTACAAGTATTTCAAAACCAGAAATTAATTAAGGCATAAGGTATGCCGTTTTTGGTTCCTTACAAATATTTGTTATCTTTGCCTGACTATTTCAGATTCAGTTCACTTCCAATAGAGTAGGGCAGCGAGAGAGTATAGATTTTTAATCTTATTTAACGCCGTTGAATATGAATAAACGACATACCACTCCTCTATTTCATTTTCATTTTAAAAAGTCAAAAAACGACTAGTCTAACCAATACCAATATAAGGCAGAACAATTACAGTTATGCAGCTTAGAATATATGGCATTTGATGCAAAAGAAATTGTTGTTGTTAGTATTCTTTTTTGCCAGGCGAATAACAGTTTGTATACAGGAGTTTAGACAAATGACAGCAAAATTGACAATTTATTAAAATATATACTCCTTGTAAGCCTATGGACCCCAGAGGATAGCTATTTATTTCCTGTTTCTTACTTTCATAGTGTCTAAGTAACGCACACTTTAACGTTTCAAAAACAGTAGTTGGCTAGATTTCCTTCGCTAACCTATATAGAGCAGCACGGTCACGAAGCGTGCTCTTTTCGAGCGAATTTGTGGGTTAAGGCGAGGCACAGAAAACAGATGCGTTAGTAAGAAAACCTTTCTGTGCTTATAAAGATGCAACAGAAAAATTTAAGGAACATGAAAATTAAGATACCATATCAAAAGTGCTGTTGTTGATGATAATTTCTGCAAAACCTTTTCCAGATCACAAGATGCTGTAGTATCGAAAATTAACAAAAACTATAGCGCAAAAATGCCAGAAAATAAAACCTATTACAGAAACTGTAATCCTTTGTGAGCAACAAGAATTTTCCTGGCATGGGACTTCAGACTGTAGATCAATAGGTCTCAATAGTCCAGGGTTGCATAATGATGGTGTATCTCGGACTCTTCTGCGTTTTCGCGTTGATGTTGGTGATCGAGTATCACAAGTACGTTTAGAAAATTCTGCGAGTAATGCAACATATCTTAGCCCTCAAAAACAACATTACTAGGAATATAATTCAGGACAAGCTCGTAAAACAAATTTATAACTCCAAAGGATTTTCTATTTTAGCCGATGAAACTTCTTCACGAACAGAACAATTATCAGTTTGCGTGCGGTATTTGGATGAAAGGCGGTTCCGTAGCGTAGTTGGTATGCGTGTGACTACTACGCCCAAGGTACCGGGTTCGAATCCCGACGCGGTCCGCTTGAAAAATGTTCGGCAAGCATTTTTCACAAAAATACGCCCTCGTTCGGATGAGAAGTAAAATGTAGGTCCCGTGTGTGAGTGTTGTCACGAACGTTAGAAATCCTTACCCTGCTTGGAACAGCAACGGTTTGGCAAAATTAAAAATTTTTTAGGTAAAAAAAACTCGCTTTCTGGCCATTGTAGTACCTACGGGTGGAACATTGGAAAATTACGTGTAAGGGTATTTGGATGAAAATCTATCGACACGAGAAGATTTTTGGAAGTTGTTTCAGTAAAAGGAACAACCGGTGACCATTTAGCTGCGGTTATAATTGATTCATTGAAAACTTTAAGAATCGATATGAATTATGTTGCTGGACAAGGCTGGTCAAAATCAATATATTAGAAATTGTATAGGAACAGTTAAGTCCGTAGGAAACTTTTATTACCGATTCGCCTAAAGGAACTGACATTTTAAAAACAAATATAAGAAAATATTTGCCAAATTCTAAATGGCAAAAGCTTACCGTTATTATACTCCCTGTATGTTTGTTGTGGTTTGTTTAGTATTCTTCTTAATCTTCTTTGGGTATTAAACCACTCATAGTTTTTAAAATTATCTTTATTAACGATAAAGATAATTTTAAAAACTATGAGTGGTTTAATACCCAAAGAAGATTAAGAAGCTTACCGTTATGTGTGCGGCCAGGTGGGTTGAAAACCACAACGGCCTTTTACATTTTAAACAAATATATTAACCGATCGTGGACTTACTTGAAGAAATTACCGAAGTGGCAGATCTTAAAGCTTTTTCGAGGGCTGCGTAATATTTAGAGTGCATAACGACGGGAGAAATGGTCGTCGTTATTGGTTTTCTGACTATACATTTTCACACACAATAACCCGTTGCAAACTTTTGCAATTGCAATACGATTTGTCTGCCGCGGTCGGTTATGTTGTAGACATAAAAAAACTATATTAACATCTAGAATAAACATAGATTCGACGTTTGCAAAAATTTTCTGAGTCGAAGTTTATTAGAAAATATTGGCTGCGACATAGTTTTTCTATATTAACGTCAAAACAATAAAAAAACGTGTAAATGTAGTTTCTTCAAGTCCAGAATATAATTACAGAATATCAGTTGCAATCCATTTTTTATGACTTTTTAACGCTGTTAGATTCGCGATTTTTAAATCATAAAAACGTTATTAAGGTTTTAAGTTGCATTTTGTCTAAACGATGTGTAAACTTATACTTTAATAATGATATTATGTAACAGTTAGAAATATAGAAGCAATTTTTTGATGAAGATACTTTACTTAATGAACTAAATATTTGAAAGACAAAGTGGCCAATGTGTTAGAAAATGAAGATCTTCTAGAAAATGCGTTAGACGCTATAAAATTCTGCAGCTAGACAATATTTCCAAATATTACAATTTGCTGAAAGGTTTTTGTGTCTGGCTGTATTTACTGCAACTCCAGAAAGGATATTCTCCACAATGAAACGGATTAAAAGCTACGATGGAAACTCGATGATACGTA
This sequence comes from Platerodrilus igneus, assembly GCA_036346225.1. NCBI lineage: Eukaryota > Metazoa > Arthropoda > Insecta > Coleoptera > Lycidae > Platerodrilus > Platerodrilus igneus. Next base: position 2,455,114 of record JARFIW010001112.1, on the reverse strand, counting down.
AGAGATTAATTGGACTGGCTTTATTGACTATTCATAAGGAAATTGAAGTACCTTTCGTCAAGAAGACTTGATTTTATTTTGTAGTATATTATTTTTGTATTCTATGTTTCTTAAGAAAGTGTCCTAATTTATACATCTTCTATACCTTCGTTAAAACTATACTGCTCTTATTAAACATATTTATTTATGGTTAAAATTTCGAAGTTTATCTTATGTCGAATTGTATTTACCATACTTTGTTCCGTAATGCATATATTTCTTTGTGAGGTAAATTAATCTAGGATATTTTGCATGGACCCCTGCCAAAAAATTTTCTGTGTACGGCCTTGCTTGTAACAACGGAACGTTAGGTGTATGTGATAAATTATGTAGGTAACCAACGATTTGAATAACAGACACAAATTGTAAACAATGTGGGTTGTGCCATGAAGAAACTGGTACAAAATAGAGAGCGACTAAAATTTGCATTAAACCAGCTAACTGGCCGATGAGTAGAACAGAGACTGGGCAAATCTTAAAATGAGGGATTATAAAAATGCCAAATTCAAATATAGGATAATAAATAACTGACACAATTTAAAAACTGCGTGTTTGATCCGGCTTGGAAGTATTTGGGCCTACATACCTAAATATGATTCTAAGAATTGCATTTTAGTACAAAGAAAATATTGTTCAGATAATAGTCTAGCATTGTGACATTACTGGATTACGCTCTTTTTTGGTAGTTCACTTACCACTAAAGGTTAGCCCTTTATATACAATATCAAAACCGATAGATGTTTATTCTGTTGGTGCGGAAATACCTACCATAACCATAAAAGTTTCATTACCACCACGAGAAAGCTAATTATAGCATTGCTGAGCAAGCATTTTGTTATTTATTGCGTGTAGCTAGTGTACTGCCATAGTTCAGTAGCTGTAAAATCATTCGGTTTATCTTTAGAAGTCGATTGAGAAACTTTTTTTTTATTTAACAGAGTTTCTTTGCTCTTCGATACAAAAACACTGGGCAATCAGATCGACATCTTTCTCATGTCTAATACTTAAGTTTACGTATGTATACCTATCTGACTCAAATATCAAAACAATTTGAATATTATACATGTTACAGAAAGGTACAAATTAAGCAAAAATATATCACTAAATTAAAGGAAATAATTATTTATGATTCTATATTAGAAATTGTTTTTCCCTGTCTTGAATGGATTCTTTGCAGTCTGTACATCCGATCATTCAAACATATACATTCCAGGTCCTTTAACCCATTAATGCTGAAAGACCTAATTATAAATTCATATTGAGAAAAATAATAGCAAAAGAAAGCATTTTTATTTTCTTAGAATTGGTGGGTTCTATAGAATACGCTATTTATAGAATAAGATTTTTAGTCAACCTAAAGTACTCTCAAAAACGTTTGATGTACCTACATCAGGTCATCCATTGACACTTTTACTATTTTTACTATCAAAAGGTTGCATGTATTCTTCAAACACTATGCACTTAAAATTCCAAGAGTAATGAAATATTTATGTAATTTTTCAAAGCAAACGTTTATTCCTGATCTTAAAAAATTTAGGTACAGTTGGTTATTAGTTGGTTCATAAAAACTTATTTATCAAATAGACCTAAGATTACATTTCTGTGCAAGTGTGCGCGAAGTCCTCTGCACGATACGCAAAATTCAATTTTGCGGCCGTTACCATTAGTAGCGACCGTCACGTTAAATATCACTATCATGGGTGACTTGTTTGTCACTACAAACTTCGGCATTTCTAAAGTATGACAACAAATAGGTAATAATGTTTATTAAAAACAAAACTATTTACAAACTCTCTGAATGAATGCAAAAGATTGAACTATTGTTATGACTGCCTGAAATTTCACAAATTTTTAAGAATTGTCAAACAGTTTTCATATATCATTTTTATAGCCACATTGTAATTTAGAGCATCTCCAAATATATTTTAAACGGAAGTGTCATTAATAACAAAATTCTAGCTTTAATTTAATCGGGTACAGCATAGCTTTTGTAAGAGCCATGCCTACGGTTGTACAAAAAATAGTACGTATTCCTTGACTGCGAAATTTTTTTTAGCGACTCGAAATTAATTTGCCTCGATCACAAGCGGCATCGGCGAGCAACTTTCTCTCAACACGTAAGAAGGCAATTTCGCGGCCTCGGTATACAAGACAGCTCCGTGGTGTAGTTGGTATGCGTGAGACTACTATGCCCAAAGTCCCGGGTTCAAATCCCGACACGGTTCGCTTGAAAAATGTTAGGCGAGCATTTTTCACAAAAATGCGCCCTCGTTCGGATGACAGGTAAAATCGAGGTCCCGTGTGTAAGTGTTGTCACGCACGTTAAAGATCCCTATCTTGCTTGCAAAGGTAAAATTCAAAATTTCCAGGTAAAAAACTCACTTCCTGGCCAATGTAGTACCTTCGGGTGGAGCATTGGAAAAATCAAATGTAGGGCCTCGGTATACAAATAACTATTTTTATACATCTATAGATTTCTACAGTAGGTACACTTTTTATTCTACATGCTATTTAATAATTTTTCCATTTATATATATATATATATATATATATATATATATATATGTATTGCTGTGATAAGGGGTTGTTTAAAGGTGCATTTTATAGCAATGGTCGTTTAGGAAACATAAATTATAATAGGAAGCAGAAACACATCTTAGGACAAGAAGACGCATAGTTAGCATAGAAATAAGTAATACATGCATTAAGTAGATAACGAATATTTAAAACCCTGTATATAGAGTTTTAGTACATTTAGGTAATGCAAATAACGATATTTTTTAGTGGAAGCACGCGTATTTATAAGTAAGCATAATAAATGTAATTAAACATGCATTTAAAAGAATTCCAATCAGTTATGATAATACGGAGATAAGATATAAAGCTTAAAGAAGCGTAGTGTAAGTGCGTACAAACAATTAACAATTTTGATAAGTAAAGTTGATTAATAATGCGTAAATAAATAAGCATATATGAAAATAGAAAGTCGAATTGCATCCGCTATTTGTGTATAATATGGAAAAGCGATAATATTTCTCAAAACACCGCATGGGCTGATAACGAAGCAGCTGCAAGCAAACAACAATTACTTGAGAGGACGAGAATGTTACATCAGAAAACTACTTTAAGTGTAGAAAAATGAAAGACTTGATTGGTTAGGATTAGCGACGGGCTTGTAAACCATGCCCACAGACGAAGTGGGATATCAATCATAAATTAACAGCAACAATGATAACGACCTCAGTTCTCAACTCAACAAATGCCGAGGTGCGTCACTTTGAACCAAAGTGTAACGCGTAAAAATAATATTTAAAAGTAAAAATTGTTTAAGTGGCAAATAGTGCGACTAAGATGAAAATTACTATTGCCGATTAAACGTAAGTAGATTTTGGGAAATTATTTAAACTAAAATATAATAATAATAATAATAATAATAAGGCTCTGAGTCTGGTGAGAATAAATTCCAATTCTGAGTCGGGTGTATAATAATCTGGTGAGAAAAAGTCATAAGATATCTAAGTTGAAGGCGGATGAAAATGTTCTAAGTGTGACAACAATATTTCGAGGGTGTGTCATAATCCAATTCTGAGTCTGGTGAGAATAATTCCAATTCTGAGGCTGGTGAGAATAAATCTAAGTGTGGATAGATAAAATTTTAAATGGGTATATAATAATTCTGAATTGGTGAAGAATAATTTTGATCCAAATGGATGGTATAATGCATGGAAAATTCTATTTGATAATGGATGCGTCGATAATCTTGGTTGCGAAAAGGAAATAACGAAGTAAACAGACCAGGTTAGATCTTTTAGTTTTAAGACATTTCTTTTTCTATTTGAATTTAAATATTGAATATTGAATTTACTTAATTAATATAAATTAGTGTGACGGAGTCAACATCGAACTTGCATACGTAGAAAATACGTAATATGATAAAGGGGTTTTGAACGTTCCAGGCTTCTTTTATAAAAACAATAGGTTTTTTGGTAACTTTAGATTGATTAAAAAGCATATGATTTTTGAGATAAATAAGATTTACGACATTAATTGATTGAAAAGTGTATTTTAAATAATTTTTAAAACTTGTACATAATATTTGTTATTATTATATGAAATTAACTAACTTCATTTTATAATTCAAAATAAAAGCTAGTCGAGGCCGAATGATAAAATTTATGGGAGTGTAAATTGATAATTCAAACAGAGAGGAGGAGTTATAAGTTGAATACGCAATTGATAACGAGTAAGGCGTTATCACATCAAGTTTTGTAATTGGTCGACACAAGGTAGGTCAACAATAGTTCCTGGAAGGAGTTCATAGCATAAATATTTGACGGCCCAACGTCGGGGCATGACAATTCCAGTTAACATAGCATAAATATTTGGCCGCCCAAACGATGGGGCACGAATAGTTGTGAGAGATCATAGCAATATATATATAGATATATATATATATATATATATTGCTGTTATAAGGGGTTGTTTAGGGGGTGTATTGAGTAGTAAGGATCGTGTAGTAACTGTAAATAGCGATAGGAATCAGAAAACTGCATTTATTTAGCAGAAAAATAAGTAATTCGTACATTATGTAAATAGCAAGGCATTTAGCACCCTGTATATAGACCGTAATTAACATTCATCAATGCAAGCGAGCATATCTTTCAACAATAGAACGCGTATTCAGCAATTCAGCAATTATGCTTGTGATAAAGATGGAACATGAGCGCTTTGATAAAGAAACGCACTTTCAAATAAATAAATACATAAACGAAAATAGTACTAGAGTTACATCATTTATTTGTGTATAATTATCCAAAAGCATTATCTATACAAAACACGGACGTCAGTTGAAAGTCTGGCCGCAATAACAAATGTTAAAGCAATCAACGATCGCAAATAAACACGATGACACGGAAATACAAAGGAGTTGCATCAGAAAACAGCTTCAAAAATACAGGGAATATTAAAGACAAAACTTGGTTGGTTGAAACAATCTGCAAAACTGCTACAAAACCCAACCCAGATGTAGTGGGAAAAAGCTTTTTAACACCCATTCGGTGATAAAACCAGCCAAGTCCACTTGAAACACGTCGAAGCCACGACACTTTTAACCAGAAATCTACGCGTCAAATAAATAAAGTTTAGAATATATCAAATTTATGTTATTGTAAAAGTAGTGCTGTGCAACAATCACGTTAAGCATACATGAAGAGTTTTTGCCGGTTTTTTTTTAGAAAACGTGAGTAGAAATTGGGTAATTAATGTAAATTAAATATTTATAATCATATAGGGCTTCTAATCTGCGTTGGAAATAATTACAATTCTAATTGGTTTCTAATTCGCGTCGGAAATAATTACAATTCTAATTGGCTTCTGGTACAATTCTGGTACGATTCTAATCTGCGTCGAAAGTATTTAAGGGAAGAGATTCAAACCATATGCAGAGAAATATAAAATAAAGAAGCACGAGGTGATTTTTGGAAAACAAGGGGTAACTGTACTCAAATATTGGTTCAACTAAACAGAGCATTGGTATTCGATTAAAAACAACAAGGGGGGTGTTGATCCACAACACAAAACAAGATATCACAGGTCAGATCTACTTAATTTTAAGAAATTTTTCGTTTTAAATTTTAATACTGGATTTATTCAATTTATCCAAAACTTGTAAAGAAGTCGACAATAAACATTGCATACGTTAAACTTACGTAATAAATCATAAAGAGGTCTAGAACGTTCCAGATTTTTTTGTAAAGAGATAGTTTTTGGTGACTTTATTTTAAATCAAAAGTATATAAATTTTCAGATAAATAATCCATATGATATTAATTGATTGAAGGGTGTATTTAAAGAATTTCAAAAATTGTAAATATTATTTTCTTTCATTATATGAATGTTGATTGACTTCGTTTATCAATTCAAACAGGTAATCATAAAGGGGGTGAAAGAAAATTGATCATCGTAACGTTGTGCACTCTGTGTAAATTAAAAAGGACTAGCCGTGGCATAATAATAAAAGTAAAAAATTAATTTAAGAGAAACACAGAGCGGTATATATATATATATATATATATATATGATATGATATATATATATATATATATATATATATATATTGATATGATAATGCCATGCTCGGTGTAATAAACGTTCTTCTTAACGCCACCGCTCTGTGTTTCTCTTAAATTAATTTTTTACTTTTATTATTATCCCACGGCTAGTCCTTATATATATTTTCCAATGATTCATCTAATGGCACCACATTGGCCAGGAAGCGAGTTTTTCTTTTATCGCAAGATACGTATCTTCAACGTGCGTGACAACACACACACGGGATCTATATTTTGTCTCTTACCTGAACAAAGGCGTAATTTGGTGAGAAATGCTCGCCTAATATTTTTCAAGCGATCCGCGTCGAGAATCGAATCCGGGACCTTCGACTTAGTAGACACGTAAACCAACTAAGCCATGTAACCAACCTCCTATATATATATATATATATATATATATATATATATATATATATATATATATATACATTTGATTTTCTAAATCTCCACCCGAGGGTACCACATTGGACAGGAAACGGGTTCTTTTTACCAGGAAATTTTGAATTTTACTGAACCCTTGCCAGGTAGGCATCTTGAACGTGCGTGACAACACACACGCGCGCGCGCGGTGCTTACATTATACCTCTCATCCGAACGAGAGAGGGCGTATTTTTGTGAAAAATGCTCGAATAACATTTTTCAAGTGGTTCATATCGGGAATCGAACCCAAGACCATGGGCTTAATAGTCACACGCTAACCAACTAATTCACGGAGCCGTCTGATATAATACATCTCTAGATAATGGCGATTTTTTACAAAATTTAACAAATTCCTAAAAATAATTCATTTGTTAAATCATTCGTTCTCTTTTTAATTTATTTAGTGTGTTTCAAATACGTAGATGGAGTTTATTATTAATTATTAACATGGAAATATTCATAGTGTAACATATCTTTTATGATAGACCACGCGACCCCCACCTGTTGTGAATATATGCCGCGCAGTGCTGTGCCGTGTGCTATCAAGTTGTATCGAGAGTATCGTTTAAGCCGTTGTGGCGTAATGAAGCAACTCTCTTGCGTGCTCGCGTTTCGGGTATGAGTTGGCTTCTTTTGTATATTAAGATACCATACAAACTATTATTGTTCATTGCTTTTGTGTAAAGTGTATAGTTTGCTAAAATGTGTAAACACTCATTTAAGTTTAATATGTTTATCGGTTGAGTTTCATTAATTATAAATAGTTACTACGTGTGTGCTTTATTTTAAAGATCACCGAAGCCTACCCCTGAGATTATCACAAAGCTAGCCAAATAAATAATCTACCGCGTCCCTAATAAAATAAAACCCTCACATAAATTTGTCACCCAACCCGTGGCATTTAAAATAAGCGCGCATATGTTTTCGATAAACTATTAAAAGTGTTGTGTTTTCAAGCAAGGTCGAGGTGCAGACGGAATAAGGATTTGGTTTGTAAACACCTGCTTGCCTGGTTTTATAGATAAGGATGTATACAACACAGAAAAGGTATTTATGTATCTTTCGGTGGTTTAACTGTTTTAAGTTGTATTGTTTATAAAATTGCTTCTGTTTATATTTTGTTTGAAGTATGTATAGCAATTTCAAAAATGTTCGTATTAGATAGAACTATAAACAGTGCCTTATGAAACTTGTAGTGTTTCTTAATTTAATGACTGTTCTGATAATATTTTGTTCGGTAAACGTGTACATTATAACGTAATCGCGATCGCGCTCGCGTTTTGTTTCAACCAGAAGCATACCTGAGATTGTGGTAACCAATCCCTTTGGACGGATAGCTTGGTTGTAAAGCGTTTTTACGGGTTATAATTATTTTGATAATTTTATTTACAAACCCGTATGTCACACGATTATTTTATAAGAAGTAAACAAACTTCCACAAACATGAATGATTCAACGAGTGAATCTGTGACTTTGTCCAAGGAACAGTTTGAAGCATTGTTACAAAGTATCCGTAGTGTAAATATTAATAATGTTAACCCTCCAGCAGCGACAGGGGGAAACTTTTCACAGTGTCTTTCGCGTTTTGATGGTAAAAAAGGCACAGATGTGAACGCATTTATTGACGCAATTGAAGTTTACAAAGATTGTTCGCAAGTAAATGATTCTAATGCTCTTCGAGGACTTTCTATGTTTTTATGTGGATTTGCATCGTCTTGGTGGCAAGGTGTGAAAGCTGATGTAAACAATTGGACTGATGCTTTAGCTTTATTACGTACCACGTTTGGACCTAAAAAAACCTCCATATCGTGTTTATAGAGAATTATTCTCTCGGGAGCAAGATGCTTGCATTCCGACGGACGTTTTCGTTTGTCAATGTCGTAATATTTTAGCAAATTTACCGGTTAACACTTTAAGTGAAGCTATACAGTTAGATATGGTGTATGGGCTTTTAAATATTCAAATACGTGAGAAGATTCCTCGCGATAGTGTTAATTCTTTTACTGAACTTTTAGAACGCGCGCGTTTGATTGAAGAGACTTTCGTGGAAAAACGTATTGATCGCGCTGAAAATTATAAATCAGTGGATAAAGTAATTTCTAAAAATACGAAATCAACCCACAATGTTCGATGTGGTTACTGTAAGACATTTGGTCATAAAACAGATGATTGTCGTAAATTAGCTCGCAAAGAGACTGCTCAAGTAAACCATACAATTAGTGCTAACCCTATTTCGTGTTTTGGTTGTGGAAACCCGGGTTATATTCGCGCTAATTGTCCGAAATGTAAAACTACAGAAAATACACAAGAAGTGAATTCCATGGAATTCTGTGGTATATATTTAAAAGATAGGCTGGTTAAACCCCGCCCTCGTCCTACTTTATATGTGCAAATATTAGGTATGTCTGGCACTGGTATTATAGATACTGCTGCAAAACAAAGTGTTGCTAGCGACTCATTGCTTAAAGCCTTGTTGGCAAAAGGTCAAAAGTTTTACGAAGATCAAGTTACGGTTAAACTTGCTGACGGAAGCACTTCGTTTCAAAATATCTTAGTAACAAATGTAAATGTTTTTCTAAATGGTCGTTCCATTAACACATCTTTCATTGTTTTACCTCATGCTAAGAACAACTTGACTTTATTTGGCATAGATTTTCTCGAGGACGCAAAACTTGTTTTAGACATTTCCAATCGTACGTGGAATTTTGCAGACAACGCAAAACAGAAATTTGTGTTAGATTTTGAAATAGTGAACTGCAAGCCGCACATTGCTATAAATTCCATTAGTGCGTTACGTTCTAACGAAGGAACCATGCTTGATGCTTCCCAAGTTTCTCGTTTAGACCGCTTAGTTAAAGCAAACGAAAATACTTTCCGACTAGGGGGAAGGACCACCCCATTTACGGAACACAGAATAGAAACAGCGGATCACCCGCCTATTGCTGTCCCACCATACCGTATGTCGCCCTCTAATAAGGAAATTATGCGGAAAGAAATCGATAGAATGCTTAGTGAAGGCGTAATTGAAGAGTGTGAATCACCCTGGGCCGCCCCAGTGGTCCTTGTGCCAAAGAAAGACGGTTCAACTCGTGTTTGTGTAGATTACCGCAAACTTAATGCTATTACTACACCGGATTCGTATCCATTGCCTCGTATGGATGATTTGTTACATGCCACAAAACGTACATTTTTCATGTCGACTTTAGACTTAAGATCTGGTTATCATCAGATTAGTGTTCACGAATCAGATCGAGATAAAACTGCTTTCGTGTGTCCTTTTGGTATGTTTCGTTATAAAGTAATGCCGTTTGGTTTACGAAACGGCCCAGCTACTTTTCAAAGGCTAATTGATATATTTAGACGTGGACTGGGAGATATGCTGATTTTAGCATATTTGGATGATCTTTTAGTACTGTCAGAAACATTTGACTCACATCTTAATGATTTGGAAAAAGTTTTCGAAAGGTTAAAACAATTTAAGTTAACTCTCAATAGGGAAAAATGCGTTTTTGCTTGTTCAAGCATAAAATATTTAGGTCATGTTATCACACCGAACGGAATTGAGGTTGATCCAGAAAAAACTTCTGCCATTACTAATATGCCTAAACCACGCAATGTCAAAGATGTGCAATCTTTTTTACAGACTTGCTCATGGTATCGACGTTTTGTCGAAGGGTTTGCTGAAATTTCTAAACCTCTTTCTGACCTGACAAAGAAAAATGTTAAATGGGTTTGGAATGAAAGTCATCAAAAGGCTTTTGATTCTTTAAAAAAATCTCTTGTTACTGCCCCAATTTTACAGCAAAATGATGGTACGAAACCATACATTTTAAGAACTGATGCGTCTGCGTACGCTTTGGGCGCTGTTTTACTGCAAGGGGAAGGGCCTGATGAACACCCAATAGAATATGCGTCAAGATTATTGACGTGTGCTGAAAGAAATTATAATTGCACCGAACGTGAAGCCCTTTGTGTTGTGTGGAGCCTGAATAAATTTCGAGGTTACCTAGACACATCGTCAGTAATAGTTACTACTGACCATCAACCTCTGAAGTGGTTGTTAAGCTTACGGTCGCCTACTGGTCGACTTGCGCGTTGGGCATTAATGATTCAAAGTTATAACATTCGGATTGATTACATACCAGGTCGTTGTAATTTTATTGCCGATTGTTTATCTCGTCCGCCGTGTGGACTTGATACCAAAACCACGTGTGATGTGTGCTTGGTTACAGTTGACATGCCCACGAGAACTGCTGCAGACATTCGTGCTGAGCAGTTGAAAGATGAAGAATTAGCTAAAATAATTCGTGCGTTTGAAGACGTTTCATGTCATGATTTCACAAAATGGACCGATCGTGGTTACATCATGACTAATGGTATTTTATATCATTATAATTCTGAGGAGGATGGGGATGAAGCACAATTAGTGGTGCCTGCTCATGAACGAGCCCGTGTACTGAAAGAGTACCACGATGCACCAACTGCTGCCCATTACGGTGCTGAACGTACCTTACAAAGAATTATGAAAGTGTACTATTTTGTTGGTATGCGCCGATATATTTATGATTATGTTAAGTCGTGCTTGGAGTGCCAACGGTACAAAGCGAGTAATCAAAAACCTGCTGGTTTAGTTCAAACACCTGTGTACAATCAGAGGTTTGAAGTACTGTCAATTGATCTGTTTGGACCTTTTCCCGAATCGGTTAATGGGGAGAAATGGATTTTAATTGTGGAAGATCCTAGTACCAAATGGGTTGAGCTATTTGCTCTAGTGCGTGCTACCGCGCAGGAATGCGCTAAAGTACTTGTCAATGAAGTTTTCTTTAGGTATGGGATACCTCGTAAAATAACAAGTGACAACGGTACACAATTTGTATCAGCTGTTATGCAAAAAGTTTGCCATTGTTTAGGAATTAAACAGCACTTGATACCATTGTATCATCCTGCCGCAAATATTGTGGAAAGGAAAAACCGAGATTTAAAGCCTCGCTTGGCTATTCTTGTAAAAGAAGACCACGCTTCATGGGTTGATAAGTTGCCTGTGATTCGGTTTGCTATGAATTCGGTTTATAGTCAAAGCACTGGTTATACCGCTGCTTTTCTCACGTTTGGTAGGGAGCTGAGAACTCCAGATCAGGTTCAAAACGATCTTCGCGTAGTGGTACAGTCAGAAAATTTTGTGCCGCAGATCACGCCCTTTTTAGATAAAATGGCTCGAACCTGGGTTGAAGCCAAACAAACGCATGAAATGCAACAGGATCGTCAGAAAATATATGCTGACAGGAAAAGAAATCCAAATCCTGATTACAGCGTAAATGATAAAGTTATGGTCACCACTCATACGCAAAGTAGTGCTTTAAAAAAGGTTACTTCAAAATTGCATCCACGTAAAGATGGGCCTTATGTAATTATAAGAAAGGTTTCGCCTACTTCGTATCAAATCGCTGATTTGAAAAACCCTAAAGTGCCTCTCGGTGTATACCATTCGTCAGCGTTAACGATTTACCATGGTTTAGAAGATGCACCACCAGTAGTTCCGATTCGGAAACGTGGCAGACCTAGGAAAAAGAAATGTTCTGTTGTTGTTGACCCCTCGCCGAGACGGCTTAGAGGTCAAAGGGGGAGAGTGTAACATATCTTTTATGATAGACCACGCGACCCCCACCTGTTGTGAATATATGCCGCGCAGTGCTGTGCCGTGTGCTATCAAGTTGTATCGAGAGTATCGTTTAAGCCGTTGTGGCGTAATGAAGCAACTCTCTTGCGTGCTCGCGTTTCGGGTATGAGTTGGCTTCTTTTGTATATTAAGATACCATACAAACTATTATTGTTCATTGCTTTTGTGTAAAGTGTATAGTTTGCTAAAATGTGTAAACACTCATTTAAGTTTAATATGTTTATCGGTTGAGTTTCATTAATTATAAATAGTTACTACGTGTGTGCTTTATTTTAAAGATCACCGAAGCCTACCCCTGAGATTATCACAAAGCTAGCCAAATAAATAATCTACCGCGTCCCTAATAAAATAAAACCCTCACAATAGTTAGTATTGATGCCTTACTACATCAATATTCTGGGCTAGATAAGTGTGTAGGAACACCTGGTCTGTCGCCAAACTGCAGCACTGTTGCACGTATTGGGGAAACGGTAATACAAAAAAGTATACCGGATTACAGGTTAAGTTACTAAAAACTGAACAAAATAATAAATTACGCAATTTTCGCATTCAGTTTTAATTGTTTACCAAATTTATTACATAAAAGTTGTGGTGATAAATCAAACAAAGACGGCATACTGATTATGCAGAAGTGTTAATTTAAAGCCTTAGACGCGTTCCTTACGAAGCCTGAAACAGCCTTCTTGACAAAGCCAAAAAATGTAGACGCCGGTGAACTAGGACTAATTGCTATAAATATTTCCCCCCGGGTTTTAAGGAAGAAAAACCAATACATGCAACAAATCTTTACCATACACCGTAAAAGAAATAGAACCAGTGACGGCGATTTATATACTATCCACTAAGAAAAGAAAACTAGAATTAGAAGAAATGGATTTAAAAAAAGAAAGTTAGAGTTCGAAACAAAAGCTATCGCATTAAAGCAGCAGTATAAACATCAAATACAAAGAGAAAACAATATAACATAAATAGAGGAGAGGCTGATAAATCATTAAAAACGTACTGGAAAAATTTTGAAACAGATGGTGTATATAATGTTTCTGTATTTACAGTTATTAACCTAGAAACTTTTTTTTATGTCGGAGTTCTTGCAGAGAAGAATGATCATAAGGATGTGTATTTTTTAAAAGGAATTTATAAATCTCTGTTTACTAAGATATACGATGCAAGAGAAGAGCTTACAAAAGAAGGATACGTGTTTATTCATTTTAACTGATTCAATTTCATTTGCTTGTCTACAGAAGAACCTTCTGCTACATTTAAAACAAATGGTATTACAACTTATAATGGTTAATCGCTTTAGAAAGTAGAACACTTAAGATTTCCTTCGGATTTCAAGAAAGCCATGGAGAATGCATCCTTTGCGCAGAAATAAGTGGAACAAATGGATGAAGTTCTTATGCAGAAAGTAAAGGGACTTGTAAACATTGATGTGCCGTGGGCTAGAGGAAATAGATGCAGGAACAGAACCTGTTATTGTTGAAATTAAAGAAGAGGAACACAGAAACAAAGTCCGTTGTATTTTGCAGTTCGAAAATCAAGACCCCCTGTAGGTTTCCAATTACTAGCTAAAGAAAGCATTGCAAGAAGAAGATGTGGATTTACATTATAAAATAAGGATTCTGTTAGATAAGTTGAAAACAACTCCCAGTAAAAATAAGGAAATTGTTGTTTTTTGTGTATGTATTACGTTATGTACTTTATATTAAAAAATTAACGTTAGTTCGTACTTACTCTTCTTCTGTACTTTATATTGGGTAAATAAAAATTAACATTAGATAGTACTTATTTTTTTACAACAATCCAAATTATAACTAGAACATATCTTATGGATGTAAGTTTGCTATAGGCAGTTACCCGCAGTTGTACTCTCTTTCAAAATATTTGAGCGAACGGATTTAAAAGAAAAAAAATCTTAGGTCAAAGTTGATTTTATAACTATAATTGGTTTGTGGGGTAAAACTTATAAACAAATTCTACCAGAAATGGTATTTCCATATTGCGTAGTATGTAGGAGTCAGGTGGACATTTGGCGGATTATTGGGCGGTTTATACATGTTTTTGAAAAACTAAGGTCCAATTCGAGTTTTATATGATCCCGTTATTTGGGAATATAATTGTTTGTCGCTTATGTCTGTTAAAGCAAACAATTAACAGATATATTACGAACTTAAACCTTAAGCAAACAAACATAGTGCAATTGATTACTTAAATGCGATGATAAATAACCGGAAATATAAACAACTGTTTAACCTTTGGATAATACGAACAGAGTAGAGTACATGCTCTTAGGGTTGCTGTTTTAAAGACGTGGGACGGTTACTGCTAGGAGAAATAAAATACTCTTGTGCTTTGAAAAATTAAAAACTTTCGAACTAATACAGAACAAGGTAATTAAATTTTTTCTGGAATTGTTTAACGTAATTGTGCGCGTAAAACAATATACAGGGTGTCTATAAATTGTACCAATATCGTGTCTATAAATAAAAATATAGCATGGTGCCCAAAGTTCGACATAAAATAAAAAACGTGCTCGAGCACCATTGATGGTAGAAACTAATTCATGGTGCCGTTTACGTAGTTTTAAAAATAAGAGATGGTTGTCAAACCGGTCGACAAAATTGTAGGGTAGAACATATAAAACTCGCCGAAGCCCAGTCCGCCACAACTACCCTCGTTTTTCCGAAGTTTGAAATTTTAAGATCCAACGGTGTCATTGGTTGTCCTCTCAACTTGAGAGGATCGTACTTCTATCGGCTTAGACAATTATTAATAAAAATTAAAATTAGATGTTATTTATTAATATAGTTCTCAACAACAGTTAAACAGTGGAATACTTATACGGTGACCTTGGAAAGTAGTTGAAATTTCAACTACTTTGCGATTTTATTACCTATATGATTAAATTACTATTTAATGAGTTTTCACCTTAAAAAACAATTGGTGTTAATGAGTTTTCCTATTAAAAAATATTAGTGCTAATGGTTTTCCCATTAAAAAATTAATGCTAATGATTTTTCCCATTAAAACACGATTAATTCTAACGAGTTTTCTGATTAAAAACAATTAGTGTTAATGGGTTTTAATGAAAAACCCCATTAAAAAGCGACTAGTGCTAACAGGTTTTTAATGAGAAAACTCATTAAAAAACGATTAGCGGCGGCGGCGGCGGCACTGTCCTCGGACCAACCAGTCGAGCAAAGCTACTGTGAGCACCTTTGCTTGTCTCATTTGTTGTCAAAAGGATTGCCAAAAAAGTGATTGTAAAAGTAGATCTAGTCTGAAATGCGATACGACTAGTGCTAGCTCTGGCGTTAGGATAAAATAGATATTTTTTTTACGTTAAACTATGTTTGGGAACTCCTATGTTTATTTCTTGCTATTTTTGCATAAACTGTTCTTCAAATTTCTAGGTAGAAACGATTATTCAGAAACAAAGTGTATTTGGAATTTATTTCGAATCTGCCATTGATCTATTTAAAGATCACTACTTTTCCACAAAACCAATTGAAAAGCGGCTTTTCATTTTTGACAAATATCTGATAGCGGTTTAAACACGGGCAACAAAAATTATTATAGATTTCCCATTTTTGGAAAGCATTTAACGAGTTAATCCAAGAAAAAATTAATATTTCTGTACATGTTGTCTTTCCTAAGTAACAGGAAGAAGACTACCGGAATAGGTTTGCCACTTAAGGTCTACAATGTTTATCATAAATTCATTTGATTTTTATTGTAGAAAAATGAATGGTATAAGTTTCAAATATATCTTAAAATTTTAATGCGGTTGCGCCATCAATAATAGAAAATTGATAATCCATTAAGAGATAAACAAAACATAATTTTAAAAAATTACCTTGCTTCCACGCTTATACTCAACTTTATCTATCGTAATACGCAGTACCTCGCCTTGCAATTTTTGAACAAAGCATAATGGTAGTTGATTTTCTTAGCAACTAATTGTTCAATTATAAATTTTCAAACTCAGGTATTGAAATAAATTATGGAGTTAAATTAATAAGTAACATTATGAAAAAGCTTTTTGTCTTAGAATAAAAGTATTTTTTTCAACTAACTATTTTGAGACAGGAAACTCAATGGAAATGTGAAGTCTTTATAGCAGTTTCAAAAACTTGTATCTTTGGTAATAAAAATTATTTAACCTTCGTATTGACTAAGATTAACGATAAAGGTAGAACAACTACATTTTCAGGGGCACCACCTCATATTGTATATTGACCTTAGGCATATGAATAATTTAATTAATTAATTAGTAAAGGTAAGAATGATACACAACTTGAACAGATAAACATTAAATAAATCCCATCATCATAATAAAAAAAATTTTAGCATTATGCTTTTAGGGTTAAAAGCGCTAATATTCCTCTTCAAAACACATCTTGTTACTCACAAAAAAATGCCTTCTAGTGATTGCATAAGTCGCAAATACTTTTTATAATAAATCTAACAAATAACATATTCATGTAAATTAATGCAAGTGTACTATGATAAACAACTACTAATTATAATATTTTTGAAACAAAGGCTACTCACTTAAGAATACAGCCAAAAATTGTGGCCATTGATGACTTTTTTCCATCGAATGCCAATGTATTTTCCGTTGATTTTACCGGACACGTTTAGACAGCGAATAATAGCAAAGAAACGCGAAATGGTTCAAATTCGCATATCTACTTAATGCGAACAGAAGCTGAAAATGCTTGAAGACTTTTTGTAGTTGATTAATAAACGACACTGAATAATGTATGGTTAGGGGTACAGTGTAAAAGTTTTTTACCTTCACTTATTGAGCAACACTTAGGTTGTGCTGCTTCGCAGATAATTTACAGAACTGTTGTTGTATTAACATAACTAGCAGCATTCGTGTTTTGTATGAAGAGGAAGGGATTCAAGATGACTGTACCACCGATACCCGACGATAAAGGTTCATGAGGCTACATTTGCGTACAAGTTTACAATCAGTTTTTTTCCAGTATTTCGTCATTGTAGATAGTTATTCCATTATTTTGTTAATTAATGTGACTTCAACGTTCTATTTAGTACAGCTAATTGTACTATACATTTTAATAGAATAATCTCTGGTGCTAGTTGCAAAATTTTGCAAAGTTTCATAACAATGCTCTTTTGTTAATTTTTTTACTTTATTTATATTTGAGGGTTGGGTAGGGAAGTGCATATGAGATTTTGGGATACTTAAAGCAAGTTTAAAAAATTATTTAGTAGTGATAGAAACTAAAACATAACTATATCTACACGTACATTTC
This sequence comes from Platerodrilus igneus, assembly GCA_036346225.1. Classification (NCBI taxonomy): domain Eukaryota; kingdom Metazoa; phylum Arthropoda; class Insecta; order Coleoptera; family Lycidae; genus Platerodrilus; species Platerodrilus igneus. The sequence continues at coordinate 2,437,583 of JARFIW010001112.1, read as the reverse complement.
TTTCGCTTTAGTTTTTGTCATCTCACTCGACCAGTGGTGCACGATGATTGGGTAACAGAATAATATCAAACGCAATAAATATCACAACTGAAGCAGGCTTCGGCATGGTAGGTAGTTTTACTAAGCGCAATCTGCGAAAGGAGGGTGCGAATACAACTCCTCACGGTCTGTACATAATATAGAAGGGCCCTTTTTGTGCAAAAGATCCCTTCCACTGCATACGCAATTTATCTTCCTTTTGCTTTACCTTTTTTAGTTTTAGGTAGCTTTTGATTTAGCGTTAATGGTAGTGTATAGATAACATTTCGCTTTATCGCGTTCGCACATTGTTGTATTCAGTTATACTGCATCCGAGGCCTCATTTCGTATTTTACAGCAAGCTAGATACAAAAGTTTAGAGAGCAAACCAGTTGACAGTTTTGTACCGGCGTGAATTCTGGATAGCTAACAAATATTTGTTTGGCGTTTAAAGAACTTTTGTAAACTATAACGAATATATTTTTTTAATGCAGTTCCTCTGTTGAGTTCTCATCTTAATTCATGACTTTGTGGCTACCGACGCAAAATTTAATACATTGAAAATATATAGAGTTAACAAAGCCAAACTCTTTTGTTATAGTATTATTGCTTTGTCCCTTATCCTGTCAACAATTGTTATGTTTGGTTCTTTATTAAATATTATTAACCTTTAGGTGTAGAAGTTTTAAGGAGAAAACCGCAGTACGCGTTCAACAACTAGATTTTGTAAGTGAGCTGATATTAGCAAACATAAAAACTCGGACAAACTTCCTTTTATTTTGTTTCCTACACCTATAACAGATGCTTCAACTATATTCCGTTTTTCTCGATCACGATAGCCGCAGCCCCTTATATAAAAGGAAAGGATATATAAGCAGCTTCGAATCGATCAGGAAGTCAGTCCCTGTGATCAATATCCGAGAACCATCAGCACTAGCTCACAAAATCCTCACTTGGTTAATTAGGGATATATATATATATATATATATATATATATATATTGGTTCTTGTTATTTACTGTTTGAATTATGTTGTGTAATATAGGTTAGGTGTACAAGAGGTAAAGTTTCTTATTTATAACAAAGATGAAAATTTTTCACATTGCGAGAGAAACTCTAACAACCCCGGAAGCAGTAAGAAAAGCCAAGCAGCTGCTCGAAACCATTACTTTCCGCGTTGTCTTTGTTGTTTTATCGGGTGGGTTGGTGCTCAAAGATTCTATCGTAGACAAGGGAGTTCAAAGACCTTTTAAGGTAAGCATACAGGTATTTAGTAGAGTTGCGTAACTTGTATATCCCTAAGAGCAGTATATTTTCCTATCATAAAACCCACCTCGCACCACTGTTGTCTAGTCCGTGCACTAATTAACCTTTACGTCATTCCGCCCTCTGTAGAGTAAAAAAAAAGTAAATCAACGTAACATCAATTCAACACACAACAAGACTAACAGAAAAACATGGCGGAGCTCCATCATGCATAAACTTCAGGTTTTGTCTTACGACAAGTGGTATACCCCTTCTAGAAGCTCGTTTAAATGATGTCCAGAAATGTTTAATTAAAAAACTCCATTTAAATTGGATGACAGTTCAATAGGAACAATAGAAAAATCAGACGTCACATCATACCAAATATTTACTTTAAATTCTCACAAATGATTGTTTTTCATTAAAGACTTTTCTTCTTGTAAACGTTGCCGCGTCGTTGAAAAGAATCTTATCAATAGAATTTGGGTTTGCAATTTGTTTATCTTATAAAAATTGGGCAAATCGAAGGCGAACTGGTAAATCTTGAGGTCATAAATTCTGGACAGGAGGATATTGATACGGACGAAGTTTTTATTTCTTCAAAGTTACCCTATTCAGACGATTGACTTATTCCTGTTACTGCACTTAATCAAAAAGTGCTCAGAAACAAGAATTAAAACTTTTTTTTCATCGACGATGATTGTTTTTGTAAGGCAAGCGTCACTTCTAGGACGAAAAGATCCCGTTTTGCCTATGTGCTTGTTAAGAGTTCCAAACAACTTGCGATGAGGTTGCCTTCAATTTGGGTATAATTATAAATACTTTCTAGTTACTTCTGGATCACTAAAATCTGATTCAGCATAACTACATATCATATTACTCATCTCACGGTTGGAAAAATTATTATGATGTGGCATTTTATAACAAGTAACTAGAAATGGCTTGTAGTCCTTCTGGGGCTACGTTGTGAACCAAATACCCATCCCGCCCAAAACGCCTTTAGTAAACGTCGTCGAGATTACTTTGCAGAGTAAAACGCACCAAAACCACTTCGTCCAAGTAGACTTGGTCGAAACAACTTCGGGGAGTTTAACGGATTAAGATCACTTTGTCTTAGTAGACTTCGCCAATACAACTATGAGGAGCTGATCGCATCAAAACCACTTCGTCCTAGTAAACTTCGTTGAAACGACTTTGGAGAGTCAACCGCGTTAAGATCACTTAGCCCAGTAGACTTCGTCGAAACAACTTCGAGAAGCTGGTCGCATCAAGACCACTTTGCCCTAGTAGACTTCGTTAAAACGACTTCGGGAAGTCGATCGGTTCAAGATCACTTGGCCCTAGTAGATTTCGTCAAAATGACTTCTAGGAATAGATCCGATCAAGGCTATTTCGGCGTGGACTTCGAGGAGTAGATCGGATCAAGATTACTTCGCCCTGGTAGACTTTGTTGAAACGACTTCGGAGGGTAGATGGGATGAGGACCACTTCGCAGTAGTAGACTACACCGAATCAGCTTCGGGGAATTAGTCGAATAAAGTCACTTCGCCCTAGTAGACTTTGTTAAAACGACTTCGAGGAATAGATCGAATCAAGATCACTTCACCACAGTAGATTTCGTTGAAACGATTTTGGAAAAGCGATCGGATCAAGATTACTTCACCCTAGTAGACTTCGTCGAAACGATTTCGGAGAGTAGATCGAATCAAGGCCACTTCGCCCTGGTAGATATAATTAGAACGACTTCGGAGAGTAGATTGAATCACAATCACTTCTCCCTAGTAGACTTCGCCGAAGCAACTTCAGAGAGTTGGTCGGATAAAGGTCACTTTGCCCTAGTAGACTTTGTTAAAACGACTTCGGGGAGTACATCGGATCAAAATCACTTCGACCCAGTAGATTTCATTAAAACGATTTCGGGAAATCGATCGGATAACGATCACTTCGGCCTAGTAGACTTCATCGGAGCGACTTTGTGGAGTAGATCCGATCAAGGTCACTTCAACCTATTAGACTTTGTTGAAACGACTTCGGGGAGTAGATCGAATGAAGGTCACTTCGCCTTAGTAGACTTAGTTAAAACGACTTAGGGGACTTGGATCGCATTAAGAGCACATCGCCTAGTAGATTTCGACGATAAAACTTCAAGAAGCTGTCCAATCGAAAAAAATTGAGAAAATTCAAGCAAATTGAAGAAAATTAGAGAAAATTAGAGAAAATTGGAGAAAATTTGTGAAAATTTGGGAATATTTGAGAAAAATCGATCAAAATCGAAAAAAATTCAGAGATTGATGAAATTCCAGGAATTTCGGGAAAATTAGAAAAAATTTGAGAACAATCGAGAACAATCAAGCACAACCGAGAACAATTGAAAACAATAGAGAACAATCGAAAACAATGGGTAATAGCCTAGAAAAACCAAGAAAATCCGAAAACAATCGAGAAAACCCGAAAACAACGATATACTTATTAAATTTTACTTCCTACATTATACTTCTTACGTTATACTTCTTTCGTTATACTTCTTGGGATATACTTCTTACGTTATACTTTTTACCTTATAATTCTTACGTTTACTTCTTACGTTTACTTTCTACGTTATAATTCTGACGTTATACTTCTTACTTTGTACATCTTACGTTATATTTCTTACGTTACACTTTTTACTTTGTACTTCCTACGTTATATTTATACGGTATACTTGTTACATTAAACTCTTGACGTTATACTTTTAACGTTAAAATTTTATACGTTATGGTTTTTATTTTATGGTTTATACATTATGGTTGTAGAATGCTTAACAAAAAGCGTATAACAACTTAGTCATGTTTTTAAACGCACCTCGGTTTGTCAAAGTGATTGAAATATAAAACAAATAGAGCGTATTTGTTTAATTCGTGTATAAGGAATGTACTTTGAAATATACCAAACTATTTGTTTATGACAATTTCTTCTTTAGCTGCAAAAATTGAAAATAATATGGCTACTTTAATTAGCCGTTGGAGAAAGTATCATTTGAAAGGTAAATAATACCCCAAACAGTATGTAACCTTGAGCTTCAAAATTAGTTTAACTGTACTTGAGTTTCCAGCTAATGTGATCAATACGCTTAGCTTCCTCCGTTCATATAGGCTTTGTTAGCGGCCAAAGGAAACATATTTTTACCTCTGATTGTGAATTTTCAAAACAAAAACAGGCATCTTTTGATTATAATGTTTGTTTTATTCGTGACGAGTGATGTTTATTAAAGTGATTGTAATTATAAATGGATTCTAAAGAAATACAAATCAAATGAAAAAGAGGAAGTTTGCCACATGCACTTTATATAATAATGCGTATAATAATAAATGTTAAAGACAGTTGCAATACGTAAAATAGAAGACCTCGGCTATTGTTTCCAAAAGAAAAAAAATAGATTTATCAGAGCACCGAACCTTGCACTCCTTGGACGGTAGTCTGATTCTTTATCCCAGCACTATCGATGATGTTGTGTACAACAACGCTTACTTTCGTCTTTTTGTCTGCTTACGTCATATTGAATTTTAATTTCCTTTTCCTATTCAAAATAGACCATTAACATTAAAAAGCAAAAACTATTAAATGTAAATTGAATACAGCTGAATAGTTATGTCTTAGGTATTTTATTGTGTTTTATTTGGTGGTATTTTAATTCTGCTACTGTAGATTATAATGGTACCGGTTTGTGCACGTGCGCTGACCTTCGAACCTGGTTTCTGACAGTTTTCAAATTAGTTATAAAAAGTTTATTTAAAATTTGTTAAAATACTACAAAACTTGTGCGTAAACGGTATTGAAGTTGAGTTTTACAGTTATGACTGGTTCTTTCTACATATATTAGGTATTTTATAAAAGGTACAGTTAATTTGGGGAAGCAACTGGTTTTGACTTCTTTGTCTTACTTTTATGATTCGACACTGTGTAGGCTCTCTCGCACCGTATGTTCGTCTTGTATGTTTGGACAAATGAAATAAAACAAAATTAAATAAAAACATTTACAAAAACTGAAAGCGTTACTAAAGCCTATTCAATGAAGATAACGAATAATTAATATATTGTAGACCACACTAAAGTGCGTAGAAATTTTGATTGGGAACTTTTGCGAGTATTTGATGCTCTTGGTTGTCAAAAAATTGCAATAGAAATTTTAAAAAAAGATTTAACAGAACATCGAACCCGTGACGGGTGCGCATGCGAAGCCTAGCCCTTCACGCTGGGGCACCAAGACTAACGTTTATCGAAATGTCATTTGTTGTACGCTTGGATTTGATCACGCCACATAAGAAATGTAGCTTTTTGTGTATAATTCACGTCCTATTGTAATTACTCGGCCGTATTCGTACGCTTACGTCAAATTCAAATTTTTATGTTTTCTTTATAAATAGACCGCGTGTATTAAAAGGCGATAGCTTTCTAAATTCCTAATCAATTTATAAAACTAGAAATTTATATTAGCTATTTTATAAGCCTTAATTAAAAAAAATTGGAAAATAATTGTGTCATTAAAGGTATTGATGGTACCTCGTGCGACTACGCTGGTCTTCGTAACCTGCTTTTGACATTTCTCGTATAAATTATACAAATTGCAAATAAAATTTTTAAAAAAGTAAGTACCTGCGCGCAAACGTTACAAAAGTCAACTTCTATGATAACGACGGTGTATTTTGGTATGTATTAGGCATTTTTTAGCGATCGGATGCAAATTTTGGAAACCAATTCGATTGTCCTTCTCTCTTGCACCAACGCTATTCGACACGTCGTTGGCTTTTTTACGCAGCGCGTTCGTGTCTTTTGTTTGAAAAAATTTAAGCCGGTTTAAGTTTGTAACACGTGAACCGACGTTTTGTTGCAAATCTGACAAATACAGGAAAATCTTTATTTCTCCCAAAGTATCAACTTTTGCTTCACAAAAATCGACCTATGCAACGTACGTTTGTATTCCTTACCCGACCTAGACCCTCCCACTTCGCATGCATCGACTCCCTCGAAGGAGATGATTACTGAACACTACTATTAGAACACGCAAAATAACTTAATATTTATTGGCACAAATTGACACAAAGAAAATAAAAATTTTATTTACACTTATACTAATTTTCAAAATTAGTAAACCTGGATGTAAAAACAAACGCCATAGATTTTTCGAAAACGGTTATTTTAATTGCAATAGGGATTTTAAAAAAGATTTTTTATACTCTCTAACTATGTGTAATCATACTTTAATAAAAAAATTTAATAAAAAGTTCAGAGTCGATATTCTAAGACCAAAAACAGTTTTGGCCTTTTGTATTGGAAGATTTGCATCAATACTAATAAATCGATACTACCGGGGAACAGTTATTAGAAAAAAGCAGTTAATAAAAATCTTCCTGTGTAGAATATTGGCACATGAATTCCGTATATCCTGTTAATTTTATTATGTTAGCGTACTCACCAACTCGTATGCAATTCCACACATGATAATTCCGAAATTATTGCTTTTGTGACTTGAATATATTTGGCTCGTTTCGTTCTAACTCTATTCGTTGCACGCCTCATCTAATAAGTGCATTTACTTATTATCTAACCTTTTTACTTTATGAATAACTTCATAATACGTACCATACTTTTAAATTTTTAACAAATAACAGACTAATATTTCTAATTATTCATATTTCGATTGACGCTCAGTGTAGTCTAAAATAATAAAACATAACCATAGGAATCAAACCAGTAGCCTACAGTTACTTAAGTAAAAATTTATATTCTTGTAGATAAAATGTACAATGTACTCAGCGCTGTCGAACGATACATGAGGTAGGCCTAACTACGAGTTCTATTATATCGCTGACGTCAGCTCCACACACTAAATAAAATATTGATTATGATATAATAAAATATATGTTTTTGGTCTATATTTATATCAAAAGATCAGCTCAGTTACACTTTTAATTCTAGATTCAACTTTATTATCATTATTTATTAACATTATTAAAACTTCAACTACTTGAAATTAATCAATTGATCAATTAATAAGATGAAATAATAACCTAGACTTTTATGCAAAGCCCAAATGATCATTTCAAATCGAGCTAGTAATTGAAAGATGGAAAATATAAGGTTTGGACAGGACTTGAACCTGTATCTTAGTCTGTCTAGGACCATGCGTTTACCAATTACGCCATATTGTCTCTCATCACTCACATGTATTTCAACATGACAGTGGTACTAAAATCCATCGGCTCGCTGCAAAACCATGCTTAGTTGATAGAGTTGTCCTCTAGCGTAAAATGTGAGTGTACATAATGATATTCCATAGCCTATTTCAGCTTTATATTAAGTATTGTGAGATATACTTATACCTTGTTGTAAACTTATGTAGAATCCAGTACAGACAAAATGTTTATTCTTTTCAGTACAGCTTTTCGTTTTGTAACCGATAGATGAGTTTGTTATGTGTCGGTATGTATGGTCATGTGGCTAACGTGTTTGATATTTTGATGTACCATAATTATACTTTCTGACTGTATACGAGTTTAATTAATTTAAAAAGAGGTCCAGGAGGTTCTTATGACTAATGTATTTATTAATTTGAAAGAGAATTTAAAAATTCAGGATCTTTTTGACATAAACCGTCAATTATGCCACTTTGTCGAGCTTAAAATAAAAGTTTGTACCAAATAACAGCAGATTTTTGAAATTTAAATTCCGTGTTTTACAATTTTATCATAAATCTGTAAATCATTGCAGTGTTGCGTCTGTATATAGAATATCTACAATATGTAATCTTTATTGCACTATCAGTCAACTTTTCTAGCAAATGTATACCATCAGCATTTTCGAAAGGCTATTTATTTTCAACACATATACTTACCTAAGTATATAAAACACCTTTGTGTCGTGTATGGTTTTCACAAAGTTGAAATGCATGAACCCATGAGAAAAATCTCATAAACTTGCAAACAGCTCACAAAGGCAACGAACAAATCAGTATCATGTTAGACTTACCTGCAACAAAAGAAAACTTGTTATTATAGTGCAATAAATATATAAACACGACATTAGTTTAAATAGCAACCAGTAAGTAACATTAAATGGAACATAAGCAATCACTCTGTTTTACTTTAATTCTTAATAAATAATTAGTAAGTAAATGCATACTTTAATTTAAAGCTTGTGTGTTAATATTCCACAGTCTGCTTTATAAGTATATTAAATTACAATATTATTGCGAGGAACGCTCAAACAATATCTGTATATAGAACAACTCGTTTATTTCCTGCGCCATACTGTCTATCAAGTTTATTTATCTGTGTCGTCTATCATAGCCGTTTGCCGATCGCATCACTGCTACATAACAGCATATACAGGTATGTTTTAAAGTGTTTGGTGTTTTCTTATTTGCAATCTATTATTCTCTACCATCTGTTAACTACGCATACACACGCCGCTTAAAATCCATCGTAAAATCGGAACACCGTTTATACCATATCGAAGTGATTACAATCCAACGGAAGGCTTGCTGATCAATTAATAAATTTCATTGTTTTGTTATGTTACCCTATATGAAAGTAACGTGTTGAACACAGAACAAACGCATAGGAAACCAAAATCCTTAACTCATTTTTTGAGCTACCCTAAAACTAGCAAACCTATTGGATGCCCACTCCACTAACGTTTTTTCAACATACCCTGCATAGGGAAAGAAAACATATAAATACAATTGCAAATCCAGCAGAAATAAGTACATTTAGTGCTCACCATAGCCTAAGAAACTCACCATAGCCTGTTAACACTTCAGCAAGCAGTGCTCCCCATAGCCTGCTTATTATGTAGCAGTAACGCTGCCCGGCGCCGTACCTAGGGCACCCCGCCATAATTCGTTTTTATAAAATCACTAGTAAATCACCTACAGGCAGGAAGCTCCGTTTCACACACCAGGCCAGCAGGAAGCAGACGCAGAACGCTCTCTAACGTGTCTTTCGAGCCACCTTACCGCATCCGAAGCTCCTGTCACCCCTGCCGCCATTACCAGATCATCCTTAGCACCCACAAGAGCTGCGGCGAAAATTTATCTAAGCCGCCCCCATGACGACAACGTCACGAGTGGTCGTTCATTGTCGGGACGCTGAGTGTGTATGCGAGCTGTACCTCCAGGATAACACCCTCGTAGAGTTCAGCGGCAACGCACTCGACGAGGGGTAGGACATCACTATCACGACGCCTCCAAAAGTTCTAAAGATTACCGAAAACTTTTGAACCTCCCCAAGCAGTACATATGTCCATACCATAATTTTTTACATTTATACGTTGTCCCTCAAGCAAATCACGAAGCTTTCCGAAGAGTTACAAAGACAGCCGAAGACGTTTGAACCTCTTAAAAATATATTTTTTTTCCATCTATCGTTATTCAGGTTTTTACTTGGCCTCACAAGTAAATTCCGAAGAGTTCCAAAAACCGCCGAAGACTTCTGAACCTCTTATTACTGTATACAGGGTGGGGCACGGGAACCTCCCACATTTCAATGATTGGCCGTGGGGGAATGGGCCATTCCACAGGGGTGAGGTTGGTCTTGTTTGGAGGGGTGTATGATCTAGTTTTCAGTAGTAACCATGCCGTGGAGTGGAGCGCAACGTCCGTTTGTTATTGAGAGTTTTATAAAAACTTGTGAATCTGTTATTGCAACACAAAGGACATTCCGCACGTGGTACAATTTGTCATCGTCTGCTAGTGTTCCCGGCCGGAAAACAATTTTGTGTTGGGTGAAGAAATTTAGGGAAAGTGGATCTGCACTAAATGTGAAGAAGAAGGACCCTGCTGTGACCGTCAGAACCCCTGAAAACATGGGTAGAGTTAGGGCGTCGATTGAACAGTCTCCAACGCGTTTTGCGCGCAAACATGCTGCTGCTCTTCAGATTTCGACGAGAACAGTGAAGTGGATTTAGCATTGTGAACTCAAGATGCACCCCCTACAAGATGATGATTGTGCAAGAATTATCCCCAACGGAATGGGGGTGGGGCGTGAAATGTTGTCAGACGATCCCTCGCAAAGTGCCTCCTACTGCAATTTTGTGGAGTAGCGACGAAGTTCATTTTCATCTATCAGGGTGTGTTAATAAACAAAATTTTCGCTACTGGTCAAATGAAATCCCTCGACAGCTTCACGAAACACCCCTGCACATTCCAAAGGTTACAGTTTGGTGTGCAGTATCATCCGTAGGCATTATTGGGCCTTACTTTTTTGAAGAGAATGGTGTCACCGCCACTGTTAACTCAAACCGGTACTGTGCCATGCTTGAAAATTTTGTTAGGCCTAAAATCGACGAATTTGGTCAAGAGCATGATCCACACAGCTTCTGGTTCCAGCAGGATGATGCTACAGCACACACTGCCCGTCGTTCACGCACTGTTCTTAAAGAAATGTTCCCCGGGAGGGTGATCTCCTTGCGCGAAACGGTTGAGTGGCTCCCGCGCTCTCCAGATTTAAGCCCATGCGATTATTATTTGTGGGGTTACCTAAAGGCCGAGGTTTTTAAAGTTCGTCCTAGAACCCTGGATGACATGAAGACTGCAATTGAAGAAGAAATCCTGCAGGTAACCCCCGCCACACTCGGAAAAGTCATATGAAACTTCCAAGAAAGGCTCAATATGTGTGTCGTCCGCCAATGCCATCATTTGAAGGATATTATTTTAAAAGCATTGCTTGAAAAACTACATTATATATCCTTTTCAGGAAATAAATTTTTTTTGAAATATATCATTTAGTTTTCTTTTGCCAGCCTTTTGAAATGTGGAAGGTTCCTGTGCCCTACACTGTATTTGTTCAATTTATAGTTCTTATGTTTATATTGTAATTCTTTACATTTTCTTGTTGTCCCACAAGTAATTCATGAAGTCATCCGAAGAGTTCCGAAGACCGCCGAAGACGTCAGGACCTCTTAAAACTATATATTTTTCCATCTATCGTTATTTAAGTTCTTACTCAGCCTCACAAGTAAATCCCGAAGTTTTCCGAAGAGTTCCGAAGACAACCAAAGACCTCCGGACCTCTTTGAACTGTGTATATAATCATTTAATTAGTGTTTAAGTTCTTACTTGGTTCCACGAGCAACGACGAAGTCTTCGGAAGAGTTCTGAAGATTACCGAAGACTTCCAAACTGCTTCAAACTGTATAAACTATTCATTTTAAACTACTAAACTTCCATATCTATGTACTTATGAACTTTTTAATTGTTTTTGCTTGTGCATATTAAACATAATAGAACTAAGTCTACATACATTGTCTAAGAAGCCAGACGCCGACGATCCGAACGATAACAGTAAAGAATTTATACGAGTCGCTGCCAACGTTTAATTTATAATTCAAGAGCTTAATTATTAATTTTATATTTGTTGCAGTCAAATCAATGCCGCTTTTCAGTATAGGTTCCGAATACTAATATGCTGTAGCGCAGATGCGCTAGCAATTAATTGGCTTCTGGTAATAATCGACATTTAAGGTACAAATACTATTATATATTGAGTTTTGCAAAGCTGTTGCCTGTCTGTTATCATATAGTAATTTTGTAGGCTAGACCAAGAAATTTTGGACACGGGGAAAGAGTGGACATTCAGATTATCCTTGTAAATTACGAACCACATCCTCGCTTACCGTAAGAAGCATTTGGCAGCTGAGATTACTTTAATTTGCAAGCTGTTAATCTTAAGAAAGGGAAAAACAGTTTGTTAATGCTTGCGTATTAGTTTAATTTTTTGCTAATTTAGTTTTACAACATTGATTTGTCTAAAAAGAAATATCGTTTTACCCAAAAAAGTAAAATGGGAGATTCATAGTTCGAGCGTCTAGTCAGTAATTTTGCAAATGTCTATTACACGCGCTCAAAAAATTATAAACTCCGCAAAGGTCTGGATAGAGTCTTAAGATGTGGTTTTTCGTTATTCGCTCAAATGCGTAAAAGGCGTACCGAACTTTTTGCTTTTAACCTCTATATTCCTCTACATTCCAAAAAGCCATGCGCCGGATTTCATTACTTTAGGTATTTATAAAGCAAAATGAATGCTCGGTTCTCAAGTAAATTAATAGATATATTTTATAAAAAAAAAATCAAATCTGTTTGATATTGCTTTTCTTGCTTGCACTTGAACCTAATTTTAATTTAGTAATTATTTTTAATTTGCTCAAGTATTTAGTTTTGTTGTGTTTGCGTTCCTAAAGGTACGCGCTTGCTAAAAATATAAGGATTTGCTACCAAGGTGAATTCCGCATTAATTTAATTAAAATTTTATTATTCTCCGGCAATTAGTGTGTGCATACTGTTACAGAAGTGCGATGAAATGAATTGCATGCCAGTTTTGGATAATATAGGAAATTTCATGTATTTTTACTAATTGCGTAACAGACTCGTGTTACCATTATTTGTTGCTGGATGTGTTAATTTTATTTTTATGTTAAATTTAGTTGTTTTATCACGAGATTTAATACAGACCTGCGTATATACCATACCTATTACATTTTTGGTATTTCTGTTTACCTTATATTGTTTTCAAATAAAATAATTTGTTCATGTACTTATTCTTAATTTTATTGACCTAAAACTGGAAAACGAATTGCTCTAAATTACATCCATTACTTGATTGTTCCTGATTAAAAGACCTTATCTAACATCAAATTGGTTCTTCGGGCCGAATATTTTGCATTGCGTCAAAAATTAAATAGAATATTTCACCTTTTGGAATTTGAGCAAGTAGGATTAGCAATATAATTTGTGTTATAAATGACACACTCTTAAGAGGTTTAGAGTTTCTGCTAAGAGAACTTTGACCATTAATAGCAATTGGTTTCAAGCATTTGATAATGACACTATGTCACTGAGGTAATTGTGCAATCAAGAAATCTCGCATCAAACGCGTTTTAACAATATAATGATATCCAACATCAAATTGAAATGATTGTTTGGGATTCTGTTGGTCACTTGATCCAAATGACAATCGCGATGATTGAGAATCACGGTTTATAGGACAATGAGCATCTAGCAAGCTTTCGTTAGAATCAAGCGTCTCAGCACTCTTTGTTCAAAATGCACAAGCTACACTGCCTTCAGCAACATGGGTTCGTTTGCCAAAAATTACTTTGAAATTGTTTAAAGGAAACTTTGCTGAATGGCCGTTTTTTATAAGTTATTTAAATCGCTAATGACGGATAATCTTACTCTCTCAGATATTCAATATTTCATGTATTTGGAGGCGTTCCTTAAAGAAGATGCATTGAAGTTACTAGACCATCTGACTGTTACAAAATCAAATAACGGCACTGTTATAAAAATTCTAGAGAAGCAGTATCAAAACTCACTTAGCCACTCATTTTTCACAACTATTCGACTGTCCTCAGATCACAAAATGCACTTCACAAAGCCTACGCAACTTTTCCACCAATGTTAAACGTTTACTAGACTCCTTCAAGAACTTAAACTACATGCCAACACAATTACGGTATGTTTTGGTTATGCATTTATTAGAAAAGAAACTAGATAATAGTTCACGTAAGGTTAAGGCGTTCAGCAAGACAAAGGTTTAGAAAATTTGCCATACCCCGATGAATTTTTACAGTTCTTATCGCGTAGGTGTTTGGTTTTAGAAAATCCGTTAACTACAAACAATTTTTTTCCTAAACAGATTTTAAGGACTTTTTTTCATGTCAATAATGAAAGATCATTCGTATTGCAATGAAGGCACGTACAGGATTTGTTCCTGCGGTAGTTTTAAAAATCTGTCGTTCACATCTAAACAGCACATTGTTCGTAAACGTGGTTTTACCAAGCGACAAGGTGGAACCGGTTTGAATTCAAAGCCGATTCCTCCCAAGTGCAATCAAGAAGGAGCCACCTCGTCTCAAGATAGTTTACACACCCAAACAGCGCCCCACAGAACGTTTTAATATATGATAATTTTCTTAAAAACACATCTACGTACTACTCCCTATCACACAAGTGGATATTTACGCTAGTCATGGAAACCGCATTCTGGTAAAGGCGTTATTAGATATTTGCAGTCAAAATTTCTTTAATACTAAATCTTTAGCTTATAAGCTCGAACGTTGGTTTTCTCAAACGGCGATTCATCTATCAGAGATCTCTCAACCGATGCCATTTTTAACGAAAAAGTAAAATTGCTCACATTATAAACGCACAATTGAGTTCAATTTTTGCTTGCCCGTACTTCAAATGATAACTTATAGGCTTCATCAAGTTTGAGAGCAAAAAATAATTAAATGTTCCAAATGGTATCTTAGTGTTTATTTTTCGAAGAGTAAGCCTTTGTTAGTGTTGGTGGTGGGCTATTGAAGACCGATATCTCATTTGAACAAATATTCTCTCTGCTTTTCCCCGCTAATAATCACTTTATTTGCTCAAAAAGATCAGCTCTTACATTATGCGGGCCCCCAATTTATACTTTCAAATATTCGTTTTAAGATTTTGACCATTAAGTGGTCTTAGAAACTAAAACGGATATTAAGAAATTGCTCGAGATGTTTTACATTTGTCGCACGACCTTTACAGATGCCAAATTTGCCAAGAGATAGGATGGGGAGGTGTCATCCGTTCCAAAGTTTTGGCGTTGATTTCGGCGGTCCCTTTTACATCAAAACTTTAAAGTTCCGCAAAGTTCCAAAAATAAAATTCAAGATTGCCGTGTTTGTCTGCATGTCAACTAAGCTTGTTCACATAGAAAATCCTTCATAATATGCATGAAAAGCTGCATCGCATGCAGGAGTAATCCAAACACTATCACGACAACGCTTTGAACTTCCTAGGTTCTTGCAATCAACTAAAAGATAAGTATAACTTTTTTAGAAATTGCGATACAAGCTGAATGAATTTGGAAAGCCTCTATTAAGACCACTATATTCCACATAAAACGTCCCATAAGTGAACGGTTAACGTTAGAAGAATTTAACACAGTGTTTTGTTCAATAAATGCTGTCATAGACTCTAAACCCCCCTATCTTTTGTTGGCTAATCCAAATGAGATTGCCACGCTCATCCCACCGAATTTTTTAGTAGGAGACTGTCTGACGGCGTACCTTGAAAGAGATCTTACCAATATTCTAGAGAATAGACTAGCAATGTATCATCGACTAGCTCAAATAAATTAAATCCTTTGGAAAGGATGGTCTCGAGATAATCCGAGTTGGTTGCAGAATAGTGGTGTCATTAAGTAAAAAATATAAGAGTGGGAGATCTCGTGTTGCTGTGTGAGGAAAATACTGTTCTATTATGGCCACTGACGAGAGTAATTGAAATGCTTCCCAGACCGGATGGCAAAACCAAAAAGATGATGTTGTGCATCTTATAACTAAGATTCGCTGGATTTCTTGTTCGGCAGCCGACAATTCTCCTGCCCAGAGCAAATTAGCTCATGCTTTGCCCACCGCCAGGCTAATTTCGAGGATTCTTGGAAGGGGTTATCCAGAAGACAGTCTTCAGCCGAGAGAACTATGTTAATGATTGCGTACATAGTTTTATATTCAACTAGTTAAGTTTTACAGCGTTGGTTAATCTAAAAAAAAGACCGTTTTAATCTAGAAAATATGAATAATAGATCGATAGTTCGAACGTGTAGTCAATAATTTTGCAAATATCAAATTACGAGCTCTAGAAATATTTAAAATCCCCTCAAAAGATTATAAACACCATGAAGATCTGGACAGATTCTTAATATGTGGTTTTCCGTTATTCGCTCAAAGGCATAAATGGTGTACTGTTTGTTTGTTAATCTCTATAGCTCTTGAATCCTAAGAAGCTCTGCGCTGGATCTCCATGCTTTAGACATTTATAACGCAAAATGAATGCTCGGTTCTCAAGTAAATTAATTGGTGGATTTAGTAAAAAATTTGGTATGATTGCTGCTTCTCTTGGTTGCAGTTGAATCTAGTGTTAATTTAGTAATTATTTGTAATTTACTCAAGGATTTAGTTTAGTTCCATTTGCGCGTCTAAAGGTACGCGCTTGCTAAAAACTAGACATTTTCGGTAATCTAAGAATTTCATGTATTTATACAAACTCATGATGGCGTTATTTCTTGCTGGATGTGTTAATTTAATTTAGTGTTAGATTTGGTTGCTATGCCACAAGACTTGATATAGACCAGAATCTGCGCAAGGCCTACTACATTTTTGGTTTTTATGTTGTTTACCTTATATTGTTTTTAAATAAAAATAATTTGTGCACGTAATCATTGTTAACCTTATTGGTTCATAACTAGAAAACAAATTGCCTTCAAATGCAGTCTATTACAAGGCTCTTCCGAACAGAGGTCAATCACACACCTAGTGTTAAAACATTCCTGATTAAAGAACGTTACCAACACACAATTTAGCAAAAATTTATGGTTTTTGAAAAGTTCTATTTGCTTGTTTCATTGCTCTTAGACGTTGTGTCGTATGCATTTTGAAGTTGAGATATTCACCTAATGCGTGATTTAATATTAGGTTTTAGTTTTACAATGCCAAATTTAAAACAGCCAGATGCTAAAGTATTGCTAGAATTACCATCTTCAATAAAAACTCCATTAAAATTTCCTAGATGAACTTGAGCGTGCCATTTTTCAAAACTCATTACACCAAAGCAACTGTATGAGAATAAAACCAACCATACTCCTAACCGACCAATAAGCACGCAGCATGCAAATAAATAGCTTGCGCGATTAAAACACCGCTTAAACAATAACAAACTTGTCCGACCCCCTTAAAATACATAATGAAACCGTTCGAACGTTGCAAACAAACCCAGAATATAAACGAGTTGCAAACGCTAGAGCAAATTATATTTTAATTGTTCTCTTCTTAAGCTGATCGCCAAACTTCTTCGAGAGAATTTAAGGTACTGCAAGACAGAAGATACCAAGCTCCTGGTGCACAAACGGTTTTCCTAAAGATTATCTCGTTGTGACCACCAAATCTAACGGGACAAAATGAAGTAAACTTTTTATAATCGCGCTACGGAGGCAGGAGCCTGAATACGCTCCACCTACAAAGACATTAGGGACACCTTCTTGAACACGTGACGCGGACATCCACGCCAAGATTGGGGACATTCAACCACTTGCTCGCTACGATTTCTAGCAACCAAGGACGTTGCTCGTATGCACGCCACTCCACTTGCCAGCCTCAATGTACTTACGCCTGAAAATACTATTCCAGTTACTGCCGCTAGGTGTCGCATTGCATTCAGTTTAAACATGGATATCATCAACAGGTGGTTCTGTAGCGTAGTTGGTATGCGTGTGACTACTATGAAATCCCGACACGGTCCGCTTGAAAGATGTTAGGCGAACATTTTTCTCAAAAATACGTCCTCGTTCGGATAAGAGGTAAAACGGAGGTCCCGTGTGTGAGTGTTGTCAATCACGTAAAAATCCTTACCTTGCTTGGAACAGTAAGCGTTTGGCCAAAATCCGATATTTCCAGGTAAAATAAACTCACTTCCTGGCCAATGTAGTATCTTCTGGTGGAGCATTGGAAAGTCAAATGTAGTGGATATCATTCTCTATACAATAGCAGATCCAGGTCTTTGTTGTAAAGCCACAACTTTCTATTCTTCAAAATAGAATCTCATCCAGTAACTTTACACATATTAAAGTGCTTTCAGTGATTAAAGACATTTGCAATAATTATGCACACTAAAATTTTTGTAAATATATTCTTTGTGCGTCATGCATTTAATGTATAATTCGTTCGTATTTTGAACTTATAAATAAATGTTATCTCTGTTATTACAAAGCATTAACAACGCGAATCCCAGACAATCCTGAACACCACACAATTATTCCATTTGTACAAGGTAAGATAATTGGTTTCTGGATTAGATTTATCTAACATTTAAAACTAATGGTATTACAAACACATATAGGCTACTCATTTTCGGAAGTTGGAGCTTAAATTTTTTGAAAAGTCTGTAAAACATGGAGAATGTATGTTTTGTACAGAAACATGTAGAATAGATCACACAAACGAAGATTGTTATATTTTGCAGTTCAAAAATTAGACCGTTGCGTATATATCCAATTACTGCTTATGTTGTAGCGTTGCAATTTTGCTTTTAAAAATTTCCCTGGTTAACTCAAATCCCTATTGCTTTAAAACGAAAATCTATTCGATAAATTAAATAGTCTATGCCTTGTTTTAGGTATCCGGTAATCTGTTAAATCCTTCAACATAATTAATAATAAATACGCTTTCTACAAATTTTCATTTTGAACTTATTTATTTCGAAACGACAAGTTTATGCTACAATTAAATAGTTTATATCCTGTTTAAGTACCCGTTATCTTGGTATACGTTATGACCGCGTATAATGATTTTCTCTATTGTTTCAATGTAAAGCCTTGTTGAAATAAGGTCGCACACTATCCGATAAAACCCGGATTTTCCAGTTTCAATCACGCTTCGATAAGCGAGGATTTGCAGTTCAAATTCGTGTTGTTTGAACCATTGTTGAATTTGATTCTTTAGCTTGTACGTCGATAATATTTTCTACATTATTCGTCACCGTATTTCAATGGCAATGCACGTTTGTTTTTTTTTCTGTTCGACAACTATAAGGTGCCTTGCGTGTATTGGTGAGTCTCCCCGCGCGTACCCATTCTAATCAGATTCTCTTTTTAGCTTTTTAGCTGGATGCCAAATGGGCTCTTTCTTTCTGTAGACCAACTGCTTTTGCCTGTAGACCAACTGCTTTTGTCCGTAGACCGCTGCTGCAGTTATGGTAGCAGGGTAAATGTATCTTGACGACCATGGCGTTTCTGTGCTGACTCAACCCCGACGGTTTGCAAGCTAAGTATCCAGATACCTACAGGAATGCAACTCGTTTTCCTTTGTGTGTGCCAATGGCATATTCGTATCAGCGATTGGTGTAGTTAATTATAGAACTATTGTTCGTTGCTGCTAATCGATATTATCGCTCTACAGGTGTGAGGTACCTTTGTTAAAAATGTTGGACAGACATACGCTTATTCTTTTATACTGATTGGTTTATTTTACAAACGGTACTATATACGATTTAAAATATGTCTGACAAAAGTTTTCACACGTTAATTCTTTCCTACTAATTAATTATTTTACAAAAAGTAAAAGATGAAATTTTAAAAACGCTTGACAAAAGCTCTCACATATTGATTTACTACTGATTAATTTTATTTTGTGTGAAATACGAGATGCGCACTTCCTATCTAAATTCCTAAATTGTCCGTACAATATAATTGTTTGCTGTGAAATAATTACACTTAATTTATTTTCTTTTTGCTTGTTTGTACAGCATGTTTGTTGTATAGAATCCTTTAATTATATTTATGTGTTAATAGATAATCGTGGGCGATGTGTTTATTTGTTTATTTTTGGTATATAGGCAAATCCCCCCACTCTCCGCGTTTGGTAGTTAGCCTGGTATTTACTTTTCTTCCGGCTACGTCTAGGTACGTAGCAATATTCATACATTAATGAGGAAAATATTACATAATAAAATATAAACTAAATTGAATGTTAAAACCAAAACTGAATAGAAATAAAAAGATCGTAGCTTTGAAAGGAGTATTTTCTATTCAGCAGGTAAAAGGCAAATTAAATGTTGCTTATTAATTGCAACAAATTTCCAATATCTTAGTTTAAACAGAAGATCTACAAAGTGCCTTAAAATCTAGTTAAACATGGTTAACTAGTACAAGAAAACTCGTACAAGTCAATCAGCTAACCTTTTAAAAATTTATAATTTACGAAACAGTTATTTACATTGGCCTACAATCAGTCCAGAAAAAATTTGGCAATTAAAACACACTCAAATAGATTAAAAATATAGAACCGAAATATTTTGCAATATGGGTCGATAATGGACTTTTGGTTTTCGGATTAATAAAATGCAAGACATCCAAAAGGAAATGAAACTACTATTTCATAAAGATTCCAAATTTTGTATACTGATACAGCTATGGTAGCCCGTATGGAACCCATATTACAATTGAGACAGAAAGGTCTCTTCCTGTTTTATTACAGGCCCGCTATTGCGAGTATTTTAAAAAATAAGGAGTGAAAAAAGTCCTGTACATACTTAAAAAAATTCTCCTGTATATATTATTTCTAAGGAACGTGTGATCTCGACGATAAATATCGAATTTGAATAAGAATATGTTAATGCTTTGGCGTTTGATGAAAACAAAATCAGTGCAATTGTTTAGGAACCATTTAGGTATAAATCATAGTGTAACGAAAACTCTTTTACACAAACAACAGTCCTTTTATTATCAACTGATTACACAAGCCTTTTTACAACTCGTAGCTACAGTGAAATTCTTTCAGCATTTACGACACTTTATTTCTAGCTAATTAACAGTACAAATATTATTTTCTTTAAGCTACTATGATTTATTCTTATTTACTTATGGAACACTATAATTAATTTATATCAAATAGGGTAATATATATTAACAGTATGTACCATTAATTTTTTTCATATCACGACTTTATAGCTCGAATAAAAACGTAAAATTATAATCAAAGCTATAAATTAGAACCAAACTTCAAAACCTCTTAACGGTAATTCATACCTTATCTAATTCTTCACGATTATTTTGCGAATGTACCAGAATATATAAATAACATCTAAGAAATTCTTATTGTAAGCTTAATAAAGCTCTTACATGTAAATACGTGCAACCTGTCAATGAAATCCATCAGAAAGTGTCGCGCCGCAGGGTAGCCATCTATCATTTGTTGTGCATAAATGCCTTGTTTAAATACTGCTGTATTATTATAGTCAAAGATTAAACGACGCCGCGATATACTGCCCCCCTCATGGCCCCTATTACCGCTGTTCTGTACCAGAACACTCTGTGAGCCGAACGTTGAAAGTCCTTGTGATGGAAACGACGAACGGAGCCATCTCTGCAGTTCCTGTAGTGATAGAGGTAGCATTAAACATCCTTCATAGCAGATGCCGTACCATTTGAATTGTAACTATACATCAAGGTCGGGATCCCAGCTTTCTGAAACAGTACCTCTAGTATATTTCACATATACTCACACACACACAAAACACGCACACAACACACACACACACATACACACACATACACACACACACACACACACACACACACACACACATCCGTCTGGCCCATCGAATCCACAACCTATCTTGGACATGGCCAGTTCCTTTTCTTTAAATTTCATTATTTAACCCTTACGGTTCACTAACGCCTTCCACAGAGACCGATAATTCGATTTACCAGAATACCGTTGCCAAGTCACCAAGGCGGCTTCGTGACGCAGTTGGTATGCGAGTGACTACTGTGCCAACAAGGTCCCAGGTTCGAATCCCGACACGGTCCGCTTGAAAATATTAGGCGAGCATTTTTCACAAGAATACGCCATCGTTCGGAGGTTCCGCGTATGAGTGTTGTCACGCACGTTTAAGATACCTGCCTTTTTTGGAACAGCAAAAGTTCGGAAAAATTCAAAATTTTCCATGTAAAAAACTCGCTTTTTTTAGCCAATGTAGTATCTTCAAGTGGAGCATTGGAAAATCAAATGTAGCGCTTAGTCACCAAGTAGTAGATGCCATTATTTCGATTCTTTGATTTTTAGCCGTATGGTTTTTCCAACCTCTGTTCATTGCCGCCAAGGTTGATGAAAATCACCAAATTTATTGTTAAACACCCGAGCAAGTCCTCGTGACTTATCAAGGTCCGTCGCTATGCAATGTGCCAGGAAGTATTCTTATACACGTAGAATCAAAACTTTAAATCTTTTCTGTGACCTCAAATTTCACTTTACCGGTGCCATCGTATGTAGCATGAACGCATTGTAGCTCAGTCCAAACTGTTTGTTCGTCTCACTGCTTGCCGTTCTTCAGCATTACCGGTGTCATCATCATTATCGCAGGTTTTCAACCGGTTAACGTGCATCACAATTGTTTTTCCTTTTGAAAGCTTATAAATCCGATATACCACATGGCTTTTCATTTTATAATTTCGCGAGTACCATCTCAATGTCTTTGAAACTATGACGACAGTACACATCTCCGATTGGGTTATATAGCCAAAAGTGGTTGTCTTCTAGAAAATAAAGTTCCTGCGTCTAGACGTCATATCTGGTCTTCATCAAATTGCTTGCGATTTGGATAGATGCCATGTATCTGCGCTTGAGCTTCTCGACGTAGCGCTCGTCAACGATGTTATTTCTTACACCCAAATACAAGGTCATATGACAAACGTATTTCGCGTTCCTGCATAGCACGTACAGATATTTGTCCAGTGCTCTCCTGAACCGAAGACCGATAAGCGAATAGAAGTAGATGTAAATATATCTCAGTCTCCTTGATGTTGAGAGACCATCTTGGAAAGATATTCACCCAAGGTGCGGTTCATCCTCAATACTATACCTTCAGATTGTAGGTACAATGAACATCCAAGTGCCCTATCATCACAACTTCTGTTCTTCCAGGTACGATAACGTCGTCCATCAGACACATTAGTACAAACACGTCGTCTGCTTCGTAAAACGGTACTTCCTTGTTCTCTCTCTCTCTCTCTCACTTTCTCTCTCTGGACCTCCTTTTTCATATCTACATGGAATTTATACTTCTCCAAGATAACTTCTTTGGTAATTTTCGCTATTAATACTTGATAGTCAAACATTTTGCTCCCCAGTTCAATTTTTATAACTATGAACATCACACTCGTGCCATTAAACAGTCCATATATGTAAATGCTGTCCGCACGTTTAGATTGTGTGATGCGGATGATGGTTCCAGGGTAGCATCCATGAAGGTAGACTTTCGCCCCTACCTGTCGACCGCTATTGGTTTTTTCGGCATCTATGGTTCTTTCTTGGACTGTTTACATTTGGACCGTATATCCTCAAACTCATCACAATTCCAACATCTTCGTCTTTTCCTCTTTGGTTGGTGTTCAGGAAGAATCCATTGAATCGCTTTTTCTACCGTACATTGACCCTGCTCTTCTACGGAGTATCTTGCTTTGCCACTACTACAACACGGAGCTTGCTTTGTCGCTTTAAATTTCAAAGCATGAGCTATCGCATCATCTGGGGTCCTTGGTCGAGCCAGCGGTAGTGTTTGCTGGATCCTCCGTCGCGTATCCTGTCAACAAGGGTCTGTACTGCTAGCTGTTCTACGAAGCAGTCCCTTGTTGTAGGGTAAGCTAGTCTCAACACGTGAGCAATGTTTGCTTCAAACTCTTGCAAATTTTCGTTGGTCTTTAGGTAACTGTTCTTTATTTGACTGTGGTACACTTGTTGCAAATAGGAGTCGTCGTACCTCATTTCCAGGCGTGACGTTAAAGCCTGTAGTTTCTTTGATATGGTGTGTTATGTTTGTTTGAAAAGTGTTCAAGGCCTCACCTCGTAACGCGACAATCGACGCAGTTGCCCATTCACCATCATGACAGCTTTAAATTGCTTGAAATATGTCTGCCAAGGTGACTTCCCATTAAATAAGGGCGGTTTTTGCTCCGACTCTGCGAACATCTCCATTTACTTGACATTCTTACATTCCCGAATGTGCTGTTGATCACCGGAATTAAGTAGCACTGCGTTTACACTCTTAGAAAATTATTCCGTTATCCATTCTCGGTACCTACTCTTCCAATTTCTGGCAAGTGCCTGTAAACCACCGGAAAATTTGGCTTCCAGATTTTAAAATTTCCTTTAGAAACACCTCTTGGAATTGTTTAACCACTTTTGTTGTCTTGTAGCTTCTTGTGTAAACTACTGTCTAAATAACTGTAGTTTTCTTGTAGATTTACGGCGTCTCAGTTAGTTTTTCTGCAAGATTCGCGACGGATAGTTCTTGTTTTGCTGCATTTTTATTTAAATTTGCAGAATGTTCTTCAATTTTTGCTGCCAGGTTTGCATAGTCTTGGACTTGTTTCTCTACGTGTTCTTGTAATTTTTCTGCAAAACTTTTCTGTAGTTTTGTGGAATTTTCCATCCGCAGAATTACCAGTCAAACTCTCCGCAACGCTTTACTTGAACACCTTGAAGAAGGAAATCATTTTGCTATATATTTTCTGTTTGACTTCGGGTTACTGGCATACAAATAGAAATCGGTGAATGTCTTTTTCATTACAATTCCCTTACGTGACACCTGTGCAACGAAAACACTTTTGCACAAACAACAGTTCTTATTATCAACTGATTACACAGGCTTCTTCAACAACTTGTAATTACAATAAATTGCTTAAAGCACTCACGACAATTTGTCTCCAGTTATCTCCTAACAATATAAATATTGACTTTTTTAATTACTAACTATAGAAACACTATTATTAATTTAAATCAAACCACTAGTCTCAATTTATATCACATGGGCAATTTATATTAACAGTATGCCACTAATTTATTTAATACTACGACTATATAGCTCGAATGAAGACGTTGTATTATAATAAAAGCCTTAAATTAAAACTGATTTTCAACACCCCTTAACGGCAATATGTACCTTATCAAATCGTTCTAGATTATTACGAGAATGTACCAGAAATATATAAATAACATCTAGAGATTTCCTACTGTAAAGTTAATAAAGCTTATAAATGCAAACTCTTGTAACCTGTCAGTCAAGTCCACCGGAAGTTTTCATTTCCTAGGGTGGCCATCAATCATCTTTTGTGTACAGATGCCTTGTTTACGTTCTTCTATATTATTCTGATGAAAGAAAGAGTAAGCGACGTTGCGTTAAAATAGTTTTCGATGGTGCTTCGTCTCCAAATAACGAACTTAGCTTTTTCTATACGTTGCTGTGATATTAAATCGTATCTAAAATCACAAAAAGTCATCACTGACAAATCAGGAGCCGAAATTTACATTTTTATTTACAGATACTATTTTGATAAATTTTGTTGAAACGAAACTGTTGGGTTTCAAATCGAATGTTAAAAAATGTTAAAATTGTCCAATTTTACGAAATTGACGATTGTAGAACGCTGGCAATGTACAAGATGTATAGGATTTCTGGAATTTTAGTGGTGATCCCCATATTTATGAATGTCATTTCATACTAGACTTTAATTACGTTATAAACCTGTTCGGTGCCTCTAGGTAATTATTTTATTTTGTATTATTCTTATAGGTTTTTGTGCACTAGCAATATTCTTATTTACGTTACTAACTAAATTTAGATAATGTATACCATTTGTTTGTTTCCAAAATAGCTTTTAGTAGTTTTACTGTATTCTCTATTGAACGCTATATCATGCATTATATGAAAAAAAAATTGCAATCGTTCTAAATAAAATCATTAGGTGTCCATTGCATGTTTCAATATTGCACAAAGTTGAAGTACTTTTAATCATCTTCATTTTTCTCTCTATAAGCGTAAGATCTCAAAATAGGAAAGTAGAATATAAGTGACAAACAAGATAAAAGAACTCGATGCCCTTGTAGTAGAAATTAATTAATACAATACAGACCATGATCTGTAATTACTTAGTATAATAGCCAGTGTCAGGATCAATAGCTATTGAACCTGGTAAATTCAAAGTTGCCTACACTAAGAAATAGATGACACTTTGAATTTGGGAAAATCTTTTTTAACAAATGTGGGAAAGGTAAGCATATACAAATTGGATGTTTTTCTAAAATTTCCAATAGATTATAAAATATAAATGTGTTTCCCAGTTTCCGGCTGACACGCTTGGCGAATTTAAAATATAGATAATATATAACCTAATATAAATACTATAATTAAGCAACTTAAGATTGCACGAAAAGAATTCATAATGATTATAGCATGAGCAATCTAAAAACTGTTATAACACTACTATACAAATTTCATCATGAAAAAGTTATAATTATGCTGACACAAATTTTAACAAAAAAACTTCTATTTAATTATAATGGATTTCTATACGTTAGCGCATGTATCAAAACAAGTTTTAAGTTGGTGGATGTACTTTTCTTTTATATGTATATCTTTGAATTCAAATTTCGACGTCATTATATTTTACAATCGAAAACAACATTTCATTTTTTTTTAAACCAACCTTATAAATTAGCTAATTTATATGCTTTTAATTTCTCTAGTTAAGAATCTGTCCATGAATGATTAATTAATTCCAGGGCTTAGCCCTAGATCTTTTTGCTGTTGCTTATAGTAGAAAATATCTATTATATAAAGGTATAATACCAATTGCAAGTCATTACTTTTGAAAGTAGGACACGAATTCTACTGCATTGATATTAATTAATAAACTTCAAACGGCCCTCTTTTTGGAAAGCTGCACCCAAAAATTTGGTTCAAAGAAAGGTGAAAATATTGTGAAAAGCTTATGTAGTCTACAGAATATTTGTTATTTTTAAATAACTTAAAAACTTCAATACACGGTAGCTGGGATGAGCAAACGAAGTTAAATATTGTGAGGTGTGTGTTGAAGGGTAGTGCCGAAATTTGGTTTGGACTAATTGAAAGTGAGTTGAGTTCGAGACTTCGAGATTAAGTTTTTTAAGCATTTTTAAAGCGATTTAGTCATGACAAGGGAGTTCTATGCGATCTACCAAACAACTTGATCCTCCTTTAGAGACAAACAAATTATAAAGTATTTAGCAGGTCAGCTCGAAACGGAAATAAGGCAATGCATAGTCTTACAAAATATTGTTGATAGAGATGTGCTTTTAGAATATCTTCAACGTTATGATGATATGGATCAACCAAGGAGAATGGAGATCAGGCCAAGGAGCCAGCCCATGAATACGTTTAGATTCCAGAGGTATAATGGACAGGAGAAGAATCAAGGCAGACCATTTGAAAGGGAGAATAGCCAAAGATGTAGTTTGAGTAGAGAAAAATGCCATAAAAGGAGATGGGGGAAGGAAGAATAGTGAATCCCGGACCATTAAGAATAGAACCGTTACCCAAGGAAGGGAAACTATGGCAAACGTACAGAGAAATGGCATTCATAGTAGCAACAAAAATAGAAGGACATATGCAGAGGTCATCCGGGAACGTCAAGTAAGCAGGATTTTTAGATACAGATTAAATCAAATGACGGAAATATAGGGATAATAAATATAAACTTGCGCGTGAATATATAAAACTTGAGTTGGAAAATGAAGAACAACTTAATAAAAAAATGATATACTACTGTTACCATTTCACTGGTTATATGCAAAACTAACTTAAATTAATTTTTTTTATATTAGTCAGTTATTTCGAACCCCATTATAATGAAAGAAAATCGACAGTCTTCCGACTAAGCTAGGAGTCTATTCCTCGGATAGAGCTTATGCGGAGTGGTCGTGAGTTTCACAACAAAAACATTGTCTACTTGACCGACTCTCAAATACAAAACAGAGGTGCAAAAGGGGTGCCACCAAGTCCTTGAATTTTTAAAACACGGGATTGCCCTAAGGTAGAACTTGGAAATCCTCAAGGGAAAAAAATCGTTTTTACTGCAAACGCAGGATCTGTAAAAAAAAATAGTGTTAATATAATAACAAAGGACGCAAGAGATGCACTCTTGCTACCTTGTACTATAAAGAAAAGAAGTAGCTATTAATACCAATAATTTAAGCATTACTATAAAGGAAAATTTAGAAAGAAAATTTAAAAGCGTTTTTAGTGTTTCTTTATCAAGTCACAGCTGAAAACTTTATTTTTATAAAAGGGTAGATATATATACTTTTACCTTTCTACTCAATTAACCCTACTTTTGGACTTACTTGTCCAAAATAAAGCAATTGTTCAATTAAATTATATGATAGTACTAGGTTATCATAAAGTAAGGGATATATTTTAAATCATTACAACTTTTTAATAAATTAAGTTAGTAACATAAAATAAACGAAATCTAGTTGCTTAATAAATGGGATTTTACCGTATCTATGAGAAACAAAAGCGTTGTCATAACAATTGTTGACACTAGTGTCAAAACGAAATTATTCAATTTGAAGTTTTATTTTGAAATTAAAACTCAAGTAAACGTTGAGTTCAAACGACTCAACTGTAATAACATGGATTTACAAACAAGAATTGGTTTAGTTCAGTGCTATTATGAATCCGGCAGAAATTACACCGCTGGATTACGAAGATTTCGCACTAGAATGGGTTTGAGAGCGGGACCCTGTCAAATGAAAGCGTACCGCATTTGATACAAAAATTTGAAAGAACAGGGTCTGTAACTGACTTACCAAGATCGGGAAGACCAATAATTAGTGATGTCCAAGTTGCAGAGGTTCTTCATGAAAATCAAGACATAGCCAGAAGCAATTCACTCGCAATCAGCAGTGCAAATGCGATATCCAAGCGATTGCAAATGCCGTATACCACGGTTTGGAAAATTTTACGCAAAATTCTAAACATGTATCCATATAAACTGAAAATGCTGTTTGAATTAAAGGACGCAGATTTGGCTACTAGGTACGATTTTTCTTTGCGAGTAATGGCTCAGATGGAAATTGAACCCGAATGGTTATCCCGTATTTTATGGACAGATGAGGCACATTTTACTCTGAATGGTGGAGTCAATACTCAAAACTGTAGAATCTGGTCTGCAGAAAATCCGCAACAAATCGTTCAAAAAGGTCTTCATGACAAGAAAGTCACCGTTTGGTGCGGTTTTACAGCTGATTTTATTATTGGTCCGTATTTCTACGAGGAAATGCAGAATGGACAAGCCGTATCTGTAACTGTAAATGGTGAACGATACTTGCAAATGTTACAAAATTATGTTATTCCACAGCTGCAAAACGAGCACTACGGAATTGAAAACATCATTTTTATGCAGGATGGTGGATGGAGCACCCCCGCACATTTTTCGACCAGTCAAAGAATTGTTAACCAACGTTTTTCAAGATCGCGTGTTAAGCAGACATTTCGTAAATTCATGGCCACCAAGATCACCTGATCTAAACCCAGCGGATTACTGGCTGTGGGGTTATTTAAAAAGTTTAGTGTTTAGAAGACGACCAACTACGCTACAAGAATTAAAAGACAGTATTACGGAGCAAATTGGTACAATTCAACCAGAAATGTTACGAAATGCTGTGTACAATTTGGAGGTAAGGATGGTGATCTTACAACAACAAAATGGAGGTCATATTGAGCAATTGCCGTAACCTGTTTTGGGCATACTAAATCCCATTTCATAAGCAATTAGATTTCATTTATTTCTTGTTATTAACTTAATTTGTTAAAAAGTTATCATAATTTAAAATATATCCCTTACTTTATGATAACCTTATACTTTAATTAAATTTAACTTTCTTTGTGATAAGAATTTATATACAAAATATACATAAGAAATGTGGTATAATCCTTTAGACGCAGAGATTTGAATATGAAAATCATGATCGTCTCTACTATGAATCAAAATGTTAATAATGTATTAAACATGACCGTGAAGTTTTTAAATTAAATACCCAAAATACACAGATCTGTTACCTTGGTTTACAAATATGCATTAAATATTTGATGTTAACCAAAATTAGTTTTCAGAATTACTTCGAGTGTTACGGAACTCGAAAGTTATACTCTACTGGAATAAATAAAAAGCTTCATAATTTTAATTATTTGCATTTATATCTAAAATAAGCAATCATTTGCACTATAATGAAATCCAAACAATGAGAGATCTCACGGTTTTATAAAACAAAACTTATAGAATGCTACCATTTTAGTTATAAGTATCCGCTTGGTTGTCTTATTACTCGAGACAGCTGGCATCAGCTCAGGTATCTATGTTAGCGCTTACCTTAGCAACAAGTGAACGTTGTGTCTTCATTGTAACAAATACCTTATCGTAGCCACACGTGCAATCCTGCGATTCTTAGACCAACAAGTAACGTCAGCGAACTTCTACATCTGCATTTTCAAGGCGTAAATTTGAGTTTCTCCTTCTAAAGTAATGATGAGTCATGTTATAACGACGTATTATACTGGACCACCATAGGAAACCATCCCCATAAATTTACTGTACGATCTATTGAAGTAAATCTAAATATAATACCAATCTATAAAACGAGTTATACCAAGTGCCTCATTTTCGAATCTTCTTTAACTTTGTGAATTTGAATAAAAATAAAACGTGGTAATTTACTGAGATTAAATCTGGGGTTAAAAATTTGTTAACCTGTTGAGATTAAAAATGGATAACATATTGAGTTTAAATTTGCTAACATACTGAATTTAAATTCGTTAAAATATTGAGCGCATTATTAGAAACAAAACAGAAATCAAATGCATTTTGCACTCGATTATGCCGCCACGCTTATTGCCACACGTAGATTGCTGGCACGGACCTTGTTGGTCTCCAAGGTGCTTGTAACTCTACAAGTGGTCGAACCAGACTGATCCTTCGGTTAACGGGATGCGCACAACACATAAAAATCGCCTGACATTTGAAAGGCAATTTTAATGATCAACGTTTACAAATAGAGACTATACCAGTATTATTAAGTAATATATGTCTTGTGATTGGACTAAACGGTCCTGATCTGAACATTTATTAACGTTGCAAACTTAATTGTTTATTTAAATAAACAATGCATTGTATTTTATAATAAAATTTATAAGCTTTCATAATTTCAAAAAAATTGTTACACTACCTATAATAAAATTGCAAGTAGAATGTAAAGAGATAAAATTACTGGTAGATACAGGAGCTAAAGTTATCCCTATTAAGAGAAATAATTTAGTACCGCCGAATAATAAGAAGTTTGCAGTTATTAAGAATATCATAATTTTGAAAGTTAAGTTTGAAAAGATGGAGCTTGAGCAAGAGTTTTTAATAGTGCGAGGACTAAGAATTGATGCTATTCTGGGAATGGATTTTATAAGTAAGATGAAAAGTATAATAGATACCGAGAATAAGGTAATAATTATGGGAGATAGGATTAAGTGGGACGAAAAAGTCTATATAGAAGTACAAGGCGATTGTATGTATTTGAATCAATTTGAGCAGGGCATGGAAGGTGAAGCAGATAGAAGTTTAAGTATTAAGTGCCCTGGTAAAGTTAGAAGAAAAGTTGTATCGTTTTTAGAGAAAAACTCAGAATTATTGGAAACTGCAGAAGATGATGTTGAAAATAGATGAAACTGATGAAAATAGTATAACTGCAGGTGTTGAAAAGAAAATAAAGGAACTTTCTGTGAATGCAGGCTCTTAAAAATAAAATAAATAAACGTAGTAAAATATTAAACAATGATGATATAGTTTGGAAAGTAGAATTTAATAGTTTGTCTGGGATAATAACGATTAGAGAATCAAATTATTATGCAAAATGGCGTATATATAAATTTGGAGGAGTAGCGTTTGGTTTGTCAAAACATTCTTCAAATATGCAGGTGTAAGAAGAAATTGGAAGCGTTGGAAAAAGAAAGAAATCGTTGGAGTGAGTTAGGATGAGAGAATTGAGAGTATCAAAGTAAACCAATTTGAAAGAGAATTAGAGAAGGAAGCAAGAATTGCTGTTGAATGTTCAGGTGAAGTTAAGGATGAAGTAGAATTGTTGCTGATATAAATATTCTGATTTGCTAAATCGAGAGTCAAGGATGGTCATGAATTATGAGCACAAGTTAGAAGTCACGAATACTGAACCATTTAAAACCAAAATTTATCCAATACCTGTAGTATACAGAGAAATAGTCAAGAATGAAATAGAAAAGATATTGAGTGCTGGTATCATAGAAAGATCAAACATACATTTTGTAAATCCTTTAGTTGTGGTACAAAATACGATGGTTGTATTAAATTATGTTTGGATGCGAGAAAAATTAATCATCGTACAAAATCAAAATATAGTTGTCCACTATCAATGGACAGTATTTTGGCAAAAATAGGCTATAAGAAGGTCTTTTCGAAAAGTTGTCGCATTTGGTGTATCTACCGCGGCCCTAGTTAAGGCTATGGGACCATACGAGGAGTTCTGTATCCACTACGTAGACTATATTCTGATATCCAGTGAAAATATTCCAAAGCACTTGTGCATATAGAGAGAATTTTACTCGAATTGAATCTTGCATGTTTAAAATAAAATCTAGAAAAATGTGAATTTTTTCAGCACCAAGTGAACTTTTGGGATATCAAATTAGTAAATAAGGCACTTTTATCACCAAAGATCACCCGTTTGAAATTCCGGAATATCCCATACCTAGAAATATTAGAATATTAACAGCTTTTTTGGGAGTGATGAACTTTTTAGTTTGTTTCGTTCTTCTCTCAAAAAGCAGTTCCATTATTTGGGTTATTGTAGAAAGGAGTTGGATGGTCATGGGACGAGGTGCACGAGCAAGCATCTTAAGTTTAATTGAGCAATTTTATCATCAAGTTATATTGAGACACCCGGATTTCTTCATAGAATTTATTCTACGTACAGACGCCTCCGATTGCGCCTTAGCAGCAGAATCATACCAAGTTCAAGAGGGGTTGGTGATGCCCATCCCATTTATATCGAGGACGCTAAAAGTCATGCATTGAACTACACTATTAGTGAAAAGGAGATGGTTGCGGTGGTATTCGCTGTGACTAAATTAGAATACTACCTCATAGGCAGACACTTCATTGTAGAAACAGACCATTCGGCCTTATGTTCATTGCTCAATTCGAGATTTACAAACAACAAAGTATATAGGTGGAGTCTTCTGTTGCAAGATTACGATTTTGAGATTTGATATGTAAAAGGAAAAGATAATGTGGTTGCTAACGCCGTATGTCATAAGAAGGAGAAAAACAACATAATGTAACGGGCTACTACTACCGCGTTTCTTTAATTTAAAACAAGTAATAATAAAGGTCTTTATTACTCACTGTTCACAAGTCTAATTAACAGTATATGCCTTATTCATATATGTTTTCAGTCCACCTAACAATGAAGCACTATTACACTAATGAATTTACAAGCACTAATTTCTTCTTAAACTAACTTCTTTACCATAGGTCCATTAATAACACTAACACAACTATTTGTTTATACACTTCTATTTATTTATGTATACTACAAGCTACATGTACATTAGACACAGCATATAACATTTATGTATACCTCTAAAAGCTCAAACTACTATTACTTTACAACGTTTAATTTATATTAGACATTCTAGTATAGACTGACCCCTGCATTTCTTAGCGGCCTTATATTTACTCTGAGTTAAAGATATGATTCATCCTCTGGTACTTACTAGAAGCTTCCCGGTCCATGCGAGAATGAACAGTGCTGGCGGCGTTTTGTGTGTTTGATTGCTAGAAGCATTCTAGAATCCTGGAAACTATGCAGACCCTACAACGCTTGTGTGTTTGACGGCTTGCCTAATAGTAGCTCGCAACAATAAAAACAGAAGACATTTTCATTGCAATGCACAATCTAGGGCATGATGGTACGGTGTATACACATGAGAAGATCTTGGAGATACAAGAAAATAGTGAGAATATTCTGTCACTAAAAGAAAATGTGAGGGAGAGTTCAAATTATAAGGGTTTAGAGATGATTGAGAGCTTTCTCATAAAACGTCTGAATGAGGGAGAGTTATATGTGTTGGATGGGACACATACTAGGTGAATCATTTCAGATTTGCATGTTAAGCACGGGCGTATCGGAATTAGAAAATTATGCTTACTGTTTCAGGAAAATTTTTACGCGAATCGAGATTTGAGGATCATCAAGGAGGTGATCAGTGTGTGTCATTTATGTATACTGGGAAAGTATAAAAACTATACTAGTGAAAACATAATAAAGAGTATTCAGGTAGATAATTCTTTAGACTTGATAGCTATACTGTCTAAACAATTTGGTACCTAGTAGAAAACGAAACAAGCACATTTTGGTCATAGTTGATCTCTTCTCAAAATATACGAGATTGTTTCCTACAAAGGATTGTAGCACTATAGGTACCATAGAAAAATTGGAACAATTTCTGCAGGAAGTGGGAAATTTCAAAAAAATTTTAGATGACAATGCCACATACTTCAACAACACAAGATTAATCTCTCATTGAGAAGATAAAAGATAGGGACCGTCTTCTGCAGCATCTGGCATTCGCCAACCAATCCAGCGGAGAGATTTATACAAAGATGATGTCATTTAAAGATCACAGAAGTTGGGAAAATAATCTGGCCAAAGTGGAGAAATACATCAATCATACGCCTCATACGGTTATTGAGGAATCTTCTTTTACATTAATGAGAAACATTCACCCGGAAAAACCATGGGATGTTCAGCCTCAAGATGAAGACTTTGAAATTAGATTAAATACAACCCTAAGGAGGTTACAGGAAAGGGCGCAAAACTATGTGCAAGATGAATCAAAGTGTGAAAAAGAGAACGAAGTACAAAGTTGAAGACAAAGTGGTCATTAAAAATTTGAGAATGGGAGGGAAACATTTGTAGACTTGTGCAAAGTTACAACTGCCATATGTGGGTCTATATGTGATTGAGAGAGTGATGGGGGATACTACCTATGTGCCGAGAGAGGTGGACTCCGATCAGATAAGAAGAAAATTCCACACACATTTAATTTATCCGTATAATGAAGAGTAGTTGAAAGATGTATGATTTGAAACTTAGGTAAGTAGGCTACATAGGGAAAATCTAGACCATAATTTTTTCAACGTTAGTAGTATAGCCGACTAGTTGCTGGGACAACTTTATGATAGTTTTCTACCTCATATTTTCCAAGATTATGATAGTTTAGAAAACAATATACTATAATAGGATGAGTTATGTGTGATAGTGAAGAGAATTCTGTATGAGATGAAACTTGATGAGATCGTGTGTAAATATGAATAAGTGGGAAATATAGGACGAAAATGTTAGATCATAGATGATATTAGTATAGAGTTAAGAAAGTTTAGTTAAATATAAGATAGAAATAGGCGGATTGTTAAAAGGAGAAAAGCCCTAGTATGAAGAGGTTATGCGTGTGTATTATAAAACTTATAGAACTAGTATTTTCGTAATCTTCTTTGGGAATTAAACCACTCATAGTTTTTTAAATCATCTTTATTTACGTTTCGATCCTTGACCTAGGATCGTTGTCAAAATAATAAAAACTTCAAGTTTGACATTTATGACATAAACTGAAGGTGACTTTGATTTATTGGAGTTCGATGGTTTGAGTACATTAGGTAAAAATTTTAAAGTTTAAAAGAATGATTGTCTTCAATTTGTGTTGCGGCCTGGGACCGACTTTTTAGGTAGCCAGTACGCCTAACGTGAAATCAATTGATTAATCTTTATTGGTAATTTCAAATAAATTCAATAATTTGAAGTTTGGAAAATATTTTTTAACATGTTTCTATTTATACGGTTGAGAGGATGGTTATTAAAGAAGTGTGTGATTAAGTTACCGTAAGGATTAAGCATCCGGGGGCTACTATTATGCCTATTGTTAGTAATTAATTGTTGTATGTATAAATAGAAATTAATTAGATTTAATTAGAAGGAACATTTAAGCGAATATGCATAATTTTGTAAGATATTTAATACTGTTAATTGGATCAGCGCTTTTTAGATTTTGCAACTATTACTGTTATAATTTTTCGTTTGTAACTGATATTTGAGTGTTTGTATTTTTTGTAAGGATATTTAGCAAGAAGTTTCTGGCCAGAGTTCAAAACACTTTGACTTTTTAAATAGACTATCTGTCAAGGATTTTTTTGGCCAAGCAAAGCTTACAATTGTGGAAGTAAAAGCCAGGTACACTATCTACTAGATAAGAGATTAGTTCTATAAATTGTAAGCAACATTGGTTGAGGAAGATTTTGATAATTAAGTGAATAAGTGCTTGTTAGGAATAATTTTATATTTGGAAGAAACTATGCTCTAAATGTTCTTGCGTTTTGCTAGATACGGTATTATACAGTAACCATGATGCCTTCGTATCACGTCAATAGATATATATATATATATATATATATATATATATATATATATATAAATATATGCGTTGCTGTTAGAATGCCTGGCTTTGGCGTCGCTAAAAGTGCGTGATACAAGTACAGCAAATTATAAAATTTGTAATTACTGACTTACCTTCCATATTCTTCTTTGCCTGGCTAGCTCAACGGAAGTAATGGATTTACAAAATGAAATCAAACACAGTAATATCATAAAGCATCTATGAAGTCAAAATATTGTCTCTTATACAAAAGAATATAAGAGACAATATTTTGACTTCATAGATGCTTTATGATATTACTGTTTTTGATTTCATTTTGTAAATCCATTACTTCCGTTGAGCTAGCCAGGCGAAGAAGAATATGGAAGGTAAGTCAGTAATTACAAATTTTATAATTTGCTGTACTTGTATCACAGCGCACTTTTAGCGACGCCAAAGCCAGGCATTCTAACAGCAACGCATATATTTATATATATATATATATATATCTATTGACGTGATAAGGGGTCACGAGAGGCAAAAATTCATGGTTACACCCTGTATAATACCAGCTTACTTTTTCTAAGCAAAAACGCAAGTCCGTGCATATAAATACACCCTGTACAATAAGCGTATTGTAAATACATAGCCATTAATGTGTATAAAAACACGATTTTAGTTAAAGCAAAACACAATTCCCGTGTATTTAAAAGCCCCATATATATATATATATATATATATATATATATATATATATCGATAATAAAGTCGTGTAAGCAGTATAAGTAAAAATAATTCATCGTTAAGAAATAGTATAAAAACGCATTAATGTGAACCTTATGTTTTATAAAAGCCAATCAATTTCAAACGTAAATACACAGACATTAATTATTATAAAAATTACATTTCCCGTTACATAATTTGACGTAGAAATCATATCAATTTTTTTTAGAAACTAACGCTATAATCTTTATAATCTTAACTTTGTGTATTAAAACACGTTTTATCGTGAAAGCAAGAATTTTCTATAAAAATGCAACTCCCTTGCATTATAAAGTAAGTAAAGCTTCAAATTAATCATATTAATTGACTCTGTGTAACATAAAGTCAATTTTAAATAAAGAATTATCTGTAATATACGAAATTAAGAAGGATTTTTCGGGAGAATACTTCAGTTATTACGAAATATGGTATAAACTCATTAATAAAAAAAACATTTATTATACCAAGTCACTGGAACATTAAAAAAACACATAAACCAGAGAAGAATTAATTTCATTATATATCACATTACTACATGATAGAATGCAACGCCACGATAACCTTATATAGTAGAGAAATTTAGTAACAGAGTTAAATAGGTTTAAAGGTAATTCGGAGATTTATGCTATTCAGAATGACTTAAATAATAGTGTGATTGAAACTATTGGAAAGTTTTATGGGGATGGCAAAATAAATCACAAAAGTTTTCTGATAGGGTTGAAAGCAGTAATAAAAAATATTCCTAGTGAGAGGGAGAAATTAAATTTGGTGCGGGCAGTCATGAAGGGTAATTTGATATTACAAGAATTTGATTTTGAAATACAATATATTGAGGGTAGGAGAAACATTGGGGCAGATACTTTGAGTAGAAGCATGTTTCCTCAATGTAGAAAATCAAATGAGGTAATAACTGCTTTGCACCAGCTAAAAAACAATACATCAATTTATTCACTTCAAGCTATTGTGGCCATGCAATGGAAAAGTTACTTAATTGAAGACATAAAAAGAGAGATCCAAGAAAATGACGATTTTAAAGGGTTTTCTGTCCGAAATGATTTGCTAATTAAAACTATTAGTGCCATAGATGTGTACTAGGTGCTGATTATAGGTATGCGAATTATTAGATCTGCATCAGAAATATGGTCATATAGGAGTTCGTAAACTCTATTCGATTTTTTGTGAGTGTTTTTATGTTAATCAATTTATTACCTGTAAAGAAGGTAATAAGGAATTATCGCCTATATACCTTAGGTAAGTATAAAAATCATGTCAATAAGGATGTTATACAATCGATTATCGTCAATGCACCCCTAGATATGATCGCAATTGATTTTTTAAGCAATTTAATCACAAGCGAAGAGGGATTTTCTCACATTCTAGTAATTGTAGATATATTCTCAAAGTACAGTTAACTGTAGCCTACAAAACGCTGTAACACTGATACAACCAAAAGGAGTATTGAAAGGTTTATAGAAGAATTTGGCGATGTTAGAAAAATTTTAACTGACAACGCTACTTACTTTAATAATATGCAATTTAAAGCACATAAAAATAAGAGAAACCCTGCTGTTATATTTTGTAGTAAACGCCACCTCCAAGGTGACTTATGCTTGAACGTAGCTAGAGCAAGATTAAACTAAAAGACAGATAAATACAGAGAGAAGATGAACTCTAAAATAAAATAGACAGTTAAATTTGAACCAGTGGACAAGATAGTTAACGGAGCCCTCGTGTGGGCGATAGGTAGCAAGGAGAGTGTGTCAAACTCCAATTACCATTTATAGGTCTGTATGTAGTTCAAGGGGTGCTTGGAGGTAGTACTATTACGAAATGTTTATTTTAATTCGTGGAGTAAATGAGGAGAAATTGTATTGGCGCAGACAATTAGAATCAATTATTTTGGTCTAGGATTTTGGTATTTCTATAATGTTATTCCATCATAGTGATATACTCTAAGGTTATTGAAAGTTATTTGTAGTAGGTTGCAGAGTGAGCACTCACTATGTAAATACTGTCAATAAGGTTCAATTTATAAAAGTAAGGAAACTGTTTTTTTTTTGGGTTCTTATTGTTAGTAAAAGAAGATGGGCACTCGCCTCGTGCTTGCGAATATTAATCGAAATCTATTACATGGATATCAATCCCATCAACACATTAGATGTGCTGATTGAATTTTTGTAGACTAGTCGTAGAATTGCTAGAATAATATTTTACCAGCGCTGCTGAATTTAAAATAAATAAAGATGCGTTGTAGTTAACCCACATAGGGGTAAGTAGAACTTAATTATTCACCTTTTATGTATAAGGATCTAGGGAGCGGAGCTTGAAATTGATATTCCTCTGTCAATGCTATAAAATTTACGACCAGAGTAGTTCAGTTTATAAACCAGGATCATTATTAGTCACGAGGTGCTACAATAACATCGCACCCTCTTGTGAGTTAGTCTTCAACCACTCTTGTTGGTACAGTCGATATTTTCTGTACTTTATCGAGACACTGAATGTTTGCGCGGTACTTTCTCTGTGTTATCGGTTAGATTTTCTAGGGCCACAACTGTACGTAACAATTTTAAGCTATCGGCAGACATTAATGAAACTGCAATCTGGAGTAATGACAAGATAGTGGAATAAGGTCTCCGAACAGTTTTTGGAGAGCAAATCGCTGTTTAGGAAATCACTGCGGTAAAGAACTATATAAAACTAATATTGATTAGAAATCGTAAACGTATATTTAAACTTTCATATTCCAAGCCTATTTTAATTAGACTTTAAGTGTAATTCGTCTATTCCTTCTATAAAGACTATCACGTTCTCTATATTTTAGTTCGCAATAATAGTTTTAATTTTGTGACGGCGAAAAGAAAAGCTGCTTTTTATTTCGTTTCTTAAAACTAAATATTTCCGAATATGAGGTAATGAAATGTTATTCAAACTTCGTTCAACTGCAGGCTATTTATAGTCTATATTCGTCACTCGGAAAGAACGCAATCTGTCACCACTAACTTCAATATTCCTCAGTTGATCTTATATCTCCTTACGCAGTCTAATAAACATCCTATATTTTATTTTATACCGTCTCAAATATATATTCCACACAACCATACTGTTATGTAGATCAATAAACGGATCCGAGTCTATTTAGTAATGAATTAAGCCATAAGATGTGTTTTACTAATTGATATGTTTGTTTTCCGCGCGTATTAAAATTGCAAAAGAAATCTGAATTGTTCAAAAGCTTGACTCGCAAACATTAAACCATCACTTGTTACTAGAAATTAGAGATAGTGTACCTTTGCTAATGTAATTGAACAAAGTTGGAACGTCTTTCAGATTAATAAAAATAAATTGCTCTCGCTTGTTCTTGTTAATTGATAAAAGTTTCTTAGTGACACTTACACCAGGGATTATATGACAAATTAAGTTTCGAACTTATCAGAGAGTATATCGTCCAAGTTTTGGATGTAAGCATTGGTAAAACTTTGTCTTTGTTCAGTATAGTAACGTTTTATTATGGTCTATTAGAATACTTTAATGAAACTTTAAAATACCCGTAGTAAAACTGAAGCTTTGATCTTACATCCTACGGAATGGATCAAGAAGTTTACAAGATGCTTGCATTAAGGTAGCGAAGAGAAACCCCTGCGATCCTAGAGGGAACAGATCTACATCAGGATGAAACCCTACCACGCAAGTCTCTGTTCTCTTTCCTACCAGCTATAAAAGGATTTATGTCCTAAACCATAAAACCTTCGTGTGGAATTTGTAAACCCCATTTGAGTTAGTCCAGTGTTTAGTCAATACTAGTAATTACCAGTATTCTTACCTAGTTATTACTACTAATTATTGGCAAAGTTCGATGCAGAATTTGTTGTCTTACAAGCGGCGCCCAACGACTGTTGGTTTATATTTGGTGGTTTGGCGATAAGACTAGAAACTTAAATTGATATTGTTTAACAATAATTATCATAAATATTTTAATTGTGAACAAATTTTGGTATCTGCATAGCTTTCACTGGTCTTTGAAATTGCATATTGATAGATTAGATAAAGGTGAACTAGAATACGAACTACTAGTTCGTGGTATACAAGAACCAGATTTAAATTAGATGACCTCCGTAAGTGTTTAACAGGCTACCTAGTACTGGAAAAAGTGGTTCGTACACACGTTCATTTAGTGCACCAGATGTGGAAAGTGAAATTTTGATTTGTGAAAGTCAATTCAAAACATCGTCAGATTAAACAAAATAGAAGTTAAATTTTCATATTTGGTTGGTAGGTTTGATTGCATTGGTACGGAAGGGAATCAGTTATTAAATTATGTTTAAATCTACTGAAACAAGCAATGAATTTAGTAACGACTTTCGTACATACAAAATTTATTTCTAATTTGATAGATATACCAACAGATTCACATGAGGAAGCGTTAAATATAAACACTGCTGTAGGTCGGTTGATAAGGCTATCGGAATAAGCAGCGATTATTTCACCTTGTCCTTCGATATGCGCTGGTCGTAGCATATGTGTAGCATGCCGTGAGGATACTGGGGACTGTAAAACCAATAAACTCAGCCTTTTTATGAAAGGAGTTTCTTTTGACACACTGCATTTATTTATTAATATGAAAAAACTATTTACACAAAGAAATAAGACATTTTGTAAATGTAGCAGGAACGTCCTACCACACTGAAAGTTGAACAAGAACTGTTACTGGACTTTGACGGAACCGTCCCAAGACAAGACTACCGATCATGAACGGAGGAAACATTTGCACTCATAGGCGTACCATAGAATGCGTAGAAAGTTATACAAATTAAGCTAATATAAATTAATAAACTAATAAACGCTTTAACAACTGCTATTGATCTCATATCCCATTCAGTCAGCTTAATGACCACAATTCCTTTACCCATAACCCTGAAAGTGGTAATTTGCATAATGCGTGTGCAACCAACAGATACGTCAATATTCCTGTTTATAAGTGGCAAACTAAATTTTGTGGTAGCCCTGCTGAAAGCTTTAATGCATTCTTAGAAGAAATTGAATATTGTCGTAGTAGGTATATTAATTAAATTCAATTCTTTTCGTCGTCAAGAGACTTATTCTCCAACGTATTAATGTATTAAGAGTTTATAATTTGTAAAAAAATCTGCAGTTGATTAAGATAGTCTAGTAGAGTTAATGAAAGATAAATTTGTTCCACCGCCAGATACTTTATGGAATCAAATTTTACCACCTACTCAAAGTGCTACAAAATCAATCGCGTTATATGTAGCAATTATGACGTATTTGTTTGATAAAATGGTTAGTTGCAGAAAATTAACGGATGTAAGTACCAAGAAAGAACATTTACCGTTTTTTTCTTCAAAAAACGTTTCTGTCATAATTAGAAATTTACCGCTCTTTCCACCTACTGCAAAGTTTGTTCGGTGTTGGCGATCAGAGATCAAGTACTTAAAAATTGTCAATGGCCTAAAAAGATTTTTAAATGGTTTGGTTGTTCTAAAACAGGCTTTACAAAACAATATACTTGGATTGCAAACATAAATCAAATAGCTTAACAGCTCAGAACACTGCTAATAATTCGAAAAGCAGTGTAAAGAGACAGTGACAAGCGGTCGGCGTGTGTCTTGTCTGTCTGCGATCGCACAGTTACCTGTTAAACCTGTTCTTGATTTTATGCTGGTCCAAGTGCAAGAACTGCAAGGCAAGAAAGTGATTGCTTGGTCCTTATAAAATTGGAAATAGAATTGGTACAACCTTATATGAGTTAGAAGATGGTGGTAGGTCCAATGGACTTCATCATGTTAAAGATTTGAAATTGCACTTTCGTTACTATAATGATGACTAGTCGACTTAAATTGA
This sequence comes from Platerodrilus igneus, assembly GCA_036346225.1. Classification (NCBI taxonomy): domain Eukaryota; kingdom Metazoa; phylum Arthropoda; class Insecta; order Coleoptera; family Lycidae; genus Platerodrilus; species Platerodrilus igneus. The sequence continues at coordinate 2,394,824 of JARFIW010001112.1, read as the reverse complement.
TGAATATGGGCATAATCAGAAAGAAGCAGGTTTCTTTATGATATGGGAGGAGATGTGGTGTGCTACAGGTTAGTTTTATTTCAAATTCTACTCGTATCCGTATCAATTATCCAAATATTTGCAGTTATATATATAAACAAAAGTCGTAGATTTTATTACTTTTATCACTTAATAAGTCGTTTATTAAAAAGGATTTCAAGTGCTAGTTGGCAAACGTGAATTATTTTAGAGGTCTTTTTTTTAAATAATAGCTACAGTATTTATGCTTTGCGCGATATTCCGTATAATCGAAGTTGTTTATGGAATTAGAGCAATCTACTTCGAGAATGTTAATTGTTATAGGTAATTTTGAATTTTCTACCTTTGATTTTTCACAACCAGCCAACCTCGTGGTATCGCGCATGGTTGGTGAGGCCTTTGCAGTTCGGCTATTGTGTTGAAAGGTTGTAGTAGAAACGTAGTTCCACGTACTTTTTAGGACGGATTTGAGGCTTTTCCGATATAGGATTATAATAGTTGGGACTTCAACACGAGCTTCATGGGTGTTGTATCGAAAGACCGTCTGTTTTGTAAAGTAATCGTTGGAAACTTTTTCCATCCGCATGTTGGGGATCTTGCAAATCTACGTATGACCGCCATTTATGCAACCGCACTTGCAGGAACCTCTTCTGCAGCATTATTGCAATTCCTGCACTTACTTAACCGATCCCAGCTACTATCCGGAAAAGGTTTCACGTTCAAATTAAAAGTTCAAGACAATCTGATGGTGCTTGTAATAAATTCAGAACATTTGCTAAATTATTCAACGCAATTCCATTCCGTTCATGCGGATCCAGGTAAAGAGCACCCAAAACATCGTTGACTAGATCCTATAGGCGTTATCAGAATTACATATTTGTTTTGGTTAGGTTTTACTTTTGGTTGCAATTTGTGCTAATTATAAATGCGTATTCAGTACACAAATACTGAATGCAAATATTATTTAAGTTTAAGCGTACGCTAGTTGGTTATCCATAGATAAGGTAAAGCAAAACAATTTTGTTTTATTATAATATTTTAGTTTTATATGATCATAATCATTGGGTCTTCGGTCCTGAAACTGGTTAGACGCGTACCATTATTGTTTCCTATTCTGACTAACCTATAGATTTCCCCGAAATTTGCGCAGTCTGCATCTATCACTATCTGATCTAGGTCTACATCCACCTCTTTTTTCCTATCTCTGCTTGTCATATATCCCATACTATTCTCCAAAAATGCCTTAGAACGTATTCTGCCCTTCTATTTCTCATATTTTTTCCCCAAAGATATCCTTGCTCCCTTACTGTTTCTATAACCTATTTGTTATTACCTTTGTCTGTCCGTCCTCATACATCTGAAGCACGGCATTTCAAGGGCTGCTATTCTTCTGTCTGCTTTTCAGACTGCTCGTATTTCGTAGGAATACCGTCTGTGCTGTGCTCCACACATACGCTTTCAACAACTTTTTGTTCTGTTTGTTGTCTTTCATCATAGGCGCCGTTCTTTCTTGTTAGATGCAGTTCGGTCCCCTTCTATTGTTTTACAATTATATACCCTATTTCTCCGACATTCAGTGGTTGCGAAGGGGGATAAGCAGCCTGTGGCTGTCAAGTTTCCCCAGCACTTGAACATTTACTGATTTAATATTTTTCCAATATATCTTTTCGCACAGTCAACATTAGTTGCAGATATTTCACAACAAACAACTAGTTGTTTATAATAATCATCAGATTTATCTGCGCTTATTGTTTCGTCATTGGGTTTCCAGTCTCAAAACTGGTTGGACATGTACCTGCACTTATTTATTTTCTAAACTAACCTACATAGTTCCCTGAAATTCTCACACAGCAAAACAGCTCGGTTCCCCTTATATTGTTTTCTAATATTATCCCCTATTTCACCGAGATTAATTGAAGCGGGTTAAGCAACCTGTGGCTGCCAAGATCCCCAACACTTAGACATTTGCCGAAATAATAGTTTTCCAGTAAAAGCTTTCACGCAATTACCATAATTCGAGAATATTGCCCATACAATGCTTGTAGTTGCTTATAATAAATATCATGTTTAAGTGCAGTTACTTTCTTCGTCATTAATTTATCCATCTTGGGACTAGTTGGACGCGTACCTCCATTGATTTCTATTCTGAGCTAGCCTACACATTTCCCTGAAACTCCTACAGCCTACATCTTTCACTATCTGTGTGCAGTAGTCTAACCTAGGTCTACCTCTTCTTCTCTTTTTTCCTATCTCTGCTTCTAGTATATTCCGCACTATTCCCTCATGCCGTAGTATGTGTCCTATCATCCTATCTCTCCTATTTTATACCGTTTTCCACATATTTCTTTCTTCCCCTACCATTTTTAGTACCTCTTCGTTCTTAACTTTGTCTGTCCATGATATCTTCATCAATCGTCTGTAGCACCACATTTCAAAGGCTTCCACCTTTTTCTTGAATTTTTCTCCTACTGACCAAGTTTCACAGCCGTACAGTGCTGTGCCCCATACATATGTTTTAAACAATCTTTTCCTTGTTTCTATGTTTGTTGTCTTTGAACACAGTAGTTGCTTTTTCTTGTTAAATGTAGCACGACCTTGTGCTAATCTTTGTTTTATATCTTTTGTGCTTTTCCCATCTTACGTTATTTACTTCCTAGGTAGCAGAAATCCTTAACCTCTTGTAAGTTCTTATTACATATTTGTATTCTTATTTTTGATTTATTTTTCCTCCTTTGCATACTAGTACTTTAGTTTTACTTTTGTTAATTTTCATACCGTATTTCTCTGTTAGAACCGTTTCCATTTCATTGAGAGCAGCTTCTAACTCTTCTTTGCTAGATGCTAATACCGCTATATCATCTGCAAATCTAAGCATATCAATTTTTTGTCCCTGCACAGTAATTCCAAATGTCTTCCTGCATTTGACAGTATTCATTGCATCTTCAATGTACAAGTTAAAAATTAATGGGGATAGGGAACATCCCTGTCTCACCCCTTTCCTGATGTTTACTTCTCTACGTTCCTGCTTTAATTGTATTACTCCTGTTAGCTCTTTGTATAAGCTATGCACTATCCGTCTATCCCTATAACTCATTCCAATCTTTTTGACTATTTCGAACATTTTTTTCCATTTTATATTGTCAAATGGTTTTTCCAGATCTACAAATCTTATATACACGCTTTACCCTTTTCCTATTGTTTTCTCCATTATCACCCTCTGAGCTAAGATAACCTCCCGTGTTCCCCTGTTTCGCCTAAACCCAAATTGGTCTTCTCCTAGTATTTCTTCAGCCCGTTTTTCCATTCGTCTTTGTACAATTCTAGTTAATATTTTTGATACGTGTGCTGTCAAACTTATTGTTCGAAAATTTTCACAGCTATCTGCGCCTTTCTTTTTTGGTATAGTTACTATGATGTTATGTTTAAAATCTTTGGGTATCTCGCCTGTTTCATACATGTAGCTTACAAGTTGGAAGAGACGTTCTGTTACTGCTTGACCAGCGGCTTTTAGAGTCTACGCTTGCACCTTATCTGTACCCGGCGCCTTACCATTTTTCAGACCCTTTAATGCTAATTCAAATTCATCTCTAAGTGTAGGATATCCCAAGTCATCATTTTCAATGTCTGATTCCTTTTCTAATGCAGTTAGTTCTTTTCCTGCATATAAATTCCCTATATATTCTTGCCATCTACCCAGTTTCTCTACATTTTCTATAATGTCATTTCGTCCCGCGTCCCTTATATTTTTGCTATACGGTTTTATATCCCTAAAATTGATTCTAATTAGTTGTATGCTTCATCTGTCTTTCCTACTTCCATCTTAGTTTGTACCTCTTAGTTTTATTTATATATATTATAGTGGTTTTAAAAGATTAAAAATTAATATAAACGAAGCAATTTCAAAACACCCTGTATAAAGGAACAACCAGAATTTACGGGCGAAATTTATTCCAGTTAGTTCATTTTTAAGTATCAGGTATTAATGAAATTTTACAAATAATTAATTAAATTTAAGTAGGTTTGCAAAGAAATAAATGGTAGAAGCCAATGCCATTAAATTATTAATTTAGTTGAATTTAATTGAACGATTATTGATGTATAATATGCATAAAAGCGTGTAAAAAACCAATAATACCAAGGTGAAAAGCGTTGCTAACAAACAAATATATCGGTGGGGTAGAAATACGCCGAACTCCAAATCGTAGAAGTGTTATTTAAAACAGTCGTTAAGATTAAACACCTGCGTATTTTCTAAATGTCAAGTTCTACTTAATTTTTATAGATAGCATACGGTTACAGAGAATATTGGGTAAACCGTCGCATGCGTTCTCTGGAAATACTAATGAGGGGTTATTTAAATCACGTAGTAAGTCCACGTGGGTTTAAAGAGCATATGGCCTGGAATATAGATTTTGTACCACTCAAACCAGGTTAGAAAGAGACGTAGAAAACACATAAGCAAGAAACAACGATAGTATAGGAGGGACTTGTGGGACGTCAGTAAATATACGATTGGTCGATATAGTTAGTTGAACACAAGACAAATACAAGCATAGTGTATATTAATTTTCAGAAAATAGCATAACGACGTGCTGAAATTCGCGGGATTAAATATTGATTGAGTGTAAAATTGTAAGAATTATTATTTTAAATAAAGGATTTCGCGCTAGGTGGGTATGGAGAGGTTACATTCGAAGTGTATAAATATTATAAAGAGGTAGCACGACTCTCTTCTCTTTTAACTTCGTGTCCTTAATATTTCGATCGCTCCAAACGACGTATGGAAGTTAACACGAGTTGTAAGTATTGTAAAATCATTTAAATTGTATTGCATGGTGGTAGCCTCTTAATTAGTACGCGGGTAGTGTGCCGAGATTACATTTTTTAATTGAGGTATCACATATAATTTTTAACCAACTTGTGTCGGGACATTAAGTAACGTGGTTTGAAGTAAATAATTGTGAAAGACGTATGTTTAAATGTAATTTGGAATTTGGTTACACCGTGAAGGCAGCGTTAGCCGTTCAACTTAGATGGAGTTCGTCTAGTAACAGCGAGAAACGGCCTGCAGACCAGATAGAAAAAATACATGGCATCGTCCACAGAGCGGAGATCGTCTAGAAATTTCCAGGTAACGATTTGAAATTGTGATTCTTATAAACTGTGAATATTGGGTGACGTATGAGAGTGTTTTTCAAGGTAGTGTGGATTATTTACGTATTGAACATAATACCTGTAAATAACTTTATTATGGTATTTAACTATAAATTTGAAGGTGTCTATAAAGCTTTTTAACGTTCCATCAGAACATGAAATTTTTGTGAAGAGTACATGGCTTTGTTTTTTTAAAGTAGAAGGGCATACAGTATGCATAATTAGCTGGGTTATCATGAGCTCACCATACCCCAGAGTTTAGTTAGATTAAAAAAAATAAATAAATAAATTATAAAGAAGGTATTATTCAAGGCCCATTTACTCCGGGTACATTTTATGTGTTTGATGATTTTAAAATAAAATACAGGACATTACAAAATAAGATTTACTGAAGTGTAATGTGAACAATGAAATATGGACAATATTGAATTTCATTTGTAAATCGTAATAAATAAAAGATTGTATGTTTGTTGTATTTTGTGGTTTTATTGGGAGTGTGCGTGAATGATAGAATATGAGAGTGAATATAGATAACCAAAAGGAGGTCCAACTGAGCTAGCCGGAAGCAGTTGAAGAAGGCCATTCAACCGAGGAAGAGAGGAAAACGGGTAAGAAATATTTTTTGTATTATTTAATTTTGAATTTTCGAGTTTTGAAAATTTTATAAAATTCTCGAAAATATTTTTGTTGGTGAAGATTTTACCCGAGTTCCACGGCAATATATATATATATATATATATATATATATATATATATTGCTATGATATGGAATACTCGAACCCCTTCGTTGTGCGACCTATTTATTTGCTATGCTATTCTCTAAAGTATCAAACCCCTATGTTGTGCGCCTTATTAATTTCTCTCTGTACTCTAAATTATTCGCGTTCCGTCATTTGTACGACCATTTTAATATCTACTATGAATAAACAAGATTGTAATTATCTCCTCTTCCGGCTGTCTTATTAATATTGCTATCAACTTAACTGGATTTTATCTTGAAACAACCTTGTCTGCCAATAGCAAAATTTGATACGTTACCGCCTTTTTTATTATCAATTTTCTATTCAACTTGTAGCTCCTCCTTGAACTATATAAATATGACCTCGGCTAGCATTTATTTGAAATTATAAAATTCAGTTAATTTCGATTTTATGTATAATGAAACCAATATATTATGTAAATTTTGTAAATTATTTGAAATACACTTTTCAATTAGTTAACGTTATAAATCTCATTTATTAACAATCATATACTATTTACTCAAAACCCAAAGTCACCAAAAAAAAACCTATTATCTTTATCAACGAAGTGTAGAATATTCTAAACCTGTTATCATATTACTCCCTTTATACTTATGCAACTTCTTTTGTTGACTTTTTCACAAGCATATTATATTAGCAAATTCAATATTCAGAATAAAAATTTATATAAAAAAATAAAATGTCTTATAACTAAAAATCTGACCTGGTTTATTTCTTCACATCGATGCTTCCATTTGAAATAAAAATTATCTTCCCCAATTCAGGATTACATTTCAATTATTGCCATTACACTATGGACTACTATTATTCATTTATACACCCCAATTTACTGTCGTTTCATATCAAACTTCTTCTTATTATCATTCAATTTTCTCAAACTTCGAATTGTATTATTCTTCCCCCAGACATCAAAATTGTACTACTGTATTTTGCCCTGTACATCAGAATTGTATTACTCTTCTTTTCCACCGAACATCAAATTGTAGTTTATTTTACCCCGTACATCAGAATTGTATTTTTCTCCCTCATACATAGGATTTGTATTACTGGATTTTTCCCCGGACTTCAGAGCCGTTTTTTATCGGCAATTATAATCTTCATATTAGCACTTATTTTCTCTTTCACTTTTAAAATTTACGTATTACTTTACTTCATAACGACGCACTTCGGCCTTTGTTGAGTTCAAAACTAACTTCGTTATCACGGTGCTTGCTAATATATTCTTTATTTCCTACTCCATCCGTGGGTATGGTCTAGAACTCGTCGCTTATTTGTGACCAATCAAATAATTACATTTAAAGCAGTTTCTGATGTAATGCTCCACGATTCCCCATAATCGTAACCTGCATGCAGCTGTCTTTCGTTATCAACATGTTGAGTTTTGATAGATCTAGTTGCTTTTCCATAAACAACTGATGCAACTCGACTTTAAATTTTCATATTTACATGCGATTCACGCAATTTTTAATCTCCTTTCTTATCAAAAATGGTTAGATATTTGTACGCATTTATATTAGCTACCTGAAGCTCAATTTCTATATCCGTATTAATCTAATCGTCTAGAACTCTTCTGAATGCGTGTCTAATTACACTTTATCGTTTACTTATTTACAAATATACGCGTGCTTCCACTGAAAAATATTATTACTTGCTTTACCTAAATTAACTAAAACTTTATCTACAGGGTATTTAATATTTACTATTTACTTAATGAATGTATTTCTCATTCCTACGCCAACTATGCGTCCTCCTATGTATATCTGCGTCGCTTAAAACTATTTATACTTTATATACAGGGTGTTGACTGCTTACTATCTACAAACTATGTCTATTTCTTAATTCTTTCCTAAATAAATGCCGTTTTCTGCTGCCTATGGTAATTACTCATTCCTAAATGACCTTTCCTATAAAGTACACATTTAAACAACCCCTTATCACAGCAATATATATATATATATATATTATTGTGAACGCTAGGCTCTAACTACTCGAGCCCCTCCATTGGGAAGCCATAATTTATTGTTAACGCTAGGCTCTAACTAATCGAGTCCCTCCGTTGGGAAGCCATAGTTGCTGCGAGCTCCACATGGAAAATCTCCCTAAAATTTGTATGGTCACAAATGCTCCGGACCTACTCTGGAAATGAAGTCCTACCACCTAAACTTGCATTACATATCACTCTATAATAATACCCTCTGAAGATGCTTTCCCATTCAGACGCCAAAACCGTCAGATTTTTATTCAGCTTCCTGAGGGATAGTCGCCACAGCTGCTCACTAGCTCTCTGAAAATAATACCTTAACATTCGAAAAATAAATTAAATTTGACTGCCAAAAGTACATCACGCTTTATTGGAACATTAATTCGCAATTCAAAAATTTTAGTCTTACATTCGTCCTACACCTTGGATCTTTAACCAATATCAACAAATTTTAAATGACGTCCTTTTAAATAAAATATTTTGGAAATTTATTAATTTACATCGATCATTAAATAAAAGTAACTGGGCTTATCCCTAATCTTTACTTTAAACCCCAAGTCTATTACGAGTTCAAAGTAAAAACCTTTCAGTACCTATGTGCTAACTCCTGAACTGAAAAACTACCAAAAACCCTTTTACTTTGTACAAAATGCTAACATTACACCTTCATTTCATAATACCAAATAGTACATAAATATGTTTTCATATCCTCCTTCCTCAAAGTAAAATTGTCAATTGAAAATGTCCTTATAATACAACAAAATCCACAAAAATCACCAAATTGTCATAATCACCAGCAAATTCACAATATTCAAAAGCTTTAAAAGGTTGAATTACCTGGATTAAGCACCACCAGCTCTCTACATTGAAATCATCTCCGAGATGGTCATCCCTCTAGACTGCTCGTTCAAGAATTGCTTAATTGTAATAAAAAGAATTCAAACTTACTTATACACTATTAAACGAAGCTTGGTTGAAGATCAACAGGGAAAGAAAGGAATCCCTAACTGCCTCGTAGTTGTTTATATAACCTCCGAATTCCATCCCTGAATCGTTACACGCCATCCCCAAACACAATTTTCTCGGTATACTTCTCAACCGTTCACAGATTTCACGAATTCCTGCACTCCACAACAACTAACAGTCGTCTCATTCCGCAAAACCAGCCATTATCCTTGAGTCTTTCTTCGAAACTTCGCAACCGTCTCCAACCGTCTGAAAAATACCAGAATTCCACTTGCAAAATAAGCATTTTAGTTCGAACTCCTCATTAAAAATATCTAACTGCTGTCACTTTCTACGAACTCGTCCGGCAACTAACTTCCACCCAAGCACCAAAACACGCCTCGTTCATACGCGAACATCCAATCGCCTCAATCTAACTTGCATTCATACTATGCTGTTCCTTGTCTTGTATCTTTTCCCAGTTTTCAGCGTTCGTTATCGATTTTTGTATATCCTTGTATTACCTGTGTATTATGTTGCTTTACTTTCATCCCCACATATTTACAAGTCTTATCCCAACCAACGAGTCTACATTATTGTCTTTCTTGCACTTATACATGCAGTCTAATCGTTCGACTCTGTTTGTAGCCTCTACAATATTTTCCATTACCATCTTTAACAAACATCTTATGCAAACACATAGCATCTTTCTCGCACTTATTTACCTTTAAAATTCTCTTTACTTACAGACGTTTCAAAGTCAACAACAACTAACCATATGATATTTTCCATTCTTTGCTATCTCATTAAAAACACTGTCTTTTCCTTTTATATTATCGATTCATTTTTATACTTGTAGCGTTTACGTTTTATCCACCCTAAACCAGCTGTTTGTTTTTCAACTATCTTTTACTACGAATCATAACTTCTGTTGACAAGTTTTTTTTAAACTCAATACCAAGAACGTGTTTACAAAGCTAAACTTTTACCGGAAATATTTTGTTTTAAAACGCTCCCTAATGGTTAACGTGTTTCTTGACTACACCTTCATATTTACAATGCTAAAACCTTTGAAATTATCAATGTTCCAGCTTTATATTACCTTAAACTACGTTCAAATACACCCATTATATGAAATTAGAATTATATCCCAACCAGAAAAATTTCCATTTCTTCCTACACCTCCTGCGTGTAAATCCAGTAAAAATACTATTATTTTTCATTGTATATCCGCTATTATCTATATTATCTTATACCGAATGCGATATTCAGTTTAAATGAATCCATCGCTAAAGTAAATAATATTTTAACATTTTCAAATGTCACTTGTCTAAAGTAGCCTAATTTTTCATCAATTTGTTGTTCATTCTCATATTTTTATAAAATACCTTATTCTCTTTGCCAGTCATCTTCAGTTATAAAAAGAAATTAAGTATTATACGCCCTATATTTGGTTTTTTAGTGTTCCTCCCGAAGGCACTACCTTGGTTAGGAAGCGAGTTCTTTTACGTGGAAATTTTTAATTTGCCAAATCACTGCTATTTCTAGCAAGGTAGGAATTTTTAACGTGCGTGGTAACACTCACTCACGGGATTTACATTTTACCTCTCATTCAAACGAGGGCAAATTTTTTTTTAAAAACGTTCGCCGAACACTTTTTGAGAGAATTTAACCTGGGACATTAGATTATCTAGATTATCTAGATTTTCTAGATTAGAGGCAATTAATTCAACTCCGATACCAAGAAACGTTAAACGTTTAGAAAGGTCTTTAGCTGTTGTAAATTGTGATCCATATTTTTGCAGAGATCTGACTCTACTAACCATTACTTTGCTGGAGCTTTTAGAACAGACTGCTATTTGGAACTGAGGACAAAAGCAGTCAGGATGCTTTTGAAAAAATTTAGGTTAGTATTTGTATCAACAGTTATATTGAAACATATATTGTCCGATCATCAATTCTATATCTAAATGGACGAAAACAATTAAGATGTGAGGAGCTTTGTATTTCAAATTAACTGCATCACCGTATGGAGGGACATTATTGCGTTCGCTAACCGACTTGCGTGGTTCAGAAGTCAAATATTATGTTACTGAGAAAGAAGCGCTGGCTGTTTTGTACAGCTCTCAACAGCGGCGTGTATTATGTTATGAAAATTGTTGACACAGGTTACAGATCATAGATCGTTAATGTGATCTAGGTCAACACGGAAGTTAACTTTGCGGATTAGTAAAACAACCCTAATCCTATATCCTTACCACACGCAGACATTTTTAATCTTCAAGATTACAACATTAATCCTATTAGACGCCGCCGTTCTCTCCATCAATTACGACGTCTCATTCCAACTCTGGCAAAAACAAATTAACGACCCCAGACCACTTTTCCAGAAACCGACCCCTATTCAAACCTCGAAATAGAAACTGTAGCAACCACACCCCCATTAGACCCCGGGCTTAAAACAAAGTGTAACTATATCCTGCAAACATCCTGGCCTATCATAGAACAATCTCTTCCAGAAATGCCTACGCACTGAAGACCCAAAATCGTACGGACCCATCGCACTACCCCCAGAGGTTTCTAAAAATAAACATCCACAATGAAAAGGATTTGCTTTTATCCCCCAATTTATACGGTTTTGCGCATGGACATAGCGGTAAGCATAACAATATATTTTCTTAACTCTACATTTAAAGTCTTTCCTTACACATATGTCCTAGCATTCTTCATTGATTTTCAATCCGCATTCGACCTCCTATGGTAGCCGAATATCCTTAACCAGTTGAAACAATCTAGCTTCCCATCTAGCATATACCATATAATAAAAATAATTTCTCTCTTCACGTATAGTTTCGATAAAAACTAGTTTCCATATAATTACAAAGCCACTAACCCAAGGTTCCTGCCTCGCTCTCGACCTCTAAAGTATTGCAATGAACCTCTTTCTTATCCTAGAAATTTCATGTTCGGCTACGCAAACGGCCTGCTTTTCTCGTCCACAGACGTTCCCGACCTTTTCTCGAACACACCTCCTCCACCCTTATGGAGAATCTGAAATTTCAGTCAATCCTAATAGGCAACCCACTTTCCACCTCCAAAATGAAAATTATTTTCTTTAAAGGCAACCTGGATCCACATGAACGTCCAATATTCCATCCATTTGGCACACTTCTAAGTATCATAACTTGGATTACTTATTGACACCCGCCTGAAAATTCAAACCCATCTTACGTTCCAAGATTAAATTTATTCTAAACAACCTCCACGGTTCACGTCTCCGATCAATCCACTTATCCATACGTACTAGACGATTAATCTTAAATCAAATCATAATCCACATTTCTTCGATATGCAGTAAGTTCTTGGCATTCTCTAACAAACCCTACCTCCCATCAATCGCTGGACCGTATTATATAACCCTTTCTGCTGTGCGCCTCCCGTATGTATAAGATAACCTCAGTAGCTGCTCTATATACCTTACTCCAAAACCCTCCCTTCCAAGTATATCTTTACATCATAGTTCAATTCCGAAATTTCAGGCACCGCAAACCTATTATGCTTCATAACAGAAATCTTCAACCAAAAGACTATAATACCCTTCTTAGAACCGCGATTAATCCATACGTTATTAGTCAATTTCTAGCAAACTCAAAGGTATCTTTCCTCAACAGAAGGATACACTTACGAGATATTCCCCTCCATCAACGACGTCCCTAATAACATCTCTCGATCCCGATACACCTCTGTCAAACATCATTCTCTTGAAACCAATCAACCACGAGTCCTTAATGAAATAATTACTCTAAAACACTTGATCCCTTCTAACCTACGACCATCACTAGACACGATAACAACACAACACGAACTATTCGCACGTTAACCTACTACCAGCATGACAAAGTACACATGAATACCATAACCGAGTATCTAAATGGCGACAAAGAAGATGAGAAGAAGGCAAGACGGAAAACAAACCAGAAACTGTATACCTGTATAAAAATTTATTTAGACTCTATAAGTAGCTATAGGTTATATCAATGTATAATTTAAATTGAGTTGAATTCAAAAGTTGTAACGTTAGCGCATTAATTGTACATAAATTGGTACATAGAAAAACCATCATCAATCTTAACTAGTTTAGTAACCGTAGTAAGGAAATATCCGAACAATGTATAATTTATCCACAGCACTATTGCATCACATTGTTAAAGTGCAACACCGAAATAAATGGGAAAGTAGGTAGGACATTCTTTTAGAACTAGCAAATAGAAACCGGGACTTCACTATAAATATGCCAAATTCGACAAACGCCAACATATCTTCCATGACTAATCATCCTATAAACTTGGATGTGACAATATTCTCTCGCATTGAAAACAACCGAAATCATTGTCGATTATTTAAACAGACAGAAGCTCATAAAATCGCATAATTTAAGACATATTGGGCCTACCCAGTGCGAAGATTTTCAATAGCTAATAGCAATCGTGGGAGCACCTAAGGTTTTCATGTACCGAAAACCTCTTGAGGTTTAACTGCAAGTTCAGTGCATACAGGACAAATCGTGTAAATAGATGAAATTGGGGGATTCCTTAAAGTAATAAAGCTTCTAAACAGCGCCATCGCATAATGGAGAGGGCAATTCGATTAATTCACGCGCTTTCATTTAAATCGTTGAATACAAGCTTGTACCTTCCAGAAAAAGAATAAAAGGTATATAGTAATTCGCGTAAGTGTAACTTTATAAATTCGAATTTGGCAGTGAATATAAGCTGCCGAACACGCAGGTGATTATAGAATCAAACAATTTACAACTATCTGGTGGAAGTGTTTAGGCAGTGAATGCTTTACGTCAATAATTAGTTGGACTCGGGATTACTGATACTGAAGTTGCTTACTTTGAACAGGTGGTTGAACCTTGTACTTGAGGAAGGCTGTACGTGATAAAATTTTAACTTTCTACCACTGCATGTTTTGTTCCTATGTATTCTATTGTCGGCATATAAGTTTTATTAGTAAGAAGACATTTACGTTGGTGCTCGTTGAATAAAAGCATAATGCAAGCAAAAACCAATAGCACAAGCGTATGGCAATTTGCAGATACATCCAATTTGTTGCATGTTTAAACTAAAACAATTTGAAGATACTCTTTCCTTTTAGATATACGTAAGTTAGCTGCTTAGAATAGAGCTTACTTTGGTTGCGTTGGTTCTCCGATATTTATGTTTTAACATATGTTAAATAAATAGCATGGATTATTCTTATTATTTGTGCTTAGGTTAAAGCAGTAAAAAAATTAGCGTTAACAGGGCTTCATTAGTCCGTCGAGATCAGAAGTAATTGTTCAATCGTCTGGTAGATCACTCACCGTCTATACAAGGCTATAAGATTAGTACCAGATGAGTTGGTGTTCAGCAATTCTTATTAGACCGACAATACAGAGACTTTTTGAGCTAGGTGCAAGTTTTAGAATTGCACACCCCGAAAAGAATTCCTTTTGTTATCATTGAATCCACCCCTCATCACTAAATTGGCTGGTGCAAATTTTTTTCTTACGTTTCCGTGGTAAAGTAACTTAGAGGAATTCAATTTCACACGTAACAGAGTATTTGCTCAATGGAGATTACTATACAGGGAAGGTATACTGGCAGGTAAGTTGTCTCGGTACTTTGTCGTAAGGAAAAGAGAGCATGATATGCCGTCTAATATTTAAACAGAAGTGTGTGCGCTTAAAGAGTCCGAGATGTTTAAAGTAGTTAAGGATAACATGTAAAATAGTATAAATGATAACATGAATTTTTTGTATAGTTGCTGGTGCATTGTCAAAGACTAGATATATGTCGATATTGGAAATTGTTTTGATATATCAAAGGGTTTCCTCGAGGATGGTAATGAGTGTATGTGGGGGATGTGTGAGTATTCCGCTTCGAATATTGTTTCGTTCCTACTTCTAGAACACGGAAAAATGGGCATTTTAGTTTTAAAATGCTTAGGAAGTAATGTTTTCCCAGAATGAAACATGTTATTCGAATAATAATAGTTGTGGTTTGGTTAACTACTACAGCTAGAGATGAATATCATAATGTTTTGCCAGATGCGCCTACTAAAATTGAATATTTGGACATTTTACGGTTGCAACCATAATTACATTCTGAAACTACGTATTTGCTAGTGATATTCGATGCCTTTAGCAAATTAGAAGTATTGTACTTGCGTAAGGGTCCTTACGAAGTGTTATATTGCTTTAATTAACAAACAAATATTTGTTTGTGAGTTTTGAACCCGATGTGGTTCTCATTGATAATAGCAGCCAATTGTCAATTAAGAAGTGGGGAGATTCCTTAGAATCGTCATACATCGGTTTTATATATGCAGGGGAATATGAACTCCTCAATAGGAAAGCTGGTCGTCTTTAAAAGATTTGTGTTACGCTGCGCTCTGCAAATACACTATAGTGTTTAATAGAATGTCAAATTGGTTGAATAAGGACATGCGCTACAATACCCCATACCGCTCGACATAAAATCATTCTGAAGTGACGGTTAATAAAGAATATTACGACTTTGATGTATAGGCGTTTGCGATCGAGAGCTGGGAGACCCAAACCACTTAAGCAACGATTCTTATAAAAAATAGTGCTTAAGTCTGACGATAAGGTGCTGATCGTGACATACATAGTCCCCCGAAGAAGTGTGGTGAGATTCTGGGAATTAAGGAACCGTATTCTGGAAGAAGATTGGGCTCGTTCAAAAGATTAGAATATAGTATAGATTATAATGTAAAAAAAATAGTAAGTGGAGAAAGTATAAAAATAAAATAGAGATAGCTAGGAAAAGTTACCTAGGAAATAAATAAATGAGAAAAAGACAGTTATTTAATAATTTTGACGCGAATAGTCGTAATTAATAGATGTTCCTAAATATTATTAAAGAAGTGTATTATAATCGTGATTTTAAATTACATAAACAATATTAAGTTATAAAGAACATTTAATCATCGAATTAGATCAAATTGATATATATTAAAAGAAGAAAGTTCATTTTGTATTTAGAAGTCTATTGTTTTTGAAATTAAATGTCTCTAAAAAAAAGAAAATGAAATTTAATTTAAAACGTCAAGTCTTGAGTTATTAAAAACCAATTTTAAAAATACATTACAGAAAATAAATGTCAAAATTATATTTGGTAAAAGAGAAGGATTAATTTATGAACATTTGGTAATGCTGTCAAAATATATCAAGAAAACAAAATTTAAATGAAAATAGTCTTAGAAGAATGTTAACTCTACGTCCACAGTATAAAAATTTTTTCAAAGAAGTAAAAGGAGCTAAAAATTTTCTGAAGTAAGAAGAATCAAAGTCTACAAAATTATTCAGGGAAGTATAAATTTATTATTTATTGTAATGGTATAAAAAAATTGTATCACAGTAATTATTCTTTATAAGTTATTCATTATACAGATCAAAATTTGGAAAGAGCCGAAAAATATTCTATATAGAACTTCCATAGAGTTTTCTGAAAGAATTAGATGGAAAAATGGAAGAAAAACTTACCGTGGTGAAAGAGAGCCAACAAGAGATGAAAGAAAGTCAACTAGAGATAAGAGAGAATCAACGAAAAATGGAAAAAAGTCAACTAGATATGAGAGAGAGTCGACGAGAAATAAAAAAAAATCAATTAGAATTAAAAGATAATTAAACTTAAATAATAAGTGCAAGAATTTAAAACAACATTAAGAAGGGACGTTGAAGAAAATGTAATAACAATTAGACAAAAAGTTCAAAACAATGTAAAAACAAACAATGAAAGAATTATAATGGAAGTAGAAGGTATCAGAAAAGAGGTACAGATGGTGGACGTACGAAATGAAGAAAGGTACACCCACACTTTAACCATCTTTAATCAAAATAACAAGGAAGAATCAAGATTTAGAAAAGAAATCGTAGAAAATGTAGGAATAAAGAAAAATGAAAGAACAAAAATTTAGTAATAGTAGAAAAAACGATCACGGAAATACAAAACAAAGTTAAAGATGTAGAACAGGGACAAACAACTCGATGCACTCATATTAATGATTATAAGTTTACACGAGAAATGTTACAAAAATTTGAAGGACGAAAATTATTCGAAACTATGACACGGCAAGATCAATTGAAGAAGACAAAACTATTCAAACCAGGCAAGTGAATAACGACATGAGTAGAACGCAATATAAAACCAGTTATATAGACCGACAAAGAGGATGATACACAAGAGGCTTTTCAGAAAATATCAGGAGGTTTGAAAAACATAATTTTCGACCACCACTGTATAATAATAAGTACAATAACCGACAAGAGAAACAAGAACCACAAACATGGAAATACGAATTCTGGAATAAAAATTATGAAAGAGGAGATCAAGGATATAATGAACAACATTTAAGAAACCATGATGGCTATAACAATAACATGACACCAAGGAATAATGATAATACAGAGAACGGTTTTCAGAAATATCAAAGGGTACATGAAGAAAGAAACGCACGCATACAACAAGTCATGACGTGAAATCCAGATGAAAGGGATGACGATAAGATCGAGGTGGTGCAGGTACACCAAGAGACTTCGAACCTTGCACCAAAAAAAAACTTCAACGTATTAGCGAGGGGAGAGTTATTTCTAAATACAATTGTATATAGTTTTAAAGATGTTTTGTTAGGAAATAGTTTTAGTAATAAAAGAAAGTTACCGTTTATTTATTTCATATTAGATAGTTGTAAATATTTAGCCCTAGTGGACAGTGGTTTGGAACTTTCACTAATAAATGAGAAAATAGTGATCAAACATGAGAATACGTTAGGTGAAAAGATATGTAGAATCAAAGAAGTCAATCTATGGTCAGCAATGAAAGGAAAGTTATCCACAATCGATAAAATGGTTTGTGTTCGTGTATACGCAAATGAAGAGAATTTAGGAGAAGCTGAGTTTTTAATTGTTAAAGGTTTATGTATGGATATGATTATTGGATTAGATGTTATGGAAAGATTAGGTATATTAATTAACGGAAAGGAAAAATGTGTGGAAATACAAGGAAGATATGAAACGGGAATGGAACATGGAAAGAAGAATTGTATCGTGCCGTCGATAATTAGGAAGTATAGACAAGAGTGTAATATTTCGGATTTTAGCATGGATATGAATGATAGATAATATAATGGATAAAGATTTGAAAAAGGAGTGTCAAGAAGAGAAGGAACAAGAGAACGCGATATTTATATGTAGTTTGTTTCAAAAGATACTTAAAGATGAACAAGTAGGAACACAAAATCAAGAAATAATAGAAAATTTAAGTAATTTAAGAGGATTATTTAATGAAGAAATACGGTTTGCAGAAAATTATGTGCATCAATTAGAGATCACAGATGACAAAGGATTCTATACAAAAGTGTACCCAATTACATATCAATTAAGGAGTAGGGTGAAAGAAGACCATCGACCATGGAGGGATGAAATAGAACAAATAGACATTACAGATTTACTTATGAAGGCAAGAAAGACGATAAATAGTGGGAGAGAAAAGTTTTTAAAAAAAGAAAATGAGAAAATAAAAAACCTACAATGCTAAATATCGGAGACTTAATCGTAGTAAAAAGATTAAAATGTCATACCCAGAGAAAAAGATATGTGCAAAACTTTCATTTCCATATATAGGGCCATTTAAAATAAATAAAATATTTGCAAAAGGGAATGCTTACGAATTAATAAACAAAAGTGGAAAAATAATAGGTCGCTTCCATATTCAATTGTTATATCCGATACATAGTGTTATAATGTGAGTATATACAATTTGGTAATAATAGCAGATTAAACTACTCTAAAATTTCATTACTGATAAAAATTAAAGAAAATTTTTTAAAAAAGGAAACTTTTTTTATATAATTTTATTTAATTTTGGTGGGGCTTTTCTGTGGTGAAATTTTGGAAATTAAGGAACCGTATTCGAGAAGAAGATTGGGATCGTTCAAAAGATTAGAATATAGTATAGATTATAATATAAAAAAATAGTAGGTGGGGAAAATATAAAAATAAAATAGAGATAGCTAAGTAAGGTTACCTAGGAAATAAACAAATGAGGAGAATACAGTTATTCAATAATTTTGACGCGAATAGTCGTATTTTATAAATGTTCCTAAATATTATTAAAGAAGTGTATTATAATGGTGATTTTAAATTACATAATCAATATTAAGTTATAAAGAACATTTAATCATCGAATTAGATTAAATTGATATATATTGAAAGAAGAAAGTTCATTTTGTATTTAGAAATCTATTGTTTTTTGAATTTAAATGTCTCTATCAGAAAAAAGAAAATAAAAGTTAATTTAAAACGTCAAGTCTTGTGTCATTAAAAACCAATTTTAAAAGGACATTACAGAAAATAGTGTCAAAATTATATTTGGTAAAAGACAAAGATTAATTTATGAACATTTGGAAATGCTGTCAAAATACAACAAGAAAACAAAATTGAAATGAAAATAGTCTTAGAAAAATGTTAACTCTACGTCCACACTATAAGAATTTTTTCAAAGAAGTAAAAGGAGCTAAAAATTTTTTGAAGTAAGAAGAATCAAAGTCTACAAAATTATTCAGGGAAGTTTAAATTTATTATTTATTGTAATAGTATAAAAAAAACTGTATCACAGTAATTATTCTTTATAAGTTAATCATTATACAAATCAAAATTTGGAAAGAGCGGAAAAATATTCTATACAGAACTTCCATAGAAAATATTTGATCTGTCAAATATTCTAAAAATTTGACAGATAATTTTGAAGTAGAAGTTTTGTATTAAAGGTATTTAATCATTACTAATTCGTATTGAAATTTTAGGAAAACATAAACTACTACTTTAAGAATTAATATAACAGTGAATAGGAACCATTAAAACACTGAAAAAAATTGAAGATTCAAACCATAAGTTTTTGAACTATTTATTTATTTAAGTAAAATTTGAAATATAAAAAAATTAAATATTGAAGTGATCTATTTTAAACCATTTTATAAAGGAAACTTAATGTATATTCAATTAATGATAAAATTTGAACCCCACATGAGATCGTTAATTTAGTGAATAAGAACAATATTTAGAGTCTCATACAAAAGTTTAATAATTCTATATTAAAATACATGACAGAAGATATATTGATTAAAGAGTTTTTTTACATTATTCACGGTCGGCTACAGTTGTGATAAAGCGTAGATTTAATTCATACGAGTTGTGAAGTGATGTCCATGGTATTCCTCTGTTGCGTCTTATTGGATTCACAAAGTTCTCTTTTATTATTAGTTATAAGGGATTTTTATTTCCAAAAATCGAAAGCTTTATTATCCCATAATTATTTTCGTAGTCAAATTAGGTTATTACGCACGAGCTTTACGGTTGTTAAGTTCCTATACACTGTCGTTGAAAGATCTATAGTTTATTGTATGCGACCAAATAAACCAGTATTTCTTCAAGTTCGAAGAGATGTGCGGTTATTGCCCTAACCAGTGAACACGTTCGATGGTTTGTAGGATTATGACAAGTTCCGCAGGAAAACATGCGGTCAAGAGGACTTAATCTTCGTTTATCTTCGTGAATACGCTTATTACACGCGAGTGCGTATTAAAGTGCATTGAAGTTAACTTTTGGAATCCTTTACCTTTGCTTTAATTACCTTACAAACCTTCTAAAAATGTAAAAATTCAACAACAACTTTGCTGAGGAATTTGTAAAAAACCGTCGTTGGCCTTACGAGGACCCTGCTGTATATTTAGACGCCAGAGCAGATTATCGAGAAGCAATGGATGCTATGGCTACCTAAAAATACCTCTAAAAACAAAAATAGGCCATTTTATGTTAATTATATTGCTTCTTTCATTGCTTTAAAGCTTGTGCAATGTTGCTTCCTCTGTAGAGGAAAATATCCAAGTGCTTATCTGTTACTATTGCATTATACAGGGTGTTTAAAAATTGCACGGCACTATTTTAAGGGAGTACTCTTAGCACAAAATAAACATAAAACTTCTAATAAACGTATGCCTTAAAATGTACCCCTATTGAGTTATAACCCCTTTAAGGGGGCTAGATGAAATTGAGTTTTTTTAATTATCTGAAGAACCACAAAAGATATTTTATTCAGATTTTTGTTATCTACCCATGTTCTTATGCCGAATAAGATAGCTTATCCATTTTTCGATAATAAGTTCAAGAACGTTTCATGTGGGGTGGGGGGGGACTACGTTTAACCCTATAATTTTTTTGTATGTTAGCTTTTATAAATTATAATGCCAGAATTAGAATCTTTTAACATTTCTGAGTAATAAAGTTGCTCTTGTTTAAAGTCGATATCTGTAGCCGTTTTCGAGTTAATTGAGGTAAAGCATTCAGAATGCCCTTACTTAAAATTCATTTAGTTTTAATATTAACTTCCCATATGTATGTATAGGTATAAACCTATAAACATATGAATTATATGAATAAAATATCTTTTGTGGTTCTACAGATAATTAAAATAACTCAATTTTACGTAGGCCCCCTTAAAGGGGTTATAACTCCGTAGGTATACATTCTAGGGCATATGTTTATTAGAAGTTTTATGTTTATTTTATACTAAAAAACACTCCCATAAAATAGTGCCGTGCAATTTTAAAACACCCTGTATTTACATTATTTTATTAGTAAATATACCGCTGAGAGGAGGGGAGGTTGGAACATGCCCATTTTCCTAGCTTCTTTTAACACAAAGTAGGTAACTGACAACGCTCCTTAAACGTCAGCTGGTTAATATATTTTTTGGAAGAAAGAAATTCTTTTGTTCACTAATTAAACTTAACGAGGGAGATCATTTCTTGACAACTAGGTAAATCCCTGCATGTTGTGATTGACTGCTTAATCTAGGTTAATATAACTGAAAATCTTCGAATACCCACTTGAAAAGTGTGAATAGCTTTTGTTGACATCTTTGAATACATGAATTCCATGTATGGGTGTCATATCATTCTATAATGCTTTGAGGTATCAATTTTTATGTTCAATAAATGTATTCGAAAGATATATTTTATTTCTGCGCTTAAACTGCATTTTTATTCTATCATCGTGTATGTTATCAAAGTCTGTCATTTTTGCAAACTTGAAGTTCACATGGATGTTTTGAATTCAGCTCCGAAAGGTTATTTTTAAAATAAATTGGAAGCGATTAATAAATTGAACAAGTGGCGGCAGAAAATTAAACCTTTATGATTTCAATGGGTGAAAACAAAAATAAATTGACAATCTGCTTTGAAAATGTTGCACTACAAGCAATAGATTTAAAGCCAATCGTCCTAGAAAATGTATGATGGCAAAGGACCTGAGTTCTGAGTTTATCGGAAGTTGCTCATCTCTATTTACTGGGTTAATTAAACTTCCTGGGTTTAAATTATCTGACTAAATAGTCCGTAAATTTACATACATACCAGTTTCATTATCAATGCTTTAATGCGCTTGCGTACCATAGGTAACCTATTGAACACAACACTTCTTGTAAACTTTCTCTTTTAAATTGATGTTTACACAATAACCTAGGTTCAGTGCACGTCTTTAACATAATTTTGAAGTCGCAACAGCTTAAACTTCCGTTCACGAATTGAATAAAACATTATGAAAACTAGCGCAAAAGCACAAAAGCACTATTGTCACCCATGTTTATAACCCTTTAAAGCAATTGACACCTGTGAATACATAATACAAATTTCTGAAGAAACGCGAGCATGCTTTGTAGCACGCACTGCAAGATAACGTGCCTGGACCGCGGTTTTGCGCAAGCTCCAGCTTCTCCGAAACCCAGAAAGAAATAAGGACAAGGCCGGGCCAAAGCGAAACTATGTTCTGAAACTGAATTATTTTAACATTTATCATCCGACATGTAGGAATACCTCATAGAAATTCAAAGCATCACCCTTTCTTACTTTCCAATGCAGTAAAAGCTCTACAGCTATCAATTTACGCGGTTTCCACGTCATTTGCTGGGAGCTGGAAAATGTCCATTGTTTTCATCGAACTGAAGTTGAATACATTGCTTCACAGTAACAAAGATATATATTTCAAAGTGGGAGGGTGAAACAAACTTGCAATAATGAAAAATTATTTCCCCAGAGTGAGTCGAAAGCTTTAAGCGTAGGTGGTGATGTTATTCAGTTTTATCAAGATGGATTGTTTTATGACTTACTCAACTTGGAGCATTTGATGGAGAGAGCGCAGCTGTTATTGCCGGCGAGAACGTAACCTAAAATTCGTGTATCCGCGCCTGTCCCAAAAGGTATGCGTTTTATGAAATGTTACAAACGATCGGTTTAGCAAAAAAGTTCCTGGAGTGGTTTGAAGTGTAGGTGAAATATAGTGTTATTTAAATACGACCTATTTCTCAAATTTGTTACATATGCAGGCATAACATATGAAGCGTCTATTTCCCACAATAGCTTTATCATTCTATGAAGTATTACGTATACTCATAGTTACACAACAAACGAATTTCTAGCCTCGTGATATGGTTCAATAAAAATTCTGTTAGGTGATAGGAAATTTTTAACGTTTTGTGAAACTAACAGAATTTTACAATTAGTTATTACGTTTTAAAATGCCGGATTGCATTCGGCAATCTATACAGTACTCCCTTGTTGAAACACCGAAACGTGCCCTTTATTAAAAAGTTTGACTCCATAAGAATTAACGTCCAACCATGTAATTCACTAAGGAGCTGCCTGGAGCACATTGTACAAATTTTCAGGAATAAACTTTGTTCATTTTCTATTTCTACAGCAAT
Source organism: Platerodrilus igneus (assembly GCA_036346225.1). Taxonomy (NCBI): domain Eukaryota; kingdom Metazoa; phylum Arthropoda; class Insecta; order Coleoptera; family Lycidae; genus Platerodrilus; species Platerodrilus igneus. Next base: position 2,371,140 of record JARFIW010001112.1, on the reverse strand, counting down.
AAGGCTGGAGCTCAATCATCCATGTTGATATAGAATGTCAATATTTGTTAGTTATAAATTATAAATCCGTAGGATTTATTTATAATAATAAAGATATATTGGATATATATTAATTACTTTAATTTATATGTAAAATTGTTATTAAAGAAAGACTTCTAGACATACTTCTTGTCACAATGAACTGCCATTTTCTCGCATTATTTTGTTACATTATATTTACCTAAGTCTAATATGGAAAAGAAATGTGCTCTTCTGCTGATCCTTATCTGTTGCTTACTTCATGAGAACTAACAATGGACCCACTTTCTTCTAGTAACGAAGATGCCAGTAAGAAGACTTCTGTGTTCAACCTGTATCCCATAAGTTGTAAGTGATCAGTAGTTTAACTAATATTCAAATTTTAAAGTTTTAACAAATACAATTGTTTGTAAAAACTGTTTTTAAAAAGATTCCCAAAAGACACTTAGGAATCTTTGGCGCATTCATATCAATAATTGAATTTTTTCGTCGTGTAAAACGGCTTTTGCTTTAACAATTTATCAAAGTGAACTTAAGGAGAAAACTACCTGATTGTTTTAACTTTAAAGTATCCCTTGTTACGTTTATTTTCAGCATAAAGTAATTACAATAATTTTCAACTCAAATCCCGTTGGCGTTAAAACGAAAATTAATTCAGTAAAGTAAAATAACCCCTTCACGTGTTAATTCATTTATCTGTTTGTATCAATTCGATTTCTTTTGTTAAATCCTTCCGCTAATTAATCATAAATACTCTTTCTGAGAATTCCTTAACGTCAAGTTTATGCTAAAATTGATTAAGCGATAACTGGTTCTAAGTATCCGATAATTGGTTCGTATGTGTTTTCCATTAAAAGCTTCGCCGAATTAAAACCGCGTATTATCCCAATAAACCGTGTTTTCCCAGTTTGACGTCTTAACTACAATATTACTCGGATCTTTAGTTAAACGAAATGAATATTCGCTTTATTCTCGAATAGCGAGACGAAAACATCTATTCTGGTTTTTTCCGTGTCGTTTTCGTTATGAAAATTTCGCGCACGCAATACGGCATGCTTCTTCCGGTGGCCTTAAAGCCACAACGAATGGTCGTCCTTTGCTGTAATGGGAGGCCAAGTGCGTTCTATCTGGGTGTAGGCCCACCTACTCGTTGCTGTGGACCAGCTAGTGACTCAACCCCGACGTCATAAACTTTGAGGATGAGTGTTTTCTTCATTACTTACGTTGAGGCCATATCGGGTTGGATTTTACTGTTTAAGCTCGTGCATTTCCAAATCTAATTCTTATATTCGAAAATTACTGAACTGTTTTAGTATTTACTGCTTTTATATTAATGCTTTACTATTTGTTTTTAAATAACTAAAACTTATTAATGTAAAAATGGTTTAAAGACTTGCTGGCACATTTGAAAATGTTGTTGCCATTATATTTATAGACATAGTTTTAGATTTACCATGCTGATTTACAGCTGTTGGTTTTTGAGGGGTAATTTCGTGTCTCTTTCTTTTCTAGTTGAAAAATAATCTAGGGTAGTAACGTAAAACCAGCAGCTCACCATGTAAAAAATGATTTGGTTTTTTGTATAGCTTTTTTTGCTAAGTTTAGGGTGTAAGGATTGATTGTTTGTTTCTTTTTGGTACTACGTTACCTTGTACATATTGTGTTTAATTATAGGTTTTCTTTTTTGGTATGTTTTATTTTGAGTCTGAATGAGTGAGTGTATATTTTTTTGTTTCTATTTTTTTTCAGGCTTTCCTTTACTTGCTTATATGTATACTACCCCGCCCGCTCGCCGTTTGAGCCCGGTCATACTGTTTCTTCTTGGTTTTTTTAGGCTACGTCACTGCACGTAGCACCCTGTAAATTAAAAGTGAATTTTTAACACAGATGTTGAGACTAGGAACTGTATAGAACAAAACCTTTTCACATCTACAACAATGTGCCTTTATTTGACGTATTTCAATCACTTCAAAACCTACACAGAAATTGATTATGCTTTTGATAGCGCAATATAGTCAAACTCGCTTGTTCACGTTAAATCATTTCAATTTTAAAAAAAAAACATTAAATCACAATTTTGTTAATTAAACCCATCTTCAATAAACCACCGCAAACAAGGATTAGCAAATTTTGTCGGATGAGTAGTAAAGACAATAACCAGAGACCTTGGCTAATCAGAAGCACAACGCTGTGAAAACAATACATTTTATTTAGAAAAAAGGCAAAACCAAATCAAAGCTATTGTAAAAATTTTCCATGCTTTAAAAGTCATTACATAAATTTATAGAAAATATTGACGCCTTCACTAGTAATTAGTGGATTGTATCAAAAAAGAATTGAAATTTTAGAAAAGTCACAAACTTTCATTAATTCAAAGCACGGAATCATTGGAGTATTTTATAATCCAAACTGCGTTCACACAATTGATAAATCTTTCCAAACTATTTATATGCTCGAAAAGATGAATAGAAGAACCATTACATTTTCAAAATCGAATACTTTCACAACTTTATTTACAATTTCGAGAGATTTACTGAATAAGATTTTAATAACCTAATTAGTAGATAGAATCAAATTTCTCTTTATACCTGAATTAAAAGCATTTTATTATTAAATAAGTCAAATGATGTTAAAAGTTATCGCAAAGGTAACCAAACTGTATTGATTCGAAAGAAGAAGTGTGGGAATTAAAAATATTTCTGGAAAACAAAAAAGATAGCAGACACAGAAGTATAGGACACGTTTTAAGACACCGCCTTATTTTCACCATTGGCTATTAAATGGTTTTCATCTATTACCAAACAATCCCTTGTCGTTACGTTTGCAGGCAGTATCTAATTCCAATATCATCTTTATAATGAAATGAGTTTTGCCTTATCGAATATAAAATGTAAAGAAATATCATCTGACGAATATCTCTGCCAAACCAAAATTCACCTGGTGAAATCAAGTTATTGCAAGATGATTAAAACAATATGAATTCCACACAAATGTCTGTTACTTAAGAAAAACAGCACAGTGATGGTTGTAACTTCACAAATGACTATTACTATGGTAAAATTTCGACAAGTCACAGAAAACACACTTCTTCAAGGAAGCTGCACACCTACTAAAGACTGCTAAATCAAAATCGATGGGCACCATAAAAACATTTCAAAAATTCTCATCCGCTTTCCAAAATATTGACTTAACAGAATTCAAAATGTCTTAAAAACTCTATCGACCTTGTAACGATTCCGCGTTACTTCAACATTAATTCGTCAATAGATAAACATTATTCAATTTTAGCTAGCTTAGGAGCAGTAGCGAAAACTACCTAAATAATTGTATGAAAGTTCGGTTAATTTTCTGGTAGAAAGGGAATATTTTATTATGATATTTAAATTAGGACAAACAAATATACCAAAAAGTACTAAGTACTTTTTATATTAAACAGCAATAACGATACGAATTTTACATTTTCGTAATAATTAGAAAACTCGCCGATAAAAATCAGGGACATTAATGGCCTCAATAATATTATTTCGATACACAAATAGTTCAGAAACATCAATAACCGCAAACTCATAACGCCATAAAATTTAATGCGAATGACCAGCTTTTAATTTTAACTGCAAAGCCTAGTAACAATACTGTTCACACGACTTAAAAACGCTGAACTTACCCTAAGACAGCTTTAGACGCATATTGTTTGAGAGCTGAGTGCAGAATTTAAAAAAAGGAATGGGATATTAAAAAAGGGTTCGAACGAAATTAATCCAAAAAGGAACAAGTACAAAAAGAGGCGTCGATAACAACGGACAAGTATGCAGATGCTGTAAGCCTCCGGCGAGGTAGCTGATCAAGCGAAGTACAAAATGACTAACAACAGACATGCATGTAGGCGGACGCCTTCAGTGACATTATCTTCGACGGGAAAAGAACGACAATATGATTGTAGGGTAACGGTTAAGTGTTGTTAAAGGCCAATGCCCCTAAGTCCGGTCGCTGGAAGTATTGAATGGGAAATTTCAAATACGCGTATGTACGTGGAATTAAACCGCGACTCGATTGTGAAGTGAAAGCGTGAAGACTAAGTTTCACTCATAAACGTATTTGGGACGAATCACAGGAATGAGGGGACACCTCATTCCTGTGATAGGCCGAGGAAATGGTTAGTTCATCCGTGGCGATAATCTAGAGACCTTTAAAGCATAAATTGTGAGTAGCTCAGAGCTTTTTTTATTGTATTTTGTTAATGCTCGAAAATTATGTAAAGACGAACTTCTAAATATAGTCATAATTGGTTCGTAGAACGTCAGAATTTTCATTTAAAGATATAGTTAGTGAAAAGCAGTTTTAAACTTTTAAAATGCGAAACGTGGGTATTAAGTGAAACGCAATCTTTAATACTAAAATTCTTGTTGGTAAATCTTTGTGTGTAAGTTTCATGTTTTTAATGGACTTTGGAATGGCAAAAACATAAGTTTGTATTGTGCAACGTAATTCTAAGTTAGTTCTTTGTCATTTTCAAGTATTTATGATTTACATAATGTCGTATAGCAATTTAGGAATCTAGTGCAATAAAATGGTACTACAGTTCAAGAAATCTAATATCCGATTTACGTCATATGTGATTAATAGGCATGCCAACATAAACCAATGTTTTTGTCCTTTTCTATCTTCAACAAATTTCACGGGTTAAGTTGGTCAAAAATTCAGCGTTGCCGACTACTCTAATAAATTAGTGTTCAATTAAAATAGGAATATTCATGCTTTTCGTGCTAAGGTTGAAAGGAGTGAATCGATCGCTATTCGCGTCTTATTTACATTCCCATTCGTCTCAGTGGCTCATCTTTAAGGGCCCCGCTTTCCATGATCTAGGCCCGAGGTTCGATGCTCAGCTAGGTCTGCTTTTTTTTAAATTTATATTGCAATATTTTTAATTATTCATCTTTTACTATACATAGGAGGAGCAAAACGAGTTTTTTTTATTGCTGAGGTGGTCTGGAATTTCTAAATTATCACTTACATTTGATAAAATGTATGTTGCATGATCGATAATATTATGTAACCGCTAATCTTGCTTGTAGTCACAACATTTTAATATTTTAATATTTTCATAGCGGCAACGGTGCTTCTGCATGACATAAATATTGATGACTATTTTCAGTTTAAGGTTTCTTTGGGAATTCTATCAATAACATCTAGACAGAGTGGGTTAGACTAAGTTTAGGTTACTTAGTCAATGGAAGTGTAATGATTGTGTTTTGAAGTTTGCTATTAATAGTCTGAATTGAACGGAAGTTTATCTACGTTTAGTTATAAGATAGGCAAAATGATGTTGTAAGAGAATATCCGATTACCCTCAATAATAAAGTTGAAAGGCGGGAAGTTTTTTTAAAGTAGGGTACAAGGGAAGATAGCTGAGCGGACGAGTTTGGAATCAGAAGCAAGGGGAGCAATCCGGACTAATCGGTTTTCGGGTGGCAAACCATTGACGTTATTGCTAGGAAATGGCGCTTCCAAGATAAGTAGTATTTTTAAAGTAGTTTATATTTTGGGCATTTTACGTTTATAGATTTTTTACCTCACACCACTGAAAATTAGTCCGTGTACCTTTGAAGTTGTTAAGAAATTCCTACTCATTCAGGACGATTCAAAATTAATAACGTAAGGCCTTATTCACCCGTAACAACCTCGAAGAATTAAAAACGATATAGCCTTAAAAATTAAAGAAGATTTTGAATCAATCAGTGACACGCGTAACATTGAAAATTTTATGATGTTAACATACAGTAATTCAAATTTTCATAATAATTATATTCATGTTAATTATAAATTTGTACTAAAACTGTTTACAAATTAAAAACAACTCAAGCAGGTAAAAGTAAAATACCAGGAATAGTCGTAATCCTTACCTCAAGTAAACACATAAAGACTTATAAACCAAAGTTTCGTATTATATATATTATCATCATCATCATCATCAGTAGGTCCTCAGTCCGGGAACTGGTTAGACGCGTACCCTCATTGTTTTCTATTCCGAGCTAACCTACACATTTCCCTGGAATTTTCCGAGTCTACATCTTTCACCAGCTGCGTGCAATATGATCTAGGTCTACCATCACCTCTTTTTTTCCCTATCTCTGGTTGTAATATATCCTCCACTATTCCCCAAAAATGACTTAGAACGTATTCTGCTTTTCTATTTCTACTATTTTTGTTGTTTTCCGCAAATATCTTTGTTCCCCTACTATTTCTATAACCTATTTGGTCTTAACTTTGTCTGTCAATGACATCTTTATCATACGTCCGTAGCACCACATTTCAAAGGCTTCTATCTTTTTCCCGACTGTCCAAGTTTCAAAGCCGTACACTGTGCTCCACACATATGCTTTAAGCAATCTTCTCCTTGTTTCTATGTTTGTTGTCTTTGAATACAGTAATTGCTTTTTCTTGTTAAGCGTAGCAAGACCTTGTGCTAATCTTTCTTTTATATATTTTGCGCTCATCCCATCTTACGTTATTTTACTTCCTACGTAGCAGAAATCTTTAACCTCTTTTGTAAGTTCTCGTTACCTATTTGTATTCTTGTTTTTGATTTATTTTCCCCACCTTTGCAAACTAGAACTTTAGTTTTAGTTTTGTTAATTTTCATACCTACCTCTCTATAAAAACTGTTTCCATTTCAATAAGATCAGCTTCTAACTCTTCCTTGCTAGATGCTAATACCGCTATATCATCTGAAAATCTATGCATGTCAATCTTTTGTCCCTGCATAATAATATATATATATATATATATATATATTGTAGTGGTTTTAAAGGGGTAAATTTAAGTATAAACAAGGCAATTTCAAACAACCTGTATAGAGGAAACAACCAGAATTTACGTGCGAAATTTATTTTATTTAGTTCATTTTAAGGTAACAAGTATTGCCATAATTTTACAAGTAGTGATTAAAATTTAGTTAGGTTCGTAAAGAAAATAAATTGGAGAAGCCAATGCAAATTATTAATTAATTTAATTGAGTTTAGTTGAAAGGGTTATTACGTTTAATACGCATAAGAGCTTGAAAAATAGATAATACCAAGGTGAAACGCCTTGCTAACAAACGAACAGCCGTTGAATATAAAATACCTTGAAAAGCCAACTCCTAGAAATGTTGTTTTAAAAACGTTTGTTATTGAACACCTGCAGGTTTTAGAAAGGTCATGTTACCCTAATTTGTATAGAAAAAACTCAAGATTCGAGGTATAGTGTGCAAACGGTCGGATGTTTTAGCATGAACGCTAACTAAAAGTTTCCTTAAAGCGCAGAAGGACTAGACAATCAATAAAATACGTCGAAATGAGACAGGCATAATAATAGTTCATTTCAAAACGCACGTATTCAGTCCACATGGGTTAGTTTGAAACGCGGACAGTAATATCGATTTCTGCCACTCATGCGAAGGTTAGAAGGAAACATAGAATATGCATAAGAAAGGAATAGCGTTAATACAGGCGGGGTTTTAAGACGTCATTGAATATCTTATTGGTCTTTACAGTTAGTAGTATAACAGACAAACACGGGAATATTGAATGTTAATTTTTCAGAAAATATCGTAACGACGCGCTAAATTTCAAAGATTTCGAAGACGGTTGAACCAAAATTTGAAGAACGAATTAGTTTAATTAAATGTTTCGCGTTAGGAGGGTCTGGAGAGGTTACACTCCGAATGATATAAATACTCGAAGAGAATTAGCATCGCTCTTTTTTAACTTCGTTTTCTTAGTACTTTCATCGCTTGAGACTACGTACAGAAATTTACCACGAGCTTGTAAGTATATAAAAAGTTTTTAATTTAAATAGTACTGTGTCGGCCTCATAATTTGATACGCGGATTGTGTCGAGTCTAGAATTTTATTGAGGTGCGACATATATCTTAACAAGCTCGTGAAGTAACGTAAATTAAATTAAATTAAACTAAAGTACGCAATTATGAAAGAAGTGTAATAAATTTGGATTTGGATTTGGATGCATCGTGAAGGCAGAGCATGCAGCACAACTTAGATGGTGTTCATCTGCAAATAGCTAGAAGCGGCCAGCAGAGCAGAACCACGAAACCGAGAGCGAAAAACAACTTAACGACTTCGTCAACGGGGTAGAGATCTTCTAGAAATTCCAGGTAACGCTTTAGAATTTGTTGTTTTTATAAACTATGAAAATTAGTGTGATGTGTGAGAGTGAACTATGAAGGTATTTTGCATTATTTTGCGTATTGAAAATAATACGTATAACTAACTTTTATTATGGTATTTAAATATAAATCTAAAGGTGTATATAAAGCTTATTAACGTTCCATCAGGAATTTAAATTTTTATTGTTACGAGTATATGGGTTTTTTTGTTTGCAGGAAGCGTATACTAAGTAAAAAGCATACATTATTCATAAACAAAAACTGGGTTATCATGAGCTCACCATACTCCAGAGTGTCCTAATTAAAATCAATTATAAATAAAGAACGAAAAATAAGGTATTACTCAGGGCCAATTTACTCCTGTTCCGTTCAATGTGTTTAATATTTCTAGTTAAAATTCTGGACTTTACAAAAATAGAATTTATTGAGGTGTAACTTGATCACCGAAATGTAAATAATCTTGAAGTTTTATTTGTAAATAGTGGTAAATAAATATTGTATGATTGTTGTATTATTTTGTGGTTTTATTGGGAGTGTGCGTGAACGATAAAGAGTATGATAGTGAATCTAGGTATCCAAGAGGAGGTCCAACTGAGCTAGCCAGGGAAGCGGTTGAAGAATTAAGGTGATGAAGAGAGGAATCTGGGTAAGAAATTATTTTTTTTGAAAAATTTTTCTATTATGTGCAATTTTTGATTTTTAGAAAATTAATAAATTTTCAAATGTATTTTTGCTTTTGAGGCTCGATTTCAACGAGGTTACACGGCAATTTATATATATATCGGGTAAATAACAAGCCCAGTAGAGCTTATTTGAATCCATTCATGTTAGTTTAAAGAAACTGAAACCACAGTGAATTACACCGAATATTCTTAGATATTCTAGTTAGCAGTTTTCCATGTTGCTCTAATTCATATGAATTTAATGAATTTAGTAGTTTGTTTTATTTTGTTAGTTGAATCTATAAAGTTTTTAATTAGTCACGTATTATGAGACGAAATAACATAGATATTATCTTCGTATCTCCACCAGATTAGTAGTTGCAGTTCTTGTGTGAATATTAAATCTTTTTCAAATTCCTCCATGAACATATTACTAAAGATTGGTCATGGTGGACTTCCCATCGCCATTCCGAAGTTCTGTTTGTAGAATTGGTCATTTATTTGAAAACGTGGTTTTTACGCATACATCAAGTAATTCCCTGATCAATGATATACTTAGTTTTGTTCTTTCTTTAAGGTTGTCATCTTTTTGTAGTTTTCTTTTTTTTGTAATATTAAGTGTTTTGTTTACAGGGAGATTTGTGAAGAGAATTACTACAACAAAACTTATCATTGCGTGTATATTTTCAATTTTAATGTTTGATAATTTTTTTAAAAAGTGTTGGTTGTTTTTTATGAAAGAACTTGTTTTGTTTGCTAATGGATTTATAATTTTAGAAGAAATTTTGCTAAATTATGGAATGGTGAATCTATGGAGTTTGAGTTTACGATAGGTTTCAAAGGAATGCCTCTTTTATGAATTTTTAATAAACCGTAAAAGTGGGGTGGTTTACTGTAATGTGGGACTAGTTTGCTTCTTTTTTCGTTTTTGAACCCATTTTTAAATTTATATAAAATTATTATTATTATAAATTTATACAGATTTAGTAAACGAATAACTTGGACTAAATTTACTGTTTTATTTTGGCCAAGTTCGTCCAAAAGTATAGAAACGTAATCCAATTTTTTTATCTGTATTACCAAATAGGTAATATATTAATGGTGATCTATTGGTAATCATTTCTACTGTGTTTTCTATCAGGTTTGGTCAGCAATACTACTTGATTTTTATATCAGCAGATGATTTAATTGACGAGCTATTTTGTAGCTTTGGATTACAGTAATCCCGAAATAGCCACAATAATGTGATTTGATAACAGATTAATTTTATTTACAGGAAGTAATCTTATATGTTGTTTATTTTGCAATGGTAAGGTAGTAAGTATGAGCATGCTTCTTATGTCCTTTGCCGTAACAGTATTGCTTTACTACAGGTGCTACGCACTGCCTTTTGATAACCGCGTTTACACAGCAAGTGCAATTTCATTTTCTAAGAGTTTCCAGTTCTCCCTTGGAGTACATCTTGCTTTTTATGAGCCTGGGACTTGGTGTCGCCCTATTTAGTGCAGAGTGTTATATAAAGTATAGCTTTTGTATACCCACGCCCATCTCTCATTGCCCTACCCAGGTATAGAACCCTAGCAACGTCGGAAGACCGCCTTTTCTTTAACAGCGCGGTCAGATTACAATAATCGTTTCATTGTCTTGCAATTCACCAAAATTTGAAATAGGATACTTTACAGATTTTCACACCATTTATGGTAATGTGTGTTCGAAACATTTGCTTATTGAAGACAGGTTACTTATCAGTACTACAATTTGGGGTTACTTTTTATTATAGTAAAAGATTCGCACGGAAAACATAATTCTCTCTTATAGACTTAAAAAAAGACAAACATTTTTTCACAGAAAAACAAACTTTTAGTTTCTTAGTTTGTGGTTTTGTTTTCGCTTCTGTGTAAATAAAAATATACGGTATCTTGTAATAAAAAAATCCCGTTAGACGTGGCAACCTCGAAATTCTGCGACTGACAGATACAAAAACTAATGTGGAAATATTTAAAAATACTTAGCCTTTGTGCATGTGACTCTTTGTTTTATTGTTAAATCAGTATGATAATTCAATACGGTAAATTTGATTTTATTGTTTGTCTAGCCAAATACATTTTTCTGTGTGATAATATGTTTAAAGTAACAAAAAAATAATAAAACCGTTGAGCAACAACCTATTTGGATAATCCTGATGGACGCTTGCCCAAAGGACGAGTGTATCAAAAGGCGATTAAATAATTTTTGCTGCAGTGAGGTTGATAGAATTTTGATGACACCCGTATTACGTTTTTCTATTAGTCTACTATAAACACGAATAATAAAACAAAAACTCAGCATCTGGCACACCTAACCTATATTAACAAACATAATTATTACAGCAAATAACAATTAAGATCTAATTCTATTTTGGCCAAATATACGTTGAACTGAAAAATACACACACACAACATAAATTTTTCAATAAGCAGTCAACCAATTCAATTTCTATTACCATTTTGCGCTTCTATGTATGAAAAACTATGTTTGTACTTTTCGCTTTAAATAAACGTGCACCAACGAAATTGTACTATTTAATAAAAAGTTTTGTATATTCTTCTTATTTCCATCAATCATAATTATAAAATAGTAGACAAGTTCAATAATTTACAGTTATGTTTATTTGTCTTCTACAAACGCTCTGTCGACTTCCAACGTGATGTGGAATACAAGCTCCTCACATGCCACTTTTGCGTTTCTTTTAACTGATATTTTAGACTCGCGCTAATGCTGGCGTTTGGACACTGTTTTCACACAGTTCCAACTTTTAATACCATATATTTATCCACTTTACCTCCTCATTCCGTATGGCGATGGTTGCGTATTATTCGACTCTGCTCAAGATGATCTATCGTGTTGTAATGTGATGTGATTCCTCTTACTTTTATCTCTAGATTTTATAAGTTAAAATGTTGAATGAGCATTTCTCGCTTTCTTCGTACTCGGGGTTTGACCTACTTAAACTGTCATAAGATCGAGGTCGAGGTGTAAATTATTACGGTGCGTAAGAACGGTTATAGGTGTTCTCACAGAGTCCTTATAATACCGACGGCTGCGGCATTGGTTGGTCACTGCGTATTAAATTTTATACTGTTTTATGAGATTATGACTTTCGGTGTAATTCACTGTGGTTTCAGTTTCTTTAAACTAGCATGAATTGGTTCAAATACGCTTTACTGGGCTGGTTATTTATATATATATATATATATATATATATATATATATATATATTTTTAATTAATATGCAGAGATATGGTTGTATAAAAATGTACTAGGTACTTAACTATTTATTTATGTGTCCTACTTTAATATTATAATCAACTAGTTATGTTATTAAATGTAAACCACTCAAGCCTTTTAAAATTTTCAGGGTATTTTCGCGGTAAAGCTCATTTAACTATCTGAAATTAATAACTTCTATTCTATTACCTAATATGTGCGTAAATAACGGCCTAGCGTTACCCGTTATACCTAAATTTAGAAAAGCATAAAAAGAAAACATGAGCAACTAAATACTACCAAGTTATTATTTCAGGAATATTTGATCTTATTTATATTCCTAATTAATTAAACGACCCTGAGTAATTTATAAAGCCTTACATATACTGTGTTAGTAATTTGTTGTTCTCAATGATATATTTTCATGTTTATTGGATATTTGTTGTTCCATTACTAATATTTTTCTAATAAAGGGAGCCAGGTGTGTTGTAATTTCAACTTTGCTTTGTAATTATTTTTTATATAAAGTGGCATAATTGTTACTTATTGTTTACATTTGTTATTATTTGTCTTTTGCAACCACTAATCTGGTGGAGATACGTAGATAATATCTATGTTATTTCGTCTCATAATACGTAACTAATTAAAAAATTTGTAGATTCAACGATCAAAATAAAACAAACTATTAAATTCATATGAATTAGAGCAACATGGAGAACTTATATTTTTAGATATTCTAGTTAGCAAAATCGATACAACAATTAATACATCAGTATATAGAAAACCAACACACACAAACAGATACTGAACCTTCGATTTAAACCACACACACTGTGTGATAAAGCAAAATTAATATCATCAAACGAAGAAATTTTAAAGAAAGAGAACGACCTGAACAAATGTACAGTAATAAAAAATTAAAAACAAATATCCTAAAAGAATAATAGAGAAGGAAATGAATTAAGTCCAAAAAATTAAAAAGAAACAAACAGAAACAACGATACACATCAAAAGATGCACTCAATACCATACATAAAAGGATTCCCCAAAAAAATCCAAAGAATAAGAAACAAATTCAAAATCAAAACATTATTCAGAACCAACAATACACTAAGAACACAATTAACAAAAACAAAACCCAAAAACGCAATAGAAAGTTCAAAAAACTGCATCTACAAAGTAATGTGCGAATGTCACAAGTTCTATATAGGGAAAAGTTCCAGATCATTTGAACTTCTATAGAAAGAACATAAATCATATATAAAAATAGAATATTCGAAAAATCCATAATTTGCCAACATGCATGGGACTTCAGTCATAGAATAAAATGGGAAGACGCAAAAATTATTGACAAAGAAGAAAACCACCAAAAACGCAAAATCAAAGAAGCTGCTTATATAATCCTAAATAAAAATAACTACATAGCAAACGAATCCGTAACTTTCAGTACACAATGGATTCTATTACTATAAGAAATGACAAATGAAAATCAAATGCCCCTAATATCTAGGTTGCATTGCAAGTGTTTTCTGGGTTTTCCTTACGATATTAACATGAAATACAACTTACATACATGATTTTTATTTATACATACAATAACTAATTACATAACAATAGGCGTATTAGCATCCCCCATAAAACAGCATTGGTATCTAACAAGTGTAAATCCTTCATGAGGTTACCTCAGAACCATATACAACCTCCGTTGTACAACATTGGTATCTGACGAGTGTAAACCCGCCATAGGGTCGCCTCAAAACCATGTTTAAATCTACCAAAGAGGTAGCCTAAATCATAATGAGTTTTCCTCCTCAAAAAAAAATATAAAAAAACGGATGCTTGTGCCTTACGGTAACGTAATCGCACACTTCTTTAATAACCATCCTCTCAGTCGTATAAATAATAACATGTTTTCCCATCCTCAAGTTTTTGAATTTATATGAAATTTAACTATATAGAAATTAATCAGCAGATTTCACGCTAAGCGTATTGGCTATCTCAAAGTCGCTGCTAGGGCGCAACACAAATTGAAGGCACTTATTCTTCTAAACTTTAAAATTTTCACCGAATGTATTCAAACTAAATATATCAAACATCAATAAATCAAAGTCACCTCCTATTTATGTCATAAATGTCAAACTTGAAATTTTTATTATTTTGACAAAGATCCTAGGTCATGAATCGAAACGTAAGTGAAGACAATTTTAAGAACTATGAGTAGTTTAGTTCTCACAGAAGATTGAGAAAAATACAAAACACACCACAATAAACATACAGGCAGTATAAACAAATATATCTTAAGTTAACTTGCGCATGTGACTGTGATACTGGGATTTTTATTAAATTTCAAAACGAAGCAGTCGCCGGACAAGACAAGTATAAAGCTAATCGATTACCTTGAGTTTTTAAACAAATTGAAAGTTCACAACATAACACGGGGAGTCATATGGTTCGAATCGAAACAAGATAACTTCTTACAAGGATTTACCGAAAGCGCAAATTTCCATGGACTTGGGTGTTTATGTTGCTCTTTTCTTTTATTTCCTTGAAGATAACTTGCTAATTCAATTTATTCCTCATCATCCACAAACCAATTTACTGAAACGACGCAAATCAAGACGCCATATATACCTAAGAAAAACTCACCTCGTGGCACGCAAATCTTTCTAAAACCATCCTTAAAGAAACATTAATTGTAGTCTAATTAGAATAACCAATCAAAAACTTTTACCTGATTACGGTTAACAGAAAAATTAGAGCTTGCATGTGATCTTCCCATCTACAGGTGTAATCTAAAATAGCGATATGCACATCTTACGGTTGATTCCTTCTAAAACCCATCTTTCTTATTTCAGGAACAAAGAACCAATTCCGTCCGATTTGGTCAACGAACAGAAATGACCCTTCGTCGCTTGTCAATTGAAGAAAGTTCAAACAACCATACGATAATGTACGAGCCTTGATTATTTATTTTGAATAATACTTGATTCCTACTTAGATAATACTGTAAACGATAAGATTGTATTCTTCTTAATCTTTTTTGGGAATTAAACCACTCATAATTTTTAAACTCATCTTTATTTACGTTTCGATCCATGACCTAGGATCGTTGTCAAAACTTCAAGTTTTTATTATTTTGACAACGATTCTAGTTCATGGATCGAAACGTAAATAAAGATGATTTTAAAAACTATGAGTGGTTTAATTCCCAAAAAAGATTAAGAAGAATACATAACAAACCACAACAAACATACAGGGATTAATGATAAGATTGTAATTTATATTAAGGAACTAATTACTGAATCAAACAATTAGTACACTAGGTGTAGAAAAGCAAGGAATCTACGTATTTATAAATCTCAGCAAAAAAATATGTTACAACATTGAATGACTAAAAAATATGTATTTTCTACCCTAAAATTTTCTAAGGTTCACTTTCTATTTAAGTTTAAAACAGGCGTAGGCTCAACCCCTTGTATGAAAACATTTCCGCCGCATATTTCCTACGAGGGGACGCCTCTGTAATTTAATTACAGGTAACTAACATCACGAACATCGAACCTAAAATAGCAGAAACAATTGAGAATAATGCGGTAAAGACAATAGCGTCTTCTCCAGGTATCCGCCAACGTATTTGTAATTTAATCAACTGTGCTGAAATCCGATAGTCAATCGTCCAAACAAACAAGGTTATTTGTTATTGGGATTAGAGAACTTACAATCCAATTTAATTTATCCATTCTCTTATGTTCAATTTCTAATTTACTACCCACTCTCGATATTCACATTTCATTTAACAAGTATATCAGATTTCTCTATCGGAATATAGGATTGTCATGAAAACCCTTATAATATCCTATTATTAAACGGCTTACAGAGTTACAGATTTACTAAATCAAATTGCCACTAGCATTTTAATACAAATATAAATTGTATGAAGTATTTTTCTAATTTATTTATATTTTTGAAAAACAAGTACTTACCTCCGATGACGTAAGGTAGCATAACTTGGAATCCGCACTTTCAACTGAGGCTTGTTGGACTATTCCATATCTTGATTCGCGATCACTCATATAATCGGATCTCAGGCTGTCCTGTCGGTCAAATATCCCTCTGAAAGAAAATCTGAAGTAAGAATCTGTATAATATAAAATTTATTAAGATTAAATTTATTCTTCTGACGCATGTGACTTATTAAAAAAGTATAGCAGGGCCCAGATATAAGCTTTAGCCGCAATGCAATACTACAGCTATATGTGTATTAAGAGTGGAAAGCGATACTTTGCTGTTTGAAAAGGAAATCTGTCGTAAACGACAACGAACTTTTCTCTAAAACTGCATACAAGATTTTTTCTACCCTGATATTATTTTAAGAAATAATGTAATGCGTTCGCTTTACGTTAGGCAAAAACCAGATGGAAAAAGGGGGAGAATTTATTTAATACGGACAAAGTAAATATATTATGATCTCACAAATAGTTTTTTAAGCGTGGCATTTCATTACATTTTTAGTTTTATTAAGGGAATTCAGCCAATAAATTAAAATTGCAAAACCATAGTTATATTTGTTGTACAATACATAGTTGAATAATCTTTTCATACCTCAAAAAGAAAACGTTTGCAATATTACGTGTTACGAAGCTGTTAGCATGAGCAATTACGCGAGCTAGTAGTGTAAACAGAATAATTAATGTAGTAAATTTTTATAGTGTAGTGATGTTATTTTAAAAAAGCCTTTAGAATAACTAAAAACGTAAATAACACGAAATTTTTAATATGCATATTTCATAACATATTTACGGAAAAATAGGAGCATTATTATATTAGTGGGATTAATCAAAACTAACTTACAGAGAAACAAGTGTAGTTATAATACAAGGTATCCTCCAGAAAAGATTATTACAATGTAGTTATCCATACGTACTTATATACAAACGCTTATTTACTAAAACTCACAAACATCAGAGTACAAATAATCTCAACAGAAATAGTCACATAAATACAATGTAAAACGTTGAGACTGCTAAGAACATGAAATATTAATAAGCACGTATTGCTAACGTGATTTAACCATATGAAGTGACGCATTGTTTACGTGATTTAACACACGCTCAATATTAAGACCATAATACAATGACGTACCCTCGGAGGCATGTGGAGTGGTAGAAAACGAATGGTAGCTAGTCAGCGAATAACAGCAATAAATAATTTACTCGCGAATCGGTAATGCGAAAACATGTGGAAGGATCTCATTGACAACCCCAATAGCTCGATAGAATCCGGGCGTTCTACGTGGTGATATCCACTAATAATTGACAGTTTAGCTCCAAACTAACTTGGTGACAAATTACGGGATCTGTGTGCAACGAATTCGAATTTGGTAATATAGAAATCCTTATTTAGCCTGGCATTCAATTGTAGATTTGTTAGCTACTTGTAAATTGTTCTTATTGTTTGTTGGTTATATTTGTATGATGCTTGTTCAATTAAATGTAATAAAAATAAAAAATGCAATCTCCAGTGTAAAGTATAGTGTAAATTTTATTGGATGTACAAAACCTGGATATTGCAATTTTATTTGAGAGATTGAAGACGTGCTTTTAATAACTATAGTAGGATTGTTAGGTTTATGAATAATTAAAAAAAAAACATTCCTGTAATTTCATCTTGCTGTGTACCTACCTGTTTACAGAAATATTGTTACGAAGCTTGTACCTAAATATAGTGAGGCAACGCACTGAATTGAAAGTGGCTGTTTTCTTTGCTCATACAAAACTTGATTGTAAAAGGAACTATATTCCACCAGTAGGTCGACTGAATTAGAAACCCTAGGAATACTCGCCTTTCGCAGAATTATTACTGAACCAGATGAATTGGTGCCCATATATTTAAGACAATATTGAAAGCCATTTTAAGGTAAGTGTTATTGTGAGTGTATCTTGAAATTGTACCAATTTAATTTTTAGATTCTTTAATTTTTTTATTTTCTTTTATTGCATGTATACAGATCCACTCCCACACCAGTGTAGTTGTCCGGAGCACCTTCAATTTAATAATTTAACGCTTTATTCATCCGTAACAACAGATATATCCAAAACATTATAAAAAATGTGCTAATACTAAAAGTCGATGCTAAATAGATAACGAAACAAAAACAAAAAAGTTTATTTAATATTCAAAACATGTAGACCTTTAGAATTTTAATTTTATATTTTTCTTCGCCATTTACATAATTTTCTTCTATAAGAAATTTATTTACATTTACATTTACATTCAAAAGTGTAATGAAAATAGAAGCAAATAATAAACAAATGCAAGCCATAATCGGTAATACTTAATATAGAAAATAATATAACAGAACGGAGTTGGAATATATAATACACACAGCTACCTTCATTAGAAAAAGGGGTAGCAATGGCGGCACAAAAATTCAATATACATGATCTGACAACTACCTATAAATTAATTTGAAATTTATTTATTATAAATAATTTATATTATTTATTGCTAACAATATTGAAATGAATTTACAGTTTTGACAATCTTTAATATTTACTCCCAAGGTTGAAGCAGTTGAAGGTAGCGCAAGTCCTTCAACAGATGTTTGTGTAACAAAACTAGACGTTGAGATTGAAGTGCGAATAAATGTGAAAATTTTCGAAAGTTTGGCTGCACATGTGTCAAAAATATTAAGTAATATCTACTTAAACGAATGAAAAAAGGAATGAAGAAATAACTGGAAAAGATCAATTTGGGTTTAAGCGAAATAAGGGAACACGGGAGGCCATTTTAGCTGTAAGGGTGATATTGTGGAAAACAATAAAAAAAAGAAGAGGGTGTATATAGGTTTTGTAGGTAAAAGCGTGCGACAATATAAAATAGAAAGAATGTTCGACATGCTTAAAAAGATTTGAATAAGTTATAGGAACAGACAGATGGTACATTGCTTATACAAATAGTAAACAGCTGTAACAGAACTAGAGTAGGATCGTAGAGAAATAAATATTAGTAAAAGGGCGAGACGGATGCACCCTATCCCCGTTGATTTTCAACATGTATATCGAAGAGCCAATAAATACTGTCAAATGCAGAAAGGCAAATTATTATGCATGGACAAACGATTAATGTGCTTAGATTTGTAGATATAGCGGTATTTGTATCTAGAAAAGAAGAGTTAGAAGCCGCTCATAATAAAATGGAAACAGAACATAGAAACAAAGGACACTTGTTGAAAGCATGAGTGAGGAGCACAGCAATCTACGGCTTGGAAAACGTGTACAGTAAGAACAGTACACAGAAAAAAGATAAGTCTTTGAAATGTGGTGTTAGAGATGTATGATGAAAATATCATGGACAGAAGCTATGAACAAAAAAGGAATAAAGATATCTGTGGAGAACAGTAAAAAATAGAAGAAATAGAATGATAAGACACGTTCTAAGGCATGAGGGAATATTGTGAGACATATTAAATGCAGAGATATTCTAAAAAGAGAGGTAGGGTAGATCTGGGTTAGATTATTACACACATATACTAAAAGATGTAAGCTGTGGGATTTTCTGCGAAACGTGTAGGCTAGCTTAGAATAGGAAACAATAGAGATACCCGACTGCAGATCCAGGACTGAAGATCTAATGATTATGATGTTCCATTGACTTCGTAAAACTGTGAGTTTATTGTGCACAAGTAAATAGGTTATTATACAGATATTAACAAAATAACCAAAATTCTTTTTCTGTATTGCCTGCAATGGTAGTTTGTTAACATCGCAATCCCAAACATTTTCATGCTTCGCTACAATGGTTTAGAAAAACAACGAATTCGTATTTATTTACTTCTAATTGTTTGACATGTATATATCTTCAACGAAATGCAAAAAAATGCTTGTTTCGCATTGACCCATTAACGAACCAACAGAAACGTAGAAACGGGGTGTAAAGAACCTACCTTTATGCGACACTTAGACACATCAACTAACTTTGAACCAAAAGTTTAATATTTTTTAATTTCGAAAGCAAGTGCTATTTATTTTGATAAAAATTTTTTAAGTGGTAGCTTTCTGTTTTTAAGATATAACTAAGAATAATAATAATAAATTAATTAAGAATTCATACATAGAATAATTCAATAAACAAATTCATGGTATTGTAACACGCCGTCTACGGGAACGACAAAAAGTAGATAAATTCAGACTTGTTTAAACTAGTCCCGAACAAGATCATGTCAAAATTAAGAATTGGGATAGCAGTCACGGGTACATAAAGATTTCTCACTCCAAAAACAACAAATCTGAACGACCATCATAAGCACAATACTGAACGGATAAAATTGCAACAGTAAACGACCCTGAAATAATAGAATATTAATAATAATATCATCATTCATCATCATTTTGTTTTCGACCTTGCTTAAGGTCGGTTTGACGCAGCTCTAACTTCTTTTCTATTCTGTGCTAATCTAAAATGTTCTACATACCCTTCACAACCTACGTTTCTAATAATTTGACTAAAATAGCTTGGTCTAGGTCTTCCTATACTCTTCTATCTTTATCTTATCTACCTGACTCTATATAGATATTAGCAACCTGATGGTTGTTAAAGAACTCCAACATGTTTACATGATTCCCATTTATAAGGAAATGAAATATTACCTGGTTATCCCTCCAAAAGGAAAAATGTTAAATTATATGTTATGGTAAGGCTTAAGCAACGAATCACTGCCAACATGCCAGACCGCTAACTAATTGTGAGTTATGCCATGCTGACATTTAGTTAACTGATTTTTATTTATTTTTTGTTTTGTTTCCGAACTTACTTAATAATAATAATATCATCTTACATAAAAATAATCTTCTTTCTTAAGCTAAAGGTAAAGTTTAGGCATCAACAACTTATAAATCCGATGTTTTGAAAATTACAATTATATTAACTCACCATTACCAGTCAGATCTCCAGGTAGGAAAGAATTTAAGCTAGAGGGTGTGACTCTAGATTGCTCTGCACTATTTAAACTTTTCTAGTAATGATCTTACCAGAACAAACATTAGCGTATCGAATTTCAAATTGGGTTTATCCCTGAGTATGTTAGAAAAGGAGAACAAGTCACATACTTGTCAGCCCTCGGAAGCGAATTGGCACAGCATCAGTCAGCAACAACCCTGCTACTACCGTAATTGCAACGGCGGTCTACATGCAAGAGCAGTGGATCTACATCAAGCAATAATCGGGCTACGCAACAAGCAACTTAACCTCCAGCTAAGAGCTAAAAAAGGAAAATCTTACTAATATTAGCAACTCAGGAGCGCTTACCGATCCACACCAAATCTACACATTTGATAGGGGGGAAACGTGCATCGCTCTTGGAGTAACAGGACGAGTAGTTTTTAAAAGTGCATCAACGCACAAGCTGAAGAATCAAAGTTTAAAAGGAGTTCGAAATAACACAAACTCAAAAAGCAAACATCCGTGTTATCGAAGCGCGATTGAAACTGGAAAACACGGTTTTACCGGAGAATAGCAGGATATACTATTTCGACAAATCTTTAGATGGGAAACACACTAGAACGCAATTATACGTTATCGGAAGGTATAACACGCTCACGGATACCTAAACAGGATCTTGATTAATTAAATTTTATCATAAACTTGTCGTTTCCAAGCAAATAGATTTAAGTTGAGCAATTATTGGACAGCGTATTTATTGCAGAAAATAAAATATACAGGATGTAAACTATTTAATTGTAGCATGAACTTATCGTTTTTTAAGCAAAAAGGATTTGAGTTGAAAATTATTAGACAGCGTATTTATTATTAATTGTTGACGGATGTGGGAACGGCAACATAGTTAATTTAACAAGACTATCGTACAGCGGACTTATGAATTAACAAGGAAATTCCTAAAGCAAAATTGGAACGTAACACAGTATCACCATCAAGTAGTTACAGATATCAAAGGAGTTCCATGATCGGACGTTGACCATTCATTTCGGGTTGAAGATACCAATAAGTAAGAGTGTAACGTAATCATCTGTCTTCCAGATACGACAAACCGTACACTGTGAACGAAAAGAAGGCCGTTCCAACAAATAAGGACAACTTCAATTTGATAGAAAAGTAGCTACAAAAGCACTTCCCGCGTTTCAAGTTACGAGCAAAAGTATCAAGTCGGAAAGCAGCAAACCTAATAATAATATTCAAAACTATTACCTCGAAATTTCGACATATACAGGGAGTTTATAAAAGAACTCCTTGATTTAAGTTTTATTTGTACATAATAAAGTTAAAATAATACTTATTAAGCCTATATAGTATTAAAGAGAATCTTCTCAAGTTTCTTTTGATACCTAATAAAGTTCTATATATGCAGCATTTGTTGCCCTGGCCACGTCTAAACGATAATCAGTTTCTTCCCAGGTATTCAGCAACATATCAGGTGTGACGGATGCTACATCTACAACAATCCTCTCACTTAAATGAGCAATGCCACGGATCTTCTCGGAATAAACAATGTTTTTTACATGTCCCCAAAAAGAGGAATCTAGTGGAGTCAGATTTAGGCTCCTTGTTGGCCATGCAATTGGTCCATGTTTACCAATCCCCCTGTCAGGGAAACATAAGTTCAACGCATCACGGATACGGTTGCTATAGTTAGGTGGCACGCCGTCTTGTTGGAAGACGATCGCTTCCTTTTATAGTTCGATATCATCTATCTGTGGTAAAACGTATATTTCAAGCATTTCACAATAAATATCCCCATTAATTATCTTCTCTGCGAAGATGAAAGGTCCTACGATACGATCATGCATCAATCCACACCAAATATTGACTTTGGGAGAGTGTCGCTGATGTTCTATAAATTCATGGGGTGACTCAACTCCCCAAATCCTACAGTTGTGTCGGTTGACATACCCATTTACGCGAAAAGTCACCTCATCTGAAAACATAACATTTTCTAAGAAGTTCTCATTTTCTTCAATCCTGTTCAAAATGTAGACTGCTAAATCGAATCTTTTCACTTTGTCATTGGGCTTGATTTCATGCAAAAGTTGAATCTTATACCCACGTAATTTAAGCCTCTTTGGCATTACTCTGTGCACGGTATAGAAGTATTCCCAACTTCAAACTTCGCCTTGCCAATGACTTTTTAGGGCTACGAATACAAGATGTACGGATCCGTTCCACATTCTGTTCAGAGACTGAAGGCCTACCCGGTGGCTTAATTTTTAAGACAATACCTGTTTCCCGAAAGTAATTTACCGCTGCAGAATAGTTTTGTTATTAGGTGCATCAGCGCCATATTCACGTCGATAATTTCGCTGAACTGTGATCACTGAACTCGATTGAGTATACCAAATCACACACAGAGCTTTCTGCTGTGGAGTAGCCATGACTGGTGAGTGGCGACTGCCGACCGGCGGAAGCAGTAGCACTCTTCCCCCACCACGCTCGTTCTAAGGCCACGCACTGCGATCGAATATTAGCAAAACAATCTTGAAAATATACTGAATTCAAGTTCAAAACCCGAAAGTTTATTGCTGTATTTGTTTTTTATTTATGATTTTTTAAATATAGGAGTTCTTTTATAAACTTCCTGTATTTGTAGAGATAAAGCCTGATCGCTGTATTAGGTATCGATGTAAATATCGCGAGCAATAAATAATTGTAGTTTTAAGCAGATTTGACGAATAAGGCTAGAAATATTTTGCTCTTGATGCATATAAGTTTTAAAAAGGAAGCTGTGAAACATTACACAACAAAAAATATGAATGAAATAGAAATTCGCACGTTACAGCATCGATAAACCAACTCCCACAAAGGCATTGTTAATCAAAATGTTAATTTGCATTTACAATCACATAAAGGAAATGATAATTTAAAGGAATATATCACCTACCTTTCACTGGTTGTAGTGGTTGATTGTATTTGCACTGCTATCAGATAATTATGGACTGTATGTATAATGTTCACTAATTGTTGCTAATTACTGATGCTCGATGCACCGAACTAAATCACGAACCAAAGCCAAGCGAGAACGAAGTTGAATTGTCGTCCACTCGTACATTACCAACCCTTTTATGTCGTTGCACTAAAGGTAGGGATAATGGAGGGTTTCTAGGTGGGAATAGTTTAAGGACTTAAATTAATTGTGATTGGCATACTACACTACAACCAAAATACTTATAAAGCCTTAACATACCGCCCACCAAAATAAGTATTAGGAACTTATTTTCTAAGTGTGTCTAAACGAAAAAAAAAAATATATATATATATAATCGTAAATTTAAAAGTTAACTTACCCTAATATACTAACTATAATACTAAGTTGCCTCTGAAATGGGAGAGGCACAATTTTACCACGGGCCTTTTAAATAGTCCCTGGGATGTTGCCACGGTAGCCACACGACAAACATTGTCCTTTCCATAATGCAACGTATGTATACGTCCCATTTTCCACTGTAATGGAGACACTTGAGTATCCTTAATCAACACCAACGTTCCCACCATTAACGAATAATTAGCAGAAAACCATTTGGTTTTCTGTTGAAGTGTGTAGGTACTCCAAATGCCACCGTTTCCAAAATGATTGCTGAATACGTTGAACCAGTTGCCAACGATTTAAGGAAGATAGTTTCAGATCTAAGACATTAGGGTCGGGAATGACAGACACTGGTTCTACGTTCAGAAAATGACCAGGACTTAAGAATGAAAAATCAGTGGGATCGTTACTCATTGGACATAAAGGTCTGGAGTTTAAGATGGCTTCAATTTGAACTAGAATGGTGTTAAATTCTTCGTACGAGAGAATTTGTTCGCCTACCACCTTCTTGAGATGGGACTTTACAGATTTTATCCCAGCTTCCCACATTCCCCAAAGTGAGGAGCCGACGGAGGATTAAAACAAAGTGAATACCTTCCGTTTCAGATGACTGCTTCATATATTCGATTAGTTCCCGAGATGCTCCGATAAAATTTGTTCCACAGTCACTATGAATTTGCAAGCATTTACCTCTGCGTGCTACAAACCGCCGTAAAGCTGCAATAAAGGCTTCTTTAGATAGGTTTGATGCCAACTCCAGATGTATCGCTTTTGTACTAAGACAAACAAATAAACAAACATAGGCTTTCAATGATTTGGCACCTCTAATACGATTCATGGTGATAGAAAAGGGTCCACCGTAGTCTACCCCAGTATGTAGAAACGCTTTACCGGCAGTAAGTCTAGCGGGGCAAGTCGCCCATAGGAGGGCATAGCGAAATAGGTTTTGACGAAAACATCGAATACAAGAGTTTAGGCACTGTTGAATAGCCCTTTTGCAGACAGAATCCAAAAATTTTGTACTAACAAAAATGAGTAGTTCTAAGTCCAGGGTGTAAATATTTCGTATGGCAATCTCGAATAATGAGCTCTGTCACCCGGTGTGACCGAGGAAGTAGCAATGGAAATTTTGTATCATAAGATACGTCTGCATTTCGCAACCGGCCGCCCACCCTTAACAACCCATCACTGTCAAGGAAAGGACTGAGAGATCGAAGTTGTTTATTACTAAGTTTTCCTTTCGAATGATATCAATGTCCTGACTGAAAACTTGTTCTTGAACCCGTTTTATTAATAAATGAAGTGCATACTGTTCGGGGAGACCAATAATTGTTCTAAGTTTCGAATATCCAAATTTGCACGAACTTTCAAGTTACGAATGAACTGACAAATATATACCAGAATCCTGCATATTTTCGGAGCACCTTCAATTTAATAATTTAACGCTTTATTCATCCGTAACAACAGATATATCCAAAACATTATAAAAATGTGCTAATACTAAAAGTCGATGCTAAATAGATAACGAAACAAAAACAAAAAGTTTATTTAATATTCAAAACATGTAGACCTTTAGAATTTTAATTTTATATTTTTCTTCGCCATTTACATAATTTTCTTCTATAAGAAATTTATTTACATTTACATTTTACATTCAAAAGTGTAATGAAAATAGAAGCAAATAATAAACAAATGCAAGCCATAATCGGTAATACTTAATATAGAAAATAATATAACAGAACGGAGTTGGAATATATAATACACACAGCTACCTTCATTAGAAAAAGGGGTAGCAATGGCGGCACAAAAATTCAATATACATGATCTGACAACTACCTATAAATTAATTTGAAATTTATTTATTATAAATAATTTATATTATTTATTGCTAACAATATTGAAATGAATTTACAGTTTTGACAATCTTTAATATTTACTCCCAAGGTTGAAGCAGTTGAAGGTAGCGCAAGTCCTTCAACAGATGTTTGTGTAACAAAACTAGACGTTGAGATTGAAGTGCGAATAAATGTGAAAATTTTCGAAAGTTTGGCTGCACATGTGTCAAAAATATTAAGTAATATCTACTTAAACGAATGAAAAAAGGAATGAAGAAATAACTGGAAAAGATCAATTTGGGTTTAAGCGAAATAAGGGAACACGGGAGGCCATTTTAGCTGTAAGGGTGATATTGTGGAAAACAATAAAAAAGAAGAGGGTGTATATAGGTTTTGTAGGTAAAAGCGTGCGACAATATAAAATAGAAAGAATGTTCGACATGCTTAAAAGATTTGAATAAGTTATAGGAACAGACAGATGGTACATTGCTTATACAAATAGTAAACAGCTGTAACAGAACTAGAGTAGGATCGTAGAGAAATAAATATTAGTAAAAGGGCGAGACGGATGCACCCTATCCCCGTTGATTTTCAACATGTATATCGAAGAGCCAATAAATACTGTCAAATGCAGAAAGGCAAATTATTATGCATGGACAAACGATTAATGTGCTTAGATTTGTAGATATAGCGGTATTTGTATCTAGAAAAGAAGAGTTAGAAGCCGCTCATAATAAAATGGAAACAGAACATAGAAACAAAGGACACTTGTTGAAAGCATGAGTGAGGAGCACAGCAATCTACGGCTGGAAAACGTGTACAGTAAGAACAGTACACAGAAAAAAGATAAGTCTTTGAAATGTGGTGTTAGAGATGTATGATGAAAATATCATGGACAGAAGCTATGAACAAAAAAGGAATAAAGATATCTGTGGAGAACAGTAAAAAATAGAAGAAATAGAATGATAAGACACGTTCTAAGGCATGAGGGAATATTGTGAGACATATTAAATGCAGAGATATTCTAAAAAGAGAGGTAGGGTAGATCTGGGTTAGATTATTACACACATATACTAAAAGATGTAAGCTGTGGGATTTTCTGCGAAACGTGTAGGCTAGCTTAGAATAGGAAACAATAGAGATACCCGACTGCAGATCCAGGACTGAAGATCTAATGATTATGATGTTCCATTGACTTCGTAAAACTGTGAGTTTATTGTGCACAAGTAAATAGGTTATTATACAGATATTAACAAAATAACCAAAATTCTTTTTCTGTATTGCCTGCAATGGTAGTTTGTTAACATCGCAATCCCAAACATTTTCATGCTTCGCTACAATGGTTTAGAAAAACAACGAATTCGTATTTATTTACTTCTAATTGTTTGACATGTATATATCTTCAACGAAATGCAAAAAAATGCTTGTTTCGCATTGACCCATTAACGAACCAACAGAAACGTAGAAACGGGGTGTAAAGAACCTACCTTTATGCGACACTTAGACACATCAACTAACTTTGAACCAAAAGTTTAATATTTTTTAATTTCGAAAGCAAGTGCTATTTATTTTGATAAAAATTTTTTAAGTGGTAGCTTTCTGTTTTTAAGATATAACTAAGAATAATAATAATAAATTAATTAAGAATTCATACATAGAATAATTCAATAAACAAATTCATGGTATTGTAACACGCCGTCTACGGGAACGACAAAAAGTAGATAAATTCAGACTTGTTTAAACTAGTCCCGAACAAGATCATGTCAAAATTAAGAATTGGGATAGCAGTCACGGGTACATAAAGATTTCTCACTCCAAAAACAACAAATCTGAACGACCATCATAAGCACAATACTGAACGGATAAAATTGCAACAGTAAACGACCCTGAAATAATAGAATATTAATAATAATATCATCATTCATCATCATTTTGTTTTCGACCTTGCTTAAGGTCGGTTTGACGCAGCTCTAACTTCTTTTCTATTCTGTGCTAATCTAAAATGTTCTACATACCCTTCACAACCTACGTTTCTAATAATTTGACTAAAATAGCTTGGTCTAGGTCTTCCTATACTCTTCTATCTTTATCTTATCTACCTGACTCTATATAGATATTAGCAACCTGATGGTTGTTAAAGAACTCCAACATGTTTACATGATTCCCATTTATAAGGAAATGAAATATTACCTGGTTATCCCCTCCAAAAAGGAAAAATGTTAAATTATATGTTATGGTAAGGCTTAAGCAACGAATCACTGCCAACATGCCAGACCGCTAACTAATTGTGAGTTATGCCATGCTGACATTTAGTTAACTGATTTTTATTTATTTTTTTGTTTTGTTTCCGAACTTACTTAATAATAATAATATCATCTTACATAAAAATAATCTTCTTTCTTAAGCTAAAGGTAAAGTTTAGGCATCAACAACTTATAAATCCGATGTTTTGAAAATTACAATTATATTAACTCACCATTACCAGTCAGATCTCCAGGTAGGAAAGAATTTAAGCTAGAGGGTGTGACTCTAGATTGCTCTGCACTATTTAAACTTTTCTAGTAATGATCTTACCAGAACAAACATTAGCGTATCGAATTTCAAATTGGGTTTATCCCTGAGTATGTTAGAAAAGGAGAACAAGTCACATACTTGTCAGCCCTCGGAAGCGAATTGGCACAGCATCAGTCAGCAACAACCCTGCTACTACCGTAATTGCAACGGCGGTCTACATGCAAGAGCAGTGGATCTACATCAAGCAATAATCGGGCTACGCAACAAGCAACTTAACCTCCAGCTAAGAGCTAAAAAAGGAAAATCTTACTAATATTAGCAACTCAGGAGCGCTTACCGATCCACACCAAATCTACACATTTGATAGGGGGGAAACGTGCATCGCTCTTGGAGTAACAGGACGAGTAGTTTTTAAAAGTGCATCAACGCACAAGCTGAAGAATCAAAGTTTAAAAGGAGTTCGAAATAACACAAACTCAAAAAGCAAACATCCGTGTTATCGAAGCGCGATTGAAACTGGAAAACACGGTTTTACCGGAGAATAGCAGGATATACTATTTCGACAAATCTTTAGATGGGAAACACACTAGAACGCAATTATACGTTATCGGAAGGTATAACACGCTCACGGATACCTAAACAGGATCTTGATTAATTAAATTTTATCATAAACTTGTCGTTTCCAAGCAAATAGATTTAAGTTGAGCAATTATTGGACAGCGTATTTATTGCAGAAAATAAAATATACAGGATGTAAACTATTTAATTGTAGCATGAACTTATCGTTTTTTAAGCAAAAAGGATTTGAGTTGAAAATTATTAGACAGCGTATTTATTATTAATTAAGTTGACGGATGTGGGAACGGCAACATAGTTAATTTAACAAGACTATCGTACAGCGGACTTATGAATTAACAAGGGAAATTCCTAAAGCAAAATTGGAACGTAACACAGTATCACCATCAAGTAGTTACAGATATCAAAGGAGTTCCATGATCGGACGTTGACCATTCATTTCGGGTTGAAGATACCAATAAGTAAGAGTGTAACGTAATCATCTGTCTTCCAGATACGACAAACCGTACACTGTGAACGAAAAGAAGGCCGTTCCAACAAATAAGGACAACTTCAATTTGATAGAAAAGTAGCTACAAAAGCACTTCCCGCGTTTCAAGTTACGAGCAAAAGTATCAAGTCGGAAAGCAGCAAACCTAATAATAATATTCAAAACTATTACCTCGAAATTTCGACATATACAGGGAGTTTATAAAAGAACTCCTTGATTTAAGTTTTATTTGTACATAATAAAGTTAAAATAATACTTATTAAGCCTATATAGTATTAAAGAGAATCTTCTCAAGTTTCTTTTGATACCTAATAAAGTTCTATATATGCAGCATTTGTTGCCCTGGCCACGTCTAAACGATAATCAGTTTCTTCCCAGGTATTCAGCAACATATCAGGTGTGACGGATGCTACATCTACAACAATCCTCTCACTTAAATGAGCAATGCCACGGATCTTCTCGGAATAAACAATGTTTTTTACATGTCCCCAAAAAGAGGAATCTAGTGGAGTCAGATTTAGGCTCCTTGTTGGCCATGCAATTGGTCCATGTTTACCAATCCCCCTGTCAGGGAAACATAAGTTCAACGCATCACGGATACGGTTGCTATAGTTAGGTGGCACGCCGTCTTGTTGGAAGACGATCGCTTCCTTTTATAGTTCGATATCATCTATCTGTGGTAAAACGTATATTTCAAGCATTTCACAATAAATATCCCCATTAATTATCTTCTCTGCGAAGATGAAAGGTCCTACGATACGATCATGCATCAATCCACACCAAATATTGACTTTGGGAGAGTGTCGCTGATGTTCTATAAATTCATGGGGTGACTCAACTCCCCAAATCCTACAGTTGTGTCGGTTGACATACCCATTTACGCGAAAAGTCACCTCATCTGAAAACATAACATTTTCTAAGAAGTTCTCATTTTCTTCAATCCTGTTCAAAATGTAGACTGCTAAATCGAATCTTTTCACTTTGTCATTGGGCTTGATTTCATGCAAAGTTGAATCTTATACCCACGTAATTTAAGCCTCTTTGGCATTACTCTGTGCACGGTATAGAAGTATTCCCAACTTCAAACTTCGCCTTGCCAATGACTTTTTAGGGCTACGAATACAAGATGTACGGATCCGTTCCACATTCTGTTCAGAGACTGAAGGCCTACCCGGTGGCTTAATTTTTAAGACAATACCTGTTTCCCGAAAGTAATTTACCGCTGCAGAATAGTTTTGTTATTAGGTGCATCAGCGCCATATTCACGTCGATAATTTCGCTGAACTGTGATCACTGAACTCGATTGAGTATACCAAATCACACACAGAGCTTTCTGCTGTGGAGTAGCCATGACTGGTGAGTGGCGACTGCCGACCGGCGGAAGCAGTAGCACTCTTCCCCCACCACGCTCGTTCTAAGGCCACGCACTGCGATCGAATATTAGCAAAACAATCTTGAAAATATACTGAATTCAAGTTCAAAACCCGAAAGTTTATTGCTGTATTTGTTTTTTATTTATGATTTTTTAAATATAGGAGTTCTTTTATAAACTTCCTGTATTTGTAGAGATAAAGCCTGATCGCTGTATTAGGTATCGATGTAAATATCGCGAGCAAAAATAATTGTAGTTTTAAGCAGATTTGACGAATAAGGCTAGAAATATTTTGCTCTTGATGCATATAAGTTTTAAAAAGGAAGCTGTGAAACATTACACAACAAAAATATGAATGAAATAGAAATTCGCACGTTACAGCATCGATAAACCAACTCCCACAAAGGCATGGTGTGTGCGTTTGGGACCACAATTACAATGCGTATTATAATTCTTTTATACATATTGTACTTTATACTTTATATATTTTATGCACTTTCGGTTTACACTTCATTTTGGAGGGGCGGAATATTTATTTTTACTAAAGGAGTAAAAAATCTACAACATTTACTCACGAAGAATCTTAGTGAATATGCATCTAGAAGAGTTACAAAATTAAAAAGAATGCATTAAATGAGAACGTATTTGCTCAATTTTCTTTTGAAAATGATAGAGTGTAAGTACCGTTTACTATTTAGCACGGAAGTTCGTTGGTTACCTGGAAGTGCATGTTGGGATTGATTTTAGACACTCATTAATTTGATGTTCCAATTTCTTGGAAGTAAAGGCAATGATTTGCGAAATACTTTGGTTAATTTAAAAAAACAATAGCTTATATAACTGATTTAACGTCATTAGTTTGAAGCAACAAGATGATCTTTTAAATCAAAGCTATAAGTATACTATTTCCATTTTTTTGCAAAGCCTTTTCTATATGTATAAAGAAAACTTGGCGAAAAGAGAATACTCTCAGTTTCCAAATATTTCAAAATTACAAAGGCGAAATGAAGATTTGGTTTCATATTGTGAACATTTAACCGCCTACATTCTGTTTTGATCAAAAGATTTGAACACATTCTTTAATTGCTTATCCGGGGTTAGGTTGTTGCGTTCCGATTACTGCTTCTAATATGTTTTGACATTCGGTGGATTAAATATCCAGTTTGCAAACATTTTTCATTACACTAAATTTACAGTCTCTTAGTTAGGCATACCACTTTATATTTATTCTTATTCATTAAATTTAAAAGGCTAGTTTGCTATGATATTGCCATGTGCTTCACAGTATAATTCATTCTAAAAATTTTTTAGAGTATTCTTTTATCTAAAGTTTGGAAGTCGCTTCTTGACCTTAATCATCGGAATTAATTATAGCATAATACTTCAAAGTTGACTATATTATTACTTTGTGATTTTCTTTATACGTATTTGATTTACAATAGTATAAAAACTTTTTAAGAGAAAGATACAGAAATTCTTACATATCTTCGCTTCTTGTGTGTAGCTTGGTAAGACCTTCTTAAAACTGATAATCCTCTAATTTAAAGTTATTCATAGCTCGGTTAGTGGAATTGATCTTGAATATAGTTTTGGCGGTTCGTTCAATACTGCTACATCCTGTAATACTGAAAACAATCGATTTCGAGAAGTTTTTGCTGATAGAAAAACTAAAAGTACAGTTCACATCCTACACTTTACTTTTCAATGCTTCACCCGAAAGTACTACATTGACCAAGAAGAGATTTTTTAACTGGAAGTTTTGAATTTTGTCGAATTCTTGCTACAGCAAGCGAAGTAGGGATCTTTAATGTGCATGATATCACTCACATGCAGAACTTACATTCTACTTCTCATCCGAACGAGGGCGCACTTAAGTGAAAAATGCTCACCTAACATTTTTCTAATGATCCGTGTCGGAAATCGAACCCGTGACCTTGGCATCAGCAGTCATACGCAAACCTGTCCAATTCATGGAACCGTCTAGTGTAAAGCATTTCTACATTTAACTTTCCAATGCTCTTCCCCGAGACACTACAGTGACCGAGAAGAGAGTTATTTTTAGCTGGAAACTTTAAATTTTGTCCAACCCTTACTATTCCAAGCAAGGTAGGGATTTTTAACGTGCATGATAACACTCACACACAGGACCTACATTTTTATCTCACAACGAACGAGGACGAATTTTTGTTCGTCTAACATTTTTCAAGAGGTCTGTGTCGGGAATCGAACCGGGGACCTTGGGATCAGCAGTTACATGCAAGCCTGTCTGATTCACGGAGCCGCCTAGTCCAATGTACCTCTACATTTGACTTTTCAATGCTTCAGCCGAAGGTACTACATTGACCATGAAGCGATTTTTGTATACCTGAAAATTTGAATTTTGCCGAACCCTTACTATTTCCAGCACGGTAGGGATCTCTAATGTGCGTGACAACACCCACACATGAGACTTACATTATATCTCTCATCCGAATAAAAACGTATTTGTCTGAAAAATACTCTCCTAACATTTTTCAAGCGGCCCATGTCGGGAATAAAACCTGGGATATTGTGTGATTAGTAGTCACACGCGAACCAACTAAGCCACGGGGCCGCCTAGTTCAAGCTGTAGGTTGGTTTCATTCCGCTATCTCGAATGTGCAGTATAGATGTATAGATATATACATATTCCTGTGATACGCCTATGAGTAGAAGCGCTACTAATTTTAGATGTGACTTAGGTACCGCGAACTGTATCAATAGGAGAATGTAATAGGAAATATGAAATTACTATCATACGTTCCTTTTCCTTGCCTGGCTAGCTCAACAGAAATTATGTTGTGGAAATCTCAAGATACATCTATTCATTCAAAAACATTTTGTTTTCATACAAAAGAATTTATAAAACAGTTTACAGCTTAAGTGCATACAGAAAATTGTTCCCAAAAGTTATTTAAAAATAATGCTTACCTAATCTTTATTAACGATTACAGAATTTTTGAAGAAGGATATCAAATTCTGGGTATAAAAACAAATGCCAATTTTATACTCTTCATTATGGCTCACTGTGCAGAAGCTGTTAATTGTTTCCCTTCTTTAGTATAGTTATGAGTCACATCATGATATAATGGAAATTAATGCTCGTAGGGACTTTGAATGCACAGACAAACATAACAT
The DNA here is from genome assembly GCA_036346225.1 of Platerodrilus igneus. Taxonomy (NCBI): domain Eukaryota; kingdom Metazoa; phylum Arthropoda; class Insecta; order Coleoptera; family Lycidae; genus Platerodrilus; species Platerodrilus igneus. The sequence goes on along the minus strand of JARFIW010001112.1, from coordinate 2,336,794 downwards.
GAACATAAATATTTTCATGATACTTTATCTTCACATTACCATTTACCATTCAACATATCAAATTAAAATTTTTAATTTTTCTGCTATGCAGTTGTATGATGTTATTTTACTTGGAGGTCATGGTCAGGAATGTGCTAAGAGGTGGCTAATAAGATTGAAAGCGACTGATATAGGGAAAAGCAAACAAGCATACGAATCAAGGCAAGTTATAGAACAGGCCGCTGTATATGCAGTTGATTATGCAATTTCATACACACTGACGACATTTATACGAGGATTCTTCAACAGGAACATGTTTGATCAGTGTAGCCATGATTTTGTTTCTATAACAACGGAATTTATTTGTGGATATTGTTTGTGTAAGTAGTACTGACGCATCTATGAAAAATATTTACAGTTTACTCTTTTTCGAAGTGTTATGATTAAATTAATAATGGCAACTACGATCTAAATCCCGTCCAATGATAATATGCGTGCCATTAATTAGTTTTTGGCCGCTAAAGGGTGTTAACTAATGGAAATTTATAAGAGAATGAAAGCTCTCTATCTAACTATAGTTATTCTCACACGGCAGTAGTCGAATGGTCCTATAAATTTCACTTTGGAAGACCTGCACGTATTGCAGCATCTGCTGCAAAAAATGAGACACTATATTTGATTTTCCAGTGCACCACCCGAAAGTACTACGTTGGCAAGGAAGCGAGTTTTTTATTTGGTAATTTTGAATTTTGCCGAATCATTGCTATTCGTAGGAAGATAGGGATCTTTAACGTGCGCGATAGCACTCACCTACATTTTACCTCTTGTTCGAATAAAGGCGTATTTTATGAAAATTGTCTCCAGTAGACCATTATTAAGAATACTGCCGCCACAATTGCACCAGCATCACATTTGCACCCACATCTGGACCAAATAGTTTTCTTCGACTACCCAATTTCATCTATCGAGATAAACCTATTTTGTTTGGTATCAATTAATATTAGATTTTTCTCAGCTACCTGAATTTTTAAGAATTTTTTAGATAGCATCATCCCCAAGGGAGCTACCCTCATTTTAAGATTTTTTTACCGCTAACATTCTTATCCAAATAGTTTTCTTCGACTAGCCATTGTATCTTTCGAGATAAACCTATCTTGTTTGGTAACAATTAATATTAGATTTTTCTCAGCTACCTGAATTTTTAGGAATTTTTCAGATAGCATCATCCCCCAGGGAGCTACCCTCATTTTAAGATTTTTTTTTACCGCTAACACTCTGAACCAGATAGTTTTCTTCGACTAGCTATTGCATCTTTTGAGATAAACCTATCTTGTTTGGTATCAATTAATATTAGATTTTTGTCAGTTACCTGAATTTTTAGGAATTTTTCAGATAGCATCATCTCCAAGGGAGCTACCCTCATTTTAAGATTTCTTACCTGTTGCGATTTCTGAGCGTTTTTATAAAAAATTTTTAGTCATGTGATACATCAAATTAGTCTAAAATTTTACACAGAATCCGAATCTGCAAATAGATTTAAAATCGGACAACGCCCTTCAAAGTTACACTTTAAAGCTCCCAAATCTCTTTAAAATTTTTGTTCATTTATGACATATGCTTTAACCAAACATCTCCAAAAATCAAAAACCGTGGAAATTTTAGAAATGAATCCTTTATAAAGCCATAAGTGTTTAATATTTAAAACCATTTTTCAAACGGTGATGCACTGTTTTTTAGAATATCCAAAACCATAACTTTTTTAATTTTAAACAGTTATCAAGGTCTGGTTTAACATTTTTAATAACTATGCACGTCATAATTATATGCTCAAATGCTTGGAAAATAAAAGTCGTTAAGGAAATAAATCCTTAACGATTATGAGCTGCCTAAATTACATCTTTAACATTTTCAATAACTATGCACGTCATAATATATAGTCAATGCTTAGAAAATACAATTTCTTAACGAGTATGGGCTACCTAAATTACATATGAAAGCTGTATATCATTTCTTTTCTTGGACTTTGTATTAATTAATTATGTTAGAATACAGTGCATTAGAAATTGATGTATAATTGCCGGGGATTCACACAAAGTACTTTCTAGCAACCAGCATCGACTACGTATTTAGGGAAATACAAATTTTAAATAAACACTTTAAACCTTTACTAAGGGAATACCAAATTGTTGTCTACAGGATACTTACTAATAAAGCAATTTAATTTTAAATAACTTTTATGTCATATTTTCGGATATGGTAGGCTTGAATATTTTCTTTGGAAACAATCGAAGATTGCCGAAGACACTCGAAGAGTGCACAAACGCGGTCACTAAACCAATTAGCATTAATATCAAGTATTCCGTACTTTCGTATGTTGCTCATTTCCTAGAACCAAATCTTCCGCAATGTACAATATCCTTAAAACTATCTATATTAATATTCTTAACTACACCTCATGAGACCCCTTTAATCTTTTTATTCGTACCTTTCTCGCTTACAATACAGTTGGACTTAGCCTTACTACCAACAACTTTTAATACTAGACCCACATTAGATTTGTTTTTGAATTTCCCTAAAACTTTTTTTTTTGTTTACATGCGGTGTATTGTATTTATTATCTGCGGGGTGCACCACTTTAAACCTAAAAATAAAAACAAGATAGTTTAATACGTCTATTAATAATTTTTGCTAATGTTGACGATACAAATATGTAAAAACAAACTTTATCAAGAAATATAGTGTTTTAACTAAAATACATACATATATTGATAACATATATAAACCGCTGTGGTAACCAGAGTCTGGCGAATCTGGGATAGCCAAATCTCTAAACATTTGCGCAGGCGATTGCCTTGCAGTTGCATCTTTTAAGTACTAGATGGGGTAACATTTCATAATTTCCAACACTGGCAAGTAATTTAAATTGCTGCAATCATTAGACAGAGAAATACTGGCACGGCTCTCTTCCTCTAATAACGTTTAAACCCTTTCTTCATCCGTCGTATTTCCACATACATTTTTTATATCACCTACAAATTTTTCGTAAAATTCTGGAAAGTTTCTACACCACAACTCAGCCATTTTAAAACAAATTAATTCTCGCAAATTTAATAGCTTGATTCACTCGCACGCAGGTAGCACAATAACATTCCGATCTTTCGTAATTTCCATATTATATAAATTCTCTTTTTCAAAATTGTTCAACAACCATATACTTCTATTAAAGGCTGTGCTCAGCTGCAATTTGAAATCTTGATCCAATTGTATGTCAACAACGTCGTTTCCAGTAGTCAAACCATTTAATCTGACTTGTTTTGAGTCTTGAGCAAATTGGTGAATTTGAAATTCCACTTGAAAAGTACACAATTTCTTCCAATCGAAGTAAGAGAATGTTATCGTAGAATCAGCACACATACCACTACAGCAAATAACTTGGATGGCAGGTTGAAGACTACCATATAAATCAAAACCAACTTCTATTATATGGTGGTGAGAATTTGGAGGAAATTCGCCTAACCTATAGGTTGTCTTACCAACTAGGTGGTTGATATTTAATTGTGGTACTCGCACATCATTTGTAACGTCAACGCAAGAAAAATCCATCTTTACCTTGTAATTTTAATCAAACTCGACGATACTTTGACGACTAATGCACTGTAACATGCCTCCATCGCCTTTTATGCCGATGGTCGAGCGTGCGCAGCTCCTTGTTATGTTAATTGGCGTTATATATGCAAGTCTTGACTGGAAAAGTGACGCGTATAATTGTTTTACAGTGGGTTTTACCTGTATGTATTTAACCACCAACACCATTTTTAGAATTATTATACAAAATTAGCAGTATTTTTAATATAACTCCGTCGTATAATCTATCAAATTAGTATAGAATTTTCCTGGGGAATCGAAATTAATTATCACGTCTTTTAAAATTAGCTCCAACAAGGACCCGCATAGTGTTTTAATATTCAAAAATCTAACAGCAAAACACCTCCACATTTTTATTTAGATTTAACTTGATAATAGAGTTAAACTCCAAAAAATATTTATTAGTAGCTAGAATTGTTTAAATTTTCAATTAGTGAATCCACATACAAATGATTAAACCAAAAGGTATAATATATTAATTCTGCACGGCGGGCTTGAAAGTGGTTAGATAATCTATTTTAAATTTAGTTCAAAATAAGACGTATTTTCTAAATAAATTTAGTGAAATGTATGATCATTAGTCTTGCATTGTTTTGTCGATGACGTCTGACTATTAATTTAATAAAAGCACTTTCCACAATTCTAGTTAATATACGGGAATACACATTCTATAATTTGATTTAAATTGGGTTAATGTAAGGACAAATTATACTTATACTTTCTCTATGTACATAAATACGGGGGAAATGATACCCAAAGTTCATTTTAAGTTTATTTTTGTAAAACGTAAAGTCGTCTATAGTGTAATTAAAAGTAATATAGAATTTTCCGTCTTTGAAAATTTCGTGTGAGGACTATCGACAAAGAAGAGTAAGTCTTAGTTTGAATTTTGCAAACGTAGAAGAAATTAATATTTACATGTATAATTCAAAAACTGTTAATCAATATTTTTTTCTAGAATGAACATCTTAGGTATTGCATGCAGTGTGTGCGAAAATGTTTTTACTGGATGTGATGCCATAAAAAAACACAACGAAAGGCACATCGAGATGGTTTATTTCCAGGAGGAACTAACAATTACAGACAATGAGTGGGAACAAATGAAGGATTTGGAAAACCAATCGACCGCAGCGCATAAAGAACGTATAAACGCCGCAATTCAGTTAGAACGAGCCAAGTTGCTATTTGAAAAACCATACGCCATAACAAAATCTTTTTCCAAAATCATAATTGTAGGCCTGAACCCGTTCGACGATTACAAAATAATTTTTAGATTTGTTGACACCATTTCGCAGAGCGTACTTGATGTATCCCTCAACGTATTTAGGAAGTTTATATCAATTCTTCCACACATTATACGCACTATGGAAGTTGGCATGCGAAATCAGATATGCAAATTCGACAACTTGCGTTTTTATTTAAATAAGAATTGTTTAGTGAAGATGGTGAAATTTGATGAGAATTATATGATATTTACCAAAGGAACTTTAAAGCACTTTTTAGGGGCATCTCAGATCGTTCTCAACCATGCTAATAGTTTAAAAGAACTCACGGAAAACGGTACTCCTAATATAGATCTGTTTCTGTTAGATGTCGCAATGGAAAGATATAATAGGAATGATGTCTTACAGAATCTCGCAATGATGTAATTAAAAGCAAATACAGTAATAGTGATATCGGGGTCATATTATACGAATTTATAAGAACCTACCAAAGATTGTTTGAAAACAGTATTTGTAAACAAGTTGAATATATGGAAGAATACAACAGGTTTCCATTCCACGCATTTACGAGCGATGTTTAAATTTTAAGCCAAAGACTGAAAATTTTGTAACACTATTAATTACACTTTTGTTTTCTTATACGTTTCTAAATTGTTGTATTTCAACTACAGATATTAATAGCTGTCAATAAAATTATGTTATAGTTTTAAATAAAACGATTCTGATTAATAATTTTTGTAAAACGTTTATAACACCCTTTTAAAAAAATACACATCTTTGTTATAATTCTTTTCATAAGAACTTAGATACCCATTTCAAATATATGGACATTTGAAAAATTAAACAATACCAATGTATACTTTATATTTTATAATATAAATAAACTAATATATACAAAAATAATTTCTAAATTCACATCATTCATTTCTTATGATAATAGTTGAGGTGGTTAAATTTTTACTTTAAAACTTACAATTTAGTATATATTCCATTTGAATATCTGCCAACAGTTTTATAAACCCCATCACCTCGATTATTTCCATAAAATCATCCAAATCCTCTGGCAATACTAACACAGCAGTACAGTGCTGTATTGCTTCCTCGTATGACTGACACATAAAACACTTTTCTCCTTCTATCGAAAAGTGTTGCCCACATTCTGCTTTTTACTCGTAGAGCATTGTGAAATCATCGAATAACCTCTCCAAAGTCTTTATACGTATTTGTTATATTGTCTCTTTAAACTGTACAATCAACAAATAATAACTTCTACGCGAACAGTCCTTTTATATGAGCTACTCCTATTCGGATATGTACCGATTGCACCCGATTTGTGTACACGTACGAAGCAACAGGTAGGGAATGTATTCTATGAATTAATTACATTCCTTAAGAAAATGCTAAGGACTTTAAAAATAATTATAACTTTTGTTAGACCTCTAGCCTCCGGATAAACGTTATTATTTTAGGTTGTGTCTCTGTTTTCTGATGCCTTCTTCTATATTTATATACTCCCCGAAATTTTACTATATCGCCCCCTTGTCCAAATCAAAATCTTTTACAATAGTAATAAAACTATGTTTCAAGTCACCCCACCCCAACACTGCAAGCACATTTATTTAAATTTTGTATGTGACATGTCACCACTTATATGATCAAGAAAGATATGACGAAAGTTTGTGTGACCCTGTTTCCATAATGCGATTACATTGGCGTCATCTCAGAGTCTATGTTTTAAGGTCCTAGCGTAAGTTTGACATAAGTAAAAGGAATCAATAATCTTATGTCGGAGACACTTTCACCTTATGGGCCAATTTCACCTTATGGGGTAATTTCACCCCATGGGGCAATTTCACCCTATGGGGCAATTTCACCCTATGAGGCAATTTTACCCTATGGGGCAATTTAACCCTATGGGGTAATTTCAGCCTATTCTGATGGAGATAAATTCAAGGAACTTTGCCATTAATGCATCCCACAACCAGACCTAGATCCGATTATGCAAATAAAGAAATATTTTAATATTATTGCAATATCACAAAAGTTATATGCAACAACCAATTTTAAATAAATTGTCTTTGAAACTTAAAATGGATGTTATGACTAAGTTTTATCATTACAGTGGTACCATAGCTGGTTGAACCGAGAAACAGTGCAATTAAGTTGATGAATCGATGTGAATTTGTGTAGCTCCGACTCCCAACAGGTGGGGTTGGGCCTGTCTGACTGCAGAGTAGTAGTAATAACTGTCTTTGTAAATTTTGGTGTATATATCAGTTTTCGAGTTAGAGGCCTTGGTATAAAATTTACAATTTTATGTTAAAATTTTTCTAAGTCCAAACAACTGAAATTTTGTCAAGTCCCAAAATATTTAAAATGGACATATCTCAGGTGTTTGTTGGATATAGTTTGGATGTACGTCGTACGGATGCGAAAGGAGGGAGAAGGCCACAGTAGGGTGGAGGGTTTAGGCTAATTTACGTTGTTTGGAGTTAGATTAGTCGGTGTTGTCTGAAGTTAGGTTAGGGTAGTTGGACTTGTCAGGAGTTAGGTTAGCTGGTGTTAGGTTAGGTTAGTTGGATTTGTGTGGACTTAGGTTAGATAAAATGAAAAATTGATAGGTTAGGTCCACACAAATCCAACTAACCTAACACCAGCTAACCTTCTCTATTACTATTAATTACACTATAGACGACTTTACGTTTTACAAAAATAAACTTAAAATGATCTTTTGGTATCATTTCCCCCGTATTTATGTACATAGAGAAAGTATAAGTATAATTTGTCCTTACATTAACCCAATTTAAATCAAATTATAGAATGTGTATTCCCGTATATTAACTAGAATTGTGGAAAGTGCTTTTATTAAATTAATAGTCAGACGTCATCGACAAAACAATGCAAGGCTAATGATCATACATTTCACTAAATTTATTTAGAAAATACGTCTTATTTTGAACTATATTTAAAATAGATTATCTAACCACTTTCTAGCCCGCCGTGCAGAATTAATATATATATATATATATATATATATATATATATATATTGCTGTGAAACCTCACCATTAAACTTAAACTAAGGTTTTCAAATCGAGCCCCACAGATTGGGCGTCATAAATGCTGCGAAATGTACAAAACGCCTCGCCAGTTTCCTGGAATAAAATCACAAAAATTTTATTTGGAACTCGAGCCTCACTTTTGGGCGCTACGATTTGCTGTGATTCTCTTCTGATAATCGCCTCTTTACTCTTTCCGCCACGGCTGCTCACCTAGTTAAAACTCTCATCCTCATTCATAAAAAAAAACAGACACATTCCTACCACAAACATCAACGTTAACTCTATTTACATCAATATTCATAATACATTAAAATTTCAAAATTAAATTGTAGCATAAATTTCAGTATCATTAAATTTCAAGATTAAATTTGTCATCATTTTAATTTGCATCCAGAATTAAAGTCCTTGTAGGATGCCTACTAATTAATTTAACAATATTTGCAGACCTGAGTCTGAATAAAAGGAGCATCTTCCACCCTTTACGTTAATTAAACAGGTTCGTCTAATTGAGATCAAAGACAAACCCAAATTTTCATCATAATCAAGAACATAAATACTAAATACTCCTTTCTACTTGAACAAGAAAATTTCACCTTAAAATTAAAAATTTGTTGTTTGTACAAATTCACTACTGTCCATTTTAAGTAAACAAATTATAAAGTTATTCAACACACACCAAAACATCAAAAATCGAACAACAAAGCATAAGTTACCTGAAGGTTAATGCACTCGTGGCTCCAATGTACATCGTCCTTTGTTAATCACACCATTCCAACTGGGTTATGTTTAGGTCCTCGGATTACTGGTCGCTTTTAAAAATTTTCTCTACACCACCATTCATTTAAAATTATTTCAGGGCTTTTCAGGAACTCATCTATGTATATCTGAACTTGTTTTGTGGATCCACTCACGATTACGAATAACATTTGATTATTAACACCCCGGAAAAATAGCAAAGAAATTCATACTTCTTTCACGCTCTACCCAAAACTGCCTACTTTTGTTTATTCATTTCTCGTTACAAATTTGGATACTTGGCACAGTAATACTCGCAAATATAACTAAACTTTATTACCTTGTATCTTCTTTTCTAAATGCACTAACTAACATTCATCGTAGCACGTAAAGAGCAAACTGTTTTAAAGTGTTCAATAATCACCAAAATATAAGAGCAAACTGTTTAAAGTATTAAATCAAAAATCTAAGAGAAAGAGACTGTTTAAAGTCCGGGTTTATATAATAGCTAGCCTGTCTGTCGGTTTTGTCCCCATAACGGCCAGTTTCTAGAATTTCGCATTCTACGTTCCCTTTTCGACAGTCGGGCATAGCTGTTCTACAAAATGTGCACTCGCGCCAGTTAAATCTCAGAAATTTTCCACACGGCACGCAACGTCTGAGAACACCTAATTAATTTTGTATCGAAATCGTTACGTTTACACCTCTCATATCTGCATCTGATTACAACCAATCGTAGCTCTCGTGACGTTGCTCAAATCACGCCTTTTACTATCTGTGTCTCTGTCTTGCGCATATTATCCGTCTCTATCTACCCTGTTCTGAGTGGTACAAATCGATACTCTTTACTATCAGTTATTTCAGTCCACGTGGACTGTTAAATAACCCACTTTATTAGCATTTCCCGTGAATATTAAGCGACGGTTTCTCCAACATTCTCTGTAACCATTTGTTATCTACAAAATTTAACCAGAACGTGACTTTTAAAAATACTCAGGTGTTCAATCGTAATACTTCTAAATAACACTTCTACGATTTGGGATATTCCACTTATTTTAACTTTCCTATTAGCGATTTGTTTATCAACTTTGGACTTTCCACAGGCTTTTATGCTTATTATACCTTAATAACCGTTCAATTAACTCCAATTAATATAATAATGAATGGCATTGACTTCTACCCTTTAATTTTTAGAGAATCCTAATTAAATATTAATTATTATTTGTACATTTTGTTTAATACTCGTTACTTAAACTTGAATTAATTAATATAAATTTTGCATGTATTTTCCATTTGTTTCTTTACTTGGAATAATTAAATTACATACAAGTTGAGCATTTTAATACTGCTTCTTTTTATAGAAAACGTCTAGTGAATAATTTAAATCCCTTATTTTTAATGAAACGAATAAATTTTTATGCTTCACGGTTTTAATAATGCGTACTTTTTCCCAAAGCTTCCTTATACACGGTGATTAAAATTATTTAATGCAATTAATTTTCTACCCTGGTCTAAATATGAGTAATATATATATATATATATATATATATATATATATATTTATATATATATATATATATATATATATTATACCTTTTGATTTAATCATTTGTATGTGGATTCACTAATTGAAAATTTTAACAATTCGCCAGACTCTGGTTACCACAGCGGTTTATGGATGTTATCAATACATGTATGTATTTTATTAAAAACATATTTCTTGATAAAGTTTGTTTTTACATATTTGTATCGCCAACATTAGCAAAAATTATTAATAGACGTATTAAACTATCTTGTTTGTATTTTTAGGTTTAAAGTGGTGTACCCCGCAGATAATAAATACAATACACCGCATGTAAACAAAATAAAAAGTTGTAGGGAAATTCAAAGACAAATTTAATGTGGGTCTAGTATTAAAAGCTGTTGGTAGTAAGGCTAAGTCCGACTGTATTGTAAGCGAGAAAGGTACGACTAAAAAGATTAAAGGGGTCTCACGAAGTGTAGTTAAGAATATTAATATAGATAGTTTTAAGGATATTGTACATTGCGGAAGATTTGGTTCTAGGAAATGAGCAACATACGAAAGTACGGAATACTTGATATTAATGCAAATTGGTTTAGTGACCGCGTTTATGCACTCTTCGAGTGTCTTCGGCAATCTTCGATTGTTTCCAAAGAAAATATTCAAGCCTACCATATCCGAAAATAGGACTTAGAAGTTATTTAAAATTAAATTGCTTTATTAGTTAGTATCCTGTAGACAACAATTTGGTATTCCCTTAGTAAAGGTTTAAAGTGTTTATTTAAAATTTGTATTTCCCTAAATACGTAGTCGATGCTGGTTGCTAGAAAGTACTTTGTGTGAATCTCCGGCAATTATACATCAATTTCTAATGCACTGTATTCTAACATAATTAATTAATAGAAAGTCCAAGAAAAGAAATGATATACAGCTTTCATATGTAATTTCGGTAGCTCATACGCGTTAAAAAATTAATTCAAAGCGACTTGTATTTTCTAAGCATTGACTATATATTATGACGTGTATAGTTATTAAAAATGTTAAAGATGTAATTTAGGCAGCTCATAATCGTTAAGGATTTATTTCCTTAACGACTTGTATTTTCCAAGCATTTGAGCATATAATTATGACGTGCATAGTTGTAATGGGCATTTTTGTAGTTTTAACCTTTTTACGCTGTTTCCCAATTTTTAAATACATTTCTACAAATTACTATTTCTATATTTAATATTTATTAACTCGTTGGCGAATGCGTCGTATTATAATAAGTGGATCGCTGTTTGTATAAAGTAAATACTTTCGAATAGTTTTCATATTGTATGCAATTTAACTCGCGTGTATTAATTAAAGATAGATAAATTGAAGCTTGATTCTCATTAATAAATAAATTCCAACTTATCGGAAACGATAAACAGCCTGTAGTTAATTATTATATACGATTGTTACATTCACGTTTTAGATGTTCCTTATGTTATTAGCGAGTCTAGATAAGAGTCGATACGCGGTTGGTATAACAACGATTGATATATCTACAGACAAGAGTTGTAGTTTGTTACTATATGTTAATTACGTTACGTTGTTAGTTTTTGTGCTTGGTTCTTATATATATTAATTACGTAAAAGTTTACTGTTTGCTTTTACTGTTGAAGAGAGTGTGGAAAAACGCGATGTTGTTTCTTGAAGCCAAGCTCGTTTTTCACTAAATAAACTGTGATAAAATACAAAGAACGGTATATAATTTGTTATAAAGTGCTTATAATGTGTATTTAAAGTGGTTTTGTGTATTAGTAATATTTACTCGTTCGGCGTAACCAATGTGAAATCTGCAAAATCGCTCTTTTTATTGTGAACCTATCTTCATTTTTACGAGGTCGTTCTAAATGTCTATGTGGTTGGCGCGGAGTTTGAATTGGTAATCATAACCTATTCAATTATATTCCTAGGTGTTTAATTCTTGTATAATGTTGGACGAAGAACAAAATTCCGTGATCACTGTTGCTCCTACAGAGGTAGAAAGAGCTCCCGATCCTATTCGAATTCCGACGCGTGATAATGTCTGCTGCTAACACCAGTGAAATACGTAGGTGTGATTAGGGTAACGTGTGATAAGTTCCATCACACCCTCCCAGTAAAGGGTGAAGTGCTTCGCTAGTGCAGGACCTCGTGAATCCCACATTCAAGTGCAAGGAAGCGTTCCTGAAGGACTTTCTGTAAGTTGAACTATTTCCTACTTGTTTTTTTACTTTAAATACCTGTCCGTTGCTTTGCCATACCTTTGGCGTTCTGAGACCTTTTACCATAGACTTGCATGCTACATTTTAAATAAAAGAAAAAGAAAGAAAGAAAAATTAATACTACTAAATTACTCATACCAATTGTGTTTTATCTATTTATATTTTGTTAAAATTTTATCTGCTTTATGTCTAATTGGTGTGTGAGGAAACGTTTCTGCTACTCCCCAATATTACCTCACTTTGTACTAAATTTTTGTATTGCTTTTACCGTTGTTATATTATATAGATTATCTACACAGATTTTATTTTCATTCTACCAAGTACTGAATAACTTAGACTATGCATTGCTGCTATGCTTTTTCTTTATTTCAGATTTGCAGGACTAGTCTTTTTTTAATGCAGGTTTGCTATTCTAATTTCTTTTATTGCAGGTACTGTTACTAACTCCTTACCGCCGCATAAATCATATGTCAGTTTGTTTTCTATAACCCCCCTACTCTCCGATTGAGCCCGGTCATTTCCTTGACTTTCTTTGTGTTACGTAGCATAGTTATTAAAAATGTTAAACCAGACCTTGATAACTGTTTAAAATTAAAAAAGTTATGGTTTTGAATATTCTAAAAAACAGTGCATCACCGTTTGAAAAATGGTTTTAAATATTAAACACTTATGGCTTTATAAAGGATTCATTTCTAAAATTTCCACGGTTTTTGATTTTTGGAGATGTTTGGTTAAAGCATATGTCATAAATGAACAAAAATTTTAAGAGATTTGGGTGCTTTAAAGTGTAACTTTGCAGGGCGTTGTCCGATTTTAAATCTGTTTGCAGATTCGGATTCTGCGTAAAATTTTAGACTAATTTGATGTATCACATGACTAAAAAAATTTATAAAAACGCTCAGAAATAGCAACAGGTAAGAAATCTTAAAATGAGGGTAGCTCCCTTGGGGATGATGCTATCTGAAAAGTTCCAAAAAATTCAGGTATCTGAGAAAAATCTAATATTAATTGATACCAAACAAGATAGGTTTATCTCGAAAGATGCAATGGATAGTCGAAGAAAACTATTTGGTTCAGAATGTTAGCGGTAAAAAAAATCTTAAAATGAGGGTAGCTCCCTGGGGGATGATGCTATCTGAAAAATTCCTAAAAATTCAGGTAGCTGAGAAATATCTAATATTAATTGATACCAAACAATATAGGTTTATCTCGAAAAATGCAATGGCTAGTCGAAGAAAACTATTTGGTTCAGAATGTTAGCGGTTAAAAAAATCTTAAAATCAGGGTAGTTCCCTGGGGGAAAAACCTAAAGAGATTTGAGTAGCTGAGAAAATTCTAATATTAATTGATACCAAACAAGATAGGTTTTTCTCGAAAGATGCAATGGCTAGTCGAAGAAAACTATTTGGTTCAGAATGTTAGCTGTAAAAAAATCTTAAAATGAGGGTAGCTCCCTTGGGGATAATACTATCTGAAAAATTCCTAAAAATTCAGGTAGCTGAGAAAAATCTAATATTAATTGATACCAAACAAGATAGGTTTATCTCGAAAGATAAAATTGGGTAATCGAAGAAAACTATTTGGTCCAGATGTGGGTGCAAATGTGGATGCTGGTGCAAATGTGGCGGCAGGATTCTTAATAATGGTCTACTGTCTCCTAACATTTTTCAAGGGGTCCGTGTCGGGAATCGAACCCGGGATATGGGTTTAGTTTTCACACGCAAACCAACTAAGCCATGGAGCCACTCGAATATGTGAGACAGCTTGAAATTGCATTACGCGCAATGCACAAATAGACGCAGCAAAGTTAGAGAACTTTCTCAAGTGTTCAACGTGGGAACTGTTCATATATTTTGCCCATTAAAACAATCAATAAAAAGACCGGTTCATTTCGGGGGCTCCCGTAAAGATTGCCATAAACAGCCGCAAGAATTTCACCAGGAAGGAATTTATAAACTATTCTACCATTGGGATTATACGTTTATGGACACTTCTTGTAAATTCGATGAATAAACACTACTTTACAGCCTCTAAACGCGGTTTCGATTGAGCTATACTAGTATATGCACGCACTTATATGCAAGCGCAAACCTGTACCAACACACAAGCATTCGCTTTTATACAGCGCTCAAAGATGTTCTCATCCGTATTATTATGTACATACGCGCTACGTTAAAGAAATAAGCGAGATACAAGTTTTGTAGTGAACTTTCTGAACTTATGACAATTCAATTTTTTTATAAACTGTCATTTAATTTTAAGACGGTAAAATATTTCTGTCGATTATGCCCATAAATAGGTAGTTAGATACAACGACCTTAGACTTTGTTTTGGTTTTTATTATAGAGACCGCCAAGTAAATTATTTCAGTATCGGCGTCATGTTAAGAAATGTATATCAAAAATATATTATAAAAATTCTTTTAATAGTACATAAAGTCTCCGCAACCCGTATGCAGGTAAATGAAATATAGCTTTATTATTTCTAATCGTAATGATACTATAGCAGAGAAACAGGAAACTGCTACTATATAACAAAATCAATATTGTGTGATGGGCGTTCTTCGTAAGGTGTCGCATACAGGAAATCTCTAATGTTCTATAGAATATACAGTGCCAGCAAGCAAACATAGAACCCGGAAAAAACTAATTTCCAATAACAACATGGAACCAATCAGAAAGCGATTTGTTTCAAAGTACACTGCGGGAACAAAGCATTTTTAAGCAAATTTTAAATTCCATGGTGTATGTTATGGCGTGTCATTGTTAATTAAATCTATAAAATTATTAAAGATTAAAAAATACAGTAATGACATTAATGTTGAATATTAATAACCTAACCTAACAAATATTTCAATTTGAAAAATAAAAGCTTTGCACTTTGAGTGAGTGTACTTCTTAACATGCAGTGACACCAAAGACACACCTCCCAAGTCCTATGTTTGCTTGGTGGCAATATAGAGATATGCGTGGTTTACTACAGATAGCAATAGTTTTCGGTTGACTGTTTTACTGCTTGAATCCTACTAATAACAAATATTTACACTATATTTTACAGTTGTTTGTAAATCAGGCCTTTTATAGGCAGCAGTTGAGCAAACTTTAAATATTAATTTCCTCCCAATCCGAAATATAGGCTGAAGTATTTTATTTTATCCTGCCTTGAAATGTAAATTCTTTGAAATTAACATTATTTGAAGCACTATATTAAAATTTGCTAAGAGGAAGTACAATGTCAGCTCCGCTTTAGTAGTTTAAATATAAAATTCTTAATTTATGTTCTAGCATTCTGAATAATCAGTAGCCTAGTTGCTGGAGTATAAAAAATATATTTTGTGGAATTGATAATTACCCTTAGTATTTACGTACTAACTTAAACTAATGGTGCAGCTTTGTTAAAGGATGTAGTAGTATAGTTCAAGCAATTTAAAATCCAATGTACGTCATCAATATTTATGATGACATGCAGAAGCACCGTTGCCGCTATGAAAATAATAAAATGTTGTGACTATAAGCGCGATTCGCGTTTACACAATATTATTGAACATATAACATACATTTTATCAAATGTAAGTGATAATTTAGATACTCCAGACCGCATCGGTAATAAAAAAAGTTCGTTTTGCTCCTCCAATGTATAGTAGAAGACGAATAATTAAAAAGAATGCAATATAAATTTTTAAAAAGCAGACCTAGCTGAGCATCGAACCCCAGGCCTAAATTATGGAAAGCAATTCAATTCAATTTAAAACAATTTTATTTACAAACTTAGGATGTGCTGGTTATATAATTTACATGTCACATACATAACAGATAAAGTATATTTATTTTAAAGTGAACACTTCCTTGATATGCTCCTGCTCACGCTTATCATATCTGTATACGGGTTTGCTGTTGCTTTTGTAGTCGTCTCTGCTGGTCATACAACTTAAATGTGTGTTACCATTTTTTTCATCATTTGTGTTGTGGATTGGTTGACAGGAAAAACGCTGGAAGAAAAAACCTGTTTTAGGGTTGGTAGTAAAGTTGATTTCATATTTTTTAGAGTTTTTGCCTGAAGATAGCAAAGTTTTGGAATGGCAGTCGATGTTTAATTCTGAATGGAGCATCTTGTCGCGTTCTTGTTATGTTTTTATGAGTACATTACTATTATTTTGTGTATTGTAAACCTTTTCAGCATTTTTGTTTATATAACCTCTTATGTACTCCACATCCGCTTTGGCGTGGCGAACTTGTTTTCGTGTGTATCGATTGGAGTCCGTTACCAGACGCAGACATTTGTTCTGAAATCGCTGGAGTGGTTCCATTGCAGTTTTCGAAATATTGCACCAGACTGGACAGGCATAGGTTATGGTTGGTCTTATTAGGGTAGTGTATATAAGACGCTTGTTTTTCTGAGAGTTTACTCCGCTTGGACAGTAGTGAGTATACGAGCTTCATTGTTGCATACCCCTTTTGCAGGTTCTTTTTAATATTTAATTTAAAGTTTAGTGTTTGATCCAAATGGACACCTAGGTATTTGACAGCAGGCACCATGTTAACAGCAACATTATTCACTTTGATTGATTTAAAAATTTTGGTGTCTGAATTTTCTTTGGAATATTATTGCTTCAGTTTTATCACTATTTAGTTCTATTTTCCAACGTTTGTAATAAGCCTCTAAAATATTTAGATGGAACTGAGTTTGTTGACAAGTGGGCATATATGGCCGTGTCATCTGCAAACAGTGCTGTCGACGTTCGTGGGAATTCTGGTAGGTCGTAAATGAATAATGTGAAGATCTTTGGCCTTAGTATGGACCCTTGTGGGGCTCCTGACTCAATTATCTTCTTTGATGATCGTCCGTTGTTAACTTTTACTATAAATGAGCGTTCAGTTAGGGATGAGTGAATCAGTTGTATCCAGTGTGTCGGAATTTTCAACTTTATAAGTTTAAAGAGTAGCCCTATGATCCACACCCTATCGAATGCTTTTTTAATGTCTAATAGTACCATGGTAGTTACTTTATTTCTGTTAAGGTTTGTTATAGTATCTGTTACAATGCGTGTCACTTGTTGTGTCGTATTGTGACCCGGTCTGAAACCAAATTGTGTTTGCTGTATAAGAGGTGTAGTTCTTTCAATATCGAAAATTCTTTTTAAAATAACTTTTTCAGCCACTTTCGCCATGGTACACAGAAGACTTATGGGCCTGTAACTGAGGGTTCATTAGAGGGCTTGCCCGGTTTTAGTATTGGTATGACCAATCCTGTTTTCCATGGCTTTGGAAAGTATTTTTGTTCGATCATGCTGTTTATGACGTACACCAGTTGCATTATGGCTTTTTCAATACATTGTTTGGAATGTCGTCGATACCAGGAGCTTTATTGTTTGGGAGGTGCTTTATTATTTCTCTAACTTTAGACTTGCCTATTTTTATAGGTGACACATGTTGTTTCATTACTTGTTTAGTCGTTCCTGCACTACCTCACTCATTTATTTTTGGTTCAGATTTTGCGAAAAAGTTTGAACTATCTATCAATTTTAAAAATAATTCCTGGGATGTTCACACATCTACAAATATACCTATACCTGCGGAAAAAGTTCCTTTAAAAAATTTAGATAAACATAAACTTTGCACGTTAGACGATTTACTTCCTACACAATTACCTAAAGCAAAACAAATAATAGATTCCTTCAATTTAATTGCAAGCACTGATACAAATATAGGTCGCACTGATAAAATTTATATGAATATTGACACTGGTGACCACAAACCTATCAGAAAACGTCCATACCCAATGTCTCCATATATGTCAAAAATATTGAATGAAAAATTAGATGAAATGTTAGAGCTGGGTGTAATTGAAAAATGTACCTCACCTTGGTGTTCTCCTATCTTACTAGTTAAAAAATCTTCTGGTGACTATAGAGTTTGTTTTGATGGAAGAGCTCTAAATGAAATAACTACCCACGATAGCTACCCCATGCCTAATGTAGACCGAATTTTGAATTTGCTAAGAGGTGCTACATACATTTCTAGTCTTGATCTAAGACATAGCTTTTGGCAGCTACCTTTAACTACAGAGTCTAAGGACAAAACAGCCTTTAGTGTAATCTCCAGAGGCCAATTTAGGTTCGTTACAGTTCCTTCGGTTTAAGAAACTCTGCACAAACACAACAACGTCTCGTTGATACTATTTTTGGACCGGAGTTGGAACCCCATATTTTCTGTTACCTCGACGATATTATAGTTATATCTTCAACATTTTCTGAACACATCAAATTACTAGAAACAGTTCGTGACCGTTTAAAAGATGCAAATTTAACTATAAATCTCAAAAATGTGAGTTTTTAAAAAAATTAAAATTCCTAGGATACATTGTTGGTTCAAATTCTATTAGAACAGATCCAGAAAAATTTCAGCAATGACTAACTATCCAAGACCTAAAACAACCACACAAATTAAACGTTTTGTTGGCATGGTTAGCTGGTATAGAAGGTTTATGAAATCTTTTCTACCCTTATGTCTCCTATTAATGATCTGTTAAAAGGAAAAAGAAAAACAACCAATAGTTTGGAATTCCGAGGCTGAGTCAGCTTTTCTAAAAATAAAACAAATCTTAGTATCTGAGCCTATCTTATCTCAACCTGATTTCAATCAACCATTCACGATAGAAGCTGATGCATCAAATACTGGTTTAGGAGGAGTTCTATTACAAAATCTAAATGGTGAAGATCACATTATCTCTTACGTAAGCAGATCACTTACACGTTCTGAACGCAATTACTCCGTTACAGAACGCGAATGTCTCTCAGTTATTTTTCTATAGAAAGATTCCGTCCGTGGATAGAAGGAACAAAATTTACAGTCATAACAGATCATCACAGTCTGTTATGGCTCAATAATATCCAAAATCCTTCTGGGAAACTGGCAAGATGGGCCACCCGTTTAAGACAACATACCTTCAATTTAATTCACCGTAAAGGCAAGCTACATGTAATACCTGATTCCCTTAGTCGATCAACACAAGATAACACTGTAAATTTAAATACCTTAGAAATAGATTTAGCTAACATAGATGATTACTATGTATCTTTAAAAAATAAAATTATAAATTCTCCAGATACCTATCCGCAATGGAAAATAGAAAACGGTTTGTTATACAAATTCCTACCTTCAAATTTACCGTTAACTACGAATATAAATAATTGGAAAATCCTAGTACCTATTAAACAAAGAAATGAAGTAATTTCTACTTGTCATGATCCACCTACTGCTGGACATTTTGGATTTTATAAAACATTAGCTAGACTTCAAGAAAATTACTACTGGCCTAAAATGAAATATGACGTCATAAAGTATTGTAAAATTGTCTAATATGTGGAGCACAAAAAGCATCAAATATGAAACCATTAGGTTTAGCAGGTAAAGAAAAGATGTTACATTTCCGTTTCACACAATTGCTTTAGACCTCATAGGACCCCTTCCTAGGTCAAAACAAGGACACAAGTGGTTACTTGTTGTAGGAGACTGGTTTTCTAAATTCACTTTATTATTTCCTTTACATAGTGCTACAGCACCAAATATCGAAAAACATATCGAAAATAAAGTATTTCTAACCTACGGGTACCTAAATTTGTAATATGTGATAATGGATCACAACTATCTGGAAACATTTTTAAAAATTTAATTGCTAATTATAATGTTGAAAAAATATGGTACACTGCAGTATATTCCCCACAATGTAATTTTGTAGAACGAATAAATAAAACTGTAGGTACGGCGATTAGATCATATGTCGAAACACACAACATTGGGCGCCACGTGCACCCTACCCTTTTTCCAGGTGTTTTAAAAAGGATAGGCGCACGACAGAGCATAAAAAAAAATTACACTCTGGCACAGCTAGCATCGACCGTTGAGGTTGCAGAGGCTGCAAGAGACCTAAAATCTCGAAGGGGAGAAAATTTGTGAATTAATAACTGTAAATTAAACAACTGTGAGAAACTATGAAAAGTTATATAGTGTGTTTATTAAATTTTATAGAAGATAAATTTTTGAACAAAACATAAATATTCTATGAAGTCATATAAAATGAATGGATCAGTAAAGATTATGATACGTGTTTCTTTTTTTTGCAACTAGTCAATGTAGGTACATAAGTCTAAGAGAGTTTTTTAAATATGTGAATGTAACATATAAAAAGTCAATAAAATATTTAACGTGAACTAAACGTTCAAAAATACAAAGAAAAGTATCTTGTGCTTTTAAATGCGTAACGAAATTAATAAATGTACTTTACTACCATAAGTTTCATGAAACGTGTGGCTTACATTTGGACAGTATGCGTCCAGTAAGACTATGTATAAAAGAATTACTATTTGTGAACACCAGATAAATTATCTGTAAGATTTATATGTTTTACAAGTGTAACATAAAGAGAAAATTTAATATTGTATAAATCAGTTCATTAAATTTTGAGTAGATAAATAGTATTTTAGTTTGTCATACCTGACATGTGCATTGAATAACATATTTTTTGTTACCCTGATATTCTTGAACGGAACATCTGTAGAAATCCAAATCACATGTGTAGAAACTGCAGGAGTCCCAGGTAACATCAAAATAAAACAAATGATGAGGTAGAATTCGCTAGCATACAAACAAGTTGAAAAACATTATTCTGTGTTAACTTCATAGATCCATATTAAACCAAAATTTAAGAGAGTAATTAATAAAACTAAAATGTATGTTGCGGTAGCTTAATTTAAATGTACAACGCCATCGTCATCTCATGGTCAAACGACAGCAAAACACATTTGCTTCTTTACGGAGCGTAAGGTGCAAATATAGGAAAACTGAGGGTGAGAACGACCCTAAAATACAATATGTGAATTAGTTAACACGCAAAAAAGTCAAAAGGAAATTAAAATACATCTGTTAATTTCTTACCATCGGAAAAGCAATCCGGTGGGATTCGCAGCCCATGAAGGAAGGAAACGCTAGACAAGATAGCTGTAATATTATTTAAATGATTACACATCTTTTATTTAACAAAATAATACATACTTGATACGACCTCATGGTCAATTTTATCACCTTGAACTCAAAAGCGACCTGTTGTGCACAAGTCAAGACAAGAAATGAAACTTTTGTCAGAACGTTTTGACAGGCAAACAATCTGTCTCAAATATCAGAGCGGGTATTTAGGATTGTAAGGAAAGAAAACTATAGAGCTCTTCTGCAAAGTAAGTGTGAAATTAAATACCAAGAATACTGGATTGTAGGCAACTTTACAAACAAGTATGAATATTAGAAAAACAAACACGGTACTTTATAAAGTACTATAACCTTCTTATATTCTGAGATTATAATAAATCTATTAAAGTAAAAGTGTATATTAAGGTTCAATGGACTTTTTAAAGTAAAATCTGAGGTTTAAAGGGAGAGATAAATCAAGCTGAAACGTGGCGTTTACCATAGGTAAAATGACATGTTTCAATAGTATCTGTTACAATGCGTGTCACTTGTTGTGTCGTATTGTGACCCGGTCTGAAACCAAATTGTGTTTGCTGTATAAGAGGTGTAGTTCTTTCAATATCGAAAATTCTTTTTAAAATAACTTTTTCAGCCACTTTCGCCATGGTACACAGAAGACTTATGGGCCTGTAACTGAGGGTTCATTAGAGGGCTTGCCCGGTTTTAGTATTGGTATGACCAATCCTGTTTTCCATGGCTTTGGAAAGTATTTTTGTTCGATCATGCTGTTTATGACGTACACCAGTTGCATTATGGCTTTTTCAATACATTGTTTGGAATGTCGTCGATACCAGGAGCTTTATTGTTTGGGAGGTGCTTTATTATTTCTCTAACTTTTTTTGGATGGGTTATAATTTTCGATAGTACTTCGGGTGTTAATCTTTTTTTGCTCTTCTGCGTAACGAAACGTTTGACAGTTTCGCTAATCTCATCTTGTTCCGGAGTGTTGTGTGTCAGCGTGTGTATTTCTTTGAAACAATCTGCAATAATTTCGGCTTTCCTTCCGTCGGTTTGTATGTCATTTTTGTTTTTAATTGTGGAATTTTTTCTTTTGTTCGTTTAAGGGCTTTTGTGAATTTCTAGAGTGTGTTATCTTGCGGTTTACGATCTCTTAGTTTCTCCTCCCATTGGCGGTTTTTAAAATCTTGAATGTTATTTTTTATGCTGTTATTGGCATCAACAAGTTGCTGTTTCACTACTGGATTTCGCGTGTTTTGATGTTGTTCTTTATTGCTTCCTCTATTATTTTTGTATAGGTTTCTAGTAATTGATCTAATTCTTCGTTATTTTTAGATTGACGTTTAAGAACTATGTTAGCATCTAACTCTCTTCTGAATTTTTTCCAGTCAGTATTCTTGTATGACCTTACTATCACGCTATTGTTATCTCTTTTAATTCCTCTTAACTGTAGGTATACCGGGTTGTGATCAGAATTTAGGGCTGCTAAGGATTGTGGAAATATGGGATAAGTTATGTTTTTTGCTATTATTAGATCGATTGTAGTCGGTGTTGAACCATTCCAGGGAATATGGGTTGGACTATCAGTATATATGACTTCTAGCCCATTATTATTTACAAATTCTCTTAGCGTGTTTCCTCTGGTGTTGTTTCGATGGCAGTTCCATGTGAAATGCCTGGCATTCATGTCACCAATTAATAATAACTTATCACCAATATTAAATATTTTCCTTAAATCCTTAAAATTAACTCTAGGTGAATTATATATACAAACTAGGTGTAAATTATTTTGTAATTTAATAGCTATTATCTCGGATGTAGTAATGGGAGTATTTACAGTAGAATGTGGTATATTATTTTTAATAATCAAGGCTATTCCTCCTTGGCAGCTTTCGTTCGGCGCATCTTTTCTGATTACTGAGTAATTTCTAATTCTGACCTAGTCTTTGTTTTTTAATTTTGTTTCATTGATTATCATAATATCTATCTTAAATTTATTAATAAATTGTATCAACTGACCTATTTTATTATTTAGTCTGTTTGCGTTCCAGGTGGCTACGTTTATTTTATAACCCATAACTGTCTAGATTAACAATGAAATTATTGGAAGCGGTAAATTTCTCTATAGGATTTTGGCAGGTTTTTAGTATAATGTTTAGATCTTTTACTGCTGTTAACATGGCCCTAATATCAATTAGCGAATTTAATTGTTTTAGCTCTTGCATCAATTCATAAAATTCTTGTCTATTCGAATCTACATGCACAATAGCATTTTTACCTGATGTGTTATTTGTTGTAGTGGATGGTCCCATTTCTTGATAGGTTTCTGTATGAGTTCTTGTTGTCCAAGGATTGGGCTTTACCTGTGATTTGTTGGCAATTTTTTCTAATGCTGGATACTGTTCTTTGTTATTGATGTCTGGTAGCCTTTTGTTCTTGAGAATTTCTGTTTGTCTGACTTGATTATCGACTCCTTTTTTCATTTTATTCACAATTTTTGTGTATTCGATGCATTCTGTACTACTTGCCGGATGATCGCCTCCGCAGTTTGCGCAAGTTGCAGGTGTATCTTTCGTCTTTTGACATTCATAGCTCCAGTGGTCCTCGGCACATTTCACGCACTTAACCTCCGCTTTGCAATTATGGTTGCATGTGACCACATTTGGCACCTTCTGCATTGTGTTATTTTTTTATTGCTTAGTTGTCGTTTCCACCGTATGCTTGTATACGCAATAGCTTTTACATCTTTTTGCAATTGTTTCAGTGTTATTCTGGCGTCTGTGACAATTAAGTATAAAGGCGTGTACTTAGTTTTCATTTTATAACATTTCTGGATCGGTAGTTTATAACTTTCTACTAGTTCTTCATAAACTTCTTCTGGTAATAGATCTCCAGCCAAGCCCCTGACTACAAATGCATGCGTTTTTTCATTACGATCTGAGTATGTGTGAAAACTGGTTTTTCGTTTTCCATGCGCTGCATAAGGATTTTGAGTTCCGCTATATCCTTAACAAATATATTAGTATTATTGGCCGTGTACTTTACCGTAAAACCCTTTGTTACAATTTTACCTAGTTCATCCACAAATTGCTTGTGTTTTATAACTTTTGAATGAACTACTACCGGGGGCGGAGGCTTCAACTTTTTAACCTTTGAATTTGAGGTATTGCTGGGTTCCGTATCACTTTCCTCAATTGACTCATCTATATTTTCCGGTACTGTTGAAATTGTAGTGAATCTGTTTTTTAAATCTATTGTTTGTTTATTTTCCGGTGGGATTAACTTATTAGTTTTTCTAGGGATTTGGAATCCATTGGAATCCATTTTTGGCGTCTGTTTGGTTTTAATAAAAAACTTAGAAATTGTAGCACTATAGTTTCTTATTTCAACACTCTCGGTAGTTTCTTGCAAAGAACTTAACTCTACATTACTACCTGCCGTATCCACAGAATCACTTTTTTCGATGTCATTGTTAATACCGGTTGGATTAACGCAACTGGTGGGTTTGGGTTCAGACCCTTCAGGCAATTTACCATTTTCGCCTTAGAGAACAGTGCGTTCTTGCGATTTTCACCTAATCGCGTTGTTATTTGGTACGAGTTTATATGAGCCACTAATACTAATACAGAGTCCGTACCTCGCTTATAGGTTAACCTACATTTCACTTAATTATCACAAACTACAACTAAATTAATTATGTACACAATCTACAAACTAAAAGCTAGTCTAATTTTATGTCGCCAATACCGTTAAATACTTTCAGGAATTCCGAGCGCGTTTACCTGAAGAGCTTTTGTTAAACACGTCTGCACCCTTCCGCGTTAAGAATGCAACATGGAAAGCGGGGCCCTTAACGATGAGCCAATGAGACGGATGGGAATGTAAATAATACGCGAATAGCGATCGATTCATCCCTCTTAACCTTAGCACGAAAGGCATGAATATCCCTATTTTAATTGAACACTAATTTGTTAGAGTAGTCGGCAACGTTGAATTTTTGACCAACTTTACGCGTGAAATTTGTTGAAGATAGAAAAGGACAAAAATATTGGTTAATGTTGGTATGCCTATTAATCACATCTATAACGTAAATCGGATTTTGGATTGCTTGAACTATAGTACTAGTAGTGGTTTATTGTTACTTGTTACAACATACAAACATAATACACTATATACATAACCTAATAAAAGTAAACAAAAACAATCTCAGCTATAAGTTGTTCTGCCACTTAAACCTTGTTGTGTACAAGTTTAAATCTTACTGAACTATCAAAAAAAAGGAGAAGAAAAATTAATTGAATTACTTACATAGGCGACGGGACATGTCGTCGTGTGCTATCACTATGTGTTTTGGCAGTGATTCTAATGGAAGCACTCTAGTAAGTGTAATACTTATAGAAATGGTAAAAGCTGACGTAAGGGACTGCCAATTGAATCGGTAGTAAAGCTCCCTACGCTAACGGTAGTAGCAGAAAATAGTATTAGTATGCATGCGCAGGTGCATCTGGTTCTCAAATAACCGGCATTTCCGAAAACCTTTTCAGAGCGATAATGGAGCATAAAAAGGATGGACCCATTCCAACTATCCCTACGGGTGGGACGTTTTGATTGGCGTCTGAGGCCAAAAGAATTTTAAGCTGAAAGACTAGGTTTATTTGAATATTAAAATGGAGGGACAGTAATTTTGATTACCTGTTTTTTGGTAATTCCAAATTTAAACTACAACATACCTTTAGGCTTAAATTGAATGTTTGATAATCAGACAGTGGTCGTTTTGCTTTCTTAAGTAGCGTGGATTTGACTTCGTTTTACTGGCAAGTACCAATTAAACCCGAACGTTGTAAATGTCCGAGATTTATGCTCCTTTAGCTTCATTTCGGTATAAAGTGTGCGGACCCCTTATTGAAATCAATTATGTTTCACCAAGAACAGTTAGTTGAACCAATTTAGTTATAAGTAAAAAATATTCTTGGCCCACGAGCGTTTGTTAGCCAAATCAGCTCGGCGAAAAGCTCAATTTAAATAGAGTAAATGATTGACTGAACTTAGTGTTGGAGAAAAAGTGTTAGTTCATCAACATGTTCTGTCGTCCGCCAAACATAAGCAAATAAAAAAACTTTTCCTTCTGTTTGAGGGACCTAATATTGTGTCTGGTAAAATAGGACTTTTAGATGTTAAGTTCGCTTGTCTAGCCGCGGGTTGGAATAGAAAGTGCGGTCGGAGTTGTAAGAAACTCCTAGAGGAACGGTGAGGAGTAATCGTTTAGCACGGGATAACCGTGCTTCGTTAAAATAAAGGGTGTTAGAGTAGTACGCAGGTGTACGGTGTCTATATATCTTGTATGTTATGTGTATAAATAAAAGCTAATTACATGGGGTGAGCTGTGCTAGTATTTTGATCAGTTATGTGGTAAATCGTACCTGTTAATGTTTGCTTTCTTTTGTGTTTTACGAAATCGGTGAGTACAGCCCTAGCCACGCGTGAACAACAGCACTCTTAACGTCGTTGAGTTGGTGTTGAGATATGAGTATAGATCGATTAATTTTATGTTTTATAACAACGCCGTATAGAAAATTTTAACTTTGAGTATGGGTTGTAGGTATAAATACCAATCTTGTTTTGTGCGCTAAAGTAGGCGCTGGGATTAGTATTAGTTGTGTATCCTGCCTCACATGCTGTGACAGTATTGTTTAAAATTTGGTTCTTATACAAATAAACATCACTTGCGAATGAACCTAGCGTTTTGATTTACAGAACCAACTGTAGGTGGCCCTTGAGATTTTTGTAAGTAGGCGTTTTGCGCAGCCAGATAGGCAAAGCTGGAGGTGGTTGCAAAAGGTTCCGATAATTGACTCTAAAAATTTTAAATTCAAAAATGATTGTTGCTAAAGATATTTCGTTTCGGAAAGATATTGTGCAATTTGAGATGCTTTAGATAATAAAAAATAACGGAAGCGAGTATAATTTATACGTAGTTGATGAATTGGCCCTCAAAATAAACTTGCATTGCGCTTGACTCCTTATTACTGCGAGTTGAATCCAATTGAATTAAGTTTTTTAGGAAATCATTAACATTTAATTTTAAAGTATCGAAAATGGCAAAAATAATATCAATATGCTTTATAGATACTCTTAAAAAGTAATGGAAGTAAGCTTGATATCTATAGGGAAGACACCAATGTTAGCCGGTTTATAATGTGTACATCAAATCATAGTATTCAACACAAATTTGCTGCATTTAACTTTTTAGTAAACAGAATGCTTACTTTTCCGTTAAATAAAGAACAATTCAATAAGGACTCCTCCCTTATTAAATTGATAGCTCTGTAGAATGGTTTTAAACTCACAATAATTGGCAATATAGTTAGAAAATGTAAGAATAGGGTCAACACTCATAAATCCATGACAATACTACCTATTAATTGTTTAGAAAATTTAAATTTTGTTAAATTACCTTCCGCAGTTCCACAAAGGACATTTGTAAACTTTTTAAACAAATTGATTACAAAATTACTTTCAAACACTCAAACAAGATTAAAAGGTCTTTTAGGAAATCTGAAGGAATTGTTCTGACAGCACTTAAAAATGGATTCGGCAAACAAAGCGTATTGTCAAAACTCGATTTAGAGAACACATTTTAAATTTTAAAAACGGTCATTACGAGAAATCACCAGTTACTCAACATATTTATGAAATTAGAAAACGTTAGATTGCGAAAGTCGTTGTCCACATATCCGGAATTAAATGTTTATCAAAGTATTAACATAGTTAAAAGTTTAGCATTATGTATGAATAGAGGGCAATTAGAACACTCACAGCTGCGTTCTTTGTTGGATAATCAAGCTTTGCCTGATTACAATAGGAATACAGTATCTTGTTACGTTGAATTCTAATAAAAATCAACCAAACTATATTCGTTCCTAATATATATATATATATATATATATATATATATATATATATATATATATATATATATAAACTTCTTCTTTGTAGGTTTTAGGTCTGCTGGATTTAAATGAATACTCTTTTTATGGCCTAAATTTTCGCATATATTTTTATGTGATCACAGGCTACAAAGTGAGGATGGTTAAAATTGACATCAGTGTTTGGAAGGAGTTAAAATTTCTTATAGAATAAATATTTATGTAAATAGTGAAAGTAAAATGACATTTTACTTTCACTATTTATAAATATTTATTCTATAAGAAATAACTCCTTCCAAACACTGATGTCAATTTTAACCATCCTCACTGTAGCCTGTGATCTAAAGATATTGCAATAGCCATAAAAAGGTATTCATTTAAATCAGCAACAAATCTAAAAAAGTTATTCTGAAGGTCACTAAGCATTATAGTATATATACATATATATATAGATATAAATAAATTATTGGTTTGTGGGTTTCAGGTCAGCTGGCAAGTTCAGTAATACTCTTTTTATTGCCTAAATTTTCGAATTATTTTAATTCTTGATCACAGGCACTACAAATGATAAATTTTAAAAACTGGTACAATTTGGTGTTAAAGTTACATACTAAATCGAGGTTTGTATAAATAATTAGCAACAATGTAAAAAATAACAGGAACTATAACGTAACATAACTAAAAATAATATAAAATGTATAATTTAATAAAATGACACCATTTCAAATAAATTTGTCACATTGTTCTTTTATTTTGTGTGACAGTATGACAAAATTGAATGCATGCATGTATGTATGCATGTAACGTTTTAATGAATTAAGTGGGTGTTAATCTGAGTATGTGTGTGTGTTAATTTTTTATTTTGTATGTTTGGTTGTGTTGTGTGTTTCTGTGTGTATATATATATTTTATATTATATAAATATTTTTATGGTGTATGTTTATAACATCTCACTGTAATAACTGTAAAAATTACTTTGATCAATACGTAGTATCTTGTTTAAAGTATCTAATTTTAAAATTTAATAAATAGGTATATATAGAGCTCAAGTTGTTTATGTCCGTCTTTTGTTCAAAATTCTTGTACAATGAACAAAAGACGGACATAAACAACTGAGCTCTATATTTTATTAAATTTTAAAAATTAGATACTAAACAAGATACTACGTATTGGATCAAAGTAATTTACAGTTATTACAGTGAGATGTTATAAACATACACCATAAAAATATTTATATAATATAAAATATATACACACAGAAACACACAACACAACCAAACATACAAAATAAAAATTAACACACACACATACCAGATTACACACTCATTGCACGTACATGCATATTTCATACGTCACACAAAATAAGAACAATGTGACAAATTTATTTGAAATGGTGTCATTTTATTATTATCATTATATTATTATATTATTAGTATACCTGTATTACATTTATATTATATAAAACTGATTTATATGTAATACACAATTGTACATTTAGAAATGGTATCATTGTGATTAAATGAATATATAATTAATTTGCAAAAATATTTAACTATGACCTGATCCTACATCTAATTATTTATACATATACGGTCGTTAACGTCATGTATATATATATATACATTTAATTGTACAGTTTAATTAAAATTATATATTTCAGCTTTAATCTGTGATTCTAAAAATGAACTGGGAGATAGTACACTTAATTTGCAAAAAATTGTTAATATGACCCCTGTAAAACAACTATCTTCGATTTTTGAAGTTTAGGAAGATATTTATTATAAAGTCTAAGTAAAATTCTTAATGACGCGAACTTCTTGTAGTAAAAGTTTAAAGTAATATCTACAGGAATTATCTTCTGCTACAAATGAACTAGATAAACAATCCGATTTTCATAAACTACATTAAATTTCCTATAAACACTTACTATTTCGATTTTTGAATTTTTGGAAAATGAAACAAATTTATTCCACTAAAGCATTAAAAGCATGCCTTATATCTAAATTCCACAACGAAATTCTGTTTAAGCAAAAGTTTAATAAAGTTAAATATTACAGCGAAATTTTTTCAAATCTACCAAATGATACAGTAATGCCACAAAAACAACCTCTCTTCATAAGGTTTCCAGCAGTGCGAAACACTTTCTATTTGATTTTTAATTTATCAAGTATGGAAATATGGAAACAAATAATGTTTCCACTTCGCATTAAAATTCGCGCACTGCCTTGATTATCTAATGATCCCACAACGTTTTTCCTGTATTACGGAGGCAATAATTTAATAAATTAAATTTTATTGGTATTGTTCAAAATGCTGACCACCGCACCTGATACAGGTTCTTGCTCTTTTCCGCATACCTACCACGATCACGCTCATAGATAGCTTCTCTCGTAAGAGTTGACATACATTTTTGAGCCTTTGTCTCAAATTTTCCAAACTGACTGCCTCCGTACTGTATACGTATTCTTTTAAAAAGCCCCATATAAAGTAATCCATGGGATTCAAGTTAGGCGATCTTGCTGGGCACGGAATCGGTCCTCCTCTACCAATCCACCTTGCGTACTGTTCGTTTAAAAACTGGCGGACACCACGTGTGTCATGAGGAGGAGCCCCGTCATGTTCAAAAATAATATCAGTTCGAACTTCTAAAGGGACATCTTCCAACAATAGGGGTAGTTGATTTTGAAGAAAGTCCAAATACACTTTTCCATTGAGGTTTCTTTCGAAAATATATGGGCCAATAAGGGTGTTTCCTATCACAGCCGCCCACACATTTTGGGCTGAATCTGCGTTGGAACGCTTTCTGTCTTATTGCATGAGGGTTTTCATCGGCATAATAGTGGTAATTGTGGTGATTTAGAACGCCAGCGTGCGTAAAGAGGGACTCATCAGACCACAGTATTTTTCGAAAGAAATGGCGCTCCTCAATATCCCGTGCTAATAACCAACGGTAGAACATCAATCTTCGTTGGAAATCTTCGCCTCCGCCTTCCAGAGCTTGAACAGGTGTAAAGAGAAAAGGACGAATATTATTCTTGTGCAGAACATCTACTACTTTCCATTGCTAAACTACGCCCTCTCTTGCAATTTGACGTGTAGAAGTTGTAGGGTCTTGTTCCACTCGATCCAAGACAAACTCGTCAATTTCTAGTTCAGATCTTACCCCTTTCATTAGGTACTTGAAATGCTCCTCCATCAAGGAGCGATTGGTGCGTTCTTGCAAACACGTTGCGACTAGGAATCGGACGATTTGGAAACCGACGTTGATATTCCTCCCGTGCTCTTGTAGCATTACCATTAAAAAAACCATAAATGAAATGCATATCTGCATATTCTCTATTGCTATAACGAGCAGACATCTTAGATATTAATTTAGTACGTATCAAAAATTTATACGAATACAACTGTCTAATCAGTGACAATGTTTCACACTGTCAATGTGACAGCTACATGCTATGAACGTATCTGTGCTCTTAAAATTACTGTACTTTTTTGTTTTCAATTCGCACTGCCTTGATTACCTTATAATCGAACAAGGTTTTAAGGAAAAATTAATAGGTTAGGCCAGCGCCGCGGCGCTGGCCTAACCTATTAATTTTTCCTTTTATCTAACCTAGGTCCACACTTGGTTTTTAATGGAAAAACTCATTAAAAAGCAATTAGTGCTAATGGGTTTTTAATGAGAAAACTCATTAAAAAGCAATTAGGTCATATGGTCATGTGGTCATGTGGTCATGTGGTCATGTGGTCATATGGTCATGTGGTCATGTGGTCATATGGTCATATGGTCATGTGGTCATATGGTCATATGGTCATATGGTCATGTGGTCATGTGGTCATATGGTCATGTGGTCATGTGGTCATATGGTCATGTGGTCATGTGGTCATATGGTCATATGGTCATGTGGTCATATGGTCATATGGTCATATGGTCATGTGGTCATGTGGTCATATGGTCATGTGGTCATGTGGTCATATGGTCATATGGTCATGTGGTCATATGGTCATATGGTCATATGGTCATGTGGTCATATGGTCATATGGTCATGTGGTCATGTGGTCATATGGTCATATGGTCATGTGGTTATGTGAGCAGGGAGATTAAATTTGGTATATAAGGAAGTAGTTTTGGGTAGAGCTTAGTTATAGTAAGACATTTTTTCGAAAGATGTCGCATTCAAGCAATCAGTGGTGCTCCAAACAATCTATTACAAAAGCAGCAGAGGATATCCTGGATGGCTCGAGTTTCTACGCTGCTAGTAAAAAATATAATATACCTAGAACAACGTTATGCAGATATGTTAAAAGGTTGCAGAACGTGAAGAAATTACATAATTCCAACGATGCATCCAGAGATGTTATACCAGAAGTTAAAATACCTATACAGAATTATGATAACTTTGCTATTGCTAATGCAAAAGAGGATGGTAAACATGGTCCTTTGTTCCCGTCTAACATACGAGCTATATTCGTGGGACCATCGAGTTGTGGGAAGTCCAACGCTTTAATATCTCTGATCTTGCACGAAAACGGTCTTAGATTTCAAAATGTCTATGTATTTTCGAAGAGTTTGTATCAACCGAAATACGAATTGTTAAGAAACGTTTTTACACCATTAAAAGAAGAAATTGGTTACCATGAGTTTGAAAATTGCGATGATTTGATCGAACCCGGAGATACCAAAGAAGATTCAATTATGGTTTTCGATGATATACCTGCAAACGAGCAAAGTAAAATCACTCAGTTTTTCTCGCTCGGTCGACATAAAGCAATAGATTCGTTCTATCTATGTCAAACTTACGCTAGTGCCTTAAAACATAGACTCAGAGATAACGCCAATGTAATCGCATTATGGAAACAGGATGAAACCAATCTCGGACATATCTTTTCGGATCATATAAGTGGTGACATGACATATCCGAAATTTAAAGAAATGTGTTTACAGTGTTGGGGTGACTCAAAACATAATTTTATAACTGTTGTTAAAGATTTTGATTTGGATAAAGGTCGATATAGGAAGAATTTCGACGAGTATATAAATATTTGACATTATTCAAAAAAAGTTAGTTCCCATCCAAAGTTTCATTATGACGGACGTTAACAATTTTATTGCGAATAAACGCAGTCTTCATCTTATGCAGGATGCTGTACGAAAAAAGTTTATAGCGTACAAAAAGGGAGATGCTACATCTCAGCAAAAATTCAAAGAAGTGCACAAACAATTGATTGATCCACTGCAAATAACCGCTTCCCAGTTGCAATCGATCACCGAAAAAATTCCTATACCTACAACAAAGGTTAAAGTCGAAAACATGGACGTACCTATAAAGAAAATTAAGCAACTCGTTCCAGAAGAACCGTTCCATCTTTACTATGCGGATGTGTTAGCTAGAGACGAAGACGAAAATATATACAAGTCGGTTATGGAGTAAAGTATAACCGTCAATTGATACGCATAGTTTAGGAAAAAGTATGTAGGAAATTGATTTAGAAAACAGTGACACAACCTAAAATAATAACGTTTATCTAGAGACTAGAGGTCTAACAAGAGTTATAATTATTTTTAAAGTCCTTAGCATTTTTCTTAAGAAATGTAATGATTTTGTTCATAGAATACATTCCATACCGGTTGCTTCGTGCGTGCACACAAATCGGGTGCAATCGGTACATATCCGAATAGGAGTAGCTCATATAAAAGGACTGTTCGCGTATAAGTTATTATTTGTTGATTGTACGGTTCAAAGAGACAATATAACAAATATGTATAAAGACTTTGGAGAGGTTATTCGAAGATTTCGCAATGCTCTACGAGTAAAAAAAGCAGAATGTGGGCAACGCTTTTCGATAGAAGGAGAAAAATGTCTTATGTCTCAGTCATACGAGGAAGCAATACAGCACTGTGCTGCAGTGTTATCAATGCCTGAGGATCTGGATGATTTTATGGAAATAATCGAGGAGATGGGGTTTATAAAACTGTTGGCAGATATTCAAATGGAATATATACTAAATTGTAAGTTTTAGAATAAAAATTTAACCACCACAACTGTTATCATAAGAAATGAATTATGTGAATTTAGAAATTATTTTTGTATATATTAGCTTGTTTATGTTTTAAAATATAAAGCATACATTGGTATTGTTTAATTTTTCAAATGTCCACGTAACTGAAATGGGTATCTAACTAATTATGAAAAGAATTATAACAAAGATGTGTATTATTTTTTAAAAGGGTGTTATAAACGTTTTACAAAATTATTAATCAGAATTGTTTTATTTAAAACTATAACATAATTTTATTGACATCTATTAATATCTGTAGTTGAAATACAACAATTTAGAAACGTATAAGAAAACAAAAGTGTGATTAATAGTGTTACAAAATTTTCAGTCTTCGGGTTAAAATTTAAACATCGCTCGTAAATGCGTGGGATGGAAACCTGTTGTATTCTTCCATATACTCAACTTGTTTACAAATACTGTTTTCAAACAATCTTGGGTAGGTTCTTATAAATTCGTATAATATGATCCCAATATCACTATTACTGTATTTGCTTTTAATTACATCATGTGCGAGATTCTGTAGGACATCATTCCTATTATATCTTCCCATTGCAACATCTAACAGAAACAGATCTATATTAGGAGTACCCTTTTCCGTTAGTTCTTTTAAAGTATTAGCATGGTTGAGAACGATCTGAGATACCCTAAAAAGTGCTCTAAAGTTCCTTTGGTAAATATCATATAATTCCCATCAAATGTCAACATCTTCACTAAAGAATTCTTATTTAAATAAAACGCAAGTTCTCGAATTTGCATATCTGATTTTGCATGTCAACTTCCATAGTGTGTATAATGTGCGGAAGATTTGATATAAACTTCCTAAATACGTTGAGGAGAAAGTATAAGTATAATTTGTCCTTACATTAACCCAATTTAAATCAAATTATAGAATGTGTATTCCGTATATTAACTAGAATTGTGGAAAGTGCTTTTATTAAATTAATAGTCAGACGTCATCAACAAACAATGCAAGGCTAATGATCATACATTTCACTAAATTTATTTAGAATATACGTCTTATGTTGAACTACATTTAAAATAGATTATCGAACCACTTTCTAGGTCACCGTATAGAATTAATATATGTATTATACCTTTTGGTTTAATCATTTGTATGTGGATTCACTAATTGAAAATTTTAACAATTCTAGCCACTAATAAATATTTTTGGAGTTTAACTCTATTATCGAGCTAAATCTAAATAAAAATGCAAAGGTGTTTTGCTGATAGGTTTTGAATATTAATACAATATATACAGGTCTTTGTTGGAACTAATTTTAAAAGACGTGATAATTAATTTCAATTCCCCAGGAAAATTCTATACTAATTTATAGGTTACACCAGGGTTTATCTCAAAAGACAGAGCGATACGGTTTAGAAATAGATTAAAGATGAATTATATACAGTGATTGCAAAGGTTATTCTGCAAATCAGTAAGGGGTCATTCGATTTGAAAAAATTCCGAGGATTTGAGAACCTGAGGAAAAACACAATAATAATTGAAATCTTACACGATGGTATATTAAAAATACTGCTAAGAGTAATTTTGTTTAATAATTCTAAAAATGGCGTTGGTGGTTAAATACATACAGGTAAAACCCACTATAAAACAATTATAGACCTCACTTTTCCAGTCAAGACTTGCATATAACGCCAACTAATATAATAAGGAGCTGCACACGCTCGACCATCGGCATAAAAGGCGAGAGCCATGTTCCAGTGCATTAGTCGTCAAAGTATCGTCGAGTTTGATTAAAATTATAAATTAAAGATGGATTTTTCTTGTGTTAACGTTACAAGTGATGTGCGAGTACCGCAATTAAATATCAACCAACTAGTTGGTAAGTCAACCTATAGGTTAGGCGAATTTCCTTCAAATTATCACCACCATATATTAGAAGTTGGTTTTGATTTATATGGTGGTCTTCAACCTGCCATCCAAGTTATTTGCTGTAGTGGTATGTGTGCTGATTCTACGATAACATTCTCTTACTTCGATTGGAAGAAATTGTGTACTTTTCAAGTGGAATTTCAAATTCGCCAATTCTCTCGTGACGTGCTAAACACTCGATTAAATGGTCTGACTACTGGAAACGATGTTGTTGACATACAATTGGATCAAGATTTCAAATTGCGGCTGAGCACAGCCTTTAATAGAAGTATATGGTTGTTGAACAATTTTGAAAAGAGAATTTATATAATATGGAGATTACGAAAGATGGGAATGTTATTGTGCTACCTGCGTACGAGTGCATCAAGCTATTAAATTTGCGAGAATTGATCTGTTATAAAATGAGCGAGTTAAGGTGTAGAAACTTTCCAGAATTTTACGAAAAATTTGTTGGTGATATAAAAAAGTATGTGGAAATACGACGGGGGAAGAAGGGGTTCAAACGTTATTAGAGGGAGAGACAGTGCCAGTATTTCTCTGTCAAATGATTGCAACAATTTAAATTACTTGACAGTGTTGGAACTTATTAAATGTTTCCCCATTCAGTACTTAAAAGATGCAACTGCAAGGCAATCGGTTGCGCAAATGTTTAGAGATTTGGATATCTCAGATTCGCCAGACTCTGGTTACCACAGCGGTTTATAGATGTTATCAATACATGTATGTATTCTATTAAAACATATTTCTTGATAAAGTTTGTTTTACATATTTGTATCGTCAACATTACCATAAATTATTAATAGACGTATTAAACTATCCTGTTTTTATTTTTAAGTTTAAAGTGGTGTACCCGCAAATAATAAACACAATTTACCGCATGTTAACAAAAGTTGTGGGGAAATTTAAAGACGAGTTCAACGGTGACTTGGTGTTAGAATTTGTAGGTAGTAAGGCTAAGTCCTACTGTATTGTGCGCGAGAAGGACACGATTAAAAAGATTAAAGGGATCTCACGAAGTGTAGTTAAGTAAAACCGCGGGTGCTACAACCTATAACGAGCATATATCCCCAAAAGGGTGGGCATCCAGCTACGCAACAGTGCGTGGGAGAATAAGGATTCTCTCAATAAGAAATTAAAATCATTGGTAATGGTAGAAATGTTAAACCTATAAAGGCGATTATTAATTGTGGTTTAGTGACCGCGTTTGTGCACTCTTCGAGTGTCTTCGGCAATCTTCGATTGTTTCCAAAAAAAATATTCAAGCCTGCCATTTAATGTCGTGGTGTAACATCGTCCACGGTTGCTTATACATCCGTCGGCAGCAAAGTACTTAAACTCTGGGTCTTGCAGTATCGCTTTTACAAGAATAGCTTACAGCAACACAAGGAAAAACAGCACGGTATGTCATTAAGCAGTAAACGTTCAACTCCAACAGTTGTTAAAGGGTCTTGTACGAAACAACCAACATCTGTGTAAAGCGTGCGAGATGGAGGTGTTAAAGTCTGCATACCCTAGTCCTAATAGTACAGCAAGCTACACATGGGGCATAAATAAATAAGGTAGTTACTATATTTGAATATATTTTATTGTGTTTCCTTGTACAAACAATTAAGGTAGGTCAGTAAACACTATTAAATTGTTGTTAATTGACTTGCATTTAACGTACTTTCCTATTAGCATCGAGCATATCTATTGTATTTCTCAAATCATATACCCGCTAATTAATAAAAAGAAAGGCTACTTTCACTTTACGTAACATAATTGTAAAGCAATTAGTTTGTTCTTGTCTATGTATTTTCCAACAATTTAGCATTGTACATGTAATTATGTTAAAACCAGAAAAAATTTTAAGTCATGGGTTTTTGCGACATTCTGAGAGAAGCACATTACTGTTTGAAAAAATGATTTTAAATACTAAGCACTTATGGCTTATAAAGGACTCGTTTCTAAAATCCTTGCGGTTTTAGATTTCTAGGGAAATAGTTGGTTAAAGCATATGTCATAGACGAGCAAAACAATTTAAAGTGGTTTGGGAGCTTTAAAGTATAACTTTGTAAGGGATGGTCCGATTTCAAATCTGTTTGCAGATTCAAATTCTGTGTAAAATTTTAGACTAACAAGATGTATCGCATGACTAAGAAAATTTATAAGAACACTCAAAAGTCGCTACAGGTAAGAAATCTTAAAATGGGGTAGCTCTCTGGGGATGGCGCAATCTAAAAAATTCCTAAAGATTCGGGTAGCTGAGAAAATTCTAATATTGATTGATACCAAACAAGGTAGGTTTATCTCGAAAGATGCGTTGGCTAGACAAAGAAAAGTATTTGTTAGTTTTGCTTATAAAGCAAAGAGCAAAATTTAGAGGTTTGAGAGCTTAAAGTGTAACTTTGTAAGGAGTAGTCCGATTTTAAATCTGTTTGCAGATTTAGATTCTGCGTAAAATTCTAAGCTAACAAGATGTATCGCGTGACTAAGAAAATTTATAAGAACGCTCAAAAGTCGCTACAGGTAAAAAATCTTAAAATTGGGGTAGCTCCCTTGGGGGTGATGATATCTGAAAAATTCTTAGAGATTCGGGTAGCTGAGAAAATTCTAATATTGATTGATACCAAACAAGATAGGTTTATCTCGAAAGATGCGTTGGCTAGACAAAGAAAAGTATTTGGTTTAGATGTGGGAGCAAATGAGGATGCTCATTTATCTCGAAACATAAAAAATTTAAGATATATTTATCTCGAAAGATGAAAAATGGTTAGTCGAAGAAAACTATTTGGTCCAGATGTGTGAGGAAATGTGGGATTCTGGAGGAAATGTTACTCCACCACATTTCCTCCTTATGGGGATTTACATGTAAATTTGGGAGGAAATGTGGGATTCTGGAGGAAATGTGGGGGTGGGATCCTTGATTATACTCTACTATTCTGATTGTGGACGTAGCTATTTATATGAATACGTACTTCGTCACTAAATATAATACCCTTTAAACCTCCTTCATCCCAAAAATGGTCATCATGTTTTTGCTAAAAGTTCTCCTGACTTGATAGTCAATAGGTGTCAAATATTACGTAAGTTGAATTTTATAGGGATCAAAGTGCAAATCGTGCTTTAAAATGCGGTGTACACCTGTGTGAGGCATACATAGCGTATGTGAAGGTGTACGAAGCAACCGTCTGTGATTCTGGTTCACATCTAACTTTACTATACCAAAACTTTCTGATATTCTAACGGTTTTCGGTTTACCTGAGGGCGACTTATTTATGGCAGAACCAATTTCGCAGAATTTTTTCGTCAAAGAATTAAATAATGTGTGTCAAAAATTGTATCGTTCACAAAAGCGACGTCTGGCTAGTGCAGCGATCGGACAACCGGAGTAAATTACCCAAAATGGAGTAAAAATAAAATTATTGGGGGTAATAAGGAAATTTTTCTAATTTTCTGTTTTACAAACGTGGCAGTATTTTTAGAAACCATTTTTTAAACAAATCAGCATACACTACTGTTAATGCGACAAGCTTAATAACTATTCCGGCAATTCCACATCGTAGAACTCGATTTACATTATGTTTATGGTAACCGACGAGGCTCATCGTATATATTTATAATAAGCAATATGAAATTGAGTTTTGTTACGTTCGGACGTGCCGACTTTTATTAAGAACAGCTTCTATGTATGTTTATTGAGTCCTTTATATAGTTTGTTCATCTTTACACATTTGCTTTTTTTAACAAACGTTAATACGAGGGCATATCATTTCATCACCAATGTCCACGGTCAATGTAACTCGTAATTTGAAATTTTAATTTAACAAAGTGATTTTTAACCACCGAATTTTTCGCCCCTTAGATGGCAGCAGATAGAAATAGGAAAATAACAAAAGCAGAAGCATTCCTTAATTATAATTTTATACAAATAAAACCCAATAAAAACCCATTCTGAACGGACCTGCACCTTGACGACGTTCTAAAATACTAGAACAGGTAGAATGGCTTGCGAGTTTCATTGAGTTAAAGGGGCTAAACTATAGGTTTAACCAAATTAGTGGGGTCTTTAGTGAGGAACCAGACTAGGACAGGTTCCCGAAAGAGGTTAGCAGCTTTTTCACACTTAGAGTGGCAGGGACCATAGGGGTCGGTATGACATTCTAAGACACATTACTGCGATGTGGAAGGCAACGGGAAACCACCACTCTGAGGTAAAAAATTTCGGAGATAAAATAGTCCCCCATTCGGATCTCCGGGATGGGGCTACTTCGGGGGATGTGATCCGAAAGAATAGAAAAAGATCCGTGAACATTCTGCGAGTCGGAGCGTGGAATGTCAGAAGTATAAAACAAGTAGGTAAGCTAGAGAACCTGAAACTCGAAATGGATAAATTAGCACTAGACATAGTAGGAATTAGCTAAGTCCACTGGCCAGAGGCGGGGGATTTTTGGAGTGGAGACTTCAGGGTAATTCATACAGGATCAGTGGAAGAAAATTCGGGTGTGGGGATAGTTATGCGAAAAAAGATAGGACGCCGTGTAGAAAACTACTTACAAAAGAACGAAAGAGTACTTTTGGTTAGATTTGAATCTTAACCAGTAAATACAAGTATATATGCCCACTTCTAGCTACAGCGAGGAAGAGGTAGAGGCGATCTACAAAGATATCGAAGACATACTAAGATACCTAAAAGGACATGAAAATTTAATAATTACGGTGTTTTAATGCAGTGGTAGGTGAGGGTAGGGAAAGAGCGATAGTAGGTTTATTTGGTTTAGGCACGAGAAATGACAGGGGAAATAGGCTGGTAGAATTTTGCGACAAGAACAACTTACCCATCACAAATACATTATTTCAACATCATGCTAGGAGACGATACACATGGAAGATGCCAGGAGACATAGGAAGATATTAAATAGATTACATTATTGTTAGACAACGGTTTAGAAATCAAGTAAAAGACTATAAAAGCTACCCGGAAGCAGATATAGACACTGACCACAACATCGTAGTTACGAAGGCCGCACTTAAATTTAAAAATCTGAAAAAGAGGAACGAAAAATGCACTTTGACTTTGAGAAGTTAAAAGATAAAGATATCCACGAAAAGTTTGAAAAAAGTCAAATGAATTGCTGAAAGATATCGGGAAAATTTCTGATACTAAGGAAGTAGAAACAGAATGGAATAACATTAAATCCAGCTTAGATATGGCGGCCAGACATATTCTGGGGTATACACAAAAAGAAAATAAAAAACCATGGATAACCAAGGATATCCTGAATTTAATAGAAGAAAGACGCAAATACAAAAATAGATCAGACGAAACAGGAAAACAGAGATACAAAGCCATAAAATGGGAAATTATTTGCAAATTCAGGAAAGCTAAAGAACAGTGGATTGATGAAAAGTGCAACGAGGTACAAACTAAGATGGAAATAGGAAAGACAGACGAAGCATACAAATTAATTAGAAGTAATTTTAGGGATATAAAACCATATAGCAAAAATATATAAGATGCTGGAAGAAATGTCATTATAGAAAATGCATAGAAAGTAGCTAGATGGCAGGAATATATAGGGAATTTATATTCAGGAGAGGAATTAACAGCATTAGAACAGGAATCGGACATTGAAAATGATGACCTGGGATATCCTATACTTAGAGATGAGTTTAAATTAGCATTAAAGAGTCTGAAAAATGATAAGGCGCCGGGTACAGAGAAGGTGCAAGCAGAAACTCTTAAAGCCACTGGACAAGTAGTAACAGAACGTCTATTCCGACTTGTAAGCTATATGTATGAGACAAGCGAGATACCCAAAAATTTCAAACGTAACATCATAGTAACTATACCAAAAAAAAATAAGAGGCACCGATAGACGTGAAAATTTTCGAACAATAAGCTTGACAGCACATGTTTCAAAAATATAAACTAGAATTGTACAAAGACGAATGGATAAACGAGCTGAAGAAATACTGAGAGAAGACTAATTTGGGTTTGGGCGAAACAGGGGAACACGGGAGGCTATTTTAGCTCTGAGGGTGATAATGGAGAAAACAATAGAGAAGGAGGAAGGCGTGTATATATAGGGTTTGTAGATCTGGAAAAAGCATTCGATAATGTAAAATGGAAAAAATGTTTGAAATACTCAAAAAGATTGTAATGAGTTTTAGGGATACACGGATAATACATTGCTTATACAAAAAGCAAACAGCGGTATTAGAATTAGAGCAAGAAAGTAAAGAAGTAAATATTAGGAGAGGGGTGAGACAGGGATGTGCCTTATCCCCATTAATTTTTAACTTTTACATAGTAGAGGCAATGAATACTGTCAAATGCAGGAAGACATTTGGAATTAATATGCAGGGACAAAAGATTGATTTGTTTAGATTTGCAAATGATATAGCGGTATTAGCATCTAGCAAAGAAGAGTTAGAAACTGCTCTTAATGAAATGGAAACAGTTCTAACAGAGAGATGTTGTATGAAAATTAACAAAAATAAAACTAAAGTTCCAGTATGCAAAAGAGGGGGAAATAAATAAAAAACAAGAATAAAAATGAGTAACGAGAACTTACAAGAGGTTAAGGATTTCTACTACCTAGGAAGTCAAATAACGCAAAATGGGAAAAGCACGAAAGATATAAAACAAAGATTAGCACAAGGTCGTGCTACATTTAACAAGAAAAAGCAACTACTGTGTTCAAAGACCACAAACATAGAAACAAGAAAAGGATTGCTTAAAATATATGTGTGGAGCACAGCACTGTATGGCTGTGAAACCTGGACGATAGGAGAAGCGGACAAGAAAAATGTAGAAGCCTTTGAAATGTGGTGCTACAGACGAATAATGAAGATATCATGGACAGACAAAGTTTAGAACGAAGAGGTACTACAAATGGTAGGGGAAGAAAGAAATAAGTACAAAACGGTAAAAAATAGGAGAGATAGGATGATAGGACACATACTAAGACATGAGGGAATATATTTGAAGCAGAGGTAAGAAAAAAGAGAAGTAGAGGTAGATCTAGGTTAGACGACTGCACACAGATAGTTAAAGATGTAGGTTGTGAGGATTTCAGGGAAATGTGTAGGCTAGCTCAGAATAGAAATCAATGGAAGTACGCTTCCAACCAGTCGCAATATGGAAAAACTAATGACAAAAATAATAACTGTACTTAAACATGGTGGTTATTATAAACAGCTACAGATATTGTTTTTGCAATACTCCCAACTAATGTTAATTGTGCGAAAGGATTTACTTGAAAACTGCTAATACGGCAAATGTCTAAGTGCTGGGGATTCTTGGCAGCCACGGGCTGCTTAAATAAAAGATTTATATCTTAGCAGAAAATGTAAAGGGACGGGTTATTTTTTTACTAAAACAGGTTTAATGTTTTGCTATTCAGCTTAATGAGACTAAAAATGTCAGTAGCAATTCAGAGCTAACGGTGTATGTTCGCTTCAAAGGTACACATGCGATTGTTTTATTTTCCTCACGATTTGAGATCACGTAGAATTGATGTGTGTAAGAAGTTTAATGAATACTTTAATGCTCAGAGTGGAAAAACTGCATTTGTATCTGTTGACGGAGCTCCAGCTAAGTAGGGTCATATAAATAGTTTTTCGGCATTCGTGAGTAAAATAATTCAAAAATTTAAGTTAGTCACCGTATGGTCCACCACCAGGCACTTCCTGTGAAACATTCGAGACCTACACTGGAAGCCGCCATGCATTATGTCTTCAAAATTGTTAATGCTGTCAAAGGACATGCACTAAGGACGCAGTGATTTCATGAACTATGACAGGACGGTGAAGTTAAATATCCAGGCCTACTTTATTATACAAGCGAGTCCTTTTTCATGGAACTGTTCTGAATCGTGTATGGGTTCCCAAAGCTAAACTTGAAATTTTTATGGTTGTTCAAATGCATATTCTCGCAAATAATCTCGCATATTTAGCTGACATTTTTGAGCTTATAAATGCATCGAACAAAGAATTACAAGGGAAAAATATTAATATCATTTCAGCCAGAGAAAGGATGCCCGTGTTTAGATTAAAGCTTCTACATTGTAGACAGAAAATAGAACAGAACAAGATAGCTTTTTTCAAAGCTAGCTTTGATTTAGAAAATCGTGAAAATATTGCTTTTGACGACATCAAGGATACAGCTATGAGGCATCTTACCAAACTCAGTGAACGCTTCTTTTATTACTTTTCAAATATTGATCTACGTATTTTCAGTTGGGTAGATGATTGTTTTAAATATGAAATTTCTAACACACCAGAAAAGCCTCAATGTTTAGCAGAAGCACTTCCTGAACTTCGAT
Organism: Platerodrilus igneus; assembly: GCA_036346225.1. NCBI lineage: Eukaryota > Metazoa > Arthropoda > Insecta > Coleoptera > Lycidae > Platerodrilus > Platerodrilus igneus. The sequence goes on along the minus strand of JARFIW010001112.1, from coordinate 2,292,231 downwards.
ATAATAATCAAACACATATTCAATTGTAGAACAAAACAGACCTGTCATCTTTTTGGTTGATAGAACCTGCAAAGGCTTTCAAAATTTTACTTGAGAAAGCGGTAAAACAGTCGATGTCATTTACCACAACAAAAAAACCAACGTGCATCGCTTTTGAAATACGGGGACGAATGCGGTAGAAATCATTTCGACGTACAAGCTGTAGAATCAAATTCAACAAATTTAACAATGGTACAACTAACACGAATTTGAACTGCAAACCCTCGCTTATCCAAACGCAATTGAAACTGGAAAATCCAGGTTTTATCGGATAGTGCGCGACTTCAACAAGTCTTTACATCGGAACAATAGATAAAACCATTATATGCGGTGGTAATGTATACCAAGATAGCAGGTACCTAAAACAGGATATAAACTATTTAATTATAGTATAAACTTGTCGTTTCGAAATAAATAAGTTCAAACTGAAAATTTGTAGAAAGCGTATTTATTATTGTGAACAGGATTTTATTGAAGAATTTAAGAGATTACCGGATATCTAACACAAGGCATAGACTATTTAATTTATCGAATAAATTTTCGTTTTAAAAGCAAAAGGGATTTGAGTAGAGGAATTTATTCGAAAGCGTGTTTATTATTAATTATATTGGAAATAAACGTAACAACTAAAATTCATTATGAGATACCCTTTAAGAAAATATGAACGACTCTTGCAGCAGTAGATTTAAATTTACCACCTTAAATGACTGCTAGACATAATCTTTTTAGTTTACTGCATATTTTCCTATTTCAATTCAGAAATTTTCATATGTAAATCAGAATTGTTAATCAATTTCAGAATATGTCATTTGGAATGCAGATGTATCAAGTCAATTTCAAAACATATGTTTTATAATTCAGATTTATGAAATTAATTTTAGAATTCACCAAATGTAATTCAGATTGATTCGTTTAATTTGAGAAAGCATCAATTGTGGTTCGGAAAGTATTAAATGGATTTCAGACTATATCAAGTGTAATTAAAAATCGAGTGAACTTTGAAGTAGGATTGTTTAAAACATCTTAAGGTTGTCAAGGATAAGTAAGTTAAAATAATGGAATTAAAAGTTAACTGTGGACCTTGGTGAATATCTAAGACTAGAAATGCTGTAAACGGCTTCAAACATGTAATCATTTGTTATATTTAAAGTGTTTCGTCAATAAAATACTATGATGAACATGTGTTACGCGAGACTCCTCTATATAACTGTTATAGTAAAGACGGAGTTAGTTAGTAGTGATAAAAATTTATGAAACGTATAATAATCAAGATCGAGAAAGAATTGTAGCATCTGCAAATCGAAGTGAGAATTGTGCTGCATTGGCTTCTATATTAAGGATAAAATACAAGACTGCCTTTCACTGGGTACGTTCTGGGAGTGAGAAAATGCTAGCCACATGGGGTTCTAACCGAAAAAAATTAACAGAAGATGAAGTTAGCTTTATTGTCTTGCTGTTGGAAAAAGATTGTAGTCAGTTTAAAGCAGATTAAGAATAGTGTGTAGCAAGAATTCCAAAAAAATACCGTGTGTTCTACAAAACAGGCGCAAGGATATTGCTTCTTCAAGTGTGATTTAACCTTTAGCAAACCACATATATTTGGAAATCCGGCCGTCTTAGCTACAACTTTGTGAAGAAATCTCTTTTAATGGACCTTCATTTGTTTGTAGTGATGCTATCGCTATTTTTTTTAAATTGGTTGGTATTTTTGTGTATTCATGTAGAAAACTATTCAGCAATCTAGACTTTTAATAGAGCTATATAGTATGAAATTTTAACAAAAAATAAAAAAAAATTGAATTAAGCAGGTAGGCCATGAAATTAAATCTTTGTAAAAATTAATAATTAAAAATAACCATACAGCCTTAGGAGCACATTTTGAACTGTAACTTAGTGCATCTTAGTGACTACTAATAGATACAACATAATAAAATAAAACTAAATGAATTGTTCAAACTGCAGGTCGTTGTTGTCTACGCAGCACTGGCATCTTCAATTCACACTATTTTCTACTCGGAATAAAACATCTTTGCGAATTTCCCTAATAGCCTACTGCGGTCTTTTAGTTCGACTACGGTTTGAGGGAATCAGTACGAAAAATAGATAATATAAAAGCGCTTAACTATCTGCCTTGTCTACTAGTTTTGAAAATAACAAGTCGTTGCAATAAAAGAGGAAAACGTTCTTTTCACTATAAATGCAATTTCCGCTCCTACAGACGGTCACTAAGGAAAATTTTCTTGCACCACCAAAAGCGTTTAAAAATAATTTATCTTTTGTATCAGATTTGAAAATAACTATATGTTGCACAAAACCAGGAAAACGTTTCCTCTACTATAAATGCAATTTAAACCCCTACGGACAGCCGCTTAAGAAAATTTCTTTGCAATACCAAAATCACTTTTAAATTATCTATATTTAGAACTAGTTTCGAAAGTGCCTGTCGTTACACAAAACCTGTAGTTCTTTTTTCCACCATGAGTGCAATTTCCGCCTTCGCGGACGACCGTTAAGGAAAACTCCTTCGTACTAATTTCAAAAATAGCAAGCCGTTGGGTAAAACTAAGGAAACGTTTTTACCAGCATGAAAGCAATTTTTCGCCCCACTGAGGGTCGCTAATAAAAATTCGTTTGCACTACCAAAAGCGCTTATAAAATATCTATCTTTTGTACTAATTTTGAAAACAACAAGTCGTTGCAATAAGAGAGGAAAACGTTCCTTTCACTACAAATGCAATTTCCGCCCCTACGGACGGTCACTAGGGAAAATTTTAATGCACCACCAAAAGCGTTTAAAAATAATTTATTTTTTTTACCAGATTTGAAAATAACAATTCATTGCATAAAACCAGGAAAACGTTTCCTCTACTACAAATGCAACTTAAACCCATACGGACAGTCGATTAGGAAGATTCGTTTGCAATGCTAAAAGCACTTTTAAATTATGTATATTTAGAACTAGTTTTAAAAGTAGAAAGTTGTTGCATAAAACCCGGAATTCATTTCTCCACCATAAATGCAATTTCTGTCTTCACGGAAGGTCGCAAAGGAAAATTCGTTTGCACCGCAAATGGCAGTTTTGAATTATCTAGTTTTAGCACTAGTTTTGAAAATAACATGTCTTTGCATAAAACCAGGAAAATGTTTCTTCACTACAAATATAATTTCCGTTCCAACAAACGGTCACTAAGGAAAATTCGTTTGCCCCAACAAAAACGTTTATAAATTATCTATCTTTTGTACCAGTTTGAAAATAACAATTCATTGCATTGTAACATGTTTAATTTGAGCAATAATTATTCGCATTGAATTACGAAGATAATACGCTAAGCGTGCCTTATTTTTTATTAATCTTCTTATATTAAAATATCTGTGTGACATAAAGTTACTTCGTCAAGCATCTCTAGCTGCTTCTTTGCTATTTCCCCACCTCTAACGTCGCTATCATTTGGTTCTCGCTTCGTCGAGTTAGCCGCCCGCTAGCAACCGCCTTATCAAAATGTATTCCCGGCTAGAGGCATGCGACCTTCGGCTAAATTACTTATGTAAGCGGGTCAGGTCGTGCTAGACCTGAAACTACTTTGATAACTTCTACTAACGGTTGATAAATTATACATTTTACGAACTAATTTAATTTGGTTTCATTTATTTAGCGCATCAACGAAGAATGCGTCAACAAAGAATTCGCCATCGAAGAATGATAAATTAAGTACGAGTGAAGATGTTGGTTTTGATTGCAGTCGTCCCAAATTAGAAATGGCTAGTAACATTGTTTGGAGATTATAAATTTCCGTCCAGATTTGTCTTAAAGCAACAGAGGCAGTTCGGTTCGTTATTACATATAAGAAATTTCTTGCATGTGTTTTGAATGTCGTAAAAATTTGATAAACAGACTATCATATAAAGCACGAAAAGTTGCTATTATGTTTACGAACATATAATCTGTTTAATTCTCAATTATTGTTGAACTGGTTTTACAAGCCGTAGAACAAATTTTTGTCAAGTTAGGTTTATATAATTACAAGCTTTGTTCCATTTGAACCTCAAATAGATTTCAAGGTATATTTTCGACGTCATACTTTTTTGTGTGTTGCACAGTTGACAGATGTTGCCATGAAAGCAGATGCTTCGTGCAGCTGTCATAAAATTTAAATTAAACATTCCTATTCTTGTAATTAGCTTTTATTTACAGATAAATTATAAAATCTAAATATGAAAATTTAAATACACGCTGCGTAATAATTTAGAAACTGCAATCTACCTGAAAAGATCTGCCCAGATTAGAAGCGTTAATTCAGTGTATTGTGGTTACAAATTATTTTAATCAAATGTTTAAAGCAAGTTTATGTTTGAAGAGCAGTTGTTTGCTTTAAAAAGCCAAAACCTTGACTTTGTTATAGATGTTAATGACGAAATTTTTTTTACTTGTTAAAAGGTTTTGAAACTTTAAAAGAGAGTTTTTTTAGTAAACAATTAGTTAAACTTTGAGACTTTTATTTTGGTCAAATGCGATCAAATCTGATAACATAAAGGTAGAATTTTTGAGTAATAATTTTGTGCCAATATCATATTGGATATACATTTTTTATTTTTGATACTTTTATAGGACACAAATACTGTTCTACATTTTTATTTATTGAATCTTTGTAATTTCTTACAGGAGCTGCGTCTTATTTTTATAAGACAGGTTTTTGTTAACGAAGGCGATCGTTTTATCTTTGAGTTTCCACGTCCGCCCTTAGAATTGTGCTTTGCTATTATCGTGATTATCTCAGGACTTGGTAGCGCCTATTTAATTTAGTTTAGCTTTGGTTTGCAAACAAAATTCGACTTACCCCCCACTTCTTATTGCTCTACCCAGGAATAGACCCCTAGCTATGTCGGAAGATTTTTGTTCACTGGCGCCCATTTGGAAAAATAAGTTACACTGACACCACAACGTATACTATAAAAACAAACAAGCATCACTAGCGCCCAACGTGGGGCCAGTTAAACAACAACAAAAATCGGTTCGACATAAACCCAGGAAAACGTTTCTTCCACTATAAATGCAATTTTCGCCCTTACGGACGACCGCTAAGAAAATTCGCATGCACTCTCATGAGCACTTTTAAATTATCTATCTTTAGAATTAATTTTGAAAAAACAAGTCGTTGGATATAACCAGATGAAAGTTATTTGCACTATAAATGCAATTTATACCGCCAGGGACGGTCGGTATGAATAATTTGTTCGCTCTATCAAAAGTGCTTTTACATTAACTATTTTTCGTACACATTTGGTAATAATAAGCCGTTTTATAAATTAGTGTAAAGTTATGCAGCAAATTGGTACGCCACTATATAATTGTGCAATTCAGTATTGTAGACAGCATAATTATGACAACAAACTTGACTCCGGTTAATAGTAATTATGAAGTAACTACATAAATGTAGGAATAACCTTTAATATTAATTTAGTTAGAAGTAAGTTAAACCTATAAGATACACCCATGCGGAATAAGAATACAGGATAAGGTTGAGCAAACACCACTGCTTTAATATTTACCTGACCTTAAGAACACAAAGGGTAGGGAGGCTCATAGCAGGGGATCATTCATTTGAGGTTGAGCTAAGACGAGCTTAAGACGTGTGTCGTAGGTAAAGACGACCCTAGAACATATCTTAAAGACGAACGCTAGATTGAGCCGCGATCTATTTACATGTTTATTAGCTACCTGTATTTATTAATCAAGTGTTTTCAAATCCTCATGTTATGGTTAGTTTCGGTTTAGTAAAATTACGTAGTTATTAACATTAATTGTGTATATACGTTCACGTAAACTGTATTATACCTGTTTATTTTATTAAACGTTTTATATGATTACGCGAGTGAATTATCTCAAGAAAGTATATAAGTAATAAACCCCTAGACAGCGTAAAAACAGTCTACAATTTGATGGCTCGGCCGCGGTATAATTAAAAAGGCTAATACAGCTTTGAAAGACGGAAGACGCTAAACCTGCAGTCGAATAAAGTGGAAAAACCGGTTTATTATCGTCTTCATAATTTAGTGGTCGAAGAGGGTACATCTACACATTCTAAGAAAAGCTCCAGGTAATAAACCGTAATTGAAAAGAAGTAAGCAAGGACAACCAAACAACATAAACAAGGTAGGATGCATGTTGCTTATATTTATTGGTAGCTATTCAAAGGCGTGCTAATAAAAGGTGTGATGTTGTTCCAGTAATAATCCAAAAGACATACAAACATTTTTTATCACTGTTTTGGCATAGCATTTTCGTGCCTATGCGTTTTGTTTTTAAGTTAACTGATTTTTAAGTATAAGTTAAGATAATATTTGATATTTTACTAATTTAGGGCCGCGATAGGTTTATAAAAAGTTCTCAACCTTGGCTGTTGTCTTTTGACGCTCAATTTTTAAAATTTTTAAGTATTTGTCCCAGATTTCTTTCACGATTATACCTGCATTGAGACTCGCTTTCTTTTTATTAAATTTCTGCAAACTAGAATATCGTAATTGCGAATTTAATTAATTAATAAAAATAATAGGCAAATTAAGAAAATTGTTAACAACCTTAGCGCATTGTTCAGCGCTTGTCCTGTGTCTTGGTGGCGTGTGTGCAATTAATTTTTTTTAAGTTTGAGGTAATCATAATTAGCCATGTCTATGTTAGGTGATATTCCCACAATCAAAAATTCTATTTCACGCGCTATGGAATCCGTTGTTAAAGCACTACATGTAATCTGTTTTGGGAATGAGGGTATACCTAGAAAAGAACGAAAAGCATCACGTAAATTCACAGGTTTCGAATTCAACAGCAATTCCAAAGAGTACGACGAAAAAATCAAAAATATTACCGAACGAATGAAAATCGCTGATTTAATTGCTATATGTAATATTCTCGACTTGGACTATGACGGCTCGTTTCAAGAAGTTACCCACAGAATATGCAATTTCTTAATTGATTTGAAATCTGAAGATGCCAAAATTCAGACGATGACAGTTCTAAAAAAGAAAGGCTGACAGACGTAGAATTAAGAAAATCTGTAGAATTCCAGAGACGCGAGAAGCAAGAATGCTTTTCTTTAACCTTTCGAGATGTAGAAGACAGTATAAGGCCGTTCTGGAGAAAAGACGAATATCCAATCAAAAGATGGATTGAAGACTGAGGAAACTGCAAAAGTCACTGGTTGGAATGAATTGCAAAAATTTATCTTTGCCAAAAAATCGTTAAAAGACCTTGCGAAATTATATATTCAATCACAGCAAGGCATTAAAACATGGTCTGTATTGAAGCATAAATTAATCGTAGAGTTTGCTACGAAAGTAAGCAGTGTGATAAGATGTTAATGAATCGAAGGAAGAAATATGAAGAAAATGTTCAGGAATATGTGCTGATAATGAGAGAAATAGAGAGCCGTTCCGACATAGAACCTGAGGTCAACATCGAGTACATTATAGACGGGATACAAGACGATTCGTCCAACAAAATTGTTCTTTATGGCGCTTGTAACTTTGTTGAATTTAAAGAAAAGGTCAAAATCTATGAAAGTATCGTTAAGAAACGTTAATTAACAGGACCTATTAATTCAAAACCACGAGGGAAATTTGTAAAAGAAGAAGCAAAAAGCGACGCTAATCAAAAAGGAAAAACCGCTTTGTAGTATCCAATAGGAAAGAGAAAGGGAAACCCCCTAATTGTTTCAACTGCGGTGAAGTGGGACACATATCTAGGGAGTATCCTAATAAAGGTAAAGACGCCAAATGCTTTAAATGTATCACTTTTGGACACTTAGGTACACAATGCCAAAGAACCAAAAACATTTCTAGCCCAAGTTCTTCGACAAATGCCACCACAGTAAATGTTATTCCAAAAAATGCTATAGCTTTAAAATTTGATAAATTTACATTGACAGCTATATTAGATACAGGCAGCGATATAAGTATCATAAGGCAAGACGTATATGAAGGTTGCTTCAATGATGAATAGTTATCATCGAATATTATCACTTTACGTGGATTGGGGATTAATATAGTACATACGTTGGGGTCATTCAATAAGTGTGTCGAAATAAACTCTGAAAATTTTGATATCTTATTTCATGTCGTACCTAAATATTAGTCTAATTTTCAAGTCATAGTTGGAAGTAATTTGCTCGAACAAACCGATGTTCAGATTGGAAGCCACGGAATAGTAGTCCACCAGAAAGCAGAAGAAAACTTCTTAATGCGAATTACTATAGACAAAGAGATGTCGAAGATTAGGGACAAAGTGGAGGTTAGTCATTTAAAAAGTTCTAAACATAAGTCGATAGTTAAAAGTCTAATGGAAGAATATGAACCACAAAAAACTGCTACTACAGATATTAAAATGAAAATCTTACTTACACCAGATGCGCCGATATATCAACGATTGCGCAGATTGTCCCTTTCAGAAAATGAAGAAGTAGATAAACAAGTTGACGAATGGCTAAAGAAGGGAATAGTAGGAAAAGTTGTTCTGATTTTGCTAGCCCTATCGTTCTAGTCAAGAAAAAGGATGGATCTACAAGGATATGCTGCGACTACCGTAAACTAAACAAAAATATTAAAAATAGTTTTCCATTGCCTTTGATTGAAGACGTGTTGGATTCATTACAAGGATCCAAGATATTTTCCACAATAGATTTGAAAAATTGATTCTTTCATGTCGATGTAGAAGAGAGTAGTGTAAAGTATACGTCATTTATTACCCCCACAAGCCAATATGAATTGCTTAGTTGCCCTTTTGGTCTCCGTAACAGCCCTGCAGTGTTTCAAAGATTTATTAGTCACTTATTTAGGCCACATACGATACGAAATATTGTGATATATATTATGGATGACTTGGTTATCCCTAGCAATTCAATAGAGGACGGAATTGAAAGACTGAAAATAGTCCTAGCACTAGCTAAGGATTATGGACTTGAAATAAAGAAGTCCAAATGTCAACTCTTAAAGGAAGAAGTAGAATTCCTAGGATTTAAAGTGCGAAATGATGAAATACAACCATCAGATGAGAAAACAGGTGCAATAAGAAATTTTAGCGAACCGATTACCAGTCGACAACTTCAGTCTTATCTTGGATTAACGGGATACTTTAGAAAATTTATCCTTGGATATTACATAATTGCGAAACCATTGAGCGATTTGGACCTATGCAAGTGGAGGCGTTTCTTAAATTGAAAGAGCTATTAACAACATACCCAGTATTGCACATTTTTGAAAGAGGCCTTACCACGGAACTGCACACAGATGCTAGCAAACATGGTTATGGAGCATGATAACTACAGGTGTCCAACGAGGATTCAAAACTACACCCAGTTTATTTTTTAAGTAAAAAAACTACACTAGTCGAAGAGAAATACACGTCGTATGAATTGGAAGTTCTACCTATTGTTGTTGCTCTGAAGAAGTTTAGAATTTATTTACTAGGAACTAAATTCAAAATTGTTACAGATTGTTCAGCGTTTCAAAAGACGATGAACAAAAAGGATTTAAATACCAGAGTAGCTAGATGGGCCATTTTATTGGAGGATTATGACTATGAAATAGAACATAGAAAGGGCGATATACTTCCTTATGTAGATGCATTGAGTCGTTACCTCGTACTAATGACGATCATAGAAGATAACGGTATCATACAACGAATAAAAGCCGCCTAAGAAAAAGACGAAAACCTAATGACGATTAGAAGGATTTTAGATTCAGGGAGGACCTATGAAAGTTATTCTATGAAACATGGTATCGTGTATAAATATGTTGACGGAAGGGAATTATTGGTTGTACTAAGAGCAATGCAATCAGAAATAATAAAAGGGCTCACGAAGAAGGGCTTTTTGCTATAAAAAAACTGAGGAATTAATACGAAGAGAATTTTTTATTAATAAGTTGACGGAAAAGATTCGGAAAGTTATGGCAAATTGTGTTCCATGTATTTTAGGAAGCAGGAAAGAAGGGAAGCAAGAAGGATTGCTTCACCCAATATTGAAACAAGAAGGGCCACTACATACCTATCATGCAGATCACATGGGACCACTTTCATCGACAAACAAGAAGTATCAATATATTTTAGTTGTAATAGACGACTTTTCTAAATTTACATGGCTCTATCCTACCAAATCTACCACAGCCAAAGAAACGATAAGCTGTATGGTAAAACAACAACAAAATTTTGGTAACCCATGTAGAATAATTACAGATAAAGGAACTAGTTTCACTGCTAAACACTTTGAAGACTACTGTGATGAAGAGAGAATTTCTCATGTTACAATTACGACAGGTGTTCCACGTGGGAATGGGCAGATTAAAAGAATTCATATGACAGTCATACCAGTACTTACTAAGCTAAGTATCGACGACCCAACAAAATGGTATAAGTAAATAGACAGAGTGCAGAGAGCGATTAACAGTACCTATCAACGTAGCATCAACACTACACCATTTGAAGTACTTATAGGAATTTGAGTAAAACGTAAACAAGACACTATAATCATCAGTTTGATTGAAGAAGAAGCGCGAAAGCAATTGGTCAAAGAGAAAGAAGCTTTAAGGAAGCAATGTAAAGAGCATTTGCTCAAAACACAAGAAGAGAATCGGAAAGGGTACAATCGGAAAAGAAAAAAAGCTAACACATATACAACAAGAGAGCTTGTAGCCATTAAGCGCACCCAATTTGGGCCAGGGATAAAAGTTCACAGAAAGTTTCTAGGACCGTACGATATTGTAAAGGTAAAAGGCAATGATAGATATGATGTAGTAAAAGTCGGAAACCACGAAGCTCCCTTACGCACATCCACATGCTCAGAATTTATGAAGCGATGGATTCAGAATGATTCCGGGTCGGAATCATAATCAGAATGGCCGAAATGTAGGAATAACCCTTAATATTAATTTAGTTAAAAGTAGGTTAAACCTTTAAGATACACCCATGCGGAATAAGAATACAGGATAAGGTTGAGCAAACACTACTGCTTTAATATTTACCAGACCTTAAGAACAGAAAGGGAAGGGAGGCTCATAGGAGGGGATCATTCATTCCAGGTTGAGCTAAGACGAGCTTAAGACGTGTGTCCTAGGTAAAGACGACCCTAGAACATATCTTAAAGACGAATGCTAGATTGAGCCGCGATCTATTTACATGTTTATTAGCTACCTGTATTTATTAACCAAGTGTTTTCAATTCCTTATGTTATGGTTAGTTTCGGTTTAGTAAAATTACGTAGTTATTAACATTAATTGTGTTTATACGTTCACGTAAACTGTATTATACCTGTTTATTTTATTAAATGCTTTATATGATTACGCGAGTGAATTATCTCAAGAAAATATAAAAGTAATAAACCCATAGACAACGTAAAAACAGTCTACCTCAATTTCTATTATGTATTTATTATGTAAAATACAATATGTTAATATAAGTGATTTGTTCTAAAACCAACTGACAAATCTAACTTATATTCGATGATTGCTTAAATTACACTCGATATAGTCTGAAGTTCGTTTAATGTTTTCTGAATTTCTTTTTAGGTTTTCTGAAATTAAATTGACTGATCTGAGTTGCACGACAAACTCTAAAAATCTGAATTACGAGTATGTTCTAAATTGAATCAACAAATCTGAATTACAAATGATATATTCTCAAATTAAATTTGCAGTTTTAAAATAAATTCGGTACTTTCCGAATTAAAATTGGAAAGTAATTGTAGTAGTTGTAGTTGTAGTAGGATTGAATACCTATCCTAGTTACCTACTTTACTGGTAGATTATATTAAACTATATAACAGTAATGCGTCACTGTTGGTAAACTTTACTAAAACTACAAATTCCTTGCTTATCGTGAACACAAATATCCAAAACAAAGTGAATATACCAACAATTCTTGTAGTCATGATTAAGTCTACAGTTTCATTTTAATCCAAACGTACCCGATGATCAACAATTTGCTAAAGACTATTATTTGTAAAACCTTTATTCGATCCATTTGGTACGTGTCAATCTTTACTACCCCTATAAGAATGTCCAATAGTTTATGACTGGACCACGAAGAGAAATAAACATCGCTGTAGCATCATTGCGGATGCGCTTTACAATACAATCTTAATTGTGATACCTTTTTCGACACTGCATTCAGCTGGAATTCGTTTAAAAATAAAATTTAATCCGGAAGCCAGATCATGGATAAAAGTCCTATTTATTTGTCATTCCTTATGTTTCCGCTTTCCTACCAAATTATTCCGAGAATGTAGCACTAAATAACCCCAAAGGGAAGTCGACTGGAGACTCACAATTATTTCCGATTTTTATATTTAATTAACGCAATAAATCGTGCTCTAACTACATTAAAATAAGCCGGTGTTAGTTTACTGAAAACTCTGAAAAATAAGTTTAAATGTTTAATAATTACTAGGGCTGTGACAGTTTTAGTTTAAGTAAGTTTAATTTTTTTATTATGTTGTATTCTAGTTGTGTTAATAATACCTGGATATGAGTATAATGTTGAAAATAACTTTTTAATACGCAAAAACGTATGCCAAGCATTTAAAGGACAATTAATTTTAATCTTTGTTGTGATTCGAGATTATTAAAAGAAGCAGTATTAAGTCCTGGCTTATGACCTTCGTGGATTTGTTTTTTGGGCACTCATTTGCATAACATGTTGAGAATGGCTGCAGGTGGTTTTCTTCATTTTTAATATAGGTGTCTTAGAAACTAGACTTTTGTAAAAGGAGAGATGTGATATAACAACTAAGCACGACATCTGAAAGTTAAGTTTGGAAAGTTAAGATCAGAAAGTTAATTAGAACCGTAAGAATTAGTCATACGAGTAAGAAAGAAGACAGGATGTCCTGACTGTTGGGGTTGGCATGAGAACAAGTTAAAAGTCAAAAGTAATAAGACTCCAAGACGTGACTGTGGATTCTCCACAGAATATAAAAACGCGGCAAACGACTTACTTCTTTTAGCTACGCATCCACGAGCTGGGTAGATTGCAATACACGGGTTCGTGCAATTATCGTCGTTATAACCTGCTAAAAAGGGGGCTACGACCTAGAGAGTTCACTCCTTTGATAATTTGAATTTTGTTGTATGTTGTGTTAGGAGAACTACTATTGATAAATAACACAAATAACTGTTGCAAGAAAGATTGTTGTTGCTGGACATCTTTAAATTTCCTACAAATTGTGAATAGCATAAACTTATATGTATAAATTTATTAATTATGTGGATGTCAATTTTAAGTTTAAGTCTCGTAAATGGTTCGTAGTTTTGTAGTTGGAAATTAACAAATTATGAAGGTGGCTCCTTTGTTGAACTAAATTAGCAATAGAATTATTGTATATGTAAATTTTAAATGTAAGTTTTATTGGTGAACTTTAGTATTAATTAAAATCTGGAACCTTAGTATTTCGAATGGACGATAAAATGATAAAAGGAAAAGTTTGTATTTAACTGTTTTCTATGTTTGATACTAAGTGCATTTCCACAAACTAGATTTAGAAAGTGATGTAATTCAATATGGGAAACGGGAAAATTGGAGTGATTATATTACTGATGGATTTGATTTAATGGAGGAAAAATGCTTCATATATACGTTGTCAATAAGGCTGATAACGTCGAGCTGAACTAAAAACGGTCTATCTAAAGCCAGATATAACAAGCAAGTCAGGTTGGTTTAACACGAATGTTTGAAAAATGATTTGTCACAGAGCATATTTCAAATTTCTACCAAAAGGGCGCCAAATGTATTAATTGGCCATAATTTGGCAAGTCACATTTCGATTCAAGTAATATCTGTATGAAGAAAACAATATAAAACCTGTGTTACTACCGCCTAATAGTATGCATTTAACCCAGCCTTTACAATTCAGCGTCTTTCGGCCTGTTAAAAATACTTGGCGCAAAATTTTGTGGACCTGGAGAAGAAGCAACAGAGGTGTAGTGTGCAAATTTGTATTTATACGGCTTTTAAATTAGGCTTTAAATAGTAACAAAATTCAAAATACGACAAATATACGTTCTAGATTTGAAGCCACCGTAAATGTTCCTTTGTGTAAAGATAAAATTTTGAGTAAACTTTCATACGAAGTTGTTTCATGAAAGAAAGCAAAGAATAGCACTGAAGGAACTATTTTAGGAAGCTTAGATACGGAAGTACGGTGACATCAAAGGGAAGACGAAATAAACTTGATATTCAACCAGGAAAAAGCATTTTGACTGAAGACATTACTCTATAAATATCTTATGACTTAAATAATAGGATCAATAACATCTATAATGATCGAAAACATTCAATTTCGGAACGTCGCTGTATTGCATCCGTCCGAGCTTAGTCGAGGCATGATCCGAATCCAGTGATAGGTTATGTTTGTTCTTTCTAGCCATCATCTGCACTAAAGCTTTTAAACCCAAAGACTTTTAAAACCGCTTATCTTCAATGGTGAGTCTAATAGCGTACTTTACAAGTAGACGCTTCTGTGGTTTAACTACTTTTGACCTGGGATGTGTGCGGTGAGGTGTTTCATATACAAAATCGATGATCATTGTCTTCGATTCATTTTATTTCAAGTCTGATACACGTATAGGTTCCTGGGGAAAACTTTACTGGTTTACACAAATGGTCTACTATTCTGATACTAATATTATCAATCTCTAAAGCACTCACTGGGAAGTATATCACGTAGTTGACTCCTTTGATATGCTAAATTCAGGTGATTTTGTTAGAGTGAGCACGAATTTGCTGTGCGTTGGGATATTACGAATTTGCTCTGCGTTGAGATATTATTTTTATAAGCATCTGTGGTTATGTCGTTTCGATAAATATATTTGATACCGGTGTTATATCCGCTAGCTTGCTTGTTACGTGCAATTCTTTTGCAGACAATTTGTGTCTTCCAAATCCCAGGCCACTAGTGATGCTGTTTTCGTGGTTCCTTTTGTAATTTATACGTAAACTGTTATTTATAGAACACTTTAAAGTGTTGTTGCTAGTGCCAAACTTGAAATATTTCTCAATGTTCTGATCAATATCTGGCACTGTACTCTAACAGATTTTGAAAACATCCTGTATATATTCGTTTTGCTCCTCTATTTCGTATGCTCCAGAATCAATGATTGTTTGGTTATGCTCTGGGTGGTCAAATAGATCATGTTATTTCCATGATGTATATTTTGAACTAAGTTACAAGTATACAACCCCACCAGCCCTAGTAGATTTTCTTGATCGGCTTTTAATTTAATCGGGCCAGTAGATATAATGTCTCCATAACAAAACACGCGTACTGTTTTAGACATTTTCGGTTAAAAACTTCAACGCCAAATGCCCACAGTTATACGTGTTGAACCTTTGCTCTGGTACGCTATTATAGTAAATTTTGCAACCTCAAAAGTATCTTTCTACCTCTTTGGGTGGACGCAAGTCTCCGAACGAATCGTAATATAACACTGTGCACCCGTTTTACGATAAACGGTCTAGTAACTTTCTGGTCCTCTGCTGTATTCAAATTAATCACGTCAGTTTTGTTGACATGTGGTCTAATGTTCTATAACTGATCTCTTGAAGAGACGCTACGAAAATGAGATATCGATGCGTGTTTTCTTATATTATGTTGATAAGCGCCCAACGAGGTAACTTGTCTAGTATTTTGTAGCCTTTAGTAGCCTTATTTGTTGTGGCGAGTAATGAAGCGGTTCAAGTTACTGGAAACAATAAACCGCCTTTCTTAGGAGCACCTTTATCTTGTTTGTATGGTCTTAAGTACAATGCGGCGCCTTTTCTGTGATGTTTTGAAAATAACCCACCTTCATTTTTCCTAACTGCGATTGCTTCCATAGATCTATTATGACGTTCGCTTTCCTATAACTTTAGTATCATTCACATATGTTGCAATTTCTGCAGCATAACCTGTCAGCGTCACCAGGGCGCTTAATCAAGCAAAATATCGGAATCAATGGTGAAATACCATCTTTTATCGGAACTGGAAAAGCCTCGGTAATTCTTTTTTTAACTCCAAAACTTTATATTTTCTCTACCTGCTTGAATACTTACTGCTAGCAATTTCGTTACATTACTCGATCCGCTCGTTTTTCTAACTCAATTTGCGAAAGCTATTTTTTTAAGTAACCTTTTAGGACATTTTTTTATTTTTTATCCCCATCCACAGTTTTCTTTTCGCTTTCATAGCTTTGCGTTTTTAGACTCCATGGACCTTCTTTTAAAATTTTGTCGACTCGATGTCTGGCAGGGACATCGTCGTCGCAGAATTTGGAGTAAGCAATGTCGTGGTCTTGACACAGTCGGTAGAAGTAGGTAATAATCGGATGATCTCGGGTTAGCCGCTTTTTCAGCTTAGTTTCTGGGCCGCAGAATTGATATGTAAAAATGTTCGTTTCGACTGGTAAATTATTTATGGCTATCTAAACTGAACCACCACCGGAATGCGCAATCAAGGATGTTAACACATCAATAAACTATAATGGTTTGACTGCACAAAACACGTCTATTTATATTTTATACAAATTAATCAGATATTCATTATGAATAAATAATTAAAAATTCTTTTTGTTTGCCTTCTGAGGAACATTCTGCCATTGTGTTTCTTCTTCTGAAGAGCTACCCTCATCATGCGTTATAAAATCGAGTTCTGAACTACAATATTCACATTCACAGGAATTTTACTCACTTGTTAAACAAACAGAAATCATATCACACCCATCGGGGACAACGCATTCGAAAGATAATACTGCACCTCTATAAGTCTCTTGACTTCATAAATGACTTTGC
This sequence comes from Platerodrilus igneus, assembly GCA_036346225.1. Lineage (NCBI taxonomy): Eukaryota > Metazoa > Arthropoda > Insecta > Coleoptera > Lycidae > Platerodrilus > Platerodrilus igneus. Next base: position 2,275,388 of record JARFIW010001112.1, on the reverse strand, counting down.
CATCTTTATCTAGAATGCGGATAATAACCCACTCGGAAAACTCCATTTCTAGTGATAATCAGGTTGATATTAGTTTGACGTTTAGAATCAAAATGATTAAATTAAAAGCAGCACTCGTTATTAAAGGAGTGAAATTGTTTAATATCGCATGCGTCCATCAATCTTAGAGGAAGTTTGGTCATAATTTACTTATCACAGAATTTACCACCTCTCTTGTATAACAACTTTCCCTTTTAAACAAAATAAACCCACCTGCTAGTACAAAACTCTTCAGCTTTTATTCAGCTTTACGTGCATCATTTCAATTTTTTTCAAAACGCCTTCTTTCTACGGCTAGTATTTTGCATACAGAAGGAAATGACGAACGTGATGAATTTTAAGGACTGTCCTAGTGTTTTCGTCATCATCATTAAATCTTCAGTCCTGGAACTGGTTAAACGCGTACCCTCATTGTTTCCTATTCTGAATTAATCTACACATTTCCCTAAAATTTGCAGTCTGCATCTATCACTATCTGCGTGCGATAATCCTATCTAGGTCAATCTCTCCCTCTTTCTTCCTATCTCTTGTAATATATCCCGTACTATTTCCCAAAAATGCCTTAGAGCTTATTCTGCCCTTCCATTTCTTCTATTTTGTTGTTTTCCACAGATCTTTATTCCCCTACTATTTCTATAACCTATTTGTAATTAACTTTATCTGTCTATGTAATCATCCTCATACATCTGAAACACAACATTCCAGAAGGCTACTATCTCTGTGCTGTGCTCCACACATATGCTTTCCACAATTTTATTCATGATTTTACGTTTGTTGTCTTTGAACGTAGCCGCTTGTTTTTCGTGTTAGATGCAGTTCAGTCCCCTTCTATTGTTTTACAGTAATATGCCCTATTGTACCGATATTCAGTGGTATGTGAAGGGGGGTAAGCAGCCTGTGCCTGCCAAGTACTGCCAGCACTTGAAAATATGCCAAATTAATAATTTTTCCAAGATATCCTTTCACACAATCAACATTAGTTGAAAATATTTCACACACAACACCTGTAGTTATTTATAATAATCATCAGATTTAAGTGCACTTATTTTTTCGTCATTAGGTTTTCCGTCTTGAAACTGGTTGGACGAGTACCTCTACTTATTTAGAGCTAGACTACACAGTTCCCTAAAATTCCCACCACAGCTTATATCCAGTTCAGTTCTCCCTCTATTGTTTTTTAATTATACGCCCTATTTCGCCGAAATTAAGTGGTACGTGTGGGGGGTTAAGCAACCTGTGGCTGCCAAGATCCAACAACACTTAGACATTTGCAGAATTAATAGTTTTCCAGTAAATCCTTTCGCACAATTAACATTATACGAGAATATTGCACAACCAATACCTGTAGTTACTTATAATAATCATCATGTTTAAGTACAGTTATTTTTTTTGCATTAATTTTTCCATTTTGGGAATGGTTGGACACGAGTTAAGGTTCGTGGCTTGGGAGCGGCTCTTTTAAAAAGACTTCCAAACGTCTTAACACATTTATTTATTTGTTATACAGAAATTAATGTTGAATTTAGACAATCTTAAAATAATTACTCTAAGTCCGAAACTATTAATTAATTATACAAGTGAGTTATCTAACGAACTGCAATGTTAAAGCTGAACGCTGGATTAACTGACTGCGAGTGGAGCTCCTGGGTCTTTTATAATATCCCTACCCCTCACATGTCTGTGGGAACTTGCAGACCTAATGTCTGCTTTCACTTGACTCTTATTCATAATACATTGTTGCTGTCTTAAATCTAGTCATAACTACTTTGTTGCGAGCTTACTTCTCAGTAATCTCGGTACGTGACTGTCTACGACCGCCTGTGACCTGACATCTGCAGTGTCACTTATCTTTGTGCTACAAAGTAGCGTTTCCGTTCCCATGAACGTTAATAAACTGAAATGAATTGTCCTTCAATTACATTGTTGCGCATTTCCTAATATTTCTAATAATTCCTAATTATTAGTTTCTTTATTTATATATATCAAATGGGGGATTACATAACTCGCGTACTTCCATTGATCTCTATTCTGAGCTAGCCTACACATTTCTCTGAAACTCCTATAGCCTACATCTTACACTATCTGTGTGCAATAGCCTAACCTAGGTCTTCATCTACTTCTCTTTTTTCCTATCTATGCTTCTAATATATTTCGCACTATTTCCTCATGCCTTAGTATGTGGCCTATCATCCTATTTGTCCTATTTTTTACTGTTTTCCACATATATCTTTCTTCCCCTACCATTTCTAGTACGTCTGTGTTCTTACTTTTGTCTGCCCATGATATCTTCATCATACATCTGTAGCACCACATTTCAAAGGCTTCTAACTTTTTCCTGTCCGCTTCACCTACTGTCCAGGTTTCACAGCCGTACAGTGTTGTGCTCCATACATATGTTTTATGCAATCTTTTCCTTGTTTCTATGTTTGTTGTCTTTAAACACAGTAGTGCTTTTTCTTGTTAAATGTAGCACGATCTTGTGCTATTCTTTGTTTTATTTTTTACGCTTTTTCTATCTTGCGCTATTTGGCTTCCTAGGTGATAGAAATCCTTAACCTCTTTTAAGTTCTCGTTACCGATTTTTATTATTGTTTTTGATTTATTTTCCCCTGCTTTGCATACTAGTACTTTAGCTTTATTTTTGTTAATTTTCACACCGTATCTCTCTGTTAGAATTGTTTCCATTTCATTAAGACCAGCTTCTAACTTTTCTTTGCTGGATACTTATACCGCTATATCATCTGCTAACCTAAACATATCAATCTTTTGTCTCTGGATAGTAATTCCAAATGTGTTCCTGCATTTAATAGTATTCATTGCCTCTTCAATATACAAGTTAAAAATTAGCGGGGATAAAGCACATCCCTGTCTCACCCCTCTTACTCCTCTTACTCGTCAGATGGAATAATTTGGGTCGTCATCAAAAGATCAAGTTCCTCGGGTTGGTAAAGGGACTTAAAAATCCACATCGTGTCAAAAATTAATTGCGAATGTTTGGCGCAACGCTAGAATAACTGAAACTCTAGGTGTCGACGAGGTGCAAATCGTTCAACTCACGAAATCACATTGTAGCACAGTTCAAAAACTTAAGCCCAATCTATAATTTTTTCCCGAAAAAGTTATGTCAGTTAAATGCAATAAATTCCAGCAAGGGGAGTCAGGTAGTATTTATATCGAATGTATCGATTTTGAAGCATCTTTTTTTGGTCGGACCCTCAATCACCTGCTCTACTTAGAAATTAGTATCAACAGGTACATGCAGGTCTTGACAGGAAAGTATACGCTATATTATTAGCCTTCTTCCTATTGTATTCGCACTGGTTTACAAGACTCATTTGTCTGTAGATCTTAAGTTTTATTTTGTCTTGTACTAAGCAAATTGACCCTTGTAACGCCAAACAGTGTTTTTTACATTGTAGAAAAATTTGTCAATCCAAGATGTTTGAGTGTGAGGCGTGTAGCATCAACTTTTCTAGAAACGATAATGGAAAGCGTCATCCATGTAACGTGTATGGAATGATTAGTATCCTCATCGTTAGCGGTGATTATTGCTCTACGGTCAGTTCTTACGCCATAGAAGTCGACTGATATGACTGCGATAACTGTATGCCTATGCGATATGTGCTACGCACCATTTACCAGGAGTTATGCTCTAAACTGTCACCGACGTAATATGCACGACATGGAGATCTCGCCTACATCATCTACTGTAAAACGTGGATACCAACGGATGTACCTGCTTCCAAGCGTCCACGTGTAGATGTCAGGTGCGAAGTGTGACATAGACATCCCCCAGACAGCTTATGTGACTCACTTGCGCTCAAATGTTCAAAAGAGCGCTGCTACTAGTTCGGTTGATAGAGCCGACGTGTGGAACTTATCCGCACAGTGTTTAAGACTCGAATCGTCGCCTATCGGGTAAAAAATATAGATGACATTGTTGAAGAGAAATCTTGCTAGAGCAAAGAGAACGTTTTGTGCAGTTGGTGGCAGAACGATTGCAGATCCACGCCGCTTTAAGTGTTGATTTGAAGTATTTGAATTATATACCTAGATGGTCTGTTTGGAGAGTGTTGACGAACTCTAGTCGGTTAACACGAGAAACAAACCGATAACATTTTAGAGCGACTTGAATGAGATTTATGGTGGATTCTCAAGAACAGTGGATGCAAAATCTGAGGAATTTTAGGAAAGGAAATCAGGTAGGTTATACAATTAAATATATCGATTTTAGATATTCTTTTTCAGGTTGGACTCTCAAACAAGTGCTGTATTTAGAAATAAACATGAACGAGTATGCACCTTTGCGGGAATCATCTACCTAGACTTGTCGGCTTGGATTATATACAAAAAAGTAGTCGTCAGCATAAAAAACATAGACTCGGCATGTTCTGTTTGATCAACCTTGGCTACGTTACATCCGGCGGATCATAATCCTCACGGGGTGTCCAAGTACCCCCTCTATACCACCGTTTTAAACATGGATGGAATCGATCTTTCTGTGAAAGTTAGTGAAAGACAAGTTTAAACTACAGAACATCAGAATCCATGTATTTGGGTTGGAAGGGAAATTGATCATCGGATCTCTACACTGTACGCAAAGAAAACAAACACAACACATCAACCTTTTCTGCATCTAAGAGGGACAGAAACAGCAGGACTGTTTGATTAAAGATTCGGGTAGATTGGTTGGAAATCAGCTCTCCAAAAGACAACACGCTCAATGACTTTGTGATGGGCGCTTGATATTTTTTAGAACGAAGTATCTGCTTCAAAAGCACGCAAAGTGCGACTGCAATCACGTGGTTAAAACCATGTCCAACGCATTAAACAGCAATGTAGAATTTTTCAATATTCATAAACAGATGCGTACACCGTTTGTAACATACGCTGATTTTGAAAGTGATTTAAAACCGATCACTTCCGCTACCCTAAACACTTCGGTGTCGTTTACGAACAGTATTCAGCGGCACAAACCGATCAGCTTTGTTTAACAAATTAAATGCCGTTATGATGACTCATTGAACAAATTTGAAATGTATAGGGGTCCGGATGGCGCTAAGGTATTTATGAAAAAATGAAAGAGGAAGCACAAAGGATGAGGGATATCTTAAAAATCAATATCCCAATGAACCCACTCGAATTACTCAATGAGTTATTTTATATTGCTGTAGATTGTAGGATCTGCAAAAAACTATTGGGGATGACCGTGTTAGAGATCATTTTCATTTAAGGGGTAGCTTCCTGGGTTCGATTTCTCACACCAACCGCTCGAAAAATGTTAGGCCAACATATTTTACAAAAAATACGCCATTATACGGATGAGAGGTATAATATAGATACCGTGTGAGTGTTGCCACGCACGATAACGATCCCAACCTTGCTTGGTATAGCAAGGGTTCGTCAAAATTCAAAACTTCAAGGTAAAAAGACTTGCTTCCTGACCAATGTAGTACTTTTGGGTGGAGCATTGAAAAATCGATTCTTAATCAACGCAGAGCTGCAGGGTTTGCACCCATATTCCTAATTGGTCGCTCATGGTGTTCTAATAAACGTGTGCCGCATTACGAAACTTCTCCTTCTGGAGGGCATGAGAGCAAATCACACTTAGCGATCTAAAGTGATAACTCCACTTTTTTGGAAGTTTTAATTGCTGCAACATATTTTGTTTTTATCTTGCTAACAAGCTAGTGTTTTAATTTATTTTGGTTTATTATAATACCCTGACGGTATTTTTGAAAACATGTATGCATCTATATGCAATGTAAAAAAAAATTATTTTGTACTTATGTTTTTATTGTAAATTTAAGTGTTAGTTTTAAGTATTGAAATCTCATACACGCCGTGTAATTTGATGAGATCGAGTTGGCGACTAACAAGACACCTGCGTGCTCAGGTAAAGTAGCCTGATGGTCGGACGCCTACTTGTTTCCGTTTCCTCGTATCAGAAGGATTGCTACGGTTGAAAAACCAGGTGGCGCTTAAAGGCATCATTAAAAATATAAGCTTTTCGTGAATATAAATTCTCGTAAAAGAGACTTTTTGTTTTTCTTTTTGAAGCTTTGTCACGATTGATACACATCATTTGGCTGAACAACAATTTTATTTTAATAATTTATCATAAGGGATTTCTAATCATTAATTTAAAGCATGCTCAAACGGTTGTGTAAAATAGCTTTAGCGTCTAGTTTCCGTGAACCGAGTACGGAGCAAAACTAGCGACCTCTTTCCAGTCAATAGACACCTAGAGACCTAAAGCATTTTTGAATGTGGGATATAATTTCCTTCTAAACTCTCTGTCGGATAAAGGAGTGCAGTGGCATGAGATTGGCTATCTATATAAAAGACGAGAGCCTATAATATCGCAAAGCTGGAGCTGAATAATTAAGTACTTAATGTAAGTACTGCAGATATTTTAAGACTTAATTGATTATCATTCCAATTTGAGTTTTATTAGCAATGACCAACACTATTAATAAGGAAGTTCAGCAACCAGTTTGGTAACTAGATAGTGATACATTTGTTATTGTAATTTCTAATTGTATGTTATAACAGTATTGTCATATGTAAATAAGACTGATATCTTAATAATTCGTTCGTTTCCAAATGTTTAAAATTGGGGTTCAGGTTTGAAACTTTATTCGTCCGATAGTTAATCACCAAAGTTTAGATTTTTAGTAGCCCATTCGTTAGAGCGAAATAGTTTTTTGTCGTTATCCTTTTTCTTCTTTTATCGCTTCTGTTATAGTAAACAATTATCATTTGAGTATCGAGCATTCCAGAGGCAAGGAATTTTGTCGCAGAAAATGATATACAAGTGAATATCTATTAAGATTTTTGGTCGACATTAGATTACGAAGTTCGTTTTGGATGGCAGACTCTTAAAGCAAGGCAAAAAGTGTCGAAAATGATCGACGTGATGATTTTTATTAGTATTAACAATGCAGAGAAATTTTTCGGTACGTTAGTTCAACATCTAATATTATAATTCGTTTAAGGTGCACACACTAGGATGTACAGAATTTCAAAGTACTATAATTGCTTGGTTAAATTAAATAAATGTTTTAATTATCTGCGAAGAGGCTTGGCCAAAGTTCAAGCAGCAATAATTTGCTACGTAAACAGCACGACATCAATACTTATATCTGGTTGGTATTACAGGTGTCAAACTGGATACTCTAGGTGCGTACTAGTTATACTTTTATTCGACAGACGCCACTTGTCAACTACATTTGTTTACATTATAACAATGATATAATAAAACCTAATTTGACTATCAATATTTCATAAAGTTAAGGTGAATTTAAATCTTAGGAACAAGGTGTACTTCACATTGATTGAATAATTAGACAATATTGATCAATACATTTAAACCTAAACATAGTTCTTACTAAATTAAACATAATTTGCTATAACAGCTATCAAGTAAAGTTTTATATTGTCTACCTCTTGTTATGATAAAAGAGGGACATTATAATACTCCTATGGGTTTATAGAAATGTGTTGTTTTTGCTTATCAAAATTCTATACCTCAACTTACTTAGATATGTAACTTGTATAAATCATGCTACTGATTTAAATTTTTTTGTCTAAGTAGAATTTTGCCTCTTTTATCATCTGATTAGAAAACGTTGTTCATTTACTTACTATATTAATGAATTTTAAAATCTATTCATTCCAATTGTAAGTAGTTAACGGATCCGATTTCTACATGCTATATTGTTGCATTTTTATTAGTACCAAACGTTAAATTCTATTATTAACGTGAAATTTAAAATCAGGAGAGTTATATGTTTAATTTATAAAAATATATTTAAAGAAAGCTAAGTTACTATTGCACAAACATTTTTTTGTACCTGAATTATAAATACGTTCCATTTTTGTTATAACATATAATTTGTTGAAGGATATTATGCTACATTATACTTTTCTAAGAAACCTAGAACAATTTTATTTAAAACAAAAGGTATACAAATTTTAAGTATATAAAATACTTTCATAAAGGTTAATACCACAATATATAAAAATACTTACAATATCATGTTATTTTGAAATATATTGGAGGATCAAACTGCTGCCCCATACGTTATATTTTTAATCTTGTAATTTATTTCAGGTATTTCATCGTTGTAGCTAACTTATGGGTTCTACATTCCCCTTTTCTTCTGAATGTAGTGGCGCTCAATATTTAATTTAAATTTTTAATATCTATTCCCCCCCCCTGAACCATGCTTTCTTACGCTTAGAGTAAAGTCTAGAGCATAGCACCGGTAATACCATTTACCTATTAAAGGTAAAGGGTAGAAAAGTAAAAGTAATGTAATAGTCTAAAGCTGTAGCCTGCATATCTCCTTAGAGAGAGGTGCCAGGTTTGGTTACCCCGAAAGGGAATACCGTGATTGGTGATTTATTTGATTGATTGATTGCAAATTTCTTATTTTATGGTCAATCGCGCAATACTGTATGTATTATACGGATGCCACTAAAACGATTAAGAATTGCTTGATTTGTGACTGGTTAATATTAATTGAGATCGCATTTTTTTTCTTTACTTACTTGGAATGGCATGCATTTAAAAATCTAACTCCGCCAGATGAAAGTGCAAATTGGAACTTTATTCACGTGGATTACTTTGTTCTAATAAGTGAATGTATCATTTTTGAGTAGACATGTTGTTTTCTTATGAGGACTTGAAAATCCGTTTGTCACCAACCAACATAAGAGTTGTTTACATTTAATTCTACTTGTTTTTTCTTACTAATCTTTTCATTTGCACAATTGGAGTGTACCATGTCGTTAATGCCCTAGTAATACGACTCTTGTATAGAACTTCTCCTAGCACTTTCTGTTGGTATATTTAGCTACTGTTTATATATTCTCAATACATTTCGCTACCTAAAAACATATTACACTGATTACACGATAATAGTTTCGATAGAATGCGTTGCAAGAGGTGATAACTTAACACAGCCAACACTCAATGCATGAACTACGGTGTATTACATACTTTTACTCCAAATAAAAAGTCAAAATTTTACTAAATCCACGTAGGAGTTCTATACTAGAATTTCAAATATTGTGTATACTCGTCTAAACGAGTCTAATTCAGTTGGATAACCATAAATTATACTCCCAGAACTGGCCGATGTACACGGTGCCCATTGGAGATGAATATATGAGATAAAGTCTATTTAACGAAACTAGTGGTGTCATATGGACCAGCAGCGGCTGTGTTGCCGTACATTGCATATAATTCAACTTCATTAGAACGTTTATCTAAAGAAGAGCATAGTTTCAATAAAAAATAAACGATAAAAATATGTAAAATTGTCAAAAACAACAAATCGCAAATGTCAGTTGACCGATGCAAATTGAAATGAAATTTAGGAAAGTGCTAGTACAACAGCGTAGAGTGATGCCAACCCGTAGTATTTATTTTGTCCTAAATTTTACACAAACATAGCTTTGAATTACATTTGAAAAAAAAATTATTCTCTGTAACGTCACTACACTCATTCGTAAAGTTGACTGTACCTACAACTGGCACAATGTTTTATATATTCGATCTGAATTACTAATAACGGTGGCGTTACGTAACTACTGGAGAGTTTGGATAGTACTTCGTACTTGAATATTTTTAATATTTTGTGTTGGTAATAAATGCTACCTTTCATAATGCTTATTCACTATATGCACTTTCAATTCCTTGTAACATTGTTAAATTACTTCAAAAATTAAAAATAATTATCCGCTGCAAATAATCCTGTTAAAATTCATCTTATGCATGAAAGTCTGATTTGTTATTGGGGGGTGAGGTCAACAAACCAATATTTTCTGATGATATTTGCTATAAGCTCAAAAATGTCAGTCATACGATGCTTATGTTAATGTGAAGAAGGTATCAGGATGTGTGACAAAATGGGTATTCAATATGGCGATTTGCCATGGTCGTATTCGACTAATTCTATTGAGGAGTCCAATTCCAGTTGTTATGTATCAACTAACTTTAGCTAGCGGTGGCGAAAATAATAATTGCACAAGTTCTGTCGCTGCGAATCCTTCAGAAATCTAAAAAAATATAAAAATAAATAAATTATTCTATTTTTAAGCAACCTTAGTTTAAGTTATTGTAAAAACAATTGCGTAAGATTCGTCCCTGATCATTGTTTACTTACCTATGAAAAATTATTCCAGTAGTTTTCTTCTTATCAACGGAATCTTTACTGTTACAAGCACGAACGGCACGCGACAGCATAGTTGTTTTACGATTAGCAACTTTAAATATAATCTACGCATACACTAAATTGTTAAAATGTACTAAAAACTCAAACGTGTATAGAAGTGACAGAAACGTCGACTCAACATAGCTGACATGATACCACTTCTGCTATGTAACAGTGGCTGCCCACTCAATGGTCAAAACACATGTTCCTTCAGTTGCTATGCACTGAACATTTGTAAATAATTTGATTTTCTAAATCCATACTTTAATCTTCAAATAGTAACGTAAATACAAAATATATCTATTTTAGGTCTACTAAGCTGTCCGAGCCAAATTATCAGAACACATTAAAATATATATAGGAATTATTTGCTAATTATTTGCTATTTTTGCTCATAAAACCAATTTTTTTGCTATATCTGTAAAAAAGTTACAAGTGGCTAGATAGCTTAATATTAAGCTATCTAGCCAACTAAAAAAAAACTACATAAAATTATATAAAAAATTAATAATATATAAATTATTTGCTATTTTTTGCAACCATTTGCAAAAGAAAAAAAATCAAATTTTCCAATAATAAAATAAATATCAATATCTACAAGAGTAAAGTACATAACGGATCCGATTTCATAAATATTGTTGCATATTTATTAGAACTAAACGTTAAATTCCATTATTAATGTGAAATTTAAAATCAAGAGAATTATATTTTCAATTTATAAACACATAGTTAAAGAAATCTAAGTTATTTTTGCACAAACATTTTTTTAGTACCTGAATTATAAATACATTCAATTTTTTTGTAATAACATATAATTTGTCAAAGGATATTATGATACATTATACTTTTCTAAGAAACCTAGAACATTTTTATTTAAAACAACAAAGAAAAGGTATAAAATTTTTAAGTATTTAAAGATACTTTCAATATTATGTTATTTTGAAAAATATTGGAGGAGCAAACTGCTGCCTCATGTGTTATATTTTTAATCTTGTAATTTATTTCAGGTATTTCATCGTTGTAGCCAACTTATGGGTTCTACATTCCCCTTTTCTTCTGAATGTAGTGGTGCTCAATATTTAGTTTAAATTTTAATATCTATCCCCCCCCCCTCCGAACCATGCTTTCTACCGCTTAGAGTAATGTCTAGAGCATAGCACCGGTAACACCAATTACCTGTATAAGGTAAAACGGTAAAAACTTATTCACTTAAAGTGCCAATTATTGGGTATGCCTTGACAAACAAAATGTTTGTAAAGTGTCAAATAAGTTTAGTGAAAGTACGTTAGTTATGTGCGTATTGCTTGTTTAATAATAAGTCAGCAAAAATGAGACTTAACGAAGCCGAAAGGATTGAAATTTTAATGATGATTGGCTTTGGAGATAGAATTCGAACGCACAAAGTAGTTCGAATTTTATTCAATGAAATTCATCCCGACCTCCCCCCTATCTCGCAATCAACGATAAGCCGAATTGAAAATAAATTTCGGAATATTGGACACGTACAAGATATATCTAAAGATGGACGTCCATCAGCTTTAGATGAAGATTCAGAATTGGATGTCTTGCTATTTGTGCAGGAAATTCCACATTCAAGCGTTGCGGGAGTTGCTTCACAATTAAATGCATCAAAACGTGCAGTTCATAGATTTCTCCGTAAGCAAAAGCTTCACCCTTACAAAGTGCAATTAGTGCAAGAGTAATCAGATGATGATTTTGATAGGCGAGCGCAATTTTGTGAGATTATGATGTAATTTTGCAATGAAAATTCTAGATTGGAAGGAAATATTATGTTTTCTGATGAGGCAACATTATATTTAAATGGTACCGTTAATAAGCAGAATTGCCGTTATTGGGCTGATGAAAATTCGCATTGGATGATGGAAGCAAATACACAATTTCCACAAAAGGTTGTTTTCGCGGGGATAGTGGATAATAAAGTTATTAGACCATACTTTTTTGAGAGAACACTAAATGGAAAACAATATCTAAATTTTCTCCAATTTGAATTAATTCCGGCTTTAGCGGTACTACATCCGAATGCAGAAGATTCTGATTCACCTCATCCCAGTATTTGGCTACAGCAAGATGGTGCGCCTCCCCACTATGCACGTCCAGTACGGGAATATCTCGACCAATTATTTCCTATGAAGTGGATTGGTAGACGAGGACAAATTGAATGGCCCTTTGGATTATTTCCTCTGGGGTTATTTAAAATCTAAAGTGTATCTGAATAGGCCTCAAAATGTAAACGAGTTAAAGCAGAGAATTCGGAATGAAATTCGCTTAATTTCCCCTCAGATAGTAAACAAAGTTTGACAAGAGTTTGTCTCTAGATTAGAACACTGCCTAGCCGCTAACGGACAGCAGTTTGAACATTTAATTTAAATTGGGTTTGTTTTTTATTTAAGTTTTGTTTATTGAATAAAACAGTTATTTATCAAACGATTTTTTGTAAAATTTGATTTTTGCATGAAAAATGCTATTAATTGAGGTATCACAAGGGATGCATTGCCATTTAAAATTTTTAAGTAGGGGATGCTAGCGCTTAGGGGTTGAAGGGTGGGGGGTTAAAAATTACATAATTAAATGACAATTTAAAAATAAAAATCGACGTGTTAGAGCTTTTTACTTAGAAATTGTCAATCATCATTTAATCGAATATATCCGTTATTTTTGGGAAGCGCTGTATATATAGGAATTATTTGCTAATTATTTGCTTTTTTTTGCCGATAAAACAGATTTTTTTGCTATATCTGTAAAAAAGTTACAAGTGGCTAGATAGCTTAATATTAAGCTATGTAGCCAACTAAAAAAAATACCTACACAAAATAAAATTAAAAAATTAACAATATATAAATTATTTGCTATTTTTTTGCTAAGTATTCTTTAGTCATGCCTGCAATGAATTTTTTATTGTACTTTACTCTTGTAGATATTGATATTTATTTTATTATTTGAAAATTTGTTTTTTTTTTGCAAATGGTAGCAAAAAAATAGCAACTAATTTATATATTGTTAATTTTTTTAGTTTATTTTGTGTAGGTATTTTTTTAGTAATAACTTGTAACTTTTTTACAGATATAGCAAAAAATTGGTTTTATCAGCAAAAAAAGCAAATAATTAGCAAATAATTCCTATATATATTTTGATGTGTTCTTATAATTTGGCTCAGACAGCTTAATAGACCTGTGTATTTCCTATTATTTGAAATAAAATTAAAAATCGGTAAATCAATTTTTATATATGGTGTTACTATGTTACTATGTTCTTGGCTTCTAAGGTGAGATGTCTACGTACAAGTTTACTTAAGAACCTTAGGCCCATTTTAATTTGAACTACTTGTTTTATAAATTTAAGGTTCTCTTGTGTACATTCTCTATAAAGCCCAGATATTATTAATCTTATTCAAAATATTATAGCTTTGAAATTTGTAAATAAAATGGGAGATTGATTCCTTTCATGCAAAAACGTAGAAGAGGAGTCTAAGGGGTTAGAAACATAATAAAGAGCAGAAACAACTTCGACAAACTAATTATTTTACGTGTTATTACTAATTCCCTTTTGCATACATACCTTTGCTTTTATGTAACTTATATGACCGAATCAATACACTTAAATATTTTATAACATAAATAGAAAAATCGCCTCTACTAAGGAATCTTCCAATCCCCAGATGGTTTAGGTATATATTCGCTTTTAATTCAATATTAATATGCGAATACATGTATTTACCATTAACGATCAAACACAGCCTCTAAACTAATTGCTAGATCACCGTAGTTACAGAAGGCAGTTTTATTTCGCACAAGAAGGCGTAATTTTTGACAACTGGTTTTTATTAGTTATGCATATACAATAAAACCCTATTAAAAACTTTCCTGTAACAGCAGCTAAGCATGAGATTTAAGGTAACCTGCTTTCAGGTGCCACGAGCACCTAATGAGCTTAACTCATGTAAACTATTTACCTCTGCTCAAACGAGTCAGCCCTGCCACTTTTGTATCCACTGTCATTCATGCTACTATCTTGTCTTAAAGACGGTAATGAATCCCAAGGCGATCTTTTATGCCCAGTAGCAGGGACACCTTGTGTGGAACTATAAGTTGAACTACCAGAACGCCAGCCATCAGAATGTCGAAACCACTGGGCTCTGCTCGATTCCCCAATACACGAAGCACATCTCGAATTATAACTAAAATGAGAATTCTTTATCTTACTAAAAAGACATTTTTTGATACCCTGTATTGTGGTCGCTTAAATATCCGCGCTCCCTTTCTCTATCTTTTTCTCGTTCTCGTATTAATTCATTTCTGTCACTATAGTAGCCATCACGATCTCGATCTCGATCTCTAGAACCTGAAGAACGATCAGAACTGAATCTATGAGATAAGGGCAAGGTTGTAGACTTGTTTATGGAAGAACTAGAGGAAGCTGGTCCTACGACCAAGTGTGAAGGTTAAAGATATAAGTGTGCAAACTAAGGGGATATAACTTACTTCTGCGTGAAGGATACGGACTCCGTTGGTTTGTATTTGGTAAGTTTTCAGCAAATTCTGAAACATATATGGATAACCTGGTCTTTTCTAAAAAAAACTATCATACCTAGATTTTCCATACTTTGGGTTAAGAGTGCTTCAAATGTGTGCAAACTGTAGCTTTCAGCGTCCATTCCTTTTGCTAATGTATTGCGTAAATGCATTTCATATTCTAAAAGGAGACGACTTGTGGGAGATCCAGGGGATGATGATTCATTTGCATTCTGTAATTATTTTTTATTAAACCATATCTATTTAAATCACATAATACCCTCACCGGATGATGATGGTGGGGATGTCGTAGCTGGCGTCCATGGTATTGGGATGCTTGCTCAGGATCTGAATTACCATTGCTTGAGCTTGGTGTTGTTGCGTAGCATTGATTATCGAATAACACATTATCTGAAGGTGGTGAATGGTCACCAGCACCACCCCGTTCCAACTCAAGATATAATCCTCGACCAGGATAACCGCGTCCTATTTCGTGAGATGACCTAAAAGCAAATGTATAAAGAATTTATTTAATCTTATTTATATTTGTTCAAAAATTGCAATCTGTCTCAAAGCAAGAAAAATACATGAGATACTTATTTGACATAATTCTGAAGTAATTTAAAACGTTATAATATTTAGAAATAGTGCAACGCTATGAAATCTTCCATAAAAGTATTTGATCAAAATATCCAAAAGTACAAAGCAAATAGGTACTTTACCAACTACTGAATTTGAATTTAAAGACTACAATAATGGCGCAAATATTAACATTCTAAATATTAATCAACATTTTGATCAAATAATATTGAAAATAATTAGTTACAGGTGTCATGTAAATATTCAAATACAAACGACTCATCTTGTATTTAATTTCAAGTTTGAGCAATTCTCCTAACCATAGAAAAATATCGAGCAAATTATCATTACAAGCACAAAATTTTAAAAATACATGGTGTAATGATAACTTGAAGCATCGAGTGCAAGAATTCTAAATCCAAAAATTCAGAAAAACAAGGAAATGCATCTAATTGGGTGTATCTGATGGAGTTATTTTAATAGTCGATACCTCTCCACTATGTTTTCAAAATTGACTTGTTCTAGGAGCTACCGCTTGGGTTTTGATTTCTTTCAAAGCTTTAACATTGTACGCTTGCGGTTCTTTGCAAATACATTTTCAACGAACTTCGTTCGTTTATGAAATCGATTTGTCGTCCGTCTGTCTGTCCGTCCGAGGCCTTTCTAATGGTCGGACATCAATGTGTGATACATCAATCGATTCAGCTCGGTGTCCAGAGCTTAAGTTTTGATGTCAGTTAAAATCGGGCCACGGGGACGCCGAGCCCGCGGGAAAATCTACAGGGATAATTAAAATTTTTAATAAGTTTAAAATCAATATGCGACACATATTTGAACAATTTATGGCATTTCATGCCAATTATTCCAATATTATAGACATTGTTTAAACTTAAATTTTGATTGCCGAAAATAATTAGATTCATATAAAAAAAAAATCTTATCTTATTGATGAGAACTAATATATAGCTTTTAAAATATTTATTCAATAAAATAAAATATATTAAAATGTCTCTTTTGTTGTTTATAAATTTTTGTATTTTATCTGAATACTTATAATTATTACAACATAATAATTTTAATTTCTTTAAATTGTTTTAAAGTAAGTCTACATTTGGAAGTTCGTTGCGACAATGCCTTGCATTTTCAACTTGTTGATTTTTGATTCAAACAAGACTAACAATATCTTGTATTTTACCATCTGTACAAAGTGTGTGACAATATAAGAATATTGAAGAAACTGGTGCAGCAACTATTTCGGCAAAACGGCAATCCATGACAGAATTCATCCTCGGGCCTACTATTGACAGGTCTAAAGTGTCTGTCATCGGGGCTTCCAGGTGGCAATTAATTCTCAACAGGCACGGTAAGCGGTTAACAATTGCAGTTAGGTTTAAGTCGCAGTAAACTTATCCCTTCCATCTTTAAAAGAACAAGCCGCCCAATATGATCGCAAATCCATCCTCGAAGCCATAGTCCATAGTCCATAGTCATCCAGTCAAAAACGCCTACGTATATATAAGAAAAGCTAAAGCGAGCTTCGCTCCAATTACCAGCGTCTAATCGTCTGTAAATTAGACTGATTGTGTACCTTGAATACAGTTTGAGAAACCATTTATACGCAAGTCGCTACTGAAGTGGTTTCCACCAACTATCTCTGCAAGTTACAATTTTTTTGCTATCAAGGTTATATGTAATTATTTTTTAGCAGCTACATCGACATAAGTATGACGATATTGCTTTTATTGAGTTGATTTACAAAATGTACTTATATTTGCCATTAAAACAATTTTAAACGTCTTGCAACTGCCTCCTATTTTGTATGTTTGCAATTTTTATCGTCGTTTGCAATTCATTCAGTGCTGACTTTTGTAAACCAAGAATTACACGAGACGAAAACCTCTTCTCTCATGTATTTCACTTTCAGATCCGGTTACTATCACTTGTTCAAACAATGTCTATTCGGCATATAAGCCTATGCAAAGAAATTTCTTTACTTGGTTTTCTTGCCTTTCATGACTAGCACCACTTTCTACTCTTGTGGGCAATCACATTTAATAACAATATTATTTGCAATGACTATGAGAGCATGCTGTGCTTACTATCTTCTTTACCATTTTTCGACCTATATCTACCCCCCATGTAATTTTCCAATGATCCACCCAAAGGTACTACATTGGCAAGGAAGCGCGTTTTTTTACCTGAAAAATTTTGAATTTTGCCGAACCCTTGCTGTTCCCAGCAAGGTAGGGATCTTTAACGTGCGTGACAACACTTAAAACGGGACCACTATTTTGCCTTTCATCCGAACGAGGGCGTATTTTTGTGAAAAATGCTTGCCTGAAAAATTTTGAATTTTGCCGAACTCTTGCTGTTGCAAGCAAGGCAGGGATCTTTAACGTGCGTAACAACACTCACACGCGGGACCTTCATTATACCTTTCATCCGAACGAGGACGTATTTTTGTGAAAAATGCTCGCCTAACATTTTTCAAGCGGACCGTGTCGGGATTCGAATTCGAAACGTTGGGCGTAACCTATATATAACTTACATATAATTTTCCAATGGTCTACCTGAAGGTACTACATTGGCCAGGAAGCGAGTTCTTTTAACTGGAATAATTGGAATTTTGCCGAACCCTTGCTGATCCAAGCACGATAGAGATCTTTAACGTGCGTAACAACATTCACACACGAGATCTCCATTTTACCTCTCATCCGAACGAGGGTGTATTTTTGTGAAAAATGCTCGCCTAACATTTTTCAAGCGGACCGTGTCGGGATTCGAACCCGGGACCTTGGGCGTAGTAGTGACCCACATACCAACTACGCCACAGAGCCGCCGACCTACATTCTCCTTACATGTGATTTTCCAATGCTCCACCCGAATGTACTACATTGGCCAGGAAGCGAGTTTTCTTTTACCTGGAAAATTTTGAATTTTGCCGAACCCTTGCTGTTCCAAGCAAGGTAGGGATCTTTAACGTGCGTTACAACACTCACACACGGGACCTCCATTTTAGCTCTCATCCGAACAAGGGTGTATTTTTGTGAAAAATGATCGCCTAACATTTTTCAAGCGGACCGTGTCGAAATTTGAACTCGGGACGTTGGGCGTAGTAGTCACACACATACCACTACGCCACGAAGCCGCCCGACCTATATCCACCGTTCATTTATATTTCCAATGCTCCACCAGAAGGTACTACATTGGCCAGGAGGCGAGTTTTTTGTTGCCTGGAAATTTAGAATTTTGCCAAACCCTTGCCGTTCCAGGCAAGGTAGGGATCTTTAACGTGCGTGACAACACTCACACACGGGATCTCCATTTAACCTCTTATCCGAACGAGGGCGTAATTTTTGTGAAAAATGCTTACCTGCATTTTTCAAGCAGTCGGCCGTGTCGGGATTTGAACCCAGGACCTTGGTATCCGTAGTCTTACGCTTACTACATTGATCCACGGCGACGCCTGACCTATATCCACCACGAGTCTCCTTTCCTTGGTGCTTTGGCAAGGTTGATAAGGAAATTCGACTTTTAGATATTCTAATACGTTAAAGGATAAATTTGAGCTAATTAATTAACAATGATTTGCACGATAGTGAAGATCTAGATAAAAGAAGTTTGTCTAGGAATTTTTCTGTGTGAGTTTACCCTATCAAGACCATTTTTTGATCTTTTGCAAAACAATTTTATGTTTCCTCTATAACATCATTTTAATCTTCTAAAAGGGGTTGGGAATTGATAGAAGTGTTTAGATTGAATGTGCACAAGTTCCTAGAAAAATGTGATAGGGTCCGAAGGAAAAGGCGGCCAACCACATGCAAATGTAGAATACAGCTGCACGTATCAATTTCATAAACGCGCGCAGGCGCAGATATATCATGGTAACCGTTTTAAAACAAAGGGATAGGACCTGGTGAGTCATCCCACCATTTGATTGGAACTTTGTGGGGTGTTCTTAGGTAGTCGATGTGTTTAAATATATATATATATATATATATATATATATATATATATAAGAAAAGAAAGCAATAGAAGGGGAACCGAGCTGTATATAGGTTGTTGAGGGAACTTTAAGGAACTGTGTAGGCTAGCTCGGAACATAAATAAGTGGAGGTACGCGCCAAATTAGTTTCAAGACGGAAAATCTAATAACGAAAAAATAAGTGCAATTAAATCTGATGATTATTATGAACAAGTACAGATGTGGGTTGTGAAATATTTTCAACTAATGTTGATTGTGCGAAATGATTTATTGAAAAACTATTAATTCGACAAATGTTCAAGTACTGGGAGAACTTGGCAGTCACAGGTTGCTTACCCCCCTTCACATACCTTACATTTGATTTTCCAATGCTCCACTCGAAGATACTACATTGGCCAGAAAGCGAGTTTTTGTTTTATCTGGAAAATTTTGAATTGATGTTAAAATAATAGTCATCATTATCTAGTTGCACCTTCGGCATAATCTGGAGCTTTGGTTGGTAGTATTTGTTTTTTCATAACTTTTGGTGCAGCCTCGTAAATCGATGATAATGCGAGACCGAACTCCTTTTCGTTTGTGTCAGAAGCCGTAATCAAATTCATAAAAAACTGTATAAACGTTATAATATCAGATATAAGCTTATCCAATTTTTCATTTACAGATTTTTTATTAACTGCATCACCGGGTTCAACGATTTTTGTAAAAATCACCTACACGGGTTAGACTGGGACATCCCTACGAGCAATGAATTATCAGCTCAACGTTTAAGTTTATTTTTGCAAGAAATAGTTCCTGTACATGGGAAAGTTTATGTAAAAGGGTTGTTAAAGAAAAACATCATCACCCGTTACCTTCCATCTAACAAAGTTGTGAATCTGGAACAGTTTGGTATTGCAAATTTAAAGCAGTTGCAAAAGATAGTCAATCTAACCATTGTTTATTGCATTCGAAAAATTTTCTGAACTGCGCCTAGCAGAACGTTTGTATTTTAAAGAATACTATTTTGTGAACTTTTATATTAATTTGTAAACATTATTAGTATTAGGGAAACAAAATATCACTTTCAAAATATTTACAAAACTGGCCTCGTATTACTAATTATATCTAGGTTATTACACAACGTTGATAAGCGTATAAGTTGTTTGGGTTTAACAAATGAGATACAAATTGTTCAAACTAATGAGTGAATCATTGAATATTTAAATCTAGTCAAGTTTTCGATTTCTTTATTTAAAACAAATTAGTTAAATATAGTTAAATATAGATGAGCAAAAATTAGAGGTTTGAGGTCTTTGCGACAAGAAATTAGTTCAGATACGAATTGTATTTTTCCAAAATACCTATTTAGTATCGAGTTAACTAAATATAAAACCAGAAAATTGATAAAATTTTGTGTAAAGATCTACCCTATTTAAAATTTTAAAAGTCGTGTTTTTGAATATTCTAATTAAAGAGTGTGGTTCTTGTTTCTAAACTCAACCTTCCCATTTATATATTAAAAACACATTACATTGGAGTATTTTACATTATTCTAAAAACAGAACATTACTGTTTGAAAATGGTTTTAAATATCAAACACTTATGGTTTATAAAGGGTTCATTTCTAAAATTTCAGCGGTTTTACATTTCTCGGGAAATGGTTGGTTAAAGCATATGTCTTGGGTAGCGAAAAAGAGGTTTTATAGATGGGCAAAAATTAGAGGTTTGGGGACTTTAAAAGGTGTAGGGATGGTCCTATTTAAAATCTATTTATAGATTTGCGCTCTCTAGAAAAATCTAATATTAGTTGATGCCAAACAAGATATATTTATCTTAAAAGAAACGAAAATAATCTTTTATATGTTCGCTAGATGGTATGTGTGTAAAACGGTAAGGGGTGGTCGGATTTTAAATCTGTTTGCAGATTTGGATTCTGCGTAAAATTCTAGACTAATTTGATGTGTCGTATGGCTAAAAACTGTATAAGGTCGTTCAGAAATTGCTGCTGCTAAAAAAACCTTAAAATTGGGATACCGCCTTAGGCAGTGATGCTATCTAAAAAATTTCTAAAAATTCAGGTAGCTGAGAAAAATTTAATATTAATTGGCACCAAACAAGATAATTTAATCTCGAAAGATGAGCTAAACAAAATAGATTTATCTGGAAAAATAAGCTAGGGAGGCTGGAGGAAATGAGGGATTCTGGAGGAAATGAGGTTGGCAAATCAGCTCAAATACTCTACTTCTGTGTTGATAATACTTCTTCGTACTTCGTCAGGAAAATGTTTAGAAAGCATTTCAATTAATCTCTTTCCGGAATCGCTCCCGCAAGAAAACTTGCTTCGTTTACAAATTTTTAAAAATGTTCTACCCTACTTTTCTCCTCGAAACTACCGTAATTAATTTTAAGGTATGGATCCTTCTGTTTTTCTATACCCCAACATCTATCTCTAAAAGCGTCAGAGAAAACTGCATAGGAGCGAAACGAACTTTCTTTCAAAGTGGCCCATTCCGCGTTACCGCTTTTAAACAATTAATTACCAAGCTGTTCTTATAATTATTGGGAACTCCGGCATCATTAAAACATTTTTGAATCTTATCTACGAATATAATGGGATGCATGGCCCCATTAGGACTGAAACTTAACTGCGATCCACCAATTTCTTAAAATGCGCTAAATACGACTTATTTTCTACCACACAATTATTTTCAACCTCACTTCTCTTTTAATTATTTGTTGATCGACTAAAGCTCCAACTGTATTTTGTAGCGAAGCAATTCCTTCCATTAGACGCAGTAAAATCACCTACAACTTATTAAAAACCGTACTAGACACCTATGAAATTTCTTCCGAGCTTGAGGAGCCTTCGTCTTTATTATTCTTATTTTTATTAGTCAGTGTTCCACTAATTGCTCATCTACAATTTTCAGTACCGAATAAAGGCGCGCTACAGAGTACGCATACAGGATGTAACAGAGTACAGGTTACTTTTCTTTTTCTTTACACTAAGAGAACCATCAAAAATTGATTAGTTGATTAGTTCGAAATTATACAACGTAATTTATATATCATGTCGTACTACTAATTACTGTCTATTTGTTTTCATTTCCTACCTTTCCATAATTAAATATCATTTAGTTCTTTTTGATTAAATAATGCATGCCATTTACATACTTGCATATAAATGCTCCTTAATATTTGTTTGGCTTACATGCAAGACGCCACCTATTTACTAAGCCTATCAGCTGCTGATCGTAATCACACCAGGTGCAAGGTTCCTGTACTCCTTATCTCTTTCAATACTTTAACATGCCGTTTTCTTTAAGTCAACGCTTAACGAATACGTTTTATTCATGGTACAATATATAATTTAAACATAAGGAATTCGTAAGGGTTTGCTTATTAATTTACAATTTCAACATCAAATTATAGGCCCCCGATGATCTTTTTGTTTCTAGTAATTACTAATCGCAGGATTTATTAGGTTCAAATGACATAGTTGCTCCTACAATAAATACACAAAGATCTCAGGGTTAAACACTTTATTTTACTATAGCAAACGTGAATTCTCATATTACGAGTATAAAACTAAATGTAAATACAAGCACGCTACGAAGATTATATCTGTAATGTCTTATTGATATATAAAATACTTAAATTATAATGAAAATTAAAAGTAGCCATAAGGACGATTCTCTTAACACTCGAGTAACAACCTCTCTCGCATCACTACCACAAACCCCTAAAACACTTCCCTATATACATTGCCCATCTCAAATACTATGACTCAGGATAGACTTATTTTACTTTCTGTCGTATCAATACAAAACGATAGCTTCTACGATAAAGTTATAGACAAATTTACTAAACACAAATACGGAAGAATCAATTTGCTTATAAATAAAATATGAACATCCATTACATTTTCGTGACGATTTTAATGTTTTACTGTATTTTAACTTCCAACTGGGTATGAAAGCATTTCTTTAGTTGGAGTCATGGTGTTAACTTGCTGGCCAATGCCTAGCCAAATTTTTTACCTGTGAGCCGCCACCGCTGAGCATTTAGCAATATTTTACCGGAAAGGTCGAGCCATCCGAAGTGATCACGAGCAATAATCAGCAATAAAGTTTCCACGGAATGAGGTATGACAAACTTCAGACCAGGCTTGTCAAACCACACTGCCTAGAAACAAATCTTAGCTCATTTTCTTTAAATTCTGTATGTTTGAATTTTATTGTCTGTGTAATTTAAAACGCAAGAGTACTGCACCAATGAACATAAAAAAATGATGTTGGTCTTGAATATATTGGATCCGTGTAATTTAGTTATTTTTAATTCTTGGCGCTATTTCCCAGATAACAACGCAAAAATTATTTAATTTTTATCAGCGTTTTATAAGAAGACATTTCAAAGCTGATTTAGTAAGAATATGTAACAATAATTTCAAATTGTAAATTGAAACCTATTACGTAAATATACATACCTAGAACCTGAGAAGCGAGAACTTTGTGCCATAGCAGACCTCGGAATCAGTCTGGTAGATTCAGGTTCAGAATATCTACCGTTATTATTTTGATGTTTGTGATGATGGGTATTATAATAATTATACCGCTTACGGCCCATTTCAGGCGACGTAACAGGACTTTCAGCGCTTGGCATCGGTTTGAGCATCTTCTTCAACGTATTACTATCTAAACTCATATTACTTTGTGCATTCATGTCTTCCGTGCTTTTTGATTTAGTTCTTCGACTTGATATATTATTATTTAAAATATTGTGATGATGAGCTGATCTGAGTTCCGCTTCTCGTACCATATCAATTTCAGGATAATCCATAGATCTAGTACTTGAAAGAGTATGGTGAATATTTTCTCGAAATGGTGGCCTAGTGGAGGTAGATGAGGTTTTAGTTGTTGTTTGTTGCAGTGTACCGCCTGCTTGTATCGCTTCAGATTTTGAAGACTCTGTTGGCTGTGTTTGAGAAGGTGAATCAGTTGAAGCGGCCTGAAATTTGTTTTAATGAATTTTGGTTTAACTTTTAAATTGATTACCTGAGACCCGACAGTGTTCTGTGTTCCGATAGAAGCCGTAACGGTTTTTGGGCCTGTTGAGGTGTTTGATGTCATAGTGCTGGTTTCTTGTGATTGTTGTTGCACAGCACGATCCCTTGTTTGACGTAGTTGACTTCCTTCTCTTTGAGTGCCTTTTGTACCCCCTGCTAATGCAATTATGTTTAAGTTGTGTATAATTTAAAAAGTCTTAAATAAAAGGTTAATGGTGTGTAATGGATGAATGAAATGTATAAGAAATGAAAACAATTTATATTAAACATATACTCAAGTTCCAAGTCAAAATACAGTTTACAGAGTCCAGAGCTTAGTCCAAAAAAGAAACTAATTAATAATATAATAGGGTTTTATGCACCAAGGGTATCAAGTAGATGTTTACTCCTGAGTGCGACGATGTTATAAATCCGAAGGCCTTTGACCCGAGGGTTTGTAAGTCGCCCGAAAGTATAAACATCTATTGATGCTCAGACTGCATACAACTTTTTATGTCATACTAGTTCACTATTGCACCTAGACTATAAATAATATTAAGTAAAATCAAAAAATTTAATTTGTCTTCATTTTACTGTAGCAACCAGTATCGTTGCTAGGGTAATACCGTCTTTGTAGGCGTAAACAAATTTTGTTAGTTGTTAAACTTAGAAAGTTAAAACGCAGTAAAGATCTCAAATTCCTGACAAAATTGTAAAAAAAGGAAAAGCGACACAAAAATACTACAAAAAATATCGATAGATGTATACAACAAAAAAATATGACAAATTGTTAAATTAGATTGCAGAAAACTCTGTAGAACTTAATGAAACTGCGCTTCTTTGATACTTTGGTGATCTCGCTGAAACATTTCTTACGAGCTCCTTATGGTTCATATATTCAATGTTAAAAAAGAGTTTAATGGTAAATAATACCATAAATAATAATACCATAAGTTAAGTGAATATTTGAAGCAGAGATCAATAGGGTACCAGTCAAGAAAGTTTTGTTTAGAGAAAATATTTTAAAATTTATTCATGAGGCACCGAATGAGACGTTCTTGAAAATCAAAGCCACATTATTATTAGGTATGTTTGGTGGATATCGACAACAAGAACTTGTGAACTTTTGCTAGTTACTCACACAGAAAATCGAAAATCATTTTCGTGGTAAATGTACTGGAGGCAGAAACTGACAAAATGCGCGTTTTTACCATTATTGACCAAGGCAAAATGAACAGTTTAAAGTTCATAAGAGATTACATGTCTTTACGGCCACATGGAGTTCAGAAAAGAAGTTTTTCGTAACTACAGGCAGGGTCGGTGTAATGTCAGTGAAAAAATACCGTCCATCATTGCAAAATATCTTGTACTGTGCGATTCAGAAAAGTATACGGATCACTGCTTGCGACAAACATCGGCAACTCTTGGAAGATGCAGGAACTAATATGATCACGTTGAAACGCCTTGATGGAGTACATCTGTTGCGAAAGAATGTTTAGAAAACAGTTTATTTTCAAAAAATGACGTTTCAAAATATTGGTAGGCACACCTACCTTTTGGATCGGGCTTTTCCTACAGAATTATGTTAACCAGGTAATGAAAAATGAATCAACGTTTGCGGTCGAAAATATATCTATCACCGGATCGTTCCAAAATTGTCACTTTAACGTAAATTTGAATTAGTAATATTAATTAGTTAATTTTACAAGAATTTTTTTCATATTTTGTAATTTTATTAATAAAATTTATTTATAAATTAACGAAAAAATGTTTCTTTTGTGTCTTTATACCCGCGCGGACCATAAGTGCACTTTATGCCCGCACCAGCATTAAGTACATCACTATGTAATTTGTAATTAAGCAGTCAAAACTAGAGTGGCAAAATAAAATATTACAAGAGAGCACAAACATTAATACACTAATTAACAGTAAATAACGATTGCTTTTAGAGAAACGGTATAAACGTTTAATAAAGTTAATAACTACGTACGTGGAGAATTCTTAAAATTTATAATTACTAGAAGTGAACAAATAGCTAAGGTTCCATTTCTATTACAAAGCGAGTTATAGTAAACCCCATCTAATATATATATAAAACTAATATTTGTATTAGGAAATATTAGGAAACTAAGAAATGCTAAAGACAAGTGCAACAATGTCGTTGCAACATATTATTAATTATTATTATGATTTCAGTTCCCACGAGTGGAAACGCTACAAAGTAGCTCAAGGATAAGTGACACTGCAAAGTCAGGTCACAGACGGTCGACGGATGTCACGTACCGTGATTACGCAGAATAAGCCTGCAACAATGTAATTTATGAATAGCTCTTAAGATAGCAACTATATTGAGAATGTAAGCGGCTTACGTCCGCAGGTTCCCACAGAATTGTGAGGGGAAAATTATATAAGGACCGGTAGCTCCACTCTAGTCAGTTCATCAGACGTTAGCTTTAACCTTCAGTACTGTGAACTCACTGACAAATTAATTAATAACTTCGACTTAATAAATTAGTTAAATTGTAAATGTTCACATTTTAATCAAAAATGTTTAGAATAAGAAGTCTTTGAGAAGAACGCGATCCAGAATTAAACTGGCCCAGTGTACGGATGTCGGGCACTAGACCAATTCGAGGAAGGATGGAAAGGTTAAATTAAGATTCCGATTTGGCAGAACAAAACTGGAGAAAAACCGCTCGTTCAGATTCAGCCGTTGAAGGAGAAACAAAATGAATCAAAAAAGTAATAAGAGGCTAATAATCGAAATGAATAGATCATCACTAGACCCAGTAGGGATCAGAAGTAAGAAAACAAAGCAGGAAATACTAGGGAGACTTCAGGGTAATTCATACAGGAGCAGAGGACGGAAATTTGGGTGTGGGAATAGTTATTCGGAATTTGCTAGTTTACTGTTTAGAAATTTACTTAATATGTTCGAAATTGTACAAATGGTTAGATTCAATCTAAACCGGTAAATCACAGTAATAATACAAGTATACATGCCCACCTCTAGCTAACATTTACGAAGGTTAGAAGCCATCTATAAGATATCAACACTTATGAAAACTTGAAAAAAAATATTAAATTAATAATGAGAAAAATTATTCTAAAACAAAGTAGGTGACAATAGGAAGGAGCGGAAGTAGGTTTATTTGGTTTAGGCACGTTAATTAACGTAAAAATTTTGGGAAATTTTGCGACAAGAACAATTTAATCATCGGAATCAAATTCTTTCAACATCATACTAGAATTTTAATAATACCGTGAACTATGCCAGGAGTATAGGAAGATATCAAATAGATTTCATTCTTGTTAGACAACGGTTTAGGAATCAAGTCAAAGACTGTAGAAGCTACCCAGAAGCAGATTTAGATACTGACCACAAACATCGTAATTATGAAAACGGCGATTAAATTCAAAACCTGAATAACACCAACGGAATAATTCAGACTTGGACTCCATAAATAAGAAAAAGCACTATTAAAGTAAGATTCGAAAATCAAATGAATGCTGAATGATATCGGAAAATATTGAAACTAAGGATCTAAACCAGAATGGAATAACATTAAATCCTGCCTAGACATGGCGGCCAGAGAAATAATTCTAGAATACAAAAAGAAAATAAGAAACCTTGGATAACAAAGCTTATCGAAATTTAATAGGAGAACTTTAAAGATACAAAATAAATCAGACGAAACCAGGAAAACAGAGATAACAAAGCGTAAATGGGAAAATTATTCGAAAATGCAGGAAATTAACTGAACAATGGATTGATGAAAAGTGCAAGTAGGTAACAAACTAAGATGGAAATATTACACCAGACGAAGCATACAAATTAATTATAATGAATTTTGGAATGCAACAACGTATAACAACACCCTTAACTTTACGCACAAGGAAACGTCATTATAGAAAACCGTAGCAGGTAGAAGGATGGCAAGAATATATATTAAACATATAAAGCAACCGGTATACTACCAATAAAATTAGGCAGTATGCAAAACACTATAGATTATTGGACCTTTGCACAAAAATTCGATTTAACCGAGCTAAAACAAGAATTTCAAACAATCAAAAATAATTATTTTCGACTAAAACAATCAATGGACACAACAAAATTCGGAAAAGAATACGCAATAGAAATGATGAACTACGACAGTATAACATAAAGTATTTTGAAAAATATCGAAGACAAATTTAATCGACTAATACCTACAGAACAAATGACGAGAAGAAAACGAGGACTAATCAACGGATTAGGGAACGTAATTAAAGCAATTACCGGAAATTTAGATAACCAAGACGCAGAACGCTATGATAACGCGATACAACAATTGATAGAAAATCAAAACGACATTAAAACTATAATTAGTAATCAAATATCGTTAACACAATCAACGATCATCAAATTTAATGAAACCCTTAGAAAATTAGTTAGAAATCAAGATAGTATAGCCAATCGAATAGAAACCTTAGAAAATAACATGCGAACTACTATGTTAGGCATGCGAGATTTAATCAGATTCAATACGATATATAACCAAATAATATCAACCCTAACTTTAATTCAACAAATCCTAGCAACATTAGAAAACGCAGTAACCTTTGCAAAATTAAATACCTTACATTCAAGTAGCATAGAACCGATAGATTTATTAACAGAATTATTGAGAATAAAATCTTTTATAACTAACAGTAAATTACCTTTCGAAGTATTAGAATCAAACATTTTAATATTTGAAAAAATAGCCATAGTCAAAGGCTATGTAAAAAACAACGATATAACGTTTTTAATAGAAATACCAATAGTAGAAATTAACAGTTACAATTATTATCACTTATTTGCTTTTCCAATGAAAATGACTAGCACATACCAAGTTATTATTCCAAAAACCAAATTCCTATCCTTAAATGAACAAAGATATGGTTATACCAACGACAAATGTAATGAAGTCACACCCAATCAATACTTATGCCAATCATTAACAACCACAACAATTCAAGAAGACAGCCCTTGCGAAGTACAACTACTAAAATTTACCAATCACTATGAAAATTGTGAAGCCAAACCTGTATCAATCAACAACATGAAAATTCAGAAAGTAACGGAAAATAAATGGATAGCCATTTTTCCCCACCGAAGTAATCGCAACAATGTATTGTAATCAAGATGAAAGTAATTTAGCCTTAACCGGAAGTAAATTAATCACCCTTAAGGAAAATTGTTATTTAAAATTAAAAAATGAAATAATTAGAGTTTACCAAGATCCAGTACAAAGCAAGAAATTAGCAAATCTATCCGATCTGCAAATCAAGATTACCCAAGAAGAAGACGAAGCAACCCTTCAAAAACCAATGCAATTGGAACACCTGGAATTAGACAACTTAAACCACGCCATGAAACTCATG
Organism: Platerodrilus igneus; assembly: GCA_036346225.1. NCBI lineage: Eukaryota > Metazoa > Arthropoda > Insecta > Coleoptera > Lycidae > Platerodrilus > Platerodrilus igneus. The sequence continues at coordinate 2,245,601 of JARFIW010001112.1, read as the reverse complement.
GAAGAATACAAAGAAAAATTAAACGAGATCAAGACGCCCAAAGTGCACTATGATAACATTAGTGTATGGACAATTATATTGATTTTATTGACTATTTTATTGATCATTTATGTAACTTACAAAATATGTATTAGATTTAAGAATAATAAAGAAAACCGTTATAGATTTAAGAAACCCAAACAAACAAATGTACCCCTAGAAAATATGAATTTTAAATGAGATTAAACGAAAATGAATTTAATCAAAAATCAAGAAAAAGGTTAAAACCCTTAATTTTTAATGTACGTTGGGAGGAGTTATAGGAACCCCCATCTAATATATATATATAAAACTAATAATTGTATTAGGAAATATTAGGAAACTAAGAAATGCTAAAGACAAGTGCAACAATGTCGTTGCAACATATTATTACATATTATTATTATGATTTCAGTTCCCACGAGTGGAAACGCTACAAAGTAGCCCAAGGATAAGTGACACTGCAAAAGTCAGGTCACAGACGGTCGACGGATGTCACGTACCGTGATTACGCAGAATAAGCCTACAACAATGTAATTTATGAATAGCTCTTAAGATAGCAACTAAGTATTGTAGAATGTAAGCGGACATTACGTCCGCAGGTTCCCACAGAATTGTGAGGGGGAGAAAGTTATATAAGGACCAGGAGCTCCACTCCTAGTCAGTTCATCAGACGTTCAGCTTTAACCTTGCAGTTCACTGGTAACTCACTGTACAAATTAATTAATAACTTCGACTTAGAATAAATTAGTTAAACTTGTAAATGTTCACATCTGTTTAAATCAAATAAATGTGTTAGAATTCAAAGAAGTCTTTTTAAAAAGGACCGCTCGAAGCCACGAACTCTAACTAGCGCCACAGAGTAAAAAGAACTATTGATAGAGAAGATCGGTAAAAATTTAATGAAAGGTATTAAGATCCAATACGTATTCCGTATAAGGTAAAACCCGCAGATGTTATTGACGAACTTGTTAAAACTGCCTATCACGTTAGAACAGTTCAAAAAGAAGATCTACCTCCTAGATCTGAATATAACTCAAAACTTAGTACAATATTTAATAAGGAGAATATAGAAAACAAGAATATAATTTTGGATTTTAACAAAAGAGCTGACAAAGACTGCTCAACTAAAGTGATTTCCATACCTAATCATGGCCTACGGTTCCCTTTTAATTACTATAGTTGAAAAAACGGTAAAAAAGAAAATGTGAATTGGAAGTATAAAATAGGAGTTAAATTGAAACAACCTCGAGTAAAAATAAGGAAATGATATTTTTGTGTTTATAAACAAATGTATTTTATGTTCTATAAATAAAAGTAAAAACCAGCTTTTGTCTATTAATTAAAAAGAAAATTACGAGAATTCTAACTTAAATGAGAGAATCAAGAGATACCTCTCCCATTCCTAATAATAGAAAAATGAAGTAAGTGATGTTGAAAGGTGATTGAAGTAAGATAGTTGAGAGTACAGTAACGCCCCTTCTTTAACTATGTGTAAATGATGTACGAAGACATATGCAATTGCTATGCTAAATCTCTTCAGACCCTTAACGTATAATTTCTACTGTAATGTGATGTGGCACAGCACAACTATGATAAACCAACTCCACTCCTTTATATAGATACCTATTCCATAGTTCACAGAGGCACACTAACAATTCATATTTAGGTATTAGCATGAAGATTTAGTAGTGCGACACCCTACATTTTCTTTAATTTTCCAATACTCCGCCCGAAATACTACATTGGCCAGAAAGCGAGTGTTTTCTTTATCTGGAAATTTTTTATTTTGCTGAGTACATGCTATTCTAAGCAAGGTAGGGATCTTTGACGTGCGTGACAACACCCATTCACGGAATCTACATTTTACCTCTCATTCGAAAGAGGGCGTATTTTTGTGAAAAATGCTCGTCTAACATTTTTCAAATGGTCCGTGTCGGGAATTGAACTCGAGACCTTGTGCTTGGTAGTTAAACGGAAACCAACTAAGCTACGAAGCCGCCAAGTATTGCGACACCTTATATGTGATTTTCTAATGCTACGCCCAAAGGTACTACATTGGCCAGGAAGCGAGTTTTTTTTAACCTGGAAAAATTGGAATTTTGCCGAATCCTTGCTGTTCCAAGCAAGGTAGGGATCTTTAACGTGCGTGACAACACTTACACACGGAACCCCCATTTTACCTCTCATCCGAACGAGGGCGTATTTTTGTGAAAAATGCTTGCCTGAAAATTTTTGAATTTTGCCGAACCCTTGCTGTTGCAAGCAAGGTAGGGATCTTTAACGTGCGTAACAACACTCACACGCGGGACTTCCAGTATACCTTTCATCCGAACGAGGACGTATTTTTGTGAAAAATGCTCGCCTAACATTTTTCAAGCGGACCGTGTCGGGATTCGAATGCAAGACGTTGGGTGTGACCTATATCTAACTTACATGTAATTTTCCAATGGTCTACCTGAAGGTACTACATTGGCCAGGAAGCGAGTTTTTAACTGGAAAAATTGAAATTTTGTCAAACTCTTGCTGTTCCAAGCACGGTAGGGATCTTTAACGTGCGTAACAACATTCACACACGGGACCTCCATTTTACCTCTCATCCGAACGAGAGTATATTTTTGTGAAAAATGCTCGCCCAACATTTTTCAAGCGGACCGTGTCGGGATTCGAACCCAGGGCCTTGGGCGCAGTAGTCATACACATACCACTACGCCACGGAGCCGCCAGTATTGCGACACCAGTGATTACCTTATATAGTATTCCTTTAGTAAGCAAGAAGATAGAGAGTAAATTGAAGGACAAAAGTAACGGATTTTTGGCTCTGGAGTTCGCAGACACTAAAGTTCAGCCATGTTGTCTTATAGCAGCTATGCCATTAAAAAATTTAAGGAGATATCCCCAGTGTGGTAAAAGCATTAACATAAGCAATTTTGTAATATCGCACACAATTGTACAGGTGCCTTCAGGTAAGCCATACCCTTGAAAGCACAAGCTGTAAATGTAGATTGTGCAGAGATATTGGTAAGCGACGTATCCCTGTGTGCACCAAAAAGTTTTTAAGTTGTACAGGGTGGACTGATTTCGATAGGATTGCAGGGTGTATCGGTAATTATTAGTGTTAGAGTAAAGCTGTTCACGTAGCCTTAGGCCAACTCTTTGAGACAAATTAAACCGCAAAAACAAAAATTTGCTCTCTTCTTTCATTTTTGATGCAGGGACCAAAATTGAATTTATTCAAATTTCGATAGGGTACCCTATATAATCTGTTGATAAAAATTCAGAAAAAGTGTAGACATTTCTTGTGCAATTTTTAGCTAGAATCAAGTGGAGTAGTCAATTTTTATATGTGTTCACCACATAAACTTAGATATATTTGGATTGACTTCAACACATGCTAAAACATTTAACACCTCTTGTTCACGATTTGCTATACCATAATGTTTCGGATGTAGTCGCGTGAATGACCCAAAATTATTTAAATTAACTTTTAACCTAAAATACCAAGAATAAACACGTTATAGCTTTACAGTCTTTAACGTTAATTTACCTCATAGATTTTTTATTAGGCTAATGACTTACTGGGAATCTCTCCAAGTGTAAACGTTCCGCTTCATGCGAATTTTCCTCCACGCTGAATGATTATTTTCAACAGATACTTTTCATAATTTTCATAAGATTCATTTTAACGATTAACAATAAACTTGTGCCAGCTGTGTTTTAATGCACAACTGAAGTGTTTGCTTTGTTTTGATATATTTGCTGTGTTCCATTGTTTTAAAGTAGTGCATTGCCTACTTATAAAAGTGTAAACTAATAAATTCGTAGGTAATTTTATAATTTTCTAAAATAACCTTTATAAACTGTATATCGTCAAAAAGCTTACAACAGAAGGATTTCAGTGAAGTCAAAGTCAACTATGGTTTCCGTTTAAAAAAACAAAGTTTATGCGTCATCGGGACTACTGGTGACCAGATTTAAAAATTGACTACCCAACTTGATTCTACGCTAAAAGCGTCTTCACATTTGTTCTGAATTTTTATCAACAGATGAGATATCGAACCCAACCGCTGCCTCTACTTAATCTTTCCTTTTCCTCTTTTCTATCCTGGCGAATAAAGATACGTTGTGACTATTTCGTGGTGTTCACTTGGGCATATAAATATCTTGCTGTTTTTCGAATATCAAAGTGTTTGTTGACTACAATACACACCGTCCTCTCACTATATTCTTTTATTTTGCTTGTTCTTTATTGAAATTGAAATTCTAGCAACATAGATTATCGCAAAAATAAAAGTCTTGGCATACGAACTGAAAAAATAGGTAAGCGGTTTCTTGACTTGCTTGTTTTAAAAGTTCCACAATAAATTAAGTCAGCCCTTCAGTTTTTTAGAAATGTAATATCTCAGAAAAATCCCACGGATGAATTTTTTCAATTTTAAAAGGTAGACTGTCAACGATGGGGAAAAATATGGTGGTTAAACTTATTCGCATTTTAAGGAGTTACGTCAGAAATTAACTGAGGAATTTGGTTTTCGAAAAATGATATACCTAGGAATGGGCATTTTTTCAATTTTAAAGCTGAAAAGTGTAGCTGTAAAAAATGGCGACTGAGATTGTCCCTACTTCAAAAAATTTATATTTTTGATACTATAGGATTGGTCGCAGGCCAAAAATTGCCCTAGAAATAAAATTCTCAGAAAAAATTCATATGGTGTCGAAGTTTCCAATTCTCCTATTAGATCGGTGCCAAATTTGCCCCTTCAAAAGAAGACAAAATTTCACAAGGACATTATTTGCACAAGCTGTGCCAAAAACATCAAAAGGGAACAATTACAATAATTCCGGCTGAAAAATTTAAATGTTCCTTTTCTTATCTATTATAAACCAATATCAACAAATTTTTAAAGTTTAAAAGTTTACTATCCATTTAAAAATGTTCAATATATAAATTTTTCATTGATAAAATATTAGCCGAAAACACTTTGCAAGAATTGACAGACCAAGCATTAACACGTTCAACCTCCCACCTCCACCCCCGCCATTCTCACACCTCACACCTCTCATTTCTCACCTCCAACTTTTCACCTTCTACCACCTGTTCTCTCGCATCAAAGAATTTTACTTCGAACAATATGATGTGTTAGTTGGGTTGTGGGCGGCTAAAGGTGTGAGGAGGGCAGTAGAATGAGGTGGTTGGTGGTGGAAATGGTAGGTAGACTGTTGGAGGAGGAAAGTGAAAGGTGGAATATGAGCGATGAGAGGTGTACGTATGAAAATGGAAAGTATAAGGAGATGGGTGGTTAGTGTACGGTGGGAGGTGTTCAGCGGGTGGGAGTTGTAAATTAGTCTTTGGGAAGTCTACGGTGGGAGGTGGAAGATGGGAGTTATTAGGTTTGCAGCGTAAGTAGGTAGTGGCTCTTGGTCGCTGAAAATTGAAGGTGGAAGATGTGTGTAGTGTAAAAAAAAGAATCAATACATGGGTAGTGGAGGAACTGGGAGGGTGGTGGAAGTGATGGTGACCGTGTGTTTCAATCCTTGTAACGCGCCTACTATTATCATTACTAAAATCAAGATTATACTTTATTTTTCAACTTGACGTATTATTGAAAAGGGTTTCCCAAATTGGATGCGGCTAATGGGTAACTTGTTAACATTATAGATACACCAAAAACTGTTTACACGATTACGGGCCACTTTATTAAGACCAATTCAATGACAAAATCTTTTTAACAATTTGATTAATTCATATAACTCGTTTGTTTGTAAACAGATTAAAGTGATGCAATTAAATGTATAATATTTACAATTTTGAAGTTGTGATATAAGATTGAAATTTTTTAAATGGAAACCGCAATAGACTGCCTCTTTACTTAAAAGTTCTTTTTGAGAGCTTTTTAAAAATATATAAGTTATTTTTTAAATTGGGCTGTTTATTCCGTTTTTTGTTATCATAAATTAATTTATAATATTGATAATATATAGTTAATCGTGAAACAAAATGTATACACAAACGCGATAGAGTATCTATCATAATTGCTGTACAAACAATAAATTCTGCTCCTAATTTTGTAAGTAAAACCTGTCTTTCTAAAAAGAAAACCTGAATTTTACAATACTATAACTGTGTATATTACAACAATTAAAAGCATCCTCTTAAATTATATTGCTTTGTTTAAATATAAATAATCTATACTTGTATATATAAAATAGAATACATCGATGGAATACTAAAATAATTGTTAGGTACTTACAAGTCAAAGCTTTTGTTTAAACTGTTTTATTCTCCCTCGAACAGAGTTTGCATAATTTTCCTTAAGAATTAATGTGAATTAACAAATGAGTAGCTTTAATTTTACAAAACGCTGCATCCAACGAGTTCCGTGACTGGACAATGGTTATTGTGTCGAGTTTTATGTATTTCTTCTTTTATAAAGTCCTACAAGAAATAGTGCAATATCGACAAGTCAAGCGATACAGGCGGCCACTGAGCAGGTCCAACTGTGTCCATCCGTTTATTGGAATATCCTCTATTCAAATAATGGCAAGTGACTTGGCGTTATGTAATTAGTAATTAGTGCAAGTTTGTGTTCAAAATTTCAATATAGTAAACATCTGAATTTTGATTCACTTAAAACAACAACACCATTTTTTTCTTGTGTAATAATTATGATAGATGCTCGTTGACGTTTGTTATACAAACTATTGTCATTTTGGGGTCAACTACTTATTATCAATATTATAAATTAACTTATAACAAAAACTGGAATAAATCGACTAATTATTAAATAGTTATATCAAATTATATATTTTTAAAAAGCTCTCAAAAGAGCTTTTAAACAAAGCGGCAGTCGACTACGATTTCCATACAAAATGCAAGTTTATGCTATAACTTCAAAATTGTTATAAATATTAAACATTTAAATGAATCACATCAATCTGACTAAATAACGCATAAAAAACTCTAACACCATTTTTTAATATATTTGCACGAGTTTAGAGTTAGAATTATTAAAAATATCAATATTTGGTCGTAATTTGAAATCAAAGTAAGCTCTCACTCATTTCTGATTTTGTCATTGAATTGATCTCAATAAACTGGTCCGTACATCCGTTAGCAGTTTTTTCAATATTCAATAATAACAAAGTTACCCATCAACCGCATCCAATTTAGGACACGCTGTATACATTACGGCTAGTAATGTGTAAATAAGGATACTCAAGTGGTGTAGTATTCTTGCTATAAATAAATATCTAAACTTGTATTCAACTTGTACCATATCCGAACAAATACTTCTAGTAAAATTTGAGAACGCCACAATGGTGTAGCCATCAGATTCTTGACATATAAAAACTTATAAATTTTGACAATAATGTTATCAAACAAAAGTGACAGAGTAGAAAATTTGAACCTTTTGATTACAGTACAATTGCAAAGTTAATAATATTTGAAGAAATTTGAATTAAAATTGTGAGCATTTTCGAGAAATAATTTGCTTCTACTTTCAACTGAAAAAAAATGAAAAGGTGTGCATCAACGAAATAAAAGTCGATGAGACACCATTAAGAACACTTGATTTCGGTGGCATTGAGAATTTAAATGTGGTTGTTCTAGCTAGAGTGGTGAATTTCACGAAGGTCGAACAAACAATATCGAAAACAAGGAAAAACATGCTGCTCGACAAATTAAAATGACAGATAGCTTTGTATCATATAGAGAAATTGAGTCACAATGATGTCACAAAATGTTTAAACAGTTTAACTTAAGAACACCAAAGTTATACATGACATCACAAACTGATAAAATTTGGGCATACATTTTGTAGCGCCGGCTGGTCTACCTCTGACCATAATAATTACATTGCAATATAACCTATGCGTTAGTACACAAAAAATGATTGAAAAGCCTCTGCGAGTGATGGATTTGATCGACAGATACAAGAATTTTGCATTTAATAATTATTTAGATTACAATAAAGTCTTTAAAATGTTATTTGCATACAAATTTCCGTCATGGATATTAAAAGTCAGTTCCGATTGAGCTTTGATTACAATGTTTTCTACATTAAAGCTTTGAGGGGTGTGATTTAAATCACTGTTGATATAAATGGACCTATTCGCTATAAATTAATTATTGTGCTTCGTATATAAATTAATAATTAGTGGTTAGATACTTAATTGTGGTGCTTCGATATTAAGTTAATTAAGAAGATAGCACTGTAGTTTAAGTAACTAGTAATGTACTGTTAGCGATTAGCTAAAACTAAATTGTTGTGAGAGCTTATAGCAAATTCCATTGCAACTACGAGTTGTTAAAAAGGCTTGTGTAATCAATTTGAAAATAAAGAACTGTTGTTTCTGCAAATGTGACCTCAAACGAAACAATAATCAGCTGTTTGAAAATTTCAAAATGAAACAACTTCAACCAAAATGACTCGTTGCTACAATGTATCTAAGAAAAATGGACGGTTGTTTTGTCTTATCAACTAGTCAAGTTGCTTTTATTTCTTTAGAACAGTAGTTGCTAACCGGCGATGCGGGTTCCCCTGGGTGTGAAAGCAGGCATTTCTAGGAGTGCGAAAAAAGCCTTTAAATCTTTAATGAAAAGTACTGTTTAACTGCTCCTTCGCTCCTACGCTGAAACCAAATAAATGTTGCCTCCAACTTTTTCCCATCGTTGGGTGCAGTACAGAGTGAGTAAGGAAACTAGTTAAGACGCGTTCGTATACCTAAGATAAAAACGTTAACGGAGGTTTAAACAATAATTTGCTTTAATGAAGGCGTTTATGTAGCTTAAGAATTTACTTTTACAACAGCAGAAGATTGTACGCAACGACCACAATGTACTTTATGTTGCAACATATTTTCCAGCTACAATCTTAAGCGCTCAAACTTGTTACAACAAATTAACAATCAACTTAGTGGCGAATCAAGTCTAGAAAAGCACGATTGCATGCCAGTGAAACTGTTACAAAACTTGACGTTACAGCAGTTGGAAAGCCTTTGTTAGAAGCTTCCTACCAAATAGAATACCTGTGTGCTAAAAAACATAGAGCTATGCAATAGTTGACGAACTTCCAAAACGACGTATACTTGAAATTTCAAAAATTGTATTGCGTTCTGTAGCACGAAAGGAAATTCAGCAAAATATTACACGATACAATTATATTGCGTATTGAAGATATCTGTGAAAATATTTTACTGCAAATAGTAGAAGAGGTCAAAGACAGTTCCCTAAAAGTGAGCATTCAACTGAACGAGTCAACTGATGTAGCTAATTATAGGGAGTTACTAGTATTCATACGACTTTCTAAGGAAAAATAAATATTAAATTTTTTCTTTTGTGAACCTCTTAATACGACGACAAAAGGGCGTGATGTTTTTAATCACAGTGTAAACTCCTTTTCTTAAATGAAATACCGTAAGTGTCATAAACTTGATTTGAACTGATGATTCCTCTACACGTTAAGCAAAAGTGTTGAACTTATTTCATACATAAAGGGAGAAATACCGCAAGTGAGAGTGGCGCGCTGCATGTTGCTTCGTGATCCCTTGCTTCAAAAGATTTACCAGAAAATTTAAAACAGTATCTAATATCTGCAATCTAAGTCATTGAAAGTAGCATACGTTTTATTAAATTAAGCGGTATTCAACTATTAATTTATAAGTTAGGTTTATGTGTTTAACGGTCCTGACCGTTGCCAGTATCCGTATTGTATCAGAATTATGCGTATCAGGTGTGTGTTATTAAGTGATGGTCATTAATTTTTAAGTTAAGCATGTACTACCAGTTATTTTCATAACTACAGGGAACCTACTCCTAATAAATAATTTACAGTGGTGCATTAGAGTCGTAAAAGAATGTGTGTATTCGGAACAGGAATTTTCAGAGTACGAGGTCATAAAACTAGTAGCGTCACATTTTGACTTCAAAACTTCGAGAGGTATTTTGAATGGTGGGTATCGATCTTTTGATGAAGTGGAGGAATATCTCCGCAATTTAGATGAAATGTATAATCGAAGAGGATTATCAGATAGTCAGGGCGACCGAAATAATTATAGAAATATGGGTAACAGAGGTAATGAGGGGGTGCGTACGGTAGAAATTGTAGGGTAAATCGTCAATTGGACGATAGAGGAAGGTATAATTAGATAAGTAATGCTGTGGTGGATGATGTGATAGGACAAAAACGAGAGGTTAATAGTTTGGACCTACTTAAGAATGGTGTTTCAAAAAGCATTGTAGAACTGCCCGAGAAGTCACCATCGATAAATATGCTTTTTAAGCACAACGGGAACGGTTTGTTAGAAGAAAATGAGGAAATTTGGGAAAAGGAAGTGATCCTCGTGCCGATAGTAGATGGTTATGTGCAAAATATCTCTACTACTATATTAGTGGATGGTGGTAGCCAATTGTCCTGCATATCTGAAGGTTTTTTGCGCGATATTAAGAAAAACCATGATCGTATTTCAATTTTACCTGTCAACAACACTGTTATTGTTGGGGCCTTGCGGTGCAAAGGCAAGAAAATTAAGCAGCAGGTATTGATGGAATTTAGAGTTGGGAATATGGTATTCGAGTTTGTCTGTGCAGTGGTTCCTGCGCTGATAAGCAACGTAATTTTAGGTTGCGATTGGTTAGCCTACTTCAAAATTAAATTTTCTTTTGATTCATTAATGATAATGGGAAATTTTATGGGATCGCAGCTGACTATAGATTTTAATAGTGAAAAGATAGAATCTACAGGGTTAATAGTTGCCGAAATAGGGGTTAGTAAAGACGAAGTAATCAAAGGGGAGCTAACTAGTCAGGATATAAAATGCAGTATGAAAGAAATTGTTGGGAAAGCATAAATGTTCGATACTAAAAACAAGCAGAAATTGCTACAGTTGCTGATGGACTTTCCAGAAGTTTTTTCTAACATACCAGGGAAAATCAAAGGGTATCATCACGAAATTAAAATGAAAGATGCGACACCGTTCTATATTAAACCATATCCTATTCCGTATGTGTATCGGGACGAAGTAAAGAAACAAATCAACGAAATGGTTGAATGGAGTGTCATAAGAGAAAAGCAAACAGAGTTTATAAGTCCTCTAGTAGTAGTAATAAAGAAGGATGGAAGTCCACGGGTTTGTGTCGATGCGCGATACCTAAATACACAAATGGAAAAAGATCATGTAATTCCTCCTAATGCATTCGAGCTGTTATATCAGATTCCCGTCGGTGTGATTTTCAGTACACTGGACTTAACAATGTTGTATTAGCAAGTGTCGCTGCACGAACCACAATAGAAATACACTGGGTTTGTATTTGCTGGTAAGACCTATGGTTTTAAAGTATTGCCATTTGGGTTGGCTACATCGGTAGCAAGTTTTATACGTGCGTTAAAATCGATTTTGTAATACCCTATATCGATGATTTATTAATTGTATCCCGAAGTGCAGATTTGCATATCAAGCATATAAGAAAAATATTGAGAAAATTAGTAGAAGCAGGTGTTACACTTAAATTGAGTAATTTTTGCACAAAATGAGGTTCAGTTAGTAGACCATATACTGTCGTCAGGGTATTCGGTATTCCGTATTCGGGTAAAACCAGAACGTCTAGAAACTATCTTGAGTTTTAAGCGTCCAGATAATATAAAAACAGTACGGGCTTTTCTAGGGTTGGTCAATTATGATTCACGTTTCACAGAACATTTTTCACATTTGACCGTTGGATTACATCACTTGTTAAAGCCGACCGTGCAATGGGTTTGGTCGGAACGGAGGACGAGCTTTTTCTTAAAATTGTTATAGAACTTCTACTTTTTGGTTAATTATGTAGAAGGTGGCTTCAGTTAAGGTGACACAGAGCCAATCAGTGTTACCAAAAAGAATTATATAAGCACGCGAACTAGTCTCGGAGTCTATTCCTGCGGAGGCATGAGATGGGGGGGGGGGTCTTTTATTAATTAACTTGTCTTTATACAATTTTCGGGCGCCACTACGTCACAGACAAACACCAAAAACAATCTTCTTAAGGAAAGACATAGATAAACTTTAAGGGAACCAACTTATACCTGAAGACAGATACTCAACAACAGTGTATCTTATGCACTTAAACCTTGTAGCTAGAATTCTTAGAAATAAAACTATTACCTTGTTTGTAGATATGTAATAACGTTATTTCAAGCTCTTGTATATACAGAAAATTAATCAAATAAATTAAAGACAATTTAAATTGTCAGACATGAAGTAGAAAGGTAGTATCGATGTTGCATTTAAAAAAGCAGTTACTAGTGGGTGAAGCCCATCATAAAATTAATATTCCAAAACATTACTCCAATGCTTCAAGCAAAGATTTTTCTTCTCGGCTCACAAGGATAAGTTAAAGATTAGCTTATCACACAACTCATTTGTGCTACATACATGTACTTGTTTAGGTAAACATGCAAGTCCAGGTGTTTACCTGACAGATGTTAAACCAACATGTGCCTTAATTGACTCTATATAAATTTAACAAATAATACAAAAAAATTTAGCCAAACTGTTTAACATATTTTAAATAAAGTGATTTTATATTTACCAAAACTTCTATTCTTGTATTCAAAACACTAAAACTATTCAGAAATCGTCAAGCCAATTGTTTTACATATTTTCTGTGACACATACTTTATATTAATAGAAAAGCTTTTACACGTTTGTGTATGAAACTATGTTTCAACTTTATGATCGTTTCTCAGGAAACTTTTATACATTTAAAATTTAGTAATTTATTGAATTTTCTCAAAACAAATTATTTAGAGTATTTTATATTCTCCGAGTAAGCTTAATTCTTGTTCGGGTCCGTGTTTGATATAACAAATTATAATGTATTCACCAAAGAAAAAGTTCAAACACTTACTACCCCTGCAGGTTACAGGTACGTACAACACAACCACCATACCAAGGAATACATCATGTTGAAAGTTTATTGACTTCCATACAAATTAAAAGCTGGAAATACATGTAGGACTATATACGGAACTGCTTGCTGTAAATTCAAAGGAATTATTACCTACAAAGACGCCATATTGACATGCTTATGAACCGTTTTATTTCGACCTTCTTGTTGCGGACTGTCTTCAATTCATTCAACCTCCCTGCTTTTTATATTCCAAGCGACATGCCTCTCCCACGAATTCAACTTTGGATCCTTCATCCTGGTAGGGACCTTCCTACTACTTTAAATTATGTTATTTGGACTACATCTGCTACAATAATGGCCGATTAAGTACGTCAGACAGCCGTTTCCAAACTCACGCGCTTGACAACATGGATCGATAAACGGGTCTACTATATTTTCGCGCCTGAATTACGGCAATTCTTCGAACATATCGGAGTTTAATAATTGTCTATACATTCATAAAACAATTATTGCCTATATATGAGATGTTACAAAATTAAGGAGGCATTCACTCAAGTGGTAACGCTAAATCACCCTAATAGTAACTGGGATTTTTATATTCGCGCTGACGCGTCGGCGTATGCGATTGGGTCGTGTCTACATCAGAAGGATGGAAATGGCAGAATTCAGATAATTGTGTAATACTCTAGGGCTAGGGCATCGCTCGGCGTACACAATATTTACAATTTGAAACCGTATAAGTTTCCCATATATAATTGATTCTATTGCTACCTTCTTGTAATAATTTTTAGTTTATATTAAGGTGGGGGGTGGGGGTGTTTTATAGGTTATAAGTAAAGTGCTACAAAAACTGTTGCATTATGTATAATTTATTCGTTTTTGTTAGGGGGGTGATGTAACAAGCACAATGCTGTACAGGGGTGGCGCAGCCCGACTAACGAGTCAGTCGAGCCTAAGTCATTGAAAGTAGCAGACGTGTTGTTAAATTAAGCGGTATTCAATTATTAATTTATAAGTAAAGTTTTTGTGTTTAACGGTCCTGGCCGTTGCCAGTATCCGTATTGTATCAGAATTATGCGTATCAGGTGTGTGTTATTAAGTGATGGTCATTAATTTTTAAGTGAAGCGTGTACTACCAGTTATTTTTATAACTACAGGGAACCTACTCCTAATAAATAATTTACAGTGGTGCTTTGTTCATTCCAACAACCTAATGACATGGTACTCAATAATAAGAATAAATAAGTTACATAGTAAAAGTGTATCCTGAGACGAGCTTTTAATTATTGTTGTATCTCTTCTGGTTTTTGTGAAGAAATTGGTCCTATTTACATATATTGTGCTTCTTTATCACATTGAAGTACGATAGCTTTTTAAGGGCCATATGTTAACCTGGGTTTTTGAATGGCGCGAAGAAATACAGTTTCTTATTAATCAAAACAGCGATTGAGTGGAAGCTTTTAGAAACAGAGATGGAATACATCGGCTAGACTACTTAGCAGATATATTTAGTCACCAGAACAAATTGAGCACATCAATACAAGGATTTAGTAAAAACATAATACTCAGCTAATGAAACATTAGCCTCATTTAATGAAGACTTTGGAGACGTCCAGCTGTAAATGGGAATTTAACAAATTTTATTTTTCAGATTCATTTGTTTTTGAAAATGAAAAAACAACAACTATACTGTAACATTTTTATTTTTCAGTCGTAATTTAATTGCATTGAATTACAAAAATAATGCGCTAAGCGTGCATTGTTCCTTAGGGATCTAATTATATTAATATATCTGTGTCGCATAAAGCTATTTCCAAGTACATCTCTATTTGATTGTTTCGTGTTCCCCCTCTGACGGCGCGACCGCTCGGCTCTGGTTTCGACAAACAGTCGGCCGCCTGCAACAGCTGTGTTAAGATGTATTTTCGGCTGGAGACTGGCAATTTTCGCATCAGCTATTAATCGTTGGGATATCTTCTAATAACAGTTGGTAAAGTATATATTATACGAATTAATGTAATTTGAGGTAATTTTTTCATCGCGACCTGTAGAATGCGACAAAATATAATTCGACAATGTAGAATGCAACGATAAAGAATGGAACAAATATAATTCGTCATCTAAGATCCAAAGAATTACCGTTATTTAGGAACAGTCGATTTGAAATTTGCCTCATAGGAAATTTGTCTGATAAGAAATTATGGAGGTTAATTTGGATGCAGTCGTTTCAAACTAGAATGGCTGGTAACTTTGCTTGAAGAACGAAAATTCCGTCTCAATTTGTTGTAAAGCGGCTAATGCAGTTTTTGGTTCGTTATTAGCTGTAAGATTTTTTTGCGTGTGTTTTAAAGTTTAGAACACGTAAACTTGCTTTTATGTTTAGTACACGTAAATTGTGTCTTATCTTAATAAGACAGGTTTTTGTTAACGAAGGCGATCATTTTATCGTTGGGTTTCCACGTCTGCCCTTAGAACTGTGCTTTGCAATTATCGTAATTATCTCAGAACATGGTGGCGCCTATTTGATTTAGCTTAACTTTGGTTTACAAACAGAATTCAACTTACCCCCCCACTTCTCATTGCTCTACCCAGGAATAGACCCCTAGCTATGTCGGAAGACTTTGTTCTCTAGCGCCTTAATGTAAAAAAAAGAAAAGAAAAGACGTTTCAGTCTTTTTTAAAACAGAAGTCGTTTCAGTGGCACCCATCCAACGTAAGGCCTAGCAAAAATAGTTACACTGGCTCACAACGTGGGGCTAGTTAAACTATAAACAAAATCGGTACACACCCGAAATTAAATTACACTACCAATTGAGTGAATCAGTTGATGGATACTTTTCCACAGGAAACATAAGCAAAATTAATAGAAGAATACTCGATCCATTTATGTTTGACCTTAATCCAATAAACGATGTTATATTAAAAAACGATTACATCACAATACGAAGTCATGTTCGTATGAAATGGAATTTGAAGACTGGACCTAGGAGCGAGAGTTCTAATGTATAGTAAGTAGTATTACCAGCGGAGAGCTGGTGTCCTTAAAACAATATGCGCGAGCAGACCATATTAATAATCAAAATTAAAAAGTGAAACTAGGAAACATCGACTGCTTGTACAACCAGTGTTGTCAGAGTAAAAATTCCGAGCAGCTACTAAGGAGTATTTTTGTAGATAATGTTTTGTTGCCTTTTGGCTCCTGTATAAGTGAAAATGAGGTAAGCCCACTGTTAGATGTACGTTCCGAACCTACTTTAGTACAAAGATTGCTTTCTTCTTTGAAAAAAAATTTATTTCAACATATCAGTAATCTACAATACGAAATGTAATAATTACGTGAAGTTTCTCTTTGTTCAGAGCTTTACCGTTTTTAAAAACTTTCAATCTATATGACAACATAATTAATACATTTATTAGACCTATTATTAAAACGCCAAGTAAAGAAGTAAAGCGAAAATGACGATGATATTTACCTACACTATTGCGATCAGCCGAGTTGACCACATCAAAGTGTTGTCGTACAAGAAACTGCGAACCAATAATCATTTATCGCTGAAAACAAGTATAAGTTCTAGATTTATTTTGTTAATTGTGTATTTCTAAATACTGTTACTGTAAACGGAGAACTTCTAAATAATATTTTATTTGACGCAATAGATGGGGTATTCGTGATGGCGTATTAAAACTATAATGCTAGTATGACGTTTGTAGGTCCAACTGTACCATACTGAATCTTGATGTATCAAGTTAATTTGAACTTGTTGCGCATATGACGTTATCCGCCACCCGATAATATTTTTTAGTCTGCGTAATTCAAACTTTATCCAGAATTGGCAAAAGCAGCATTAGGGACACTTTGCTGTTTACCACTAGTAACATTCGTCAAATAAATTTTCATCACTTTTTCACTTCAAAACAAAGTCAGCAATCACTAAAATGTATTTGATGACTTACGCGAGTTACGTTTCGGGCCTTGGGAGCAGTGTTTTTAAAAACTACTTCCAATTCTTCGTAACAATATTTACTTACTTAAACCGAAATTAATATGGAATTTTGACAACTTGATATTAATCGAAAATAAAATATTATTAGAACTAATATTAGGGTGATTAGCCTAAGCAAACAACAATACTAAAGCTGTAATACTCAGACTGACTGACTGGTCTTGGGATCTCGGGATATTTATGTTGTCCCTGCCTCACAATTCTGTGGGAACTTGCAGAGCTCATGTCTGCTTATTCTTAATTCTATTCATTAATGCATTGTAACAATCTTACTCTCTATGTAATTGCAGTATCTTAACCGTCTGTGGCCTGCCACCTGCAGTATCACTATCGTCTGGAATACATTGTATTGCATCCGTTCTCATGAACTGTTAGTAACCTTTTTATATCATCCTTGAGTTACATTGTTGTACCCGACTTAATAATTTCTTAATGGTTTCTAATAATTTCTTATTAGTTTCTATTTTATATACATACAGGGTGATTCATTAGCCCCTTTACAAACTTTAGCAATGAAAAGTAGATTTAATTAGAAATAGAATTAATGTTCATATAAACTTATGTCCTATCTTTCTTTGTTCAGAAATTATAGCCCTTTTAAAAAGAATTCTATTTAAACATTATTAAGTAATCATAATTTAAAGAAATCAAAAACATTTATTGCAACAAACAAAAAGCTAAATTCACTTAGAATAAATGTTCAAAAATTAGTCCATTCTCCTGAATACATAATCGGCAACGACGAATTAAACTCTTTCAGAAGTTATAAAGCTTTTAAAATTTTTAAGTTGAAAAAATGTAGTAGCCATGATTTAGAAAAGCAAAATTTATTAATTGTTATTTCAAATAATCACCTGTCAAAAATAGTTTGTTTACGTTAACGCTTTCTATCACTATTTGTTACAATTTGTATTTGTGAAACTTGACTTGGGAATGAATCCATTTTCTAACTAGGAATATGCTGATATTGTGTTTGTTTATGGACTTTGCAATGGAAACGCTCGTAATGCAGCAAGAGAATATCGAAATAGATTTCCTCAGTGACGTCAATCTTCGCATCCCCTATTCAGTGCAGCATTTAGAAGACTACGCATAACTGGTACTGCCGCTCCTCTTAGGTCAATTCGCCAGCATGATGTAAATGTCCAAGATCGTAAAAATGTAATAAATGATGTAACTGGAGAACCAGAAATTAGCACCCGACGCTGTTACATGCCAAAATTAGCATTGTAAGTTTCTAATTTGCGAGTGACTTCGCGCCAATATTTTAAAAGACTTGTGCGTGCATTTCCGTCACTTTGGATAGTTGCGTCGGCGCCCGAGAATTCGCAGACGCAGAGTGGGGAAGTAAGTGGTGGTTTAC
This sequence comes from Platerodrilus igneus, assembly GCA_036346225.1. Lineage (NCBI taxonomy): Eukaryota > Metazoa > Arthropoda > Insecta > Coleoptera > Lycidae > Platerodrilus > Platerodrilus igneus. Next base: position 2,227,327 of record JARFIW010001112.1, on the reverse strand, counting down.
GTCACGTCATGGATTAGTCAACAAAACGTCGAACAGGGTGGTTATCTGTGTGTGCCTTTTATCTTGTCTTCTCTTTCAGATATGTAGGTTTCCTGTCTCGTACCTATTATCGTTTCTCCTACCTGTATCCTTTATTGTAGCGCTATACCAGAAGAGAGAAGACAAATTAAACTGGTTTTGACGGGGGTCAAAGGCCGAACCACGCCGAACAACGCTCAACCAACGCCGAGAGCCTGACGCCAGAATAGCTGCATGACGTGACGAGTTCTACATTTTACGTGAGTACCTTTTATCTTTTTCTTTGTATGTGATAATAATTTGTGGCGTAATAATGACGTAACACCTTATTGCGCAATATTACGTACGGGTTTATTATGTTGTCAACTTTTGTAGTGGCTCTTATCAATTACGCCGGGACTTTAACGGTATACCTTTGAATAGTCAAGTAGACTATAATAGTGGCGCCTCAACGTTTTTGTTGAAAAAATTTGTTTTCACCTTTTCTGTACCTTATAACGTATTAGTTTTAAATATATCTGTAGCAATTGGACTTTCACTCAAAAATAAAAATTTTAAATTTTCAATAATTTTCAAATAGAAAAATATAAGTTGGTAACATTGCAAGTTGCCATGACAACCATCTTAAGTGAAATGACAGGCGAACAGCTGATGTGTCAATCGGATATAGACAGCCATATTGGTTACTGTTCATACCTTTCATAAATGTATTGCTAATTCAATTAATTTACATCTTACCTTATAAAAAATAGTGTGTTTTTGCTTTAAATTCTCTTAAATGATTACCTAATCTAATTTAGCATAAAATTAAAGTGTATATCTTTTAAATATGTTTGACAGATTCCCTTAACCTCAGTTCTAGGTGGAAGCATGTGTTTTTCGGATTACATAAGATTTTCTGTAAGTATTCTAATTATAGATGAATAGCTTTATTTACCATTTTTTATGAGTAAAAATCTTCTTAAAAATACCCTAAAGTCAATTAAATAACTACTATAAACCTCAGATTTCTCTAGTTTTTTGGGTCAACTTTTTAAAAACCGTCGTTTAGATAACTCATATAATATCTTACTTCTCTATGATTCTAAGTGTCCCTTTATAATTTAAATAATCAACTATAACTTACGAATCCCTTTTTAAAGAAAATTTTGCTTTCAAATATAGCTAACGCAATTAACTGAGTTCTTAGTATATCTTTTACCTTTTAAAACGCTATAGTAACTTCATTTCGTTATATCTGCTTCTTTAAACACTACAATAATGAAGTTGTTAATAACGTTTTGTATTTAAGCTCATTTACAATGGTTGTTAATAAATCCCGCGATATCAAAAGAATATTTTAATAATTTAGAATACTGAACTTCTGTACATGTATCGTAGAATATTGCTTTTGTAAAGCGAGTGTGATTTTGTTTTGATAGCATATCTTTTAGATATATCGATATTCCAACGCAGCATTTTAAAATCTATTTAGTCTAGGCCAGATTTTCCATCCGAGTTGGTCGCTCAGCAGTATATAAGTCTAGACGAGACTCGAAGGGTAAGTTTGTCGTTCTAGCAATTTGTGAATCATTTTTTTAAGAATGATGTTGGAGTTTTTCTTTATTAGTCTAGGTGAAGCTCAAAGGAGGGCTGGTCATCCTAGTAAATATATGCGTTATAAGAAATCTTTCTGTTCTTCAATAATTCTATCAGTTAATAGAATTTTGATTACTGTTATCTCTTCATATATCGATTCAAACCACACTAGGTGGTATAAAATTATCTTTAAAATCGTTTAACCTTTGCGTACATCTAAAAATTTTCACGTTTCATTTCTTTAACGATTTACGTAATGTCTCTGTCCGTACTATGAGTCAGTTAACTATATTTAGACATTCCTTTCCTTATACAGCATTTACTTTAAACTAGCTATCTTTTTGCTTCTTGTTGACTTTTCCTTGAATTTATTGTTAGTCATATATCTGTTTATTGTCTAGATTCCCCAGTATAACTCTGTCGCTTCATTTAATTAATCCTCGCACGTTTTCTACAACAGACTATTTTGCTTTCAGCATTTATCTTACATCCTTTAATTTTGTGGCGATTGTCGTAACTTTGGCTGCAATAACTCATTGAATTTTTATGATTGGTTTTAGCAGATGTTTTGAGTGGATGCTTTTTTCTTTGGGCTCACATAGGAGACGCGGCCTATGCCATTGTAAGAAATAGTCCATATTCACAGTTGCAAAAAACTAGGACTTTCTATTCCATGCGTTTTTCTTCTGAATTATTACAGTCGCCCACATTATCCTATATCATTACTTGTTTCTCCTTCTACTAAGTCATCATAACATATAAACATTTTTTTGTTGTTTTTATTGAACTTTGTGGTGAGGTGCTATTGCTTCTTATTGATACCTTATCGAATTCTCGGTTGTTTCTAGCATATTGGGACAGTGTGTCTGAATTTAACTGCATATATTTAGGCATTCTCGTGTGTTTATAGCGTTACCGTTTTTAAAAATTACCTTGAAACAGTTGGTTTTTTTGTGTGAATGTATCTGTAGTGATACTTTTAAGTTGTTATTTTAACTCTTGTCTGATTTTCTTATCGTAGTGGATGCGCTCGTTAGGAAAATGATTGTTCTAGTTCTCATCAAGAGTCTAGTAATTTTTTAACTTATGATGTATCTTAACTTGTCTGATTAATAAAGCAGGTGGTCCTTCAGACCGACCTGTGTTTAATAGGGACAACTCTCTACCTTCTCTCGGACGCTTGTCCATAAACTCTACTTTTTCATATCTTGCTGTCTTCGTTTCTGCCTTATCTTTCATTCGGTAGACCTGTTCTTGTCCCAGAACACCCGTCTACCACATAAGAGTGATTTTTCCCTCACTCCGGGCTACTGACCACATTGGTTAGTTGAGTAGTGCTTTGCTATCCACCTTTTCTGTCTCTTAAGCTCAATGCGAGCCCTTCCTCTATTCTCTTCTACCTGGAAGTGCCTCTTATGAATTCCAAAATACCTACCTCCCTTTTCCTACCTTTCCTATATTTCTACTTTCTACTGCCTATTCATTTCCGTTAGTCACCGTGTGGTTGCGCGGAGGGTTTTTACAAACACCCGGCCCACGTCTCTGCGAATCTTTCGTGAGGTCATGCGATGCCACTGTCAGCGCACATGGCCACTAACAGTGCTAGTTTGTATGTGTGTGTGTGTGTGTGTGAATGTGTGAGTGTATGTAGAAAAGAATGGAAATCGTACAGATATCGTACCGATATCGATTAACGCCGGGTGCAGAAATGCACCCAAATGCCTTTTCCGGTTCCTCATACCGTTTTTTATAATCGGGCCTGCTTCATAGGTCGGTCTTTTTAGGGAGTACGAGCATTTTTCCCTATATAACGGCTCCAAGGAGGCGCTATATCTTATGTCTTTGGGATGGGTGACGAAACGGCTTGGTGAGCTGGGGAATTCTACGCTATATCTTTAGTGTATGTAGTCGTAGCGTGCCTTAGCGTGCTGGGACGTTTCGAATCCATCTATTGTTATCTAGTTTCATCTTAATATCGTTATTTTACCTATTATCTTTGATAATAACTTTATCTTAATATCGTTATTTTACCTATTATCTTTGATAATAACTTTATCTTAATATCGTTATTTTACCTATTATCTTTGATAATAACTTTATCTTAATATCGTTATTTTACCTATTATCTTTGATAATAACTTTATCTTAATATCTTTATCTTACCTATTATCTTTGATAATAACCTAAGCTTAATATCGCTATCTTACCTATTATCTTTGATAATAATTTTATCTTAATATCGTTATCTTACCTATTATCTTGGATAATAACTTGAGATCTTGTCTTATCTTTTTTTATCTTCCTAACGTTTGGTATTTAGAATCAGACGTAGGAACTATTTTTTGACTATTGAGTGAAGAAGCTAACCTAATGATAGGAACGTAATTTGTTAGGTTAGTAATGTAAGAAATTAGTAAGATGGTACTGTTGGTAAATTGGTTAATTCACAACCACGTAAGGAACAAATTTTGATGTGTATTGTTTATTAAACCAGAGTACCAGCACTTAAACATTTGCTAAAGTGCATAGTAACTTGCTCTTTTGAACATTTTGAAATTTGGCCATTTTCTTGCCAAAGAAGAAACAGTCTATATGCAACGCTTATGTGCGTATGCACTTAGAAAATTATAATGTTAACTTTAGTTTTAGTATATATGTTAGGCGACTTGTCGCATTTATTCCAGTTTTAGTAGTGTTTAATGCTCCCCGACAAATTTGTGCTGTCGATTATAACTGTGCCACATTAAAGACTCGTGTGTCCATTTATAGATGTAGTCATAAACAGTGGGACTGCACATTCCGTTTCCTGGTAAATCGTGACGTGATATCGGTTGAAAAAACCAGGTGGCACCTAAAATAAACATTTTCTAGAATTTAAGTTAGGGTTTATGTAGGTTAGTTAGGATTTAGATTTTAAGCTTTTACCGTCCTAACATTTTCTATTTTTAGGATTTTTTTCTTTTATGGCTTTGTCGCGATTGTTACATGCCAAAATTGGCATTGTAAGTTTCTAATTTGCGAGTGAATTCGCGCCAATATTTTAAAAGACTTGTGCGTGCATCTCCGTCACTTTGGATAGTTGCGTCGGCGCCCGAGAATGCGCAGACGCGGAGTGGGAAAGTAAGTGGTGGTTTCCGTCACGTCATGGACTAGTCAACGAAACGTCGAACAGGGTGGTTATCTGTGTGTGCCTTTTATCTTGTCTTCTCTTTCAAATATGTAGATTCCTGTCTCGAACCCATTGTCGTTTCTCCTACCTGTATCCTTTATCGTACCGCTACACCAGAAGAGAGAAGACAAATTAATCTGGTTTCGACGGGGGTCAAAGGCCGAACCACGCCCAACAACGCTCAACCAAATCCAAGAGCCTGAGGCCAGAATAGCTGCAATGCCGTGATGAGTTCTACATTTTACATGAGTACCTTTTATCTTTTTTCTTTGTATGTGATAATAATTTCTGGCGTAATAATGACGTAACACCTTATTGTGCAATATTACGTAAGGGTTGTATTATGTTGTCAACTTTCGTAGTGGCTCTTATCAATTACGCCGGGACTTTAACGGTATACCTTTGAATAGACAGGTAGACTATAATAACGCATAGCGCGAAATTTGGCTCTATCACAAAGTTTTGTATGGCGAACGATAAATCAAGAAAAATGCACCCTTATCATCGACAAAGTGCACAAGCATTGCATAACGGAGACGCTGAAGTACGATTAAATGTGTGTCAAGGGATTTTACAACAGCACGCCCAAGATAACAACTTTATTTCAAAAATTCTTTGGTCAGATGAATCTCATTTTTCAAAAGACGGTATCAATAATTTCAATAATGCCCATGTTCGGTCTCTGGACAATCCACATGCGACCAGAACGCGTAATTTCCAGCAATCTTCTGCATGATGTTCCACTCCACCTGATACAAGATATGTGGTATCAGCATGATGGGGCCCCGCCTCACCGAGGAATGCAAGTGACCCAATGGCTGCACACTCATTTCCTAAATAAATGGATTGGCAACGGAGGTCCTATATCATGGCCACCCAGATCACCCGACCTTAATCCTTGCGATTGTTATTTATGGGGTCACTTCAAACAACTTGTTTATACAGTGGAAATAAATAACCGCGATCAGTTATTGCATAAGATTCAAGATACTTCAATTCATATTAGAAATGACATGAATTTATTGCGCGTGCAAAAGAGTTTAATTCGTCGTTGCCAATTATGTATTCAGGAGAATGGACTAATTTTTGAACATTTACTCTAAGTTAATTTAGCTTTTTGTTTGTTGTAATAAATGTTTTTGATTTCTTTAAATTATGATTACTTAATAATGTTTAAATAGAATTTTTTTTAAAAGGGGTAAAACTTCTGAACAAAGAAAGGACATAAGTTTATATGGACATTTCTTCATGAAATTAAAAATTCTTTTTTCTACATAACTCGCGTTGCTCTTTCATAAAAAGAGGTTTGTTTAAAAGGATAATTATGAAAAAATAAAAACAACATTGTTATTAAAAATGTAGATATCGTTATATGTAATAATATAGTATATATTATAAATATATTAATTTATTTATGTAATGAATGTCCCTTCTTAAATAAAAAATGGAAACCCATTTTTCAAGAAGGGGCGAGAACTTATTTTCAGACTCAAGAAAATGTCAACTATTAAAACGGTACTGTAGAGGAAAATGTAACTCCAAAAAAGAAGTAAAATACGCAGGGCCGGATTTAGAGTCTTTGTGGCCCCCGGCGGTATATTGAAGTGAGGCCCCTCCATATTTAATTATATTCCCGGGATAAAGAACGTTTATATTTTAATATGTAAATTAGAAATGTTCTCTTTTTGGTAAATGAATTTTGCCTTTATTGATGCAGGTACTCATAATTAAAGCTTTGTATAAATTCAATTTTACAGTGTAATGTGTAAAGTAAAATACATTTTATTAGTTAAAAGCCACTTGAAATTAAACTTATTTTGACACTCAGTACTACTCCTTATGGTTAGTATTAGTGATTTAAAAGTTCTTCCTCCTATTTTTTTTTTGTAGCAAATTCTTCGATAATGTCTTCAAAGTCAAGATTTTGGCAAACATCATTTTCAATACTTAGTATGCTTACCTGGTTAAGGCGTTGTTGCCTAATGCTATTTCTTAAAAAGTTCTTTACAAGTTTTAATTTGGAAAAAGATCTTTCTGCTGTTGCATTAGAAACCATAATACATAAAAACATTCTCAGACTAATTTCAATATTAGGAAAAACGGAAAAAAGACTGTTATCTAACATATGTTTGTAAAATACTTTCAAATTCAGTTTTTTAGGTGTGGTAACCGTAACATCGTGAGATTGTGTATCATCTTCTGATGTTTCGTCTACTTCATCGTTGTCAACGTAACCGTTTTACTGGCAAGAATGTTCCAATTTTCAATTTTTCTTTTCCTTTAAGAACAGTGTCTGGAGTTTTCTTTTCATCAAAAAATGTAAATCGGGCACTGCGCTTGGTTGTGCGAGCTTGGCTATTCTCATCTGACTCATCATAATAGTCCCTTTCATTTGTTCCGCTGTAACAATTTTATTTTCGCAGTAAAAGAATCTATTCATTAAAGGTAAAACGAATATTAAAATACCTTTATTAACTAAAATAATGATACGAGTAACAATCAAATTTTTACAGTATTACAATATCTAGAATCATTAGTCTATTAGTTTCGGAGTTCGGTGTATTGTACAGCCACTGGCGCGCGCGTAAGAGGTTTTGACAACCCCACCCCGGGATCCTCCCACCATGTAAGAACGCAGCGAGCGCACTCGTCGATAGTTAAAAGCAGCGTGAAGATGCATTCAAAAAGAATGGCGAGTGACCTCCGGGTCGCCTTATTTTTGTGAAACATTTCCTGAGTAACGCGCAACGACATGTCAGAAACCGCAACGACATGTCAGAAACCGCAACGACATGTCAGAAACTGCAACGATAAATTAGAAACCACCGACTACTTTGAAATTACAATTTAGAAACCTTAACTTATGGACTACGTAATGAAAAATTATATTTGTAAATAAGATTAGACAACGGAAGATTACGCTACGAAAGTAATGTTGCCTTGAATCAATGTAAGAAATCCGCTTCACTTCAACACCTGTATTAAAGCATGGAAGGCAGGAATAATTAGTAGCAGATTCAGCACGGCGAGGTTGTTTCCATCCCAACCAAGGACAACAGCCGGTATTTGGTTCGTAGTAGATTTAAGAACTTCCTCAGTACTTCATTCTGAAAGTACATTATTTCGTTTTGTTTGTTAGAAGTACAAAATGGTTATTCAGTTTACCTGTAACTAAGCTGTTTTCCCAGTATCAAATTTGATTTCATTTAGTTTCGTAAATATGTGACTACACGTGGCTTCAGCATAAATTAACAGCTGCAATTACGTCACCTGTTTGTTTGAACAATGCCGTCAACAATTGCATAATGGCTAACAGATGTTTAGTATTACAGTACTGCCACTTTTGATAAAATTAGAGAATATCTTTGTGATTATTTTGACTTCAAATTAATTTTAATATCGTTAACTTAAAGAGAAAATTTTTGTATAGTAATTTTGTAAATGACCTACACAGATCTGATTGGGTTAGTAAACTTTAGCATAACCAGTCACACTGAATTGTAATTTATTTGAGTAAGGATCAGTTGATAAACCTTACAACAACTTTACAAGTATATCAAGTATTCATTTTATTTTGTCACTTTGAATTTTATTTACTGAAACAAAGAAAATTCTTTCTAGTAAATTTATAATCCACATTTAAAGTTTTTATTCTGATCTAGTTTGATCAGACCTGATAAACAAAAACAATAAGAATTAAATTTTATAACTCCATTATGTAGAAAATATTCTTTATGCATTTTTAGGTATACTTGAGGGACGCAAATTGTGTTCCCATTTTCTATGTGACTTAATTATTATTTTTCCTTACAGGAACAGCGTCTTATTCTGTTAAGACAAGCTTTTGTGTCAGCGAAGGCGATCTTTTTTCTTTGGGTCTCCACGTCCGCCCTTAGAAATTTGCTATGCCATTAATATAAATCAATCTGGACTTGGTGGCGCCTGTTTGTTTTAGTTTGAGTGTGACTCCCCTACAGATTTCGACTTACCCCCCCATTGCTCATAGCTCTACCCAAGGAATAGACCCCTAGTTATGTCGGAAGACTTTGTTTTGCAGACACCTGACTTGGAGCATGGTGATAATAAAGTAGTGTTTTAGTAAGTCAAGAAATATGTTTCACTGGTGCCGGCAACGTCAGGCCTTTGAGTGAAAAATTCGTTTCACTGGCGCCCAACGTGGGGCGTCGAAATTTGTTTGTTCAACGTTTGGGGGTTCGAAATTTGTTTGTTCATAATTTGATTAGCGTCGAAATTTGTTTGTTCATAGTTTGATTTACTTCGAAATTTGTTTGTTCATAATTTGATTAACCTCGAAACTTGTTTGTTCAAAATTAATTTTACTTCGAGATTCGTTCGTTTAAAAATTATTTTTACTCTGAAACTTGTTTGTTCAAAAATAATTTTACTTTGAAATTGTCTGTTCAAAATTTATTTTTGCTTCCAAATTTGTTTGTTCGGGATTGATTTAGCTTCGAATTTGTTTGTTCAAAATTTATTTTGCTTCGAAATTTGTTTGTTCAAAAATTGTTTTACTTCGAAATTAGTTTGTTCGAAAAGTAATTTGCTTCGAAATTTGTTAGCTCAAAATGTATTTTGCTTTGAAATCTATTTGTCCAAAAATTATTTTGCGTCGAAATTTGTTTGCTTAAAGTCTATTTGACATTTAGATTTGTTTGTTCGCTTTTGATAAAAGATTGGTTGTAACGTTAAACCACAGTCAATCAATTAATTAACTTAGTTAAATTTATTTTTAACTTTCATTCTATTTTGACCCAATATAATTTTTTTTGATATTGTTTTGGCAAAAATTATTTTACCAAAAACACCTCTTGATTTTTACCTTTAGTAGTACGAATTTGTTTTGATCATTTTTGTAAGGTTCAGATCATTTAGATCTTTCAGTTTGATTCCATTAGACTTTTGTAATCATGTCGGATATTCCGAATTGTTTGTCGACTTAAAGAAGAACGGGAGTAGAGAGTGAGAAACCAGTTTTGAAGAAAATTTTAGGAAGACTGTCAGCTAAAGAAGCTGATAAGCCTGTTGTTTGATTTGTTTGAGTCAATAAAGAACATCTTTGTCGAAATTTGATGATAAGGCTAGAGATTCTATTTTGAAGGTACATTGGAGTGAGCTGTCGTTGTGTCGTTTGAGAATTGCTCTTTGTGCATAAGCACGTTTTTGATTTTGTTAGCAGATTTTTGTTTAGACCGGCATTGCAACGCAATTTAGTCTAGGCGGAACTTGTCGTCGTGGTTGGTCGCTCAGCAGTATGTCAGTCCAGACGAGACTCAGGAAGAGTTGGTCGCTCGGCATTGCGTAAGTCTAGACGAGACTCGAGGTGAGTTAGGCGCTCTAGAATTTTTTTGCATCTTTTTGATTTGATGTAAATTTTGGTATTGTTAGTCTAGGTGAGACTCGTAGAGGGTTTGTCACTCTAGCATATTTAGGCGTTGTGAAGCTTTATAGTTGTTTCGACAGTTCAATTGGTAGTAGGGTGTGAGTGTACCTGAACACTGATTTTTTTTGTTAGCTATTGTCATGATTAGTTTTTTTTATTGATGACTCATAAGCAGGTAAATGACTTTTAGTTGTTGGTGATTGGTTTTCGAAATATTCGATTTTGCAACCTTTGCGTAGTGCCACGGCACATTTGATTGAGAAGTTTTTGGAGGAAAAAGTATTTCTTGTCTACGGTGTACCACAGTTTGTTATTTGTGATAATGGTCCACAATTAATTGGACGTATTTTTAAAGCTTTGTGTGCAAGGTACGAAATTCAAAAGATTTGGTATAATGCTGTTTATGCTCCCCAATGCAATTTTGTGGAAAGAATCAATAAGACAGTTGGTACAGCAATCCGTTCATACGTAGAAGGACATGATACGTGGGATATTGAGATATCAAAGATCCAATACGCAATCAACTCAGCAAAACATGAGTCCACCAACTATTCGCCAAATTTTTTAGTTGTTGGTCGTCAGGTACCTTTAAGTGGAAAAGCTTATAATGATAATTTTATACCGGGTGAAGATGTTGATGTCGTCTCCAGTAGTAGACCTTCTTATGTTTTGGATCGTCAACCTTTGTTTGATATTTTGGAAATGTCCGTGAAAATTTGCATGTAGCTTACCAACGTTCGAGTAAACGCTACAATCTTAGGAGAAGAGATATTTCATTCCGAGTCGGAGGAAGTGTTTGGAGAGCTAATAAGGTCCTCTCGAGTGCTAGTGATAAATTTTCCGCTAAGTTAGCCCCTAAGTTCGTTATGAGTAAAGTTCGGAAAAAACATTCCAATTTAGTATATGAGTTAGAGAACGAAGATGGGACAAGAGCAGGGAAATGGCACGTAAAGGACTTGAAACCAGTTGAAGCGTCGTATCCAAAGGAAAATGATGATCCTGACGATTAATTCCGGTCCGGTCATCCCTTTGATGTCAAGTAATGATGTAGTGGTTTGTTTTGGTTGTTCCGATTTTTGATTTAGTGTCGGTTCAATAATATTGAGTATTTTATTTGAGAAGTGAAATAAGTGGTTTGAGATTTTGTAAATTTTGTAAGTTTGAGGTGTGCCTTGGTGTGCACGCTGGTCATTTTGCTCGCGCGTTACTCGGAAATGTGTTTGGAGGATGTCTTTGACAGATATCCTTACAATGTAGAAGTAGGTGGGCTATTTGATTGTTGGTCCTGATTTCTACATATCGAGGTAGAGAGAGTATTGGATTATTCTTTCCCTTGTTTCTTTTGACCGTTCGAAATTCTTTGGTTTGATAAGGTCAAAGTTGGCTTGGTGAGTCTCACCATTTGCTCCATCACTAATGAGATCAGTTGTTTGTTAGAACTTAGTGATAGGATATTCAGTAGGGTGTAGGATATTACAGCCCTGACTGGTTCAATTTTGTATTTGCATTTGATAAGTAACCTTATGGTTAGGTTACCTTAGTTTTGATTATCTCTTTGCGATAAAGTGATAATATTTTGTATTTGAATTTGTTAAGTAACCTTATGGTTAGGTTACCTTAGTTTTGATTATCTCTTTGCGATAAAGTGATAATATTTTGTATTTGAAATTGTTAAGTAACCTTATGGTTAGGTTACCTTAGTTGTGATTATCTCTTTGCGATAAAGTGATAATATTTTGTATTTGAATTTGTTAAGTAACCTTATAGTTAGGTTACCTTCGTTTTGATTATCTCTTTGCAATAAAGTGATAATACTTTGTATTTGGATTGGATAAGTAACCTTTTGGTTAGGTCACTTTTGTTTTGATTATCACTTTGTGTTGATGGTGTTTAAATTTAGACCTATTAGTAGGGTATTCCTTTTGGTCCTCACCTTATAGTGATGATACTTTGAATAGTTATGCTGTTTTGATGAGGAAGCATTTCTTTTTTTTGGAGATAGAGCTAATTGAGCTCCTGGAAGTGAAGTTTTTTTTGAAATTAGAAATAAATTGTAAATGTTTGGTTATAGGTAATAGATATTAGCCTTGTTAGTAGTAAGAACCCCATGTTAAAGAATCATTGTGAATTCAATCTTTTTGTCCTGTGGAGTGTTTGACTTTCTAATTTGACCCCCTCCCAATTTTGATTATTACCGATTGTGACTCCCCGATTTTGTCTCCCGATGGACGTCAGGTACACGTAGTTACCAACACACTCTCATTTGTAAATATTTGTCCCCTCCATTTGAATAAATTCATAAAATTGCATAGTTAGTTAGGAAGGTAGAAAAGGCTAGTATTGTTTAGATAAAAATTTTTTTGTATTTGTTATATTTGAAGTTTTTTTCTAAAAAAATTTTTTTTCTTTTAGGAAAGGGGTAGTGTAACAATTTTATTTTCGCAGTAAAAGAATCTATTCATTAAAGGTAAAACGAATATTAAAATACCTTTATTAACTAAAATAATGATACGAGTAACAATCAAATTTTTACAGTATTACAATATCTAGAATCATTAGTCTATTAGTTTCGGAGTTCGGTGTATTGTACAGCCACTGGCGCGCGCGTAAGAGGTTTTGACAACCCCGGATCCTCCCACCATGTAAGAACGCAGCGAGCGCACTCGTCGATAGTTAAAAGCAGCGTGAAGATGCATTCAAAAAGAATGGCGAGTGACCTCCGGGTCGCCTTATTTTTGTGAAACATTTCCTGAGTAACGCGCAACGACATGTCAGAAACCGCAACGACATGTCAGAAACCGCAACGACATGTCAGAAACTGCAACGATAAATTAGAAACCACACGACTACTTTGAAATTACAATTTAGAAACCTTAACTTATGGACTACGTAATGAAAAATTATATTTGTAAATAAGATTAGACAACGGAAGATTACGCTACGAAAGTAATGTTGCCTTGAATCAATGTAAGAAATCCGCTTCACTTCAACACCTGTATTAAAGCATGGAAGGCAGGAATAATTAGTAGCAGATTCAGCACGGCGAGGTTGTTTCCATCCCAACCAAGGACAACAGCCGGTATTTGGTTCGTAGTAGATTTAAGAACTTCCTCAGTACTTCATTCTGAAAGTACATTATTTCGTTTTGTTTGTTAGAAGTACAAAATGGTTATTCAGTTTACCTGTAACTAAGCTGTTTTCCCCAGTATCAAATTTGATTTCATTTAGTTTCGTAAATATGTGACTACACGTGGCTTCAGCATAAATTAACAGCTGCAATTACGTCACCTGTTTGTTTGAACAATGCCGTCAACAATTGCATAATGGCTAACAGATGTTTAGTATTACAGTACTGCCACTTTTGATAAAATTAGAGAATATCTTTGTGATTATTTTGACTTCAAATTAATTTTAATATCGTTAACTTAAAGAGAAAATTTTTGTATAGTAATTTTGTAAATGACCTACACAGATCTGATTGGGTTAGTAAACTTTAGCATAACCAGTCACACTGAATTGTAATTTATTTGAGTAAGGATCAGTTGATAAACCTTACAACAACTTTACAAGTATATCAAGTATTCATTTTATTTTGTCACTTTGAATTTTATTTACTGAAACAAAGAAAATTCTTTCTAGTAAATTTATAATCCACATTTAAAGTTTTTTATTCTGATCTAGTTTGATCAGACCTGATAAACAAAAAACAATAAGAATTAAATTTTATAACTCCATTATGTAGAAAATATTCTTTATGCATTTTTAGGTATACTTGAGGGACGCAAATTGTGTTCCCATTTTCTATGTGACTTAATTATTATTTTTCCTTACAGGAACAGCGTCTTATTCTGTTAAGACAAGCTTTTGTGTCAGCGAAGGCGATCTTTTTTTCTTTGGGTCTCCACGTCCGCCCTTAGAAATTTGCTATGCCATTAATATAAATCAATCTGGACTTGGTGGCGCCTGTTTGTTTTAGTTTGAGTGTGACTCCCCTACAGATTTCGACTTACCCCCCCATTGCTCATAGCTCTACCCAAGGAATAGACCCCTAGTTATGTCGGAAGACTTTGTTTTGCAGACACCTGACTTGGAGCATGGTGATAATAAAGTAGTGTTTTAGTAAGTCAAGAAATATGTTTCACTGGTGCCGGCAACGTCAGGCCTTTGAGTGAAAAATTCGTTTCACTGGCGCCCAACGTGGGGCGTCGAAATTTGTTTGTTCAACGTTTGGGGGTTCGAAATTTGTTTGTTCGTAATTTGATTAGCGTCGAAATTTGTTTGTTCATAGTTTGATTTACTTCGAAATTTGTTTGTTCATAATTTGATTAACCTCGAAACTTGTTTGTTCAAAATTAATTTTACTTCGAGATTCGTTCGTTTAAAAATTATTTTACTCTGAAACTTGTTTGTTCAAAATAATTTTACTTTGAAATTGTCTGTTCAAAATTTATTTTGCTTCCAAATTTGTTTGTTCAAAATTGATTTTACTTCAATTTGTTTGTTCAAAATTTATTTTGCTTCGAAATTTGTTTGTTCAAAATTGTTTTACTTCGAAATTAGTTTGTTCGAAAAGTAATTTGCTTCGAAATTTGTTAGCTCAAAATGTATTTTGCTTTGAAATCTATTTGTCCAAAAATTATTTTGCGTCGAAATTTGTTTGCTTAAAGTCTATTTGACATTTAGATTTGTTTGTTCGCTTTTGATAAAAGATTGGTTGTAACGTTAAACCACAGTCAATCAATTAATTAACTTAGTTAAATTTATTTTAACTTTCATTCTATTTTGACCCAATATAATTTTTGATATTGTTTTGGCAAAATTATTTTACCAAAAACACCTTTTGATTTTTACCTTTAGTAGTACGAATTTGTTTTGATCATTTTGTAAGGTTCAGATCATTTAGATCTTTCAGTTTGATTCCATTAGACTTTTGTAATCATGTCGGATATTCCGAATTGTTTGTCGACTTAAAAGAACGGGAGTAGAGTGAGAAACCAGTTTTGAAGAAAATTTTAGGAAGACTGTCAGCTAAAGAAGCTGATAAGCCTGTTGTTTGATTTGTTTGAGTCAATAAAGAACATCTTTGTCGAAATTTGATGATAAGGCTAGAGATTCTATTTTGAAGGTACATTGGAGTGAGCTGTCGTTGTGTCGTTTGAGAATTGCTCTTTGTGCATAAGCACGTTTTGATTTTGTTAGCAGATTTTGTTTAGATCGGCATTGCAACGCAATTTAGTCTAGGCGGAACTTGTCGTCGTGGTTGGTCGCTCAGCAGTATGTCAGTCCAGACGAGACTCAGGAAGAGTTGGTCGCTCGGCATTGCGTAAGTCTAGACGAGACTCGAGGTGAGTTAGGCGCTCTAGATTTTTTTTGCATCTTTTTTTTGATTTGATGTAAATTTTGGTATTGTTAGTCTAGGTGAGACTCGTAGAGGGTTTGTCACTCTAGCATATTTAGGCGTTGTGAAGCTTTATAGTTGTTTCGACAGTTCAATTGGTAGTAGGGTGTGAGTGTACCTGAACACTGATTTTTTGTTAGCTATTGTCATGATTAGTTTTTTATTGATGACTCATAAGCAGGTAAATGACTTTTAGTTGTTGGTGATTGGTTTTCGAAATATTCGATTTTGCAACCTTTGCGTAGTGCCAGCACATTTGATTGAGAAGTTTTGGAGGAAAAAGTATTTCTTGTCTACGGTGTACCACAGTTTGTTATTTGTGATATTGGTCCACAATTAATTGGACGTATTTTAAAGCTTTGTGTGCAAGGTACGAAATTCAAAAGATTTGGTATAATGCTGTTTATGCTCCCAATGCAATTTTGTGGAAAGAATCAATAAGACAGTTGGTACAGCAATCCGTTCATACGTAGAAGGACATGATACGTGGGATATTGAGATATCAAAGATCCAATACGCAATCAACTCAGCAAAACATGAGTCCACCAACTATTCGCCAAATTTTTAGTTGTTGGTCGTCAGGTACCTTTAAGTGGAAAAGCTTATAATGATAATTTTATACCTGGTGAAGATGTTGATGTCGTCTCCAGTAGTAGACCTTC
This sequence comes from Platerodrilus igneus, assembly GCA_036346225.1. Taxonomy (NCBI): domain Eukaryota; kingdom Metazoa; phylum Arthropoda; class Insecta; order Coleoptera; family Lycidae; genus Platerodrilus; species Platerodrilus igneus. The sequence continues at coordinate 2,211,101 of JARFIW010001112.1, read as the reverse complement.
TTATGTTTTGGATCGTCAACCTTTGTTTGATATTTTGGAAATGTCCGTGAAAATTTGCATGTAGCTTACCAACGTTCGAGTAAACGCTACAATCTTAGGAGAAGAGACATTTCATTCCGAGTCGGAGAGTGTGTTTGGAGAGCTAATAAGGTCCTCTCGAGTGCTAGTGATAAATTTTCCGCTAAGTTAGCCCCTAAGTTCGTTATGAGTAAAGTTCGGAAAAAACATTCCAATTTAGTATATGAGTTAGAGAACGAAGATGGGACAAGAGCAGGGAAATGGCACGTAAAGGACTTGAAACCAGTTGAAGCGTCGTATCCAAAGGAAAATGATGATCCTGACGATTAATTCCGGTCCGGTCATCCCTTTGATGTCAAGTAATGATGTAGTGGTTTGTTTTGGTTGTTCCGATTTTTGATTTAGTGTCGGTTCAATAATTGAGTATTTTATTTGAGAAGTGAAATAAGTGGTTTGAGATTTTGTAAATTTTGTAAGTTTGAGGTGTGCCTTGGTGTGCACGCTGGTCATTTTGCTCGCGCGTTACTCGGAAATGTGTTTGGAGGATGTCTTTGACAGATATCCTTACAATGTAGAAGTAGGTGGGCTATTTGATTGTTGGTCCTGATTTCTACATATCGAGGTAGAGAGAGTATTGGATTATTCTTTCCTTGTTTCTTTTTGACCGTTCGAAATTTTTGGTTTGATAAGGTCAAGTTGGCTTGGTGAGTCTCACCATTTGCTCCATCACTAATGAGATCAGTTGTTTGTTAGAACTTAGTGATAGGATATTCAGTAGGGTGTAGGATATTACAGCCCTGACTGGTTCAATTTTGTATTTGCATTTGATAAGTAACCTTATGGTTAGGTTACCTTAGTTTTGATTATCTCTTTGCGATAAAGTGATAATATTTTGTATTTGAATTTGTTAAGTAACCTTATGGTTAGGTTACCTTAGTTTTGATTATCTCTTTGCGATAAAGTGATAATATTTTGTATTTGAAATTGTTAAGTAACCTTATGGTTAGGTTACCTTAGTTGTGATTATCTCTTTGCGATAAAGTGATAATATTTTGTATTTGAATTTGTTAAGTAACCTTATAGTTAGGTTACCTTCGTTTTGATTATCTCTTTGCAATAAAGTGATAATACTTTGTATTTGGATTGGATAAGTAACCTTGGTTAGGTCACTTTTGTTTTGATTATCACTTTGTGTTGATGGTGTTTAAATTTAGACCTATTAGTAGGGTATTCCTTTTGGTCCTCACGTTATAGTGATGATACTTTGAATAGTTATGCTGTTTTGATGAGGAAGCATTTCTTTTTTTTGGAGATAGAGCTAATTGAGCTCCTGGAAGTGAAGTTTTTGAAATTAGAAATAAATTGTAAATGTTTGGTTATAGGTAATAGATATTAGCCTTGTTAGTAGTAAGAACCCCATGTTAAAGAATTATTGTGAATTCAATCTTTTGTCCTGTGGAGTGTTTGACTTTCTAATTTGACCCTCCCAATTTTGATTATTACCGATTGTGACTCCCCGATTTTGTCTCCCGATGGACGTCAGGTACACGTAGTTACCAACACACTCTCATTTGTAAATATTTGTCCCTCCATTTGAATAAATTCATAAAATTGCATAGTTAGTTAGGAAGGTAGAAAAGGCTAGTATTGTTTAGATAAAAATTTTTTTGTATTTGTTATATTTGAAGTTTTTTTCTAAAAAAATTTTTTTTCTTTTAGGAAAGGGGTAGTGTAACAATTTTATTTTCGCAGTAAAAGAATCTATTCATTAAAGGTAAAACGAATATTAAAATACCTTTATTAACTAAAATAATGATACGAGTAACAATCAAATTTTTACAGTATTACAATATCTAGAATCATTAGTCTATTAGTTTCGGAGTTCGGTGTATTGTACAGCCACTGGCGCGCGCGTAAGAGGTTTTGACAACCCCACCCCGGGATCCTCCCACCATGTAAGAACGCAGCGAGCGCACTCGTCGATAGTTAAAAGCAGCGTGAAGATGCATTCAAAAAGAATGGCGAGTGACCTCCGGGTCGCCTTATTTTTGTGAAACATTTCCTGAGTAACGCGCAACGACATGTCAGAAACCGCAACGACATGTCAGAAACCGCAACGACATGTCAGAAACTGCAACGATAAATTAGAAACCACACGACTACTTTGAAATTACAATTTAGAAACCTTAACTTATGGACTACGTAATGAAAAATTATATTTGTAAATAAGATTAGACAACGGAAGATTACGCTAAAAGTAATGTTGCCTTGAATCAATGTAAGAAATCCGCTTCACTTCAACACCTGTATTAAAGCATGGAAGGCAGGAATAATTAGTAGCAGATTCAGCACGGCGAGGTTGTTTCCATCCCAACCAAGGACAACAGCCGGTATTTGGTTCGTATAGATTTAAGAACTTCCTCAGTACTTCATTCTGAAAGTACATTATTTCGTTTTGTTTGTTAGAAGTACAAAATGGTTATTCAGTTTACCTGTAACAAGCTGTTTTCCCCAGTATCAAATTTGATTTCATTTAGTTTCGTAAATATGTGACTACACGTGGCTTCAGCATAAATTAACAGCTGCAATTACGTCACCTGTTTGTTTGAACAATGCCGTCAACAATTGCATAATGGCTAACAGATGTTTAGTATTACAGTACTGCCACTTTTGATAAAATTAGAGAATATCTTTGTGATTATTTTGACTTCAAATTAATTTTAATATCGTTAACTTAAAGAGAAAATTTTGTATAGTAATTTTGTAAATGACCCACACAGATCTGATTGGGTTAGTAAACTTTAGCATAACCAGTCACACTGAATTGTAATTTATTTGAGTAAGGATCAGTTGATAAACCTTACAACAACTTTACAAGTATATCAAGTATTCATTTTATTTTGTCACTTTGAATTTTATTTACTGAAACAAAGAAAATTCTTTCTAGTAAATTTATAATCCACATTTAAAGTTTTTATTCTGATCTAGTTTGATCAGACCTGATAAACAAAAACAATAAGAATTAAATTTTATAACTCCATTATGTAGAAAATATTCTTTATGCATTTTTAGGTATACTTGAGGGACGCAAATTGTGTTCCCATTTTCTATGTGACTTAATTATTATTTTTCCTTACAGGAACAGCGTCTTATTCTGTTAAGACAAGCTTTTGTGTCAGCGAAGGCGATCTTTTTTTCTTTGGGTCTCCACGTCCGCCCTTAGAAATTTGCTATGCCATTAATATAAATCAATCTGGACTTGGTGGCGCCTGTTTGTTTTAGTTTGAGTGACCCCCAGATTTCGACTTTACCCCCATTGCTCATAGCTCTACCCAAGGAATAGACCCCTAGTTATGTCGGAAGACTTTGTTTTGCAGACACCTGACTTGGAGCATGGTGATAATAAAGTAGTGTTTTAGTAAGTCAAGAAAATTCGTTTCACTAGCGCCCATGCGTGAGGCTAGCGGAGCCAACAATTAGAGAAGAAAGAAAAAACGTAACACCGCTTGTTTGATAAAGGTTTCAAAGCTGTGCCTTTTTTTTTTCTATATAGCATGTGAGTGAATTCAACACTGCAACGGATGTCCACAAGGTAAAAAAGACTTTTGTAAAATTTGGTTGCCTTTGTTTATTCTTTGTAGTAGGTTGTTCCACAAACAAGTTAGAAAAATTGTTTCAAATTGTGCCATGTTTTTTTCAAACGCATAGCTTTGATCTTTGTATCAACCGTTGCTCATTGTCATCAATCATCGATTGCAGTGCAAGTTCGATTGCAGTATAGCTTTCTTTTAAAGCTGCAACTGCATTTGCACGAGCTGACCATCTAGTGGCGGAAAGTGCCTGTACAACCTTCTTTTTTCCAGTAACAGTACTTTGTAATTTTTGCCATCTATAAGTAGATGCTGAACAGAAAGTGTACAGTGACTGTATAAAATCGAAAAGCTTTGCAACTTTTAAATTGCATTCAGTAGCGGAAACCCCGGCTAGACTGAGGGAGTGTGAAACACATGGGATATACACAGCAAGATTGTTTAAGTTCTTTATTTTAGCTTGAAGACCGTTGTATTTGCCACTCATATTGGAGGTGTTACCGTAAGACTGTGCACGACAATCTAACATTGGAATATCATGTTCAACAAGAGTGCTTGACACTTCATTAAAGTGAGTTTCAGATGTATGTCTTTGAATTGGTATAAATTTTAACATAGCGAATTATAAATGTAAGTTGGTCCGTATGAGATACATCCGATGTTGAGTCAACAGATATGGAATAATAATTGGCAAATTTTACTTCTTTAACAATTTCTTCTAAAACTCGTCTCCCCATAATTTCAATAAGGTGATAACAAGTAGAAGATGATAAGTAAGAAGCGTTGCCACTGCCAACATTACCATAACTCTTGATATGATTTTTTAAAATGGGTCGTACTCGCTTAAAAGTTCTAATATGCCTAAATAATTACCGTTGTTAGAACAACCAACATTTTTAACATCCCCCCTAAAAGGCATCCCTCTTACAGCAAGGCACTTAATAACCGACACTAATCTTCTTAAAGCCTGTCGCCAATACTCCTTTTCTTTGTTATTCTGAATTTAAAGGTCGCTGTCGATTCTTCCAATTTCTGTAGACTGCTTTATGGATGTCAACAGACATTTACGATGCTCTTTACTATTTTCATAATAGGATATGCTTTGGCTTGCATGTTTCCAGTCATTGAAACCCTCTGAACAAAATGGATTTGACGCCATTGAAATGGAACCAAAGAACTTGCACACGAAACGAAAAACTCTGCCTGTTGATGGCGAGGATAAGAGCTAATTTCTATTCACTCTTTCATTATTTTTTAATTCTTTGAAAAAAAAAATGTGGAACGATGTTTACTAGATTCAGAAATTTGTTTCCGTCGTGAATAGTGCTGTATACCCTAACAGACTATTTAAACTCATCGTCCGATATTTTGACATTGTAAATACCCTTTCCTTATCCAATATTGTTGATGATCATGCTTGGAAAGTCCGCATGAGTCCCACAAACCTACATCTGGGTTAATTTCTGCTTCCCTTTTTGATTGTTTATGTTGTTCATGTGAATAATAATGATCCCCAATATTACCAGAATCAATTGCAGCATCGGGAAATTCAAAATTGTTTTTTAAAGAACACTGTTCTTGATTAACAATATAAGTGTTTTCAGTTTCATTTGTTGTTGTAATTCCCGAAGACGCTGATAAAACACATGTATTACTAGCAGAAAAGCATGGGATTTGTGCTACAGGAACATGGAAAAAAGACGTTACTTTAGGAATTTTTGCTATCATTTCACGTTCCTTCTTTGCTTTTTTTTTTCTTTTGAGCACCACTTGCATATGTTCGCTTCATTTTATAAGCTTCTTGTGTTTTATTTAAAAAATGTCGTTTACCTACAACAAACAAGTATTTGGTAGGTTTCAATAGATTAAAAGTACAAGTTTTGATAGATTACGAAAAACAACCCACTCTTATAATCATGTTCAACACTCTACATTTTTTCTTTAAGCAGAATTGTAGGTTAAAAACGCCTAAATGGCTGATCGCCGAAAATAAATAATAATTTTTGACGCTTTGTTTTTGCCGCGTAGAACACGGCCGCTGCCCTGTCGAGTGTTGAGTACAGATTGACCTTGACTACTAGTCGCAAGCTTCGCGACGCACTTGCTTGTTCAGTCAAGGGGTTTATTCTGTTCATAAGTAATTAAAAACTATTTATTACTCACGCGTATAAAACTTATTGATGTGAACTCAAAAGCTGTTGGTATGATAGATATAATAGAACACACTATGTACATATTCAATCAATAACCAAATTCTCAGTAATTTTGTTGTTCATAAGAATAATGCTCTAACAAGAATGTGACTCCTGACTGTGTCTACTGCAGTGGTGGAATGGAAAAAAGGAGTAGAGGGGGGAATACCTCTCCAACCACTCGCTTTTCTACGACTGTCAGTGAATAATAGCCAATTTCATCCCCAAATAATTACCTAAGACTTTTTAAAATTCTGAAGTACATAACGACTGAGTTGTATTACATTAAATTCTCTCCGTGTACATGCTGTATTTTTAAAAATTGAACGTACTTTTTTCGCCAAAAGAGGCTCAAAGTGAGGCCCCCTCCAACCGAGGCCTCCGGCGACCGCCGTGTCCGCCGTTAGGTAAATACGGCATTGAAAATACGATTAAAATACATAAGGCCAAGCAATGTTCCACACGGTACAACAAACTGTTTCGATTATTGGCTGCATCAAATTTTATTTTCATATTCAAATTAGGGGGTTTTTAAATACAGTATGAAAAAACTTTCTTCCTATCCTTAATTTAAGATTCTACGTGTAAAGTGTCACGATTATAATTTCCCACGATTCGCAGGACCATTATTTATTGCATGTAAACTGCATATGCTTGCATTTTCATGCTAAAGAAATACGATGTGATTAAAACAGTCCGCTTTGAGAAGCATAGAATGGTGGGGATACTACAGCTCGTGCAAGCAAGACACCTTTACGTAAGGGACTTTACTATTGGCAATCTACGAGATTGTGCATTTGTTTGGCGAAATTATTAATTTTATTCCCCTACATAAAAAGCTATATCTGTGCTCCCCGCCATAGTACAGGCATCTTCACTTCGTCGTCCAAAATTTGAAAATGTCAAAAAACCACCCGTAGGCGGCGACTTTCACCTAAAAATCAGGAGGCAGCTTGGCTTCCAATAAGAACTATATAAGCACCTGGATTGGTTTTACGCGTGACGCAACCCATGCAACCAAATTTGGGGACGTACAAATTACGTCAAGGGTTATACATGGTTTGTGACATGATACAGCCTAACTTTATTTTGATCTATGTTATTGTTGTAATACTACTGAAAAGGTAAAAATGTAACAAAACAACGAATTATTTAAGTAGTCCAATCGTGGAATCAATGCTTCATCGTTCGCACAGTCCTAACTTAAGACCTATTGACTAATGACTAATCAAAAATCAATTTTGTGATCAAAAATTTTCAGTACTTGTAGAGAAGTTATCTAAGGATTTTAAAAAAAAATTTTTAGTGTATCGACACCCGAATGGCGAAAATGCTTTTATGATTGGTTTATACATGTGAAAAAATAAATAGATTGTAATGAGGAATATTTTGAAAATTAATAAAGCCATTTTTCTAATTCTACACATTTCCCTCTTCGATTTCTAAGCAGCCCTCGTATAATAGAAGCTCCTTAACAAATTGTATATTAAATTCCAGAATAAGAGTGAATAAATTACCTTGAGCGGTTCCAGTCTGTGTAGTAGCACCAACGTTATCGTAGAGGCTTGTGGAAGAAGTAGCAGCAGTAACTTTATCCGTTCGTATATCAGTATCCGTTGTTTTGGTCTGAGCTCTAGGAAGTGTTGAGGATCCTGCAAAAGCATAAATTAAAACAATGACTAAAGACGGTTTCTGTATTAAAATTGACCGAAAAAACTTATACATCGTAAACATCTCCAATTGTCAAAGAAATGCATTTTGAAATATTCTAGCTTTAACTACTATGCTATCTAACTCTAAAGGGAGTAACAGACGTACAAGATGTTTTAACTTATCTAACTGTGAACCAAGTTCGGAACGCAAGCCACACCCGTGGTCATTATTTGATAATAATCAGCTTTTAGGGTAATACATTTGAAATTAGTATCGAGCTCCATTTATAAATTGAAATGGATTTGGCTTTTATTTAATTACACGAAGCCATACAATATGCAGGTGAATAGTCATTGATACGAAGCTGAAATTAAAAGCTCTAGACATCAGATATGTACGTGCTTAAACGGATTTTTTGCTAAACAATCTACGCTGAAAATGACGCTGGTGTAAACTTCACTATGTATCTTGCATCGACGTGTCATTTCTTCAAGGCATTGACCCGAAAAATGTCTACACGAATTTAGTCCAAAGTTTATTAGAAGCCTAAAGAAATCAAGTTATGGTAAAAACCACGAATACTTTCATTAGCTCATTGTCTTTACTGCACGCGAAAAATAAAATTACTTACGCCTGATGAGACGAAGCCGAAATGAGCAAACACTAATACTTCTTCTACGCACCAAAATCGAATAAAATTGCAAATCAGCTAAAATTTCCGTTAGCAAGCAATTTTCTCTGACACAATTTTTAGGGGAACACAAGCACATATCACGTAGTGATGGAAATTGAGTTTTGACAACGAAAATCGAAATCCGTGTATTATGTAGAAACATTCATAACGTCGTGGTACATTTGAAAAAGTTGTTTTATTATCCGGAGCAGTTTGTTAAATAGGGGAAACTGTGTTGACATCGTATAATAACAACGTGAGGGTTATATTAAACGCGTAGCGAAGAAAAAGATTGTTTGAAGGGTTGGAACTTCTAAGTATCAATTTATGTATGACAGACATCAAAACTTTGGAAACGTTTTGGTAGCGTATCAAGTCGCTTTTTAAATGAAAAGAAATTAAAATGAAGCATTTTTAATAGAATGCATATTTTCTGGGGGCAACGGAATAAGAATTTTTATTACCCATCAAATTTTAGAACATAAGAAATATAAATTTCCAAAAATTATTAAAGCTGCTTTAAACCAAATTAAATTCACACTATAATATTAATAAAAAAATAAGCTTTACACAAATTTACATATAGCTTACGTTATTCCTTCACGTGAGCAAGCTCACTTTCATTAATATGGTGAACTTGGCGATGGCGAATATTTAGTAATACCCTTTGTAATCAATAATATTAGGATAAGTACTAACTAGAGCAAATCTTATGTACTGTATATTGTACAGGGTGTTTTTAATTGCTTGCCGATAAATACAAATACAATTCCTAGTTCAATTCTGAGATGAAAAATTCTAATTTACATAAGCAATTATAATGTAACAATTATTAAGAAGTGCATGAAAACTTCTGGAAATTACGTTTAATCCTAAAGTGTAACTCCCATTACTACATTTTTTTACCACTTAGTGGTCGAAATGCGTATTTAGAGGTTCTATTAGAGGTTCCAAAAAAAAGAAGAATAATAATAACTTGTGGTAAATAGAGTTACATCTTTCGATTAAACATTAAACCGCACGGTTCCTTTCGATAATTACGAAAGCGGCCTCGTATCTGTTCGGTTAAAAGAAGGATGAATAGGTGTCGTAAAGCAATAGGTTAGATGACGCACATACTAGATGTTTTCTCAAATTTACTCGTTGCAATAGAGCAGTATTAGTTTTGGTTTCAACTCAGTCCTAACATATATAAATTAATGTAAAGATAAATTTGCATACGTGATCTAAATGTGTTAGATAAATAATTTTCTAGAATGATTAGTGTCATAATAGTGTTAAATTTGTCGTACAGTATTGCCCGAAATAAACAGTACTGAAATTGTAATTGTTTTGTATATTTAAAAAATACATATTATTGACACTTTATTATATGTTCTAAATGTGCACCTCCTCGTTCGAGACAGACTTCATAACGATGTTCTAAGTTTCTGGTTATGTTATTGAATAAGGGTTGTCTCAGGGCTGCGAAGAAGACTCTAACGGCATCCTTTAATTCATCGATGGTTTGTGGTGCCCGTTTGAAAACGGCATTTTTAGCCATGCCCCAAATGTATGCGTCTGGAGGTGTGAGGTCTGGAGAATGTGAAGGATAAGGGAAGTCAGTAAATCGTGATATGAATTTGCTTGGAAAATGTTCTTGAAGAAATTGACGAATTGCGGCAGCAGTATGGCAAGTTGCCCCGTCCTGCTGAAAAAATTGGTTTCGAAATGTCAAGTTACGTGCACGACAGAATTGACGTAGATCAGAGATAAATCGTGTTAAAATTTGTCTGTATCTCTGTTGATTAAGTGTGACTTGCCTACCATTCTCTTCGATAAAGTACGGACCAATGATTCCGTGTCCGGAAACAGCACACCAGACACTCACTTTTTCACTATGTAAAGGAACCTCTTGAACCTCATCGGGTCTGGCAAAGCCCAGAAATCGATTTGTGCGACGATTCACATAGCCTGACAAGTGAAAATGTGCTTCGTCTGAAAACCAAACATTTTTCAAAAATTCAGGATTTTCATACTGTAACGCGAGAATTCTGGCGCAATATTCCACTCTACTGCGATAATCCCGAGGATGTAGTTGTTGATGTACCTGAATCACATACGAAAATGTACCCAGCTCCTTCAGGATTCTTTGAAAGGAAGTTCTTTTAAATCAAGTTGTAACGCTGTCCTTGCCTGGCTGACTTTCGGATTTTCTAAGATTTGCTCAAAAACACGTACATGGTTATTGTTGTTGTTAACTGTCCTGGGACGCCCCGAGTTTTTTTTTCGTTGGCACAATACACTACCTGTATTTCTAAACTTTTCAATAACCTTCAAAATTACAGCATTACTTGGAGAACGTTTATTAAACCTTTGTGTGAATTGATCAGACACGTATAGCAAACTTGCACCATTATGTCGGCCGATTCCGTATGAACGAAAATAATGCTCTACCAGAAACACTTTCTCCTCTGTACTTAACACCATTTTTAACAATTAGGCCCTACTAATTACTTGTTTGAGGTTTACTTGACAGGTCTATACTAGCTAGCTTGAGTGTGGCAGCGCACGCATAAAAACACCGCCAACTTAGTTTCAGTACTGTTTATTTCGGGCAATACTGTACTTAGAAAATTATATTAGTGCTTACAAATAGCGATTAAGCTACTGTTAATGTAAATAAGACTCTGTATATAATTATTAGACTTGCTTTATCGGAAATAAACACCAAGCAACAATTATAAATTCGTTGCACTGGTGTCAAGTGTGTGCGGTTGTCAAAAAGACATTTGAACGATTGTCTTTTGTAACAGTTTAAATTTTTCTGTTAACAATACTGTTGGTTAGGCAATGTATTCTACTTAATTCTGAAAGATAGACAACCATACATACATACAGACCTCGTAGGAACGTGTTTGCTTGATAACAACATTTTTGAAACCAACTGTGCTTAGGAAGGATATTATTTATTTGGTTAGATACGCGAATTTTGTCTTTCTTTTTGATTTAAGCACTGCATGAAAATGGGTCTTCAGCTTGTGAAGTTGAGCTTGGCTAATTATCTACCTACCACACATGTAAACAGATATTACCAATTTTATTCTTCTTAAAATAGAAAAATTTTAATTTTATGCATAGTTAAAACTAACTATAAAATTTTTAAAACAGCACATGAAATTTTATTCATTTGCTGAATTATTACTAACCTAGGGACTTCAAGTTTGTACAAGTCAAACAATTAAAACAAGCTTGCTTTAAATACATGAGGACTTCATTCCAAACTAAAATAATTAGCAATTTGTTTATGCTGTTTGCATTGCAGCAATTTTTTAATTTTTTTGTTCAGTTGGCAACATTTCCCTCTGTAAATATTGTAAAAACAAAACACTTATTTTTTGTATAAATTTGGTTGTAAATAACGTTGATAACATAACTATTAATAATATATTTTTTACTCACTAAAATAGTGGCAATGTGTTATTTTTTATTGAACTTGGATTAAATCAAGTGTATGGTTTTACTAGTAGGAATAACAATTTAAAGAACCCACTGCAGGCCTTGAGATAAGAGTGCAGTTCACGTCTAGTTTAGCAAGAAAATTTTAACCTCAATATTTTTTTTAAAAAGATAAACAATTAGAAAGGTTACACTTTGCATGCCTGTCACTTGTAGTTAACAACAGAAAATGTACAATGAAATTCTTTTATTTTTGAAGGACTAGCATAGAGGATAATTCTGTAAAATTACAGAAAAGTTTCAAAGACAAATTACACATTGCAAGTCTTGCACTGCATTTGCTCTACCCGAAGATACTACATTTGCCAGGAAACGGGTTTTTTTACCTGGAAATTTTGAATTTTGCCGAACCCTTGCTACGTAGGGATCTTTGATGTGCCTGAAAACACACACACGGGACCTACATTTTACCTCTCGTTTGAACGAGCGCGTATTTCTGTGAAAAATGATCGCCTTACATTTTTTAAGCGACCTGTGCCAAGATTCGAACTCGAGACTTACGCTATAGTAGTCACAGACACCAACTACGCCACGGAGGCGCCTGCAAACCTTGAAGTGAAAATAAAAGAAAATGCAGAGGAACAGGAACTAACCGCTTGAAGTTTTACGGAAAAAGAAATTAGAAATTCAAAGCCGTTCAACAGAAACTTATTGAAAATTGCACTTAATTGAACGAATAATTTATACATGAAACTATAAAAACTGCGAAAAAGCTGGAAGCGAAATTTTCCATTGGTTCACAGAAATTGGAAGTGCAGTTGGTAGATAACTCATAAAAACAGGAGCAGAGTTGTTAAAATCATTGCGTAAAATAGTAAGAAAAATGTTCTAAAGACGGAAGAACGAATTAATTCGCTAATAGTACAAGAACCAAAGCCCTCAACTCCGTGATACAGCAACACACAGTAGAATTTAAGAATGTCGGCGAAGTTCAAAGTAAAGCTACCAACGTTTGATAGAAAGCAACTTGGGATGACATATTATCAAGGCCAAGGTAAATATCAACCTTGGCCTTAAAAAGCAGGTACCGACAAGTCCATACTGATCCCAAAAATTGAGACAAAACTGCTCTTACTATTGGTGCTGGCTTATGGCAATTCACAGTGACGCCATTTGGACTTTGCAACATTCCTACCACTTTTATTCGTTTAATCGAAAACATTTTACGTGGAATGTCACGAAAGACATACTTCGTATATTTGGATGGCGTGATTATGATTGGGAAGACATTTATGGAACACTTAACCAATTTAGAGAAAATGTTTTTAAGATTGAGAGGAGCTAATCTGAAGTTAAGCCCAAAGAAGTACCACCTACTCGGCAAAAAAATGAAATACCTGGGCCATGCATTCTCACGAAATGTACTCGGAAAAAGTTAGGCTGTGCAAGAATGTCGACGCCCAAAAATAAACACCAACTACGCAGTTTTCTGATATAATGCATATGTTACAGAAGATTTGTTTGTTAATTTGCGAAAATTTCTAGTCCTTGAGTAAATTAACAGAAGAAGGGTGTGAATACGTATGGGACAAACGTTGTCAAAATTGGGTTCCAACAGCTAATACATTCATTAACGGAAGCTCCGACACTAAGTTAGCTGCGGTAAGAAGGCAAATTCATAGAAGACACGGGTGTATGTAATGTTGTCATTGGAGGTGTGTTGTCCCAGATATAGGAGCGGATAAGAAGAAGTGATTGATTATTTCAACAAGGTGCTTTGGAAACAGGAAGGAAACCATTGCGTTACGAGGAAATACTGTTGGCTGTAATGAAATGCGTAAAACACTCTTATAAGTATCGCTATAGTCGACAGTTTCACTTGAAAACAGATCACGCAGCGCCGAAATGGCTTCTGCAGTTCAAGCGAAGAGGTATCGCGATATATAGAAAGACTAGAAGAGTTTCATTTCGACACTGAACATCGCGCGGGTTCAAGTCACCGTTACACGGATGCTTTATCGAGATGGTCTTGTGTTGAAGATTATACCTATTGCTCACGACTGGAGGCGAAATATTATCTCTTTGTCGAATATCCGGGATTAGTGGCGATTAGCAGCCGCAGTAGATGAGGACCGAACAAGAGAGTCACCCAGACCTAGACGTTACTATGCATTGGAAAATTAGAGAAGGGCGCCGGTCATGGCAAAATGTTAGCCCGATAAGTATCACGTTGAAGTCGTACTGTGCACAGTGGGATTCCTTGAAGTTGGAGGACGGGATCTTGATACGATCCCTGGAAAAAAAATGGATCTGTAAGTAAACTACAGGTGGCGGTTCCTAAGAACCCAAAAATTGAGACAAGGCTGCTCTTACTATTGGTACTGGCTTATGGCAATTTACAGTGATGCCATTTGGACTTTGCAACGTTCCTGCTACCTTTATTCGTTTAATGGAAAACATCTTACGCAGAATGTCATGAAAGACATACTTCGCATATTTGGATGGCGTGATTGTGATTGGGAAGACATTTATAGAACACTTAACTAATTTGGAGGAAATATTTCTAAGATTTAGAGGAGCCAGTCTGAAGTTAAACCCAAAGAAGCGCCACCTACTTGGCGAAGAGGTAAAATACCTGGAGCATGTATTTTCACGAAATGTACTCGGAAAATGTTAGGCCGTGCAAGAATGGCCAACACCCAAAAATAAACACCAACTAAGCAGTTTTCTGATATTATGCACATGTTACAAAAGGTTTGTTTGTTAATTTGCGAATATTGTCAAGTCCTTGAGTAAATTAACAGAAAAAGGGTGTGAATACGTATGGGACGAAAGCTGTCGAAATGGGTTCCAACAGCTAATACATTCATTAACAGCAGCTCCGACCCTAAATTAGCCGCGGTCAGAAGGCAAATTCATAGTAAACACGGGTGTATGTAATGTTGTCATTGGAGGTGTGTTGTCCCAGATATAGGACGGATAAGAACAAGAGATTGATTATTTCAGCAAGGTGCTTTGGAAACAGGAAAGAAACCATTGCGTTACGAGGAAAAACTGTTGGCTTATAGGTATCGGTATAGTCGACAGTTTCACTTGAAAACAGATCACGCAGCGCTGAAATGGCTTCTGCAGTTCAAGAGCCCCAAAAGACAGGTAGCGCGATATATAGAAAGACTAGAAGAACACACTTTCGACACTGAACATCGCGCGAGTTCAAGTCATCGTTACGCAGATACCTTATCGAGATGGTCTTGTGTTAAAGATTATACCCATTGCTCGCGACTGAAGGCAAAATGACATCTCCTTTGTCGAATATCCGGAATTAGCGGCGATTGGCAGCCGCAGCAGCTGAGGACCGAACAAGAGAGTCGCCCAGACCTAGACGTTACTATGCATTGGATAATTAAAGAAGAGCGCCCGTCATGGCAAAATGTTATCCCGCTAAGTCTCACGCTGAAGACGTACTGTGCACAGTGCGACTCCTTGAAGTTGGAGCACGGAATCTTGATACGATTCCTGGAAAAAAGATGGCTCTGTGAGTACACTACAGGTGGTGGTTCCTAAGAGTCGAGTGTCCAAGGTTTTAGGAAATCTAAATAATTGAGTGTCGGGCGGGCACCCCAAACTCTAAAGAAGATTCGCAAAAGAATTTACTGGGTAGGCTGTAAGAAATACATCAGGGAATGGTGCAGAAAGTGTCATTTATTGATCTTTGGTAAATCTAGTTGCCAGTACCTGAGAAGGACATTAGTGGATCTCAAAAATCAGATGATGGCATTTGGAAACAAGAAGTTGAACCTTCCAATGATTGGTTGTGAGTTCGATAGATTGACTGGAGGGTAGTACAAAATATTCTGGAGGTACTATTCCAAAAAACCGGAATCCAAAGGTTGGTGTGCAGCTTAAACCCAAATGGACCTTACTCGTTATTATGAGCGTCGATTGCTACTTCCATCTATATAGAAAATGTAAGAAGAACTCTGGTTGTTCATATCGTCCCAGCGACATCAGCCCGGAAAGTCTACCCGACAGAGTGGGGGGCATATATTGCCAAAGATACCCTAATATGTCAGACAGCGTCAGATAGCTTACATTCTCTTGTTTAGGAACAGTTTTGTTATTCGACCTAAGTCGAATTTAATCCGACCTAGGTCGGACTGGGCTGGGGTGCGCATCGACATATATCCGGATATATGCCGGATATATGTAGGATGTTAGGTTTATGAGGCAATTTCACTCTATGAGGCAATTTCACTCAATGAGGCAATTTAACCCTGTAAGGCAATTTCACCCTATAAGGCAATTTAATCGACAAATAATAACTTCTGTGCAAACAGTCCTTTTATATGAGCTACTGTTGCTCGGATACACCCCGATTACACCCAATTTGTGTGCACACACAAAACAACCGGTAGAGAGTGTATCCTATGAACTAATGTGTCGGATATAGTTTGGATGTATGTCGGATGTATGTCATACGGACGCGAGAGGAAAGAGAAGGACAAAGTAGGGTGGAGGAGAGGGTTTAGGTTGTTTACGTTGTTTGGAGTTAGGTTAGTCGGTGTTGCAGGAGTTAGGTTAGCTAGTATTATCTAGAGCTATGTTAGGTTAGTTGGACTTGTGTGGACTTAGGTTAAATAGAAGGAAAAATTGATTGGTTAGAGGTGCGCATGGTTAGGGTTGTGTCTGGGCGTACACAAGGGAAGCGGAAGTTAACAGTCACCAACCATCTAATTCTTATTTGGGTGGTATCGAGTACTTGTAGGCGTATGTATCCGGAGTAAAAAACACGATTTGTACACGCAGCTTATTAATAAAATTAGTTTATCGAGCGAAGATGACAATCGTTACATCATCCCTGGATGTGTATTAACCTATGCATGGGGTTCCCCGTGTTGCTTGCTGGACCGCTAATATTTTGTGGTCTTTATTATCTGCAAAATTTTGTGTAAAGGTTTGCCTTGTTTAAAATTTTAAAAGTCGTGTTTTTGAATATTTTAATTAAAGAGTGTGGTTCTTGTTGCTAAACTCGACCTTCCCATTTATATATTAAAAACACATTACATTGGAATGTTTTACATTATTCTAAAAACAGAACATTACTTTTTGAAAATGGTTTTAAATATCAAACACATGTCTTATAAAGAGTGCATTTCTAAAATTCCAGCGGTTTTAGATTTCTCAAAAATGGTCGGTTAAATCATATGTCTTGGGTAGCGACAAAGGTTTTAAAGATGGAGTTAAATATAGATGAGCCAAAATTAGAGGTTTGGGACCTTTATAAGGTGTAACTCGGCAAAGGGTGGTCCTATACAAAAAGTTGAAAGGTTCGGGTTTTATAGGGATACAACTTTGTAAGGGGTAGTCCGATTTAAACAATTCAAACGGGGTTAGATTATCGGGGAAATTAGGATTTAGGTTCAATTAACAGATTGCCCAGTGTAAAAGTAAATAAAATGGCCTTCTGACATAGTGTGCGTGTATGTTGGGTTGCCAACATTTAGGTACTGAGAGACGCTGTCCATGCATTGTAAAGGTACGAGGCTTTAACAGGGTGTAACTTTATAAGGGGTGGTCCTATTTGAAAATTCAAACAGATTCAAATTCCCTAGAAAAATCTAATCTTCGTTGATACCAAACAAGATATATTTAGCTTAAAAGAAACAAAAATAAACTTTTATATGGTCGCTAGAAGGTATGTGTGTAAAACGGTAAGGCGTGATCCGATTTTAAATCAGTTTAAAAATTCAGATTCTGCGTAAAATTCTAGACTAATATGATGTATCGCATGGTTAAAAAACTTTATAAAGATGGTTGGAAATCGCTACCGGTAAAAAATCGTAAAATTGGGGTACACCTTTGGGAGTGATGCTATCTAAAAAAATCCTAGAAATTCAGGTAGCTGAGAAAATCTCATAATCATTGATACCCAACACGATATATTTATCTTAAAAAAAAAACAAAAATAAACTTTTATATGTTCGCTCGACGGTATGTGTGTAAAACGGTAAGAGATGGTCGGATTTTAAACATTAAAAAGCGATTAGTGCTAATGGGGTTTTAATGAGAAGATCCATTAAAACGCGATTAGTGTTAATGGGTTTATAATGAGAAAACTGATTAAAAAGCGATTAGTAGATTGGGTGGATTCACCTGGTCCAGACTCCCCACAAAGGCCCTATTTATATGTAAGTAGTTTTGGCGTTAGGTCAAGAAAAAATGGAAATAATATTCTCATTAACCTGGGCACTTTCACGTTGTAACAGCACTACCTTTTCACAAAACGTGTAGTCCAATTGTAATAAAATTTTTCTTAAATTGCTTTTGTTACGATTCCATTTGCGGCAATCACTAATGAAATAGGTTTGATTGATGGTAATTGCCAAGTTCACTGTATTTCTATTGCTAATTCTGTATGTTTTCAATTTTGTCGTTCTGTTTTAAGTAAATTGTAATTTAATGTTACATCAATATCAATTATGTATGCTTTATTATCAGTTTTGGTCAAAAAAATAAGTTAGGTTTGTTACACAATACAGTGCTGTCAGTCAGTTTATGTGCGTTGGGGACATAGGATTTTAATAGAAAACATGAAATAGTATGTTTTATTATTGACATAAGTGAAAGTATTTCACAGGGTAGGAGAAGGCGATATATAAAATCGGTATTTTATATACGACAAAAACAATTTAACCATAACAGACACGTTATTTCAACATTATGTTAGAAAACGATACACGTTGAAGTTGCCAGGAGATATAGGAAGCTATCAAATAAACTACATTCTTGTTAGACGATGATATAGGAATCACCTAAAAGGTTGTAAAAGCTACCTGAAGCCAGATGTATAGACAATGACCAAAACATAGTAATTATTAAAGAGGCGCTTAAATTGAAAAATTTGAAAAATGGGAATGAAAAAGGGCACTGTGACCTCAAAGATAAGGACACCCAGAAAAAATTTGAGAGGAAGTCAAACGAATTGCTGAAAGACATCGAAAAAATTTGTTATACTGAGGAAGTAGAAGCAGAACGCAAACATTATATCCAGTTTAAACGGTGCGACAATAGATATTCATTTTAGGGTATAAACAAAAGGAAAATAAATAATGGGTGACAAAGTACATTCTAATTTAATGGAGGAAAGGCGAAAATACAAAAATTTACCAGACAAAACAGAAAAACAAAGATACAAAACTACAAAATGGGAAATTATTCGCAAATACAGGAAAGCTAAACAACAATAGATTGAGGAAAAAATGCAAAGGGGCACAAACTAAGATAAGCACTGAACCTACTATTGAGCGCACTAAACAACACAAAAGACGGATACAACATTATAGGTGCACAGTCACGCAAAATAACTCACCTTCTATATGTGAACGGTTTCAAACTAATATTATCAACAAACTCGCAACGCAATTACTTACTTAAAATAACAGAAACATTCAGCAACGATATAAACTTTACTTTTGGAACAGACAAATGTAAGAAAAACAGTATAATAAAACGAAAAGTAACAAAAAAAGAAACTACACGCTAAATAACAATAAACATCACATACAAGCAACGGACACCACAGACACATACACATATCCAGAATATAACAAAAAACTTGGAATAGAACACACAAATGAAAGAAGAACTAAAACAGAAACACAAAAAATTCTTACTAAAATACTCAAAACAAAACTCACATCAAGAAACAAATCAGAAGCAATAGACGCACATGCAATATCCCCATACTAATCCACTTGTTTGACATAATAAGTTGGAGTAATACTGATCTAGAAACACTCAACACTCTCATACGATCACAATTATCATAGATACAGAATACATCACATGTACCCAGCTATAGAATGATTCACGCTCAATAGAAAAGGTGGAGGAAGAGGATTCATCGGTATAAGAAATATATGCATCAAAGAAATAGATAATCTAAACAACTACTTCATAAAAAGAGCAAAAACGGGTAACATACACAAAGCGATCATACATGCAAACACATCAGTTACACCACTACAACATAACAGAAGTACTTTAAACCCCACAGAAAAAATCACAACACACACACACACACACACACACACACACACACACACACACATATATATATATAGCAAGAAAATTGAAAGAAAAATACTACATGGGAAACATCCCCACTACCTTAGACAACCAAATATCGACCAAAAGGTATCGAACACATGGCTCAAGAAAAGTAAATATTCAGTGAGACAGAGCAATTTATGATAGCGATACAGGAACAGACAATTAACACACGCTATTGTAGTAAACACATTATCAAAGATCTCAACAGAACAACAGACAAACATAGACCATGTAAACAACAAATGGAAAGAATAGAACACATCACAAGCGCATGCCCAATACTCGCATACACAGAATACATCAAACGACACGACAACACCACAAAAATAATACACTAACAACCTACAAACTACATATTGAAGAGGCCCTAACAAGGTTAATTTTCGAAGTTCAAATTTGGTATTTATTTCAAAAATATTTGTCATGTCTTGTTATCGGTAAATTAAACAGCCTGTATATACGTTCGTTTATTTTAAGACGAATTACTTTAAACGTTCGTTTTCACTATGTAAAATTTTGAGTATAAAATTTATTAATTCAGTAGACAAACTAATGAAATACTATATTAAAGGTAGTAATTTAAATTTATCATGTTCTTAGATGTATTTCGATATCTTCAAACTGATATAAAGTAATAAAATACATTGTGTTTTGTATTAAAATTTAGAACGTCGGTGGTGCTTGCGTTAATTCACCTAATTGAGTTATATCTTTAATATATAAAAACGAACTTATGAACATTTCTTTGACAACTTATGTTTGCCCTAAATAGCACTATTGATATTGTACTCTACATAATTTTAATATTCTCTTTTATGAAAGTTTAATTATAAATTGTCTTTGTAAACCAACACCTCACGCCTGAATATTGGTATACGAATGCAGATTTCAAACATACCATAAATTTGCATGTTTGATTTAAATTCTAAAAATCGATCTAAATTCCAAGTCTGATATCTTGAGACTGACCTAATGATCCATAGCAATTAGTTTGTTACGTTCATTTTCGACGGTAAAACCGCATCCGTTTATTTTATTATTCATTCACATCGATTCCGTTTCTAATCTTCAATACGCCAACAACATCCTGTGTATTTTACCTGTTCACAATAAGTACGCTTCCAAATAATTTTCATTTTAAACCTATTTACTTCAAAACGAAAAGTTTATTCTATAAATTAAATAGTCAATACCCTGTTTTAGGTATCCGTGGACTTGCTACACTTTAGGATAGCGTGTAATTACTTTGGCTATTGTTTCAATTTAAAACTCGTTGAAATAATGAATCCTACTTCACCGATAAAGCTTGTTTCGAATCGCTAATCACACCTGTGTTTGATAACGCCGGCATGGATGTGAATTCGTGCTACCAAAGGAATTAACATTCGTTTTTCTTTTCTGCAGACGAATTAGGATGTTCGTTGCAGTTTTCGTTTTTTTATTAAATTTTCGTGCACACACTGTGTGGTAAGTACTTGCAGTGTTATAAAAATGTACTTATCGTGCGTAAAGAGTCTAATCTTTGACTATAATTATTATAGTTTCCTCCGGTGGACATGATACTCTCTTGAATTCCGCTCCTTTTGGTATAGAAGGCTACACCAGCTACATGGTCTCAGGTCCATGTGGCCCGCTCCGGCCCTAGGAGCGAATGAGAGATCCAACACCGTAGACACGTGGGTGAGTGGTTCTTTCCTGTTTGTGTTGAGACCCTGTCCACTTAGATTTTACTGTTTGGGGCTCATACATGTCTCGAATTAATTGTATGTATGTAATCGTAGACGTACGATGATGATTTATAACTGTTGGTTTACCCTTTTTGGAGTTATAAAGTTTTGTTAGTTACGACATTGCAGTGCCCAATGTAAGGAGTAGATACCTAAACACGACAGCTCGCCATTTTGAAAATGATTTCTTTTGATTTTGTTGATATGTGTAGGTTGTAATTATTATTCTTAATCAAACCAAATATTTCAAACATCAATAAATCAAAGTAACCTTCAATTTATGTCATAAACGTCAAACTTGAAGTTTTTATTATTTTGACAACGATCCTAGGTCATGGATCGAAACGTAAATAAAGATCATTTTAAAAAGTATGAGTGGTTTAATTCCCAAAGAAAATTAAGAAGAATGCTAAACAAACCACAACAAACATACAGGGAGTATTTGTAATTATTGATTGTTCATTTTTTTTTGGTTCTACTGTGCTTTTGTACATATTTTTTTTAATTAGAGTTTTTTGTGTATGTTTAGTTGTGAGTTGTGAATGAGTGAGTATATTTTTATTTCAGGCCTTCCTTTGTTGTTGTATGCGAAATACCACGCCTACTCACCGATTGAGCCCGATCATTTTTTTACTTTTGGTTTTTGGTAGACTACGTCAATGTACGTAGCAAGTTGTTATTATGCAATGTAATTTAAAATACTTAACTATTATCGTATTTATTTATTTGACGGTGTTTATTACTTTGGATACTAGAATATAGAATAAGGTGAATTATTAAAAAGATATGTATCTAGGTTATCCAAAGCTTATGTTTTGAGATAAATAATTAGTACTGACATTGAATAGCAAAGTTTGCAAATCTTTGGATCAAATTCCCTATGTTAAAACTTACCTTATCTTGTAATATTTTTGAATTTTATTTTGAGCCGCAAACTGCTACATGGCATTTGTAATTAATATGTTTTTCTTTTATGTTCTGGTTTTGTGTAATTTTTACATCAAGCATTTGTACTTTT
Source organism: Platerodrilus igneus (assembly GCA_036346225.1). Lineage (NCBI taxonomy): Eukaryota > Metazoa > Arthropoda > Insecta > Coleoptera > Lycidae > Platerodrilus > Platerodrilus igneus. The sequence goes on along the minus strand of JARFIW010001112.1, from coordinate 2,188,680 downwards.
TAACATATTTACGTCGAGGTTTCTTCGGTTTTCTTTATAGTTTTTCTAGTTTATACACATTTTCAAAAGTGTGGTGCACCTGACATAGCCGTTATTTTAAATCCACACGTGACTCATCAAACTACGCGGGAGTGAAGTTCCAAGTTAGCCCGAACTCTATGAAAGATCTTTTAAAACGGATAAAATTTCATCTACTGCTATAGCCTTTCAGGAGAGGTTATTAGAATAGGAAAGCGTGCCATACTCATTCCTCCTTTTGTATAGAAAAGATTCTAATACATTAGCGCTAATGTGACACTAACGCCCAATGACCAAGATAGTCTTCAAGAAGCCTGAAATGTATCCTTCCTTAACTACCGTACTAACGTAAAGATCTTTGTAAGTTTATACTCAGTAAAATGTTAAAAAATGTGTTACATTTGACAACCATAAAAGAGATTGCTTTGGTCCTCATGATTTTGCTGTTTTTGTTAAAGCCTTTAACGTGCAACCCTAAAGAATTGTATTTGCACAATCTGTGTATACATTGATTTATTTTGAGGATTCTAGTTTTTACGGTTTTACGGTTGAATTTTACGGTTAAATTTTATGAAATATAGTTAAGATTCAATTTTGTTTGCACCTTTTATGATTTTCTTCTTATTTTCCCTGAGGCTTTAGGTTTTTCTAGTAGACTTTTATATATTAAGAAGTTGAAATTGCTTTTTGTTATAAATAGCTTCATTTACGTCTAACATTCGTATGTTTATCCTGTTGTTTTAAATGACACAGAAAATAACAGCTTACAATAAAATTAACCCTCTGTTCAGAACATCTTTGAAAATAACTATTTTTATCAACTAATACCATTCAACCCGTTTATTCTGAATATTGTCCTTCTTAAATTGAATTTGTAGGGGTAAACGTTATAGACTACTGTAACTGCCTTCAGAAAAAGGGTGTAATTTTAAACTCTTACAAGCTGCCTGTAACATATTTTTACCGGTGTTTTAGCCTTCCGTTAATGATTAAAATATTGCAGAGATCACATTGTTACTTTAAAATATAAATGTAACTAGAAAGTGATTAGTGGGATTACATTTGTACCTGCTGTTACGTGCACAACTTAATGATAAAATAAAGTAAATGCATCGGATTATTATATAGTGCTCAAATTAAAATATGTAGATAAGTTATCCTCGTTCTAGCGCAAAAAAGAGCAGTTTTACATGTATCTTCCTATAAGAAAATTAAGGTCGATTTTGCTCGCTTTTACATCCTTCAGATTATCCCTTCGAAATTCACATAATCCTTCAGGGGTAAGTCTACACTAGAACTATGAGGCATATTCATCCTATTTAAACTCCGTTCTACAACGTAGTGGAGAAAAGGCAATAAAAAGTTTTATTGACTCTTAGATTATAATAAAAAAGATACTAAGAAGTTGCGTGTGTAAAAATTTTGACATTAAAAAGCACAAGTGAAAGGTTAGCTGTGATGGCGGCACGCCATCCTCAAATAGGAAAACTAATAAGCAAAATAAACCTTAGATACTTTTAGGGGATAATACATGTAAAAACAGGTTCTTTGCGCTAGAATAAAGATACTCTATCTACTTATAACTCATAGTATGTATGACAAAGGTTCATCGAATAATATATGTTGCTCTAATTTCTATACATATAGAGTTCAATAAAATTTTCAGTTCTTCAAAATTCATAGAAATAAGCACCCACCAGCACAAAAGAGTTAAAACACTTCAAATAAACAGCACAACAATGTTTTATAAAAATTCATTACCTGGTAACCATCATTCTGCAAGCAGCTGCAAACCAGCCCTCGAAGAAGTTGCCGTCTAGAATGACTCTAGGCTCTGGAACCGCTCTCCAAGTTGAATCACTATACCTCTCAATACTTTGCTATCCAAACCTCTCCTAATTTTCAATATAAAGTACATCCAAACCTCCAAAATCACCCATTACCATTCCATTTCAGATCAACAAATCAATACTTGATGCATTCACAATTAAATACCATTTAAGTACGCCTTTATACGATCCAACTTGTGTAATTATAATTAACAATCACTACGTAAAATTGAATGCTTTAGTTAACCTCGATGGCGAGCGAAGAAGTAGGAGAGCTTCACCCTACCTCTAAGGTGTTTATATAGAGCCAACCGTACCCTCCTGTTTTCCAGTTTCTCCCACGATCCTCCAACGGATAAACAAACATTCCCGGTATTTTTCTAACCGTCGGCTCCCTTGTCAAAACTCCAAGCATAACGGCTACAAAATTCCACCTAATTTTAAAACAAACATCAAGGGTTTTCCACACTCCATCGATTTTAATGCACGAACACAGAAAATACCAAAAAAATTGCTCCTAACCGTCCAACAGTCTATGCATTCGCCGAAAAAGTAGCCTCAACGGATATTGATTCCGGCTAGATTACGCCTCGCAACTGAAACAAACCTAGTCCTTCTTTCTTCCTTTTGTATACAACCATTCTCCATCTCGTTTCGTTATTATGAACCCCACTAGGATAAGTGCCCTCTCTAACTTTTAAAAGGTCCAATTATATTTCTTAATTCCTTTGCCTATTTTCGATCGATGCAAACATCTTTCATCTTACTCTAACTAATAGCTTCAGAACTACACTTATTTCCCTGTTTGTTTCGAAGTGTAACTGATATTTGATTTTAGCATCTCCCTCTTTTATGTACTGTAACAGAGTCCGTCCTTGTTTGTAATATCGATCCGTGTCTGGCTTTAACGTTTATTTACATTCGTAGAAATTATTGATTTTCTTTCCTGTCCCTAACAAGCTCATGTTTTTAATACTATCTTACGCTAACTGTATTGAAATGTTTTCATATTATTAACAGATGGAATCTCTTAAAATTATCGATCCTACGCTAAAGCGAATTCTATAAGCTTTTAAACCTTTGTACACTGTTTTATAATAATTAAAGCGGCGTTTTTATCCTGTACACAAAATAATGCTCTTGTTGATCGATGTTTAAGCTTTATCGTCTTACTCTATAAATATTATGATATTTATTTACAAATAAATGCAAAGCTGAAACTAAAATCATATGAACTCAAAGTACCTACCTAAAATTGAATAATCGTTACCTTAAAAATCCATAACACCTAATTAAATTTTTCATAGATGGTATCTACACACGCAAGCTTGAACTATGACCTATTTATCTATTTTAACCTACAAATTACACGATATATATATATATATATTTTTTATATATATATATATATATATATATATTTCTGTGATATTTGAGGGCCAAAACAACATTAGTAATTCATTTGTTCACATATTTAGTGATTTAGCATGTAGAAACAACCATCTACAATTTGAAACGCTTTTCTAAACTCTAATAGAAATTAATAAGAGTACTGTAATATTTTAAGTTAATTTAGCGTGTGTTATAATGTAAAATAACATAATCCTTTAATTATAAACAATCCGTGTGAAAGATAGTGTGTGCTATAATGTAAATATTCATAAGGTATAGCGAGTGTGTAACATAGCTTTCAAAAGTCGTATTGTAAACAAGAGACATATTTAACCATCCTCGTATATAAGGGTAGAGCATAAATATAAAGCGTTAACATTTTAATTTCATATTCAACTTTAGGATGTAACTATAGCAAAGAGGAATATTTTTAAAAAGCTTGTGCATTTTAAACTGTTGGTTTAGGCATATTGTTTACAACTGTTATGAGGAGTAGTGAAAGTGTTTTGAAGCAACAAGTGTAACCGTCGCAGGGTTTCCAAGTATCATTATAAGAAGACAGACAACGTGCACAAATAACAAGTGAATTCTAAGAGTTGTTGGTCGAAACTGTCAATTATTATGGATTTATAGACTCGTTAAACAGATATAAAGCTTAAAAAGGGTGAGGTGTCGGTTATACATCAAAAGTGCAAACAAGTGAACAAGGAAGGGGTATGTTAGAATGAATAAAAGTAGGCTAGAAATACCACGTAGTAACATAGATGTAGTTTAAAGGTTGTTTTGAGTGTGAAAATGGTAGATAGGTTACAGATAGAACATACAAACAAGGAACAATGAGAGATTATTAGATGAAATGAGGATAAGGGAAATAGTGCTAGATTGATCGTTGACAACGGGAAAGACAGAAAATAAAAAGGATAGTTGATGTAGAATGCATGTTAGAATGAAAAAAAATATAACTCGTGGTAGAAATACACAAAATCGAATGAGTAGGAAGTAGGATATAAGAAATTTTAGTACGTATGTTGAAGGGGGTTAGATAAAATATGTTGAATTAGGGGTGTAGTTAAAATGGGCAGTTGGAGAAAATATACACAAGATTTTAAAGTGGAATTGTTGAAATTCAGGTAAATGTTTTTGAAAAGTGTGGTCAGTTAGGATGGTTAAAGGGATACGAAAAAATATTTTGTTTGTATTGTGCAAATTCTAGGATTTCGGTAGCAGTTGGTGGTTGGGTAGAAAATTACGAGGAATTGTGAACTGTTAGAAGTTGTTTGTTTGTATTATTGAAAATTGCCGGAATTTTAGAAGCTTTAGAGGATGGTGGTAGGGCTCTCTTAGCTCTGAGTTCTGTTAGATTTCATAGTTCGAATAACGTATAACTTTTACTCGGAGTTAGTTTATCGACAAGCAGACTACGCTTAGCGCACTACCAGCTGAAGGCTCCAAGAAAAAGTACTTCTAGTGCAAGTTGAAACAAAGTTAATGTATGTAAGTACAGCCTATTATATTTTCATTTGCACTAAGTGTGCCAGATATAAAGATTTTGGAAATGGAGTAAATGTCTGTTTGGTTGATTTAAGTTAAATTAAAAACAATTGATAGAAGAGGTTTGAGACTGAATTTTATACAATGGACGTGGCAGATCAGATGACTTCGTGCAGATATGGTAGCAGTTTGCAGTCCTGGGTGTTGTAATCCAGATTGGAGGCGTTCCTCAAGGCAGAAGTCGCTGATGGTATGATGCTAGGCCAGTGTGCTGTGATTAAATCCAGGTAACTGTTGTTTCTTTTTGTTTGCATTTGTGTATAAACTGGTGTTTTTGTGCATTGTGGTACACGGTTATGAACTAAGACAAATTGGGGAAGAGTTACAGATTGAACTTTATCTGTAGTATTACTTTACTGTACTTTATGTGAGAATTTATGAGAATTATAACATTTGATGTATGTACAAAATAAATGGGACTTTTTGGGGGATTGATGTGCGAATAGCAGCACAATGGATCTAGGTTTTACTATGAGCTCATATTAAACCAGAGATAGAGTAAGGAAGGTGGTAAAGTCCTGTTACTTTTATGATAATTGAATTCAAAATTTTGATGTTGGTTAATTAAAGGGCTAAAAATGCATTTCAAAAATGTGTTATTTTAAAAGGGTGATGTACATAATGTATTAAGAATGAATGGATGATGAATTTCATGTTGAGTTTGGAGTGTATTTTTCGACAAGTATGCTAATTAAGTTAGAGATTTACTGTAGCAGAATTTCTTTTGAGTAGTTAAGTTTATTCACAGAAAGTAGCTGAGCAGCCGCGGCATACTTCATTGCGGCGTAAAAATATTTTAAGTTTTTTTAGATATAAGCAGCATAGGTTTGGAGCATTTTGGCGCCCATGAATGTGGGACTGCAGAATTATGGTTTTCCAATGTTAGGTGCTTGAAAAATTAATCAGGCTCGAATCAACAGCAAAAAAACTCGTAAATGGGGCTTTAGCATCAGAGAGTTCGTAGCAATTAAATTGACGCCCAAAGGCGGGGTTCGAATTAGTTATAGTTTTAGTAGTCGGAAGTTCGTAGCAATTAAATGGCGACCCGGACGTGGGGGACTCGAATTCAGATAAATTAAATTTATTTTGGGGAAACTGACGACCAGGAGATTAGCGGTTGATTGTGTTACAGATTGTTTAATATTATTATTTTTGCGGGTGTAAGTGTGGTGTCCTAACGTATTTTGAGAAAGGAGTGGTTAAGGAGTCAAAGAGTTGAGATTGGAGGTAGTGATAGTGCATTGTTTGATAAACCGGAACCGGAAATGGAAGCAGAGGCAGGAGGTAGTAGGGATCAGTCAAAAACGGAATTGGGAGACCGAGGGAGTGAAATGATTATGAGAATGCTAGAAAGATACTGATATATTGAGTGTCAGATTTTTGGTTAATACCGTTTTTTTAACCTGATAAGTTTCTAAAAATATGCGATTTTTATATTTGGGTTATAGTTTCTGAATTTTTATTTCTGTATAATTAGGAATATGTCTAATTTTTACCTGTATAGCCAAACCACATGCAGAAGTAGTGATACATATATAGGCAATAGGAACCAAAGACTCAAAAATCAAACTTTCAACACAAAAGTAATACAAAATTGCAAAAAAATAAACACTCTTTCATTGCCCCTTTGTGCTTTTATTCCTGTAGCCTTCGAATATTAACAATTTACAGCGGGAATGCTTAGTATCCTGGCCAAATATGACACGAATCGACTATTTGACCGTCATCTCTTGAAAGCCAGCATACGACATTACTTACGCGTTTCTGAAGTGTTTGCTTCCGCTTTACAGCGCAAACTTAAAAATCAACGTAAAGTAGGACCATATCTACCACAAGAGTATATTTAGTCGTTCCAGTAATGGTATTTTAGCATAGCTACAACTAAAAAAAATAATATACAACTGAGTAATTTATGCAGGTGTAGCAATCGACCAGTTATTATACAAACTTTAAACATCCTTAGGAAAAACATGTTCGCAGTGGGAGATGACTATTGTGTTATAAAATGTTTCTGTAGTTCAACAGTACTGGATGATTCCAATCTTTCTCGAAATTTATAAAAAGAATTCAGATATTAAAACTGTTAGTGATCCTTTCAGTTTCTTTTGCAAAAAATAAATGAAAAACTTTAGATCTTCAACTTTTATTTAAACGATACAAAGACTGTATTTGGTTCGCCACTAATAATATATTAGAATAGTAGAGATTACGGTGACGAATAAACACAATTGAAAGCACTGAAGCTTGTAAAAATACGAAAACCACAAGATACTCTATAACCCTTTTGACCAAAAGCATTTGTACTTCAAACCAGTTTCAATCGTCTAGTGCAAACTCATTAGCAAGCGTGTTTATCAGTAATCATAACTAAAGTATTGGCCCAGAATACAATACCAGAAGCGACACTCTCAATCTTGAATTTTTGTGCGCATGTCCCATTTCGGCCATGTTCCTGGTGGTTATTTACTTTTGTTACATCCAAGAATAATTTTGGGGTTATATCAAGTGCATGTTATTTACGAATAAATACATTATATCTTTGAATTTGTCATCCTTGTGCTCTATTTAACATTATTCGGTAAATATATAAATGAAACAAAGGAATTACAAGAAAATTGAGGTTATGTTTACAAAGAATTAATTCAAGCGTTGCGCCAAAATAACCACCAAGAACATGGCCGATTTCTGCCAAGGTTACCCAGTTCTGAACATGAATATCAAAGGCGCCGGGAGAGAGTGTCGCTTCTAGTATTGTATTCTAGGGTATTGAGTACGTTTGTGTTTTCATTTTATGCAAGGTTTTTAAAAATGTCAATTCAGTAACGAACTGAAAGTTTAAAACGTATCGTAAGAAAAGTAATTCGTATAGATTTTTTTTTAATTAATCTGTTTTCTAACTTACATATCAACTGTAGTATTTGCTTAAATTCACCGATTTTGTTCTTTTTTTCTTGTATTTTTAAGGTAGCGTCTTTGCCACACTAAACCTGTCATCAAATATTAAACTTGCCAGAAATTGCTTAAGGTGTAAGTAAATATAATTTCTAATACATCTACCTTTTGGAAACTTACCCATTTCAATTAATATATAATCATATAAACGAAGGTTAATTCGTTGGAAAACAGACATACTAGTAAAATATTGTACTCACCTCTATACCTAGGGTCTTGAGCACGAAGTCTAGCATATTGTTCAGCGGTCATGCAGGTACATTGAGGTTCTCGGGCTCTACTAGGTGAAGCTGGGGTACTAAGCGGTTTTCGTTTAGTTTTAAGTTTCTGCTTGCTCGGTGGATCCAATTTTAAGGAATAGGAAGACGAAGCTTTTCTTGAGAACTTGAAAGACGGTGACTGCAATTGATCACACTGTTAATAATTAGTATTTTAGATTTGGATATCTGTACGGATGTCTTATTGTAAAGTTACGTTTTAAAGTTGATAACATTGCTAGTTATTGAATATTTACAAAAAGCATTGATTAAATAAGACTGTTACGTCTACAACCTATTGCAAGCAGTATATGGTACAGTATAATGTAGACCAATTTCCGTAACCCTTCTATAAAGAGATAAACTCATTTGAACGTTATTCTAGGTGCATACATGTGTAGGATGTACAAACATTTGTGCTGATACCTTATACCAAGGTGCGGTGAAAATAATTTAGGGGTAACAGATATGGTACCTCAAACTGAAGTAATTTGCTAGTGAGACAATCATTTAAGTGCAGTACGTGAAGAAATTTGCAGGATTTACACGTGAGAAGTGTTTTCCATAATAAAATACGGAGAAACAACATTGAGGGTCCACAAAATGCCCTCCACCAAAATAGTTTTCTATTCTTTTAAGTGCAATAGTTAATACGTTGTTGGTGTAAAAATGTTCAAAGTGAACAAACTTTTGGGTACTTATCCATACTGATATATCAAGAAAATAATTTAGGTTTCCTATATCTTCCTCTCTACTAAAGCATTAGACACCCGCTCTAGCATCGTAGGTACAGAGAGCTGCAGTATGTGCAAGCGTTTATTTGATTCTTTATACTAAAATTAAGATTACAAAATTTTGAAGGTTTGTAACGCATGGGAATTACGGTAAATGAAATGCAGAAGTACAAAATATTAATCTTAAATGAACAAATTAATATTGATGCAAAATAAGTTAGTCACTTCCGAAAACGATTTTTTAAAAAGAATTTTTATTTAGCGTGAGAACATTACATCACTGAAGTGTTGCATAATCTGAGTCTTAAATGTAGCGCTACCTCTATTTATACTATTTCTTATCTAATGCGTTTGAAATACGTAACTCCTTCGGCCCTAAATGGGAACAATTGGAAACCAGAGGTCGAAAGTTCAGGAAAGTCCTCGTCTCATGTTTTGTGCTATCTTCGTTTACATTTTTAGCTACTAACTTCTTAAAGAAATATCTATAAATTAAATACAATATCACTAAAATAATAGTGACCTACAAATTGATCGTGTAAAAGCTAACATTCTTAAAATTCACTGCAAGTCCATCTATTTTATTTAATACTAGTCTATCATTTTCCAAAACTCGATAGACCTCGTTAAGTTCATTGAGATGTATCGGATCTATTTCTAAAAATTTAAAATCAAAGTTTGATATTTTTGAATTATTTGTACAAAATTTCGCACGTGCTGTTGAAGTGATTTTTGATGTTTGCACTTAGTGACTAATAAATTCTTCCCGTGCGACTTCATAGTAATTTGTGGCAGGAAATGCATAGGTGTGGTCGTTTAACAAAAGGTATTTTGCATTTGATCATCTTGAAAGAAGTCTGAGATGGGGTTGATAATGGATAAAGATGGTAATAGATATAGTCGTCCATTTCAACAATTGGTACTTCCAAGATAAACACAATACTGTTATCTTTACTGTAGCTTCTAATATTGATGATTTTTTTGAATAGCAACGTATTATATGTACTGTCAATTCGAATGAGAATTTCTTGCCCTGTAATTGTTTACTGGTTGTGCTTAGTTCAGAAAATAGTTCATGGGGTTCTATCATAACATTATGAAAAATATTTAATTTAGAAAAAGTAATAGCAACTTTGATTCGCTCCAATAAATCATACAAAATCTGAAAATTTGTGGCAAATTGCAAAGCTAATCTTTCTAGAGCAAAATAATGAAAAGTCTCTACCTTGTCAATAGTTAAATTTTTAATTTCTTTTGAAATCTCCTCAATTCGAGCTTTTAGAATATATTAATTGTGAGTTAATATTTCAGAATTATTTTCGAAATTCTGAAGGAAGCTTTGGAATAGAGTTATTTGATGATTAATTAAAGTTTTAATTTTTTTTTTGGTTATTAGTTAAAGATGAAATGGCGTTATCGTATCTTTATCCATCGTTATTATCTAAATTTCCAGTGAGAAACTTTACTGCCGAGCCTACACCGTTAAAAAGAGAATTTAATTGTATTAACTGCAACTCAATTTTATTCTCTAAAATTTGGACTGTGTGATACGAATTGTGAAATGATTGGTTGAATTGAAATACATCTGGGGATTTTGAAAATGTACTTTGAATTTGTTCATATTGAGCCTTTAAAGTCAAAAAGTTTTTACTTGGACTGTACCTAAACGAAGTGGAAGAAGTCCGGGGTTGTCGGGTAAATTGTAGAACTGGGATGCAATTCGTCTCGTGGCTGTGCAGAGGGCGAACCTGTAGAGGGGGGAGTTCTTTTTAGTTCCTTAATATGTATGGTTGCTTTAGTTAATATAACCTTCTAATTTTTAGTTTCCTTCTTGATATCTCTACCCTATTCCTATCTAATATTTTAGTAATTTTATATGTTTCTGAAAACACCTTAGCTTTTTTGCTTCTCTGTTTAGGCTTTTTCTTAAAAATTATTTGTTCTACTTTAAATTCTAGATAATTATCTCCATTGGTATTTCTCTTCTCTACTATTTCCCTTTTATTTTCGACTAATTTTCATTTACTTGATTATATACATGTTCCAATTTTTCCTTATCACTATTAACGTAATCTGAATGAAAATTATGAGGTAAATTTATTTCATTAGGATTCCTCGAATTCGTATGCCCAAACGTCAATTCAAAGTCAGTATATTTTGTTGCACTGTGAATCGAATTATTATAACATATTATAGCATAGTTATTAAATCGCTTTCTTTGGGGTAAATTTCGCGTAAAAGTCTTTAGTGTTCAATTAGTGTGGAATGTTTTCTTTCAACTATGGAGTTGGATTCATGATGTCCAGATGTTGTAAAATGTACATTAATTTTGTGTAGTCTTAAAATTTCTGTAGTTGTACCATCGATAAGTTCCGGTCCCTTATCTGTCACAATGGTTTGGGGTATTGCGAAAGAAGTAAAATATTTTATAAATGCTTGACTAATATTTTTTGCTGTTTTTCCACTTATAAAAAGAGCTTGAGCTAATTTTGTAAAGGCATACACTAATGTTAAATAATTTTTTCCATCAATAGTAAATACGTCCATATGTACAATTTCGAATGGTTTTTTTCGCCTTTTCAGTTAGTATTATTGGTGTGTATGAGGTCTATCTAGCGTATTTATTTCTTTGGCGCAATGTTCATTCATTGTAAAGTTGTTATACTAGTTTTCATATTTTTCCAAATATAATTTTGTTTGAGTCTTTCATAGGTTTCATTTATTCTTCTGTGAGTTGTTTTACCTTCCTGATAGTTTCTAATTACTATTGTCTACTTTTCAATGTCTGTAAGTGTATTAATCAATTTGGTACATTTAATTAACTTCAACCCATTTTCAGAACTTAAACTGTTGATATATGTCATTAAAGTCATTATACAATTTGTCTTTGTTGAAATGTAAATATTAAGTGTTACTAGGGTCTGTATACTGAATTAGGAATTCCAAAATAAACTTCTCATTAGCAATTTCTGGACCTTTGACTTTTATAATTGTGGGTTCGCTTTCATTTTCGAAGGTTACGTCTGTCTTGTAATACAAATTCGGGTAAACTAAAATCTGGCGTGGTTTGTTATTTATAATTTCATTTAAAATAGCAATTCCTTAATTTGTGTTTCGTTATAGTGTTAGATTGTTGAGTAGATATATTGTCGTGATCAGGAGTAGGTATTATTCATGCATGTTCAGGAGTGTTTAATTGAGGTTCGTCAAATTATTCTATTACAAGTTGATTATCGTCTTGCGGTTTTTGATCTAGACCTTTTAAAAATTCTGCTATATAGTCATCTATGTTATCTGCATTATTTGCAAAAGATCCTGTTTCTAAATTATTGACTGGTATATGGGATAAACAATCGGAATTAATTTCAGGAATAACAATGAATGGTAAATCTTGGGTGAATGTGTTTACGTATATCATCTATCGTTGTTCCGAGGCATGTCCTGCAGAAAATTTTGTTGAATAAGATTTATATGACTAACACTGTAATTTATGTTCTCGCACGCGTTATCTGAAAACTGGATATTTTTCTATCGGTGTTATGTAGTGGCTGAGTTTCATACGTGTCGTGTGTTTCAAGGAATGAACAGGGTCATTATTGTCACAATAAGCATTACAGTTTGCAGTACTTATATTATTGTCACGTATTAAATAAGGGTCATTGCAATTCTATATTTTGATTGTGTAACTTTTGAGATTGAAACTGGTGTTTAATAGTTGTATTTTCAGAAGATGTGTCCATCGATTCGTCTTTATTGGATATGTTATTTGGGTGAAATTGAGCAAATCTTTAAGATGAACTTTTAAAATATTGTTTGTTAATAAGTGGTGTGTTTTTGCATACCAAACTTATTATTAAAATGGGAACTTGGATTATATGTTTTCTGATTATCTACAGGGGTGTAAAATCTGTTTGAGTTTATGTTTTGAAAATGAGGCCCTTGCGTATGAAATTGCGAATTAAAGGTTGAATGTTTTGAGATATATTTTGGTATCTACAATTGAAATTGTTAAAATTTGACCTGAATGGAATGTTAGAGTGATTTGGATATCTACTATGCGTCATTCCTGAAATGGGTCTAAAATTTGAATTTTAACTTAAGTTACTATTTTTCTGTGTTGAATATAAGAAATTTTCTTCTTCGATCACTAATCCCACATCTTGCTCTAAACTACTAGGGCTACGTAGTTTATCATTCGTTTGAATGGTTACCGGCAAACCACGAATATATGTTTTAAGCGCAAGGTCATCATAACTTTTAAGTCTAATAGTACGCTCTACGGCTGAAATGGTCAATGAATTTAATTTTGCAATTATTAAAATCTTTGCGTCTTGGCAACGCATTCCAAAATTATATGGCGTCTCATGTTTATTTGGTCTTAAACTAATTATATCTTGAATAAGACAATCTATATTGCGCTGATCCCCAAAAATAAATTTAATGCGTTTTTCATTTCGTACTAATTTTTTAACTCTAAGCGTGAACCTATTTATATCTGAGCTTTACCTATCAATTTAATTATAATAGACCTAACTAAGAAACTTCTTCATTAAGTACTTCTTAAGTACTTCTTCATTAAGGATACATAATTTCTTAATCCTATTCTACCAAGTACAAAATAAAAAGGTTCGCTCATTTCTTTCTACAATAAATACCACCTTTGGTCATAAATACCAAAGGTTCGGAACATCAAATGGTAATTTCTCAAAGGTATTTTCCAAAAAGGAAGAAATATATGTAGTTTATTTGCTTTAAAGCAACAGTAAGATAAAACAACGTTTCAAAGATAATTGCAGTTAGAAAGCTAAATGCCCAACTATTTATGATCTAAAGTATTGCTTAGATAAGATAGCATCTCGAAGACAGTTTTGACGAGAAAGATAGGTAACAAACTATTGGCGGCTCCAAACATTAATCAGCTAAGATAAAATCTCTGAATTCACAGGAAAAGAAAACTAACCAACTATTGACTGTTTCATACAGATAAAGTAAGATCTTCAAAATAACTTCAAAGAGAAAAATAAGTACAAAACATGTATGATTTAACAAAATAATAAGATAAAAGAGGTCTTAAGAAAAAACGCAAAGAAAAGATAACATAAAAATTAATTCTAATTCGGAGGCCTTACACTTGTCAAGACACACGGCTCTTCCTATAAATATAATAACAGAAACAAACTTTTAAGGGAGTAGAGTGACTCCGTAGGATCATAAAAAGGGATTTTTACTCATACCCTCCAAAAGGAAAAGTTTTGCGAAACGCCACTCGCTCATACGAACATCATGAAGGATCAGGTAATTGAATATTAGTTTGATTGGCGAATATCTTAGTTACATTCTCACAATTTTCGATAAATATTGTCAAGGTATGAGAGTTTCCATCGTAATGGGAAATGGAATTTAAAGGTAATTTTAGCAATTGATAATTTGTTTGTTCAGTTGCAATGTTTAAATTAATTAAATGATCTAAATTACTGAAACTCTTTTTTGAGCTTGCCAAAATATTTGAACTAGCCCTTGAATTATTCTCTAAAATATCTATGTTCGTGTTATTCGAACTTGCTTCTAAACTTTCCCCGTTACTTATTCTGAAACGTTCTAGTAAGACTGTTAAGTTGCTTATATCGGAATATCAATCGAAAATCAATTATAAAATGCCAGAAAAGGAAATTCAAAATTAGCTTACATTAATATGTTACATTGAATCCGCATTTTTCCGTTCGAAAGCACCACTTATTGATTTGCCTAAAAGGATAACACCTCAAAGTAATTTTCACTTGCCTAAATGAATATATCACTTTCAGTAAACAAAAAAGACGATACTAACGATATTCGTTCGCTATAAGCACTATCACTTTCGAGGTACTCTATTTTGGTAAATCGTTGAAACGAAAAATTTTCGGCGATTCGAAAATTTCCTAAAAATACTACCGACTGAGTCAAATAAGTTAGTCACTTCTGAAAATGATTTTTTAAAAAGAATTTTTTATTTAGCGTGAGAACATTACATCACTGAAGTCGTGCATATTCCGAGTCTTCAATCTAGCGCTACCTATATACCATTTCTTATTTAATACATTTTAAATACATAACTTGCATCTTATACCATTCTGATTATATGTATAATTGAGCGCAAAAGTGCGGCATTTTAATAAAATTGGTTATTCTATCAATCTCTTCAACCTAAAACCACAAAATAATCGTTTTACTTTTGTTAAATACATATTAGAACGAAACTTGGGATCATAAATTATTTTAAACCGCAAAAAAACCAAACAAAATATTTATTTTAGTAAACTTTCATAGCGGAATCATATCATTTTAAGAAAATTTTAGAATTATAAAGTAAAAACAGCGAATCTAATAATATTCTTCTCAAATATAGGAGTGCTTTTTTCAAATTTTTGTTAAATAAATTAGAATCAGGATTACAGATACAAAAAGCTTAAGACAATTTAATACAATGTAAAAACTCAGGTGCTAAGTAATGAAATTCGCAAATTTCATATTGCATGATTTCATCATTTTATGTAATATGTTACAATGTATTCATTTATATTGCTGAACAGAAGTAGCACGAACGTTAGCCTAAGTAAATTACATGATACCACAAGTACTATCCCCTAGATTCATTTAATAAAACCCAATAGAAAGATTGTACCATAACCAAAAAAAAAATTAGACTGAACGAATAGTAAAGAGGAAATAGCTAAATAACAATAAATAGATCCGATGGAAAAACGAATGAATTATTTGCCAACCGGTTATGACAAAACATCAAAACTTATACGAGGTACCAATATCGCGGAGGAGCTTGCGGTTGAAAGAGATGAAAAGAAATTAAAAGTTAAGGTATAAAACTTTAAGTTTGAAAAGTAGCTCAGAAAGAAAATTTGTAAACGTAGAAATGTAGGAATACGAGTGAAGAAAAAAAGTTAAACAAAACCAGCTTTGGGTTTTTTTCGAAGGTAAGTATTGAAACGGTGCGCGAGCTTTTGTGGGACTTTGCTTGCAGATTTGGCAAGGAGGTTAACCATGCGTAGGATTTCACAAACCGATGCATGTACCGCAGCGAAAGGCTACCTGCGGGTATAGCTAATATAGGGATGACGTTGTGTTATGAGAGCTTGTATTAAAAGGGAGTTCTGTTAGCTAAAATTGAAACACTGTAAGTCACTGTACATTCTCAGATTTAAGAAAATAAAATAAAACTGAGAGTATTTATAAGCTTTTGGTTTAGATTTAATAATTATGTACATAGGGATTGAAAGTATCGATGTGTGTATTTATATAATAGGTAACTAAAGTAAAAGGTAAGTAAATGGTAAATATTGATATTAGAGCATTTTGGAGCGTATGATAAAAGAATTGATCAAAGCAGCTGGTATTTTACAGTTTCCTTTGTTTGTTACTAAAGCATTTCCAGAAATTGGGATTTATAAATGTCATGTAATTTAATATTTGAAACAGGAAAATTTGAGATCCTTTTAGAATTTTTTCTAAGTGTATTTGTGTGCACATTGCAATTATTCTATGTTAATAGAAATTAAGTGTAGGTTAAATTTGTTTAGGGACTACGATTAAATTTAGGTTATTGTACATGATATCCAGTTCCCTAATGATGGAATCATATTTGGAAAACACTTTATCTTACAATTTTATTCAATTTAATTTATTTAATTGTAGGAAACCAAAGCAAGAGAGACCAATGCAGAATAACCGTCTTCTGTGTAGATAGAGATAATATCAAAAGGGATTGCTGTGATTAAACGATACGACGCCCTTAGTTATGACAAGCAGAAAAAGTATTCCATGGTAAGTGATAGTGTACGGTAGTTTTTGAATTTTAGTCATTTTATTTATTACTTTTATTTTTATTGTGAATATTTCCATTTTCTTACAAAATTTCTTTCACAGGAACTCATTCTTGCACCACTAGCTGGCCAACGAACCCTTATATTGCTACAGAGTTCTCACCTCTTCAGAGCAAATCAAAATTTATTAACGTAACGCTCATTTTACCCGTAATAGGTTACAGAAACGATAATGCACCAAAAGAGTAGTTTGTATAGTATAGGTGCAAATACAAGTAAAGTGTACAAAATTTGGTGTACTATATCAAGGATATGGACAAAATAGTTTGGGAGATCTGCAGAAACCGAAGACTGCGCCAAAGCAACCCAATCAACTCGTCAAGATCACGTGGTCTTGCTGTTTAACCACTTATACCAGTATATTAACCGTTCTATGCTTTGCTGTACTCGATTCTTCTACAAATATAGCAAATTTCTTATGTCAGTATTTTATATGCTATTGCTGCAATAAGGTTTGGTTCTTGTCTTCTGTTCTTTAATGTACTCTGTCAACTTATCTATTATATCGTTAACCTCTACAAGAATCTTTCATACGTTTTGATAATACCAAACTTAAGTCTTACTTTTTTAACGTAATTTGTAGTTTCCCTGTGTGCTATATCTATCGCTCCTTTCCTAAATGCTTTTCTACCTATCTATTGCTATTTTGCATTTCTGTTTTATTGTATTCTTCCTCTTGTTATCTGAATACATTTTTGTATTCTTTTTTTATTGTTATTGACTTATGGGTATTGTTATTTATTATTTGTTAAATGTTTAATTAATTGCTTAGGTCTACATCGACCACTAATCTCAACTATTTTATGAATTTATAAAAATATTAATTGTGCTTGTTGTCAATTTTCAAAACGGAAGCAACCAAACATAATTTATGTTTTTATATATTGACTGATGTTTGGTTTTAAGCCGATTATTACGTCGTAGCTTTTTGCTTATCACCGCAATCAACCCAGCTGTTGGGATTCGGAGTTTCTAAATAATTAATTTAGGATAGGTTGTGTTGGAATAAAAATGTCACAGTTTTGTAAAATACTATCGAAATAGACAGATTTCATTTATTGCTTCTGATTATTTGTACTTGTTGAAAATAATTGTTTATTTTAAAACCTTTGCAGGGTGCGTTTTTTCTAATTTGGTTATGTTGCTTGGTTTCCAAAGAAATGTTGTTGATTTTATATACATATGTCAGTTGCAGTATTTTATAAAACATGTATGTCATAATTTAATGTTTTTCCATATTTAATAGATTAATTTACATCGTTTCTTATTCATTGCATCAAACCACTCTATGATTCTAGCATTGTAGAAAACCACAAGAGTTTTCCATATTGTCTAGAAAACCACAAGAGGTTAT
The DNA here is from genome assembly GCA_036346225.1 of Platerodrilus igneus. Lineage (NCBI taxonomy): Eukaryota > Metazoa > Arthropoda > Insecta > Coleoptera > Lycidae > Platerodrilus > Platerodrilus igneus. The sequence continues at coordinate 2,170,719 of JARFIW010001112.1, read as the reverse complement.
GGGCCCAGGTTACGTATCATCTATGCGTTATAAGTTTTGATGTAATTATGGAATTAGATCGAGTAAAAATTAATCTACTTCGTGGAGCTGAAAATTGGACAACATGGAAAACCAACATCGTGTTGATGTTAAAGCGGAAGCATATCTACGAGGCAATACTACCTACGTACAAAGACAGTGAGCCTACCATGCCCGCACCTGATGCTGATGCAACCATAAGTTCAACCTATGAAACTGCAAAATTGAAATATGTGGATACAGATTTGGATGCCCAAATCTTAATCCGTACTTCGATCAGTGAGGATTTGTGTTCAATGTTGTCAACTTGTTCAAATGCAAGTTCTATGTGGGACAAACTTCTGAGCATCTATGAACAACGCTCTGGACAACGGTTAGATCTACTCTATACGAAATTGTGCACTTATGTGAAAGATCCCAGCGTTAACATTGCCACGCATTGCCATGCCATAGAAAGTATTGCAAAAGAAATCAAAGACGAAGTTGGCTCTATGACGGTGGAAGAAGTAATTGACTCAGTGGTTATAAATCGTATTTTGAATACACTGCCTCAAGAGTATTTTGAGTTTAAGGACACCTGGTCTGCAATGCCTAAAGAAAAGCAAACAATGCAAAACTGCTTGAGCGACTATGCCTTAAGGAGCTCTTTCTAAAAAATCGCGATGGCGGTGAGTCGGTTACAGATGCTATGTATCTTAAGACAAAGAAGAGTGATCCAAAAGTGGGCGAGTTTAAGCAAAACAATAGCCGACGTCATAGGAAAATATCGGTTCAATGTTTTGCCTGTAAAAATTTGGTCACATAATGAAAGACTGTACCAATGAGAAAGCTTTGAAGAAACACGCTGAATATAAACAGCGTAAGCAGCAGCAACAATTTAGTGAAAACCAGTTCAAAAGGAATTTTAGCTGAATGTATACTTTCTGACTCGACTAACTGCTACATACTTGAATCAACGTCGACTGTACCTGAAGAGTGGATTCTGGATTCAGGAGCGTCCGTCATCTATGTAATAGGCGAGAATGGTTTCAATTGCTCACCTTACTAAAGGTCCCTGGAGTTGTTCGAGTAGGTAATGCAGAAGCTATCTATGCATTTGCAGAGGGTGACATTCAAGTTCAAACAAAATAGGTAATAAATGGAAAGTAATCTGGCTACGTGGTGTTTGGTATGTTCCAAAAATCGTCAAAAACATTGTATCTGTTGGAGTCGTCACAGCTCGAGGCTGTAGTTGTGTCTATGTTGGTGGAAAGTGCTCTATCACACGATCCAGTCAAACGATTGTAACAGGCAAAAAGGTAAATGGAATATACAAACTAGCAATTAAAGCGAACGTTTCAAACACATCTTCTACCTGCGAGGTTAACTTAAGTGAAGATGTGCAATTGCAGATGTGGCATGAAAGGTTAGCTCATCAAAACAAACGTCATGTCAAGTCGTTTCTGCGCCTAGAGGGTATTGATGTGAATGAGGATAACGAATTCTGCGAAGGTTGTGTTTACGGTAAACAACATCGTTCATCTTATAGATCTAGGCCCAATCGTACAACTAAAGTGTGTGAACTTGTCAGTACTGATGTTTATGGACCAATGGATGTACCTTCACTATCTGGTAAGCGACTCTATGTGGAGTTCAAAGATGACTACTCCAAATTTCGCATGGTATATTTTATTAAAGAAAAATCTGAAGTTATTGATCGGACTCGTGAATTTATTGCTCATGCTAAACAAAGTGGACATGTGATAAAAACAATGTTGTCAGATGGTGGTAAAGAATATGAGAATTCTGAGTACCACAAACTACTTGCTGATAATGGTATCATTTTAGGAAATCGGCCCCGTATACTCCGGAGCAAAATGGTGCTGCTGAGCGTGAAAACCGTACCCTATGTGAATCAGCAAGATCCATGATCCATACAAAGAATTTATCTAAAAAGCTATGGGCTGAAGCGGTAAATACTGCCATGTACGTTCTTAATCGGACAGGTAATACACCAGTTAGTGGTAAAACGCCATATGAATTGTGGTATGGAAGAAAGGCGAAATTTGACCACTTAAAGATATTTGGAACTGAATGCTATGTACATGTTCGTAAGCAAAATCGAAAGAAATTTGATAGAAAAGGAGACAAAGGTATTTTTGTTGGTTATCACGGCGATTATGACGGATATCGTGTTTATGTACCACACAAAAATCAAGTACGCATATCAAAAGATGTCAAATTTACAACAGAAGTGACAGTTAAACAATCAACTATTGTAAATATGCACTCCTCTAGTTCATGGTTCCAAACTAATGCTCCTGTGGTAGTGAAACCAGATGATACATCGTTAAGCGACAACATTGCACCTATAGAGTCTCAACATCATGAAGGCACACGGCAACTGCGAAATCGTAATATGTTGAAGAAACCCGCTCGCTACTATGATTGCTGTGATGATGAAGATGAGGTTCTTATTTCCTATGATGAACCGACCAAGTATAGTGAAGCAATAGAGTCAAATGAGTCAGCACAATGGAAAAGTGCTATGGATGATGAAATGGATTCACTAAACGAAAACAAAACATGGAAACTGGTTAAGCTTCCAGAAAATCGAAAACTAGTTAAAAGTCGATGGGTTTATAAGGTCTAGGTAAATGCAGATGGAAGTATTGGTCGCTATAAAACTCGACTTGTAGCAAAAGGGTTTACCCAGAGAGCTGGCATTGACTATGAAGAAACTTTTAGTCCAGTAGCACGGATGGATACAATCAGGTCACTCATTAGTATAGCAGCTGCAAAAGGTATGAAAATGCGTCAGTTTCATGTAAAAACCGCGTTCCTTTTGGAGATCTTCAGGAGGAGATTTACATGGAGCAACCTGATGGCTACAATGATGGCTCTGGCCGTGTGTGTTTACTTCAAAAAGGTCTATATGGTTTGAAACAAGCTTCCCGTTGCTGGAATTCAAAATTCACATCAGTTTTATTGAAATATGGGCTCAAACAAAGTATGTCTGACCCGTGTTTGTTTATAGGTTATTACAATGGTGAAAAACTGATGATAGCCATCTATGTTGATGACGGTTTAGTATTGTCTACAACCGAACAAACGGCAAAGCAGTTTCTTGAGGAGTTGAAACGAGAGTTTAAAATCACAATTGGTGAAGATTTACATTATCTCGGACTATGTATTCAGCATAATAGTGATGGTTCAATTACTGTCCATCAAAAGGGTTACATTGAGCATACTCTTACAATGTTTGGAATGGATGATTGTAAGCCAGTTATGACTCCAATTAGTAAACCCCTGTCTTGTGACAGTGACAGTGAAGTATCTGTAGATGTTCCTTATCGACAAGTCATTGGTCGATTAATGTACTTGGCTCATTGCACTCGCCCAGATATTATGTTTGCAGTGAACTACTGGTCAAGATTTGTCGAAAAACCAACTAGTCATACGTGGATTGGTGTTAAGCGGATTCTTAGATACCTTGCAGGTACAAAGGACTATCAACTCACTTACCGCCATGGCCATGACAAGCTTGAAATCTACAGCGATGCAGACTTCGCCAGTGATAGTGATCGGAAGTCTATCAGTGGAGTTTTGTTTAAGTATGGTGACGCAGCAATCTGCTGGATGAGCAGGAAACAATCTGATATCGCTCTATCCACAATGGAAGCGGAATTCGTGGCAAGTTGTGAAGCTGCTAAACATGCCATGTGGATCAAGCGACTTTTCTTCGAGTTAGTCAATTATGATGAAGTTCCTGTTATTAATATCGATAACCAAAGTGCAATTCAAGTTATCAAGAACCCAGAGCTGCACCGCAGTACAAAACATATTGAAATTCGTTATTTCTTCGTCCGCAAAAGGTTCAAGACGGTCAACTTAAAGTATCATATGTGGAAACAAAAAATCAAGCCGCAGACGGGTTAACGAAAGGGTTGGAACGTTGCCGTTTGGTTCAAGTTAACAATCTTCTCGGATTGCTTTAACGATATAAAAACTAAACAATTAGGGGAAGTGTTGAAAATAATTGTTTATTTTAAAACCTTTGCAGGGTGCGTTTTTTCTAATTTGGTTATGTTGCTTGGTTTCCAAAGAAATGTTGTTGATTTTATATACATATGTCAGTTGCAGTATTTTATAAAACATGTATGTCATAATTTAATGTTTTTCCATATTTAATAGATTAATTTACATCGTTTCTTATTCATTGCATCAAACCACTCTGTGATTCTAGCATTGTAGAAAACCACAAGAGTTTTCCATATTGTTTAGAAAACCACAAGAGTACTGATCGTTAAAATTGCTTTCCATATCAGTAATTGTGGATTACTGATATGGAATGAACAATGGGTTTATTCTTTGTAATATAAATCGAATAAGTGGTGTCAATGGTGATACACTGGCAGCACATGCCGACACTGCACATTTAGTGCCGACCAGAACAGGTCCTAGTTGGGTTTCTTATCGACTTGGAAAGAATTTGAACAATTGTATGTAATAAGTAATAATATATTGCATCCTTTCAGTGATCATTTGGAAAATGACAATATCTGTAGAAGTTAAAAAAACAGTAGGACAGTTTGTTATGTACAACTTACTCATTCACCTAACGAACAGAAGCAAATTCTAGACCAAAAACCGCTAAATGTAAAAAACGAATAGGTTTTGTAGGAACTTATTCATCCAAAATATAATCCCTTAGTTGGGCCAGCCCATGAATACTTTTACATTACAGAGGAATAATAGACAGCAGAGATATCAAGGCAGATCGTTTGAAAGGGGGAATAGCCAAAGAAATAATTGGAATAGAGGAAACGTCATTAGGAGAGACGGTGGAAGGGAGAATAATGAAACCCGTACTATTGAGAAAAGAAATGTTACCCAAGGAAGGGAAGTTATTTTGAGAAAGATGTAAAGTATTATAAAAGAGAATTAGAGAGAAATGTAAAAAAAGGAAGAATGGTTGATAAATGTCCAGGTAAAGTTATAAATGAAATAGAATCGTTGTTAAAGGAGAAAACTTATGAATTGGAAAATAGAGAGTTAAGAATTACTGCGGATTGTGATAATATGTTAAGAGTTTATTGATAGTGAACCATTTACGACAGAAGTTTATGCATTTAATGCAGAATACTTGAAAGATGTATAATTTGAAAGTAACGCAAGTGACTAGATATATAGATTCTAGGCCATAATTTTTCGACGTGAGTAGTATAGCTGGGTAGTTGCTGGCATAATTTCGGGAAAATTTTATACCCATATTTTCCAAGATTATGATAATTTAGAGAGGAATGTGCGATAATATGATGAATTATGTATGATTGTGAAGAGAATTTTGTGTGAGATAAAACTTGATGAGACCGTGTGTAGATATGAAGAAATTAGAGACGTAGGATAGAAGAGTGTAAATAATATTAGAATGGAGTTAAGGAAACTTAGTTAATAATAAAATAAAAATAAGTGGATTGTTAAAAGAAGAAAAGCCCTAGTATGAAAAGATTTTGCGTGTGTATTATAAAACTTATAGAATTAGTTATAGATAGCAAGTAGTTAGAAATAGAAATAGTAAAATTACTCACATTTGCAGAAAAATTACGCAGATTTCGAATTTTATATTTCAATTTGAGGAAACTGAGACGATAAGGGGTCATGAGAGGTCATTGAAACTCAAATTCTACAAATAAATCCCACCAAAATATAATATAATCCGATAAATAAAAATTTCCGTAAATTCATGATTACGCCCTGTACAATAAAAGCGTAGTTTAATTCATTGATGTACAAGCGAAAAATTCAATTGCGTGTGTATAAATAATCACCCTGTATGATATAAGCATATTGTAAATACATAGCAAGCAACGTAAATTGTATATGTAAAGATAATTAATTGTAAGTTACCGTAAAACGCATTTAAATACGATTGCAAATCGATCAATTTTAAAGACAAATTCAAAGTCATTTATTTTTACTTATTAATTATCAATACATTTTTTGCTCTTAATAGCCTGTTGGCTTCACGTATTTAGCATAAAAATAAATAATTTCGAGTATTTAAAAAAACCAATTCTAATCTTAAATTTGTGTACTGAAACACGAAAACAAATATTTTCTAAACAAATTCAACTGCTTTTGCATTAAAAACCAATTAAAGTTTAAATAATTACCTCGTGGATTACAGAAATTTATTTTAAATAAAGAATGTTCTAGAATTAGGAATATAAAAGGATGAGTCATCGGTATTTATAACTACGTAAATATCTAATTAATAAATGAAACATTTTTTTCCAAGAAGCAACCCGGAACACTAAAAATACCAGAAAATGTAAAAGAAATTATTAAGAAATATGTATAATCTTGGCATTCAATGTAGGATAGAAGGAGACCGCAAGGATTAACCTTGGGTGTCAAACAAGAAATAGGGCGGGTCACGGATAACTGGAACCAGATACAAGGTAATAAAACGCCGCGATTTTCGACGCTAATGAGTTTCCCTAAGAAACCTTGCATTGGACTGTTCTATACTCTCCTAGTAACATTCTAGAAAATAAGGAAGAGTTTATTAAAAACAAGATTCATTCGATTTGTTCATTCATTAGATGCATTCGATTAATAAATTCGATCTTGAAATGTTATTTTGACAGGTAGCAACCTATTGCTTCGCGAATTCGCGAAGATGATGTTTAAAGTATGCAGTAAGCATGCTTTAATTTGATAATTGCATTGTTGCAATAAATATAGAAGTGGTGTTTTAAACGCAAATTACATTAAAAAAATGGAAAACATTAATTACAATAAAGAAGGAAGTTCTTCAAGATAACGCTATTTTAAAAAAAAATATCACTCCTACAGCGACCCTCAACGCGGGCCTTATCACAGCACTCTTTTATAGGCTCCACAACGTGCATCCGTTGTCACACCACTCTTTTAGCGGCGCACCAACGTGCAGCCCTGGTCACAGCACTCTTTTAGTGGCGTCCAACGCAGGTCTTATCACATCAATATATATATATATATATATTGCTGTAATAGGGAATTGTTTAGGGGTGTATTGTGTAGCAAGGGTCGTGTAGTAACCATAAATTGCGATAGGAAGCAGAAAACTGCATTTATTTAGCAGAAAATTAAGTAATTTGGATATTATGTAAATAGTAAGCATTTAACACCCTGTATATAGACCATAGTTAGCTTTAAACAATGCGAATAAGCATATCTTACAACAATAGTACTAGTATTTAGCAGGAAAATAGGTAATTCATACATTAGGTAAATAACATTTTTTCAACACTCGGTATATAGATCTTTATTAATATTAAGTAATGCAAAGTAAGAATATCTTTCAGTAAAAGGAGAAAATGATAGTAAAGGTAATTAAACACGCGTTGAGAAGTGTTCTAATTAGTTATAATATAATACGAAGATAAGAGATAAAACCCAACAAAGCTTTACGCAATTACACAGAAATAATAAACATTTTGATAAGTAAACGCAGTTACAAAAGTAAATAAACGAAAGTAAAATTGAAGTTACATCATGTATTTTTGTACAATATAGAAAAGACGATATCTAAACAAAACAACGTATGGTCAAGATAGCGAATAATAAGCTATCAAATAAACACATTACACAAAAAGCCAAGTATATTACATCAGAAACCACTTCAAGATGCAAGAAATACAAAGACCTTATTGGTAAAGATATCTACGAGACTTGTTGAAAACCCAGCCCACATGCAAGAGGGAAGAGCCTATATTTAATAGCGAGCAATGATAAGAAAGTTCAGTTTAAAACTCAAGCAGGACAAAGCTGCGCTACTGTGAATCAAAAAGTCACGCGTAATTTTTAATAAAATATATCAACCGATAATAGTGCGACAATATGAAGACTTATTTTGCCGTTTAACGGCTCCGAATGTGGATAGATATAATAATTGTAATGGATGGTACATTTTTTTTATAATTCCGAATGTAAGAATAATCCTAGTTGGTTGATATTAAATACGAATGTGGATAGATATAATACTAATGGATGGTACTTTTTTTTTATAATTCCAAATGTATGGTACATTTATTAATAATCCTAATTGGTCGATAATAACTTCGAATGTGATGAGAATATTTCGAATCTATGGTACATTTTTTTTATAATTTGAATGGATGGTATAATACTTCAAATGTGTGGATAGATATAATAATTCAAATGTGGGGATATTTTACATGGATTAATATAATATTTCAAATCAGCGTCGACGATTTTGGTACAATTTTGAGTTGCGAGAATCAATAAAGAAGCACGAAGTAATTTATGGAAAACGAGGGGTTCAACTAAACAGAGCAGTGATAGATGAATGAGGACAACAAAGGGCTGTTGATTCATAATCCGAAGAACAACCTGTAGCAGGTCGGATCTAATTAGTTTTAAGATTTTTTTTTATTTAAATTTCAATCCTGAATTTAGTCAATTTGTATAAAAAGTGTAACGAAGTCGGCAACAAACATAGCATACGTTAAAAGGACGTAATATAATAAAGGGATCTAGAACGTTCGAGGTTTCTTTGGTAAAAAGAGGTAGTTTTTGATAGTTTTAGATAGATTTCAAAGCATATAAACTTTGGGGTAAATGATACTTATGATATTGATTGATTGAGGAGTGTATTTTAATATTTTTCAAAACTTGTAAATAATATTTCTTTTCATTATATAAAATTAATTGACTTCGTTTTATAATTCAAACAAATAGGTAAATCATAAAGAGCTGGAGAAGAAAAAAATTGATCATCGTAACGTTGTGCACTCTGTGTAGATTAATAAAAGCTAGCCGTGGCACAATAATAAAAATTAGTGAGATTTAATTTTGAAAACACAGAGAGGTGGAGTTATAGAAAACGTCATAACACCGAGTTCGGCGTTATCATATATATATATATATATATATATATATATATATATATGTACTGAACATACTCAAGTAACTGGCGATTCAAAAGAATCAATTATAAAACTACCGATTTTTCCAAGAGAAGCGATTGTTATGTTGTGCAAATTTAAAGCAAGTTACGAGTGGCAGTCCACGATCGAAGAATGCAAGTATTTTTTCCAAAAGAATGGCAAGAAAGGCATATGTACCTCCAGAAGATTTGAAAATCACTAGCATGCAAATTTTCTTGAGTGTCTGAATCGAACCGTTAGTGTAAGCTGAAAATTATATACGCGGTGCATTAAAGTTCATAGAAACTCTGTGTATATCAAAAACTATTCAGTTAAATATTTAAAGATGTTACTGTTTTTGCCCAAAACAATATTATAAATGTAAGTGCTTCAGTCCACCTTAAGGCTGACAGGAACATTTTTCTTCATAGATGTTCAAAACTATAGTCCAACAATTCCGAGTATGTATTTGGTATAAGGAATCTTAAACTAACCTAATATTTCTTGTTGCGAAGAAAGTTTGAAGCAATAGATCGTTAATCGTAATCAATGCTTGATAATTAAAATCGTGTAGTAATATCAATCTTTGTTACTTACACAGCATTCCCTAAATTGTTTTGCATCGATAGGTGAAGTAAAATTTAGTCCCCAGGTATCGTTTGTCATTGGATCCTTCCAATACACGAAACACTCCGACGCTTGCCCTATTCGTGTACCTAGAAAATTAAAATATTATATTACTCAAGTATCTAAAGCGACTTGAAAGAAAGTTAGATTTTACAAAAAAAAGCAAGTATAGCCCATTAAACTTAGTTGAACTTTTTCATTATGATTAGTTTATGTAACCCCGTTGATACTGTATTATGTAATTATAGCTAGAAATATATTAAGAAGTAACCCAAAAGCAACCTGGACTACTCTAATTTTGCTAATTGCCCACTAAATTCGACATAACTGATGTGGTAAACGAGACTATTCAATTATATTAGTGGGTTTATGTGACATCTATCTTATACCACTTTGATAACAACTATTCTGAACATAGCATTTGAACAAATCACTAGTTAATAGATCCGGCTTAATATTTGTTATGATGTAAACAACAATCTATGTATGAATGAACCTTCCCATATAAGTACTTTTTGTTTTATATAGAAGAGCTACTAAGGTTAGAGGGTTTAGTCCAGAATATTATCATGTAAATCAATGATTCCTGTTCTATACCTTAACAACCGAAGTGACTTTTATTATTAGCTTCATACTTTATTGAAGACAACTTTATTGTACACAACAACAAAATGATACAATTTTTTAAGCACTTTGTTCTTTGGCGCCACCCCTATTGTAATTCAGAATTATATATGCCTCTCAACACTGCACACCTATAACGTAGGCGAGTTACTTAAGGAAACAGTAGGTAGTGGAAAAGATTATTAAATTAGGTTAATTAAATGACCCTTTAGCGGGAAATCGCCCTGAAAATGTATAAACTTGGATGCTTTATATTTAATAACGTTGCTATTTCAGGATGAAGAGTTAAAATAATAAAACACCAAGTGCATTAAATACAAATGGTAGTAAAAAATCGGTACTTAAATTCCTTTGTATTCAATTCAACAAATTATAGATAGAAATAAGGAAATTGCCGTTAATAATAAAGTTATTTGTACAAATTCGCACGGCTCAAGGAACATTAACCATAGAACGATGCAGCTCAAAAACCACAGTACACATAAAGATAGCCATAAAAAGTGTGTTGAAAACGCAACAGATGCGCAGCTAACGGTATTGAATGTAAAATTGTGGGAATGGGTAAAAGTTCACATGCACAAAATAACAATAACTACACAAATAGAACAGTTTAGACGAGGTGCACATATAATGAACCCTGTGACGTGAAACTTATAAAAACCCACTGATATAAAAGAGAGGGTCAGATTAATAAATACGAGATATCAGAGACTTACAAATTCGATCAACGCGCAACCATCGCGCTGCGGAGCGTTGTTGGAAACCATGTACAATAGTGTAACGCGACGATATTCAAACTCGGAGCTGTTACTCGGAAAAACATGTTTCGGACGCGGAAGAATAAACACAGATGTGATACACCGGCGTCGAGACAGTTGCAAGTGCAGGAAACTTTCGTCAGCATCAACAACTTGGATTTTTACCTGAAACGATTTCTGATCTGGATGTCGATCGGTTTTGAGAAAATAAAGAATTATGTTGATTGAATTTTGTTATACAGCATATATACATCATATACTGTTTTGTTGTTTTAATAACTGTGATTGATTAGTATTATTGTGTTGAGCGTATTATCAAAAAAGACTACTAACGCTGATGTACGCTCATTTAAAGCATATGGTGCATAGATTCAATATGCTATCATCAAATTATTACGATAAAATCAAATTGGCTAGATTATTATAAAGTTGCATCATTGATAACATCAAGAGTTCTTACCTAACCGTGTATTTGACCAATTAGAAGTAGATCATAGTTCTTTTGTTTTGTAGTGTTTTTACAAATTTTCCATTATTTGTTCCTTGAAGACAGACTACGACTTCGTACTGGTCCAAAAGTTAAAAGTTTATCATTTTACTTTTCGCAACACCACAATATATACTAGTAGACAATGGATTTCAATTCCACAGTAATTTGTTTAAAATTTTAGTAAAAAAATGTAAAACCAAAATAATTTTTTGTACTTACTATCACCCACACGCTAATCCTATAGAAAAGCAATGTTATACTTTTTTATTTTGTTAGGAGCAACGTGTGACTGGAAACGTAGCAGTCGAACGAAAGAGACAAAATGTTTAATGATTATGGTAAAGAATTTTTGAATGATCTTGTTTGCTTGCGCGTTACTTAAGGAAACGGTAAGTAGCAGAAAAGAGTTTATTAGATTAAGTTAGTTAGATGAGCTTTTAGCAAGAAACACCCTGAAAAAGGTATCATCTTTGGCGATTTACATTTAATAAAGTCGCTATTTTAGTGTAATATTGAATTGGGATGAATAATTAATATAGGGGAGCACGCAGTACATTAAATACAGACAATAGTAAATGTCGATACTATGCATCCCTTCGAAATAAAATAAAAAAAGTTAGATATGGAAACCGGGAAACGACCCTTAATAATACAAGTTTTTTGTACAACTTCACACGGGCTCGAGTTACACTAACCATGAAATGATACACTGCAGAAGCAACAATCCGCATTAAAATAGCCCTAAATATATGTTGAAACACAACAAATGCGCAGCCATAGGTATTGAATGTAAAATCGTGGAAATGAGTGAGGGTTCACACGAATAGAATGACAATGACCTTGAAAATTAGACAGTTTAGACGCACAATCCGTAAGAATGAAGCGCGCTTGCAATGAACTCTGGCATGTGAAACTTATAAGAACCCACGAATAGTACAAGATTTAGAAAGATTATTGAATACGGGACATGGGATAGATTAAGAAAAATCGGAGAGAGACTTGCAAATTTCATCGACGCACAACCATCACAATGTAGTACGACATTGAAAACTAGGCACTATATTATAACTCGACGGTATTTATACCCGGAACTGTTAGTAGGAAAAGCAGGTTTTCGGACATGAATGTGATGCAATGGCCTTGTGAAAGTTTAAAGTGTAGTGAGCTTGTATTAACATTAGCAAGTTGAATATTTTACCTGCAACAATTCCTGTCCTGGGAGTAGATAAAGCTTTAGTAGAGCAAAAACTGTCGCTACGATTGAATTTTGTTTTACAGTTTGTAAGCATCATATGCTGTTCTGCTGTTTTTAGTAACTGAAATTGATGGTATTAATGTGTGGAACGTATTACCAAGAAAAACCACTAAACTTGATGCACGCTTATTTAAAGCGTATCGTACATACCGAATAAAGAAAATATCAATATTGCATCATCAAATTAGCACGTATAAATCAAGTTTACTAAATATCTATGAAGTTGAATCATTAACATTAAGTTTTTTTTAGCTAAACGCGTATTTGGCCGATGAGGGGTAGATCATAGTTCTTTTCTTTGTTGATGTTTATTGCTCTAATCATGATTTACAATATGGGTTCGGTATACACAACGTGAGTTTTTCGTGTTTATTTTAAACTGGCATAAGAAGGTGAGAAAGGTGTTAGTGCGGCTTCATTAACCTCATGCAAGAGTAAGAACCATCAGACAAGTTATTCGAGACACCCACCCTCCGAGTAGGCTGTGTTTGTTTTATTTTCTTTAGGTGGGCCGTTTATTAAAGGCATAACATAAACAAGACAGTTTAAAGACCTTTTAAAGTAAGCGTACAGGTAGAAGTGTTACAACTTGTATTCTCCAAAAAGTATATATTTGCTTTCATTGAACCCATTTCGCACCACTGAAAGCTAACCGGTGCACCTATTAACTGTTACGTCACTCTGTCCCCTGTAGAGTAAAAATAATTAAGTAACGTAGCGTCAGTTCGGAACCTAACACACCTTTGAAAACAAGGAAGTGAGCGCTATAGAAACTGGTCAATTACTGATGAAAATAAACGTAGTTAATAGCAGGAACTATATGCCTAACATTAATTGTTGATATACCATCCTTGCTAGCACATCATTCTTATGGAAAACGCAACTTGTTTATTCGCTCGCTAACACTATTAGTACGTACGGTAGACAATACCTTACCTTTTTGAATCGTCAGGTTGGACTACACTGCAGAAAGAAAATGAAAGTTTTCTACTGATCTAGAACCTTTACTACTGAGCTATTTGTTTTCCTACGCATACCGCCTAATAGGGCTTTTGTAATTCCCTCACTAATTATTCAATTCCTGAACTGCTGTAGACGGTTTCATAAATTCCATATACAAAATTACAAACATGGGATTCTATATATTTTTAGCTTGTTATCAATACACAATCTAACAACGCAAAGTAAGAACAATGGAAAGTTATGTAACGAACACGTTTCAAACCTCACAAAACTTTAGACAACTTGACGCTACAGAGAAGCCTTTTTATGCTCTTATTTTGGATGCTTCCATTAATTACATTCTGTTCTAATCTGTGCTGTAACATAATAACGAATCTTGAACTAATTAAAAAGTTTTACAACTCTCTAAATTTTATTGTAACTAATCTATCTTGTATTCACGGTAGAGACGAGACAGTACTTATTACTTAGTTTTTGCATGGTTCTAGCCTTTGTTGAAGCGAAATTGAATAAAACTTTTACAGTTTACGTTGTTGTATTGTAGAGGCGAAAAAGTTATACGTCATACTTCGTGCTTATAAGCCAAATGTAACAGAATTGATACTAAAAAATTTATACATCAATTGTGTTTGTTGACAAGTTGCAAAAAGAAAATAACCAATGGTCAGTTTCTTTGTATTTTCAGCTCGTCAGATTGGTATGTTTTTCTTTCTGGGATAGGATAATTCTACTGATTTCCTGCCTATTGCAAAAGACGACTAACTGGGCTACTGCCCTTTGCGCATGCCTAACATACCCTAAAGGATCATTTGACTCTTCGTTTCTTGGTTCGGTAAGTAGTTCGTATTCGCATTTTGAAAAGATACAAAAACTAATTAGAAACGATAAAGTAGAAAACAAATTTAAATTTAGAAATCGATAGGTTAAGAGTTGGTAGGTCTTAGTCATTTTAAGTGGCACAAAGAAGCGAACTTTTGGTCAAGAGAATTTAAGGGCATCCAATCGTACAAGTGTAGATTTTATTATAAATGAAAAAATAGCCGAAACTGTAAAATATTTTTACAGGTTAGTGATACGATAATCCCAGTTAAAGCTCGCACTAAACAAACATGCGCAAAAATAGTTCAAATATGCATGCCTACATCAGATCATGAAGATGAAGAAATTAGAATCATGTACATTCAAATAAAAGTGTGTTCACCCAAGTTCTGGAGTATTTTATAAGCGTTGAATTCTAACTCTCTAAAGATCTTTTGACATCTGAACTTTTCTACATCACCGTATAATACAGTCCACTACGCTTCAAGGAAAAAAGATAAAGTACAGGACTATCTATCCTCTACAACTCAACTAAGAGCCAATTCTCCCTATAGCTTTTGGTCATTCAGAGCCGAATTTTCGGGAAATTTCGAAAAGCCATCCACTCAACAAAAGAACATTATGTTTGTCCTGCTTTGTTTAACGCTGTGGTGAAGCCCCAGTAATTAATTGGGCGAGAAAAAACTATTTTTATTAACTTCATGTACACCTTTTCTGTGTGCAAACTGTTCTTGTGCAAAATATTATAATCTAACACAAAGCTTTAAAATGAGCATCGATCATTTAAAAAAATCCAGGACCTCTACAAAAGGCTGTCTTACACGAATTGAATCATGGTTTCTACAAAATAAAGACGCTTCTACTAAACCAATTGAGTTTGAAATTAGATTGGAGAGAGTGCATTCCTTATTTGGCTCGTATGAAAAGGTTCAAGACGAAATTGAACTTCTTTCAACAGAAGAAAATCCTGACACTGAAAATAGATCATTTATAGAGGATAAATATTTTTTACTGGTTTCTAATTTTACTGAACGTATATCTGATTTGAAGAATCAAATGCAAGTTAATGAAAACCTCAATAATAGTTCTCAGTCGCAATCAGTGAGCTCTCAATCTACGGCAGTCAAATTGCCAGAAATAAAAATTGAAATTTTCTCATGCGATGTTAAAGAATTCGAGTACTTTTACCAACTCTTTGGGGCTTTAATTGTAAAAACCCTTAGCTTACAGATATTCAGCGATTTATATATCAAAATTTATTTAAGAAATGAACTTTTACGGTTAATTGATTCATTGCAAATTACAAATGAAAACTTTCAGATAGCCCTAAATACATTGAAATTCAGATTTGAAAACAAGTTTGTTATTGCAAACTCTTATTTATCAGCAATGTTAGATATTTCTAGTTTAACAAAATGTAAGCCAAGTTCACTGCGGGAATTTACTACCACCATTCATAAAAATATGGCATTAAAAAATTTAAATTTTTTCTATAAGGAATTATGGAATATAATATTGATATTTTCCTTTAAAAAAATTAGATTTCAACACAAAACGTGCTTATGAAATGAAAAGAGATCACTCTAAAACTCCTACTTTAGAATACTTCATAAAATTCTTGGAAAAACGTCCCTTATTTAGAAAATATTGACAGTTTAAGTCCACAGCTTCGTAGAAAATCTGTTTCAGCTAATATTTCCACAAATTGTTACTCTTCAACTAGCGAAAATAAAAACTCTCTAAATTCAATTGCCCTTTTTGTAATAAAACGAGTCACAGAATTTACACCTGCTTAACGTTTAAAAATTTAACACATCAAGAATTTCATTAAGTGGAACAAAATGTGCATTTTTTTTTTTTTTTTTTTACAATATTACATTCTAATTGTTAGGAAACAGCGAAAACAATCAAAACAATAATTATGATGGTTTTTGGTTGATGCCAACTTTAATAATGTACAAACACCACTGGCTTGCATTAGAACCATTCTTAGTTGTAGATCTTAATAGCCTTTTCCAAATAATTAAATCTTGCTCGTTTTGGAGCTTTATTCACGTGCTCCAATCCCAACCAAGGTTTTGCATTAGCATTGGTGGTAGAATTACCTCTAAAATCTTTCAAATTCATAAGAAAATCATCTTCGTCTATAAAAGAGGTTTTCCAATGAAACAATAGTAAATTTAAACTTTTCCCACTCCTTTTCTGGTACACACAGTTTCTTTTGTATACGTTCTTTCACTTTTTTAAATTGTTCACCATGTTTAATTTTGATAAAAAATGGTATTCCAAATGTGGAAAATATTTCCTTTTGAAAATGAGCACATGAAACTAACATCTCGTCATCTTCGAGTCTTAATTCATCATTAGGTATTTCCTCTATCCTGTATGTTTTGGCTCCTGCAAAGATAACGACTCCAGTGGAGCATCTTCCTTTGCCCATAAGCTACCTTAGAACAATTTACTTCAACTAACCTTAATTTTCCACTACCGCCTTCACTAAATTCTATTTGTTTTTTAGCTTCTTCTAAAAGATCTCCTACAGTGCCTCCTTTGTTGGGATATAATGTTAATTCCTTCTCTTCTTTTAACTTCAATCCAACCCATATACATTTAAATTGTCGTTTATTTTCTAATTCATTAACTCGAATGTTAAGCTGTTGATAAAAATTTTCTTTGATGTTTTATAAAACTTCGAACATAGTAGAAGATCTTTTAATGTACCTTCATATGTACATCTTAATGGATGACCAGGACTATCTTCATAACTTTGACATTTGAAGAATTGTAATAAATACGGATTTGTACCAACCCTCTCTGCTACAGCCCGAGCTAATTGATCATAAGTCATTCGCTGTGACAATTCCATAGTAAAACCAACATCATTAGGAATGCATCTATCCACAAAGTTAACTTCTACTCGGTAATACAAATCTTTACAATAGTCTATACAGTTTGGAAGATCAGACTGTTCTTCCATTTCATCTTTTCAAAAATAATTATATCACCATTCATTAATTCGTCTAAGACCTTTTCAAGTGTTTCGTTAACATTTGTAATTCTTTCAATACAATTAGGTCTAACTTCTTTATATAATAAAAGTTCTGTATCTTGTGGAAAACCTGCTCTTTCATTCATTAATGATATAAGATCCGAAAAACGACCGTTAATGGAACAATACTGATGTCCACAATAGTGTATTCTTTTTTGTTTAGAATCATAAAATTTAAAGAATAAAAGGACATCAGCATTACTATCAAAAATAGGTAATGCCAGTAATCCCACATCAGGTGGCAATAGTTCTAAAAACAATCCAAGGATTCTGATTTTCTGAAGCATCTAATATATTTTTGTGAGTCTGCCTCCGAATCAAGCAAACATGGACGGAGAGTGTTATTTGATCTGCTACCAAACGGCCACATTTTCATTTGTTCTGGTGGATATTTAAAACCATCCGTAAGCATTTCCATCAGTTCACCACATGTTGCAGTCTTTTTATCCTAAAAATTCTATATGATGCTTTTTCAGGATCATGCAAGCCATTGCCTTGATGACCATCAAAGCTGTCTTCCAATAAAATATTTACAGTCATATATAAATGAGCTTCGTTGCATTGTTTTGGCGTAGTTGTTCAATTAGTTTTCTTCTGCTAATCTAAATGCTAACTCACTTGGTATGTCAGCATCTGTAACCTCTTGAAGGACATGATGTAGTTCAGAGTCGCGAATATAAACTAACATGTATGCACTTGTACAATGTTTAATAGTCATATTCATGTCATCTTCATAACCACCATAATTATGTTCAATTGCTTCTAGTTTAGAACATCGAGAAACAACATCATCATCAAACTTGCACCACTTACCATCACCTTTAGGATTAATAAAAACAACATAATGGCCACCATGATTATTTCCTGAATGCACTAGAACTGCATGCAGAGTGTAATTTGCAGGATTTGTAGAATCTGGTTTTGTAGATAACTATCTAGAGATATTTTCTCATAAAACTCAAAGCGGTCATTAAACTTTACTGAACAATCTGTAACAGGATCATACTGGAATCTCATCAAATGTAAATGTAATATTGGTGGATATACTGCAAAACAACACCTTTTTCAGCATCTTGTAAACCATGTTCGCCTGCATCATATTTATTATCACCATTTAATGTTTCCTTAGCAATGTAGTCCTTAAACGATTCTTCAATGTTTTCTTTCCTTCACATTTAATTGAATGTCGTAAAATGTTTCAGTACGTGTACTAGTATAATCCACATTTTACATCGAATGTACGATATCATTTTACCTTCAAATAGTTTTGGAACAGTACCTTCGACACATGTACCTTTCATTTTACTTTCTAATTTTTCCAGTAATATCCGTAAAAATTCTTGTACATCATGTTGCATAAATGAATCTAACGTTTCCCATCCAAAACTTTTGTTAGTTTTTTGTTCCAACTGGTTTATCACTGAATTGTAATTCGTGAAAAACCCTTTGTAATGCTAAAGTAACCGATTTAGTGGAGTCATTAGGTTCAGTCGGCATTTTGTAAAAAGCTCTTCTTAAATGATGTGTAAAATATAAAGTTTGCAACAGCGAATTCATATAGCAAGTTGCACCTTGATTTTTAAGTCCTACGAATCCGGTATGCTTTTGCTATCCCATGATACACCATGAGGCGCGTCAGCTACTACATATACTTCAAAAGTAACAGTATCATTTTTAGCAAAACCCTTTTTATGTCTAAAACTTCTTGCCATGATATAAAATCGTAAAACCCCAATAATTTTCTTTTGAGTAAAACAAGTGTTGTATTTTTCTTGAAAAAGTTTTGATGTCCGATCTAAATGGAATCAATCGTAATTCTGCAACGGCATAGCATGACCAAGAATTCGATTTACTTTCACCATTGCATTGTAAAGGAAACTTAATGAACGTTGGGCAGAACGATCTTGATTATGTGTTGTTTTGGCATTATCATAATTTTCCATGGCAAATTTCGAACAAAGCATGGAGGTGAAAGAACAGAATCTTTTATTTTGCTAAATTGTGTTATTGTAAACCTAAAGTAGCTTCCGATCGTGCTTCATCATCGTCCATTTTATTGCCATTCATTGCTAAGGCTGTATCCAATTGAGGTCCATATACGACATCTCCAGTTTGGGACTGATTCATTTCACCATCAGTATCTCCCATATATTCCATAAATGGTACTGTCATATGTTTATTTTTATCGTGGGGTTCAGTTGAATCGTCTGTATTGTTAATGTTTGATTCATTTTCTATATTTACTTTTGCTTGTTTCGTGATATATGTGATGTTATTAAATTCTTCGATAGTTGATTTGTTTGATTGTTTGATAATTTGTCTTGTATTTTTGAACGTGTAATTGATAACCTCGGATAGTAATGTAATTCGTCCAGTTTACAATCATTTGGAAGTGTGCCGAAAAAGCAGACAGCATTTCCTCGTTGAATTGCTATACTAATTCGTTGTATTAGAAATGAGGTAGCTCTGTTGTCGTTTGTTTCCTTTGAAATTTTTTTCCCACAGAATGTATAAAATTTGATGCGCTTGGTCCAAAATTTCCGAATGTTTCAATAGCTACTGGGCAAAAATATAGTTATTTTGAAGATTTTGTATTTTAATTTTTTAAGCGTTCGCCTGTCAAGGCAGCAGCTCCAGCAGTTTTGAAGTGGCTGCTATATGGGAAGAAGCAAGTGTGTCTACACAAGTAAAATCCCATACTATGGCTTTACCGCATTCCCATGGAATGAGAGTCATTCCATCCGGTCTTTGCCATCGTCTCGATCAATGCCTAGGGTTCCAAAATTGCTGGTATTTTTGCAAGGCCTAGTGCACGTTTCAATATATCGTTAACTGAATGATGACGTGATTGACGGCCTGCGGAAAGTTTACAGCTCAAACCATGAATGCCATTTTAGAAACGAGAGATCCGCATCTACATTTGTGTTCAACACATATATTTGTTCCAAGACGAAAACCAATCGAAATCCTAAATGAATTGTTGTCTAAAAGAGTACCCAGAGATGCAGCTGGAATAGCGTTTAACCAGGCGCCAGATTCTTTTGTTCTTGTTGCATGAAGACGAGCCTTGTCAATAGGAGTTTTAGCTGTCTTAAGTAAATAGTCGCAACAAATATCTAGTAGTGGTTGATCCCAAGCTTTCTGAAGTCTCTTTGACTCTTCTGGTAAAGTCATCTTAGTCTTAGAGAACCAAACTTTTCCCTTCTTCAAAATAATTATCAGTTGTTCTATCTTGTAAAATCATATTTATTAAGTGTGATGTGCTACGGAAAGAGGATAGAAAGGCGGGTAGTGCTAAAGATGAAACTGAGCGGATGCCCAAACCACCTCTATTTACCGGGAGAGTAGCTGTTAACCATGTCTTATCATCTAGTTGGTTATTCGTTATTAGTTCTAGAGCAGTTTTAAACATTGATCAATTTCCTTAAGGATTTCGTTACAATGCCATGACGGAATGCATCTTAAAGTATATAATAATTTAGGTATCGCTAAACAGTTTTTCAGAAGAAAAAAGGCGATGTGTGATGGAAGATTATTCAATCTAGAACACATTAAGTTTAGTGAATTCAATTTCTCTTTTAAGCAAGTAGATAAGGCGGGAATGGAAAGCGGAGCACCAAGAAGAAACCAGTTTGATGTAGTTGATATTTTTATGCCAGGAGCAAATTCCAATATTTTTCTCATGAACGTTGGATTTGATTGATTTAATAGAATTTCGCATTTTTTGAAATTTAATTCAAGGCCTACATTGCGAGAATTGAATATTATATTTTTAAATGATTTTAAGATATCTTCCTCATTACCACCTATTGATCCGTCATCTAGATACCAGCAGTTGAATTCAGTGTGAATATTTTTCACTATACATTCTATAACTAAACAAAAAAGTGCAGGGCCAAGGGGATCTCCTTGTTGGACACCGCGTTGAGATTTCATTAAGTGGTTTCCAAACATCAAAAATGACTCTGTTCGATAACATTGTTCCACGAATGGATAAATTTCTGGAGTTAGAATTGCTACTTGATGTAACATTGTGTCTCGATATATCATATTAAATGCGTTTTAAAATCTAGTTTTAAAAAATTTTTCTTTCATGTTACAGAGATATATTCTTGCTGAATGTGTTACAGCTTCTGCTCCACCAGCGATTCCAAAACCAAATTGGTGAGGTTGTAGAATTTCTTTGATTTTCCCATTATTTTAGAGCAACAAATTTTTGCAACTAGCCGTCGGTAGAAAGTTCCCACTGCTATTGGTCTTAGTCCTCCATCTTTTTTCTTAAGCGCACACAATGATGCACCATATAGTATGGGACAAATTTCGTGATGTACTTTACCTGAAAGCATTAGGTTACATAAGGCGGTGAGTGCTTTTACAAGGTTTTGGCCACAGGAACCAGCGCTATAGCTGCACATATCTTGAATATGGGAAGGTCTAAGGGAATCTAATCCACCTGCAGAGCTAGTGCGGAAAGATCTGATCGCATTCATAACTTCTTCGAAAGTAATTTTGGAAATATTAAAAGAAGTAAATTCAGGGAAACTATTTGTTTTGTCAGTATGAGGGTGTTTTAAATTCATTTCCGAAATTGTGTCGTTATTGACTTCTGCTAATATATCATTTGAACACATCAGACGCACAGCTGTTGATAGGTCTCCATCTGATACTTTACTGATTATTTTTTTATTCAAAGAGTATTTAAAATTCTTATTGTTTGATGTTATATTCGGTGGAACTAAAATTTTTAAATTCTGTCTAATGATTGAAGAAAGGTTGTTGATTTTCTCACTCTTGTTTTGGTTATTTATGAATAAACTGCAGTATGGAAAAAGTAATAGTTTTTCCCAAGATGAGAAGGAATTCTTTTCCACACATTCGTTAATTAAACTTGTAAGTGATAATGCTGTAGATGCCCTCACAGACTTTGGAATTCTTTTATGATAATTGAATTTTTCTTAAACAGTGCCAAACGCTTTTCAAAATTTAAATTTTGATCTATAATATATGCTTCTCTAGGTGGTTTTGTGTATGAAGACTCGTTATTATGCATTCTGTTCATGTGAATTTTCAATCCTCTATTTTTGAAACTATTGTTGCATAAAGGACATTTGAGAAATTTATCTGTTATTACGGATTTGTTTTCCTTTGATTTCAGATTTTTTACATCTTCATCTTTAATGATAATTTCGTTTTCTTTTGATTCCTTTGCTTTAATAAGTTTTTCTGTGTGTGCAGCATTGATCCGTTGGGATTTCCTTACCATTTTTATCATTTAAATTAGTATTTTATACGTATTGTAAAATGTAGCCATGATTTGACATATATTGTGCATTAATTGTTTAGACAAGAATAGGTTTGAAGACTGTTTCTTTACAATAAAATGTTCTGTTTGTTCCAAACCTTACAACACTTTGTAACACATTCATTTTCAATCAAAAAATTATGATTAGAATCCAATGCTACTCCTAAATCCAATCTTCCAAGCAACAACTTCCTGCTAAATAAACACACGTCTAGTTCAGAAAACAGTAACATTAATTCTGTGCCTTCAAAGGTATTAACTTCTGAAAACCTCGAATGCCTTTTAAACACGATCAGTCATTCAGTTCTCTCTATAAAAAACTGCCATGTTCTTTTAGCCACGGCCAAAGTATCCTTATGGTCTGAAAACATCAATTCACTTATTAGATACGGGAAGTCAAAACTCCTTTATAGCTCAACATCTAGTTGACAAATTGCAGTGCAAAACTTATGGTACCCCTTGTAAACAGTACGGGCATTAACGAAAGCCCCACAATTGCTAATAAAATGGCAAACATTAAAATCTTTCAAATTGGTATTTATCCAAAAAATTTTAAATTTCCGGTGTTGTACTGCATAGCAAAACTTGTTAGTTACCTTAATATAAGATTATGACTAATGAAATAACAATTCCGAAAATTCTTTTCTTAGCAAACGATAACTTTTATCAACCGTCAGAAATTGATATTCAAATAGGACTACTGTTATTAGGATGTAATAATCGATAATACAATTAAACTTGGCAAAAATCTTCCTGTACTGCAAAAAGGCGGCTCCGTGGCGTAGTGGTATGTGTGTGACTACTACGCCCAAGGTCCCGGGTTCGAATCCCGACACGGTCCGCTTGAAAAATGTTAGGCGAGCATTTTTCACAAAAATACACCCTCGTTCGGATGAGAGGTAAAATGGAGGTCCCGTGTGTGAGTGTTGTCACGCACGTTAAAGATCCCTACCTTGCTTGGAACAGCAAGGGTTCGGCAAAATTCAAAATTTTCCAGGTAACAAAAACTCGCTTCCTGGCCAGTGTAGTACCTTCGGGTGGAGCATTGGAAAATCACATGTAATGTACTGCAAAAATCTCATTTGGGTTGATTAGTGGCAGACACTGTACCAAAAAGGCTTCATGTTTCAAACGTACCGCTTCCTGACAAAAACCATTCTAAAAAATTTCAAACCTTTTCTTACTCGCAGCTTGATAGCTTTCTCGAAAACTTCTGGGAAAAGAACTATCCGATAGAATCACCTTTTCAAAAGATGAGCAACTAGCCGAAAGTATTTTCACTTGTACAACCACAATTTTAAAAAATGGTAGGTTCCAAGTTAACCTTCCACAGAATCAACGAAGCATGGTGACACTTTTGCTATAACCAAACAATGCTTGCTAAACTTAGAGAAAATATTTGACAAAGATTATGACCTATTTCTTAAATACAATAAATTTATAGAAGAATATGTTTCCTTAGAACATGCTTATTACATCCCCTTAACACTACGAAGTTATAATCTTGAAAATAAATATTTCATTCCTCATCCATGCGTTGTTCGCAAATCTAGTGCATCTATAAAACTGCGTGTTGTGTATGACTCCAGTTCAAAACTTTCACCGGTTATTCTCTAAACGACATTTGTCTCAAAGCCTATCAAGTTCAGCCAGATCTTTTTGATATCCTTTGCAAATTTAGAATATTTTATCTTATTAACTAATACCTTAGTATTTATCAACTTGTCTTGTGCAATTATCTAATGTACATATGTGTTATATATATATACATATATATATATATATATATATATATAGATGAAAAAACATGCCATCTTGGCCAATAAGGGCAAAATCCTAATTCGCAGTGATTAATTATAAAAACGCAAACTTTCTTTACGGACGCCCGAGTATATAAAAGTAAGTTTTGCATTAGTTAAATGGATCCATGTAATTCATTCTGTATCAAGACAAAAAAATTCAATAAGCAAGAGTTATTTACTTTACTCAAACGTTGCATTTTAATTTAATGTCACGTAGTCACTTGTTATTATTGAAACAAATTTTCTGTGATGAAAGCAACATTTGGAGCTTAATAATTAAAATTATTGGTCTTTTGAAAATTGAAGTCGATTTTGCGTTAATCAAAACAGTCAACGAATGAAAAGTGTTATTATGAACTGAAACGCTAGTATTAGTCCAAATTGCCTCACTACTAAGGAGTTTAATATTTGAGATAACAGTGGATTTTCTAAAGGCATGGTTGTTTATAATCTGAATTAGATGTTATGTAAGACTAGAATAATTTTAAATGAATGGTTCCCTGCTACTTCTACGAACGAGTAAAATAATTTTAAAATAACTAAGTTCTACTAAAAATAAGTGCAAGTATTAAGATTAATATAAAAGTGTTAGTTTGATTTTCACCGATTCTGAGAAGATGTAAATGAATCTACATATTATAAATTAATTTAAGTAACGCAGATTGTAGTACCTCAAATCTTAGTTCAATTTTAACTACTACCTTAATTTGTTTTTATATTGGTCAAATTTTAAGCAACTTAAATTAAAATCTATTAAAGCTAATTCTACGATGATTGAATTCATTGCAAATTGGTTTATTTGGCTTTGTGCTTGGAAGGTCATGTGTAATTTTGTTCAAAAAATTATCACGTCGTTTAGATAGCTTTTGTGAGGTAAAGCATTGGGAACTGACGAGTTGCAAATTTTTCAAGGCACCTGAAATCAAAGGTCAGTCTATCTAGTTTTAATATTTCTGTTTTTTTTTGTGTAAAGGACTTTATAAAAGCATTCAAAATTGAATTTTGTAATCAGTTAGGCTATTGTGGGGAGTTGTAGGTTTAAGGTTTAAGTAATTGAAAGTTTCACTTAGAAAATTATTTATATAACAAAGGGTAATTTACACGTAGCTTCTTCTAAAAGGTATATTTTGAAAAGAATAACAGTTTCGCCACCAAGCATTCACGGAATATAAGAATGTTAAATTACTAACGCAGCTTTAAATAATATTCCGTTTTCAAACATTAAAAATATTAAGAAAACGAAACCTCTTTGCATGCATTGCTTTTTCTTAGTTTATTTTTTAAAGTATAAACTGCAATAGTCTTGTATAAAAAAACATTTAACGTTTATTAAAATTATGATAATTTAAAAAATTTTTGTTGTCATTATTGTCAGCAGACATTCAAAAATATTTCAACCCTTAAATTTATTATCTAGTTTCAACATACCTGGTTGTACCAACCGCACATCCAAAATTTTATCTACTTGTGAATTGTAGGCCGTAATATGGAAAACACACTCAGGCGAATCCTGAATGCAAGTGATGTTTACGGGAACTAGATCTTCACTAACTTGCTGCCATTTCACAGTCCCCGCGCCGCTTGCAGAAACATGAAAAACTTCAGCCCATAATCTGAAACAATTTCAAATCTTTACATAATATATCTATGTAGCCATACATCTTACAGGTTGTGGCATTTCAACGAAATAAGGTACATGATTGTAAAGATAGCCAATTAAATAAAGACAATAGTACTATATCAATTTTGTCGAATTTTAATACAGCGTTTGATAAAACAAGTCCTTGTTATTTTGCTGTATTATAGTATAATAACTATTATCGAGTGAATATGTTCTTTTTCTTTATTTATTATGAAAAGTTTTTAATATACCATTAATATCCTATTAGTATCCCACTATTATAAAGTAATTAATGCCGATTTTCAACAAACTCACGTTTAAGTCCTACAAGTATCACCATTCCCAAGACACACTAAGGCTTAACTCTTATAGGAGGGGTGGAAAAACAATAGAAGAAGCTTAACGGTCTATCTGCATCGTTTGCTGTTAAAAGACATTATAATTTGAATAAGGTACGCTATACTTGCGCCCACGTCCCTAGTGCTCCACCCGAAGGTACTATATTGGATTTAAACGTGAAAATTTAAACGTGCTTCAAATGAAATTTTACTTCAAAATTAATCGGATGAGGGGCAAAATGTAGGTCTCACGTGTAGTATTTTTCAGGTAAAAAAAAAACCGCTTCCTGGTCAATGTAGTAACCTTCTGATGGAGCACTGAAAAAATGAAATATAGGGCCTGGTTATGTGTGGATCAGACAGGATCGCATGTGACTGCTAATCGTACGGTCCCTGATTCGATTCTCGACACGGACTGCTTAAAAAATGTTAGACGAGCATTTTTCACAAAAATACGCCCTCGTTCGAATGTGAAATAAAATGTAGGTCACAGGTTTTGAAATATCAATAATTCGGCAAAATTCAAAATTTCCAGATAAAAACTCGCTTCCTGGCTTCGAGTAAAGTATTGGAAAGTCAATTGCAGGCCCTGGTTATATGCGGCTTCGTGGATCAGATAGGTTCGCGTATTACTGGTAATTCCAAGGTACCCGGGTTCGAATCCCGACAAGCACCGCTTGAAGAATGTTAGGCTAGCATTTTTCACAAAAATGCACCTTCATTAAGATGAGAAATAAAACGTAAGTACGGTGTGTAAGTGGGGTTGCACACGCTAAAGACCTCTGTATTGCTTAGAATAGCAAGGACGTGCAAAAGTCAAAAATTTCCAACTAAAATAACTCGCATTTCTAGCCAATGTAGTACCTACGAGTGAGAGCATTGGAGAATCTAAGGTAGGCTCTGGTTATGTGATCCCGGTCAGAAAACAATTTTATAACTATATCAAGATAACCTAATCGCCATCGGATGGCTTTTTCATTCTTCACTTTACCATAACATGTACTGTCGAACTAAAAGTTACAGATTGTTGATCTGCTATCAACTTAAATTGATTGCCTATAAGATAGTGTTTCCATTTACGAACATCTTCAACTATAGCTTGAGCTTCTGTTTCACCAGCCGATCGTTTCTCTTCCGAGTCATTTAAAGTTCTTGAACAGAACTCCACAGAACGTCCAGATTCTGATAAAGTTGCAGCCACGGCATTTTTAGAAGCATCAGTTTCAACAGCAAAAGGGATAGATATCATTGTTAATACAAATAACAAGAAATTTTTCTATATCATGTTTCAATTCCTCGAAAGCTTTATTTGCTTTTTCAGACAAAGCAAATTTTGTGCGAACAAGATGAGCTATTTTAACGGAACAATTGGAAATGTATAATGAATATTGTGGAAACATACCGAATACTCTTTTCAAAGAGGATGCGTTTATTGGTGGAGGTAGATTTTTTATCGGTTCGAACCAGCTCAGATCATGCCTGATAATTCCAGTTGGAATTTGATAGCACAGTAAGTTGGTTGATCTATATAAAGATGAAGATTTTTCATAATTAATAGTTAGATTATACTTATTTGCCATTTCAATAAATATCTTAAAATTCTCATCATACTGCTCTTGACGGTTTCCGCTGATGGACATATCATCTAGGTATTTATAAATGGCTATTAATATTTCGGCTTGAATTATTTCAACAATGGTCCTTTGAAACGCACCACCCTATTGGTGACACTAAATGAAATGCGCTTCCAGTTATAAAGCCGCCCGCTTGCTTCGAAAGCTGTATACATTATATCTTCTTCTCTGGTAGTGATTTGACGGTACGCACTTCGTAAATCGATGGTACTAAAACGCTATAGTTAGCAATCTTATTAACTACATCTTCAATTTTTGCAATGAGTGCGCGTCCAACAAAGTGAATCTATTGATAGTTCTTGTATAACCATAAAAGAAGCACTTTTCGTCACAATCAGTTACCGTAGTTTCAAAATTATTATCAATTAACGGTTTATAACAATTTATTTTAGGTGAAACTGTGTTTAAAGGAGTTGGAAAATCAAAGCTTAAAGCTTGTTCTTGCACAAGTTCAGGAGAAACCTTATCACAGGGTTATTAAATGTGTTCTTTATTTATCGCTACAGTTGTTATCGAGAGATGAGTTTAATTATGGCATCCTGAAATTATTACAGCCTCATCCTATGTTAATCTTTTTAAATAAAACAGCCGAGTGGTTACTACCAAGTTCATTTATGCTAAATAAAAGCATGAAATCAATAATTACAGTTACAACATTCCACATCGGGTATAGAGTAACAAAATATTTACAGTCAGTGCCTACTGATGCACTTCCTCTAAAAAATAAAATAAACAACTTGACAATCAGAAGTTAAGACTAGCTTACCAACACTTTGAAATCAAAATATCGCCAACAGTATTACTGTCAAAAACAAACTCATAATTTAAAAAATAGTGGGCCGAATTGCTTGTTAAATATTATAGGCAAATGCATTATTTTTTCAATAAACCAATTTAGATCTGCTTCTATTTACTTGTTCTTGTGGTAAGAATATTAACGACTATAAATACTTCAAGATAAACGAGTTATACTAAAGTAATGGCAATTGATAAATACGTTGCTGGAGTAAGTAGCCTTAGCGCTTGTTGATCCCGGATGCTCTGGTGCTCAAATATTTATATAATAAAATCTTTAAAATGCCAAACTAAAAAAATTGTTCTCATAAAGTGCTGCTTATAATACAATATTTCCAGATATCATTTCTTCGTAAATGTATCTATCCAGCTCAAAAAACGACTAATCCAACTCAAATTTATTAGAAAGCACCAACTGGTTAGTTTTGAGAATCACGTCCGTGCGACAACATCATGCTTTCAATAAAATAAAATATTTTGTAAGTATATTTCTTTCTTGCCCGTACAGGGCTTAAATTACTCGCTTGCCAGCTGAACAAAATGGTCACAATCTTGACGGAATACCAAAATTTAAAAAAAAAACCGACATGGTGACAGCAGTCCATCGTCTATCACAGCAATAAAAAAGGCACTCAGGACAACGCGTGGCACAGAGCATCGCATCAACACCCTGAACTGCAAATCCCTCCTCAATCTCACATGATACGAAAACAAAAGCAGCTCCTTCTCGCTCTTCCACACATAATAAAGCATGCATATAAAGTTGCCTAACTTCTCAACCTGGTAACAGGAAATCTTACAAGCAACCAAAATTAAATATAGAAGCAGATGAGAATTCAGTTATCGACAATTAAACTAGATGTTAAGAATATTATGCAGGATAAAAGAAAACTTACTATTTACATTAAGAAAGGATCCTTCGGCTGCAATTATTTTATAATTTTTTTTGTTCATTTAATTTTTGTTTATAGCCGAAGGTTTTTGTTTCATAACTAAATCATTGTACAACATACATTACGTTTATTGTGTAATATAAATGAATAAAGGTTCCAAAAATATGTAACATTTTTAGAAGGGTTCCGTGTTAAGATGAGGTTAGGCACCGCTGATTTAAAAAGTTTTCTATCAAAACCAAATACGGAACCCTCTTCTACAATGCGTCGACAATAACGTCAGCTACAAATGTTAGAAGAACAACGTCTACTCATTGAGAAACGTGACAGAGAATATATACAACAAAATATGCAACTTTTCAAGAAGGCGACTACGATGACCTATAAATTAACGTCCCGACTAATTGCATTGGTGAGATGGTTAATAATTGGGTAAAACGTACTGCAGAATCGTCGACAGTTTGGAAGAGGTTTCACGTACACTTTAGTAGTGAGGAAATTAATCATTACCCGATTTTCAAAGAGCAAACTCTATCGATTTCATTGCCGGGAAACAAACAAATATAGCTTGTGCATATAAATTAGCGGAACCAGTATTGACACTTTTAGCACAGACGGTATTAACGACAAGCAGATCACACATGAGTTATAATTTAACGGAAGGTGTTGCCACCGCAGATAACTATAACGAATCCACTACATTGAAGCGAATAGATCCGGTCACAAATGAAATGGGTAATGCTATATTATGGTCTGCAATGCTAACAAATTGTAAGACAAATCCATTTCATAAATTGGCTCCTGTGGGGGTTAAGCATAAACCTTTTGAATGAACTGCATTTACACAAGAATTAACAGGAAACACTAGGTCATGATCATATACTAACATGCAATCTTGGCATACAAATACCAGTTAGGGGTAAAATAGGCATTAAAATAATTAAATTTTAATTTGACCTAAAAGGGCGGGGATCCCGTAACAATATAAGGAAGCATCGGCTAATTGTACTGCTACGGAAGTAGGTCCTTATGGACAAATGAGAAAAGAAAATAAAGAAAAATAAACAAATACAAAATAAAAAACAATGTATAAATTCAAAATTCAACATGACGTTTACACCTACCCTGAAAGGTTTTACCCACAGTCGAAAACGATGAGTGCCAAACAGCCAGTTATAGCAAATTTTTTGATATCATTTCTATACGGAAGACTGATATTCCGCATAGAACTCCCTTGTTTTGGTATCAAAAAGTTGGTCCTATTTAAAGAAATTTCTAAAAATAAAATGCTCCTTCCAAATAAGACTATCACTGGTGTAGCTAGGTATTCTTTACAAATCATTGACTTTACCTATTTTCTAAATCAATTAAAATGTAAATTAACCTAAACTTACCCTCTATTAACATAAAAATAATTTCAAGGCACATACAAATATGCTTTCCTAAAAAGAAGTCCTTAGTCTCAAATCTGATCAAGTATTGCTAAAATAAATCCTAAAGAAAATCAAAAACACATTTCTAAGCCACCACAAAACTTTTCGCCACTGCAAATTTTTCTGCTTGCTTATTTAATTGTAAGACATTAATAAAAATCCAAATTATTGGCAATGTCGTTCATAAAAGCAAAAAAATTGTTAAATCTCAGCATTGTACTATACCATTGTCCTTTCCAAAATACGTTAATCTGAAACTTTTACTATTCTAAATTTCACTAATTAATCTGACATCTCAAATTAATAATTAATCCAACCAAATAATTATTTTTACTTAATTATTGTCGTGTTACCAAAATACACGCAATTGACTCATGATATTCCGCGCAGACAAGAAAAAAAGGTAAAGTAAGCAAAGAAAATTACCCGCACTGATTACCGCAACAAACAACGAATGCCAAAGAAGGTCGTGCTAGCAAAAAAGTCGTAAAGCGGGGTGGGTGACAAAGAAAGAAAAAGAAAACCTCAAGAAGAACGTTTATTTACGAAACCTTAAGAGAACAACATATTATAAAAGGAAAAGCAACTCAGAAAACATTTATCCAGAAGTAGAACTTACACAGTACAAAAATCGACGCGAAAAAATAATGTATACCCTTCTCTAATTACCTTTAACTAATGTTTTACTTCAATTCAAACATGTACATAAATTCAAAATTAAACAAAAATATGTATAGGGGACTGTTTTCAGTCCAGTGGTTACCACGATTTTTAAATCGTTATGCATGTAGAATATTTATTAGGAAAGTATATACTTAGAGGACCCGGGGGTGGGGGGGTTAAATTCTAACACACACAGAAAACAACAATTAAACAAATGTGTATATAGTGGACTGTTTGTTTTCCCATTCCAAATGGACCTGCACCTTGAAGAAGTTCTAGATTTCTAGAACGAGTGGAACAGCTTACGTGTCCCAGTAAGCTAAAGAACAGTACTAATGGTTTGACCAAATTTATTGGGGTCTCTTGTGAGGAACCAGACTAAGGCATGTCCCCGAAAGAGAGCAGAAGCTCGTACAGAGTGGCAGAGACCATAGGGACATGGCATTCTTAGCCACATTAATGCGGGAAACCACCACATCACTTACCAAGTACACAGCGTACTTCAATTGTTATTTAAGATGATAGCATCCTCTGGGGTAAAAGATTCCGAGGATAAAATAGTCCTTACGTGTGACTTTCCATTGCTCCGCCCAAAAGTACTACATTGGCCAGGAAGCGAGTTTCTTTTACCTGGAAAATTTGGAATTTTGCCGAACCCTTGCTGTTCCAAGCAAGGTAGGGATCCTTAACGTGCGTGACAACACACACACACACACGCACGGGACCTCCATTTTACCTCTCATCCGAACGAGGGTATATTTTTGCGAAAAATGCTCGCCTAACATTTTTCAAGCGAACCGTGTCGGGATTCGGACCCGTGACCTTGGGCTTAGTAATCACACACATACCAACTACGCTACGAAGCCGCCTGATAAAATAGTCCCCCATTCGGATCTCCGGTTGGGGACTGCTTAGGAAGATGTGATTGGAAACTATAAAGGAAGAGCCGGAAACATTTTTGGAGTGGGAGTATGGAACGTCAGAAGTTTGAAACAAGAACTCAGAGAACTTGAAAATTTATATGAATAGGTTAGCATTAGACATAGTAGGAATCAGCGTAGTTCGGTAGCAAGAGACTGAAAATTTTTGGAGCGGAGACTTTAGGGTAATTCATACAGGATCAAAGAAAGGAAATTCGGATGTGCGTATAGTTATGCGAAAAAAGAAAGGACACTGTGTAGAATTCTACTTAAAAAAGAACGAAAGAGTACCCATGGTTAGATTAGAGTCTAAATTGCTAAATACAGTAATAATACAAGTATACATACCCATCTTTAAATACACTGAAGAAGAGGTGGAAGCAAACTACAAAGATACCGAAGACATACTAATATCCGCAAAAGGACATGAAAATTTAATAATTACAGGAGATTTTAATGCAATGGTATGTGAGAGTAGGGAAGAAGTGGTAGTAAATTTATTTAGCTTATGCACGAGAAACAATGTAAGAAATAGGTTGGTAAAACCCAAATAGGGTTAGCGCGAGAAAGGACTGGGGAAATAGGCTAGTAGAATTCTGCGACAAAAACAATTTAACCATCACAAACACATTATTTCAATATCATCCCAGAAAACGATACACATGAAAGATGCCAGGAGATATAGGAAGATATCAAATAAATTACGTTCTTGTTAGACAACGGTTTAGGAATTAAGTAAAAGATTGTAGAAGCTACCCAGAAGCAGATATAGACACTTACCACAACACGTAATGAAGAAGAACGCGCTTCAGATTTAAAATTTAATAAAAGGGAACGGAAAAAGGCACTTTGATTTTGACAAACTAAAAAAAGATGTCTACGAAATATTTGAAAAAATTCAAATAAATTGCTGAAAGACATCGGGAAAATTTTTGCTACAAAGGAAGAAGAAACAAAATAAAACTATATTACATCCAGCCTAGACAGGGCGGATAGAGACATTCTGGGGTTACAGAAAAGGAAAATAAGTAACCGTGGATAATAAAGGATGTCCTGAGTTTAATAGAAGAAAGACGAAAATACAATATCAGACCAGACGAAGCACGAAAACAGGGTAGGAAGCCATAAAATAGGAAATTTTTCGCAAATACGGGGAAGAACAATAGATTTTATGAAAAGTGCAAAGATGTATAAACTAAAATTAAAATAAAAAAGACAGAAAAAGCCGTATAGCAAAAAGATAAGAGGCGTCGAAGGAGACATCATCGTAGGATGTGTAGAGAAAGCGGTTAGATGGCAAGAATATATGGGAAATTTGCATGCAGGATAGGAACTAGGAACACTAGAACAGGAGTTAGACATCAAAAATGATGACTTGGGATATCCTGTATTTAGAGATGAGTGTGAATTAGAATTAAAGAATTTGATAAATGGTAAGGCACCAGGTATAGATAAGGTACAAAGAGAAACTCTAAAAGCCATTGGACAATCAGTAACACAACGTCTCTTACAATTTGTAAGCTACATGAATGAGACAGGCAAAATACCCCAAAGTTTTCAAACGTAACAACATGGTTATTATGCCAAAAAAGAAAGGCGCGGATAAATGTGAACATTTTCGAACAATAAGCTTGACAGCAAACGTGTCAAAAATATTAAATAGAATTGTATAAAGACGGATGTATACATGGTTAGTAGATGTGGAAAAACATTTCGATAATGTAAAACAGAAAAACATGTTCGAAATACTCAAAAACATTGGAATGAGATTTAGAGATAGACTGATAGTACATAGCTTATTCAAAGTGTAAACACTGGTAATGGAATTAGAGCAGGAACTTAGAGAAGTAAATATTAGGAAAGGGTGAAACAGAGATATGTCCTATCCCCGTTAATTTTTAACTTGTACATCGAAGAGGCTACGAATACTGTCAAATGCAGGACATTTGGAATTATTATGCCGGGACGAGAAAAGATAGAATGCTTAGATGTTCTGATCATATAGCGGTATTAGCATCTAGCAAGGAAGAGATAGAAGCAGCTCCTAATAAAATGGCGATAGTTCTAATATAAAAATTAATAAAAAATAGAACCAAAGTGCTAGTATGTAAAAGAGAGGAAAATAAATCAAAAACTAGACTACACATAGGAAACGAGAACTTACAAGAGGTTAAGGATTTCTGATACCTAGGAAACTAAATAGCGCAAGACGGGAAAAGTGCAAAAGATATAAAATAAAAATTAGCGCAAGACCCTGCCGCATTTAACAAGAAAAAGCAACTACTATGTTCAAAAACAACAAATGTAGAAATAAGGAAAATAATGCTAAAAGCATATGTGTGGAGCACAGCACTATACGCCTGTGAAGCTTTGACCGCAGGAGTAGCGGGAAAAAATACATAGAAGTCTCTAAAATGTCGTGCTACAGACGTATGATGAAGATATCATGGACAGACAAAATTAAGAACAAAAAGGTTCTAGAAATAATAGGGGAACAAGGGAATATGGGAAAAACAGTAAAAATATGTGAAATAGGATGCTGGGTCACATACTAAGGCATGAGGAAATAGAGCGGAATATATTAGAAGCAGAAGTAGGAAAAAGAGAGGTAGACGTAGATCTAAATTAGGCTACTGCACACAGATTAATTAGGAATTTTAGGGAAGTGTGTAGGCTAGCTGAGAGTAGAAATCAATGGAGGTGCGCGCCCAAAGTTCCAAGTCGCATAACCTACTGACGAAAAAAAATAATTGTACTTAAACCTGATGATCGTTAAGAGCAGCTACAGGTGTTGGTTCTGCAATATTCTCAACTAATGTTGATTGTACGAAAGGATTTATTGGAAAACTATTACTTCGGCAAGTGTCTGAGTGTTGGGGAATCTTGTTAACCATCAGGTTGCTTAACCCTTTTCATATACCACTAAATATCGAAGAAATAGTGTCTATATTTTGAAAACAGTAGAAACCTTTTGGAATGAGGCGATTCCGATCTATAATGGTGATAGAATGCACAAACAAAATTAATAACAAAAGTTATTCTAGAAATAGTAGGGAAAAAAGATATCTGTGGGAAAGGAAAAATAGGAGAAATAGAAGGCATGGCATTTGGGGAATAGTGCAAGATTTATTAAAAGCAGACCTAGGAAGAAAGGAGAGGTAGATGTCGACCTAGATCAGACTATTGCACGCAAATAGTGAAAAATTTAGACTGTGGAAATTTCATCGAAATGTGTAGTTTACCTCAGAATAGGAAACGATGGAGGGACGCGTCTAACCAGTTCCAGGATTGTAGACCTAATGATGATGATGATGATAGAAATGTTTCGAGCAAAAGCTGCGCAGCAACTTGCTAATTAATTCTGCATTCTTTGGTTGCGAGAATATCTATCCGCCCTAGCAGCACGAACAAAGTGGTGCAATCATATGGCACCAATAAAGAAAGAATATGTTGTCATTATAATAAATGAAAAACAGGAGCGCAATTGTTGGAAGAAGTGAATTGTGGTCGATACTGCAACTGGAAGTAAGTGGACAAGTTGGGTAAGCTACGGTTCAAACGGCAAACGGAATTCTTGTGCGTCCAGCAATAAAACGTGCGGTTTTAGAAATTGCTAAAATTGAGGATAAAGTAGATCGATTCGAATAGAACGGTTTGATTTGCCAAGGTAGAGGATGTTAATGGAGTTTGTGTGGTATACCTTACTACTTATTCACGTTACTAGAGTTGTATAATTTTTAATATAAGAAAAGTGGATTCAAATCATACTGACAAAAGAACAAATATTTTTGAAATTTATTATTATGTTTATTCAAGTTGATCAAGTTTGAAACTTAAAGTATTATCGCACATATATCTGACTGTAAGATTATTAAATACCGAAGTTTGTTTTTACAAGAAAAACTAATAAATTTGAAATATTTGGATTGCACATACTGTCCGTGTTTTCCTTCGGACAGATTTTTCTCTAACAAAAGAGCCTGCTATATAAAGGAAACATCTATCCTGAAATTTTCATATTTTCGAAGTTCTTTTGAAAACGGTTTGAGATTTCAAATTCCTTTTTAAGTATGACTTCTTTTTAAAAAGTGAAAAGCGCCGTATTTTAAACTACACTCTTGCTCTCGTAATAAACAAAATCCCAAAGACACTTCAATTTTAGACAACCTGTACAGGTTTTAATTTTGATTTGTATTCGGCTATACAGAAATAAAGCATTATGAAAAATAACATAACCAATACTCATAATTCGCTTTTCAAACAAATTTATTTACGCTTGTATTCCAAAATAATTGAGTAAGCAAATATTTAGGTATTAAAAATAACCATTGAAAGGGCTATGGTGCGTGAACTAATCTACAACTCAATGTGAAAGGCCAACATTCAAAAAACACGCTTGAAAAGGTTAAATAAACTTGAAATACGCTGATTTGTCCAAATATTTCCTGTTACTTTTCATTTATATATTAACTGAAAATTTGTAAAGGTGAATAAGTCTCTGTATACATTCAGCGTACTCAGATGTAGAAAGCTTGATTAAAATGAATGTAAGGAGAGCTATAAATTAAGCATTCTCAACAGCTTCTATCCTCCACTCCTGCTAAATACCCGAGAAAAATCGGTTTTGCTGCTTTGTTCAAAATTCGATACAACCCTGCTTAAAAGCTTTATTACACGAGTGTATTGTCTAAGCTTATTAAAAGAGTATGAATAGGTAGATGACATTATGAAATAGTTTTTCTGTTATATTCTCACGTACTAAGAATGAAGTGTAATTTGATAGAAGTAGGTTTTGTGCTAGTCTTCATTACATGAACATGTATTCTAAAGTGTGCGGTAGTAGGATTTAATACATTCTTATCTGTGCTTATGAACTGACAGTATTCATTTCTATTTCTTCCCTCAATATTTAAATTTTTAGAGATGGATCATGTTACGCATTATTACAATGGTATTTGAGTGAAATTTTGTCCAAATATAACCCTTGAAGTATCTCTTTTTGGACCAGTAAATCCACCATTTGAAAGGGCTGTGGAGGCCATGGTAGCGAAGCACTCTCCCAAATCTCGCTTTCAGAAAATTCCGTTTTATATTACTTTCAATGGCATTTTAGAAATGCCACTGTCATTGGTTAAAAATATAAGAAAGACTGAAAAGAAAATTACCGATAAAAATGTCCCATTATAAAATCTTTCTATTTTCTATTACCGTGATATAAAAATAGATTTAAATATATTTGTAGAAATATCGAAAACAAATATATAACTTACTCTAACATAGCTAATCATAAGCAGAACACTTGCAAAAATGTGCGTTCTAGATAATATCAATGACGCTGAATCATTTAAACAGTGAAGAATCAAATGCACAGGGTGATTTACAACTTCATAGAAATATTTAAACTATTGCTTCAGAGTATGCCATATATGGGTATTTACGGAAAAAAATATGTTTTAAAAATTTAAATTGATCCCAATATTTTTTGAGTACGAATAAAACTAAGAAAGTTACCCACCACATGCTTGTTACGTGCCGAAAATCGGCAATAGACATTTTTAAATAAGTGTTAATATGTGAGAATTTCGCGCCATAAATTTAAAAGACTTGTTGCGCGTATTTCCGTCACTTCAGAAGTGCGTTGCGCGAGATTTGCGTCAACGCGTGTGGGGGAAGAAGAAAGTGGGGAGTTTCCGAAAGACGCGTAGGGACTTGTCTCCGAAACGCGAACAAGAATAGTTGCTCTTGTATCTTATCCTATCTTTTTGTTATGTAGATCCCTTTTTTTCTTATCTTTGATTATCGTTCCTTATAAACCCGTTTCTGTCGTTCCCGCTACATAGGAAGAAGACCAGCGAATTTGGATGCAACCTGGCTTGGGAGATCCACGACCCGAAAGATATTGGCGAAGCCACGGGCGGCCATCATGGAGTAATCCTGAAGGAAGTGGCCGACCATTATGAAGTGATCCTGAAGAAAGTTCTACTTGTTCACGTAAGTGCCCCTTTGGAGGTTTGCTTTAAAACTTATTTCCTTTATAATTTGTGAAATTGGTAAATTGTGTCGCCCTAATTTGCATATTGTGTGACGTCATCGAAATTTGCGCGTCAATCTTCACATTATGTAATATCGTTACCAACTGTCTTTTGTGACGCGTGTACCGCGTCGACGGGACTATAATAATGGCGTTCAACGTGTGTTGTGAAATAAAAAAATTTTATTTTGTTTTTATACTTTATAATGTATTAATTAACGATATCTATAGCTTTTTCATTTAAAAAAAAATATAATTATCCTCATTTTTAATATCTATTAACTCATATAAATTTAGGGTGGCAGCTCTGGAACTTATTGTAGAATTACCTAAAATGGCATGACAGCTGTTATGATAATCTAACATAAACCGCCATATTGACTATTAAAATTCACGATATATTTTTTATATATAATGTTTTGCTAATCCAATTAATTCTCTGTAACGTTAAAAGTAGTGTCCTTCCTAACTTGAATTGCCTTAAATGAGTGCTTGGTTTGTTTTGAATGGAATTAAAAGTGTTTTTTTAGGAATGGTTATAATATAATATAACCCTATTTTCGTATTTGAAGTAGATACAAATTTGCATGTAAGTACATTTAAATATAAATAAATATGAATAATTAATTAATTCATGCCTTATTCCTTGTTCCTTATGAAAATTGTCTATTTCATATTACATTAAACATAACTATATGTTAACGAGTAATTTTGCCTGGCATGGAGAAAGTAATTCGAGCATAGGGGAACGAAATCAATATGCTCGAATTACTTTCTCCATGCCAGGCAAAATTACTCGTTAATGTTTAATTGGAAACGGATTGGTTTCCGTCAGCCAACTTCCTCGATTAGCACTGGGTGTAGTACCTTCTTAGAAGGTCCGCCAGTGCTAGGTAGGTAACAGGTCATTTGTTTATTTAATAACTATATGCTTGATTTTTGGACTTCTAAAAGTGTTTTTAAATCATGTATAAGCACTATCTTGTTTTGATACCGTTTTAAAAATGTTTTTTAGTAATTTAAATATTTAGGTATGACTTACAAATTACTTTTAAAGAAAACTTTGGGTTTTAAAACAGATACCGCAATTAACTGAGTTTTTAGTATGTCTTTTAAAGCGCTATATTAACCTAATCTTGTTGTATTTCTTTCATTAAACACCATCTTGCCCTGATACCGTTCTAAAAGTGTTTCCCTAGTAATTTAAATTGTTATAACCTGCAAATACCTTTTTAAAGAAGATTTTACCTTTAAATACTATTAACGTAACCAATTGAGGTTTGGTATACCTTTTATCTTATGAAATATTATAGTATCTTAAATTTCGTATATTTTTTGTCTCAAATACTACCTTAAAAAATATTATTCATCTCAAGTCTTTGGAGCTAATTAACGAAATCGAATGTAGAAATATTAAACCCGCATCTACCCAAAATTGCAACTTAAAGCTATACTAGCGCAAGAAGCTAAAGAGCCACCCATTTCGAAAGTAATCGTTTCTGATTTACCTCAAAACATGTCCAAAATTAAACAATCCCTTAAAGATATAACTAATATAATAAACAAAATTGATCCCGGCCCAAGCGAAATCGAATTAAAGCGTGTTGTTTCCCATATAATTCACCTTAAGCAACGAATAGACTTGTTGTGTTTATTTGACAATGAACAAGCGAAGCAAGCTAAACAAACTTTTTTATCGGATATTTTGTTACTTGAAGGAATAGTTTTTGATAAACTTAATCCAAATGCAGACACAGATATATCTGTACCTTTATCAAATTTCGTAATTTCTCAAGCTCCACCATTGGGGAAATCCATACCTGTTTCTAAATGGGGTTTAACTTTCCAGGGCTTTGACCCCAAAATTTCTTTAATGTCTTTTCTTGATAGAATCAACGATTTCAAAATTTCACGCAACTGTACGGATCAAGATTTATTTGTTTGAGCGGGTGAATTATTCTCTTATTCTGCTTTAATCTGGTATCGTAACATTAGAGATCAAATTTCTTCCTGGGAGGAATTAGTTACGTGTTTAAAACGGGACTTCTTACCGCATGGTTATATTACCGACCTTTGAAATGAGATACGAAATCGAACCCAAGGACCTGATGAAAATGTAATTTCCTTTATTACCTCAATAGAAGCTCTGTATAGTAGACTTGATAATAAACCATCAGAATTTGAAATTATCGATCAGTTGCGTATAAATTTAAATCCATATTTTTCCGAACGTTTAGGGTTACAACACATTTCTTTTTTAGCTCAATTCAAAGATTTATGTCGTTCGCTCCAAGAAGTAAAATTGCGGGTGGATAAATACCGTCCTACTCCAGAAAAACAATCTGGTCTTTTAGAATCTGATTTAGCGTGTGAAGTTCAATCTTCTCGTAAAGTATCTACCCTTAATATTCTTTCTACCTCAACAAATAACTTACTTACCTGTTGGAATTGCAAGAAAAGTGGACATAACTACAACGTTTGCACATATCCCAAAAAAAATTTTTGCTATGGCTGTGGTCGTGCTAATATCTATAAATCTAACCGTACGAATTGTAATTCTAACGTATCGGGAAACTCTCGTCGAGATATTCTTATCCGGAACGTGAATATCTCAAGGAATCAAAATCGTCCTCAACACCAACCATTCAACGGACCCAGACGTCAATAAATTTAAAGCATAAAACTACCTCTAACGCTGTACCTTTATTAAATACATCTAACAATAATTACGCTACTTTAAATTTACAAAATGCCTTGCCTTCATTAAAAGAATTATGTTTTACTACCTCGTCAGAATGGTCTAATTGGCTACAAACCGTTAATTCCTTATACCATAAAAAGTCTGCTGCCTTACAACTTCTTAAAAAAACCCTTCGATTATCGCCCACATTTACCTATCTCGATTGGTTCCTTAAATGTAATAGCTTTACTGGACACGAGTTCCTCATGCTCCCTTATAAACAACGAAGGTCTACAACAATTATCTATACAAAATATTAAAATTCAAATTACTTGAACGTGACGTTCCATTTTTAATTGTACCTACATTAGCTTATCCATTCCTACTAGATGTAGATTTTTGTAAACTTTTTAATTTATCGCTTTATTTCCAAGATTTTTCTTGGCAAACTTCCCTTAAAACAAATTCCTGTGCATCTGCAAGAATATCTAATAAAATTTCTCTTACTGATTCCCAAAATATAATTCTTAACTCTATAATCGACAAATTTCGTAAACTTAATACCTCTGAACTTGGTTGCGTTACTACTGCAACACATGTTATCTCTACAGGTGATGCCCTCCCTTTTAAGCAACGTCAATATCCGTTATCGCCTGCATTACAAAAGCATTTGCATTCCGAGATAGATAAAATGTTAGAATCTGGTGTTATCTCTCCCTCAAATTCACCATGGATGTCTCCCGTATTATTAGTTCGTAAGAAAAAGGACGAATGGCGTGTTTGTTTTGAGGGCAGAAAGCTGAATTCTGTAACTGTCTCTGACACTTACCCTCTACCTAGAACTGACTCGATTTTAAGCCGACTTCGAAACGCAAAATTTATCTCATCTATCGATCTTAAACCAGCTTTTTATCAGATACCCCTCGACTTACCTTCCCGTCCTAAAACAGCATTTTGTATTCCAGGCCGAGGTCTTTTCGAATATAATTTTTTGCCATTTAGTCTCTGTAACGCACCACAAACCTTACAACGTACTATGGATCAAACGTTAGGTCCTATCTTACATCAGGAAACGTGCCTTTGTATTTTTAGATGATATTTTAGTTATCTCAAGTTCCTTTGACGAACATATCGCCACATTAAATGAAGTTGCAAAACGCCTAAATGCAGCAGGTTTTAAGATAAATTGGGAGAAATGTCAATTTTGTTGTTCGTCCCTTACATTTCTTGTTTTTATTATCGATGGAACTGATCTACGAGCAGATCCTGCTAAAGTCGACGCTATTACTAAATTCAAAACACCTAAAACTGTTACCGAAATCAAACGTTTAATTGGAATGATTAGCTATTATCGCATCTTTCTACCCAACCTTTCAACTATATCTGCACCAATTACCGCTTTAATTAAAAATAAAAAGAAGTCCCACACTATCGAGTGGAATTTAGAATCTCAACAGGATTTCGAACAAATTAAAACGTTAATCACTTCAGCACCTATCTTAATCTCACTTAATTTCGATGAAAAATTTTACATACAAACCGATGCCTCACTTACTGGTTTAGGTGCAATGTTGTTCCAGGTGAGCAATTGTCTAGATCATCCGATCGCTTATGCAAGTCGTGCCTTAACTTCTAC
This sequence comes from Platerodrilus igneus, assembly GCA_036346225.1. Classification (NCBI taxonomy): domain Eukaryota; kingdom Metazoa; phylum Arthropoda; class Insecta; order Coleoptera; family Lycidae; genus Platerodrilus; species Platerodrilus igneus. The sequence goes on along the minus strand of JARFIW010001112.1, from coordinate 2,127,453 downwards.
TGAACAAAAATACTCAGCTACCGAACGAGAATTATTGGGCGTTATCTTTGGCATCGAAAAATTTAAAGGATATGTTGAAGGTACACATTTTACCGTAATTACTGATTGTGCAACCCTTTCATGGCTACATAACTTAAAACAACCTGCAGGTCGTTTGGCAAGATGGAACTCGCGTATCTCTCAATTCACCTTTGACGTTAGGCATAGGCCTGGCAAATAGAATATCGTACCTGATGCTTTATCTCGTGATGTCGTCTCTCTTAACCTTCCAAATCTAATTCCTGATACTTGGTATCTTAATATGATTTAAAAAGTTTCTGAAAATCCCGATAAATTTCCTACCTTTCGTGTAACCAACAATAGATTATATAAATTTGTATCTTCTTCACCTCGCAAAATATCTAACATCCCTGAATGGAAGCTTGTTGTCCCTACCACTAACCGCAGTGAAGTGCTTAAATTATGTCATGATGACCCTATAGCTGCTCATCTTGGTGTTACAAAAACTCTCGCTAAAATATCTTAATTATATTATTGGCCCACACTAAAACAATCTGTCTGTCGCTATATTAGGAACTGTAAAATTTGTGGTTCTCATAAGAGCTCACAAGGGAGGGGCTCGTTCTGGCTTAATGGGTAACTTTAAACGTGTATCTTATCTCTTTCAATTAATATCACTTGACTTATTAGGACCTCTTCCCCGATCAAAAAAAGGTAACCAATATCTTTTAGTTGTCACCGATTGGTTTTCTAAAATTGTTATGGTGCAACTTTAAACATAAAAATTATAATTCTATTATTGTTAAAAAGACAGAAGTGCAAGAACTTTCTCTTCGATATCAATGGCTCTCTAGATTTTGAGTTTGTGACGTCAGTTTAGTCAATGCTGGCTTATAGTTAATCATGTTAGGACGAATTCAAAGTGTTCGTTTCAAGGTTTTGTTTTATATTTTATTTTTCTATACTATATATACTTTATTTTTGGGTGGACCACCTAAAATTATCAAATTGGGTCACTCGGTAACCTGTGGTTGTAGATTTCCGATGCATTGAAGCTCAAAAAAGGCAGTTTATTATTGAGTAACAAATAAAAATTATTTGAAGCGTCCCGTCGGTGTCATCGGCATTGCTTATATAAAATACATCAATTCAAAGGTTTCTAAACTTTAAACCGCAAGTCATACCCGCCTTTTTAGAGCAAGTCCAAATTCATAACTTAACACCTATTTTACCCGTAACAGTTGTTATGCAAAAAAATTGAATCAGTTTGACTACTTTAAAGTCGGTACTGGAGTTACAATGTATTGTTAACCACAACGAGCGAATTAACTGACCAACTTCACAGACAGTTGATTAACAAAGAACTGATCATCAACACTGTGGAAACGCTTGGCATTGCCAAAGATGTTTCTGCGGCGAAAACGATACAACTGCCAGAAGTTGAACTTTGATTAAACGACTTGCCCGAAGGTAATTAACTTCATGATGCTCCCAACCGAGGTGAAGTTGAAGTTGCAAAATTTGATTATCCAGATTATGATGCATGAGAACAAAAACGTCCGTGAATTCAACTTGATACTATTCCATATGAACGAGTAGAACGTATCTATCGAAACTAGACGCGCCACGACGTAGATCCGTATGTGCTGACTATAATCGACAATCAACTCTTCAAGGACGCTATAAGTGGAGTATTGATGACGTGCTCTCAAAGCATGTGCGGGAAGTAATCGTAGAACACAAACCCCGGCGACTGAAACAATGGTCAGAGCGTGTTCCATGGGGTCAATTGGGATCGGTGCCAAAAATAAGCATAAAGTATGGAACGCGCTTCAAGAAACATGAGCCAACAATCGCATTTCTAAGTGCTTCTTCTGGTAGATAGACGAAACAGCAACAACGACTAATTCTTTGCACGGATGCAAGAGAAGAGTTTGAATATCAAAGTGGAACTTTGATCCAACTATGCGACATCTTCTTTTTTCGCCAATAGAAATAGTGTAGGCATCATTACAGATTGTCTTAATATTGATTGCCAGATGTGATGCTGGAGAAACTTCTCAAAATTGCAGTTATTTGCCCACTTCGAATTAACTGTAGCGATTTTTTCGGAAATGATCAAGTTTTCACGGTATCAAAGTGGTTCTCTCGAGTATCGTCCGGAAGAATTTGAGACTCTTGTAGAATTTTGCTTTGAAAACGCGGAATTGAACTTTGTACGGTTGATGCCTGTAAAAAATTGTGTGAAATAAAATGCTCCCACTGCAACTATTTGCGTTGCTTTGATCATACGTGTTTGAAAAAGTTCCATATTTCATGTAACAAGTAAATAAAAAATTATTATTTGATTAACTGACAAATATTAGAAAGAATATAGTTCTTTTCAAATTATTGTTTGAAAAATTACTGCACAACATTGCTATGAAAGGCATTAATTTTCATTCTGCTGTAGCGTATTTAAAATGCTATTGAAAGTAATAATTCGTAATTTTCGAACAAGAGTTTTGGAGCAGTGCTGCCCCATTGGTTACATTTGGTTAAAATTTCACTGGTAATACCATTTTAATAATACTTAACACGGTGTCGCTCTGACACTTCAAATAGCGAGGGAATAATGAAAATGAATGCTGTGGGTATGAGTATTTAGAGAACTAAAAAAACAGAATATGTTTAAACTGTCTAAAGCTTAACATTTAATAACACCACAAGGACTAATTTAAATTTCAAGTGTTACACTGTTTAAGTGAGCACTACCACTTTCGATGCACTCTGTAACCCGTTTAGGTAGATTGTTTATTACCTTCTGTAGCGTGTTCACGTGAATGCCAAAAATTTCTGATTTTAATGTTATTTTTAGTTGCAGTAATGTACTATTTGTTAACAAAAATCTTCGGCTTCAACCCCTATAAAAAAAAATTAGGTGCCTTCAAATCTGGGGATCGTAGTTGCCAAACAATGTCTCCACTGCATAAAGTCATATTATTTGGAAACGTGTTTCTAAGAACAGACATTGCAGTTCGTACGTCATTTTGTTGAAACCATTAGTTTTGCCCTCCTGCGTACTATAATTTAGCAGGTAAAAAGGTTGTCTATTCGCTTCTACCTCCTCCTCACTGTGGCTTGAGGTGGACATGTATTTATCGGTTTAGACTTTAATCTAACCATGAGTATTCTTTCTTTCTTTTGTAAGTAGAGTTCTACAAACTTTTCTATCGTTTTTCGCATAACTATACCCACACCCGAATTTTCTTCCTCTGCCACTCTAAGTACCGAAAAAGCTGCTGCTGTCTTAATATGGTTCTTCACTAAAGACCCCCACTAATTTGGTAAAACCTTTAGTTCGGTTTTTAGCTCATTGGAAGATGCAAACCGTTCCACCCGTTCTAGTAATCTAAAACTCTTCAAGGTGCATGACCATTCAGAACGGATAAAGTAGTTATTGAGTCTAAAACAAAGTTTAATGGAAATATTTTGCTCTCGAATGCGACGGACTTCTTCAGGGCCGAATGAATATTTAGGTCAACCCTGAGGGATAGATATGGCATGAAAGAAAATTTTAAACCAAACAGCACTTTTAATAAAAATGAAAACAATATGTAGGGTTATATTATTAAAGTCGCAGCATAATTTAGCATAATAGTTTAGTTAATTTAATTCTTAAGTTTTTTATTTTGGGGAAATTATTTTTTCGAATGTAGATTCATAATGTCCGCTAGTTTCTTTTTTTTCTAATAGGACTTTAATTAGAGACTTCTACATACGTAACGGGCAATACAAACATTTAGGTTAACTTGGGGGTTAAATTCGGGGAGAATTTATTTCATTTTTCATGGGATTAATTTTTGGAAAAGATGGATCGTGAAAGTGGATGTTAGGGGGGGTCGATTTCCGAATGGATTTTCTGGCCTATTTGTTCAATCGTAAATTAAACCCGGAGGATTGAGGTAATACTTGACTGAGGAATGAAATGGACTCCGTTTCTTAGTTAGTATCATCCTATCACTGCAGCACCAGGATTGAAAAACTTTACCCCCGTGAGTGTTTTACCCCGTTATGGAATATAAAAGGCCGCTTCACAAACATTCGCCTTCAGCGGCATTCCTAGTGCTGAATTATTTAGGGTTCAAGGGGTTTTACTTTTAACTTTAACGTCTTAACTTTTATTGATTGATTCTTTTACTTTTTTGGACTTGATGAATTGACTAAGAGCTTTTTACGTGGGGCGGATACTAGACTAACGTCAAAGATGTTAGGATAGTAGATTTTTAAAAGAAAATCTCGTTTGTCAGAAGGGTGTAACGCGTTGCATAATTAATATGATATACAGTTGGTGTAAATTAGGTTTGTTGGACTCAATGGAAAAGAAATGTAGTAAGTTATATAGAAAAAGTTAACCTGAAAACTTCGAATACGTAGGAATACAAGCATTTGCGATCGAAGGTCATTGGGGGAAGGAGACGTTCTGTGTGAGGTCGGGGAGCAGGATATTGGTTAAATTGGAAAGCAAAAATTAATTAAAGTTAATTTCGAATGAAAAGTGTAGTGAGGGAAATGAATTGTAAAAAGTTGTACGGAACGTAGCTTCAAAAGATAGAAACGCCGCATACGATAAAATATTGGAACCTACTTTGCGTGTGACAAGGTATTTTTCATGTATTTTTCAATATTGTAAGCTTTTATACGTTATTTAGTGTTCTTGTTTTCCTTATTGCATGAAATTTGTCCCGAATCTCTTTATAGAATTTCCTGTATATGTTTATACTTGGTTTTAAAAAATACATCATAACAAATATATATTTTAAAGAACTAAAAAAATTTTGATCTACGCAACTTTTTAACGGTATACAAGGATGCTACATTTCTAAGATTCTATTATTTGAAATGTACTATTTTGACGCATATGGTCATATTTGAAAAGTGTAACATGTTAAGGATCACTAGCACTAAGTAAGTTAATTGGTTTGAAGGGATTCATTACTACATAAACCAACTCAATATTGCTTAATAGAATATTTTGCGAGATGGACATTTTTTAATTTAACTGAGAGGATGTTAAATACTTCATAATAAGAGAACAATATAGGCAACGATCGGAAAATGACGTAAGAGATAAAAACAGAATTAAAGAAAGGGTTAATAAATTAATTAAAAATCCACTGGAAAATTTGGGCAAGTCTGGAGTGTTGAATGTTTCATTATTTATAGGTAATAATCGTAGTAAGTATTTCCATGTTGATCTCCCTGCGGAGAAATATAGGTACAAGAATGATTATCTTTTATTTATGGTTTTTAGAAGAACCTGTTCGCTAGAAGCTTCAATGCCATGGCACGTGCTTAGAGAAGAAGTATACACTTATATATCTTTAAAGTAACTGGGTTTACTCTATTTTCTAAAAAAAAAAAGCTTTTGTAAGTTCTGATCCATTAGGAAACAAGTAGTAGAACAATTTAAAAAATGTCAGGTTAGACTCCCCAAGTTTCATTAAAACCGATGCTTTATACACCTTTGAAAGACTTTGATCAAGAAAAAAGAAAAAGAATAAAGTGGATAATCGTCATATAGTTATAGAAATAGAAAAAGCAAAAAGACAAGTGACATCAAATGTTAATTGTTCTAACAATAACGAATCTGAGCATCTTCTAACATTAGTTATAGTAAGATGTCAGCATATCTAAATCAGGATGAAGACGAAGCAAAAACAGTTGCTGATGACACTGAGGATTTTTCAGATTATTCTGGATATTCCCATTGGATTGTAAATCACGGAAAAAATTTAGAACTGACAAAACGATTAAGCAAAAACAGACATCTGCACATAAAAATGTTGTAAGTAATGTTCCGTCTACTTCTGAACCACATAAAGCAATTCCTATAAAATCGGATCCAGAATTTGTTAAAATTGTTGGCATTAAATATGAATTAAGACCTCCACGACCATTTCGTTTGAAGCTTTTCGTATTAGATACTGACGAGAGACTTGTAGTTAGGCAAGTATTTGATACAGATATTTCAAGGAATTGGAATGTAGGGGATAAGTTTCGATGTATGATTGATGATTTTTGGTGGACCGAAGAATTAATAGAACATTCGGCTGTATGTTCTGATTATCCCAAATCACTTTTCCTATTTATGTTTTGAAGTAGGATGGGATATTGCTGAGTTTGAACGTATGAGTCCCTTAGATCTGGAACCCATTAGAGAAAACAGTATACCATAAAATGTAGGCGATTCTGTACCTGTTTTACCCGAAGAAATAAAAAATTGTTAAAAACACCCTCAAGAAGAAGAATGGCCGCTTGGTGATCGTTTATCAGCTTGTCTGCAAATAGTTAAAGATTGAAATATGTTATGGGTTTAGCAATTACTGAAGCATTTTTAGTGTCTGTTGACCTTAATGAATATTCAACATATGCGTATACAATCAAGTATCAAATTGATTTATCTACTTTTAAAGCTTGACTGGAAAACAAATTTTATAGAAGAATTACTGCTGCACAATTTGATGTACGTTACTTAGCAACAAATGCAGATAAATTTAACGAACTACATAGCACCACAATAAAACAAGCTCGCATCATAAATGAATTATGTTTAAGAATTATCAATGCGTCAGATACAATTGATGTTAAAGCGATTTATCGTCAGCTAATGGATACGTATCAGTCTACTGATGATGAACAGATCAAGTTCAAGCAAGTCAGTCTGGTAGTAGATCACTAACATCTCTTTTAACTCGACGCTTGGAACACCCAGATGATTGGAAACATGAAGCCCGAGCACTTTTAGAAGCGCTTTGGGGTTGTGATAATTTGGAACCGTTTAGAATGCATGTAGATCACTTAAAACACTCTGATTATTACCTAGTTATTGACACTCCGATACATATGGAAACTGTTAAAAAAAAATTATTGGGTGGTAATTATGAAACGCCTCAAGGCTTTTGTAAAGATATGAGATTGTTTTTTTTGAATTTGAAAATTTATAACATTACTAAACGATCTAGGATGTATGCAATGACAGTTCATCTCTCTACAATGTTTGAAGCACATATGAAACAAATTGTTCATGATTGGAATATGGCAAAACGTAGAAGAATTGCGTCTCCGAAAAAAAAGCCAAAGAACGAAACTACTCAAAAAACAGTGTCTCAAAGAAGAGTCGTTTTCTAGTGAAGATAAAATTCTTAATGGAACAACAAACAAAGGGTCATATAACTGATTATCAGTCTGAGAATAATGATTCCCATGAGTCATCAGCTAGTTAACTATGACCTTCATTAAGTACTTATGACGGTTCTGTATATAAACCCAGGATTAAACGAAAAGTTACTTCACTCGGCGTAGAAGGTATTCTGGTGGTAGCAGTAACACAAATAGTGATGTAACAGCCGTTTCACATAAACCATCAATTACACGTAAATCGATAAAAAGAACAAATTCAGATTCTAATACTCGTGGCCCAACATCCAGTATTGAAAATACTAATAGTGTTAATAAAAAAAGCAACTTATAAAATGAAAGCAGAATCAAATTCTCAACGTCGCCTAACATCTACCACTGAGAACACTAATAGTAACGGAAGTGAAGTAATGTATAAAAGCCCAGTTACACAAAAAATAAAGCAAAAAATGCGGCAATATATGAGTTTTGAAAATGAAGATTTGCGAATATCTTCTCGTAGACCAAGTGATAAGCAGCCTCACTACAATGAAGAGTCTGATAGTGATAATATATCTTTATCAACTTTAAAATGAAATTATAGCTTTAATGTGAATAGCAAATCAGCTGTTGTGACAACTGTAAGTAATCGAGGTTGTGTATGTAGGTTAACTGTAAGAGCAAAAACTTCTTTACGAAGATAGGTATCAAATTTCATTTGTGATACCATAAGTAGCATAGTTGCAACAAGTAGTTTAAGTGTTTTGTAGTTATACAAATAGTATTAGCGTTGGTTTCGAGTCCTAGACTATGTCCGAAAGGTTAAAACTGGAGCCCAACTTCGAAAGGAGCCGATGGAAAATTTCCCAAGTCCAGCTTCAAACCGGCTTGATTTAAATTGAGCCGAACCAAACAGAATAAGCGTTTGAGCCAAGCTTCTCGATCCTCCTTACAAGCTTTTCTTACGAGCAGCAATTGGTTTTTACCGTCTTCAATTATACCCACTATAGTACAAAGAGAATTGTACGTAATTGGTAAGAAATTCGATGCAACCGGTCTTGCAATTATAAATTACGAGTTTATTATTTATTAACATTTCTGAAAAGTTCTAAAGCGGATCGCCGTTAGTCCTACTTTTATAAAGATGGAAATGAGTGCAACCCATAGCATTTTTAACTGATAGACCATCGCCGTTAATGCATTATCAATCTTTTTAACTCTTGCCCAGTGCAGCTGCTATTAAGCAATATCACTTTATTTTCACCAAAATTGCAGGAAAAAATGTAATAAGTGTGTAATGCAAATGGTTGAGATACTCTTACTTTCAAATACATTGCCTCTTTTTTATTCTTGAGATAGTTTTTCTGCAGGAGTTAACAACGTTCTCGAAAGAAAACCAATTGAATCATCTTGAATTTATGTATTACAATTGCCGCTATCCCTTCTTGTGATGAATCCGTGGACTCAAAAAATTAGTAACTGTCGATTAGTTTAAGTTTACACACTTTTAGACCCCCAGTATAAGATGGGGATTATTTTGGTATTATTTGTAGGGAGACTTCGAAAACAGCTAAAAGTTTTTGTCAACACCAAGCCCCCAGGCGTGATAGTAGCGGCTACCTTAGTGATGATATATTTTTAAAACAGCATGGTGCGATATTTTTAATTGGCAGAAACGTTTTCATTTTTTCATATTTCTCAATCTCTAATTACATTCTAGCGTAAAAATCATGACCAAATTAAAATAGTTGTATTTAATTTTGATTTCATGAGTCTTTCTTTTTCAAAAGATTTTCATATTTTTATGGGAGTCATATTGAATTTGTACGTTTTTAAAATCATTAAACGCGATGTTATTAATGAAAAATAGCAAAATCATGTTGTTCGATGGTTATGAAAAACACAGCTCGTACATAGTAGCGGAATCTTTATTTGTTTTAGCTTTGCTTACGTGACCAATTGGACATATCTGACTTTATTACAGATTAAATATTAGACGCGATTTCTTTTGTAAAATGACTTCCAGAGCAACTTTTTCCAAAAAACATTGAATGCAGAAGGATCCGTAGAAATACTAGAAACATAGATTGTGCTAGCAGTTAGAGAAAGATGTTTATAATTTATACTTTTATTTAGATAGTTGTCTAGTTTACAACTACATTGCGAATATTCCAAAAGAAAATTTTGCTATATCTTTATTTCCAACTGTGGTCGCAAATCATAGCCTAGATAGTCACCAAACACTACCTTTTGCGAATGTAAAAACCAAATTTTAAAGTTTTGACATCCTTAACCGCTAGAGATGTTTAATGAGAATGTTAAAAAATGTTTGCCATCACTAAGAGAAAAACTTTCAAGCGAGTTACTAATAAAGTTTTAGGTATGCACTTTGGGTCGTAACTTATATACTTCAAGAGATTGTAAATCCAAAGGACTCGCAAAAGAAACAAAGTTCGAAATGGTTTGAAACTGTCGATATAAAAATCCATTAAACCATTTTATTCTGCGGAAAAAGCTGGTGGGAAAATTTTTTAGAGGTTGTAGGAATACCAAAACTAAAATGGCTATGACTAATTCTAGATATTACAACATTTTATTGTTTCAAAAATTTATACAACAAAGACATCTGTGGCATTGCGTCAATGGAACATGCTTAACGGCAACTTTGTGTAAGATCTTCACCACTTAGCCACTTCTAACATCATAGTATCATAAATTCTTACGCATGTATCATTAAAATGACCCGCAGTATATGTCATAACAGTGGATGAGCACAACTAAAAACTGTGAAACATCGCATTCGCCCAACATCATCTTCATTATTTTATAACTTTGTATCGCCAGTGCGTTAATTAAGCAAGCATTAGTAAACAGAAAAGCATTTATTAATTTAACCCTTTCAGCGCCACAAGGACATATAAATCCCAGCGACTGAGTCTGATTCCTTCCTGTGATATATATGTCCCATTTTACATGTATTTATGCTTTATCGGGGTTTTTTAAACATCTCTGATATATTTCCTGCTGTGTTGAAGCAACATTGAAGTACGCAATATACTAATTGACTTTGGACCGATCACGCGCATGCTACATTGTATGTGATTTTTGCTATAAAAATCGAATTATATTGTTAAAGAAATTAGGTTTTCTTGTATGTTATTAATATTGTATATTATTGTAAAATTTTCATAAAACATGCCATTTATGACTTTGAACTATGGACTGTTAACATAAGGAATTTATGTGTCCCATTGGTTTTTTTTTAGTGTGTTTTATGTCCCATTGGCTATTTAGCATGTCAGGGAAGAACTGACGCAGGCTAAATTCCAAGGTTTGACTGACAACTTAGACGATATCTCGGAGACATGGAGGCAGAGTCTGAGCAGTCTGTTACGTCGGAGCAACACCCTTTTCACAATAGTGATAAGTCAGATGAGGCGTATATGCCATCAAATGTTTCTGATGAGGAGAGACAAAATACTGAAGAGACTTAGTCAGAGGAACAAACCACTGCTAGTGACAAAACCAAAAAAAGAACCGGTTGCTGTAATATGGTCATCAATTACAAATGATCACAAACCTCGATTGAAGATTTCTCCTGAAAAACCGTATTTTATTGATTCATCGATTAAAGTAAATGCATCTCCTATCGAAATATTTTCCAAACTATTTCTTCATAGTTTATTCATTTTTATAGCAGACCACCTCAACATAAAGATAAAAAAATATAATTTTGATAAAAGAAATCTTCAACTCTCACTGATGATGGAGAAATAATGGTAACCATTGGTTGTTCTCTAGTAATGTGCTACAATAAGGTTCCTAAACTTAGACATTATTGGTCTAATCGCCCATCCCTAGGAAATCCATGTTTAGAATATGCTCTATCCAAAAACAGGTGTGTGTTTCTTTTATCTGAACTATATTTCAATAATCCTCAGAAGCCAGATGACTGCAGTAAGATATATTATGTAGAAGAACTCATGTCCTGTTGTAAGTACACGTTTAAAAACTATCGAACCGACAGTACCATCCATGAAATCATGGTCAAGTTCAACGGCCGATCTACTTTGAAAAAGTATATTCCTCGAAAACCAATCAAGAGGTACATCAAATTGTGATTCAGATGTGATGCTAAATCAGGATATACCTACGATGTAAATGTTTACTGTGACAAAAATGATGTTGAGAAAGATGGCTCACTTGGGAAAACAGTAGTAAAAACACTGTGCCGAACAATTAAAAATCAGTATGTTGCTTTGGCTTTTGATAGCTTAGTAGATCTAAATATTTTTTATCTAACCGTTGGAACAGTTATCCTCACTAGACAAAATATACCTAAAAAGTTCACTCAAACACAAAAAATGGATAAGGGTGAATGCGAATTGTTATGTAATCGGTCAAATACTATGGCAACTAAATGTCAGGCCAAACAAGTTATTTTTCTTTAATAACTCTCATGAAAGGGAACTTACCACCGTAAAGCGAAAGAATAAAGTTGGTAATAAGGTGGACATTCCTTGTTCCACTACAATTGCTTTCTACAACAAAATGAGTGGGGTATATGATATGGGAAGAAAATGATGCAAATGGTGGAAAAAAGTATTTTACAGGATGCTCATCATATCCGTCGTAAACAGTTGGGTAATTTATAATGATTCACGTCGTAACCAAAAGTACATTCCCCTACTCGATTTTCTATTTTCGTTACCAGAAGGTCTTACTGATAAAGGAAAAAAGCAACTAAAATGAAATTACGGCGTAGAAGTAAGGGTAGGCTTTCTAAAAAGGCTAAACTTCTGAAGAATGTATGGGAGAATTTGTCTGTTGAAGCTTCAAAAAAAAGAATGCTGTGTAAGATGTTCAACAATGAGAAAAGAGCGTAGAACCCCAACCATTTGTCCGATGCGTGTAAACACTGTTTTGCTGTATACCACACATCGTAAATTAAGTTTGCTATTATTTTTCAACACCATTTTGTGAATTTTTGAGAAACAAAAAGCTAATTTAGAAATATTATTTGTAGTTTTTTTTACCCAATGGGACCTATATGTCCCACTAAGAATGTCTTTTGGGATATATGTCCCAATTGCTTATTTAATTGTTTATTTAAGTGTTTATTTAATTGTTTATTTAATTGTTTATTTAATTGTTTATTTAATTGTTTATTTAATTGTTTATATAATTGTTTATTTAATTGTTTATTTAATTGTTTATATAATTGTTTATTTAATTGTTTATTTAATTGTTTATAAGTTATTTTTAGTATAGACAGCAAATTATCCCTAATTCGTGCCTAAAAGTTTATTTTACAAAAAATAATTCACTCTAATATCGAAAACAAATTTGGAACTGAAATGGTTAAGTTAGTTGAATAAACTTTACGCAAAAATACCCTGAAAATTTTTTAAGAAGCTTGGATGGTTTACATTTAATAATATGGTTATTTCATTTAATATGAAGATAGGACATAAATAGTTAAATATCTAGTATATTTATTTATAACTAGCAATAAAGACAGGGACTTCACATTATGCATATTAAATTAGAAAAATACAGTGTCCGACAAATTACCAGCCTAGGAAGACGTATCGGTAAACGTTCTTACGAGTTTAAGACATAAAAAACTATATTAAATTACCACAGTAGAAATACGCGCGTAAATTTTTTAACCATCTAAAGTTCCCACGTGCAATTTGAGATCGTCAATGTGGTATTCTTAGTGTATATGAATCAAATTCTCTTGTAAAATGTCATGGTAATCATACTATTCAAAATAATAAATCCTACACATTATAAAAAATAATATTTGTTTTACCTACATTCATTTTTGAAATAATCGTATAATGTTTATGTAGCATAATTGCCAATATAGACATCATAAACAAACTTGCCCGTCGCTATATCAAACAAATATTACATAAATAGAGTATCTACAGACCATAGTATTGTTTTAACCTGGCTTTCACACCGGAGTATTTAAATGTAAAAATAGCAAGGCTTATTTCCTAGTTCGACAACTTGTTCTACAGCGTTTACGGACACTGGTACTTTCTTATTGCAGAGAGAGAATAACTAATAAGTCCCTCTTAGCGGCCAACTTGCGTATAGATAATTAATAGATAGGTTGGCTCCGAAACAAAGTTTTGGCATTGTTTCGATATGAAATGGTAGTCTTTATTCGGTTCATGTTAAGTGATACTCATTTTAACTTTTCAAAAATTATTTTGTTTGTTCCAGCGAAACCACTAAAAAGCACTAAGAAAATAATAACGATTGCACTTAAGATTGCACTAAAGACGCGAGTTTAAAATGTACCAGTGAGGTATATATTTTATGTTGATCCAAATTATCGAAACTTTCCGTCTTCAAGTTATCGAGATTCGTCATAAAGAAAAACAAAGTCCAATTAATAATGGATACTTTTTTTGTGTTTTCAAATGTAGAATCGTTTGATGTTTACCTGGCAGCAAGAGCTGGTGACCTTCACATTTAGTTTCATGTTTGCATGGTGTTACATGCAATGCTTCGTATTTAATAGCCGATGCCTAATGTTATTTGTGTACGTTATACATAATCTACAAAGCAACTCCGTGGGATAGTTGGTTTGCGTGTTACCACTAAGCCCAAGGTTTCGGGTTGGACTCCCGGCACGGACTGTTTAAAAATGTTATGCGAGAATTTTCCACAAAAATCCCTATCTTGCTTGAAATAGCAATAGTTTGGCAAAACTTAAATTTCCAGATAAAATAAAATCGCTTCCTATCCAACGTTGTACCTTCGGATGAAACATGGGAAAGTAGATCTAAGGACAATAATCTACAACGAAAAGTTGTATTAATTAAAATATATAAGGGATACGTGTTTTCGCTCTTTCTGTTTGTAGTTCATTATTTAATATTTCTATATTAAAATCTTGTATTTGATAATTATAAGTCTTTAAAGCAGACTAGAGTTCTATGCTCCGTAAATTAATAAATTCATTTGAGAAGCGTCGATGCTTTTTCGAATATTGTATAAAATTTCCATCTTGTTACACTGCTACTTACACTGGTCTAAATTACTATGTTATTTGATAACCTTGCCCTAGATATGCAAATATCTAAAAGTTTTAGGTAGTCGAGCATATGAAAATGGTGAGTAAGTATGTGTTGTTTGATAATTTGGTTTTGAATTTCGTGCTCATAGAGATTAGTGATTCTTGAGATTTTCTATATCCACCTTCAAGTGTATTATTTAAATCTCCATCATACGACAGGGTATAGTGGCGCCCACTATTTTATTTATAGTTCCTTAATTAGAGCTTTTACCTAAATCTTATTTTGTCCGCAATTTGTCATCCCCACTCCAAAACTTATGCTGCCGCAAATTTAGAAAGTCAGTTTTGCCAAATTAGGTTTTCTTATTTCCACAGGCCATTTTCTAATACTTCTCACCGTAGGTCTCATATTAAAACGAGAAACCTAAGCTTCTACTGTTATCATTATTTTATGGCGAAGGCCCCAAAAAATAACGATCCAAAGGAAATGACCGAAAGCAAAGAAAAGTAACAATTTACAGTAATGTAACTTTCGTTGCAAACATAAACAACCACGCCGCTTTCAATACTATGAGAACCAGATAATCATGGACCTAAATAGAATGATATTCAACTTAAGAAAGGACAGCCTTAGACGCACTATCCGTGTTAACAAGAAAAATCTAGTAACCTCCTGACACATTATAACTGATAAATACCAACGTATCATAATAGATGGAATCATTCGTCCAAGTTGTTTAACGTCAGTCATTCTATTAATAGTTAACCATCGCTGAGCGGGTAAAAGGTTAAGTAATTCGAATGACAGTGTTTTAAATTTGGGACAGTTAGTGGAAAACTCCCTAATACGTAAACGTGGATATAAAAAAATTGCTCTTACGCGTGAAGGTTGTTCCTATGGTGGATACTTTCTTTCAACACAAGTAGAATTAGTATATTACTTACAACCCCAATTTTCTCCTGTGCGGAAAGGTCGCTTGAGCCTAACCGGAAGGTGATTGAATTTTTGTTTTCCATCTTTTTAATATTTCACGCTTATAAATAATATGTGGTTTTATAACACAATTTTTATTAAGAGGACTTTTACGTTAGCACACGCTTAGTTAAAAGTAGATTGTAAACAGGAAATTCTATATAAGGAAGCATCCCTATTATATTTGTATAAATTTAATGTACCAGTTGATTTGCTTGAATATCAACAATTAATAAATTTATTCTTTCAGATACAGGCATATTTGGACAATTAGGAATAGAGTTCAGTTTAATTATTTTGTTGTGTTGTTAAATACTGTGATATTTATGTTTGGATAATATAGGTTAGTTGAACGACTTGGAATTTCTTATTATTTGTGTTTATTTTAAATTAGTAGTAACGGGGCTTAATCAACCTGTACAGAAAATAAGAACTATTTAAATCGTCTCCTAGTACACCCATCGTTTAGGAAGACTGAAAACAGGTGAGTTGACGCTAAAGGATTTTTTATTAAATAGAAAGTTCAAAGACCCTTCTATGAAGGTGTAAACTAAAGTGTTAAAGTTTGTATACCCCTAAAAAGATATGTGTTCGCTTTTATGGGACCAACCCCTCGTCACTAAAAACTAGCTGGTGCAATATTTACCGCTACGTTCTGTTGGTAGAGTAAATGTAATTCAGGTAGCTAACGTCAATTTAGCACGTAACAACTTCTTACCGTAAAAGGTGTCCATCTCGTCTACGGAAGTTTGCCAGGGCGAATCTTCGTAACGATAAGCTTTTCTTATTAGCGGAGCGCAGGAACAGCTAAGTTTGTTGCCCATAGCCGCAGGGCACTGGCACTGCGCCCTCTGTCACCACATATCGCCGTGGCCTGTTTCTGGACCTCGAATACTCCACTGTCCACGTACACCACGGTTCAGTGATTGAGACCGTTGGTGTACGGACTTATGCTTGTACTGAAACAAAACAAATACTGTTTAGATAATATAATAAGCTTCTATATTAGAACAATCTTACACTATGGCTATACTAATATCTTATTTCTTAACTTTGTTAAATGGAAGACTTTAAGCTAACTGTATTACTAATTGGGTACGCTTTCTAATGTTTCATACTACAAGTTTAAAAATGCTGACTATTATTTAAAGATTGTAAGAAAAGAATGCCAGACAATAGTGCCACTTGTAATTTTATTAAGATCCAATATTTGAATGGTGTGAAAATATGGCATTTTCACAAAGGATCCTCTTATTCGATTGTCAATCGTTCGCCAAAATGTCTCTAACAGTAGTAATTAAAAAAATCATAAACTGTTTAAATATTGTATCATATGAGAAATCCTTCACTAATACTTTCTATGAGTATTAGAAACTTGTATCGTCTTAGGGCGAATCTCAGCATTGTTATTAATACGTTTTGAAGTTATTTATAACAAAAGACACCAAATAAAGTTAAAATAACTTGGAAGGAATGACAGCTAATATAATTAAATTAGCAATTAACAACTGTTACGTGTTAAGTAAATTAATTCGTAACTTGCCGTTCATTTATTGGACAATCAGCTTCCATTTCTGTATTTACTAAATCTTTTGGTTCTTATATTAAAGTGATCCGCTGTTTCCTAAATCCAGCCTTGAGTAGGTTACAAATTAGTAGTTACGTTATAGGCTTAGAATGTTTTACTATGTATAAATATGTTAAAATGTTCTCGGGATTTCTTTATTATTCTCGAAAATGTACTGTAAATATGCTATCGAAATGTCGAGATTCTCTATTCCAATTGGTTGTAGAATATCTGCCAATTTAAATGGGCCAATACCGGCAGGGATAAATAAATGTTGAAACGTTGGAGATGATTTACACGAACCAAAAGCAATCACATCTTTTCGAGAAGTAATAAAGTGTGTTTGTGCTTTGGGATTGCCGTTGTTGTGAGTGCTGTCGATATAGTGCTCAAGTTTCTGGTCCTTTTAGCTTTTGTCGTATTTTTCTTTTAAATGTGACATGCTGACACTTTTTTAATATCTCTCTTGATTATGGTGATGCAAATTTAAACTATATATTTTTGTCATATCGATTTTTAACATTTTTTGGTTGACTATGCCCACTTTTGAGAATAGTAGGATGTGGTTGTGTTTTTGTTCCTTTTGCTAGGCAGAAGGTTTTCAGGCAATTTTTTCATTTTATTTGAGGCATTCACCTCTCTTCTATACGCCACTTATCCGAAAACTTAACTTTTTATATCCCGCTCTCTCATTTTCGTCTTGTTTTTCATCAGACGAGATTGTCTTAAACCCCTTAGACTACCGCATGTCACATAAGAGTGGTACTTCGCTCATCTTGGAAAGTCACTGAAAATCGCGGAGATGAGTGGTCACAGCAAATAATAAATCGGTTGCCGAATACAGACAATTTGGTGAGAGCTGACGCACAAAACATTGGTTTTGCCAACGAACGCTTTTTAAGCAACCATCAGCAAGTCATGAAAGGGGACGTAAACCAGTCAACATTATAAATGAGACGATCAATCAAATATTTGCCTATCTAGAAGAGCATTCTGAAGAGTACCAATTCAGTATGGATGAGCTATTTGATCAAATTAAAGGAAACCATGTCCCTGATAAGAGAACTGTAAAAGCTCATCTCCTGGATTACTATGGCGATGACATCTTGATTGCTGAGAACAGTCGAAAAAAGACCATAATTTGTTTGAAAAGAGTTGGGTGCAAAATTCTTTTACACCATTGGTATACGCAAAGGAAATCGAACCCTGAGGAAGAAAATCTGCGGATAATTAAGACTACAGGCGATATTATTGTTGGAGACATTCGCTCACGTGTGTATAGTACTACTGAATATATGCCACCGGATAATTTTCTAATGGATGCAAATGCTGTAATTCCTCCTAGTCTGCTTCAGTTTTTGAATCTTTAATTTTAAAGCATAAACAGGGGTCTATGGATGGCTGGAAAAAGAAGTGTGTTGCGCTTTCCCATGCATTTATTTCAGTTGTGAGGCCTCGCGCTTTCATTTCTTCCCTTTTAAATGGAGTTGGAGTATATTTGTATCGACGTTTCAGATCTAAGCATCTGATAAACCTATTATCTGCGTCGTTACTTGAATTGTTAGCGATATTACAACCTTAAAAACCAGATACTCAAAACAATGAATTCCTGCAGTTCATATTCGACAACGCGGACTTCAACGTGAACACCCACTCCTTATGAATCAATATCACCTAACATCAACATCGTACGTGTTGGTCGGTGATCAACTACTGAAATAATACAAAAAGCTGGCGGCAGCATCGAATTGACAACATATAAAAAACGAAATGATAATAATGGCTTAAAAGACGTATTGATCGAAGATATGAGTAGGGCTAGTAAACATTCCTTTAATAATGAGATTATTCCTTCAGGCTCAGACATTCTTTAGTTGTTTGGCAATAAATCAGATAGCAGTGAGCTCACTGGCTGGAATGGGTTTATGGAAGAACCACTCAACATGAAGATTATCAACGCTCCAAGATTGCATGTCCTCCATTCACTAATAATCCTCCAACTCAATATGACACAATTGCATTACAAGACGACAAAAGCTGGTCAAAAAACGTGTTTCGTTACATTCGACCAGCCTCTCTATAGCAAAACTCAAGAAATAATGAAGAACATAGAGGTGCGTCTGAGAGGATTTCTCTTCCTTATGTTCTTCATGGGATCCATTGGAACAATAATGGCCGAAAGTGGTTTAAAAGAACTGTTGACAATAATTTATGCAGAAAACAGTGTGGAGAAAATTTTGAGCGGCCATGCTTACTCAAGGGCTGTACGGGGTCACATCTTGATTCATCTTGTCTTGGCCAAACTTGTTTGGGAATCTGTAAACCTGTCACAAAACACAGCAGTGATGATGAAAAGCGGGCTTGGCAACATTGATGAAACGGTTTTCAATGTTGAAAAAAATGAGTTATTGAAAGTTGTTTCAGCAACATTCAGGGAAGCTTTGCATACACTTGGAAGTCGCAAACCTACCACTAAGTATTTTTCGATGGTGACTCTAATTAAGCAGTTTATAGAGGCGGAAAGGATGGGCAACTGGACCCTCCACATTTCGACTAACCAAAAAATGTTGCCATTTTTTCACGCTGCTAGTCATTTTTTTCTATGCAAAATGCGCACACTTGTACTTGCAATATATGTTAACGTTAGAGGATAGATTGGTAAGGAAGAGATTTCTAAAATTGCCGGAAACAACTTTGAAAATGTTAAATTCAAGCGTAAGGATAAAGTAGTTACACTTGCTTTCATTAATACTACTTCTAAATTTGAAAACATGAGTGTTGTCATGGATCCCCTTATGCTTTTCCACAGATTATGCATATCAAATTAATCAGATGAAGATTTAAAAGCATGTTTCAAGTATGAACTTTCATCTTTGTCCCATGCCTTTATTCACAGAAGTAGGCATGCGCTAGGGAACAAAATTTTCGTTATACACATCCTTCAGACCCATTAAGGAGGAGAACGATACCTATGGGACTCAACTTTGCCGTGATCGATGGTGGTCAATTGTTGCACAAAATTGTGTGGAAGAAAAAGCTCCTTTCGGGGAAATCACCAAGAGCTACGTTCAATATTTACGAAATCACTACGGTCAAAATGTAGCTATGATTTTTGATGGATACCCTGAAGCTTGCAATAAGAGCGGCTATTGAGCAAGCTCCTGATATATTTCGAGGTTGGTATATAACATCATATGCTGTATGGTGGTTTGTATTATTCAGCAAAGGGTCGGTTACTGTCCCCACAGTTATGTCCCGTATATTCAAAAACATAAAATTCAGAAAAATACCACGACTTTTTGGTACATTATTTAACTGATAAATATTTAGAAAGCTAAATATTTCCCATACAATTACACCTGGAGAGCTAATAGTACAATTTGCTTGAACTCCTAAGTTAACATTATCTCATGTAGTTTTGGGAATATTGTAATCTACAAAGATTCATATGTTACTATTATTAGCATATTCACTACATGAGCTTTCAATCGTACAGTTGTCCTCACAGATCTGTTTTGTGCAAACACCCCTAATAATGAAACTGCCGCCATATGAATATAAGCTTGTTCCACATGTACGTACGTTTGTATTTAATAAACTATGGTTAGTTATTTTTGAATCACTATCATAACACCACCACCACGCGATTTCACACTTGTGTTTATATTTCTTTTCAGACCTATACAGAGCGTTTCATTAACAATAAGACAACGGTTAACTGAAGATACTATGCATCAAATAATGACCATTGAGACAAACTTTTCTTAGGATGGTTTAAGAAGTACATAGTTTTGAAGGTTAAAATTTTATTTCAATTTTTTGGCATTGTTGTGAAAATTAGCATCGTTAAGTCATTGGAACGCTTACAAGAAAGTATTTTAAAGTAAATTTTCGAAATATGCACCATTTACTTGGATACATGTTGTAATACGTTTTCTAAGAAACTGGCAAGTTCTAAACAAACAATGCTGCTTGATTGTCTTTGATTTCATTCGCAGCCGCTTGTATTCTCCCCCACAATTCCTCGTGCGGGTCAACAGTTTCTCTATACAGCATGTCAATTATTCGAGACCAAATCGCAAAGTCCAGAATATTTAAATCTGTTGTCTTCTTTGGAGAAATAACTGGGATACTTTAAATACCTTCATTGATTCGTTAAACAAAAACGATAACAGATCATAATGACAGCTGTCAGATAGTAAAATAAGCTTACTAAAACATTAGTATATTTTTGGCGTGAAATCCTACAAATAAGAATTAAAACATAATTTGAATTAAATGATTTTTTCTTGAAAACAGATTTGAAAATCAAAGAGGGACAGGAATATGTTTTTATGTGAAAAGGGTTGTTCTTTCAGATTTCGTAGAGATAGAGGGTAAAAAGTTATGGCCAATTAATCATAAAAACGGGTTGTAAGAAGCGCCGTCTATGCTACAAAATTGGAATAAAATTATAACCTTCAAAACCCCGTACTTTTTAAACCATAAACATTTGGATAAGAAAAGCTTTGGTCAATGGTCATTATTTAAAGCATAGCATCTTCAGTTAACCGTTGTCCCATTGTTAATGAAACACCTTACATATAACATAATCTTCAATAAATATTTTGTTACGTTCAAAACCCTGCAAATAATTTTTCGTGCATTCATATTTCAAATATCCTAAAATTCCTCAACAAGCTCGATTTCCTACCATTTAAAATTAGTGTTATTAAATAAAACTTTTCAAGTAATTATTCTATAAAATTTTGCCTTATAAAATCAAACAGCTGCTTAGGAAGCTTTACGTTACAAAGTAGTTGCAATATTTCCTACCACCTGCAGTGACTACATTTTAATTAAAAGCTGCACCGAAATGCACAGCTTTCTTCTAAAATATAAGACCACTTACCACCTGCTTACATCTACTTACAATGGGTTTGTTATCTATAAGTATACTGTTATTCTCCAGCTGTTAAGATGTTACAAAATAACAAGATTGCTTTCCTTTGTCTAAAAATCCTTTGATAATTGCGTTATCTGTTTGTTGGCAAGCTGTTACACTTTGTATTTCAGTAGCTGTTGTCTGGAAATTCTGCACGCCTGATTTTTCGGCGATATCTTTGAAAGCCAAATACCTGTGCTTTAAAAGAGCAGATTGAATACAACATTTTCTTACCGAAGATACATGTTGTAAAGTCGCGCTACTAAAAGTGCTTTCTGTGCTAGTATAAGTTAATTTGGTGATTCCAGTATCCAGCCAATGGAGAAATGCAGCCGCATTTTTAATAAATACATAAATAAATAAATAAATATGCGTTTATTCTGAGCCGATTAAATTTACAAGGATCACAGAAATGAATAAATATCATTATTTAACACTAAATGATAATAAACTATAAGTAAAATAAATTTGAACATATTATCAGATTACGGCACATAATCCCAAGGCGATAGTTCAGTACAGACTGCTCTTCCATTACGTCTTGAATTTATATAATATTGGTTGTACAAAATGCCTATAGTATTAGTAATTACACAATCAAATAAACCATATGTCTATATACATGTTGAAATTGAGGTGGATTGATAATAATAATGTTAGGTTGCACATGATAGAGTGATAAAACTAAATTACTGAGAATCCAGCAATACATGATACATCTTTTTTTTAAACTGTGAAGTTGAATAACTTTTAAAACTTGAGGGAATATCATTGTAATCGTTAGCAATATTGTATTTAAAGGACCGTTTGAACAAAGTAGTGGCATGCTTAGGTATTGACATGAGACCCCTATGACGAAGGTGTATATGATGTACATCAGTTCTGAAGCTAATTTTATTATATAAATACGGTGGTACCTTTTCGGTGATGAGTTTGGGGTAAAACGTTACAGATTGAAGGTATCGTCTATTTTTCATGCTTAGCCAACTCGCATCCTTCAGTTTATGAGAAATATGTAAAGCTCTAGGTATGTTGTATATGAACCGCAAGCAGGTATTTTGCACTCGCTGTATTCTTTGAACGGTGACATGATCTAGACATGGGCCATATACTACACCACAGTAATTAAAGTGGGATAGTACTAACGCATCGCATAACGCGATTTTAGTTTTTATGTTTAAGTATGATCTATGCGGAAACAACAGCTTTAAATTGCAAAACGCACTTTGAATATTTTTAGAGATATGTCTAGTAAATCTGAAAGAACTGTCCATAATTAATCCGAGGTTCTTAACGTGTTTAACAAACGGAATTTGTACATTGTCTATTACAAGAGGCGGAACAAACGACGTGATTTTATGTAGATTCTTTCCTAGTAATATAGCATTAGTTTTAGTCGGATTTAGAATTAAAGCATGGTGGTGCGCTAATCTTGACAAAGTATCTAGGTCAGCATTTATTTTTTGAGTTGCATCGTTAACATCCTCGCTTGTAAACGAGTAATAAATTTGCGTATCGCCCGCGTACAGATGAATGTTGCAGAATGTTAGTTGTGGAAAAGTACAAGTGTAAATTGAGAACAATAATAGTCCTAGGATTGAACCTTGTGGAACACCTTTTGTTACGTTTAAAGACTCTGATAAATTACTTCCAATTTTAACCCTTTGGTTCCTATTGTTAAGGTAGCTTGCTAACAATTCCAATGCATTAGGACCTATTCCATTGTGATGGAGAATAGCTAACAGCATTTGATGATCGATGGTGTCGAATGCTTTGGTAAAGTCCAGTACAATTAGAATTGTGAAACAATTATTGTCATAAGAAGATATTATGTCATCAGTTAAATGTAACAAGGCTGTAGTGCAACTATAGGAAGGTCTAAAACCAGACTGACAATGCGGCAATATATTATAATCTTCTAAATGGCGACGCAATTGGGTATTGATAATTTTTTCAAATATTTTAGACAACGAGGGTAAAATACTAATAGGCCTATAGTCTTTAAATGAAGTAGGGTTATCAACTTTAGGCAACGGAACAGCTAATGCTGATTTCCACGAGTCTGAAAAAATATTTTCCAAAATACAGGTGTTTAGTATGTGAACTAAGTATGGGACAATATAAGGACATCAATATTTTAACATAAGAGTATTTAGTCCATCGGATCCGTAAGAATTACTTTTCAAGGAATTGATAATTTTCAGCACCTCTTCTGAATCAGTAAGGTGAAATTCAAAAGATGAATTTATTCGTTTACTATTCAAATAAGACTTTAATGTAACTTGATCAATAGGAGCGTTAGAAACACTATGTACAAAGTGATTGTTGATATCATTTAAATCAGCTTTATTTAATTCCGTTGCCTGTGTGCGGCGCTTGTTTATGTTTAACGCACGTAATTCGTTCCACATTTGCCTACTAGTTGTGTTCTGACATTTGTATTGAAAATATGCACGCTTTTCATTATTAATAGCAGAGTTTGTGTAATTCCGTAAATTTTTGTAGTAATCCCATGCGGTTCTGTCTTGGGTCTTAATAAACTTACGTTTCGCTCTATCCCTAAGCTTTTTAGAAATTTGATATTATCAGTAAGCCAGGGTGCGGGTTTGTTTTTAAAAATTGCGACTTGCCAGGTGCGTGCTCATTGAACAAGTTTATAACTAAACTGTTTAAGTATAATAGCTTTGCGTTAACATTAGGTATATGATAAATGTTATCAAAAGGAAGTAACTCTAAATCTAAGCGAAAATCAGTTAGTTTAAATTTTTTAAAGTTTCGAAACGTTAGATAGGTATTTGGTTTTTTAAAGATAAACTTTGAAATAGAACGGATGACAAGATTATGATCAGAATGACTAAAATCTTTTACTTCCGAGTCATAGATTAGATCCAAAGAAGATGTAATGATTACATCAAGTAATGCATTAAACCTAGTGGGTGGTTTTATCACTTGTTGAAAATTAAATGACTCCAGCATTGTATTGAAATAAATAGTGGGAGGATGATAGTTGTCTAGTAAATCTATATTACAATTGCCTAGACAGATTATGTCATTGGATATAGGTGTACATAGCATAAACGATTCTTCAAGTTCATCAATGAATAACTTGTAATTAGTGTGCGGTGGTTTATAAACAGCACCATGTATAATCTTTTTTGAATTAAAAAAAACTTCTATCCAAAGTTGTTCAATAATATTATTTGTTTTAATTAAGGTAGCGTTCAATGAATTTCGTAAATAAAATGCAACACCGCCACCCCTTGTCCCACGGTCCTTGCGAATCAACTTAAAATTATTAAAAGTTAAATAATTAGATGTGATAGCCACAGATAACCATGTCTCTGTTATAGCTAAAATATCTAATTCATAGTTAATAAAAGTTTCTTCAATCTTGTTTAATTTAGGTATTAGAGAGCGAATACTAATATGTGCAACCTTTAAAAACTTATTATCTGTCATTTAATTAAAGAAAAATTAGAAAACAATTATATAAGAACAACAAAATAAAAAACAGGAAAAAAAATATTTTTTTCAACAAATAATGTATCATGTGATGTCCCCTATTACCTCTAATATGCCAAAATAATGGTGTATGTAACGAATGCCACAGTTCACTTTTAGTGTAACAGTATATACCAACAAAAAGAAATTATCTTATCATAAGCAAAGCAGCATCGGTTATCTAAATGGTTATCACAAGGCCAATAGATCATCCGCATTTTTAATAGCAATTCTTTTATTACCAAGATTTACGAAAACATTACCATCAATGGTCCATACATTACGAGGACCGCATTTTTCTTTAGTTTTCCTATATAATGCCAGCTTATCCTTAGTTAGATCTTCTTGAAGAACGCAGACAATACCCTTTAACTTTGACCGATTGCTCATAACCAGTTGCTTAAATTTGTATGCCAAGAATTTTAAGATAACATGGCGATTTTTGTTATCTGAGGGCTTTCCTACTCGGTATAAACGATCTATTTGATCCTCAGGCACAACAATATTCATTTTTTCTTTGAAAATATGTAGCACTGTATTTTGCAAGTTTTCATTAGGCGATTCTACTACACCAAACACGCGTATATTTTTCCGGCGTGTATATTGTTCAAGAAAATCCAACTTTGATCGCAGCTCTAGATTTTCTGCATTTACTTCTTTAATACGGTTTTCCAGTTCTTGCCATTTGTTGTTCACGTTTTCTAATATGTTATTTGTAACTTGATTAACAATTGTATCAACTAGTTCTTTGTTATCAATCAAAATATTTTTAATTGCCAAGGAAATACAACTATTAATCTCATTCATCTGTTCGCGCGTTAGTGGCATGATAATAAATAATAATTATTTGAAACTATTTACACTGCTAATTTTACGGGAACACCAAATAGACGTCTATTCGCAACGAGGCATTACATTGATATTTTCCCAGTGCTAAGACGATACCAACACGAAGCTGATAGCTCAAGGTACAGTTATCTGTTTTCGCAATTTTTCTTGATGCTGCTGTGAAGAATACACTTTTCATTTGCTGTTATTACTTTTGATTATCCGATAAATTGGTACCACCACGTTACAAAACTTACATGCACAATACACGAACAACTATGTAATTATTCTATAAATTAAAAATTAGCTAATCAAAGTTTATGTTAGTGTCCGTTTTTAACTGTTTCTTTTGTCTTTTTAACGTAAACAAATTAATTATAAATTTAAAAGCAGTTGACACTTGATTAAGTTAAGTTAGGATGTATAAGTTTAATGTTACAATATTTCTAGAGAAGGTGCACTTCAAATGCAGCATGTATATACAGGGTTATTACAAATGAAATAGACAGTTTGGATATCCTTTACAAAATCAGACTGGTGTATTTGAATATAGTAAGCGAGATAGGTTTATAGGGAATTTCTTAAAGTTCATGTTGGTACAACTGTTAGGTTGGTACTGCTGTTAAAACAACGACCAGTCTAGCAAAATGGACGCTACTAAAGTGGAGAAAGCTTATTGTGTTCTTGAAACAAAGTCTGTTACTGTTGTGCAGCGTCATTTCAGAACAAAATACGGTAAAACACCACCAACAAGGCAATCAATCTATGACTGGTATAAACGTTTCGAAAATAGTGGATGTCTGTGTAAAAGAAAGAGTACTGGAAGACCTCCTGTTACAAAAGAACAAATCGATAGTGTTCGTGATGTTTATTTACGAAGTCCAAGACAATTGACTACATCAGCAAGTTTAGAATTGCAAATTCCTCAACCTACTGTGTGGAAAATTCTGCGGAAACGTTTGAAAATGAAACCGTATAAATTGCAGTTAGTACAAAGTTTAAATGCCGGTGATAAAGTCGTACGTAACAATTTTTGTCTGGAGATGCAACAATGTCTCGAAAATAATGACACATTCTTTAATCGTCTAATTTTCAGTGACGAATGTACCTTTCACATTAGTGGAAAAGTTAATAGACATAATGTAAGGATATGGAGCACAGAAAACCCAAGAGCGACTTTACAACATATCCGCGATTCCCCTAAAGTTAACGTGTTTTGCTTAATAGCGTGTGGCAAGAATTCGACTACCGTGTTGATATCTGTCGTGTTACCAAAGGTGCACACATTGAACATTTGTAAAAATCTTAAATAAAAACTTAATCATTTCTTCTTTATAATCATATAAGTAATAATCTTAACTTTTCAAAAATAAACTTTCTATAACCTATCCAAACTGTCTATTTCATTTGTAATAACCCTGTATAACTTATGTACATTCGTTTTCCTAGAAGTACTGTATAGTTCATGTTTTATTTTCTTTTGTATGTATTTAAGGTGAACCATTAAGTAAGTATCTACATTATAAGATGCTATATTTGCTTATCAATTTTATATTCTTATGTTATGACGCTTTGTTTACCATCACGCTGCAACAGACTATTACGCAAATTATTGGATTCTTTGTTTTTGTAAATAGCCTTTCGAGAATGTATGTTAACAATATAGCTTTACAGAGGTTTCCAATGTGTTCTTTCTATTTTACCCACGCCCCACTACGACGTTTCTGAGCTAGTCCGAATTATACCATTCTGTTCTTGTTTTGTTGCGGTATTTGGCGTAAACGATTTCTTTACCTACTCTTACTGTTTTCTTTCGTGTTTGCGCGGACACCGTAACAATTTCATCTTTGCAGTAATCGGTAAATAATGAGGATTTAACAATAATTATTATAATTGCTTTGGATACGGTGTTTTCGCATTCAATGAGTCTATACCTTGTACATACGTAATCCACTAATATTATAATGATAACATTATAATGAATGTCTTAACCGTTTTAGTTTTTATGATTATATTAGAACAACCCTTGATGTATTTACTAGTTAAGTTTTCATTTTCATTATCCATTGGAGCTTTAAGGTTTTCACGAAGTGTAGCCATAAAGTCAGGTTGAATGGCCGTCTGGTATGCAGAAATTTTATGCCCTGCAACATAGGGTTTACTTTTGTTCCTTAAACTTTTTATGACAATATTTACATGTCTAAGGATTACATTAATTGATTTTGTTTTATTTGACATGGGCTTACCAACACAAACAACTTTAAAATCGTCTGTATTTATATCAACATTCTGCAGCATATTCTGTATAATTTTTTTATCATGCATGATACTAACTGCTGTTTTCGTTGAAGTGGCTTCACTTGCACTATATACCATCAAATTGTTCGCTCGTGCAGCTCTTTAATTCATTTCGTGGAACACATCCTCATTATTCATAGCACTTTTTTATTTCATTTCTTCGTGCCTCATTAGCTTTATCTCATTATACACACCAGCAACTTGCTTCATTATCCCCCTTTACAATCAGCCCATAAGAACATTAAAATTCTATTTTCAGTTGTATACATTGTAATTTCGTAGTAGATAAACAGGAGGCGGCACCGTGGTGTAGCTGGTATGCCCAAGGTCCCGGATTCAAATCCCGACAAGGTCCGCTTGAAAATGTTAGGCGAGCATTTTTCACAAAAATACGCCCTCGTTCGGATGAGCGGTAAAATGGAGTTCCCGTGTGTGAGAGTTGTCACGCACGTTAAAGATCCTTACTTGCTTGCAATAGCAAGGGTTCGGCAAAATTCAAAATTTCCAGGAAAAAAAACTCGCTTCCTGGCCAATGTAGTACCTACGGGTGGAACATTAGAAAATCAAATCTAGGGGGTAGATAAACAGGAACAGTTTTCATGCATATCCATCCACTTGGCAGCCATCGCAAATAATTGCTTTATCCTCGTTGCTAAAGTCTTTATGACAGTTATTACGTTTACATGTCATTAAATTATTATTTTTAAAATAAAAAAATGTTCAAAGCTTATATTGTGTCCGGTATTTTAATTTTAATACTTACTTATTAGTAGGAAATTGGTTTTACTCAATTCAATTTATAATCAAGGCAAGATGTGATATAGCAGCGAAAACTATTATGAAAGTGAATTTAATAATAATAAAAGTTCATGTGATAACACAAATTTATTATGCAAATATTATTTTATTGTGAAAAATTTCAGCAGACCACTAATTAATTCTTGCTGAAATAGTTTTGAATATTAATTAATATCTTCTTTATCTTTAACTGTAGTATTAGGCTCAATTTCACAAATTACTATAGCAATTCTCCAATGAAATTTATAAATCAAGCACTAAAGTACTAAAATACACACCCACACTCTTCGATTGTTTACAAAAAATTAATAACCACCGGTCTAGTATATCGTTCGCAAAATTCATTTCGCCTTACATTAACCCTGGTTTTAAACCTTGACATAAATTGTATTGTACGGATGGTAGGCGTGAATTTGTAAATTTTATGTGCAGTAGATTTGGGTGTTATGTTGGATTTCACGAACTGATATTTTTGGATTTTCAACAACTGCTTGTAAAACAATAGTCTTCTCACTTATTCGCTTCGACTTGGTAGGTTGTGTTCGATTTGATCATGGTGTTGACACTTAGAAAGGGTAACTGTTGGCACGTGACACGAGAATACACATCTCACTAGATGGCAGTGCCTAGAAAAATTATAAATGAAGGGTAAGAGGAAGGTATCGACAAGTACATTAAATGTATGTTTATGATACGTAAACAACTTATAACGCTAACCTAA
Source organism: Platerodrilus igneus (assembly GCA_036346225.1). Lineage (NCBI taxonomy): Eukaryota > Metazoa > Arthropoda > Insecta > Coleoptera > Lycidae > Platerodrilus > Platerodrilus igneus. Next base: position 2,097,646 of record JARFIW010001112.1, on the reverse strand, counting down.
AAGGTAAATTTGTTACGTGTGTATTTTGGCAAAATGTTTTTGGAGTGTTCTGCATATTTTTTGGTTTTGAAAGAGGGTAATTATACTGTTTCAAAAAGTACAACGTACTTTACACGATTATTTTTAGTTGACAAAAATATTGGTCAAGAAATAGTTTGAACTAGATTCGGAACAATGTTCATATTAATACTATTAAGACAACTACTTTTGTTTAACCTTTTTGATATATCAGCATTTCAATGAGATAATGGTTTTTATTGTATAATGTATGTAAACGATCTTGAATAAATAGTGTGGAAATGAAAAACTTATTGCAGTTTTCAGTTTCAATCTAATTCTGTTTTCATGTGTTCAGGAGGGCAAATGTTACATCTAATTAATGTATTTCTATTATTGCTCTTGGCCTATATCAGTTTTAAAATTAAAAGATTTAATTTCGTATGTTGTGGTTGACTGTTACTCAATTTTGAGCTTCAATCTGTAACACTGCTGCAAATTTACAATGTCCTTTAATCAAAAGATATTGTGTATTTCAACATGTTTCATAAGAAGTGTTGATAATATTATACTATTTCAAAAATTAGTAACGCTTTTTTAAAATATAAAATACTTACATCTTTTAATATTAAAAGAGATAGATCAAGAAACGAATCTGCATGCAATTTAATTTAAATAATGTTATACCTTCCGCCACCCCGTTTTAAATTTCCCGCGCCGGCTTAAAGGAAGACGTACATTTCATTTTCGCGCCAACAAAACTTAACCAGAAGTGGCTTATCTATTGTACTTTTTAACCTATGATCTGGATATTGATCGAGGTACATTTCTGCAGCTGTAGTCAAATTTTTTGACATAGAATGTAAAGAGATAACATCAAATTTTTCATTGTAGCTAAAAGTACTATGACATCAAAAATCATCAAACGCTTTATTAAATGAGACAGCAACAAACTACATTTTGACATCCAAAATAAATTATTTTTTGACTATAATTGCTTAAATTGTCTTTTGTTTTTCAAACTTTTGTATTATTAAGTATTAAATATATTAAGGTAATACAATAACATTAATTTTTTCGCATAGCCATGTACGAGTCCTTACGAGAAAAAACGAAGTTGATCGTTGTAACTGGCTACGATTGTAACGTTTCTATTCTGCAAAAAGATTTGTTTGGGATTTGTGTGAATTCCTATTGTATGTGATGTTTAAGCTGCCTGTATTACATTTGTATTTATTTATTACTATACGTGCATTTAAAATCTGGTATTATTTAGTGATAAGCAAGTTTTGTAGGTTAACGTTTTGATTATTGAATCGCTCTTTTGTGTAACGCTATTGACCTGGTTTGCATCTAATTGTTATAATTTTCGGGATTTATTGCCAGGCAACAGTAGTGACAATTTTTTCTTCACAACGAACCCCGACTATCCAGGTATGAACACGTTTTGAAATTGTACTTTTATTAATTCCTGTTCTTGTTACGATATTTTATGGTTCTTCGTTCGTCATTCGTCATCCTTACTTCTTCATTCTTATGTTTTCCTTCATTCTTACGTTTTCCGTTAATCATTGATTTATTCATTACTTCGCATATTCATACATACGCTTACGTAAAAAAATTTTATGCCTAACCAGATGTGTAAACGTTTTTCAATGTAAGTGGAAATCTTGAAATATTGACGTCTAAAGTTTATTAAAAAATTATTACAATCGCAAAGCGCTTTCGGCAAAAACCATCATCAGGTTTCCTCTGTCCAACTACATTTAAAATATGATAACTATTGTTTGCTTAACATGCTAAAAAACAAATTGATTCTATTTATAATTATAACTACATATTGCTTAGTTGAATGATGAGTCATCAATATATTTTAACAAGATAAGTCAACAATAATCGTCATATTTTAAAGGCAATTTCAACATTAATTGTTGATGTTTTACTAATTACAATTTTTATGAATTTGAACAGAGGCAGGAAAGATTGCTTCTGCCAAAAGTACTTCGCAATATTAACATTTCTTGAATACATTTCACACGTCATTAGTTCAGGATTTTCACTAATTACAACGAATTACACTGCAATTCGATGTAGAGAAGTAGCTGAAGCCCATACGACACGGGTATACGTAGTTATAAGAACAATATGCAATTTTTTCTGCGCTGCAAATGTCGTAAACTAGGATTCGATATTTCGCTCTACCTTAACTTAAGTATCTAAATGGATAAAGGTAAGCTTGATCAATTCATTCTGTTATTTGTTTATTTTGTATTGTAAAATTACTGCAATATTATTCCCTCTGTACGAAAACTTAATGAATTGTATTATTTTTATACATGTATAGTAGAAAGTAACAATTTGACGCCTAAAATACGTGGTTCTATTTATAATGCACTAAGTAACCTAATTACATTTCTCATGGTTAGCTCTTGTCAACTTTAGATTGTATTGAAATACTTAACCTAATATTACATTTTCGGAAAACCTCATATCTAATAATCTCTCAGGTTTGTATTTGTCTTTATAACAATTTCGTTAATCATTTATCTTTCAACAAGTTTAGTAGTGTTTTTTATGAAAAACGTTACCTTTATCTTCAAACACATAAACTGCCAATATGTAATTGTATGTATAAAAACTACCTAATTATTTATTTTCAACAGGTGAGATGATTGAACATTCTGTTTGTATAATAACTATTTTAAATTCCTTTAAAAAAAATAAATACCTAAACTTCTATTACCTATTTATTTTGGTGACTGATTCTATCTTTCATATTAAATTAACCAAAATAATTTACCTAGACATAAAGTCAAAACAAATTATCTTTAAATTTCTATAATCAAGCGGTAATATGTTTAATTTAATCAGTAATTATTCGCATTGAATTACGAGGATAATGCGCCAAGCGTGTCTTATTCTTAAATAATGTTCCATATAGTACATAATGGAACACTTCGTTTTAATAATCTTCTTATAGTAAAATATCTGTGTGACTTAAAGTTATTTTGTCAAGCATCTCTAGCTGTTTCTTTCGTATTTCCCCACCTCTAACGTCGCTATCGTTCGTTTCTGGCCTTGTTCGTTAGTCGCTCCCTAGCAACCAATTTATCAAGATGTATTCCAGACTAGAGGCATGCGACCTTAGGTTGAATTATTTGTGTGAGTGGTTCAAGTCATGCTAGATTTGGATCAATCTCAGTAACTTCTACTAACGGTTTGTAATTTATACATTGTACGAACTTAATTTAATTTTGTTTCATTTATTTAGCGCGCCTACGAAAAACGATAGAAAAGGACAAGTGAAGATTTTGTTTTGTAAGTTGTATGGTTTGGTACAAGGACATGAGAGAGCAGACATGTGTTCATGATTGCTGTTGTCCCAAGTTTGAAATGACTTATAGTATTGTTTGGAACTGATGGAATTTCTGTTTGGATTTGTCTAAAAGAATCAGATGCAGTTTTGGTTCGTTATTACATTTAAGAAATTTTTGCATGTGGTTAGAATGTCATTAGACTTTGACAAACAGACAGTCATAAAAAGCACGAAAGTTGCTATCATGTTTATGAACATATGAGCTGTTTCATATTCGATTATTGTTGAACTGGTTTTACAAACCGTAGAAAAAAATTTTGTCAGGTTAGGTTTATATAATTGTAAGCTTTGTTCCATTCGAACTTCAGATAAATTTTATAGATAATTGCCGAGAAAGCAGATGTTTCGTGCAGCTTTCCTAAAATTCAAATTAAACATCCTTCGATCTTGAAATTCGCTTTTATTCACAGATAAATTATAAAAACTATGTATCAAAATTTAAATACACGCTGCGTACTAATTATGAAACTGTAATCCACCTGATAAGATCTGCCCAGAATAGAAATGATAATTCAATGCATTGTGTTTACGAATTATTTTGATCAAATATTTAAAACAAGTTTATATTTAGTGAACAGTCTTTTGCTTTAGAAAGACAAAATTTTGATTTTGTTATAAACATTATTGTTGAGAATTTTTTTTACCTGTTAAAAAGTTTTGAAATTTTAAAAGAAAATTTTTTTACTTCAGTAAACAATTAGTTAAACTTTGAGACTTTTATTTTGGTCAAATGCGATCAAATCTGATAACATATAGGTAGAATTTTTGAGTAATAATTTTGTGTCAATATCATATTGGATATACATTTGTTTATTTTTGATACTTTTATAGGACACAAAAGGTGTTCTACTTTTTTTTTATTTAATCTTTGTAATTTCTTACAGGAGCTGAGTCTTATTTTTATAAGACAGGTTTTTGTTAACGAAGGCGATCGTTTTATCTTTGGGTTTCCACGTCCGCCCTTAGAATTGTGCTTTGCTCTTATCGTGATTATTTCAGGACTTGGTGGCGCCTATTTAACTTAGTTTAGCTTTGGTTTGCAAACAAAATTCGACGTACCCCCCCGCTTCTTATTGCTCTACCCAGCTACCCTAGCTATGTCGGAAGATTTTTGTGTACTGGCATCCATCATCAAAAAACTACAACATTCGTATCACCGGCGCCCAACAACAACAAAATTCGTTGCAAAGCATCAACCAAATCATTTGGTATCTCATACAATAAAGAATTTCTCGCTAAAACTAACTTTTGATTATGCCATATGTAAAGCATATCATATAGTTCCTGCATTAATATACAAGTGACAAGACTTTGAAGGTAAATTTCTAGAACTATATTAAAGTTTCGATATCTTTGCACTTAGCTGTAACGATCAACAAATAGTGATATCTCTGTCCTTACCCTTTAATTAATTATATACCTCATTTTCTCTAGTATTATCTGAATTAAATTTCTGTATTTTAAGTTTATCTTCTCGTGTATAAATGTGCCTTATCTTTGAACCTTAAATCATTTCTCATAGATACCTTGTTCATCTCAAAGTCACATAGCTCTAGTCCGTAGTTTTTTTAATTTATTTATCATTACACTTAAAGAATTTCTATTTTTCTCAAACTTCCATTATCTATTTTCCTACTACTCTTATTATTACACAAACCACCGCATTCTTTTGTTGCGATCGACATGTCTTCCGTTTGAATAACTCAGTGAATATTTATGACTTATACTAGTTAGTACCGGGTTGTTGCTTTACATATAGGATTGCGACCTATGCCTTTGTAGTCGATTTCCACAGTTGCGACTACGAAGTACTTCTATTCGATGTATTTTGTTTTGCAAATATCTCAATCATTTTTTTACAATTTCCGTTATCGATTGATTTTGTATAGCATAGGACGTTTGTACATTCCTTTTTTATTTTTTTTTCCTGAACGTGTTGGTGAGGGACTGTCGCCTTTTTGTTCTTTCCAGCGCCAATCTCTTATTGTTTTTCGGTGTACTGCAAATTTTTAATTTCTATTTTTGAATATCTGTCTAACGTATAATTATTCTGTACTAGTTCCTGTTTTTCTAATTACCGTGTGTTTGCATTAAGATGCTCGTTTTGCATTGTGTGATTTTCTTATCGCAGTAAATGCTCTGGGTGGGAAGATGATCTGTCTAGTTATCATCTAGAGCATAATTAATTTTTTAATTATCGACGTGTTGGTATAGGAAGACCTAGACCAAGCTGATTAGTCAAATTATTAGAAATTTAAGTTGTAGAACTTTTTAGATTAGCACAGAATAGAAAAGAAGTTAGAGCTGCGTCAAACCGACCTTAAGTAAGGTCGAAAACAAAATGATGATTATGGTATAGGCGTTATTTTGTCGCTAACATTGCAGGTGGTTCCTCAGACCGATCTGTTTTAATAGGGACATTGTCTACTTTCTACCCTTTCTCTAGAATACATATCCTATAACTCTACTTTTTCGTATACCTCTTTCTCCGTTTCAGCCTTATTTTTCCATTGTTGGACCTGTCTTTGTTCCGTGATAACTGTCCATCACATAAGAGTGGTTCTCCTCCATTTTGGTCTGCTGACTACATTGGTTATTTTAGTACGATCTTGCTGTTTTACCAGGTCAGGAAGATTGATGCGTAATTTCTGTTTGGTGATCCTTCCTGGCGCCTTACCGAGTTACCTATTTGTAGTAATAGTTTTTTCTTTCGTTATTATCCACTACTCCTCTAAGCTAAGCCCTGTATGCTTTAGGTCTTGGTTAATAGTACCACCCGACCATTAGTTTGTTATACGTAACCTTGCAATATCCTGCAGCCGTAGTATTTTGAGGGGTGAAAATTGTCATCCGCATTGTTGGTGTTTTTCTATTTTAGGAAGCGCGTTACATGATGACATCTTTCAAAATTTAAATGCACTATTAAGTTCATATTAAAAACCCGCCCCAGGAAAATGCAAACTAAATTTGACTGTCTTCTAGAATAAATCACAATTGAAAAAATAATTTTTTTATTATAGTGCCTAAACTAAGTTAAATTTCGGAACTTTATTTATGTGAGAATACATCTCTGCCTGTGAAACATTTCGTCTCGTTTAACCAAATCTCGATCTCTCGTAATAGAAACGATTTCCATGTGGACACGGCGTATAAAAGTTTATGAAATTTTTTTTGTAAAATTTTTGTTTTACTCGAAGCAAATTCATGAGCACCATCTACCTTTTGAAAAGGAAAGTTTTCTAACAGAATTTGATGCAAAACATATATTTGGTACATCAAAGGAATATGGCAACAGCGTATTCATATTCTATTCTAAATTACATGCTCTTGTACAATATTTAAGTTAAACCAAAAATATTCGGGCGGACCGAAGTTAATAATTTTAAATAGATTTTGTAATTTGGACACAGAAAGTAAAATCCCATTTAAATTATACTCCACATTTCCGCAATATATACTAAAAATATCTCAAGCATTCTAAGAACTAACTAACAAATAACATATATTTGGCTCTTTTGTCATACTCACAATTTCATTGGTGACACATGCTACTTCTTTCATAATGATAGTAAACAAATTACTGAATAATTCACTAAATTTATTAACTTCATCGTAGCGTTGACTATTTTTACGAGAGCTCACGTTCATTACTAAACGCTCTTTATTTTGGTCGCAGCAGCGTAAAACATCTAAACTGCAGTTTTTTTATTATATTAAGCATAAACAGCTGCATGAGTTTTTCTTGAGCAAATTCGATTTTCTAATTAATCTTGCTGTTGTCAAAGTATAACTAAACTTAAGGAAGGGTTACGAACTAGAAAACAAAAGCGTTTCGATATTTGTATACTTTTCGAACACGTCATAGGTTGTTTATTAGTTTTATTAAAAAATTCAAAATCGATGGTAAATAATAATGTCAAACTATTAGATAGGTGCAGAGATCCTTTATTACTCCCTTATGCGAAACAATATGGAGTACCGAATTTAGGTAGTGCGTTGACCCATTGCAAGGGTCGGAGAACTTTTTAGCCATTGTAAACGTTTAACGTTACCATAATCTATCTGTTCGACTGTAATTATAATAATTTTAAATTAAGATGAACCAAAAATTTCAAGTCGAAACACTGAACCTGAGGTGGTTGTCAAAAAAAATACAACTCACCTTTATATTCACAGAGGCCACGAAAAAGCTGTAATTTAATCCGTTTTAAAATAAAGACCTTTGGAATCTTCCAGACTAACTTGGAACTTGGAACTTTGTTAATTTTTACTTCTAACGAGAAAGCACTAATTGGAAATATTAGAAACCACTTAGTGTACCAACGCTTCTGAGCACTAAGGCTCTGTTGTCACACACCTAACCTTGTACCTGCAAGAAAAAGTAATATATGTTTAAATCACAGGGGAGCGTTATTTGTGCCCCTAGATAACTCAACAGAAATTTGAAAGATATACCACTGTCTGAAGCTGTACTGGGCCTAAATTTCATACACCTACTTGATCTGTAAATACGGTTACAATTGGAATGATATTTTCATGCTGGGTTCAATACTTTTAGATAAAATTTTATGATTGATAATTTCTCACTTATGAATACCTCGTGTCGTTTAGGACACCATTAATGAGTGTTAATACAAAACTATTTACATTTATTATAACTGAAATATTATCGGTACAATTTTGGTTGATCTTTAATTTTTGTAGTCGTCCCTAGTTAAATTTTGAGCCTTTAATAGTTATTTATTATACAAGGGAAAAAAGTACTAGATATTAGCACGAGGTGTGTTTGTCTCCCTACGCGATGCGGAGGGACACAAAACACCGAGAGTTAAAATCTTACATTTTTACCCGTGTATAATACACTATGTTTTATTGTGACAGGCAAAACGATGATTTAATATTGAAAAAAATATTACAATATATTAAAGTCAGAAAATCAATCGATGTCAAATTTGACGTTTCAAACAAGCTGGCTGCTGTACTTATAGAGACAGTTAGACTTGCGTTGCTAAGGAAACCCTTAAAGTAATCAAATATCTGTCAATTTATTTCTGCGAGTGGTTTCAAAAATTGCTTACTTAAGTTGTTTATATCGGTTGTCATAGATAAAACCACACATTAGATGTGTAACATTTATGGCCGCGATTTTAGCACTGATTTAGTTCATACTACGCCCGCGAGATGGTACGTGTAATTTGTAATGCAGAAAACTGTCGGACGTTAGATGACATTTCTAAGATAAAACTTTTGTCAATGGTGACATTTGTGGGTAGTGTTTAATTATTGTTATTTGTTGAACATTCATTCGGAATATTTAGTGTTTTTATTTGCAGATTAGTTTATTGTGTTTCGCGTTTATTGACTTAATTTTTGTATTTAAAAAGGATAACTTTAGTGCAGGTTAGATTAATCTATAGGAACAATGGTTTTTTTGTGCTGTGTGCCTTTGTGTTGTAAAAAACTCTGAAACAAAAATGCACCGGTTTCCTACTGATGACATCGTAAGTTTTGTGAAATAATTAAATATAATTGTAAAATTCCTATACAACTTCTGTGTATTGTGCGATATTGTACGGATGTTACTGAATAAAATTAAGTAAAAAGGACTTGAAATGTTGTTATAAACTTACAGACACCCTTTCAAATTAAAATTTCAGTTTAACAGAACGAATTTGTAGCTTTTATTGTATATAATTGTATATAATTTTACCCAAAATATTGAAGCCTGAGCATTATTCATGTTCATAGTTTTTTTTTCTTGAGAAAATAGTATTTATCGAACGTTTTCATTTCTGAAAACGTCTGATAAATGATATTTTCTTTGCACGTGGTTCTTTATTTCAAGAAAAAGGATATAATGGTAGAAGCTGCATAATTTAAATAATACCGCCATAATAGTTGTTTAGACTACGCCCGCTAGAGGTCGCGATGAACTTAAAAGAAGTTAGTATTAGGCCGTTGCCCATCTATTGTGGGTGGGTGTTTATCTATGATCGGTTGTTTTGAACTCGACGAAGTTATGATACGATGCTATGTTACACCCGAATGTTACAAGTGTGGACCCGGCTTTAAATTAAATATCTTCGTGTTCTTACTTATTTGCACATAGCCGGTAAAAAAGTACTCATTTTTTTATCGGAGAAAAAAGTAAATTGATAAAAAGTGACATTTTGTTACCTGTCAAGAACCATTAAATGTCAAATTTGTTCCCGTCACAGAAAAAAAATTTTGATTTACATTTTTAGATTATATCGTAGTAGAGAGCAGATTTGTAATCTTAGATTTACACCACAATTTTATTTTATATTAATATGATACATTAAATTGACGTAAGCAATGATTAATCAAATTAAATGTTTATTTAATTTCTACTGAGAATTTATTTAACCCTCCAGTCCATTACGTTGAATCTCTGATTAAACTACTCTTATTTAAAAATGAAATTTTTATACTCTAATAGCCTTCAAAAGTAAATCGTTGGACTTGGACAGTAAGGGAGATTTTTATTATCTAGACTCACCATCTGTTTTGCTACGTTATGAAATGTGACAGACCTTGAAGTACTTACGAACCAAATAACAACCGTTTCCCATTAGGGACTCTTAGCATCAATCTCATATTTTAACGAATAGGGTAGAACAGATGTTCAGACCCGTGCTAACCAATGACATTAATGACCACTTCAAAAGATGCGAGGTAGAAATTTTTTTATCCAAATCACCACCAAGTTACGCCTTCGCATCAGTGCCATCGTAAAAGTTTTCTTACGACAAACCATCATTCACAGTTGAAGCATATTTTAAACATGCCTTCCAGTTGTAAAAATTTATTACATTATTAGTTGTAAAGATTATAGAATTTCATAGTTTAAATTAATTTCACTTAATTGGATATAACTTAAAATAACTTTATATAAATTCGTCTAACTGCGCATTGATTAACATCACGCCAGGTCTTTCTACAACTACAATTTAGGAGGTCACAAACTCAATGCGATTCTCCAATCGCCTGCCGTAAAAGTCGGGAAAGACATCCTCGTCTACGACAGATAAGAAGCGACTAACATGTTTTGAACGTAGCAAATCGGTGTCGCGTATTGAAACTAACCACATCAGGCGTGACCTTGTATCAAAAACTAAACGATTTCTAGCTTAACTTTAGTTGAACTTGAACACAAAACTAATCGTACTTGGGAGTTTTTCGAAAACGAAACTTTGTTTATAAGGAGCAAAATATACCGATTACTTTATAACTATAGGATTAAATATTTTACCAAAACGAAAATTTATGGGACTAAAAATAACTCTAAGTCAAAAGTATTCAAATAAAAAAGTTCTGGAAAATAAACATGCTTCACCATTACCCCAAAATATATTTGTGTAAGTCGATAATACCCACATTTTGAAAAGAAGATAATCAATATTAATTTAAAATGAACATTATGTATTGAATTATTTTACCCGGAAAATGAAAAAAATTGCATGAAAATAATAAATATTAGATAAACCAAATAAAATCCTCATTTTGGAACAAAATAATTTCTTTGTATACTTTCTTCTTCAGGTTTGGACAAATTATGTTGTTTCATGTGTGATACAATAATTTCAAAATTGGGTAACAACAATAAATAGGAACACTGCGGCACGATACAAATTAAATAATTAATACCCCTTTGCCACAAAAATATTTTTATAGACCAAAGACGTATATCGATCGCTATGTGACCATCATCAGTAGTAGACAAAAAATAGAAGGATTAAATATTAAAAGTTGTTCTGGAAACCCTTCTGAGGGTATTCTCCTCACCACGTAGACTGAAGTGATCCTTTCCAACAAACAGTTTACCGAATTTGTTTAGAACACCTGAGGGTATCCTTCTCACCCAGTATCCTGGGGATTTCAACAAAACAAGGTGAATTGTTACCATAATAAACCAAACCACTTAATTAACTGCTTGAGCAGAACCAAAGTACATCATGCGTTCTCATTGATTGCTAAGCCAATAGCGAACGCAATCCAAATGACGCTATTGGACCCTTGTCAGTATTTAAGAGGGGTTCTTTGTGTATAACTATTTTAATTGATTCATACGCATTTAGGGAGTTATACGTCGGCACCGCTTTTAACAGTTTGACATTTTCTAGTTTAACTGAATGGCGGTTTCAAAAATATGTTTGGCTACTTTAAGATTTTTCGTATTTACAATATTTGAAATAAGCAATGTGCTCTTTAAATCTAGTTGTAACATTTCTCTTAGTCTGATCAATATATTTTTGAAAACATTCTGGTCACGAACAGCTAATCTCATAAATTCCCGATTTTTGCAAATTGGCCACTTTGTCCTTTGGGTTACCTAGCAGATATCTAATTTTATTAGTAATATTGTAAACGATTTTGAAATTGAATTGTTTAAATATTTTATTAAGACCTATCGTAGTGCTGTGAAAAGAAAGTTTAACATATTTGACTACTTCTTTAGTGGTTGCTAGGTTGCAAAGTCCTTGATTAACGGATGTTATTTTTATTCGTACATTTTTTTTAGAATATTATCTACAATAACAGTAGAGAAATCATTGTGAATGGATATTTGTTTAATAAGTGCAAGCTCCTTATTAAACCTGTCGATATTGAAAGAAAAATTGATCAATCTGTTCGCTAAAAATTGAAAGCCTTCCGTTTATGTTGTATACAGTCGTTAAAGGAGGATAAAATAAAACATTTTACATTAGTTTCTTTCCTATAAATATCAGATTCTAGTTTATTACGGTGTCTAATTACTAGTGTATCTAGAAACGGAAATTGTCCATTTTTCTCTAGTTCGTATGTGAATTTTATACCTTTAACTTTTGAATTTAATTAATTAAGAAAATCATCAGCATTTGACTTTGAAGTATAAAAAACGGCAAAAACGTTAATCACGTACCTTATCCGCGTTCTTGGGAAGTATTTGGAATTCCTTTTAAACTCAGTTTCAAAGTGCGACATAAACAAATTAGCTATGAACGGTGAGACTGTTTCCCATTGCAGTTCCTTCATGTTGTTCATACAATTTGCTGTTAAATTAAAAACAGTTCTGGGACATGCAATGTGAAACAAGCTTGATATACTCTACGATTTTATTGTCATAAACGCTACTATCTATTAGAGCAACTTTTAAATATGTCAAAGACCAATTGTTTCAGGTACTAGCTCACGGACTCATCAGTTATCACAGAGGTTGTCAAATGAACTTAAGAATTTGAAAATAAATAGTTTGGCTGTACAAAACTCTCTAGAGTTTATTAATAAAGTTAAGGATATCACATGAGAAGAGAACAAAATTTTAATTCCCTAGTGTTCTTATACCGCGTAGTTTGACATATTTAAAAGATGCTCTAATAGATAGTAACGTTAATAATGATAAAATCTAAGAGTATATCAAGCTTGTTTCACATTGCTGTTCCCAGAACTGTTTTCAATTTAAGAAAAATTGTTCGAACAACACGAAGGAAATGCAATGGGAAACAGTATTTCACCATTCATAGCTAATTTGTTTATGTCGCGCTTTGAAATTGAGTTTAAAGAGAATTCCAAATACTTCTCAAGGATATTGATATGGTATGTGGATGACATTTTGGCCGTTTTTGACACTTCAAAATCAAACGTTAATGATTTCCTTAATGAATTAAATTCAAAAGTTAAAAGTATAAAATTGACATACGAATTAGAGATATAGAACAATTGCCGTTTCTAAATACACTAGTAATTAGAAACGGTAATAAACTAGAATTTGATATTTATAGGAAAGAAACTAATGTGAATCGTTTTATTTTATCATCCGCCAACCACAGTTTACAACATGGACTGGCGGCTTTCAATCTTTTATTAAACAAATAGCGATTCACAATGGTTTCTCTACGGTTATTGTAGATAATATTCTAAAAAATGTAAGAATAGAAATAGCATCAGTAAATCAACAACTCTGCAACCTTGCACCACTAATGAAATGGTTCAATATGTCAAACTTCCTTTCCAGAGAACCAATAAGGGTCTTAATAAAATATTTAAACAACTCAATTTCAAAATAAAGTTAGAGATCTGTTAGCCAACCCAATACCCAAAAGTCAAAGTGGACAAGTTGCATAAGTCGGGGATTTTTGAAATTAGCTGTTCGGGACTAGGATGTTTTCAAAAATATATTGGTCAGACTAAGAGAAATGATACAACTTGATTTAAATAGCACGTTGTCTACTTCAAATACGGTAAATATGAAAGATCTCGTCGCCAAACATTTTTATAATCAGCCACCCGGTTAAACTAGAAAATGTCAAACTGTTATGAGCGGTACCAACCTATGAATCAATTAAAATAGTTAAACTAAAAAGATCCCTCTTATATACTGGTTAAGGTCCAAAAGCAACACTGGATTGCTTTCCCTATTGGCTTAACAACCAATGGAAATGCATGATTTACTTTGGTTCTGCTCAAACAGCTTTAATTTTAGTATAAATTAAGTGGTTTTTTTTTTATTCATATAACAATTCGCTTCGTATTGTTCAGATCACCAGCCTACTTTGTAAGGAGAATATCCTCAGGTGTTCAAAACAAATTTTGTAAATTGTTTGTTGGTAAGGATGACTTCAGTCTACATGAGGAGAATGTTCTCAAAAGAGTTTCCTAAACAATTTTTAATCCTTTTATTTTTAAATCTACTACCGATGATGACAACATGGTGGTCGAAATACGTATCTAGTCTCTAAAAGTATTTTTGTGGTAAATGGGTATTTTTATTTAATTCAAAAATTGGGGTTTTTTGGTGTAAGGGCAATTTGAATACACTTTTCGGCGTTCAATCGATTCTGTTCCTCGTTTTTATTAGGGTTCCGTACCTTATAAGGTATAACGGAACCTTTATAAGATCACTCTCGTGTCCGTCCGTCTGTCACAGAGGTTTTTCTCGAAAACTATGTAACGTAGGACTTTGAAATTTGGTACAATGTTAGGTCTTTATGGCGCGCACATATATCGACAGTCAGAAAATAGAAAAAACATATTTTTAGATTAAAATGGCGGTGGTTAATTCGGTCGAAGGAAAAAAGTTTTAATAAATATATCGTGTCAAGCATCATTTGAAAGAGGATTCTAAAAGGCTTCTAAAAATATTTTTTTAATAATTTGTGGTTCAGTAGTCTTCATAATATAGCTCAAAATGTGCCAAAAATGACCGCCCCCCCCCGCACCGGTCTCTCACATTTCCAAAGCTAAACTTTTAATTTTAATAGGGATAGTAGCTATTGAGACATAAATTATCGGAAAACTGCAGGTTTTTTTGACAGTGTAATAGTTGCTGGGAAAAAATTTTTAAACGCAGTAATAGACAACGTATTTACTAATGTGCCAGTACAATGTGGGACAATATATTCATTTTAAGTTATCACAATCAAATTTGGATAAGATTTAAATATGCATAAAAAATAAAAACAGCTTAATTTGGTTTACTGATTGCTCACTGTAGTACGGAACCGTAATAGTGCGAGCTCGACTTGCTCTTGATTAAGGTTTTTTCATTAGAGTGTAAAATATTTGTTCGCAAAGATTGATTGTTGAAATGGCTAAACCTTTTTTACCGCCTACTCATTTTAAAAGCCTTTGCAGCTTCTAACATCCAAAATTGAATACGTGCTCCATTATTAGATCGAAGTTCAAGAAGTGCCTTGCTAAACGTTGAGACCCTTTTCGTATGTTAGCAATTTCACATTTAAAAGGATCTACAACCCAACCGACAATATGTACATAAAGACTTGGAAAATACGAGGAGTGTTCGATATTTATCAGGAATAAGTAACAAAAACAAAACTTAAGGTGTGAAAACTTTTTTATTGTTCTGTAAAATATTCTCCACGATAATTGATACACTTTTGCATACGTTGGAACCAATTTTTATAGCATTTTTTTCATTCCGATTGAGATATCTCCAAAGCATGGGTATTGAACGCATCAATCGCCTCTACTGGTGTCGAAAATCGTTGTCCACGCAGTAAGAACAATAAGAAATCATTAGATGCTAAATCAGGTCTATACGGCGGATGACCTGTCAATTCGATGTTTTGAGTGCTCAAATAGTCACTTGTTTAGCCGATGTGTGAGAGCTCGCATTGTCATGATGGAGAATGATTCGGCTTTGTCGGTTTATTTTTCTTATTCCGTCAAAAATTTGTGGCAAACAAATGGTTGCATACAAAGCAGAATTAACTGCTCTACGGTCCTCCAAAGCAACGGTCGTGACATGTCCATTTATTTCGATTAAGCAGGCAACCATTTTGTTCGAAGTGCTTCGAGCACGGACGAGTTTTGTTGGATTATGTTCACCTTGGAAGACACATACAGTTGACTGCTATTTACTTTCGGGTTCATACGAATAAATCCAAGATTCGTCAACTGTGTAGATGTTATACACTGCGTTTTATGCACCGCAATCGTATTTTTTGGGCATTTCTTTGCACGAATCGACTCGAGTCTTTTTTTAAGTGATTGTCAAATTATGTGAGATCCAACGCGCACGTAGTTTTTTTTACAGCTAAATGTTCATGTAATATCGAATGTATACTCTTCATAATAATGTCTAGAGATGCCGGAATCTCACGATAAGTGCAACAGCCGATTTTGGACGATCTTCTTTAAATTCATTCGCTAGCGAACTACGACCACGATTGAATTCACTATATCAACTATATATAGTGGTTTTAGTGCTCCTTGACAATGGCAATGAATATTGCCTCTTCGATGTACAAGTTAAAAATTAATGGGGATAGGGCACATATCTGTTTTATCTTTTTCCTAATATTTACTTCTCTACGTTCCTGCTCTAATTATATTACCGCTGTTTGCCGTTTGTATAAGCTGTGTACCAACCGTCTATCCCCAAAACTCATTCTAATCTTTTTGATTATTTCGAACATTTTTTCGATTTTACTTTGTCGAATGTTTTTTCCATATCTGCAAACCCTATATAAACACTCTCCCGCTTTTTCTATTGTTTTTCTATTATCACCCTCAAAGCTAAAATAGCCCACGTGTTCCCCTGTTTAGCCTAAACCGAAATTGGTCTTCTCGTAGTACTTCTACGGCTCGTTTTTCCATTCGTCTTTGTAGTTCTAGTTAATATTTTTAACACGCGTGCTGTGAAACTTATGGTTTGAAAATTTTCACATCTATCCGAGCCTCTCTTTTTTGATATAGTGACTATAATGTTACGTTTGAAATCTTTGGATATTTCACCTATCTCATACATATAGCTCACAAGTTGGAGGACGTTTTGTTACTGCTTGTCCAGCGGCTTTCGTAGTTTCTGCCTTTCCATTTTTCGGACGGTTTAATGCTAATTCAAACTCATCTCTAAGTATAAGATATCCCAAGTCATCCTTTTCAATGTCTGATTCTTATTTTAATGCTGTTAGTTCCTCTCCTGCATATAGATTCTGTATATATTCTTTCCATCTAATCACTTTCCCCGAAGTAGTCCCCTCCCGGAGATCCGAATGGGGGGGTATTTTAACTCCGGAATTTTTTTACCCCAGAGGATGCCATCATCTTTAATAACAATTTAAATACGCTGTGTACTTGGGAGGTAATGTGGTGGTTTCCCGTTGTTTTCCACATCGCAGTAGTATGTCTTAGAATGCCATACCTATCCTTATGGTCTCTGCCACTCTAAGTACCGAAAAAGCTGCTGCCCTCTTTCGGGAACTTGTTTAGGTGTGGTTCCTCATTAAAAACCCTACTACTTTGGTTGGACCTGTAACTTGGCTTTTTAGACTACTGGATCACGGTAGCTATTCCACTCGTTCTAGCGATATTTGCTAGCTAATAAATATAATTAAATGTCTGTATGCCTATTTGTGTATGTATCTAAACCAAAGCTACGCAATTATATTAGGGGAAAGTGGTTTAGGATTTTTACATAAATCTGTTTCTAGGAAGCATCAAAAATTAAGAAGATTGTTATGTGAAAAATAAATAGATGTATAAAAACAATGCTCTGCCGTGAACTGGAGCAAATAGGAGACAAAGCAGAATTTTTTATTATCGGATTTGAAAGAATTCTACATTGAAATAAAATCCTTTATATTTCGCAATTCGAAACTGTCTATTAATATTCAATTATGGGATTAATAGGGAAATAGAAAAAAAAAAGCCCCAGGTTTAAATTTTAAAATAAGATTTAATCTGGATCGGTTAAGAATAACTCCAGGTAAACGTATCGATGTGATTATTTGTGTGTATGTATGTACGTTGTGTTTTATAATTCAATGAAAGAGCACTGTTGCCTTATTAGTTACCAAAAGCATTTTTATAGGTTATGCTGAAAAACAGGACCATGAGTTGCCGAAGATGTACCAACAGCGGTTGAATGAGGTTGAGGAGGTTGCTGACGCATAAATGTGCTAAAGTACCCAACATTTCAGCTATTTTGCGTTTTTATTTTCGATTTAAAATCTAATCTTTAGGCTTTAAGCTACAGTCCGCCAGAATTACAATAGAGACCTACGAGATTTAAGAGACTGCTTAGCCACACACAAACACCATGTTTATATTTTGAAGGAAATGAATGACATGCTCTATATCCAGCAATTTTGATGTGAGTTTTGCGAATTTTGAGGGTGAAAGTTTATTCCTAAGGTAAAAGTTCCGACAAAATTAAAATCCTAAACAAAGGTAGTTAAATCACCCAAAATATCAGTAGTAGGAACGGACGAGCAGAACCGTGCAGCGAACCAGAATTAATTATTCTATTTTCCTACTTATTGCAGAGATCGTTTTAGTATTACTTTAAAGTTTCAACACGCGTATATATCTTGACGCTTCAGTACGTGTACAAGAAGTACAAAAACCGTGCACGAGATGTATATAAATTTAATACTTTATTATACTTTATTAGTGTTAGAACGCTCTTTTATTTCTTATTTTATGATTCAAACATAAAACTTTTGTCTTAGAAGCTTGCGGTAATATAAGCAGTAAACTAGCCAAGTCGTAAAACTGTTTGAACTGTGAAGTACTTGATGATGAGTTTGTTTATGCCATCTATTCTCGCTTCCTGTAGAATATTATTTCTTGCCAAATAGTTTAGGCCTAAACATAGAGATAACTGGCTTAGCTTTAATATTTTTAAGGGCGTAGCATGCATGGCACTAATACAATAATTGCATTTATAACTAATCGTGAAGGTTTTAATATTTGAATAGTACTTAAGAAATATATGGAACATTCTGGAAAGGACGTTTATTCCGTTTTTACTAAAACGGCTTCATATTTGTCTAGCAACAAGAAGGATGATTGGCAGGAATCCCAATACCGTAAAGTTTTTCCCAAAAGGTTTGATGACGCACATTCTAGATATTTTTAATTTTTTTCTCGAATAAAAATTATCGTGCATAAGTTGCAGCAGAGTAGTATTATTTTGAACTCGATTCTAATAAACGTTTGATATACATAAGTTAATGTAAAGATAAATTCAACTGTGGTATAAAGGTATTAGATAATTAAATTACTATAGTGCGTTTAACGAACAGATTCAGTAATTAAAATAATAGGATGGGCTTAGTTGCGCAGTACAAACTGAGCATAAGCTTGATTTACAGTCGATTTATATACAAGTATATTTACACAAATGTAATAAGTATTAAAAAATACTGTTTTTGAAAAAAAAAGCACAAGAGCAAAAAATACGAAAGACGTAGTGAACAAAAAATAAAGCAAAGACAAACACGAAAAACTAATTGACATTTGTAGGTTAATGTTACAAATTGAAATGTGTGGTTGTGTGAATCCGGCCAACCAATACAAAATCTTTATTTAAACTTGGCGCTGATTTATGGGCGGAGCATTTACTGAATCTGTTCGTTAAACGCACTATAGTAAGATTAGTGCAATAATAGTGTTTAATTCGTGTTATTTGCAAGATAAAATTAGTCCATGTAGATAGTGATTAAGTTAGTGTTAATGTAAACAAGACTGTAATTATTTGCGATTTCGCAAAATAATTATTAAACTTGTATTTATTGAAATTAAAGGCCAAAGGACAATTAGAGAATTCGTTACAACATATACGGAGTGAAAACTATTAATTCCCTATTTAATTCTATTGGTTCTACCTTTTCCTCGCTGTAGCTTGAGATGGGCATGAGCAGTAGGATTGGATGGTCCGAAAACAAATCCACCTTATTTTAAAATGAGGGTAGCTCCCTGGGGGATGATGCAATCTGAAAAATTCATAGAAATTCAGGTAGCTGAGAAAAATCTAATATTAATTGACACCAAACAAGATATATTTATCTTAAAAGAAACAAAAATAATCCTTTACATGTTCGCTAGAGGGTATGTGTGTAAAACGGTAAGGGGTGGCCAGATTTTTATGACAATCTTATTTAATACTGTTACTAGATGTGCGAATATTTTGCAAAAAATGCTTAATTGAAGAAAACTTTTACCTAGGTTAGATATGAATCAGGTGGATCAGGTGGATCGGTGGATCCAATGGGTGGATCCCATAAAGTGAATCTGTTTCCGGATCATCCAATCCTACTAATGGGATGCATGCCTGTATTATTACTGTATTCACCGGTTTAGATTCTAATCTAACCATGAGTACTCTTTCGTTCTTTTATAGGTAGTTTTCTACACAGCAATGCCCTATTTTTTGTCACACAACTATCTCCACACCCGAATTTCCTTCCCTGATTCTGTGTGAATTACCCTAAAGTCTCCGCTCCAAAAATCATCCGTCTCTTGCAACCGAACTTCGTTGATCCCTAATATGTCTAATGGTAACCTATCCCTTTCAATTTTCAAGTTCTCTAGCTAACCTACTTGCTTCATACTTCTGACATTCCACGCTCCGACTCGCAGAATGTTTCTGGTTCTTTTTCTAAACTTCCCGATCACATTCAAAGTTATATGGTTAACACTCTGACCGCCAAGCATTATTTAGTACCGCCATTGTCATAGGTCAAGGCTAGTTTTGGTTTTGTTAACTTGAAAAACGACCATTTATATAATTAACTTTGTTTTTTGTTTTAGTTATTTTTAAATTCTTACTCTTGTTTGGTATCCCAAATGATACACCCGGCTTGGCCTAGTAGTGTTATCTAGTAGGCCGGGTGTATTTTTTATGATACACACGTTAAAACTTGCGTCTTTTAGTTATATTCATTTTCGGAACTGTAGTAACTTTGTCTTTTATTTCAGGACGACATTATAGACACATTTCACCAAATTCATTGACGGTTTTTTGTGTGTTAGTAATTTAGTGGGTTACCAAATATAACATTCAGAATCAGTGTATACAGTGCTACAGTGTGCAACGTTTCGAAAAAAACTGACTGATTCTGACTTAGCCCATATACACGAATCTGGTGATTACGGTGATTTGAGCGATAAAGACGTGGATTACTCTGAAGCTGAAGAGCAATATGTATTATCTCATAGATCGTCTTCATCATCTGTTCAAGAATCCGCATCCTCTAGTGAAGCCGGCTCATCTTTTCGGAAACGAAAGAGAAAGGTTCTGACTAGGAAAGCTATCCTATAAAAAATACAAATAAATGCTTCTTCACAGCTAATGCAACTAGAAGTAGAAAATTATTCACACACCAAACCCAAAACAAAAAAGAAGAAAGGTAAATTTGAAAGTGTGCCGGGCACCTCTTGGCACTTGCCACAAGGAAATCAACAGGTTTTTGATTACACAGGTCGTGGGAGAATGGACCCAGAAATTAGTGGGATCTTGGCAATGGCAGAACCAGTAAACTACTTTTTTCTATTCGTATGTCCCGAAATCATAAATATCATGGTAGATGAAACAAACATTTACGCTACACAATTTCTGACAACAAACATTAGTGGAGCCAAATCTAGGCTGCATTTCTGGACGCCAACCGATTTTGAAGAAACGAAATTATTTATTGGTTATATGGGCCTAGTCAAATTGCTCAAATTGTCTGACTACTGGAGTAGAAATGAATTATATTTACTTCCACTTCCTAATAAAGTTATGACCCGTAACCGATTCGAATTGCTGTTGAAATTCTGGCACTTTTCAAACAATGACAACGCTCTCTTGGAGAATCGTTAGTACAAACGTACTGAATAAATTTATAGAACGCTTTTAAAGTACATTTACACCTACTGAAAGAATATGGATTGACGAAACTATGGTTCCCTGGGGAGGTCGCTTGCTTTCCGTCAATATATAAAAACAAAACGATATCGTTACGGAATCAAATTGTACAAACTTTGTACAGACAAAGGGTATACTTGGAATATTTCTGTTTGTATTGGAAGAGATTCAACTGAGGAGTTGTTAGCATCTGAGAACGTAGTCTTAAATCTGACAAAGACTCTTTTAGGTAAAGATAGAACACTTTATTTAGACAATTTTTATGTGGGCGTGTCACTAGTGCAAAAAGACTCACGTTGTAGGTACTATGCGAAAAAACAGAAACCATATCCCGGAAACTGTAAAACAAGCAAAATGATCTAACAATGAAGTAATAGCAAGCGAATCAGAAGGCATGACAATTTTAAAATGGAGAGATAAACAAGATGTGTTCATGCTCTCAACGTGTCACTCAAATAAAATGAAAATCACAAAAACTAAATTTGGAATAAAAATTGAAAAACCGGAGTGTGTTTTAGATTATGACAATGGCAACTTTTCTTTGGACGTGTGACCAATTGGCATTATACAATACAGCTTTGCGTAGATGTGCAAAATGGTATCGTAAACTGCTAATTGAAATAATTTGGGACACATCAGTTGCAAATGCTTATTATTGGTATTATGAAAATACACTGCATGCAACAAAACCAAGCATTATGGAGTTTCAAGAAAAAATTATAAAATCTATGGTTAATTTGCCGAGCAAATTGACTGCTGTTTCACCAAAATCAAAAGCCACTCACCATCTGATTTCTCATCCAGAAAACAAAAGAGGCCGCTGTTATGGCGTTATGCTATCGCAAGCACGAAACGTTTGCTATGCATGTTCTGGTAAACCTTTCTTTTGCAAAACATGCCTTAATTCATCGCATTAACTATTATAAACATGCTCATATACTACAATTAATCTTTTATATATACCAGGGTGAGTTTTTATTGTGGCAACGGTCGATAACTCCGTTATTATAAAAGCTACGTAAACCAAATTTGGAGGCATACTAGGCATGCCTAAAATGCACATTTTAAAAATATTTAGAAGCATACAGAGTGTTTCATAATTCCAGGGCATATTAAACTTATATTTTTTAAAATGGAACACCCTATATATTATTACATTTTTAGAAAGCCCATAAAAAGAGCTTTAATTTGATATGAAATTGTATTTATCTATTCCTTTTAGTTTTTGAGATATTCAACTGTTTTTAGAAAAAATGATCCTGATTAGATACATTGCCACTGCACTAATACACAATTTATGTTAATTTTCAAGATGCAGAAAATTTTACTATATACCATAGTATATTTGTAAATAACACAATTTGAAATTTCTTTACAGTATACAGGGTGTGTCAGGTTTCGCAAAATGCAATTTTTAAAACATTTTTTAAATAATACCCTACCAATTTTATTGCTATCATGGATAGTTCATTAAGTGTCCTTTCATTTTTGTTAAGCATTCCCTATACCTAAATCCATTACTTTCTGAGATATTTTGGATTTTCTTCAAATTTTAAGAATGTTTTTAATTTACATAACCAAAAATAACTTACTATTGGAGAATATTATAAAATAATTAATACATTTTGATTAACATTTAACTACACTATTCCAATAACAATTTTCACTAAAAATATAACAACCTACAATAATACGCTATCAACAGAATTCTGCCAGATCAACAATATGCATTTTATAGAAAATGTTCAAGCAGGAAATCAGGCAGGCTTTGAAAAAAATAACAATTACAATTAAAATGTCATTTCGGTTTATTAATTGTAGTGTGTTGTCATTTAACAGGATAACTCTCTTGGTATATTCTTGATGCAAGTAGGCAATTTCTTAAACTTTCTCCCAATATCCAAATCATATCTATTTGTTCTTCAACGGTAAAATTCATTTTAAAAACTTCTTCAAAGATTACATTTAAAACAGAACTGATAATGTGTTTAATACAATAGGAGTAAATGGGCCTTAAATAATGCTCTATATTTATTGCACACTGGAGTATGGTGAGCTCACAATAACCCAGTTTATTAATGTATGCCTTTTACCTTGCATAAAATTACTACAAAACTAATAAACCCATGTACCCTTAACAATCCAATTTAAATTCATAAAGAAATTTAGTAAGCTTTACATACACCTTTTTTTCAATATTTAAAATACCCTAATAATTGTCAAGTACACGTATTTTTCCGATACGTTATATTAACCATAAATAACCCTAATGTTCACTAACACATCACCAAATAATTCCAAAAAGTTTATCAAATAACAGAAAATTCAAATGAGTTACTTGGAAAATACTTCAAGCCTCCATCTCCTTCGATGATGCTCTACAGAACCCCTTTGCTTTGTGACTATGCGCTCTGATCCTCCAGATATTTATAGATGATAACCTCAGTGTAAGCCAAGCTCTTTGCTACCAATTACCATTCCATCACAGCATCCAAATTCGCGTATATTATACTTTTGTTTATTGATTTATTAGCTTGTTATGGTATTAGTTGGACCTCGGTTAATTTAATTCACTCGACACTACTCACGTTAATAACTATAAGGCCTCAACTTACCACGTTACAAGTGCTAATACTACATTTTATGAATTTTTTCAATACTCACAAGACTCTACTATAACGTCGGTTGATTGTTATACGTAGTCTAAAGCGATGAAAATACAAAGAGCTCTACTAATTCTCCAAGAGTATTTATATAATTCAAAATGCCACCTCTAGGCCACACTTCACGCGAAATACTTATTTTAAAATAACACTTCTGCAAATTTTGATATAACCACCTTAAAGCGTCCAGAAATTCACCTCGTAGACGCGCCGTATGATCCGAAAAATCGCTTTCACCTGTCGCGTGTTCGTCTGTTTATAAAACTACCCGTTTCAACCAATGATACTGTTCTGTGTCCTCATAAAACTCCGCCTGTAATGTTTTTATCTCTGTCTTATGCATATTTGATGTCGCGTTCCAAACCTCACTTGAATTATAGAAAATCCATATTGCTGACCGCGTCTCATGAGTCCACGTGGATTGAGTACGTGCGCTTTGAATGCTAATGCTTTTATATTCGTCTTTATCTGTAGCATATTATTGATCGTGCATCTCCTCCGCTCTTTAAGTAACTTTATCAGCTTGTTATTCGAAGCCACTGACGGTTGGAAATTATATTCTACGAAGCCCGCTTTATTATGCTGATAATTTCGAAGAAGGTAACCATTCAAACATGCAGGTGTTCTTAATTATTGACTGTTTAAAATAACAATTCTTGGAGTCTATATTTCACGGTATTCGATACAACTGACGTCTTTGTTTGCTACCACGAAACCTTTTGCCTTGGAATTATTGATTTTCTATACCCTGGTGCGTTTTCTAATGCTATTACACGTTGAATTAAAATAAATTAAATAAATTATGCGTTTCTATTTGTTTTTAAAACTGGTTTTCTTTACGAACCTATTACTTTTCAATCATTAATTATAAAAATACGTCAATACTTGTAAATTTAAATTAAATAAATAAAATAAATTTTGCGCGTAAATAAATTGTTCCTTTCTCTATACGGGGTGTTTGAAATTGCATTGCTTACCCCAAATTTAACTCTTTGAATCCACACCAATATATATATATATATATATATATATATATATATATATATATATATATATATATAGGGTTTGTAGATTTGGAAAAAGCATACGACAATGTGAAATGAAAAAAAATGTTCGACAACCTCAAAAAGAATGGAATAAGTTTTAGGGATAGACGGATAGTACATTGCTTATACAAAGAGCATACAGCGGTAATAGAATTAGAGCAAGAAAGTATAGAAGTAAATATTAGGAAAGGAGTGAGACAGGGTTGTGCCTTATCCCCATTAATTTTTAACTTGTACATAGAAGAGGCAATGAATACTGTCAAATGCAGGAAAACATTTGGAATTAATATGCAAGGACAAAAGATTGATATGCTTAGATTTGCAGATGATATAGCGGTATTAGCATCTACCAAGGAAGAGGTAGAAGCTGCTCTTAATGAAATGGAAACAGTTCTAATGGAGAAATATAGTATGAAAATTAACAAAAATAAAACTAAAGTTCTAGTATGCAAAAGAGGGGAAAATAAATCAAAAACAAGACTTCAAATAGGTAACGAGAACTTACAATAGGTTAAGGATATAACCTTTCGAATAATTTAAACTTAGTTTAAAGAGAATTTCCGATAATTAAAAAGGAGCCCACGGCAAGTTCGGATGGAAGGTGGCTCTATGTTGAGGAAATCTCGAAGGTATAGCGGCTAGTCGAACTATATGCTCTGGGTAGAAAATGAGCTGTGGGTCGGGGTGTAATTGCGACCACTAGTAATAAGAATAAGGCGCCACCGTATTTTCTTATACTGGGGAGACCTAATACAAGTCCCTTGTACAAGGCTAATGCGGAAACCTTTCTCCTATAACCGCTATGTAATTTTTAAAGACCACCTAATCTTTGAAGTTTCTTACCTTATGGCTCGACCTTGACCTTAGCAATCCTGCACTGCACCTGTGAACAAATTAAACAAAGAAAAGCACTGTTTGTCCATTCAAACTCAAAAATAATTAAATACAATCAGAATCGACTTTCATTCCTCTTAAATAAAAGATAGTCTTTAGTCCGAAAATAAGAATCTATTTTTTTTGGTATCCAATAAAGTAATTTTCTACAAAAAATATGTCTTCCTTTATAAGTTAATTTAAATTAGAAAGAGTTAATTACAATGGCACTGGATAAGATCCGTACCAATTACTATTTAATGCGGTTTATATAACAAATTGACAAAGCATAAATTGCTTATTTATAGCAAAAAGTTAATTACGGTAGATCTACCTTAATTTCACAGTAGATAATTACAGATAAGTATTCATAAAATATCAAATGTAAAATTTAATTTTAAGTACTCAAAATTGTAAGAATTCAATTTATCTAATTAGTAGTGACATCTTCTGATGTTTCATTGAGTTAATAAAAGAATTATGTAGGAACAAATTACAGATTCATATCGTATAACAACGAAAAATATAATTGAGGTCTGTCCTTGACCTGTTCAAAGTTAACACAAGTCGGTTAAAGTAAAATTTATCTCGTTTCTACGTCCACAGTTCAAACAACATACGAACATAATTTTTTGTACATACCAGAACTCCAAATTGCACCTAAATACCTGCTTGAAAGCTGACATATGTATTGACAACGGGATATTCCATTTTAAACAAATAGTTGTGCTGCATTCTGGAAAACACGTCACTTGGCCTCCATTATCTGCGTTTCAATTTACAGATGTTCCAGGAGTAATTCACACCACAAGAAAGCAAATGCTGTCTGTAATTAACCTGAATAAATTACATATGTGACTCCATATCATACAAGAATAGAATTGTTTTCATCAATTTCGCATGAATACCATTCAGAAAAGTTGCTTATTTATAATTTACGTTGCAATATATTTTAAATTAAATTATTCCCAAAGTTACACTGAAAATTTTAATTAATATTGTTATAGAAACAAATTCACTTACTGTTCCTAACGGTTTTTTAACAAAAACTTCATCGTTCTCTACGACTGGTTTCAACAAAAAAATGGACCATCCAAAACAATTTTTGAAGATGGCTTACACTTGCAATCTTCCATCGTGCATGCTTTCAACAACAAAAATCAATGAAGGACATCGTTCCTAAGAACAACTTTCGACCCGCTTTAACCCCAGCTGTGTTAGAAGTGCGGGCCGAGCTTGTCGCTGCCCGGTAACAGCGTTACCTTGCGGTTCCTGAGTAGAGGGGGCTTTAGGAAGGATACCAAACAAGAGCTTATATATTGTCACCGTAGAATTTAACTTTTAACATGAACTAAATACTAGTTCTTTATTGGACAATAGATGTTATTAAATTAAGTGGATTGGATAACATTATAATGTATTATATTATCTAATATTTAATAAAAGGATTGATTATACGGATATATATTAGGTGGAAAATAAAATTGCTACACTGCCTCTTTCTAAGAGAAAAATTCTGGAATAAATGCGAAGAATTTTTTTTGAATTTATTGTTACATATTCACAACTTATTATTATTAATTTTACAAACTAAAACAAAATTACCACTTAAGATACAACATAATTGAAAATGAGTGACGAGTAACTACGCGTACTATACGCCACAAGGGGACAAATTCGGAAGTCTTAATCGGTAGGGTTTCATTTTATTTAATACATATTCGGGGTTATTATATCACTTATTTATACTCGAAACTTAAGCAACAAAATATATAATACTGCCGTATTATGATTCTTTAATAAAAATATCAAATTATCATGACAAACATATTTTTACTTTATTAACCTTAATTTACATATTTACAAAAGAAGAAAAGGACTCTCACTATCTTTGAGATCCACTCCAAACATAACTTCAAAACAGCAAACACGTCTTGAAATCACTAACGTTCAACAATCTACCGCATGTATATGCAACCAAAATGTAGAAACATCTCTATCTCTGAAGAGACAAGTAAAACGCCACCACGTCTTACTCCTCAAAAATCTCACTCACGCATGAATGAACAAAATAGAACATTGCTATCTCACGCAATATTCATACTAAACATAGAACATTGTCAGCTTACACAACATTCATACTAAACATAGAACATTGTCAGCTTACACAATATTCATACTAAACATAGAACATTGTCAGCTTACACAATATTCATACTAAACATAACTATCATAGATACTAACAATATTGACCTCCAACCAATATTTAATATGGACTCAAACTACTTGATTCCCAATATAATTATCAAACACTTTAATCATAAATCCAAAAGAAAATAATAACCAAATATATACAACTTTATTTATCAAACACTTTAATCATAAGAATACCTATATATTCCTTTATAACCTTGAACTAGAGAATCATACGACAAATGAAATCATTTGACAAACGGAAACATGTAACTTTTTATCTTGACTCAAATGAATAACTTGCAACTAACAATATCAGCACAGTCTAGTATCAACCTTACTGCACTACAAAAATTCTTTTTATACTTCTTATCCAACGTCTAAATTTTAGACTACCAAACAGTATTCCAATACAATAATTAAATCCTTTACTAAAAGATAAGACAGAAATAATTCCTACTATCAACCATTAAATATATCAACAACACTAATTAATGTTCAGAAACGTTCTCTTTCTCAATCTCACCACTGAACTCTGAATAAGGTTTTAAGTCCTTAACATGCCATCTGCCTGCCCTTGAACCATTTTCATTAATCAATTCATAGATTAAATTCGAAACCTTCTTTTTAACAATACTCAAAACATATTTTGGCGCAAGCTTAGCTGTGAACTTATCACTTGCTTTCGAAAGAACTTTATTTGACCTCCAAACTTTGTCACCTACTTCGAAAGAAATGTTACGTCTCCTTAAATTATATGAATTACTAGACTGCATGTAAGCTAAATGTAACCTTTTCTGTGCGTCTATAAAAATATCAAATAGTCCTTGATGATCTGACACATACGAAGGTCTATCACTAGAAATAAAATCAATATCAACTGAGGGTTCCACATCAAGACCATAAAATCTTCCAGACACAGGAACATGTCTACCAAAAACTAAGAAATTTGGCGAATAACCAGTGGCATGATGTTTTGCAGAATTAATCGCATACTGAATTTGGGGTAACTCTATGTCCCAAATATCATGTTCTTTAATATACGAACGTATAGCTGTTCCGACTGTTCTATTTATCCTCTCTACAAAATTACATTGGGAGAGTAAACTGCATTAAACCAAATTTTTGAACGTCATATTTTTACATACTGCCTTGAAATTTCTACCACTAAATTGTGAGCCATTGTCACAAATAATATATTTGGGAACGCCATAAACTAAAAAAACTTTTTCCTCCAATACACGTTCTATTATATGCGCTTTTGCACTACGTAACGGAAACATTAACGTGAATTTTGAGAACCAATCACCAATAACTAATAACCATTTGTGTCCAACCTTGGACCGTGGAAATGGGCCCATGAGGTCTATAGCGATAATCTGAAAGGGAACTTCACTTTTTCCTTTCCCATTAAACCAAGGGGTCCTCTATTCGATGCCTTCTGTGCACCACACGTTAAACAATTTTTACAAAATTTCAACACATCAATACGCATTTTTGGCCAATAAAAACTCTCTTGTATGCGTGCCAATGTTTTAAAAAAACCAAAATGACCGGCCACTGAAGGGTCATGATTTATCCGAATAACCTCTTCCTTCTGTGATATAGGGACTAAATATTTCCATTCCCTTACATTCGACGAGAGTGGAAATTTGATGAAAGAAATTTAAATACATAATTATCTTCTACCTTCCATTGTGGGTAATCATCAGGTGAAGCTAAAATTTTTTCTCGAAGAGACACATACCAGGGATCCACATCATCCAACTTGATCTCAACCAAACTATCAACATGACTTCAAACATTAAACCAATGAACTTCAAACTTTAAGAACACCTTCTCTTTTAAATTCGCAGACAATGACAATTTTAAACATAATAAATTTATAATTTAGATTATTCTCAACCTTCCATCTAGGATAACAATAAATCAATGTTCTAGTACACTCTTACACTACTCATAATCAACTGTCATGACAGACAAAAGTACTTCACAACGCATAAACTTGCTAGGGTGACAAACTCCTCTGTGAGTCTCACCTAGACTTATAAACAAAAAATTATAACCTCATCACCAATCTCAAAAATAGTGATGCCAAAATTGCTAAAGTGACAACTTACCTCGAGTCTCGTTTAGACTAATGTAATGCTGAGCGACCGACTTTTCCTAAGTCTCGTCTAGACAGACATACTGCTAATCCGACCAACCACGACGACAAGTTTCACTTAGACTTACAACCAATTAACATACTGCGTTGCAATGCGGATATAAATAAATCAAAATTGCTATCAAAATAAATTATATCAAAACAAAACGTGCCTATGCACAAGAGCAATCTTGAAACGGTTTACCGACAGTAAAAACCAGTGTACCAAATTATAAACATCTATCATCTCTACTATAAAAAATTTATCAAACAACTATTGTAGCTAATACAAATGGAAGAAAAACCTAAATACAAATCACTATTATCAACTACACTGTGAATTATTATTCACTGAAATACTACAAGCTGCGACTAAAAGAACAATAATATTCCTATCAAACAATTTTACCATATAAGAAAGCTTCTTCTAATTTCTTACACAAGTTTATTAATGTTGACATACTATCAATTTCCGTTAGAGCTAATTGACAAATAAAATCAGGCATTGTTGTTTCTTTGGCTAATAATCGGCCTAACATTTTCCTTTTATCCTGCATCGGTCTGCTGCTAACACTTCACGAATTTTCAATTCATAATCCAACTTACCTTTATGCAAATAAACTACTTGATACGTCTCAGCCATCATGGAATAGACTAACTAACTAATTACAAATTAAACTCAATTAAACAACAACATCAATAGACTAAATCAATCTGAGGGTAAATGAGTTACGAATCACAAGTGTAAACAACCAAAGTCAATCGAAGCCTATACTTTATGTGTTTATACAATTGGTACAGCAATCGAGGCCTACACGCTGGGCGCTATTTATAACCTTTCGAATAATTTAAACTTAGTTTAAAGAGAATTTCCGATAATTAAAAAGGAGCCCACGGCAAGTTCGGATGGAAGGTGGCTCTATGTTGAGGAAATCTCGAAGGTATAGCGGCTAGTCGAACTATATGCTCTGGGTAGAGAATGAGCTGTGGGTCGGGGTGTAATTGCGACCACTAGTAATAAGAATAAGGCACCACCGTATTTTTTTATACTGGGGAGACCTAATACAAGTCCCTTGTACAAGGCTAATGCGGAAACCTTTCTCCTATAACCGCTATGTAATTTTTAAAGACCACCTAATCTTTGAAGTATCTTACCTTATGGCTCGACTTTGACCTTAGCAATCCTCCATTGCACCTGTGAACAAATTAAACAAAGAAAAGCACTGTTTGTCCATTCAAACTCAAAAATAATTAAATACAATCAGAATCGACTTTCATTCCTCTTAAATAAAAGATAGTCTTTAGTCCGAAAATAAGAATCTATTCTTTTTGGTATCCAATAAAGTAATTTTCTACAAAAAATATGTCTTCCTTTATAAGTTAATTTAAATTAGAAAGAGTTAATTACAATGGCACTGGATAAGATCCGTACCAATTACTATTTAATGCGGTTTATATAACAAATTGACAAAGCATAAATTGCTTATTTATAGCAAAAAGTTAATTACGGTAGATCTACCTTAATTTCACAGTAGATAATTACAGATAAGTATTCATAAAATATCAAATGTAAAAATTTAATTTTTAAGTACTCAAAATTGTAAGAATTCAATTTATCTAATTAGTAGTGACATCTTCTGATGTTTCATTGAGTTAATAAAAGAATTATGTAGGAACAAATTACAGATTCATATCGTATAACAACGAAAAATATAATTGAGGTCTGTCCTTGACCTGTTCAAAGTTAACACAAGTCGGTTAAAGTAAAATTTATCTCGTTTCTACGTCCACAGTTCAAACAACATACGAACATAATTTTTTGTACATACCAGAACTCCAAATTGCACCTAAATACCTGCTTGAAAGCTGACATATGTATTGACAACGGGATATTCCATTTTAAACAAATAGTTGTGCTGCATTCTGGAAAACACGTCACTTGGCCTCCATTATCTGCGTTTCAATTTACAGATGTTCCAGGAGTAATTCACACCACAAGAAAGCAAATGCTGTCTGTAATTAACCTGAATAAATTACATATGTGACTCCATATCATACAAGAATAGAATTGTTTTCATCAATTTCGCATGAATACCATTCAGAAAAGTTGCTTATTTATAATTTACGTTGCAATATATTTTAAATTAAATTATTCCCAAAGTTACACTGAAAATTTTAATTAATATTGTTATAGAAACAAATTCACTTACTGTTCCTAACGGTCTTTTAACAAAAACTTCATCGTTCTCCACGACTGGTTTCAACAAAAAAATGGACCATCCAAAACAATTTTTGAAGATGGCTTACACTTGCAATCTTCCATCGTGCATGCTTCCAACAACAAAAATCAATGAAGGACATCGTTCCTAAGAACAACTTTCGACCCGCTTTAACCCCAGCTGTGTTAGAAGTGCGGGCCGAGCTTGTCGCTGCCCGGTAACAGCGTTACCTTGCGGTTCCTGAGTAGAGGGGGCTTTAGAAAGGATACCAAACAAGAGCTTATATATTGTCACCGTAGAATTTAACTTTTAACATGAACTAAATACTAGTTCTTTATTGGACAATAGATGTTATTAAATTAAGTGGATTGGATAACATTATAATGTATTATATTATTTAATATTTAATAAAAGGATTGATTATACGGATATATATTAGGTGGAAAATAAAATTGCTACAAGGATTTCTGCTACTAGAAAGTCAAATAACACAAGATGGGAAAAGCACTAAATATATAAAACAAAAATTAGCACTAGGTCGTGCTAAATTTAACAAGAAAAATCAACTGCTGTAAACACTACAAACAGAAACAGGAAAAGATTGCTTAAAACATATGTGTGGAGCACAACGCTGTATGGCGGTGAAGCCTGGACAGTAGGAGAAGCAGACAAGAAAAAGGTAGAAGCCTTTGAAATGTGGTGCTACAGACATATGATGAAGATATCGTGGACAGACAAAATTAAGAACAAAGAAGTACTAGAAATGGTAGGGGAAGAAAGAAGTATGTGGAAAACAGTAAAAATAGGAGAGATTAGATGATAGGCCACATACTAAGATATGAGGGAATAGTGCGGAATATATTAGAAACAGAGATAGGAAAAAAGAGAAGTAGAGGTAGACCTAGGTTAGACTACTGCACACAGATAGTGAAAGATGTAGGCCGTAAAAATTTCAGGGAAATGTGTATGCTAGCTCAGAATAGAGATCAATGGAGGTACACTTCCAGCCAGTCGCATGATGGAAAAACTAATGACAATAATAATTACTGTACTTAAATATGGTGATTATTATAAACAACTACAGATATTGGTTTTGCAATATTCTCAACTAATGTTAGTTGTGCAAAAGGATTTACTGGAAAACATTAATACGGCAAATGTGTAACTGTTGGGGATCCTTGGCAGCCACAGGCTGCTTAACCCCCTTCATATACCACTGAATCTCAGTGAAATAGGGCATATAATTAGAAAACAATAGAAAAGAATCGAATTGTATATAGGCTGTTGTAAGAATTACAGGGAACTGTGTACGCTAGCTCAGAACATAAATTAGCTGAGGTACAAGTCCAACCAATTTCAAGACGTAAAACCCAATGACGAAAAAATAAGTGCTCTTAAATCTGATGATTATTATAAACAACTACAGGTGTTGGTTGTGAAATATTTTCAACTAATATTGATTGTGCGAAAGGATAAATTAAAAAACTATTAATCCGACAAAGGTTCAAATGCTAAAGGAACTTGGCAGCCAAAGGCTGCTTACCCCCCTTCACATACAACTGAATATTAGGGCAGTAGGGTATATAACTGTAAAACAATAGAAGGTGACCGAACTGCATCAAACAAGAAAGAACAGCAGCTATGTTCAAGGACAACGAACATAGATACAAGAAGAAAACTGTTCAAAGCATAGTGTGGAGCACAGCACAGTACATCTATGAAATAGGGGTAGTAGGAAAAGCAGACTGAAAGAGATAGAAGCCTTCTGGAATGTCGTGCTTCAGATGTATGAGGGTTGTAGCAAGGACAAAGTTAATAACAAATAGGTCGTTGAAATAGTAGAGGAATAAAGATATCTGTGGAAAACGAAAAAAATAGGAGAAATAGAAGGTCAGGATACGTTCTAAGGCATTTGTGGGAAATAGTAGGAGATATATTACAAGCAGAGATAGGAAATGATAGGTAGAGATAGACCGAGGTCAGACTTTCACACACAAATAGTGATAGATGCAGACTGAGCAAATTTCAGTGAAATATGTAGGTTGGTTCAGACTAGGGTACAATGAGGGTACGCGTCCAACTAGTTCTAGGACTGAAACCTTGATGATAATGATGATGATGCTGATTGTAAGGGGTTCTCACTAGAATACTGCCTTATTTCAATGCCATATCTTTGTCTTAGTCGATAGATGCTGTTAGTATATATTTTTACTTATTATATAATTTTGCTGTATGCAATTATACACTTGAGAATAACGAGTGGCTTCCCTCAGAATATATCGTAATTTTATAATATATCGAGTTATATATAGATATAGAGGCTTGTTTGTTATTTTCTTGTTTTATACCGTACCCCATTCGGTATTCAACGTTTTTATTTCTAATAACGAATTACCTAATATTAGCTTCAAATAACTTAATCTAAATTTAAAATTGTACCTGTAATACCGCTCTATTAAGTTGGAAATGCCACAAACATCTTATATTTCATACTTCCATTTCATATTCAATTACCCCATCGCATACATTTATGGCTTGTTAAAACATTCAATAAATCACATCACATAAGAATTTCAAATCGTTTATCTAATTAATGTAGGGCAGTTCCTTGTTTTGATTATCTCTTCACATACATATCCTACCTTATTATTTCCCAATGTTAACTTTTATTAATAACAAACGTTAAAGAAAACTACCGGCGCACAATGGCCGAGCTCTGTAGTTAGTATAACAAAATTCTCCCTTGCCGGTTTCCACTCATAGAACGGTCGTGAGTTCGAATACTCTAATAGCCTATTTTTCTTAAAAGTGGCATTACTGGACCAAAGCAATTCAGCACGAAAAGAAAAGAGGATCATCCAGTCACCATCAGCGAATACAGGGTTAATCTCAAGTTAAAAATTCTCTCACACATGAAATCTGAACTATCAACTTTGAAAAATGATGGTATATATATATTTGAAAATTCCGGAAATATTTTCCAATTTACTGAAGGAGGGCAAAGAATGTCTTTTGGAACAAGAATTTCACCTTGAATAGAATCTCTAGAAAAGTGTAATTGAAATACCAAAAAAACAATATTGATTTAAGTTTAAAAATAAATAAAACGTTGGGAAAATTATTGGAAAGAAAATCTTTGTTAAAAGCGCGGTTTGTGAGGATGGATTTACTACTACCGTGGTACTAGCATAAGCGTAGTGGCATATTATCTACAACTTACAACTTCGCCAATTTATTACAATAAGAGACCAATAGGTGGTTTATTTGTCAAGCTTTCAAAGAAATTTCTGAGTTATAGTGCTAACTAGACTTATGTCAGCATTACAAATCACAGGGCACAACAGAATTCTATATTTAAAAACTAATTTACTGTAAAAAAGTTGCTACAATTAGTCCAATTACAATAAGAAACAAAACTGCAAATGGTACTGGTACTTCAACCTGGTGCAGGTGGCTTTCAATTTTTATCTTAGATAAGTACAAACCATACCTTAGCACAACAATAAATCTAGGTTTTAAACTTTAAACTTTATTATAAGTTTTATTTTCCTTTTTACTTGCAGAGAACATTCTATTTTTCAAGCTGAAGCTTTCAGTTGCGAAGGTCTCAGGAAAGCACGTGCTATTTCACGTGGGCGTCAAACACTTCCATTGAGCAAACTCGTCTTGTTATTACCTATTTTATCCATTTCTATTATTCATGACAAGAAACTACTTCAATAAAGTTGGCGTATGTAGTACATTAACTTTGAAGCTATTAAACTCATATTCATCTAGTTTTGCAAGAAGCCTAACATCTGTCTGGATGTGCCTGGGAGGGGCAAAGCATTGATCCATGTATCCGGGCAGATGACGTCATCATAACTGCCTAAATACAAACTACTTCATCTACAACAGCCCTAAATTATTTCTCGATTATCAAGCACACATGCCACAATAATTTAATTATGTCCGAGTATAGATTATAGAAATTCAGCTGACTAATGAGTATTAGGTACCGTGAAACTTAACACTGCTTTTATTAAAACGGGCGTGTAGGTTGTTAGGGAAATTCTTTATTCAGCAAATAATGTCCATACAATAGATCTGCATAACAGAATAAATAGCCTTACGATAGTAATACTTGTGACATAAAATTTTGGGATTTTTCAAGAGTGTAACAGAAACGTAAAAAACGCTATACAGGATATTATCCTACACAGAGAAATAAGTGAAAAATTATTAGTAACTTTTTAGGGTTCGGTTTCGTTTAATCGTGGTCCGTCCTTTTTGTTTTTTAAAAAAATCACATTTTAAATGCCAATGTTTACGTCTGAAAGTTGGAAATATTTTCAATAGTTGTTTTGAACACATTTTAATTGGAAATTCGAAAATACTTTTTTTTTAAATCAGTTGATATATTTTTGTTTTTTTATTAGTAATGCCTGATCAACAATAAAAAGTTGTTATACAAGGCAGATTTGTAATCAGAGTTTTAGCATTAATAGCTAGTGGGTCTATCTAGAGCAATAGGTTGTAACATTATTTTGTAATGTTAACTAATAACCAAGATCAATTAATTAATTAAAATTCATTAACTTGCATAACTTATAGACAAAAATTCCACAATAAATTACTTTCATATTTTAGTTAGCATCCCTCATAAAGGACCAGGTTTACAAATAGC
Source organism: Platerodrilus igneus (assembly GCA_036346225.1). Lineage (NCBI taxonomy): Eukaryota > Metazoa > Arthropoda > Insecta > Coleoptera > Lycidae > Platerodrilus > Platerodrilus igneus. Next base: position 2,060,310 of record JARFIW010001112.1, on the reverse strand, counting down.
TTAAGGCTAAACTATTAGAAATTCCAGCGGCAGGTCATCATAATTTAAAGCTCTACCCTTGTAAATCAAATACAATAAACCTCTTAATGCTTAGGTCGGTTACAGATTGACGAATCTGATAAAATTAAAATGGAATAGTACCTTTTAACGTAAATAAAGAAAAGCAATTTTCTGTTGAAAAGCTTAATTTTCTTAATAATTTCTTGATTGACAGCGGGTGATAGAAAACGAAACATTATAAATACCGAAAACTATTTCCAATTTGATTTGTTCAAAGATTTCAAGTAATTTTAAGTAGTCTGGAGACATCAATTGTATTTAAAATCTATTTCGGCTCAAGTGGGTTAACCAGTCTTTTGTTAATGGCAGACCACTGTCACCAGTAGGTATGGTTCACAATTCAGTAATTAAGAAATTCTTGGAAGATACAACATATTTAAACCGTTAGAAAAATAATTGCTTCCGTGACCCTCAACTTAAAAGGGGTTGGATTTGGTTTCTGAAATCTTGTTTTGGGGAGGTTCTGTTCAGTCATTGGATAACCGAAATATGACGTAAATAATGGTTAGAGTAGGAATTAATCTATATAACTTAAAGCTTTAGCCAAAGGACAGAGAGATTCCAATGGGGCTGTCTGTGGTCAAGAGGTAGAAAGTAACGTAGTTCGCGGGTAGCGTTCTCCGGCATCACAGATATGGAATTGCACTTAGTATCACGATAGTGAAATTGGAAAGGAGTGATTACTCTTCCAGTTCGCGAGGGTTACGCCCGTATGTTCGCGGATTTATAGTGGTATAAAGTAATAATAAAAAGCTGGTAGGCGTGTGATGCACAAGTTAAGTGATATTGTCAATAAGATCCTGCCGGGTTCGTGTGCCATTCAATTATTTAAAAATTACAAACAACAAGAGCAACAAGCGAGATTCTTTCCCCCAATTTAAGAACTGTTCTGCGTTGGAAGGCAAGCCATCAAACAACTGATGATTTTTAGTAAGTAAATTTTTTATAGTTAAGTAGCATGACCAATTTTTAGTTAATTTATTTGTTAGGACGTTTTGGCCATAAACCGTAGGATTAATTTAGTGTAAAATTTATAGTATAAGTTTTCTTTCATATACAAGTGTTTGGGAATTACTTATGTACGCAAAATTTTCATAATTCCATATTCACCTATTCAATTAAATTTCTAAATTAAAATCAATGAATGTAAGAGGTTCACGTTTATTGCTCTGTTAATTAAATAGTTTTGTTTGCCGTTGATTAAGTCAATAGTTTTTTTTATTATTTTTTTATCATGGAAGTTGCATAAGTAGTAAAAAAGTTAGGAATTGATTAAAAGGAACAATTGTCCTCCTTGAGATGACTATGCGGTGTTTTGAGAAATATTATCGCTTTTCCATATTATACATAAATATCTGATGCAATTCGATTTTCAATTTTCATATATACTTATTTATTTACGCATTTTTAATCACCTTTACTTATCAAAATTGTTAATTGTTTGTACGCACTTAGACTACGCTTCTTTAAGCTTTATTTCTTATCTCCGTATTATCATAACTGATTGGAATTCTTTTGAATGCGTGTTTAATTACATTTATTATGCTTACTTATAAATACGCGTGCTTCCACTGAAAAATATCGTTATTTGTATTACCTAAATTTACTAAAATTCTATATACCGGGTGTTAAATATTTGTTATCTACCTAATGCATGAATTACTCATTTCTATGCTAACTATGCGTCTTATTGTCTCTATTTGCGTCGCTTAAAACTATTTATACTCTATATACAGGGTGTTGACTGCTTACTATTTACAAACTATCCCAATTACTCAATTTTCTCCTAAATAAATGCAGTTTTCTGCTTCCTATTATGATTTCTAATTCCTGCACGAACTTTGCTATAAAATACACCCTTAAACATCCGCGTATCACAGCAATATATATATATATATATATATATATATATATATATATATATATATATACACACTAGAGGTTGATTAATATTATTGGGAACTTTTTAGATAAAAAAATTTTTTTGAAGTAAGGTGAATTTATTTATTATTTATCTAAAATATTAAAACTAAATATTAACTATTAATGTAAAAACTTTTGGTTGAAACTTATTGAAAAAATACAAAATGTATATAAATACAAAATTCAAAATTCTAGATTTATCTCCCAACGTTAGCAAACTAAAATTATCCTTGTCAGTTGATTAAGGACCAAAAACTTTTTATTTTTGTTTTTTAATAAATAATGTATCTTTTTCTAAATTGAGCCATATTGGAGAAATGCAACCTAAAAAACTGTCTTGCACTGAATGCTTAACAAAATGCTTTAACTTATCTTTAACATTATAGCAAAGCATGCAATGGAAAGAAAATGCTACGTTTCTAAGGAGAACCAAAACACCTGCATAGAAATCATGTAAGGCGTTTGATTTACGTTAGATAGAAACAAGATAGAAATGAGGAATTAATGTTAAACGGACGGAATTAATACGGATGCACCATGTATATTATGATTTTGTGATGGTAGTGTTCATTAGGCATATCATTTCAATAACTTTTAGTTCTATAAAGCGAATTCAAACAATGAACTGAAACTACAAAACCATAGTTGTATTTGTTGTATAATACATAGTTGAACGTAACACAAGTCAATAAATTAATTCAAAACGACAAAAAAAAACAGTATTCAATATTACCTGTTACTAATCCAAATACAAAGACATAAATAAGATGGGTTATTACCATTCGTAGTTTCTGCAAACAGAGTAATTGCTATGTTTTCGTAGTGTGGTCGTGTTATTTTAGGAAAGATTTTATAATAATTAGGAAATTAAATTACAGCATGGTTATCAATAAAATTTGTTATGCGTCCACGACCGCACTAAAAATATTTGTTTAATGGTAAACGCCACAATAAAGCGCACTGCAGAACGTATAAGGTCTGCCAATGTTGCAGATTGCTTATACCCCCAATCATACTGGAAATAACGTTAAGAAATATACGCATTTTCGATGACTTGCATTCCAGATGTAGTGAGGATAAGCGATAAGAATTTCACGCTAGAAAGACGATGATTTTTGTGTTTGGCGTGAGCAATGAAAATTGCTATTAAAATAGTGGTGATGTGCTACTATCATAGGTGTCGACGTGCACATACTTTAGTTTAAAATTGGTTGGTATAAATGTATTAAAACAAGAAAATTTATTCAAATTCGTTTTAACGAGTTTTCTTTTTTTTTGGTTTATGATCTGATGCGAACCTTGTCAGTTTTGTGAGCTTTGGAGCTTATCAAACTTTGGTAGAAGATTTTTTTATGTTGCAAATTTTGATGTCCTTCGGAATTGTATTCTACGAAATTAAATATGATATACTGAAAAATCCTTTGTTCTTGTTAGTTAATGCAGCTAACTGGTGAAATTCGACGTTTGTAAAAAATCGATCGTTTTTACATCCAACGGAAAATATTTCATTCGTTACAGTTATGTTGGAACTCAAACATGTTGGTACAGTTTAATAAATTTCGCCGTATGGAGTACTAGGGAAACAGATGTTTTAATCCGCAAGCGTAAGGGCAAAGCATCAAGTCAAGGTCCGCTTCTATTAGGACGTAGGTAATGTGTTTACACCTATATCTATTAAAAAGAAGGAATTCATGGTGAGTGGATTACTATTTTTTGGCATGAATACGTCGTCGTTCACATGGTAGAGGGCAGGCATCTCCTTGTGTTTAGAAATTACATTTTGATTGATTGGGCAGAACTCCGCAATTTGTTTAAAGTTTGATTTTGGGATTTTAATTATTGCTAATCGAATAAATTTAGAGTCTACAATATAATATGCGTACAGTTCGTACATTTCACTAAAATTCTGAACTTATCAAAGTAAGTAAATTCAAAAGCAAATTCGACTTTGGTCGATTTATAACTGTCAATTAAGAAACTTAATTTAAACTTATGCATAAATTGAACCTGTTTATAAAATAACTTTAACAATATTTACATATATTGTGCTGTTTATATTTTTTAGTTGTGTGCACCCTTATCAAAGATCTTTGAACAGATAGGTTCAGTAACTTTTAGTATTTCAGTAATAAATTAGTGAAAAACATTACTAAATTTGCATTGTAAATCAATATATAAAAAAGGGAATCATTTCAGTATTGAAAGGATTAATTCTATTTCTCTAAAAGAGTTTGAAACTTGTAAATAACGAGAGAAATTAATAGAGAAACATTAAATTAGCGTGTTTGTTTCTTTATGGATTCACGTTTGAAATTAATGGTACAAAGATCTAATGATATGCTTATTGATGACATGATCTAATAGGGATTATCTCTGTTTTGTTTGGGGACACAAAGGGTGATCCTATTATTTTTTTTATAATTATAATCATGCATTTATTACAGGTCGCGTGGTAATAGCAGCAGTGTTCTATTTATTGAGAGCTGAGGTTTTTGTGTTAAAGGAAATATTTTAGGGTTTTCTGCGTTTTCCCTTAAATTATTAAATATTTGGATCAGACGCAGTGGCGCCATATTAGTTTTAGATCAATCAGGTCAGCGGTATATTTGCTTAGTAAATTTTAAACCCCGCCTTGCATGTTTCATGCCTCTGCAGAAATAGACCCAGAATTAGTCCGAAAAAAATCTCTTTTTAGTGACCTTCAGTCACAAAAAGAGGCCAGTGTAATTCAACCCAGGGTAACACCCCCCCCCCCCATAGAGGAGAATAACAGCTCAAATTACCCTAAAAATATATAATTTTTTAGAAATTTTAGCAGAATTAAGCAAAAGTAGCGTTACTGGGGAACAAATGTAGCTATAAATTCAAAGTAACCCCAAAACAAGATAACAGTCACATTATTACAATGTAGTTTAATTATTTAAATACAGTTGCCGTTTTAGTAAAACTCACAAATATCAGGTTACAGATGGTCTAACCGGACATATCATATAAAACAAAGGGTTACAATGATTTCATTTGCAAAATTATTGACTACATACGATAGAATTAATCACGCATTTTTCACGCGACTCGATACAAGCTCAATAATAAAACCGTAATATAATGCATACTCTTCAAAGATAAGAATAGTGTGTGAAAAGAACGACCACTGGACAGCGGACAAAAGCAAAAAATAGTTTACTAGCAAACCGATAACCTGGCACCCGGTAATTTAGTTTGAAATTAAATGATCATTTTTTAACGCGGACTGAAGTTCAAGAAATGAGGCTCTAACTTAAACGCACTCAGCTGCAAGTTTATTAATTAGTTATAAATTGTTCTTTTTGTTTTTTGGTGTATTTATTAAACCCGTTAAGCTAGACATTGAGATTAGACATCGTCCACCATTAATGTAAATTATAATGGTAGCCTTTTAGATTTACGAAGCCGTAACATTGGAATTTAATTCAATAAGGTTGACGACGTGATTACTAGTTTATAAGTAAATAGTAAATGATGCAACCAACCGAAAGCGACATAATTTATGCAATTTTTAAACTCTGCATGTGTATCTGTTTACAGTAATATGGTTATGCTGCTTTTATTTAAATTGATTTAGGTTCTTCTTCAATTTTTTGCATGTGTGCCTGTTTACAGGGGTTATAATATAATACTGTATTAAAATGGATTCAGGAAATGCAGTGAGATCATTTTCTTCTTTATTGAAAACAGAAATTGACTGTAAAAGAAACTTCATTCCATCAGGAAACCAGCCTACTTATGATTTCCTAGAAATACCTGCCTTTTAGAAGATTATTTCTAAACTCGCCGGGTTGGCGCTCATTAATTTAGTACATAAGCAAGACTTCTTCAAGGCAAATATTTTTGGTATCGTAGCCTTGCCACTGCAACTAGTTCTCTTTACGATTTTTTGTTCTTTTTAAACTCTTTTGTTTATATACAGACCCACTCCCACGTCACTGCAGCTGACCGGTGCACCCGTAATTTATTACAGGATTCCCGTCCTTTCTATTCAATTCAAATTTTTGAAGTTTAATGATTCTTTCGCGCGAAACAATCATTTTCACAGATATGTGTTCTGTCAATATGCGAGATCGTATAATAGAAGACTACTTAAATGATCATTATTTCATGGCATCAAGACTCAGTATTGGAATATATTTGGATTTGTAAAGAAATCAGTTACCTTTACGTTTAGAAAATATGCTCCTCCGACATATAAATTTAATGAAGCTACTATAGGATGAAATTTTGCCATATTATGGTGTAGCGGATAAAATATATTTTAAATAAAGTTTTTTCTGAAAAGCAAAATAGAAGCGATGGATTTGTACATTACGCTTCCAGATTATATGACTTAAATCCAATGAAATATTTTAGTCGTGGTTATTTAAAATTTCTCAATATATCGCGCTACAGCACAAATGGTTTAAAAATTGAAACTAAAATTATTAACAATGAAAGAAATTAGATAAAACGAGGGCATATGTCGTAGCGATTTCTTGAAGAAAATTAATTTCTATATTGAGGAGTAAGGCTGTCACTTTGGAAATCGGTTATAAAAATTGTAAACTATAGTCAATTCCAATAAAAGAAAGATACTTACTGTTAAGCTACTGGAAAGGAAATATTAAATTTTTGAGTTGAGTTAACAACCTATCTATCTGTCAAAATGACATGTAATTCAATATTTGAATAATTAGCATGATTATTAATCTTAATCGATTTTTAAATATAAATTCACAACTCATATAAGATAAATATCTGTCAAGTAGATCCTTGGTTTTCCTTAGAAACATATTAATTTACATATAGCATGCTTTATTAAATTTGTAACGATCTAAAATTCCCACGTGCAATTTGAAATCGTCAAATGCTATTCGTAGTATTTATGAACTTCATTTCTTTATAAAACGGTCATAGTAATCGTATATCTTAAAATAATAAATCCTATACATTATAAAATGTAAATTTATTTTCCAACATTTGCTTTTTGAAATAACTGTACAATGTTTATGTAGAATAATCCCCAATATAGTCAACAGAAACGAATTTGTTCCTTGCTTTATCAAACAAATATTCTATAAATAGATTATTTACAAAGCAAGGTTTGTCATAATCTTAATTTCGCAAAGTATTATTTGAATGCACCAATAACAAGCATTGATATTTTTATTTGTCAATCTGTTATGGGCAAAGAAATCATGTCTTACAGATCTTTCTCAGCAACCGACTGGCGTTTCATCATTTTTAATAGATTAATTGTTTCTGGACAGACGCCTGGCATTGGTTCCATAATGAGGCATAATCTACAAGGAAAGGTTGTATTAATTCAACTATTTAAAGGGTAAGTGTTTCATTATTTATGGCTGTACTTCATTAATTAGTATTTTCATATTAAAATCTTGTATTTAATAATTAGAGGTTTCAGGCAAACTTAAGTTTCACCTTCTGGGAGTTAGTAAATTCATTTGAGAAACCACCGGTGGTTAAAGTTTTCTTATATAACATAAACAAATCATCTTATGTTGTAGTGCTTCTTACACGTGCTATGTTTTTTTTTATGATAAAAATCATTTAATAGTGAAATCGTTCTTAAAGCTGATCGAACGACTCAAGATACGTAAACATCTAAAAGTTTTTGTAATCGATAATAATAAAGATATAAAAAACTTTTAAATTGCGTATTTAAAGTTTAATGTCTGAACATATTTTGTGTTGCATTCTAAGAACTGGAAGTGGTATATTTTAGTTATGATTTAGCCTCATTTTTCTTATAAATTACGTTTAAAGCATTTGATTGTTACACAAGTTGATAGATCTATCGCAGCTGTGCCCAAAAATTTATGTAACAATAATATTTTATTTTACGTAAAGAATAATTCTACTTTCCCATACTTTAAATATAAATACGAATACTAAGTATACAATTGAAAAGAAACTTAATTAATGGAAAACCTTAACAGTTTTTAAAGTTATCTCTTATTAACAATTATTAAATTTAAAGTATTGGTATGAAACAACTCACTTGGAGATCTGTTGTACATTATACAATAGTCTAGAATCAAATTGAGTGGTTTAGTAAAGCATCCAAGTTCAAATTAATACATTACTAGAGTCTGGTTATTTCAAATTGTTAGTGTTATGTTACAGATTCGACTCAAGACGTGGCAGAGCAGTTCTTATGCAGGTAATGAGTAAGTATACGTGTTGCTTGATAATTTTTGTTGTGAATATAATGCTCATAGAGGTTAATCGTTCTGAAGGGTTTTATACCCACCTTCAAGTGTATAATTCATATTTTCATTGGACGACAGGGTACAATGGCGCTTACTAGTTCATCTACAATTCATTGCTTAGACACTTTAACTAAATTCCGTCTTATTCAGTAATCGTTATTCTTACGCCCATACTTATGCTCTCCACAGACCAAGAAGGGCAGTTACCCGTTTTGCCAAATTAGGTTTCTTATTTCCACAGGTCGTTTTTTAACACTCTTAACCCTGGGTTTTATATTATAACAGCAAGCCAAAGCTCCTTTTGTCATCATTATTTTATGGTAAGGGTCCCAAAAATAACGATCCAAAAGAAGTGACGTGATACGCGATACAACGACAAAATGATTACAAAATACCGAAAATAAATTAATAATAAGTTGGTCAAACTATGCAAGACAATCATTAAAGAGTTTTTATCTGGAACGGTTCGTTTTAGACAAGTAGACCATCTTTTGTACGTTATTATATGTTTCTTTGTTTTGTGAAACCATAATTAATATAAACCAAAAGTTAAAACGTTGTTCCAGTTTAATATATGTATATTGGAACGGAACTTGGCGTTATAAATTATTTTAAACCACGATAGGGTAAACTTAATATTCATTTTAGTAAACTTTCATAGCGGAATCATGTTACTTTAAGAAACATTTAGAATTATGAAGTAACGGGAAATTTATTAATATGCATTTCAAATATAAGGGTTTTTTACAATTCTTCTTAATCTTCTTTGGGAATGAAACCACTCATAGTTTTTAAAATCTATTTTATTTACGTTTCGATCCATGACCTAGGATCGTTGTCAAAATAATAAAAACTTCAAGTTTGACATTTATGACATAAATTGAAGGTGACTTTGATTTATTGAAATATTTGGTTTGAGTACACTGAGCAAAAATTTTTTAAAGTTTAAAAGAATTATTGCCTTCAATTTGTGTTACGGCCTGGGACCGACTTGTTTTAGGTAGCCAATACGCTTAACGTGAAATCAGCTGATTAATTTTTATTGGTGAACTTTATGTAAATTCAATAATTTGGAAAACATTTTTTAACATGTTTCTATTTATACAATTGAGAGGATGGTTATTAAAGAAGTGTGCGATTGCGTTACCGTAAGGCATAAGCAGTCGTTTTTTTATATTTATTTTGAGGGGGAAAAAATCATTATGATTTAGGCTACCTCTTTGGTAGATTTTAACATGGTTCTGAGGCGACCCTATGGCGGGTTTACACTTGTCAGATACCAATGTTGTTCTATGAAGATTGTATATAGTTCTGAGGCGACCCTAAGACGGGTTTACACTTGTCAGATACCAATACTGTTCAACGGATATTGTATATGGTTTTGAGGTAACCCTATTGCGGGTTCACACTTGTCAGATACTAATGCTGTTTTACAGGGGTTGTTGATATGCTTATTGTTTTGTAATTAGTTATTGTATGTATAAATAGAAATCATGTATGTAGGCTGTATTTCATGTTAATATCGCAAGGAAAACCCAGGAAAAACTTGCAATGCTACCTAGATATTGTGGACATTTGATTTTCATTTGTTATTTCTTTTGTTATTTCTTTTAGTAATGGAATCCATTGTTTACTGAAAGTCACGGATTCGTTTGCAACGCAGTTATTTTTATGTAGGGTTATATAAGCAGCTTCTTTGATTTTGCGTTTTTGGTGGTTTTCTTCTTTGTCGATAATTTTTGCGTCCTTGCATTTTATTTTATGACTGGAGTCCCATGCATGTTGGCAAATCATAGATTTTTCAAATTTTCTATTTTTTATATATGATTTATGTTCTTTTAATCGAACTTCAAATGGTCTGGAACTTTCCCCTATATAAAACTTGTTACATTCGCACGGTATTTTGTAGATGCAGTTTTTTGAACTTTGTATTGCGTTTTTGGGTTTTGTTTTTGTTAATTGTGTTCTTAGTGTATTGTTGGTTCTAAATACTGTTTTAATTCTAAATTTGTTTCCTATTCTTTGGATTTTTTGGAGAATCCTTTTATGTATGGTATCGAGAGCATTTTTTGGTGTGAATCGTTGATTGAGTTTTCTTTTTCTTTATTTTTAGGATTTTTATTCATTTCTTTCTCTATTATTCTTTTAGGATATTTGTTTTTTATTAGTGTACATTTGATTAGGTCTTTCTCTTTCTTTAAAATTTCTTCGTTTGATGATATTAATTTTGCTCTATCATACATGGTTTTGATAATTCCTCGTTTGACACATTGTGGGTGGTTTGAATCAAAGTTTAAGTATCTGTTTGTGTGCGGTGAGGTGTGGAACTCACGTGTATGGGTGACCGCGAAAAGTTAATCAAGTACGCCCCTATGTTTTATTAATTAACATATAGTCGGTAACGTTGCAAAATCTCGCGGATTTTGAATTTAACCAAAACAGAACGATTTTAACAAATTGGTTTCAAGCAATAAATAAGTATTGGAAATATAAAAAACCCCGATGGCAAAGTAATGTAGAACTCATCGCTCCATGGAATTCCTTTAGCCACCTGAAAGCATATTGTAAGGTATAACTAACTAGGTTATGTTGTTTGATTTTTTTATTGTGGCATTTATGCACGATGTTGTTTCATGAAAATATTTTGATAAGATTGTACAATATTCACTCTTAGCTAAAGCTTAGAGTAAATTATTAGATGTGTAAAATCTGGACATTAGAAGTTTTAAGTAGATATCTGGGACATGTTGTAAATTATTACATTAAATTATCAAAATTATAGCCAATGGAATATAAACTGTTTATAAAATTTTACAATTTTGTGTGTATGTGTTTACAGGAACATTACTGCGTCGCTGATGTATAAATTAGTGTAAGTGCTTATAAAAATTTTTATATATACCTGTTTGCAGAATAATGGAATTATATTGTATTAAATTCAACTTAGGTGACGTAGCAAGCGGAAAGTGTTGTTTGATCTCTTTATACATAGATGTAGTATTTTGTAAAAGAAAACTCCAATTCACCAGAAGAGCACAGTAATCAAAATTTCCTGGGTTGTTCGTCATACAAAAGGAATCTTACTATACTAGACGAGTTGGCACCCATAAACTTGACAATACTTAGAAGCCTTTCGATGTGTTATTGCTAACCTAGCTTGAAATTGCACCTAGTAAATTATTACCCTTTTCTAAAATTTTTGTTCTATTTTCTTCCATTTATTTCTATAAGCACTCATCTGCTCCACTGTAGTTAGTCGGTGGATCCTTAATTTGTTACGGAATTTCACTTTTGGATCATTCTAAATATAGTATGTTTCAAACACCCGTAACAATACCTATTCAACGTCATTCCATTAGTGACGGTCAGAAACGTCACAGACGCTGCAAGCTACAAAACTTACCAAAATAAACCTCAGATTCAATTTTTGCAGAAAACATGGTTCGATTTGATGCAATAATTGCGTTGCTTATCTGCTTAGTTTCGCAATGCTAATACATCTCTGCCAGAGCGTAGGTGAAAAATTATTTGCTGGGGTAGCATATTAAAGAGTTTAAGGCCACCCTTCTACAAATGTTTTTAAGGTTAGTTTACAAAACATTCATCTAACTTCATAAACAGGACAGTGAGAATTGCTTCGTCCTCAATACTTCAATACTTCAAACTTAGTATCAAATAAATCTCGTTTACTGAAATGTTACAATTTTTCTACTTGAAAAGCTATATCTAGTAGTTTATAAAAGAGTAATTTCGATTTACACGTCAGTGATGCGTAACTACGACATTATTAAACCAACCTGTGTAAACTATTTCTAACCATTCCTAACTCTAAGTTAATTAAGATTCCCCATTTTATATACTGGAAATAATATTGGTTTTCTGAAAATTGGTATTTATCTGTTTTTACTCCAAGAAGCAAAAGAAAACTTATTTGTACCTAAGCCAACACCTATGTTCTTTTCAAAATAACGAAGCTTGTGTCTAAAACTGACAGTTAAATACCTGGATTTTTATGGCTTTTTGGAGGCATTGTTGACGCGGAAAAAATTGCTTTTTGTACTCTTTCGTTTTTCCGTTACCGCCTATACAGCGTCTTAATATTGCCTCATTTATTTTTCTAAACCCTGCCAAAATGATTACTTTTAGAAGTTAAAAGGGAAATACCTGTTGTGAAGCTTTGTTAACGCAGTGCTTTACAAATGACGTCATTTATCACTGAATAGTATTTCCTTACTGTGTATTTTCTCTTATAATACTTCATAATTTTTTTGTGGAAAAAGTTTTCGAAAGCACAAAATCAACAGATTCGACCAATGAAAATGCAGTTTATGTATGAGTGTTTATTATTTATTAGAAACACGAATTTACAAGGGTATAATTATATATCTCATTAAGTATACAAAACAAAATAAGTGTAAGCGACATATTCCTTACTCCAAAATGATACGAGTGAAAGATAACCTTTCAAATTATGTTCCTATTAATCTGAGTAACTATAACAGTTGTATCAAGCTGTTCTTCTACGCGCGCTATTTTTATATTTTAACTGAATTTGGAATCGAGCATTGTTACTAGAGGCATAGTTTGTAAAAATTAATAAGAAAACTTTTGGGTCTCAATTCTGCGCAATACAAATTTTAAAAAACATTTATACTTGCAATAAAGCATATACAATTTCATTATAACGAAAAAATCAATGAAATGTTTTACACTGGTTGGTAACGCAATACTTTCATGTGTAACCCTAGCTCATTAATCATGCACACATTTGTTTATAGGGAAGCATTTATAAATTTTAGCTAGTTTAGGAGCTTTAATTAAAAAAATACCTTCGAATTTTATAGAAGTTGAGTAGTTTACAGTGTACAGTAGGACTAGTCAATAACATTATTAAAGTAAAATACCGAAATAAACAGTAAAGTACTTAGTACAGTCCTTTACAACCAGCAAATAAAAACTGGGGCATCGCTATAGATAACAAATTAGAAAAACGCCAACATTTTCTATCACTAATCATCCTACGAACGTGCATCCCATTACATTCTCACGCATTCCAAGTTATTTAAATATACAGAGACCATAAAATGCGATAAAATTAAATACGTAGAGACTAGTCCTGGAGCAGATGTGGTAGTAAATGGACAGTGTGAAAATATCAATGCATACATCCTTACGTACCCAAAAACCCTTGACTTTAATCACAAGTTCAGTTCAAATAGTACGAACCCTGTAAATCAGTAGATCATGTAAACCGCAAGGATATTTTAACTTAAATATACCATCAAATTATAATAGAAGATATGATCAAGCACAGTCGATCAGTCATGCTCTTATAATTCAATCGACCAACAACCAGCGCCAAGTGATGACAAGTGTTACGTAATTTGAGTACGGTAAATTTGTAAATTCTAGTTTGCTAATAAAAATGCTCCCAGACGCGTTTGCGAGCGCAGAATTAACAAATTACTGGTACTAAGTGAGATTGAATTGATAAGTGCATGCTTTCATCGCCATCAGTTGGATTCAAAGCATTACTTTATCAAACCTAATTATTGACTTGCGCAAAGTTGCCGAGCCTTGAAAAGAAAAGCTGCAAATCCTTAAATTTTTTCATCTGCTACTGTTATTTAACATTTAAATGCTTACAATCAATTTTTGTTATTAAATGGACTCATACGTTAGTGCACTTAAATGAAAGAGATTTATAACCAGGAAAGCATTTCACTTGCAATTACCAATACTCATAGATATATATTTAGTTTGTTTGAATATTTATAGTTATTACATTTACTCTTTTTCACGTAAATTTGGCGAAATTGGAATAATTAGATTAATCAATGTGTTGTGTTACGATGATATTCATGTTTCAATATAGGTTAACCGAGCAGTTTGGAGTATTTTCTTTGTGTACATTTTAAGTTTATAGTGGCCGGAAAAAGCAAGTGTACCCGAGAGTGTATCAACTTGATTTGCAAGAATTTAATACATATTTTAACATCAATTAAGAGATCATTCAACATTTAGCAAGATAAAACTAGCTACATGTGGGTTGGCGCCCAGCATTTCATTATTAGACTGCAAGTTTGTATTCCCCTCCATGTAGGTGCAAGGATTAGAGTTGTTTACCCCTTAACAAAATCCTATTCCTTTCGTTTTCATAGAACGCATGCCTCATCACTATAAGCTAGTTGGTGCATTGCTGTTGTTGCATCTCCGTAGTAACATAAATTTCAAAATATCAGCACAATTTCACACGTAACAGAGTTTATATGTTGACGTAGTTAAACGTAAGCATTGACTCAAATGTTCATTTTACATTTAATATTCATACTTTGGAAGGCGGATTCAAACGAATAACTTAATCCCAAATACATCAACATTTTTAGCAATATTTTTATACGTATATATGTATATACCCAAACTACTCTTTAATCTATTTATTTTAAATCAACGTTATTTAGAATATTTATCAATTTAATTTCTATTTCAGACTGGTTTGTATAAAGGAATATAGACGCTTTACTGGAAATTTCTGCAATTTTTTAATTTGTTACGTGCTAAGTGAATTGACCCGTAGCATAGCATTTATTTATTGAATATCCAAGTTGCCATCTCTTATATTTATTAAATCTATATTATTTTGTATAAAATTAAAGTAATTCCTACTGTTTCCTGAATCCAGTTTTGATAATTTTATACATTGTTATTTACATTGTAAGAATAAAATGGCTTTAATATGAATAAATACGTTAAAATTCCGCCTCGAGAATTTTTATCGCTCTCGGGTAAATTATGTAAACACACACTATTGAACTGATGAAGTTCTCTATTGCGATTAGTTGTAAGACATCAGCCGGTTTGAATAAGTCAATTCCCGGAAGGGGTGAATAAGTGTTGGGCCGATGAATAATTGTAGAACTTGAATTGATCACTTCAGTACCGGAATTCAAGGGAGCAACCATGTATTCGGAGTATGTGTTACCGTGTGTTTCGTTGTGGTGCTTGAGTTTCTCGTTCCTATCTCTTTTTTTTTGGGGCATTACAGAGATGTTAGAGGCATCAATGTAACAGAAATTTAAAGAAACTTAACCACTAAAACCCTGGTAGGAGTTCGTCGCCACTAGATACTGCGAGTGGTGGAGCACATCGCGAAAGGCTTCAACTGGCGGCAGTCAACAGGCGCAGTGTTCCTGGACGTGTCTAAAACTTTAGACCTAGGCCTACTTTACAAGATGCTAGAGAGGGGGTTACCACGCGCTCTCGTCCAACTGACGAAATCTTATCTTCACGATAGATGGTTTTGCATCAGGCTGGACAGGGTGCGGTCGACGCGGCGGAGAATCAGGGCTGGAGTCCCCCAAGGTTTTCTCCTCTCGCCGGCACTCTTTGACATCTTCGTGAGCGACCTACCGAAAACAGCAGACACCAGGATGGCACTATACGCCGATGACACAGCCATTCTAGCCAGGTCCCGTGCTCCGCACCTCATCATGCAGAGACTGTAAACGGCGATGGACGCTCTCGAGGAGTGGTTAAGACTCTGGCGAATCGAGGTCAATCCAGAAAAGAGCACGGAATTTTTTTCCTCGAAACGTCGTCACCGACCTGGAGACGACGTCAGAGCATTCGACGAACCGATACCTTGGCGTTCAGACGTCAAGTATCTAGAGGTGATCCTTGATTAGAAGCTCATTTGGAAAGCTCACATCGAGTATGCGGCAAACAAGGCCAAGGGAGTTATAGCTCTACTGTTCCCCGTAACCAATCGCCGAAGTAAGCTGAACGCTTCAAACAAGCTTAGGCTCTAAACGGCGATAACCAGACTGACGTTTGCATACGCATCAGCGGTGTGGGGTAACGCAGCGGAAACGCACATGCGTAATTTCCAAGTGATCCAGAACAAGACCCTGAGGGGAGTCTTTGGAGCTCCTTGGTTCATTCGAAACGCTCAGCTTCATAGAGAGACAAATCTGCAAACCGTCAAGTAATGGCTCGGGTCGAACACAGAGAGGTTGTACGGATCTCTAGAAGATCGCGAAAATCAGCTCATGCGAGCCCTGGGAG
The DNA here is from genome assembly GCA_036346225.1 of Platerodrilus igneus. Classification (NCBI taxonomy): domain Eukaryota; kingdom Metazoa; phylum Arthropoda; class Insecta; order Coleoptera; family Lycidae; genus Platerodrilus; species Platerodrilus igneus. The sequence continues at coordinate 2,044,021 of JARFIW010001112.1, read as the reverse complement.
CGTATAAAGATGCCCTATGGCAGCGACATATTCACCCCAGGGCGATACTCTGGCAATGATCTTCGTTGTGATTCTATTAGACGTCCGAAAGGAATAAACTGCACGTAACGCCATGTTTTTCCAATTCGCGACCGCGGTGAAGGACCTAGTGCCGTCGCCGTGGATCAATGTAGTAAGCGTAAGACTACGGATCCCAAGGTCCCGACTGCTTGAAAAATGGCAGGTGAGCATTTTTCACAAAAATTACGCCCTCGTTCGGATGAGAGGTTAAATGGAGCTCCCGTGTGTGAGTGTTGTCACGCACGTTAAAGATCCCTACCTTGCCTGGAACGACAAGGGTTCGGCAAAATTCTAAATTTCCGGGCAACAAAACACTCGCCTCCTGGCCAATGTAGTACCTTCGGGTGGAGCATTAGGAATCTAAATGAACACTGAAGGACCTAGTCCAAGTACGCTAGTCACAGGATCCCTATAAAGTCTATGACAATTTGTAACGTGCATTTTTAATGGCTTAACCTTTTACAATACTCAATTCGTTAATACCTTTCTGCAATTACTATTTCTATCTTTTATATTTATTAACTCCTTGGGCAAATGCGTCTTATTATAATGTGTGGATCGCTGTTTGTATAAAGTAAATACTTTCGAATAGTTTTCAGATTTGTATGCAATTTAACTCGTATGTATTAATTTAAAAATAGATTAATTGAAGATTGATTTTCATTAATAAATAAATTGCGAGGAACGAGTTTTAAATGGGATTGTTCGTGAATTACTTTCCAGCTTGTCGAAAGTGATAAGCGGCTTGTAATTAATTAGTAGATAGGATGGCTGCATTCATTTTGTTGGATGTTCCTTATGTTATTAACAAGTTTAGATAATAGTCGATAAGCGGTTGTAATAGCGACGAGTTCCGAGAAACAGATGAGCAGTTGTCGTTTGTTCTTCGTTCCTATATATTGTTTACGTTGATAATACTGTGTCCTGTTTGCTTTGAAAGTTGTAGTTTGTGTTTTGTTTTGACATGTTACGTGAAAAATACTGTTTCCTTGTTGCTTTACTAATTGTGTTTGTAGTTGTTTTTCTTGTGAAGTAAAAGCTGTTTATTAACTGTAAGCAGTGTAGTTCTGAGGGATTTGAAGAAAATGTGCTTTATATGTAACGTGTTTGATTGTCGTGCGTTTTACGGAACATTATTCTAGTGATACGCGTTGCTTTGCTAATTGTATTTTTTTGTGGAGTTGTCTTTTTTATTTGAACTGGGTGTGCGATCTAGTTTCGCGGTTCTTTTGTTTTTATCAGAGTAGTTCATACTATAACAGATTACCGGTTTACTAAGGTATTGGTTGAAGTTTGTCACTGCTTTTTTTTGGATGTTTGTGAAGATAATATACATTTGGTCCCAGTTGAAATTAAACTAGTGCTACAACATATTTTGAAATTATTGCCTCAGGAAATAGAAGTAGCAAGAAATTTATCAATGCTACATAGTTCCGACGCGTGATAATGTCTGCTGCTAACACCAGTGAAATACGTAGGTGTGATTAGTGTAACGTGTGATAAGTTCCATCAACACCCTCACAGTCAAGGGTGAAGTGCTTCATTAGTGCAGGACATCGTTGAATCCCACACTTCAGTTGTAAGGAAGCGTTGCTGAAGGACTTTTGTAAGTTGAACTATTTCCTACTGGTTATTACTTTAAATATCTATCCGTTGCTTTACCATATCTTTGTGGTTCTGATACCTTTTACAATAGACTTGCATGCTATTTTAAACATAGAAAAAAAAAGAAAGAAAGAAAAATCAATACTACTGAATTACTCATACCAATTGTGTCTTATCTATTTATCTTTTGTCAACATTTTGTCTGATTTATGTTTAATTGGTATGTGAGGAAACGTTTCTGCTACTCCCCAATATGACCTCACTTTGTACTAAAGATTTGTTTTATTGCTTTTAACGTTGTTATATTATATAGATTATCCCAACAGTTTTTTTATTCTACAAAGTACTGAACAATTTATACTTGATCCGTATGCTATGTTTTTTTTTGTTTCAGGTTTGCAGGACTAATTTGTTTTTTTTCAGGTTTACTATTCTAATTTTTCTATTGCAGGTACTGTTACTAATTCCTTACAGTCGCGTACCTTATATGTTGGTCTGCTTTCTACAACTCCCCCTACTCTCCGATTGAGCCCGGTCATTTCTTTGACTTTCTTTGTGTTACGTAATATAAATTTGGCGCCCAACGTAGCTGCCACGAAAAAAACGTAGCAAAGGGATCTCGAGTTCGACATCAAATGGAATTTTTAGTGGGTATGCCCTTGCTCCGGCGAGGAAGAGTCCCACACAGCGGATGTAAAATCTTTTACCACTATAACAAAAAGTCAGTTAATCGCAATCGATTGGTTAAATACATCTGAACTATACCAATTTGACCCAACTATTAGACGACTGCGTACTGTAAAAAAATGTCTGGACTTAGACTGTGCCATATTAAAATCTAACAAAGTTAACGTTTCGTCCACTTTCGTAAGAATCGTCATTAAGACAGAACTTGAATCACCTTCAAAACGTGCAGATCTACACACTCATTAAGTTGGATAGTTCCAGGAAAGTTACTTTTAGACGATCAGACTTATTTGCACTATAAAGCTAAAAAGTGCCTATTTAGCTGTAGCTTTGATAGTTGATAAATTTAATGGAATAGTAGAAAACTAGAAAACTATTTATATAACAGTCAAGAATATTATAAATAATTTAAAAGGTTTCAATTTGATTAAATAACAATAATAGCAAACTTAGATTGTTTTGCACGCACGCGTGTTACGTATTTATTTATAAATAACTCTTATGAACAATTACATGGAAACAAACTAGTCTGTGTTATCTAGGAATATAGTTAATCAATTTTATGAAGGCTTTAATAACAGTAATAGTTAAAATATGTAATTTATATGAAGGCTTTGATAAAATTAATATTAAAATGATGTACTTATTATTTTTATGAATGGAATTCTATTCATGAAAGTAAAATAATGATAATTTATTCGCTATAACGACCATGAAGTAATTCCAGACTTCCTTATAAAAAAGAAATGATTATGCTTTATTGTACTCGCATACTGTGTATGTGTAAAGCTCAATAAAGTTTTTAAAAGCTCAAGTGTGTAATCTGAAAATTTAATTGGCGCACCAGTTGGATACCTGAGGTTTTGCGTATCGAACATATAGCTTTCTGTATTCACAATTCATCAGGTATTGAAGCAAACCAGCTAGTTGTCATGATGTCGAGGAAGGTTCGAGAGGAATATCGATTATGGAACAAGAACTGTCCAGTCCTACACTATCCTATTAGAGAAAAAAAAGCTTGAAGTTTAGAAGAAACAACAATTTGAATTTTGCAATTATTTGAAAGGCGCAATATGCGTGTATCTGTCAATGGGAATTTGTACAACTTTTTCAAGCTCTACAGTTGCTAGCGAATTTTTGGGGTTTATAATCTATTGGTTCTTTTCGAGTTTCTGAATTGTTTATGTTTACTGGTATTTTGTCCACAAGTGGTGTAGTATACGTCGTACTGTAGTAAGTAAATATTGCATAGTGCATTTGTATCAACTACGTTTATGTATTGATTCTTGCATATATATTCATCCATGGAAATTTCTTTGCATTCTGCATTAGCTGGGCTATGAGTCTTTTCATTGAACAGTAAGTATTTGGAATGAAAGATAACGTTGTTGTAGGCATGATTAATGGGAGTTGGTCAAAAATACAGATGGTAATAATTAAAGTCATCTTGCTCAACTATTAGAATCTTTAAAATAAACATAATTTGAGTACTATGTTACGTACAGTTTTGGTCCCGAAAATGTAGCCGGTAATCCACATAGAAAGTCGGTGAAGTACCTCGTTAAAGTTGCTGTGTTTCGATAAAGTACCGAAAACCTCGACTGGACCAACAACAATGGTTTCCGACTAACTCAATGGGAAAGATGGTGTAAGTGTTCAAAGAGGGGTCCCGGAATACAATCGTGTGAGAAAATACCAGTTTCAATCAGGAAGTGTCTTAGACGCCACCTAATCTTGATATACGACAGTTTCTGGGAAAAAAACCCAGAAGGAATAACAGAAGGATTCCAAAACACTAGAACACGAAAGTGATTCTGGCCTAAAATTTACAATGATTTAAATTGAAAATTACTGCATAAATTAATGCAAAAATATGTGAACGTAATAAAATTCGTTGCAGTTCAATATATAGAAATTACTAATCCTAATGGAAAACGTTATCAGCGAATAAGATTATTTTCTAATCTCATAAACTAATAACAAGAACTTACTATTGGACGCTTATATGCTAAGAATGTTCATTAAATACAGTTTATGTAAATACAGATTATAGTTTCAAAATTTATATTATCAATACGTGCGGAGTAATTTTAGCTGCAGATACCTCGTACACAACCAAAATCAACTATCTCGGACTCAACCCATGGGTTTTAACCTAATCTTGATAGAAATTCTGGGACTTTGTTATGACTTGAGTGTTTCTCAATTAATATGCTTTTGCAACATGAAGTTGATTCTACTTCAGGAACCAATCCTTTCTAAAAGCAAAATTCACTTACCTTGTAGGATATAGGTCCCTACTTTGTTCAAGTAATCGTATTAATTAAGTTTGGTACCTAATTATTCAAAGGTTAACTGTAACTAGTCAAGTTCGTATATTATTTCTTTCAATTCTTTTCACAAAGTGACTAGCAAACGTATCTTTTTCTTTCATAAAAAGAACTCAACATTATCTTCGTCAGAATTTGGAAAAATAAATTAAGACTGCTAGTTAAAATTACCTTTATTGTTTTTCTCTTTTTAATATGTAGAACTATTTATATAAAATACGAACTTGGACCAAACAAAGGACTTTACCATTTCCAAAATCGGCATAATTTAGCGTGCAAACATTTTTCTTTCCTGAACGCACCACCGTTATACATTATTAATCAAAACGAATGAATTATAAAACTGCAATAATTTAGAATACAAAGTAACAATGATATCATTTTTAACCTTAAAACCACAATAATGAATTTGACAACTTTAATTATAAACAATATAGATTACAACGGTAAATTAAAATAATCATTCCTTAGATCAAAAATGCATGTAAAAATTATATTGCTTAAAAATTAACCCTAATTCTATTGGCGGATTTACCAATGCAGAAACTGTTGAAATAAAATATTATTATAAACATTTCAAAGGAATGTTAAAACCATTTCTGTAACTTCTGATTTCAATTGTCTTTCTTAAGGGCAAAATATGTTTAAAATTAGGTTTAAGTGGGAATTTAGTTTTTCCTTTTAATTCGATTAATGAAATTTCTTCGAGCAGCTCGTTGGAAACGATAAAATTATGAAAGGTATTTAGCTTGGAAAAGGTATTTGCTACTTTGATTCTTTCTAGAATACCATAACTAATTTGGGTTGGTTAATAAAACTGAGAAAACGTTGCTTCTATAAGGAAATATTAAAAGGAATGTATGGGGTACTATTGTTTCAATAATTCGTCAAGGTGAGAGAGTTGTGTTGAAAGTATCAACTGATTATGTGATAGAGCTCTAATGTTCTTAATACATTTTTCCAATTATTTCTGAACAAGTGTAATTTGATTTTTAAGAATGGTTTTGACTTTTTTCTAAGTACGTTATTGCTGCAAGTGTCTTGTTGAACTAAGTTACTTGTAATTACTTTAATCACTGACCCTACTATATTTATAAGACCATGTTTAGGTCGTTCCGTTAAAAGTGGGTATATTTGAATTATGTTATTTAATTTTTTTGTTCAAGTATTTCTACAAGGCACTGCGAATTCTGAAATTCGTTCTTAAATTTTGTCTGATAAGATTTTGTATTATAGAAAACATTTTAAATTTTCAAGTATGTATTTCGAAGTCTATTAAAGGTGTAATGTCATATGGATGTACAAAGTTCCATATGTTTACTACGTTTTGTGCGATTTCTAATTTTAAAGGTTTTGTTATTTAGAATTTTGGTAATTTGTCAAGGTTGGTACTGGTGCACAGTGTAAATCTATAACAGCAGGAGGTCTTAAGTGCAGTGATATATACCGGGTGTTCCATTAAGCGTATCGCGCGGCTGTATATCATAAAGTATACGGCTTAGAGCTTTGCGGAAAAAAAATTATTAAGTAAAGTGGCCAAGAGAAATTGCTGGAAATTATTTTTAAGTTTCAATTTCTACCGCAAGGGGGAGTATTTGCTAAGGTCAACAACAAAATTCAACGTACTTAGCAAAAAGACAAAACCATTCTTAAAAATCAAATTACACTTGTTCAGAAATCATTGAAAAAATGTATTAAGAATATTAGAGCTGTATCACATAATCAGTTGATACTTTCAACACAACTCGCTCACCTTGACGAATTATTGAAACAATAATACCCCATACATTCCTTTTAATATTTTCTTATAGAAGCAACGTTTTCTCAGTTTTATTAACCATCCCAAATTAGTTATGGTATTCTAGAAAGAATCAAAGTAGCAATTACCTTTTCCAAGCTAAATACCTTTCATAATTTTATCGTTCCCAACGAGCTGCTCGAAGAAATTTCATTAATCGAATTAAAAAGAAAACTAAATTCCCACTTAAACCTAATTTTAAACATATTTTGCCCTTAAGAAAGACAATTGAAATCAGAAGTTACAGAAATGGTTTTAACATTCTTTTGAAATGTTTATAATAATATTTTATATCAACAGTTTCTGCATTGGTAAATCCGCCAATAGAATTAGGGTTAATTTTTAAGCAATATAATTTTTACATGCATTTTTGATCTAAGGAATGATTATTTTAATTTACCATTGTAATCTATATTGTTTATATTTAAAGTTGTCAAATTCATTATTGTGGTTTTAAGGTTAAAAATGATATTGTTACTTTGTATTCTAAATTATTGCAGTTTTATAATTCATTTGTTTTGATTAATAAAGTATAACGATGGCGCGTTCTGGGAAGAAAAATGCTTGCACGCTAAATTATGCCGATTTGGGAAATGGTAAAGTCCTTTGTTTGGTTTACGTTCGTATTTTATTTAAATAATTCTACATATTAAAAAGAGAAAAACAATAAAGGTAATTTTAACTAGCAGTCTTAATATATTTTTCCAAATTCTGACGAAGATAATGTTGAGTTCGTTTTATGAAACAAAAAGATTCGTTTGCTAGTCACTTTGTGAATAGAATTGAAAGAAATAATATACAAACTTGAATAGTTACAGTTAACCTTTGAATAATTAGGTACCAAACTTAATTAATACGATTACTTGAACAAGGTAAGTGAATTTTGCTTTTAGAAAGGATTAGTTTCTGAAGTAGAATCAACTTCATGTTAGAAAAGCATATTAATTGAGAAACATCCAAGTCATAACGAAGTCCCAAAATTTCTATCAAGATTAGGTTAAAACCCCTGGGTTGAGTCCGAGATAGTTGATTTTGGTTGTTTACGAGGTATCTACAGCAAAAATTACTACACACGTATTGATAATATAAATTTTGAAACTACAACCTAAAGTCACCTGTAATTAATGAACATTCTTAGCATATAAGCGTCCAATAGTAAGTTCTTGTTATTAGTTTATAAAATTAGAAAGTAATCTTTTTCGCCGAAAACGTTTTCCATTAGGATTAGTAATTTCTATATATTGAACTGAAACGAATTTTATTACGTCCACATTTTTTTGCATTAATTTATGCAGTAATTTTCAATTTAAATCATTGTGAATTTTAGGCCAGAATCACTTTCGTGTTTTAGTGTTTTGGTATCCTTCTGTTATTCCTTCTGGGGTATTTTCCCAGAAACCGTCGTATATCAAGATTAGGTGACGTCCAAGACACTTCCTGATTGAAACTGGTATTTTCTCACACGATTATATTCCGGGACCCTTTTTGAACACTTACACCATCTTTCCCACTGAGTTAGTCGGAAACCATTGTTGTTGGTCCAGTCGAGGTTTTCGGTACTTTATCGAAACACATCAACTTTAACGAGGTACTTCACAGACTTTTTATGTGGATAACCGGCTACTTTTTCGGGGCCAAAGCTGTATGTAACATGGTAATCAAATTATGTTCATTTAAAAGATTCTAATAGTTGAGCAAGATAACTTTAATTATTACCATCTGTATTTCTTACCAACTCCCATTAATCATGCCTACAACAACATTATCTTTCATTCCAAATACTTACTGTTCAATGAAAAGACTCATGACCCAGCTAATGCAGAATGCAAAGAAATTTCCATGGATAAATATATGTATATATATATATATATATATATATATATATATATATATATTGCTGTGATCCATGTATTAGAATCGAGCCTCACGAATTGGGCGTCAAGAATGCTGTGAATCCACCAAAATCCGGGAACTACGGTTTTCGAATCGAGCCCCACAGATTGGGCGTCAAGAATGCTGTGAAACCTACAAAAAGCTATTCATTACCTTAACTGTTCCGTTGACTTTCTTCTGTTACTCGCCTCTTTACTCTTTTCCGCCTCGGCTGCTCACCTAGTTAAAACTTTCATCCTCAATCATAAAAAAACAAACACATTCCTATCACAAACACCAACGTTAACTCTATTTACATCAATATTCACAATACATTAAAATTTCAAAATTAAAATTCAGCATAAATTTCAGTATCAGAAAATTTCAAGATTAAATTTATTATCCTTTTAATGTGCATCCAGAATTAAAGTCCTTGTAGGATGCCTACTAATTAATATAACAATATATGCAGACCTGAGTCTGAGTACAAAGGAGCATCTACCACCCTTTACGTTAATTAACCAGGTTCGTCTAATTGAGCTCAAAGACATACCCAAATTTTCATCATAATCCAGAACATAAATACTAAATACCCTTTCTACTTAAACAAGAAAATTTCACCTTAAAATTAAAAATTTGCTGTTAGTACAATTTCACTACTGTCCATTTTAAGTAAATCAATTATAAAGTTATTCAACACACCAACACATCAAAATCGAACAACAAAGCATAAGTTACCTGAAGGTTACTGCACTAGTGGCTTCAATGTACATCGTCTTTGCTAATTTCACCATTCCAACTGGGTTATGTTTACGTCCTCGGATTACTGGTCGCTTTTAAACATTTTCTCTACACGACCATTCATCTAAAGTTGTTTCAGTGCTTTTCCGGAACTCATCTGTGTATATCAGAAGCTTGTTTTGTGGATCCAGACACGTTTACGAATCATTTAATTATTAACACCCCCGAAAAATAGCAAAGAAATTCATACTTCTTTCACAAATATACGCCAAAACTGCCTACTTTTGTGTATTCATTTGTCGTTGCAAATTTGACTAATTGGTACAGTGATACTAAACTTTATTACCTTGTATCTTCTTTTCTAAGTGCACAAAATATACGAGCAAACTGTTTAAATTATTCAATCAAAATCGGACAACTAAAAAGCACTGTTTAACGCATTGAATCAATTCAAAAATCTAAGAGAGCTAAACTCATATTAACCCGGGTATATATAGTGGTTAGCCTGTCTGTCGGTTTTGTCCTCAAAACGGCCAGTTTCTAGAATTTCGTATACTATGTTCCCATCTCGACCGCCTGTGCGTCGGTTCTTATTAAATTTGCACTCGCACCAGTTAAATCTCAGAAATTTCGACACGGCTCGCAACGTCTGGGAATAACTAATTAATTTTTATACAGAAATGTTATTTTTACCTCTCCTGTTTGCCTCTGATTTTTAACCAATCGCAACCCAGTGACGTTGCTCAACTCACGCTTTTTACTATATGTGTCTCTGTCTTGCGCATATTTTCTGTCTCTATCTACCCTGTTCGCAGTGGTACAAATCGATATTCTTTAGTATCGGTTATTTTCAATCCATGTGGACTGTGAAATAACCCACCTTATTAGCATTTCCCGTAAATATTAAGCGACGGTTTCTCCAACATTCTCTGTAACCATTTGTTATCTGCAAATTTTACGCAGAACATAAAACATTTAAAAATACGCAGGTGTTCAAACATAATACTTCTACGATCTGAATATTATTGGGTTTTTACTAGCTTTTATACATATTATATGTTACTAATGGTTCAATTAACTCCAATTAAAATAATACCCTTTAATTTTTAGTGACTCCTAATCAAATATTAATTATTTTTTGTACATTTTGTTTAATACCGGTTACTTAAAATTGAGTTAATTAATATAAATTTTGCACGTAAATTCCATTTGTTTCTTTACTCGGAATAATTAAATTACACGTAGAGCATTTTAATACTGCTTCTTTTTATAGAAGGCGTTTTGTAAATAATTTAAATCTCTTCTTTTTAATGAAACGAATGAATTTTTATTCTCCACGGTTTTTTAATAACGCGTACCGTTTCCCAAAGCTTCTACACGGTGATTAAAATTATTTGATGTGATTATTTAATTTTCTACCCTGGTCTAAATATGAGTATTTTATATATATATATATATATATATATATATATATATATATATGCAAGAATCAAATACATAATAGAAGTTAATACAAATGCACTATGCAATATTTATTTATTACAGTACGACGTATACTACACCACTTGTGGACAAAATACCAGTAAACATAAACAATTCAGAAACTCGAAAAGAACCAATAGATTATAAACCCCAAAAATTCGCTAGCAACTGTAGAGCTTGAAAAAGTTGTACAAATTCCCATTGACAGATACACGCATATTGCGCCTTTCAAATAATTGCAAAATTCAAATCGACGACACATGATTAGAAGACATGGAAATTCTAAACCACACTTCAAGTATAGATCTACCAAAAATCAAGATACCAGCAGACAATGTTCAAAACACCACACCCCAACATTAACGCCAATAAAATTAAATCCCATTGACCTGAATGAAACGAAAACGGTGTACAACACTTTAGAGAGCGTACGTAGAAGGTTAGAACACACTAGTAATATGTGATCAAAATTTTACGATAACAATTTGTACACTGTATTGTAATTATTATAGAATTTATTAGTTATAAATGCATTCACAGATATGTTAGAATAAGAAAGGATTCCAAGAATTTGAAGCCATATGGAATCCAACATACATATTCTATTCCTTCCAGCTCTCATCAAGGGATGGAGAAGTTTCGTATTCATCTATGGATAACTCACCTGAGCGATTAACAGAGACGAACTTGTCTTTGTATGTTAGGATTGTAGTTAATCGCTTTTATGAAGGCTTTAGTAGCAATAATACTTTAAGTATGTAATTTACATAAAGACTTTAATAGAATTAACAGTACAAGGAAATAATTATTCATTTTTGAGTCATATTCCATTCTTGCAAATAAAATATATTAATTTAAATCGTCCCGGACCTCCTTATAAAAAGAAATGTTAATTTATGAAAATGTTTATGCTTCAACTTACTCGCATACTGTGCAGATGTACGAGCTCTGTTCAAAAAGTATCGCGAATTTTGAATTTCCACGGGCTACGTATATTCGATTTTCAATTTTTTATAGCGTTAGGTTGATACATATGTCTCTCATTTATGCTGACAAAGTCGGCCATTTTAAATGTTTAGTTAATTGTTGACAGCTATTTTGGTTGGACGTGTTTTGGCTTGAGTTCGATTTTTGCCTACTCCAAAAAATGGTTCAAAGAATCTGTATCAAATTTTGTGTTAAAATCAAATTAAGTGCGCGGACGCATTCCGAATGTTGATTGTGGCCTATGGTGAAGCTCCTTTGGACCAAAGCAACGTTTACCGGTAGTACAAAATGTTCTCAGAGGGCCAAGAAGATGTGAACAACGAAAAGTGTGCTGGACATCCGAGCACATCAACAACAGACAAACACATTGCTGAAGTGAAAAAAATAATATTGACCAATTGTCGAATCATCGTTAGAGAAGTTGCTGAGGACCTAAACGAATGATTTGGGCATGAGACAGGTCGCCGCGAAATTCGTGCCAAAATTGCTCACTTTCGAACAAAACCAGTGTCGCGTTAACATTAGTAAGGAGCTGTTGGATTCGGTCCGCAACGACTCAAATTTACTCCAGAGGGTTATAACTGGTGACGAATTATGAGTTTATGGTTATGACGTGGAAACCAAAGCTCAATCATCGCAATGGAAGCCATAAGGACGGCATCGAAGGAGTAGCTAAATAAGATCCCAAAAATTCAACTTTTTAAGTGCTTCGAGGATTGGGAAGAACGTTGGCATAAATGTATTATATTTGAGGGGCATTACTTTGAAGGGGACAAAATAAATATTAATGAATAAATAAATACTTTTTGAAAAAACAAAATCGCTATACTTTTTGAACGGACATCGTATTGTGAAGCTCAATAAAGTTTTTAAAAGCTGCGATGTGAAATTTGCAAATTTAATTTTCGTTTAATGCAGACATCGATTATTTTAAGAAATCAGTGCACCGAAGACTAAGCTTTGTTCGAAATAGTTTATTTTACATTGCAAGAGATGATAAAAATTATCATTCATTATATATTTTATTTTCCCCATTAAGGGCATTATAAGTAGGAAATTATTGATGGCGACAATAATTAGGAAACTGCTCTGAACTTTGCACCCTATCATTTTCCAGGTGTAATAAAAAGAATAGGTGCACGACAGGGTATAAATAAACTACCCTAACACAGCTAGACTCCACCATTTTTGATTGCGGAAGCTACAAAAGACTTAAATTATCAAAGGAAAGATAAAGAGACGTTGAAAAGCTGTAACTTTATAAAGGAATCATTATGATAAAAAATTGAAACGCAGATTATGGATAAAAAGCTTCATTATTGTATTACGATATATTGAAATTTTTAAATCAGTTACAGGATTAAAAAAATTAATTAAATAAGTCTTTAGACATAAGTCAAATGTAGTATCAAAAACAAAAATTTTTGTTTGATCATACTATTTTTAAATCAAATATTTGTAAGCTTAAGGTCGTATGTTCTTTCGTTCCTACGGTTATATCTACATTTAATAGTAAAATATAAGTTTAACAGATAATGTTAGTTGAAAAATATACTGCTATGAAGACAGCAGTGGTATTAATTTTATAATAATCCTTAATCGATAAAACATTTGTAAAATATTAGGTATATCAAACACTTTTAATAGCAACTAGATAACCAACCATTTTATAAAACTTTTGAGTTTAGAAACCGTCTGTTAACTTATTTCTCCAAGTAATTTAGAAATATACGTAATGACAAAAACTCTATTACTTTCTTAATGTAACATTCAATACAACTAATTTGGAAAAGCGTTCTACTTACTTTTCAACATATATATATATATATATATATATATATATATATATATATATATATATATAGAATGCTGTGAAACCTCTCATATCTCTAGGTACTGGCCCTTAAAAAAAAACATTCGAGCCCCACAGTTTGGGCGTCAAGAATGCTGTGAAACCTTTTAAATTACCTGGTCCGTTGATTCCTTCTGTTAATCGCCTCGGCTGCTCTTCTAGATAACTTCCATTCTCAATCATAAAAATTAAACAACACATTCCTACCACAAACATCAACGTTAACTCTATTTACATCAATATTCAGAATACATTAAATTTTCAAATTAAATTTGAACATAAAATTCAGTTTTAAAAAGAATTTCCGGATTAATTTTATTATCATTTTACTGTGCATCCAAAATTAAAGTCCTTGTTGGATGCCTACTAATTAATATAACAATATAAGCAGACCGAGTCTGAGTATAAAGGAGCATCTACCACCCCTTTACGTTAATTAACCAGGTTTGTCTAATTGAGCTCAAAGACCTACCCAAAGTTTCATCCTATTCCCGAACATCAAAACAAAATACCCTTTTACTTAAACAAGCAAATTTCATCTTAAAATTAAATTTTTATGGTTAGAAAAATTCCACTAATGTCCATTTAAAGTAAATCAATTATAAAGTCATTCAATACACACAAAAATGTCAAACAAAATAGTACAATTTACCTGAAGGTTATTGTCCTCGTAGCTTCAGTGTAATCGTCCTTTTGTAAATCACACCATTCCAACCGGATTCTATTTACAGCTTCAAGTTGTCAACGCTTTAAAATGTTCTCCATCACCATTAATTTAAAGTTGTTTCTAGGCTTTTCCGGAACTCATCTGTGTATATCTGCCTCTGGTTCAGTGGATGCAGACACATTTACGAACCATTTAGTCATTAACACCCCGCAAAATAGCAAAGAAATTCATACTTCCTTTTACCAATATTACCAATATACGCCAAAACTGCCTACTTTTGGGTATACATTTGTCGTTGTAAATTTTACTAATTGGTACCGTGATAATAAACTTTTATTACCTTGTATCTAAGTGCACTGAAGTACATTCATGTTAGCACGTAAAATAACCAATTATTTTGAGTCACTAAAATATACTAGCACACTTTAAATTATTTAATCAAACTAAAATGCACTGTTTAATATCAAGTCGCGGATGCACGAGCTTTTAACGCATCGAATCGTCGAAAGTCTAAGAGTCTAAGAGCCCGAAACACATATTCCCGCCTGTATATATAGCGAATAGCCGACACGTCGCTTTGTTCCCTAAAACGGGTAATTCCAACGAATTCCTCATTCTACGTTCCCAGTCTGTAGCCTGCACGTCGATTTTTATGAATTTAGTCCTCACCCCATTGAGATCTCAGAAAATTTCAACACGGCCCGCAAAGTTGTCCGAGAAAAACTAATTACTTTTATACAGAAATTGTTGTTCTACCTCTGATATATGCATCCTATTTTAACCAATCGCAACCCCTTGACGTTGCTCAAATCCCGCCCTTTACAATATGTGTCTCTGCTTGACGCATTTTCTCTTTCCTTTTCTAACCTATTTTTATTGGTGCAAATTTAGATTCTTTATTATCGATTATATTTTAGTCCACGCGGACTGTTATCTGGGTTTAATAAACCCGTATCGCACATTCTCGTAAATACTAAGTCCCGGTTTCTCCAAGATTCTTTGAAACATTAATTATTTGCCAAATTTACGCAGAATGAGCTTTTTAAAAATACGCAGGTGTTCTGTATTTCCTGCTAAAGCATCTGATCGTTTCCAATATCCTTAGAATCAATATGTTTATCCAAACAAATTAACTTGAAATTGCCTTTTAAAACACGCAGGGGTGTTCAAACGTAACATTTTAAATAACCTTCCTACGATTTGACTATTATTGGGTTTTACAAGTTTTATGCTTATTATTAATAATGGTTCAATTAACTCCAATTAAAATTGATTTCCATCCTTTCATTTTAGCGAATACAAATTATTATCCGTACGTTTTGTTTAATACCAGTTATTTAAAATAGAGTTCATTAATATAAATTTTGCACGTAATTTCCATTTGTTTAGGAATAATTAAATTATCCACTGCGCTTTTCAATACTGCTTCTTTTGATGTAAAGCGTCTTATAGATAATTTAAATTTCTTATTTTTACTGAAACGACCGAGTTTATTTATGCTTCAAGGTTTTAATAAAGCGTATTATTTAATGAAATTCCTTATACACGGTAATTAAAATTATTTGATTTGATTATTTAATTTTCTACCCTGGTCTAAATATGAGTATTTTCCCCCTATTTGAATACAAATAATCCCACTTATTTGAATGCAAATATAAAGCATTTAGACAAACAAAAAATTACAAAAAAAATTGCCTATCTCTCTCTACCCTTATCTATCTAACTTACCTACTTTGTCTCCAATCAAAAAAAATATTTACACCTATCCTATATCCCTATCCTATTCCTAACTTTTAACTAATCTTCACTATACTTCACTTCCCCCTACCTAATCCTATATACCTATCCTACTCTTACTCTATTCCTAACTCTCCACTAATCTTATATAAAATATCTATACTTAACCTATCTTATTTTCTTCCTACATTTACTCTTTATTCTCATCCTAAACCTATTTCTAATTATCTCCCATATTTATCCTATACCTAGCTTTATTTTCTATAAACACTTACTTCTACTCTTTTATATACACCTATGCTATCCCTATCCTATTTAAATCTAACTCTCTTCTTGACCCTCCAAGTCTTTCTTCTCACCAACCTAATACTCTTCATCCCAATCTCTCCCCCTTCTACATCTATACTTAACATCTCTATTATCTCACATACAATAAACTTATCATCCCTCTTATCCTGACTCTTAAATATTACTTCTTCTTCAGTCCCTACACTTGTCTGTTTCTCATTTATTCTTGTTTCCCTTTCTGCCGACAAACCAAACGATACTACTTTACAATTATCGATTTTTCCCTCTATGGAAAACCCTACGTACCTTCTAGAATTTTTGTGTAATGGAATCCGCCAGAATGAATCCCTTAAATCTACTTTATTAAAAACAAACTTGCCATCTTCACTTAATTTCGCCTTCACCTGCTCCTGATATGCTGCTTCTACCCCCACTACTTCTGCATGTTTTCGTAATAAAGCTTGAACCTCTACTCTCCTATCCTCTGGACATCTTATCGTGTTAATCTGTTTTACTTCATCATCCTCTACCTCTACTACATTAATACTAAACCCAGTGTCATCCTCTGTGACTTCATAACTGCCCTTCCATGGCACTACCCTATCCTTAATCCTTATTACCTTCCTTTCCATATCTATCAAAACCCCTAACTTCATCATACAGTCAACACCTAAAATGCTCTGAAACTTCAGTCCAGGTACAATTACAAACTCCTGTTCACAGCTAAAACCTCCTATATCTATCCTAAGCACCACAACACTATTTACTACAGCAAACTTCTTTTATTTGGAGCTACCAAATGGCTACGCTTTATAGGCATAATTCTATCACAAACCTTATCCCTAATTTTGCTGACGAATTCCTCCGATATTAAACTCGCCTCTGCCCCTGTATCAAGTAATACTTCTACATTATTCTCAAAATTTCTAAATTAATAATTGGCAAACATAATTTTTCCTCAGTTTCTGGCTCTACTTCCTCCTCAATTTTGAAAAATTCACGTGGATGTTCGTATACATTTACACAGAAATCTAGTGGTCTGTCGCGTTCTAAAATCCTGTCTCATCCTGTTTTCCGTGCTTGGTCCTGGTTGTCCTTCTACAACCTGTGCGTACGTCCTACTCGTGTTAATATCCGTGTCCCTATCTCTATTCGGCGTGCTGGTCACAGTCCTGTTTACTTCCGGTAAACTGTTCTGTCTCGTGTAACTAGGTCTTGGCGTCGGTCCCCTAGTCGCACTATTGCTCCTGTATTCCTGTCCTCGTCGTTCCCAATTCGGTCGAAAATTTCTGTTGTAGTCAGGCCGTCTCGGATAATTCGGTGTCCTGTTGTCAAACCTAACTGTGTTAACGTTTCGTTCTCGTATCTCTCTTGTCCGTCCAACACATACATCGTCATATCTCTGCAAATACTCTAAAAATGTCTCCCGTTCTGTGATGTTTTGTAAGGCCACGTGTTGTCTAATTTCCAGTTCAAAATGTCGTGATAGGTACTTGATTATCTGTCTGTCCGTCAATGGTGGATTCAGTTGTTTGGCCACGCTGTATTTGCGGATGGCATATTGCTCCCTAGAACCTGCAAACTCTCCCTTAAATTTTCCTGTAATCAAGTCGTCCCGTACCTGGTCTTGTCTGTGGTCACTCCAGTAATGTTGTAAAAATTTGTTTTCAAAGTCCTGATACGTGTCTATGTCCTGTCCTACTAAATTGTACCATGCTTCCGCGTTGTCCTTTAATAAAGCCTTTATCGTATTTAGTTTAGTCTGTTCGTCAAATAAATTTCCCACTAGATTTCTTACACTATTAATAAAAATTTGTGGATTTACTCTGTTATCGCCATAAAACTTCATGTGTTGGTCCAATGATACTCCACCTGTATAAAATCTGGGACCTTCCCCCGTTAAATTTGACATGTTGTATTTAATACTACTAACTTCGCGTTCTACCCTGCCTAACTGATCCCTACATGAGTCCGTTACTTCAGTCATTTTTACGTTTATTTCTTCTTCACAGAAAATGCGTACTTCGGACCTTAAATGTCCCATTTCCTGTCGAAGACCTGTAATATCATGCTCATTTTTTAACCCTATTTTCTACTTCCCCAGTTTCACGGTAAGACTATCTTTAAATTCTGTAAATTCTTTAGTATTTTGTTCAATTTTCCCGCTTATCTGCTCTAATTTTGATTGGACTCCTCCTCGCTCTATTAGCTTCATCGCTTAGCAGTTCTAATTTTCTATTGGATTCTTCCCTAGCTAATCGCATTTCCTCTAACATTCTCATCATTAACTCGTTTCCTTGATCCCCTGATTCCGTCCTCGACTGATCTCTACTGCCTCCAGCTTCTTCCATTTTCGAAATTTTCTCACACAATGCACTATCGTCACTTCCAATTTCCACTCCTTGACTCCTTAACCACTCCTTTCTCTGCATACGTTCTACTCACTCACACACTCTAAAATACTCTTAAATTTATACACACCGAAACTCTCTCTCTCAGATCGCCAGTTTCCTGGAATAAAATAACAAAATTTTATTTGGAACTCGAGCCTCACTTTTGGGTCGCCAAGAATGCTGTGAAACCTCTCATATCTCTAGGTACTGGCCCTTAAAAAAAAACATTCGAGCCCCACAGTTTGGGCGTCAAGAATGCTGTGAAACCTTTTAAATTACCTGGTCCGTTGATTCCTTCTGTTAATCGCCTCGGCTGCTCTTCTAGATAACTTCCATTCTCAATCATAAAATTAAACAACACATTCCTACCACAAACATCAACGTTAACTCTATTTACATCAATATTCAGAATACATTAAATTTTCAAATTAAATTTGAACATAAAATTCAGTTTTAAAAGAATTTCCGGATTAATTTTATTATCATTTTACTGTGCATCCAAAATTAAAGTCCTTGTTGGATGCCTACTAATTAATATAACAATATAAGCAGACCGGAGTCTGAGTATAAAGGAGCATCTACCACCCTTTACGTTAATTAACCAGGTTTGTCTAATTGAGCTCAAAGACCTACCCAAAGTTTCATCCTATTCCCGAACATCAAAACAAAATACCCTTTTTACTTAAACAAGCAAATTTCATCTTAAAATTAAATTTTATGGTTAGAAAAATTCCACTAATGTCCATTTAAAGTAAATCAATTATAAAGTCATTCAATACACACAAAAATGTCAAACAAAATAGTACAATTTACCTGAAGGTTATTGTCCTCGTAGCTTCAGTGTAATCGTCCTTTTGTAAATCACACCATTCCAACCGGATTCTATTTACAGCTTCAAGTTGTCAACGCTTTAAAATGTTCTCCATCACCATTAATTTAAAGTTGTTTCTAGGCTTTTCCGGAACTCATCTGTGTATATCTGCCTCTGGTTCAGTGGATGCAGACACATTTACGAACCATTTAGTCATTAACACCCCGCAAAATAGCAAAGAAATTCATACTTCCTTTTACCAATATTACCAATATACGCCAAAACTGCCTACTTTTGGGTATACATTTGTCGTTGTAAATTTTACTAATTGGTACCGTGATAATAAACTTTTATTACCTTGTATCTAAGTGCACTGAAGTACATTCATGTTAGCACGTAAAATAACCAATTATTTTGAGTCACTAAAATATACTAGCACACTTTAAATTATTTAATCAAACTAAAATGCACTGTTTAATATCAAGTCGCGGATGCACGAGCTTTTAACGCATCGAATCGTCGAAAGTCTAAGAGTCTAAGAGCCCGAAACACATATTCCCGCCTGTATATATAGCGAATAGCCGACACGTCGCTTTGTTCCCTAAAACGGGTAATTCCAACGAATTCCTCATTCTACGTTCCCAGTCTGTAGCCTGCACGTCGATTTTATGAATTTAGTCCTCACCCATTGAGATCTCAGAAAATTTCAACACGGCCCGCAAAGTTGTCCGAGAAAAACTAATTACTTTTATACAGAAATTGTTGTTCTACCTCTGATATATGCATCCTATTTTTAACCAATCGCAACCCCTTGACGTTGCTCAAATCCCGCCCTTTTACAATATGTGTCTCTGCTTGACGCATTTTCTCTTTCCTTTTCTAACCTATTTTTATTGGTGCAAATTTAGATTCTTTATTATCGATTATATTTTAGTCCACGCGGACTGTTATCTGGGTTTAATAAACCCGTATCGCACATTCTCGTAAATACTAAGTCCCGGTTTCTCCAAGATTCTTTGAAACATTAATTATTTGCCAAATTTACGCAGAATGAGCTTTTTTAAAAATACGCAGGTGTTCTGTATTTCCTGCTAAAGCATCTGATCGTTTCCAATATCCTTAGAATCAATATGTTTATCCAAACAAATTAACTTGAAATTGCCTTTTAAAACACGCAGGGTGTTCAAACGTAACATTTTAAATAACCTTCCTACGATTTGACTATTATTGGGTTTTACAAGTTTTATGCTTATTATTAATAATGGTTCAATTAACTCCAATTAAAATTGATTTCCATCCTTTCATTTTAGCGAATACAAATTATTATCCGTACGTTTTGTTTAATACCAGTTATTTAAAATAGAGTTCATTAATATAAATTTTGCACGTAATTTCCATTTGTTTAGGAATAATTAAATTATCCACTGCGCTTTTCAATACTGCTTCTTTTGATGTAAAGCGTCTTATAGATAATTTAAATTTCTTATTTTACTGAAACGACCGAGTTTATTTATGCTTCAAGGTTTTAATAAAGCGTATTATTTAATGAAATTCCTTATACACGGTAATTAAAATTATTTGATTTGATTATTTAATTTTCTACCCTGGTCTAAATATGAGTAATATATATATTACTCATATTTGAACCAGGGTAGAAAATAAATAATCACATCAAATAATTTTAATCACCGTGTAGAAGCTTTGGGAAAACGTACGCGTTATTAAAAACCGTGAAGCATAAAAATTCATTCGTTTCATTAAAAATAAGGAGTTAAATTATGTACAAGACGCTTGCTATAAAAAAGGAAGCAGTATTAAAAAGCTCTACTAGTAAAGAAACAAATAGAAATTACGTGCAAAATTTATATTAATTAACTCAATTTTAAGTAACCGGTATTAAACAAAATGTACAGATAATAATTAATATTTGATTAGGAGTCACTAAAATTAAAGGGTATTAATTTTAATTGAAGTTAATTGAACCAGTAGGAACATATAATACGCATCAAAACTTGTAAAACCCAATAAAATGCAAATCGTAGAAGTGTTATTTAGAAGTATTATGTTTGAACACCTGTGTATGTTTAAAAAGCTCATTCTGCGTAAATTTTGCAGATAATTAATGGTTACAGAGAATCTTGGAGAAACCGTAGCTTAATAGTTACGAGAAATGCTAAAGGTGGGTTATTTCACAGTCCACATGGACTGAAATAATCGATAATAAAGAATATCAATTTGCACCAATTAGAACAGGGTAGATAGAGACAGATAATATGCGCAAGACCGAGACACATATAGTAAAAGGCGTGAGTGGAGCAACGTCACGGGGTTGCGATTGGTTGAAAGTAAAAGGCAAACTTGAGAGGTAAAAATAACATTTCTGTATAAAATTTAATTAGTTATTTCCAGACGTTGCGAGCCGTGTCGAAATTTCTGAGATTTAACTGGGGCGAGTGCAAATTTCGTAAAAATCGCATGCCGGGCTGCGGAATGGGAACCTAGCATGCGAAATTCTGAAAAATTGTCCGTTTTGGGGACCAGACCGACAGACAGGCTAACCGCTATATATACCCAGGTGAATATGAACAAGCTTTCTTAGATTTTCGACTTGATACAATGCGTTAAACAGTGCTTTTTAGTTTTCCGAGTTTGATAGAATAATTTAAACAGTTTGCTCGTATATTTTGGTGATTTAAAAACAGTTTGTTCTTTACGTGCTACAATGAATATACTTTAGTGCACTTAGAAAAGAAGATACAAGGTAATAAAGTCGAGTATCACTGTACCAATTAGTCTAATTTGCAACGACAAATGAATACACAAAAGTAGGCAGTTTTGGCGTATATTTGTGAAAGAAGTATGAATTTCTTTGTTATTTTTCGGGGGTGTTAATAATTAAATGGTTCATAAACGTGTCTGGATCCACAAAACAAGGTTCAGATATACACAGATGAGTTCCGGAAAAGCCCTGAAACAACTTTAGATGAATGGTGGTGGAGAAATTTTAAAAGCGTTGAGAATCAGAAGCCGTAAATATAACTCAGTTGGAATGGTGTGATTAACTAAAGGGACGATGTACATTGAAGCTACGAGTGCAGTAACCTTCAGGTAAATTATACTATTTTGTTCGAACTTTATATTTTGGTGTGTGTTGAATAACTTTATAATTGATTTACTTAAAATGGACAGTAGTGAAATTGTACTAACAACAGAATTTTAATTTTAAGGTGACATTTTCTTGTTTAAGTAGAAAGGGGTATTTAGTATTTATGTTCTGGATTATGATGAAAATTTGAGTATGTCTTTGAGCTCAATTAGACGAACCTGGTTAATTAATTAACGTAAAGAGGTGGAAGATGCTCCCTTTGTACTCAGACTCAGGTCTGCATATATTGTTATAGTAATTAGTAGGCATCTTACAAGGACTTTAATCCTGGATGCACATTAAAATGATAAAAGATTTAATCTTGAAAATTTCTGATACTGAAATTTATGCTGAATTTTAATTTTGAAATTTTAATGTATTGTGAATATTGATGTAAATAGAGTTAACGTTGATGTTTGTGGTAGGAATGTGTTTGTTTTTTTTTTTGAATGAGGATGAAGGTTTAACTAGAGGAGCAGCCGAGGCGATTAACAGAAGAAAGTCAATGGACCAACACAGTTAAGGTAATGAATAGCTTTTTGTAGGATTCACAGCATTCTTGACGCCCAATCAGTGGGGCTCGATTCGAAAAGCGTAGTTCCCGGATTTTGGTGGATTCACAGCATTCTTGACGCCCAATTCGTGAGGCTCGATTCGAAAAGCGGAGTACCCGGATTTTGGTGGTTTCACAGCAATATGTATATATATATATATATATATATATATATATATGTATATATATATATATATATATATATATATATATATAAATCGCTAAATTAGAACCACACTTTAGAGAAAGATAACCAAATAGTAAAAATTGTTGTCCATGTATATTTGCTGATATATAGTCTACAAAGTCATCTGAAATACTCGAACTAAGGAAGTAAAGCTGACCAAGCTCAGCACTGTAAAAACATAAGTTGCTTAAAAGTTACATCTGACATACATGAAAGAGGGGTATGGATTCCAGCAACTTCCATCCCACAAAAGAAAATTCTACCTGTTTCATTCCAAACTACAATTAAGGCGTAGTCACTCTAACGGAGAGCTTATTAGAGCAAACTAGTTAAAACTAAGAAGGAACCTAAAATGAAATTGCGCGAAAAATAATTTTCACGTGCTATGAAAAAACTGTACAATTATATCTGAATATATCATACCATCATTAGCCTTAATGATGGGCCCTTAGGTATCGATGTAGGTTTGCTTTCGTCGCCATCTTTCCTATAGAAATATTTTTTAAGAAACACTAAAGATTTAAGATATATTACATACCCTTCGAAGAAGACATGTAAGACATTATTCTCTGAATGTTGAACGAGAAATACTCACAAATACCAGGCAAGTGAAGGAACTTTTTAATGAATAGAGAGTAAGAGGAGAGAGAGAGAGAGAGAGAGAGAGAGAGAGAGAGAGAGAGAGAGAGAGAGAGAGAGAGAGAGAGAGAGAGAGAGAGAGAGAGAGAGAGAGAGAGAGAGAGAGAGAGAGAGAGAGAGAGAGAGAGAGAGCAACTGTCAATACTGACCTTTAATACATAGGTTAACATTCACATCAGTTGTGTATGAGGAAGTTTTAAATGCTAATGAATCAAAAGAAAATATTTTTTAAAAATAAGAACACAGCTAATCATAAATGAACCAAAACATAGAGGATAAACGTACAATAATTATAAGCATAATACTTTATTTAAATAAAGTGCAGATTGTAAAAGAGAAACTAGCCGCATATAGGCAACTTTACTAACACCCAAACAAAGAATCTTATTTAATGCTATTCAGCTAAACTGTAGAATAAAACTCGCATAAAAATAGAAATTTGGAGAGTGAATCTTAAGAGATTTACAAAGCTGTAACTTGACATGACATGAAAAATGTCACGTTACAACGTTGACCATCCTTTAATGACGATATAGCAACAGCGTCATCTGACATTATGGTCATTTGTGGTTTTTTTATATGTGTGTTTTGAATAATTGAATACATCATTGATAAGTAAATAAAGTCAGTTCTTTTTAGGACTAAATTAGTATTCGCTACTCACTAGTTGCATTTAACACGAACTGACTAAGACACGTCTTTTAATTTGTATTTTTATTACGCAAAAAAGCATAATAATATTTCAACTTAAACTAATACCCTGTAAAAATGTATGGTTGATTTCAGATATTCACGCGTCAAATGCAATTTTTGGCTCTAAAGTGCAGAAACTTTACTGGCAATCTAGAAGAATGGTTTTTCAATGTCAGACAATTTATTACACAAGAACCTGAGAATAGAAACATTTTATTCTGTTGAACTGTTTTAAAGAACGCGTATTAGTTGCGATAAAAATCTTGTGAAGCAAATACAATCGCATTATAAAGGAAACCAAATGAGTAAAGACTAAGAAAGTTCCTTTATTACACAGAGAACGTCTCAAAGGTCTGGAATGAGTAAAAGTGGCAAAAAGACTATCGATCGAATTATTCATGGTTTTTATTATACTGAAGAAATACGGTCAATTTTCAAACGCATTCTCGTATAAATCATACAACCTAGAGTAGCACAGTTTGTCTAGACAACGTCATCAAGAACATGAGTTTTTTGTACGTTAACGTAAACGTATGAACTGTGATTTCAAATTTAGAATTTGTACTATTTTTTTTTAACTCTAGTTATATAATTAACAAGAATTGAATTTAAATAGATCCTATTCCAACACTATATATACATACCACCAAATCTTTTAAAAGTGTACTCTGATCGACTTTTGGAACTAAAGAGTTTCACCTGCAATAAATATTTTTAAATTATCTTAAGCATTTTCCAATCAATACTCAACACGTTTTAATACTTCACAAAACAATTTAGCCTACAAAAAGTTGTCCTATTTCTGATTATTATCAACGATTATTTTAGTACAAACTATATTTATACAAAACGAATATTAAATATTGCGATGAAGTAAAGACTGACGACCTCTTATGGTATTTTTAGTACATCTACGAAATTTTCCTTCAAACCAGCTCATAAGAAGGCGCTGACAACTTTATTTTTATTATTTATGGCAGTGGTATATAGTTGTATTTTCCTTGTAGCGATGATTACGATGAATTAATTTTATACTTCTTATAGCAGTAACTTGATAATCATATACCGCAATAAATTACTAAATATTATTTTGCGCTCAATATGATCGAATTCGAGTTTTTTAAATTAAACGTCCAAATTTGCAAATGGCTAACAGCTCTGACAAATATGTAAAGAAATCGTGTCCAAATAGTCAAAATTAAAGTATCTTTAATATAATTCAATTCTTAAAAGTGGTCGTTTTTTGATGAAATTATTTACTATGAAATGAGCGTGTTTTGCGCCAGTAACTCTTTTTGTAGAAAAAATATAGGTTGAAACTATTTCTATGTTAAAGACGTCCGATTGATTATGTTGTATGTTAGTCCGAGAATTTAAATAGAAAAATTTAGAATTAACAAATTTGAAAGGTTTTATGTATCTACCCTTTTAAATTATTGATATCTACTAGATACAGTGGCGTCCAACCTTTGGATTACATTGTTTTCCGTTTAACTAACAAAATTTGAGCTCCGATCCCTCTCTAACTCCATCTCAAAGGCACAGTCAAGTTAGTCGTCGGCCTATAGTTTTCAGCTTTTTCATCTTCTAAACTTAAAACTTTAATTTATAAATTATAATACTGCAACAAGTCGCGTACAACGTAAATATCTGTGCAGTATTTGTAAAAATTATAGCAAGGCCTTAATTTGTTCCTTTAACACGCCTGATATTATTTGTACCTATTGCATTGATGCTCACAACGTGAGACATTGTTCCTTTAGCACGCTTTATTTTATAAAATTGGTACAGTAGCGCCCACAACGTGGGTCTCGAATTTTTCTCACGATCGAATCTTTTTAGCGGAAAAATCTTTGATTGTTGTAAATTTAATTCTTAGATAGTTTATTATTTTAGTACTATAGTAGTAATAATTTTAGACCCGTTTGCGGATTGAAAGCTAATTCGGCGTTCAACTACTCGATTATCTACTAATATATTTGAGTGGAAATTGTACAACAAATTACTGCACACAAGTATAAAAAGATGAGAAGGAACGGGTCATTTAAAACTCTTATATACCTACTTTGTTTGTTGCAATAAACAGCGAAATAATGATTATAATTGAGGTATCAAACATTCTTGTATTCAGGGCCGCGTGTTTATTAACTGCAAATTATTGGTAAATATTTTAAGATATGCTAATTTTCTATTTTAAATTACAGCAGTATTTGTACTTAAGCTTTCGGTTTGTGTAATAATATTGCTCTTATTGTGATATTATTGTTGTGGTATAAACTTTATCATAATAATTTAAGTATTTTGTTAGCACGAATTTGTTGCACATTGCCGTAAAATTGCCTTTTCAGGTTTGACTTCTGTTTGCGGATTTTATTTTTAATGGTTCTTACATAAAACTTTTTTTAATATTTTAATGGTGTCGTATAACAACAATTTTTTAAATTCTTTAGTACAGATGGTTTATTTTAATTTAAATAGTTTAACTATTGGATATTCTAAGATGGCATATGCTTTCCAGATTGTATATTTGCATTACAAATTAAAAATTTTGTGGCATTATTGGTTGTAGACTTAAGCGGGAAAAGAGAAAAATATTGGCTGGTTTTGTTACACTGGTACTTTTGTCTTACTGTCCTTATAACGTTTGAGACCTGGTTTTTTCCATAGGCAAGGTTTTGTTTTTCTTGGCCAATTTTTTTCATCGACATTGCAATGCAGCGCAGCGTCTTTGTATTTTTGTTTATACGAAACTCCTCGTGGTGGGGTTTGTACTCCTTGGAGTGCGTTAGTCTAAACGTTGCTCAGTAGTACGTTAGTCTAGGTGAAACACATGGTAAGTTGGACACTCTAGCAGTTTACATCATTCTCTAGGACAAAAATGTTGTAGCTTTTTGGTGTATCAGTATAGATGAGGCTCATAGTGGAGTGTGTCATTCCAAACAAATGCGTTGTATGAGTTGTATCGGCAGTTTAGTTATATTAAGTTATGATTAGCCATTATACTTGGTAATTTAAGTAGGTAACATATTTATTGAATTACAGGTTCCACACCTGCTTTTTTAAATTTTGCTCGACGCACTCCTTTGTCCGAAAAACTTTTGTAGAAATATTTTCTACAGCTGATCTGGAAATTGGCATGTTAAAGATCTGAAGCTTTATTTAGGTTCTAATTCCGATATTTCGATAGGATAGATTTGATTAAAATTTTTAACTAGCTTACAGTTATGGATTCATGAATTTTTGTGAATTTACTTGTTTAGTAAAAATCATACTGTTTTGTATATTATATTAATTTTTAAGTTCAATATCCAAATTTACGCATCGATTAGGAAACTTACTTCAGATGGAGGTTACCGTTTTATCCTAGTTTATACCTTAAATTTTTTTTTTCTTAAAGGTTTTGCATGGACTACTAGGGTCATTTGCCGTATGGAGTATTATTCATTCGAATTTGTTTAGATGTGAAGAATTGGACAGACTATTGATATTCAAACGAATAACTAATCCTTATGCCAGATTATAAATATAAATAAATCAATGTTGTATGTATTTATAAGCGAAATTTGACGTTTGCCTTATTTAGTTTTGCTATTGAGGCATGTGAACAATATTTTCAGGTACAGACCTGTCTTTTGAGTATGATATTATAATTTTATTGGCTTCAGACTTGCTTTCTATTGCTTCTGCTATAGAGTTTGTGATGAAATGTTTCCGTCTTGGGTTAGGATTTAAATTGCATTTTGTTAGGATGTGCTCTACAGTTTGAGGTAGTTGGGGCATGGTATGCAAAAGGGCGGTTTTTCAGTGGTAAATAGAAACTTTGATGTGATGTTAGTGTGTCCGATTCTAAGGCGAGATGTAACGCATTGGTCTCTTCGAGTGAGTTGAGTTTGAGGCTTAGGTTTTTGGATAGTCGGTTGTATTAACTTCAGTTTAGCATTGGATCTCTCCCACTTTGTTTGCCACATTTTTTGGCATTTTTGCCTTATTTGATGTTTATAATCTTCATATCTTACTGTACGGCTAGTTTCGGTACAAGGAGAGGAGCTTTTCTAGCTACTTTATCTTTTTCAAATATTAATCTTATAATTGTTAATGAATCTGAGCATATAAGGGCATTTGATATTGTAGAGTTTTTTATGTAGAGTAATGCGCGGTATATGGCATAAAGTTCTGCTGTTCATGCTGTTGAGTATTCTGGCAGGTGCCAGTACAAGTTGAGGTTCTTATGTACTAATGCAGAACCGGTTCCATAGCTGAAATTCGAGCTATCTACATATATGTCTTCAATGGATGGATGGTCAGAACATACCTATTAAATTGCAGGTTCCCATCTGCTTTTTTAAATTTTGCTTGACGCACTCCTTTGTCTGAAAAACCTTTGGAAAGATATTTTCTGCAGCTGTTCTGGAAATTAGCATGTTAAAGATCCGAAGCTTTATTTAGGTTCTAATTCCGATATTTCGGTAGGATAGTGTTTGATTAAAAATTTTTAAATAGATTACAGTTATGGATTCATAAGTTTTGTGATTTTCTTCTGTTTAGTAAAAATCATACTGTTTTGTATAGTATATTAATTTTTAAGGTCAATACCCAAATTTGCGCATCAATTACGAAACTTAATTCAGATGGAAGTAACCGTTTGATCCTAGTTTAAACCTTAAAATTCTTATTTGAATTTCTGGTAATCTTTTGGTGAGATAAATTACTCACTTGTAGGGAGAAAGTAAATACAGTTAAAATTAAGTAGTATTACTAGAGAAGTTAGGAAGTTTTTAGTTGAGAATACTCGAAGATTCTTTGCTGGAAAAAATTTCTTTGCTTTTAGGTCAAAATTTTTGATTAGTGTAAAGGATTGCTAGTGAGCAATGCTTTGTTTAAGTGGGACTCAATAATATGTAAAGTGATAAAACTGTCCAAGGTTCAATCCCATAATTATGTGAAATCTGAATCTTTTTTCAGTTCATTGTGTAAGGGATAAAAATTCAACACCTAGAGGAGATTTTGCATAGCTGTATGCTAATAAGAAATATTAGTTTTTTTGTTAATAAAATTAAAGAAAATAATTAAAGATTTTGTCTCGACTTAAGAAAATACCTTTTGAGGTAAATTTTTTGTATTCTTATTTCTTAACACACACACACACACACACACACACACACACACACACACACACACACACACATACACACCGCCCCCGTCGTGCCTTATATTGGTGTAGACATCCCGATTATGATGTCAACAGATTGTAACTTTTACCAATTTTGTTTCATTTTGGTCGCATGGTACGCGGAGGTACCCTCATACTCATTTATTACTTTATTAGTCCCTTTTACTCTCTTAAGTCTTTCAATAATGTTTAGAATAGTTTTTCATTATTTTAGTTATACGACAAAATCTTTTGAAAATATTTATTTTTATGACTTAACCTTTATATGTTTAGTTCAAAATACTTTATTTTTCTTAGTTAGCTTTAATTTTTTTACTCTAGTACTCAGAACTTTTTCTTTTTTATAGAAGATGGTTGTGTAACAAAATTTCTTTATGGTGTAACAAATTTGTTTGAAGGAAAAAAGAAAAAAATGAAAAATTCGTTAAAAATTATTTATTTGCAAATATAGATAAGCTTTCGAATTTATAATAATTCTTTGATCCCATACGAAAAATATAAAACGATCCATTATTTCCTAGTTTAGTTAAATCGCAAGGTTCAACTCCACATTATGTGCAATAATAAAATTGAAAATACCTTAGGTGTTTTGAAACCTTACTTAGAACGTTTTAAACAGCATTCTTATCACTAAGAGTCCGAGTAAATAACTAATTGCTCGCAATCTTCAAGGTTTTCAACTTGTTTCATAAACAGCGTGTGACCGTCAAGTATTTGTTCTGATTAGCATAAACTTCCGGGGAGATCAAAATTCTTCAGGTCGAACTGTTTTCATAAATCGTTTTCCTAATCCGAGCAATTCCAGTCGATACTTCGAGCAAATTTGGATAAAAGTCGTTGATGGTAAAAATTAATGGTGAAAAGTTTGGCAGTGCTTTAATTTTTATTCGTGTAGCACAAAAACCCTCACGGTCATAATAGCACCTTTCAAAATCAATCTGTAATCCTTTGAATTCAATACCTGCGAAAGAAGATTAATTAACTGAAACCTCATCATATCCAGTGCAAAGGTAGCGGATGGCGACCAGTGGTTATGAAAGAGTCTTTTACTTTTACTGAATCTTTTACCAGATTTAGGCACTAAAACCAGTTGTGTTAACAACCCCTTTCTTTATTTATGGTCAAATCACGCTGTACAAACCCCATCGCATCATTCACGAAATACATTTTGTTAAAAATAGCACTTAATATTACCAACTTTTCCTAACTACAAGGTATCTTATGAAAGAAAAATCACTTGTTAAATTTTTGTAATATGTATATGAAGCTCTCTAATTAACGAGACTAAACGAGATTATGTTTTATTATTAACAATTAAGAGTTTTTTAAGTTAAATGTTCGAACTTGTAAATGACTGCCAGATTTGACTTTCATAAAGATAACAGATATGTAAAGAAATCTTGTCCAAATAGTCAAAATTAAAGTATCTGTGATATAATTTATTTGTTAAAAATGGTCGTTATTTGATGAAACTATTTGCTATGAAATAGACGTGTTTCACGCGAGTAACTCTTTTCGTAAAAAATATCGTTTAAAACTATTTCTATATTGAAGACGTCAGATTAATTTCATTGTAAGTTAACTCAAGAATTTAAATAGATAAATTATGAATTAACAAATACGAAAGTGTTTTCTGTATATACCCTTTCAAATTGATTGATATATGCAAGATACAGTAGCGTTCAACTTTAGATTAAATTGTTTCCAGTTTAACTAAGAAAATTTCAGCCTCCGCCCTTTCTAATTCCCCCTTGGGGTAATAGCCGGCTTAACCGTCGACATACAGCTTTCAGCCTTTTCATCCTCTAAGTTTTAAACTTTAATTTTTGTAGTATAATACTACAGCGAGTTGCGTGCAACATAAAAAACCTGTGAAGTAATTGTAAAAATTATAGCAAGGCCTTTATTTATTCCTTTATCACACCTAATAATATTAAAACCTGTTACATTGACGTTCACAACGTGGGACATTGTTTCTTTCGCGCACTTTATTTTATAAAACTGTTACAAAGTCAGCACAAATTGAGGAATTTTGTTTCGACATCATTATTTCTTTCAAATTATCCAGCAACCCCCTACGTACACATACACGGTAGTCAACTTTCCTATTAGTAGGTAGCATAGATTATTGAAATTGCTTACATAGCAGCCGAACTACAACAAATTATGACTATAATAAAATTTGTAGCTCTTTAATGTGGAAGAAGAGCTTTCTTAGCACACCTTGCACCAATATACCTACACCTGGTGCCGGCCTGGCCAGGTTGACTGATCGGCAATCGCCGAGTACCCAGATGTCTGATAAATAAAAAAAAGAAAAAAAAATCAATCAAGTATTGATTAATAAATTGAATTTCAGTTGATATGATATTGTAAAATTATCAAGTGTTATAGCGATTTATTAAATATTATTTACTTACTTTTTAGTTCAATAGTTTTTAAATAAAAAGTTTTTTCTGTTCTATCTGGAAATGAAACTACATGAAGTTTTTAAAAACTGATACCCCTTGACATTTTTATAAAAGCTTCTTTTTTACCAATATTATTTTTTACATATGTTTTTTGCTTTATACTTTTTGGTACTACAATGTTCTATATTTATTTATAAATAAAATTTACTGTTATCACTTTGACTTACTGTGTCCGGTCTTTCTTGAGTCTTTCTGTACGTCGATCTTCTGATTCTTTCCCACCGGTTTTTAATATTTTTAACTATTTTTATTTTTCCTAACTTGTATTTCTTTCCTTTCATGATATTATATATAGACATTGTGGTGAGAATTAAATATATAGTCAATTCGCTTTAAATTTAGGATGACGTCACAACTGGATGAATTACTACATTGCCAATGTTAGTTTATATTATAATACATTTAATGAAAAATATAGGAATATTCCCATTGGCAAGAAGAATTGGTGGCAACACCGTACAGAACTACCAACCTTTATTATGATAATGACAATATCCTTCATGCGCAATTCTAGGTATTATTTGTATACAGTTGCCAACACTTTATTACTATATTTGACGTCGTCCTAAAGTTATTTTGAATGGACTTTAGTATGCCTTTCCTTTATTTTATTTTTAAGCAAACTAAACAGTAAATATACGCTAGTTATACAAGGTGTTTGTAAACCCATGCAAAAAAATTCAGGAGATTGTTACGTGCCAATCAAATTGGCCCTTAAACATGTGTTAAGTTAATTTTGATGTGCGGAAGTTTCGCGCCACAATTTTAAAAGACTAGGGGCGCATTTCCGTTACGTCACAGTGCGTTGCGCCAGATCGCGCGACGCGAGTGGAGTAGGGGAAAAAGTGGTGAGAAGTTTCCGTTAGACGCTTGAACGTGGTTTTTTGCCCGAACCTTCGAGTGGAGTGGACGTTTGAAGTATCGTATCGTGCCTTATCTTATCTATGTAGATTTCCTTGCTTGCTTGTCTTTGTTTGTCGCACCTTATACCATGTTCCCGTCATTTCCTACATAGGTAGAAGAAATTTGAAGCCACCTAGGCGAACCGTACTGCACGACCCTGGATGATCGATCTCATGACTGCCGTAGCTGGTCGGAGCGCTTGAAGAAACGTTAGCAGGAGTCACCATCTTTAACTACCTCAAAAGGGCCTTTAATAGCCTGATGGACCTTAGCGAAGCCAACTTTACCTCAACTCCGCGGGACGCCGGATTTCTTATGTGAGTATACTCTCTTGTTAATTTGTTCGCTGTATCATTTATTATTTTAAATTTATATAAATTTCCGATTATTGCGCAATACAAATTGTGCATTGGTGACGTCATTGGCAGATGAGCGCGCCCAAAATCTGTATAAGATTAGAGCTACCAACTACCGATGGTGTCTAGTAAACCCCGCTTGCGGTGTTGTAATTATCGAACTTTAAAATGTAATTATCGTTTTAAATGTAAGAAGATTCCTAATTGAAAATTGAGAGGTCTTTCCTATAAAAAAAATTCTCAGCCCAATCAATTAAGAGATATCACACCCGAAATGACGGAAGTAAAATTAAGTTTTTAATTGTTTTTCAAATTTGAGATGATGTAAAAACTTGAAATTTTGAAGAGGTAATTATAGGTAGTATACCATTACACGTTTCGTAGTATCGATGCTTATTACTAGTGCATTCCGAAAATTATTTTTCTGAAGCTTTATTAATCAGTGTTATTTTGTTTTCTTGACATTTGACTTCTAGACATGAGTAATATTTCCTTAAGTGGCGGTGCAAAACGAAAAGAACACGAGAACAAAATAAACAGTTGAAGAGGACAAATGCAGTTATTGACAGCTATTTTACTTTTAAAAACCCCGAAATACGAATACCATGTGAGTATAGCAAAATTTTTAATCTGGTGCCTCAATAGTTTGACTTCTTAACAATAAATTATTTTAATTTGTCAAGTAGTTATTAACAATTTCAGCTTCATCCGAAGATGTGCAACCAACATCTTCAACTGCTTGAAATTCAGCATCCTTTGACATGGGTAAAATATTGATTTTTATATACTTTCTTTTATTTCTACCCATTCTGAAGATAAAAGTAGTGAATTCTTTATCACTGACAATGTGGATATTAGTTCATTATCCGAATCTAAAGGCGACGACAATTCTGTTCAAAATACTTCCCCACAAAATTTGACTTATTTTATATTCTCAAAACTGAATGATCCCATTACTGTGAAAAACGCTTGTCTAGAACATCGCCCTATTCAAGTGAATAATGTTAAACGAAAAACTTGTGTTTGAACCAAGCAAACTGTATTACCAAACTTTTCCAGACGGGCATAAAGTACAAAGAAAGTGGCTATCCTCCAGTTCACTATTGAATCAAGTGTTTTGCTTAACTTACATGGCATGTAACAGAAAAGAAAACAGGAGACTTCATTTATTTCAGGACATTAGGTTATTCCTAAACACATCTACAAAGCAGTGGAAATTCATGGAAAATTCACAATTTTATCATAGTCACAGCACCTCTTCAAATTTATAAAGGTAGTGATGTTGAATTTCTTTTTCTAACTCAAATCAAGCTAAATATTGTGCAAAGCAAGTAGAAACAACTAGGTTAGTATTAAAGTGTCTTGTAGAAAAAAAAGGGACTGCCTATTCTCTTTACCATAAAGTAAATCGTAGGCATTTGCTAGAGCTTGTTTTACTTTTGTCTGAATATGAAGAAACCTTAAAAATACATATTGACAAATAGTCAAAACCGAAAATCTGGAAACGACAGGAAAGGAAAAATGTTAAAAGAGGATCTACATCAGTTTTCCTTTCTAAGGCATTTATCATCAAACTAGTGACAACAATTGATAGTATGGGACGACACGTAATCTTAAAAATTTTGACGACAGCATTAATTTAGTTTAGTGGTGGATACCACACAAGCTGTCTCTGTAATGGATCGACTGGCTACCCGTGTTCGCTATATTGTGCAAGGAAAAATATATGAGATACTCATTGATTTTACAGCTGTTGAAGATCCTAGTGGTTAAGTACTTTTTCTAAAGTTAAAAATTAACTTTAACAAATATGGAATATTCGTTTCCAATATAGTAGTTTGCTTCTTTGGGGATGCTACAATGGCATTCAGACTCATATAAAAAATGAAAACCCAAAAATTATTTACACTTGTTGTATAAGCCTTATGTAATAAATCTAGTAATTACAGATTCCACTGTTTATTGCCGACAAGCTGAAGAAACTATTTGTTTCTTTAACCAGTCTCGCAAAAGAATAGCGGTTTGGGAAAAAAAAGCTAAAAATCGATACAGTGGAAGCGAAAACCTAATTAAAGAAATGCGTGCTACTGAATCACGGAGCAAGCATAAAACTCTGTCGTCAGTCGATGACAATGAATATATTGTGAAACAGAAAAGTTTTGATTACGATGAGAGCAAACTGATGAATCTCTTCTATTTTTTTTTTATTAGCTGTCACGGAGAATAATTTTGACTGCAAAAATAAATTTACAGTGCAAGAGTAGCAAATCAATGGTCTGAGTTTGAAATCTTATTCAGTGCTTTCATCATTTTGAATCTGTTTACAGCAGCATCGCCTGCTTTAGGTTTCTTCCAAAACAAATCTCTTGATTGCTCAGCAGCATGGAAATTGGTTGAAGCTACGTTAAAACAAATCGAACAAAAATTAACGACACATGCTTTGAGAATTTGTTGGGTATGTCGAAAACATATGCAAACCATATATAAACAAGTTTTCCCGAATGCGATATAGGTAATGAAACTGAATTTTCTCGGAAAAGAACAAACAACCGAAAAAAGAATGCCAGGTGAGCAGTCAGAAGACGAGTCCTGCTCTATTTCAATGTTTTTAAACCACAAGGTTATTTATTTTTAACATATTGGACTGTGTTAAGGTAAGCATCAAAGAATGAATTATTCCAAATAAAGAACTGCTAATGCCAAAAAAATTTGGCCCTTTGGAATTTCCATTCTAAATCTGAGATGGTTATGCACATAAGTCAGTGCTAGCAAATGTTCGGGGAACTGCATTATTAACTGAACTATACAGTTTGTTGACATATACCAAGTTTTTAAGCCGTTTTTTGGTGGTATAGTCTCCTGCAAAAGCGTAGAACGTGACAAAGAGAACAATACCAAGAACAAGACACCGCAGAAGAAGAATCTGATTCGGAGGAGGAGAAAACTACGACTAAAGACAAATGTGCAAAATTAGCAAAATTTGACCTGTACACGTGTGCCTTTAATGTTTTATATTAGCTGTCACTTCAATCCGGACTATTTAAAAGTTTGTACTCCGTTTTAAATTTGTAAAGACCTTACCGTGCAGACAAAGGTTATTTCTAGGTTAAAAATGGTATAACCAAACTACGTAATTCTTGAGCCCAACCTTTACCGGTTGATTTAATGCTAATCAATTGTGAAGAAGACCTATTTAAACACCTGAACAGAAATTAAGGATATTTATAGAATCACCTAAACCAGTGAAGAACTAAGGCAAAAAGCTGATGGTTTAGATACTATTCAGAAAACTATCGTCAACATACAGTAATAATAATTTGTATTTGTTATCTTTGCAATTTCATCATGTGAACAAAGTAAATTTTGTATGAAATTGTTGTATGTTTTTCTTCAAAATATTTTTTAAGCAATCAACTATAAATATTTCATTTATGACTTTTAGTTACTTTTACTGTTTAGATGGAAAACAAGAGTTAAAGGTAACCTGTAAAATAAATCGGCAGGTGGACAAGCATTTCTTTAGGGAAATGGCCTGCCACAAATTTTAGTCCAGAGCTCGGATTTCTTTCAGATCGGCACTGTCTATATCCTTTCATAAACCCTAATTAGGATTTGGGCACAGTTCCGCTCAAAGCTCGGTTTGATACTTGACTCAAATTAGAACTCTTAAATTTATTTCAAACGGAATCTCAAGCTCAAATCTACTTTAACTCTTAGCAGCCGAACCGAGCTAACGCAAGGCTCGGCTCGATTTGGCTCGTGTCGATCCCTACATGTTTTGTATGTTAATGGGATAGCTTTCGTATCCAGCTAGACTTTGAAAAATTTCGTAAAATTCATCTTTATTTTCGTCCTCATAAAAAATAAAATCGATAATCGTTTAATCAAAAAGCTTCGTAAAACATTTTGTTGCTTCACAACCTACACGAAAACATTATTTTTCTCTTTAAATTATTTACAGAATAGAATTATAAGTTGGGAAAAAGAGGATTATAAAAATTGTAGTTTTTAAGATCTTAAAAACAAAACCGCTTATGAACCTCTGCAAAACGCTTTAGAAAATCTCTTTCGATAGTGCAGTTTGTTGGTGATATAAGAAGATTTCTTAACATTTGCTGTTTCTCAAATTCCTATGCTGTATATTCTTTTCTTGCACACATATTTATGGCAGCTACGCTATAACTAAATTTGTCATTCTTCCGTAATCGCCTTTCAATATGTTTCTGAACATTGCTATATAAAAATTACGTGCTCTGAAAAGCTACTTGACTTTTCATCGTCCCTTTTCCATAAGTTAATATCAATTGCGGATTGTGACGCTCAAGCAATCACGAAGTAACTTGACTTTCCATTGCGATTTTAGAAGTTGATTCTTTTATTTTCAAAACTTTTCTCAGACAAACAACTTAATTACTTTCTTTATTACATTGACTAATGACTACTTCTGAGCTGTGGCAACATCTGATCCTAATTTATTGCCTTGCTTATTAAAAAATGAAACTAAATGCTTTCTCTCCAAATAACCATCAAGCTGCTACTTTAATAAATGACAATTTTATGCAGCTTAACATTATGGATACACCAAAAAGTTTCTTGGCAGTACAGACAATGTTTACAGTTTACAGCATTGCAGTATGCGAGATGAAGTCGTTGAGGCAAATTGCACTCGAATATAATGTTATTCACATGATTTTGCTTTAAAATACATAAATAAACTACATTCTAATCACCTAAGTGCACGATAAATATTTTGCGAGCCTGTAATAGTAACAACGTAATTTACCGGCTTCGACATCCACATTTTTGGGCGTTAACAAACCGGAGTTAAAGCTCAAAGCTCTAAATCAAACTTCGTAAAAGTCGTATTTCAGTTACAGACGTTACCCTTAACCGCTAAATTATATAAACGTACAGAGTAGTTAAATAAATTCAGTAAAATATTATTTATCTCACCTCGAGATTATTCCAGTTTTGTGCATTGATTTTAGCAGCCTCCACGCTCCCTTTTGCTCCCATTACTTATTAACTACACAATATACTACCTGTAACAAAACTTATAACACTTTTTTAAGGCGAAATGAAGTTTTTGTAAAACTGTTTAAAATTCGGCACTAATAATCACGTAAAAAATTTTTTGTAACTCTGAAATTGTTGTACAATCAAAGAAATGTTACTATTTTAGGTATTTAAATTTCGATTTGTAATTTGGCACTTTCGGTTACTAGATATGCACTGCAATTATAATAGATCAAATTCAACAACAATTTTATGATCTTTCAGCAATAATTGCGACTGCTTAGAACGCGAATGTTCGGGTCAGACTAAGCTTCGAAAGCCTACCACAAGGAGCCACTAGTAGCGACGCAAGCGTCAGGAGCGTCGAGCTTTC
The DNA here is from genome assembly GCA_036346225.1 of Platerodrilus igneus. NCBI lineage: Eukaryota > Metazoa > Arthropoda > Insecta > Coleoptera > Lycidae > Platerodrilus > Platerodrilus igneus. The sequence goes on along the minus strand of JARFIW010001112.1, from coordinate 2,005,205 downwards.
GTTTACTATGCACTAAAGTAAATAAGGTGATATAATTAGGTTTTTTGGTAGTAATTTTCATTAAAAACCCCCTCAGACGGTTTTGTATTAATTTTCCAGTGGCGTACATTCGTTCATTTAATTGTGGTCATATACAATTTCATTACTTTAAATGACATTCAGTTTACTTTTCCCACATTTCAGTTTAATTTCCTGAAGTAAAAATGTTCTCGTTGAAAAGAGAAAGCGAACTAAAAGCCTCTGGCGCTTAATATGTAGTATCTTAGGTATCTTAAGCGGAAAGATAAATTTTCTCGGAAAGACAGGTTTATGAAGGGAAGAAATACTATAATATTCAGGTTAGGTGTACTTATTCAAATTGAAAATTTTGTGTGGGTATTGGAATCAGACCCGGGAAGCGGGCGTGGCAGGTTCTTATCCAGACCGCCTACGTTTAGGCGCTGATGTCGCACGATCGACTGACTGTTTTGTTTTGGTTATTTTTTGTAAATGAGGGGCATAAACTTAAATCGTTGTTAACTGTTCAGTAAAATCTAAATTTCTAATTTTTACTAATCTACTGTAGGAAACAATAATTGCACTTACCGTAGCGTTTGGACCTTTCCAATGCTCAAACGGGCTCTCAACGATGCAGTTTTAACACAACAATAACCGGTATATAAAGTATATAACTTCAACGATTTAACAGTGTATAAAATTATTGCATATTTAACAATTAACTAGTTAACATCAGTCTATTTAACATTTATTAGTTTTCGTTTATTGAGGTGATTATTTAAGCGTTTATTAATTCAGAAATAAACTGGAAAATTGAAAACAGCTACAGCCTACAAGAAAATAAATCGAACACCTTCTGCAATAATGCTTTATTAAAATATTTTATAAAAATGCTAATTCCAGCAGAAAAAATTCATTCAACATAATTAAAGCTAAATCTATTATTTTGTACATGAATATGAGAAAAGCGCTGAACTATTTAACGCTTTGATGATGCCAGTCCTGTGTTGTAGAACGTAAAGCAATAAAAACAAGCTCTTCGTGCAGCCATCTATTCTAACACAAAAATCAAAGTTTCCATGTAGTATACCTGCAAATGTGGGCTTAATTTAAAAATAATGCTTCTCTAATGATATTAAGCTTTGCTGAATAATTGTAAAAGAAAATAAACTGAAAAAGAATCACAGCACTGTTTTAAAACCACACGTTTTACATGATCGCTTTTCTTTTAGAAATCGCTAATGAATTGAGTGATAATTTTGTTACGTGGTTGTTAGGACTAAACATGATTATTAATAATATATTACATTATACGGGCGTGTTAACCCTCCTCGTGAAAGTACACGATATGCTCACGGAGGGCGGTGGCGTCCCGACGCCCTCTTCAAAGAAATGAATTTTGTACACTGGAGTACGATTTTATACGGAGAGACTCGACACTGTTTGTCTTGTCCATTTCGCTTTGTTCTACTTCTTTTATCTAATAATTTGCTGTGAGTGCAATGTCATTACAATTTCGCTGCAATTAATGAGATTTTAGAATACAGAAAGCAAGATTAAGATGAGAACTTGGTAAAATCAGGACGTTAAAAGAAATCATCTTTAGTGTTGTAAATGCAGATTGAACATAATTATTTTGAAGCACCTTTTTAAGTAAATTTTGCTTTAACTAGTGGAGTAAATTTAATACCTGAAATACCAAAGTAATCACATTGCGTAAAAATTTAATTAAAATCGAAATCCAAGGAAAAATAGCAATATGGAATTTATATCAGGATGATATTTATTTGCAAAACGTCAGATTGAAATCTGCTGGTCGGTATATGTCAATAAATCTTCATTTTTTTCTTGAATATTTGTAATAACGCTATCTATATAATTATAAAATATCAGCTAAGTATGACAATTTGGCACACCAATCATAATCATTTAAAATTTTTAGATACAAATATAATTTTCTAAAGATAGATTTAAATTCTACCTAGCACGTTATTCCTGGATAGTGATCTTACTTCAGTGTGCAATAGTAACAGTTATTATTTCATCTTATTAACTATAATACGTCAGTATTTATCAACTTACCTTGTGTAATTAATTACTTAATATTTCTACTTAATTCTTGGCTTATAGCCGTAATTTTGAGCGTCGCTTCCTGTCTATAACTGACATAAAGTCAAAAATTTGACACTGTCAGATATAATTGACAAAATTGCCAAACGTAATTCAAAATTAGGTTGATGTATGGTTGTGTTCATGATTTAGATTTCTCCATTTTCCAATTATCGTCACCCGTCCCGGTGGCGCAATTGGAAAACGCATTGGCCCGAACAGGTTCAAGTCCTGTCCGGGACCTTAAATTTCTATCTTTCAATTAATAGTTCGATTTAAAATGATCATTCGGGTTTTGCATAGAAGTCTAAGTTATTATTTCATCGTATTAACCATTTTATATATATATATATATATATACTCCATGTAAACAGCAATAAAATTCAGAAAACTAAACAATTTTATCATAAAAAGTACGCAGTTCGTCAATCAAGCAAAAAGCTAATATCAAACACACTGTATATGACTCACAACTAACTTTAATTAATGAAAGAAAGCTCATTCTTTAAAAATCAAATCACATTTAGTAAGATAAATAACTTGTATGCTATACAATTCTTTTTAAAACAACAATGCATGCATAAAACCGAAAATAAATACGCATGAATAACATTTTAAACGCAACGAGTCCTAATGAAATAAATGCGCATTAGTGTACGGAAATAACGATGCGTACTCGCAATAAAAGAATCCCATTCAAAACAAATATGTTTCATAAACGCAGGAAGTGAATAAACGCATTCAATTTACGTCAGCATAAGAATTTGACTACGTGATCTTTTAACTGTAAACATCAAAAAATTCGAATAAAATCCTACAGATTAGGAAACAAATTAAGAGAACAGACATTTGGCTACGTGATAAATTAAACGGAAAGTTTGAATAAATTGCTATACAAACAAGCGGATGTGATTTGAAAAACGTACAAAGGTATTATATTCAGAGAAATATACTATAGATAACTAGATGTCTACGTGATGTACTAAGCATTTCACGAGAATTTGGATGATAACTTTATTGAAAATCTGGAGGCCTGCATGATAAGTCAAAGTGCAACGCCTTTAAATAATTATAATTTTAGTGAAGGTTGTGATAGAAAATTTTTGAAATAACAATACTAGTGCAAGTATACGATAGCAGTTTGCCGTTGACTTTGAAACGTAAGTTAAAATTTTTAATTAAACATAATTATAATATTTATTAACTTAGGACTCTAAATACTCGAACAGAGAATCAATTAAGTAATCTAAATATCCTATACATAACCGTCTAACTAATCATTTGAGTATTCGTCTAAACAACTGTCTAAATATTGGCCTACATAAGCATCTGAGCATTGAACGGAGAAATTAGTTAAGAAAATCAACTAAGGGTTAAACTGGGCGTTTGGCCGAGCTGTACTACGCAATAAACAAAAAAGCTTAACTGAAAACAATTTAGGGGTACTGGTCAATTGCATGCAGCAGCAGTTCCAAGAATTGGAAACACGCAAAGAAAACACGTGTCAGAAATAAGAACATTCTTTAATAGCATAAGGCATTAATTTCATTTTGAATATTTACATTTTTACATATATTGAATTATTTATGTAAAGGATCATCAAAAATCTTTTAAAAATTACGTAGAGAGAAAGAAGGTTGTTTGCACGTTCAAAAGGTACTTCTAGTAGTATACGGTGTTATTTTTCCTGGCTTTAACTGGATTTATCGAGCCCCGACGTTGGGCTGCATATAACAATTGCTATGATATAAACAGAAATTTTATCGTGAACCGACCTTGTGTCGACCAATAACAAAACTTGATGTGATAAAGTCTTCCTCGATATTAATGGCGTATTCACCCTATAACTCCGCCTCTCTTTTTAATTATCAAATTACACTCCCATAAATTTTATCATTCGTATGACTAGCTTTTATCTTGAATTATAAAATGAAGTTAATTCAATTCCATATAATGAAAACAAATATTATGTACAGGTTTTGTAAATTATTTAAAATACACTTTTCAATCAATTAATGTTGTAAATCTTATTTATCTCAAAAATCATATCCTTTTTAATCAATCTAAAGTCACCAAAAAACCTATTGTTTTTATAAAAAGAAGCCTGGAACGTTCAAAACCCCTTCATCATATAGCGCACTTTCTACGTATACAAGTTTCTTTGTTTACTCCGTCACAATAATTTATATTCATAAACAAATTCAATATTCAATAGAAAAAAAAATGTATTAAAACTAAAAAATCTAACCTGGTCTGTTTTCTTCGTTATTTCCTTCTCGCAACCAAAATTATCGACGCATCTATTATCAACTAGAATTTTTCATACATACCATCCATTTGGATCAAAATTATTCTCCACCAATTCAGAATTATTATATACCCATTTAAAATTTTATCTATCCACGCGCTTAAATTATTGCATTTAAATTGTTGTCATCACCCTCTGGATTATTATTATTCAACTTAGACTTATGCACCCCAAACTTAGACTTGGATTTTATGCTCACCGGCCTCAGACTATCATTTGAATTATTATATCACTTTTTCTCACCAGCCTCAGACTGTCAATTAAATTCACCGGACTCAGACTTAGAATTTATTCTCCCATGACTCAGACTTGTCATTTATTCTCACCGGACTCCGAACCTTTTCATCCGCCTGCAACTTAGAGTATTTTTCTCCCCAGACTCAGAACCTTTTCATCCGCCTCCAACTTAGATTTATTCTCCCCAGACCCAGGGCCGTTTAATCGGCAATAGTAATCTTCATTTTTGTCGCACTATCTGTCACTTAAACAATTTTCACTTTTAAATATTATTACGCGTTACTCTCACATTCAGAGTGATGCACCTAGGCCTTTGTTGAGTTGAGAACTGCTTCGTTATCATGCCGCTGTTAATATATGCTTGATATCCCACTTCGTCTGTGGGCATGGCCTACAAGCCCGTCGCTAATTTTAACCAATGAGGTCTCTTGATTTAAAGTAGTTTCTGATGTAACATTCTCGTCCTCTCAAATAATTGTTATTTGCTTGCAGCTGCTTCGTTATCAAACATGCGGTGTTTTGAGAAATATTATTGGTTTTCCATATTATACACAAATAACTGATGCAATTCGACTGTCAATTTTCATATAGGCTTGTTTATTTACGCAATTTTTAATCACCTTTACTTATCAAAATTGTTAATTGTCTGTACGCACTTGCACTACGCTTCTTTAAGCTTTATTTCTTATCTCCGTATTATCACAACTGATTTAAATTCTTTTGAATGCGTGTTTAATTACCTCTATTATGCTTACTTATAAATACGCGTGCTTTTACTGAAAAATATCGTTATTTGCATTACTTAAATTAACTAAAACTCTATATACAGGGTATTAAATATTCGTTATCTACTTAATGCATGTATTACTTATTTCTATGCTAACTATGCGTCTTCTTGTCCTAAGATGTGTCTATTTGCGTCGCTTAAAACTACTTATACTCTATATACAGGGTGTTGACTGCTTACTATTTACAAGCTATCCCAATTACTCAATTTTCTCCTAAATAAATGCAGTTTTCTGCTTCCTATTATGATTTCTAATTCTTGCACGACCTTTGCTATAAAATACACCCTTAAACAACCTCTTATCACAGCATAATATATATATATATATATATATATATATATATATATGAAGTAAGATGTATCTGTAAACAACTCTTATGAAAATAATAAAAGCCATTGACAAATACAAATCGGGCTGGTAGTTATATAGCCATTAACAAAACATTAGCTTTATTACTTCATAAGGGAGGAAACATCCACTGACCATGGTTTCGGATTGTTAGCCTCGTCAGAGTGGAATAGTTCCCAAGAACCCTATGAAGTAATCGAAGCTATTATAATGATATAATTTCGAAACAATCACTGTACTATGGCAAAAGTAAATAAAACCGCCATCAGGTGATAAAACACCAACACTACTAAAGTGTGGAAGTACAGAATTGAACCGAAACTACATAATAAATTTTATAAATGACTATAAAAGTACGTCTGCCTTTGAGATTTGCGGAATATTACTGCAAAATTTATTTGCATACGTAACAAACCTTCTCGTGGCGACACCGGGTTCATGCCCCAAGGGCAATTCAAATAAACAAAGACAAGTTATTTGCAGTCCGCAATAAGAAAATTGTATATGAAGTAAGATGTATCTGTAAACAACTCTTATGAAAATAATAAAAGCCATTGACAAATACAAATCGGGCTGGTAGTTATATAGCCATTAACAAAACATTAGCTTTATTACTTCATAGGGAGGAAACATCCACTGACCATGGTTTCGGCTTGTTAGCCTCGTCAGAGTGGAATAGTTCCCAAGAACCCTATGAAGTAATCGAAGCTATTATAATGATATAATTTCGAAACAATCACTGTACTATGGCAAAAGTAAATAAAACCGCCATCAGGTGATAAAACACCAACACTACTAAAGTGTGGAAGTACAGAATTGAACCGAAACTACATAATAAATTTTATAAATGACTATAAAAGTACGTCTGCCTTTGAGATTTGCGGAATATTACTGCAAAATTTATTTGCATACGTAACAAACCTTCTCGTGGCGACACCGGGTTCATGCCCCAAGGGCAATTCAAATAAACAAAGACAAGTTATTTGCAGTCCGCAATAAGAAAATTGTATATAGTAAGATGTATCTGTAAACAACTCTTATGAAAATAATAAAAGCCATTGACAAATACAAATCGGGCTGGTAGTTATATAGTCATTAACAAAACATTTGTCAATGGCTTTTATTATTTTCATAAGAGTTGTTTACAGATACATCTTACTTCATATACAATTTTCTTATTGTGGACTGCAAATAACTTGTCTTTGTATATATATATATATATATATATATATATATATATATATATATATATTGCTGTGAAACCTCTTGAATTACCTGGTCTGTTGATTTTCTTCTGTTAATCGCCTCGGCTGCTCCTCTAGATAGCTTTCATCCTCAATTATAAAAAAAAACAAATACATTCCTACCACAAACATCAACGTTAACTCTATTTACATCAATATTCAGAATACATTAAATTTTCAAATTAAATTTCAACATAAAATTCAGTTTTAAAAAGAATTTGAAGATTAATTTTATTATCACTTTAACGTGCATCCAGAATTAAAGTCCTTGTTGGATGCCTACTAATTAATATAACAATATAAGCAGACCGGAGTCTGAGTATAAAGGGAGCATCTACCACCCCTTTACGTTAATTAACCAGGTTCGTCTAATTGAGCTCAAAGACATACCCATATTTTCATCATAATTCAGAACATCAATACTAAATACCCCTTTCTACTTAAACAAGCAAATTTCATCTTAAAATTAAAATTTTATGGTAAGTACAATTTCACTAATGTCCATTTAAAGTAAATCAATTATAAAGTTATTCAACACACACAAAATGTCAAACAAAATAGTATAATTTACCTGTTGGTTACTGTCCTCGTAGCTTCAATGTTCTTCGTCCCTTTAGTTAATCACACCATTCCAACAGGATTATATTTACGGCTTCTAATTCTCAACGCTTTTAAAATTTTCTCCATCACCATTTATTTAAAGTTGTTTCTGGGCTTTTCCGGAACTCATCTGTGTATATCTGACCCTGGTTTTGTGGATCCAGACACGTTTTTGAACCATTTAATTATTAACACCCCCGAAAAATAACAAAGAAATTCATACTTCTTTCACCAATATACGCCAAAACTGCCTACTTTTGTGTATACAGTTGTCGTTGTAAATTTTGCTAATTGGTACAGTGATACTAAATTTTATTACCTTGTATCTAAGTGCACTGAAGTACATTCATGTTAGCACGTAAATAACAAACTATTTTGAATCACTAAAATATACGAGCAAAATTTTAAATTATTTTATCAAACTAAAATGCACTGTTTAACATCTTGAATCAAGTCGCGGATGTAAGAGCTTTTAACGCATCGAATAGTCAAAAGTCTAAGAGGCCGAAATTCATATTACCACCGGTATATATAGCGAATAGCCGGCACGTCGGTCTGTTCCCCAAAACAGACAATTCTTAAGAATTTCTCATTCTATGTTCCCAGTCCGTCGCTCGCGCGTCGGTTTTACGAATTTTCACTCGCCCCTTTAAATCGCAGAAATTCTCACACGGCACGCAAACATGTCCGAGAAAAACTAATTAATTTTGTACAGAAATTGTTGTTTCTACCTCTGATATTTGCATCCTATTTTCAACCAATTGTGACCCTCGTGACGTTGCTTAAATCACGCCTTTTACTCTATGTGTCTTTGCTTGACGCATTTTCTCTTTCCTTTTCTAACCTGTTCGTATTGGTGCAAATTGATATTCTTTATTATCGATTATATTTTAGTCCATGTGGACTATCTGGGTTTAATAACCCCGTATCGCACATTCTCGTGAATATTAAGCCCCGGTTTCTCCAAGATTCTTTGAAACCATTTGTTATCTACACAATTTTCGCCGTACGTGATATTTAAACCACGCAGGTGTTCAAAATAATACCAATTCTCAGAGCTTTTTAAATAAACCCTGTTTTGTATTTCGTGCTAAAGCATCTGACCGTTTCCAATATCCTTAGAATCGACATGTTTATCTAAACAAATTAAACTGAAATTGCCTTTTAAAATACGCAGGTGTGTTCAAACATCCTACTTCTAACTAACACTTCTAGGATTTGCATTTTAGTGGGTTTTTACAAGTTTCTATAGATATTATCTGTACGTTTTGTTCAATACCGGTTACTTGAAATAGAGTTAATTAAGATAAATTTTGCATGTAATTTCTCTTTGTTTAGGAATAATTACATTACACGCAGAGCTTTTTAATACTGCTTCTTTTGATATAAAGCGTCTTGTACATGATTTAAATCTCTTATGTTTAATGATACTAATAAATTTTTATGCTTCACGGTTTTAATAACGCGTATTATCTAATAATATTCATTATACACGGTGATTAAAATTATTTGATGTGATTATTTAATTTTCTACCCTGGTCTAAATATGAGTATTTTCCCCCTATTTGAATACAAATAATCCCACTTATTTGAATGCAAATATTAAGCATTTAGACAAAAAAATTACAAAAAAAATTGCCTATCTCTCTCTACCCTTATCTATCTATCTTACCTACTTTGTCTCCAATCCAAAAAAATATTTACACCTATCCTATATCCCTATCCTATTCCTAACTCTCACCTAATTTTATAAACTGAAATTATCCCTAACTTCATCCTACTCATCCATCTAATCCTATATACATCCTATATACCTATCCTATTCCTAACTTTTAACTAATCTTATATGAAATATCTATACTTAACCTATCTTATTTTCTTCCTACATTTACTCTTTATTCTCATCCTAAACCTATTCCTAATTATCTCCCATATTTATCCTATACCTAGCTTTATTTTCTATAAACACTTACTTCTACTCTTCTATCTACACCTATATCTACTCTCTATTCTATATCTATACTAAAATTCACCTATCTCTATTCTTTGTTCATCAAGTTATTTAAATCTGACTCTTTTCTTAATCCTCCAAGTCTTTCTTCTAACTATCCTAATACTCTTCATCCCTATTTCTCCCCCTTCTATATCTATACTTAACATCCCTGTTATCTCACATACAATAAACTTATCATCCCTATTATCCTGACTCTTAAATACTGCTTCTTCCTCAGTCTCTACACATGTCTGTTTCTCATTTACTATTTTTTTTCTTTCTGCCGACAAACCAAACGATACTACTTTAACATTATCGATTTTTCCCTCTATGGAAAATCCTATGCACCTTCTAGAATTCTTGTGTAATGGAATCCGCCAGCATGAATTCCTTAAATCTACTTTATTAAAAACAAACTTGCCATCTTTACTTAATTTCGCCTTCACCTGCTCCTGATATGCTTCTTCTACCCCACTACTTCTGCATGTTTTTGTATTAAAGCTTGAACCTCTACTCTCCTATCCTCTGGACATATTATCGTGTTGATCTGTTTACCTTCATCATCCTCTACCTCTACTACATTAATACTAAACCCCGTGTCATCCTCTGTGACTTCATAACTGCCCTTCCATGGCACTACCCTATCCTTAATGCTTATTACCTTCCTTTCCATATCTATCAAAACCCCTAACTTCATCATACAGTCAACACCTAAAATGCTCTGAAACTTCAGTCCAGGCACAATTACAAACTCCTGTTCACAGCTTAAACCTCCTATATCTATCCTAAGCACCACAACACTATTTACTACAGCAAACTTCTTTTTATTTGGAGCTACTAAATGACTACGCTTTATAGGCATAATTCTATCACAAACCTTATCCCTAATTTTGCTGACGAATTCCTCCGATATTAAACTCGCCTCTGCCCCTGTATCAAGTAATATTTCTACATTATTCTCAAAAATTTCTAAATTAATAATTGGCAAACATAAATTTTCCTTAGTTTCTGGCTCTACTTCCTCCTCAATTTTGAAAAATTCACGTGGATGTTCATATACATTTACACTGAAATCTAGTGGTCTGTCGCGTTCTAAAAATCCTGTCCAGGTCTGTTTTCCCTACTCGGTCCTGGTCTAGCCGTCACCTCAGCGTACGTCCTAGGCGTTTCCACTCGTTCCGTGTCTGTATTAGCAGTCCCGCTCATGTCTGGTGAACTATTCATTCTGGTAGGTCCCGGTCTCTGTGCAGGTCCCCTTCCTAAACTATTACTCCTAACGTATGGTCGTCTCTGTTCCCAATTCTGTCGCTGGTATCCATAATTATTCCCCCTTCTAGCATAGTTGTCCCGTCTATTGTCAAACCTAACTGTGTTGATCTGTCTTTCCCTGTTTTCCCGAGGTCGTCCACTACTTACGTCGTCGTACCTCTGCAGGTATTCTAAAAACATTTCTCTGTCCACAATGTTCTGTAGTGCTACGTGCTGTCTTATGTCTACCTCGAAGTGTCGTGATAAATACTTAATAATTTGTCGGTCCGTCAGTGGTGGGTTCAGTTGCTTTGCTATGCTATACTTGCGTATAGCATATTGCTCCTACTTCCTGAAAATTCTCCTTAAATTTCCTGTGATTAAGTCGTCTCGTACCTGATCTTGTCTGTGGTCACTCCAGTAGTGCTTTAGAAATTTGTTTTCAAAGTCCTGATACGTGTCTATGTCCTGTCCTACTAAATTGTACCACGCTTTCGCATTGTCTTTTAATAAAGCCTTTATCGTATTTAGTTTAGTCTGTTCGTCAAATAAATTTCCCACTAGATTTCTTACACTATTAATAAAAATTTGTGGATTTACCCTGTTATCGCCATAAAATTTCATGTGTTGGTCCAATGATACTCCACCTGTAGAAAATCTGGGACCATCCCCCGTTAAATTTGACATGTTGTATTTGATACCACTAACTTCGCGTTCTACCCTGCCTAACTGATCCCTACATGAGTCCGTCACTTCAGTCATTTTACATTAATCTCTTCTTCACAAAAAATGCGTACTTCGGACCTTAAATGTCCCATTTCCTGTCGAAGACCTGTAATATCACGCTCATTTTTTTCAACCCTATTTTCAACTTCCCCCATCTTTACGGTAAGACTATTTTAAATTCTGAAACTTCTTTATTCGTCTTATCTATTTTCTCACTTAGGGTTTCCTAACTCCTGTTAATGTCTCATTCATTCGGTCAAATTTCTTATTCGATTCTTCACTCATCCTCTCTAACATTCTCAATATCATCTCGTTTCCTTGATCCCCCGATTCCGTCCTCGACTGATCTCTACTGCCTCCAGCTTCTTCCATTTTCGTATTTTTTCCACACAATGCACTATCGTCACTTCCAATTTCCACTCCTTGACTCCTTAACCACTCTTTTCTCTGCATACGTTCTAATCACTCTCACACACTCTAAAATACTCTTAAATTTATACACACACAGAAACTCTCTCTCTCTCAGATCGCCAGTTTCCTGGAATAAAATCACAAAAATTTTATTTGGAACTCGAGCCCTCACTTTTGGGTCGCCAAGAAATGCTGTGAAACCTCTTGAATTACCTGGTCTGTTGATTTTCTTCTGTTAATCGCCTCGGCTGCTCCTCTAGATAGCTTTCATCCTCAATTATAAAAAAAAACAAATACATTCCTACCACAAACATCAACGTTAACTCTATTTACATCAATATTCAGAATACATTAAATTTTCAAATTAAATTTCAGCATAAAATTCAGTTTTAAAAAGAATTTCAAGATTAATTTTATTATCACTTTAACGTGCATCCAGAATTAAAGTCCTTGTTGGATGCCTACTAATTAATATAACAATATAAGCAGACCGAGTCTGAGTATAAAGGAGCATCTACCACCCTTTACGTTAATTAACCAGGTTCGTCTAATTGAGCTCAAAGACATACCCAAAGTTTCATCATAATTCAGAACATCAATACTAAATACCCCTTTCTACTTAAACAAGCAAATTTCATCTTAAAATTAAAATTTTATGGTTAGTACAATTTCACTAATGTCCATTTAAAGTAAATCAATTATAAAGTTATTCAACACACACAAAAATGTCAAACAAAATAGTATAATTTACCTGAAGGTTACTGTCCTCGTAGCTTCAATGTACATCGTCCCTTTAGTTAATCACACCATTCCAACAGGATTATATTTACGGCTTCTAATTCTCAACGCTTTTAAAATTTTCTCCATCATCATTTATTTAAAGTGGTTTCTGGGCTTTTCCGGAACTCATCTGTGTATATCTGACCCTGGTTTTGTGGATCCAGACACGTTTTTGAACCATTTAATTATTAACACCCCCGAAAAATAACAAAGAAATTCATACTTCTTTCACCAATATACGCCAAAACTGCCTACTTTTGTGTATACATTTGTCGTTGTAAATTTTGCTAATTGGTACAGTGATACTAAATTTTATTACCTTGTATCTAAGTGCACTGAAGTACATTCATGTTAGCACGTAAATAACAAACTATTTTGAATCACTAAAATATACGAGCAAAATTTTAAATTATTTTATCAAACTAAAATGCACTGTTTAACATCTTGAATCAAGTCGCGGATGTAAGAGCTTTTAACGCATCGAATAGTCAAAAGTCTAAGAGGCCGAAATTTATATTACCACCGGTATATATAGCGAATAGCCGGCACGTCGGTCTGTTCCCCAAAACAGACAATTCTTAAGAATTTCTCATTCTGTGTTCCCAGTCCGTCGCTCGCGCGTCGGTTTTTACGAATTTTTCACTCGCCCCCTTTAAATCGCAGAAATTCTCACACGGTACGCAAACATGTCCGAGAAAAACTAATTAATTTTGTACAGAAATTGTTGTTTCTACCTCTGATATTTGCATCCTATTTTCAACCAATTGTGACCCTCGTGACGTTGCTTAAATCACGCCTTTTACTCTATGTGTCTTTGCTTGACGCATTTTCTCTTTCCTTTTCTAACCTGTTCGTATTGGTGCAAATTGATATTCTTTATTATCGATTATATTTTAGTCCATGTGGACTATCTGGGTTTAATAACCCGTATCGCACATTCTCGTGAATATTAAGCCCCGGTTTCTCCAAGATTCTTTGAAACCATTTGTTATCTACACAATTTTCGCCGTACGTGATATTTAAACCACGCAGGTGTTCAAAATAATACCAATTCTCAGAGCTTTTTAAATAAACCCTGTTTTGTATTTCGTGCTAAAGCATCTGACCGTTTCCAATATCCTTAGAATCGACATGTTTATCTAAACAAATTAAACTGAAATTGCCTTTTAAAATACGCAGGTGTGTTCAAACATCCTACTTCTAACTAACACTTCTAGGATTTGCATTTTAGTGGGTTTTTACAAGTTTCTATAGATATTATCTGTACGTTTTGTTCAATACCGGTTACTTGAAATAGAGTTAATTAAGATAAATTTTGCATGTAATTTCTCTTTGTTTAGGAATAATTACATTACACGCAGAGCTTTTAATACTGCTTCTTTTGATATAAAGCGTCTTGTACATGATTTAAATCTCTTATGTTTAATGTAACTAATAAATTTTTATGCTTCACGGTTTTAATAACGCGTATTATCTAATAATATTCATTATACACGGTGATTAAAATTATTTGATGTGATTATTTAATTTTCTACCCTGGTCTAAATATGAGTAATATATATATATATATATATATATATATATATATATATATATATATATATATTATACTACATATATTTATTATATATATTGCTACAAAGTTCCTGCTGTTTAGGTTGAAACTCCAAAGCACGCAGTGTTCACGATGAATTCTGAAATAAATTATAACAAAACTCACCTAGAGTGAAATCTCTCGTTAGTTAAACCTAAGTTTAGTTGATGCTGCACCAACTAGTGTGGAATAAAATTATAGAAAAAATTGTATTACAAAGAAACGCGAGGCTCTGTTAAAAAGAACTAATTGATTTACTAAACAATAAATTTTATAGTCCTCTTACTAGTATTTTATGAATATCAAATTTACATCTATAATAATTAAATTGAAGCATTGTTTTTATCCAAGACCCTCGTTATTAATTACTAGCTTTAAACATTTACTACTGTTAATAACCTCTTCTCATGCACTTTAACACACATACAATAATAAAACAAACAGTTTAACTGGTACTTGAATTGAACTTTGGCAAGATGCCACCAATCTCAGCTGGTTGCTCCAATAGCTTCTGATACACATGATAACACCAAATTTTCTTTTGTTCTATGTCCAACTTTCAAACTATAAATAGTGTTGACACTAAATATTGTTCACTTTATTCCGAACACAAAATTCTATTTTATTCGGCAAATGAAATTTCTTACCTAACACCAGAAGTCTTTTATTCCAGCCCAAGAAGTCTTAATTAAAATTATTTTTTTAGTACCTAGCAATTAAGCCAAATTTGCTTCTTACGTGTGAAATTCTACACAACAATATTTTTACTTAATTTTTATTTGAATCAATTTCAACGAAATTTCACACTTGTATATTTAGCTGCTTAAACAGAAAAAAAGCTGAAACTAATTTGCATCGTATACAAAATCGATCTCCTCTTTTACCATTTTTTGTTTTTTAAAGCTTAAAGAACTATTTTGAACTTAAATTCACAGAAAGACTAGTGTAATTTCAAAAGAACGCTCTAGCATACACTTACCTTTCATTAAAATTTTCTTGGAATATAAAATCGATACTCGCATATTATTGTAACGCGCTACTCCTACCGCGTTTCTTTAATTTAAAACAAGTAATAATAATGGTCTTTATTGCTCACTGTTCACAAGTCTAATTAACAGTATATGCCTTATTCATAGATGTTTTCAGTCCACTCAACAATGAAGCACTATTACACTAATGAATTTACAAGTACTAATATCTTCTTAAATTAACTCCTTTACCATAAGTTCCTTAACAACACTAACACAACTATTTGTTTATACACTTCTATTTATTTATGTATACTGCAAGCTGCATGTACATTAACCACAGCATATCATTTATGTATATATTCTTAAAACTCAACTACGTTTACTTTACAACGATATAATTTATATTAGACATTCAAGAATAGACTAACTCTTACATTCATAAGCGGCCTTATATATACCCTGCATTAAGATATGACTCATTATCTAGAACTTTGTAGAAGGATTCTCGAATGCTGAAGAATACGCTGTGCCCCGGGCGTTTGTATGTTTGACGGGTTGCCTAATAGTGGATCGCAACACTGCCCCCTCTTTAAAACCGTTACGTCTCGTAACTGTAAATCCATCTTGACGCCAATTCGATGACTGGTGACGGTATCGGCAGCTATCTCCTCTGGTGCATCCACCGCGTCGTTGGAAGTAACAGTCAACACTCTTTTCATGGTCTTGGTAGGCAACCGGTTGATAACAACAAACAAGAACCTGGACGTTGGTTCCTGAAAACTACTTCTAGCATATTTCGGACTATCCTCCAATCCAAGCGATCCAGTCCACAGCCCAGCTTGGGCACCGCTAGTCTCGTTACTCCATTTTCCATCATCTGCGCCTTAAGATTTAGCAAAGCCTCCCATAGATGTCCATAACTAGGTCTTTGCCATGAAGAATTTTTGGTGACCAGATAGTAAACATAACGATTGTTATCTTGAAGAACTAAAGCTTTTCCTACAGTTGGCTGCTGTTGTACTAATTCATCTACACGTCCAAACTTTTCTTGAAAACAACAGCTATTCCCCTTGACATTGCCAAATCTTGAGCTACGCAATGTGCAAGGGAATACTCTTCTGGTGCTCTAAACAGATCTTGCTGTTTTCAACAACAACGCCAAATCTCGCCTTAGCGGAACCACCATATGCTGCCATAAAGCTCTCAAAATCTACATTTGGCTCATGATTAATAACTTGTCGAACACCATCATCATTATTCGAGTCTTCCTGGTTGTTGCCAGCGTAGGATGTTAAACGGTCAAAGTGTACCACTTTCGGTTTACCACGGGGATCTTCTGATCCGGTACACTACATCATTAATCCTTTTAACACTTCGTACGGCCCTTCCCATTGTCTTTGTAGTTTTGGCGACAATCCACGTTTTCTTTGTGGATTGTACAACCACACTAAATCTCCAGGTTGATAACCACCTTCTTGCGCTCTCGTGTCATATTGTGATTTCATTCGATCGCTTGCTGCCTGTATATTCTTTCGGACGTTTTCGTGAATACTATTTGATCTTTCACGAAGCTTACTAACGTAATCTTCACCTGCGATCTCTTCTCCAGGTTTAAATCCAAACTGAAGATCACATGGTAGCCGCAATTCACGTCCTAGCATTACGCAAGCGGGCGAGTATCCTGTGCTGTCATGTACCGAAGATCGGTACGCCAGTAGGAACAAATGTAAATATTGGTCCCAGTCTCGTTGATGTTCAGAGACAACTTTGGTCAGGTACTTCCCTAACGTCCTGTTCATTCTTTCAACCATTCCATCCGATTGGGGATGAAGTGGCGTGGTTCTAGTCTTCCTGATTCCAAGGTGCTTGCAGACGTTTTGAAACAACGCCGATTCGAAGTTTCGACCTTGATCGGAGTGTAATTCCAACGGAACTCCAAAACGACAAAACAACTCCTGACTAGTACATCTGCCACCGTCTCGGCTTCTTGGTTAGGTATAGCATATGCCTCCGGCCATTTGGTAAAATAATCCATCGCAACCAAGATGTATTTATTTCCTTTCTCTGATTCAGGAAACGGACCAGCTATATCAATGGCTACCCTCTCAAAAGGATTCCCGACGTTATACTGTCTCATTGGGGCTTTCCGTTTTGTGACAGGGCCATTTGCAGAGGCACACAATTCACATTTCCGGCACCACTCCTTCACATCTTCTTTGCAGTTCACCCAATAAAATCTTTCTCTCACTCTTTCGAGAGTTCTTTTCACGCCAAAGTGCCCTCCGGAAATACCATCGTGCAAGTGCTGCAACACCTCCGGCACTCTGCTTCTTGGCACTATCACTTGAAGTCTCTCAGTGCCATCTTCAAATTCCAGGCGTCGTTTCAAGATTCTATTTTCCATCATCAAGGAGTCCCACTGTGCCCAGTATGCCTTCAGGCTCCTACTTGAAATACTAATTTCTTCCCAAGCTGGCCGTTGTCCTCTATTTTCCACTCAATAATACGTCCCAATTTGGCGTCATTCTCCTGGTCTTCTCGTATTCTTTCGAGTTGCCAAGTATCATCGGTTACCGTCATTCTATGGATGACACTTATTTTCTCTTCCATCTTGGAGCAATGATTGCAGTCCATCGGACAAGGTCTCCTTGATAGAGCGTCTGCATTCCGATGGCTAGTTCCTACACGATGTTCTGTATCAAAGTCATATTCCTGCAGCCGCTCTATCCACCTTGCCACTTGCCCTTCAGGATTTCGAAACTGCAATAACCATTTCAGTGCAGCATGGTCTGTTCTCAACAGGAATTTACGGCCGTATAAGTACTTATAAAAGTGCTCTACGGATTTGACGACGGCCAACAGCTCCTTCTTGTCACACAATAGTTCCTTTCTGGCCGCGACAAGACCTTGCTGAAATACCCAATAACTTTTTCTTGTCCGTCCTGCACTTGAGAAAGAACGCCTCCTATAGCTGTGTTACTGGCATCGGTATCCAACACAAATTTTCCCTCCATCCGTGGATAACTCAAAATTGGTGCTGTAACTAGTAGCCGTTTCAGTTGTTCAAATGCTCTGTGGCAGTCGTCATTCCAATCATATTCTTGTCCATCTTCGGTTAATTTTGTTAACGGTTTGGCAATGTTCGCAAACCCAAGTATAAAACGTCGGTAATATGTGCACAATCCTAGAAAACTGCGTAGTTGGTGTATATCTGCTGGTGTAGGCCACTCCTGTACCGTTTTTATTTTGTCAGGGTCAGCTCTTATTCCGGTCTCCGAAACGACATGTCCTAGGTATTTCACCTCTTTTCCAAACAGGTGACACTTCTTGGGGCTCAATGTAAGGTTTGCCCCTTAATCTCTGGAATATCTCCTCTAGGTTCTTAAGATGTTCTTCGAAAGACCGACCTAACACTATCACGTCGTCCAGGTACACCAGACATGTCTTCCAGGACAGTCCACGCAGTACCGACTCCATCAATCGTTCAAAAGTAGCAGGAGCATTGCATAATCCAAATGGCATGACCTTGAACTGCCATAATCCAGTTCCAATTGTAAAGGCAGTCTTTTCTTTATCGTTTGGCTCCAAGCCTACCTGCCAGTATCCGCTTTTCAAGTCCAAGGTCGAAAACCATTTAGATCCGGATAGAGTATCTAAGGTGTCATCAATTCTGGGCAAAGGATAGCTGTCTTTCTTTGTCACATTATTAAGCCGCCGGTAGTCTACACAAAACCTTGTCGACCCGTCCTTTTTCTTGACAAGCACTACCGGGGATGCCCATGGACTATTCGAGGGTTCCATCACTCCCTGTTCTTCCATATCGGTGATAATTTGCTCAGCTTCCTTACGTTTTGCCAAAGGAAGCCGCCTGGGGTGTTGTCTTATCGGTTGCGCATCTCCAGTATTGATCTTGTGTTGCACAACATTCGTCCTTCCTTTCTCACTATCATCCAGTGCAAACACACCTCGATATCGTGCGACCAGTTCTTTTACCTTGCCCAGTTGGTCGCCATTTAATCCTTGACACGAGGGTATCAACATATCCAGCAATTTCTGTGAGCAACCGTTGGTTGGTTTATTTTTCGTGTCGTCCACACAACGTTTAATATGAGATACTGGAATGCAACTTCCCACAATCATGCCTTTCTTCAGGGTCACTGTATGGGGATTAATGTTCAGCACCCTTACTGGTACCATGTTTCGAGACTTTACCAGCGTTCTTCCAATCAGAAGTCCCTCCTGACCCATTCCCAATTCAGTTGCTTCCATCATGCATACTTGTCCTTCCCGGAGCGTACCATCCGGGTGTCCCATTACTATCATTTCCGCCTTCTCGGGTATTTTTACATCGCAAATCATTCGTACTTGCATCGTCTGGTTACTCCTACCTTGAAATGGAATCTCATCATCATCTATCCGAAGCACATTTTCTTTCATGTTTACATGAAACCCATATTCTCTCATGAGATCCATTCCCAAGATCACTTCTTCTGTAATTTCAGCTACCAACACTCGATGATTAATTAATTTGTCCCCAATTGTCAACATAACGGCAGTCTCTCCGTGAGTACCAATCTTCTCACCACTTGCCGTTCGGAGACACACCGATACAGGTAGCACTTTTCCACGACCAACCAAATCTGGTCTCACAATAGTTCTTGTCGCTCCTGTATCCACAAGTAATCGGACAACCCTACCATTAATTCTACCATCGATATAAATGCTGTCCAGACTTTCCACCGACGATGCAGCACGGATGATAATCTCCGGGCACTACGCTGTGCTGTCGAAGTTCGCTCCTTACATGGACCAGCTTTGGCACAACCGGTTGTTTCTTTGGTTGAGTACAGCGTCTCTGCATATGGCCAACTTCACCGCAGCTCCAGCATCGTAGACGCCATCTCCGCGGTCGTTGTCTTTTCAGCCTTTCCGCCTTTCGCTTTTCAAACACACGATTGACTATTTCATCTATGCTGTTCTGAGCTTGACCAGGTTCCTCTAAGGCAGACCGAACTTTGTGACCCATCCTGTGTGATGTCTGCTTAGCTGCTTCAAATTCAAGCGCATGGGCCAGTGCGTCATCCAACATCTTTGGACGTGCTAGTCTTAGCGCTTGCTGTATTTCGCCATCCTTAACGCCATCCACAAATGTTTGGACAGCAAGTTGTTCGAGGAAGCTATCTGGTGCCGTCGGATATGCCAATCTAACTAACCTGGCAATGTCAGCTTCGAATTCTTGCAGGCTTTCACTTGTCTTTTGCGAGCGGTTCTTAACTTGTGCGTGGTAAACCTGTTGAAGGTGAGCATCTCCATATCTCATCTCAAGCTTTGATGTTAAGAGGCCGTAATCATTCTGCTGGTGATCGGGAATCGTTTGTAAGATGTTAAGAGCCTCCCCCCGTAAGGCCACTATTAAGGAGATGGCCTTCTCTTTGTTGCACCAACCGTTGGCTATTGCAGCAGCTTCAAATTGTTTCAAATATGTGGGCCAAGGTGTTTTACCATCGAACGTAGGTGGTTTTACTTTAAATTTAGACGGAATTGACTCGCTTCTTTCCATGGTTCTTATTTCTGGAATGTTCTGATTAACAACATGGCTTGGTAATTCAAGTGGTCGCGTTGTTAGTGAAATCATTTGTTCTTGAAGCCTCATCACATCTTCTTCCATTTACCAATTTATTATCCAACTTTTGCTCAACTGTTTTACCTGTTCAGTGAAATCTTCTTTCAATGCAATGGAACTTTCCATTAATCTTTGTTCTAACGTGGCTGTACTTTCATTCAACTTTTCTTTTAGTGTCACTTCCAGTTTAGCCGACCTCTCCTCCATTTTCTCAGCATTTTCACTAAACTTTTCCTCTAATTTCGTAGTATTTTCGCTTAACTTTTCCTCCATACCGGATTTAAAATCCTTAAGGAAATTCATTAAAGTCTCTGCCTCCATCTTACTTTGGTTTCTTGTAACAGGCATATACAAACTACTTAAATGTCTTTAGACTTAATTAATCACCCAACACAGCCTGACACCAGTGTAACGCGCTACTCCTACCGCGTTTCTTTAATTTAAAACAAGTAATAATAATGGTCTTTATTGCTCACTGTTCACAAGTCTAATTAACAGTATATGCCTTATTCATAGATGTTTTCAGTCCACTCAACAATGAAGCACTATTACACTAATGAATTTACAAGTACTAATATCTTCTTAAATTAACTCCTTTACCATAAGTTCCTTAACAACACTAACACAACTATTTGTTTATACACTTCTATTTATTTATGTATACTGCAAGCTGCATGTACATTAACCACAGCATATCATTTATGTATATATTCTTAAAACTCAACTACGTTTACTTTACAACGATATAATTTATATTAGACATTCAAGAATAGACTAACTCTTACATTCATAAGCGGCCTTATATATACCCTGCATTAAGATATGACTCATTATCTAGAACTTTGTAGAAGGATTCTCGAATGCTGAAGAATACGCTGTGCCTGGCGTTTGTATGTTTGACGGGTTGCCTAAAAGTGGATCGCAACATTATTGTTAGTACAACTTTATTTAATCCTAACATAAGTATGAAAAACATCAAATGTTTTCCAACGTAGTGTTTATCAGCTTTCTATTTCGAATCTTATCCTTTCTTACTTTTAATAACCTTTTAATGCAGCCGCTCTATCCACCTTGCCACTTGCCCTTCAGGATTTCGAAACTGCAATAACCATTTCAGTGCAGCATGGTCTGTTCTCAACAGGAATTTACGGCCGTATAAGTACTTATAAAAGTGCTCTACGGATTTGACGACGGCCAACAGCTCCCTTCTTGTCACACAATAGTTCCTTTCTGGCCGCGACAAGACCTTGCTGAAATACCCAATAACTTTTTCTTGTCCGTCCTGCACTTGAGAAAGAACGCCTCCTATAGCTGTGTTACTGGCATCGGTATCCAACACAAATTTTCCCTCCATCCGTGGATAACTCAAAATTGGTGCTGTAACTAGTAGCCGTTTCAGTTGTTCAAATGCTCTGTGGCAGTCGTCATTCCAATCATATTCTTGTCCATCTTCGGTTAATTTTGTTAACGGTTTGGCAATGTTCGCAAACCCAAGTATAAAACGTCGGTAATATGTGCACAATCCTAGAAAACTGCGTAGTTGGTGTATATCTGCTGGTGTAGGCCACTCCTGTACCGTTTTTATTTTGTCAGGGTCAGCTCTTATTCCGGTCTCCGAAACGACATGTCCTAGGTATTTCACCTCTTTTCCAAACAGGTGACACTTCTTGGGGCTCAATGTAAGGTTTGCCCCTTAATCTCTGGAATATCTCCTCTAGGTTCTTAAGATGTTCTTCGAAAGACCGACCTAACACTATCACGTCGTCCAGGTACACCAGACATGTCTTCCAGGACAGTCCACGCAGTACCGACTCCATCAATCGTTCAAAAGTAGCAGGAGCATTGCATAATCCAAATGGCATGACCTTGAACTGCCATAATCCAGTTCCAATTGTAAAGGCAGTCTTTTCTTTATCGTTTGGCTCCAAGCCTACCTGCCAGTATCCGCTTTTCAAGTCCAAGGTCGAAAACCATTTAGATCCGGATAGAGTATCTAAGGTGTCATCAATTCTGGGCAAAGGATAGCTGTCTTTCTTTGTCACATTATTAAGCCGCCGGTAGTCTACACAAAACCTTGTCGACCCGTCCTTTTTCTTGACAAGCACTACCGGGGATGCCCATGGACTATTCGAGGGTTCCATCACTCCCTGTTCTTCCATATCGGTGATAATTTGCTCAGCTTCCTTACGTTTTGCCAAAGGAAGCCGCCTGGGGTGTTGTCTTATCGGTTGCGCATCTCCAGTATTGATCTTGTGTTGCACAACATTCGTCCTTCCTTTCTCACTATCATCCAGTGCAAACACACCTCGATATCGTGCGACCAGTTCTTTTACCTTGCCCAGTTGGTCGCCATTTAATCCTTGACACGAGGGTATCAACATATCCAGCAATTTCTGTGAGCAACCGTTGGTTGGTTTATTTTTCGTGTCGTCCACACAACGTTTAATATGAGATACTGGAATGCAACTTCCCACAATCATGCCTTTCTTCAGGGTCACTGTATGGGGATTAATGTTCAGCACCCTTACTGGTACCATGTTTCGAGACTTTACCAGCGTTCTTCCAATCAGAAGTCCCTCCTGACCCATTCCCAATTCAGTTGCTTCCATCATGCATACTTGTCCTTCCCGGAGCGTACCATCCGGGTGTCCCATTACTATCATTTCCGCCTTCTCGGGTATTTTTACATCGCAAATCATTCGTACTTGCATCGTCTGGTTACTCCTACCTTGAAATGGAATCTCATCATCATCTATCCGA
The DNA here is from genome assembly GCA_036346225.1 of Platerodrilus igneus. Taxonomy (NCBI): domain Eukaryota; kingdom Metazoa; phylum Arthropoda; class Insecta; order Coleoptera; family Lycidae; genus Platerodrilus; species Platerodrilus igneus. The sequence continues at coordinate 1,981,468 of JARFIW010001112.1, read as the reverse complement.
AGCACATTTTCTTTCATGTTTACATGAAACCCATATTCTCTCATGAGATCCATTCCCAAGATCACTTCTTCTGTAATTTCAGCTACCAACACTCGATGATTAATTAATTTGTCCCCAATTGTCAACATAACGGCAGTCTCTCCGTGAGTACCAATCTTCTCACCACTTGCCGTTCGGAGACACACCGATACAGGTAGCACTTTTCCACGACCAACCAAATCTGGTCTCACAATAGTTCTTGTCGCTCCTGTATCCACAAGTAATCGGACAACCCTACCATTAATTCTACCATCGATATAAATGCTGTCCAGACTTTCCACCGACGATGCAGCACGGATGATAATCTCCGGGGCACTACGCTGTGCTGTCGAAGTTCGCCCCCTTACATGGACCAGCTTTGGCACAACCGGTTGTTTCTTTGGTTGAGTACAGCGTCTCTGCATATGGCCAACTTCACCGCAGCTCCAGCATCGTAGACGCCATCTCCGCGGTCGTTGTCTTTTCAGCCTTTCCGCCTTTCGCTTTTCAAACACACGATTGACTATTTCATCTATGCTGTTCTGAGCTTGACCAGGTTCCTCTAAGGCAGACCGAACTTTGTGACCCATCCTGTGTGATGTCTGCTTAGCTGCTTCAAATTCAAGCGCATGGGCCAGTGCGTCATCCAACATTTTGGACGTGCTAGTCTTAGCGCTTGCTGTATTTCGCCATCCTTAACGCCATCCACAAATGTTTGGACAGCAAGTTGTTCGAGGAAGCTATCTGGTGCCGTCGGATATGCCAATCTAACTAACCTGGCAATGTCAGCTTCGAATTCTTGCAGGCTTTCACTTGTCTTTTGCGAGCGGTTCTTAACTTGTGCGTGGTAAACCTGTTGAAGGTGAGCATCTCCATATCTCATCTCAAGCTTTGATGTTAAGAGGCCGTAATCATTCTGCTGGTGATCGGGAATCGTTTGTAAGATGTTAAGAGCCTCCCCCCGTAAGGCCACTATTAAGGAGATGGCCTTCTCTTTGTTGCACCAACCGTTGGCTATTGCAGCAGCTTCAAATTGTTTCAAATATGTGGGCCAAGGTGTTTTACCATCGAACGTAGGTGGTTTTACTTTAAATTTAGACGGAATTGACTCGCTTCTTTCCATGGTTCTTATTTCTGGAATGTTCTGATTAACAACATGGCTTGGTAATTCAAGTGGTCGCGTTGTTAGTGAAATCATTTGTTCTTGAAGCCTCATCACATCTTCTTCCATTTTTACCAATTTATTATCCAACTTTTGCTCAACTGTTTTACCTGTTCAGTGAAATCTTCTTTCAATGCAATGGAACTTTCCATTAATCTTTGTTCTAACGTGGCTGTACTTTCATTCAACTTTTCTTTTAGTGTCACTTCCAGTTTAGCCGACCTCTCCTCCATTTTCTCAGCATTTTCACTAAACTTTTCCTCTAATTTCGTAGTATTTTCGCTTAACTTTTCCTCCATACCGGATTTAAAATCCTTAAGGAAATTCATTAAAGTCTCTGCCTCCATCTTACTTTGGTTTCTTGTAACAGGCATATACAAACTACTTAAATGTCTTTAGACTTAATTAATCACCCAACACAGCCTGACACCAGTGTAACGCGCTACTCCTACCGCGTTTCTTTAATTTAAAACAAGTAATAATAATGGTCTTTATTGCTCACTGTTCACAAGTCTAATTAACAGTATATGCCTTATTCATAGATGTTTTCAGTCCACTCAACAATGAAGCACTATTACACTAATGAATTTACAAGTACTAATATCTTCTTAAATTAACTCCTTTACCATAAGTTCCTTAACAACACTAACACAACTATTTGTTTATACACTTCTATTTATTTATGTATACTGCAAGCTGCATGTACATTAACCACAGCATATCATTTATGTATATATTCTTAAAACTCAACTACGTTTACTTTACAACGATATAATTTATATTAGACATTCAAGAATAGACTAACTCTTACATTCATAAGCGGCCTTATATATACCCTGCATTAAGATATGACTCATTATCTAGAACTTTGTAGAAGGATTCTCGAATGCTGAAGAATACGCTGTGCCCCGGGCGTTTGTATGTTTGACGGGTTGCCTAAAGTGGATCGCAACATTATTGTTAGTACAACTTTATTTAATCCTAACATAAGTATGAAAAACATCAAATGTTTTCCAACGTAGTGTTTATCAGCTTTCTATTTCGAATCTTATCCTTTCTTAACTTTTACCTTATAAACTTTTTAATGATGTTTACTCTCTCTAACCTATACTACAATATCTTTGTAATTCCGTCTTCAATGTTAATATGCACAAGCACACTATCTACTTTTATAATATTTATTGAAAACGATAAAGCATTATCACGTTTTCTGACAAAATAAAACTTTTATAACGTTTAGCCATTACTAGTTGCATTAAATATGTTCTCGCAAATGAGTTTCTGAATCTTATACCTATTGAGTGATACTCTATTTCTACTTCGAACTCCTTTAAATTATATTTTCTGAATAAAATTACCATCGGACCTAGTGTTTAACACAAATTTTTAAAACACCATTACCAAGAAATGTTATTTGAAGTTAAAATAAAAAGCTTTCAATGTCCTTCCAATTATGATGAAGTATAAGTTGTTATTAAAATTTTGTATATACAGAACGATACAAAATATGGCACTTGAAATTTATGCACCCAGATTGCATTAAATATTGATATTTTTCTTTTGGGTGTTGAAATAAAGGCTTTCTTGATATGAAAAGATTAACTGAAATTACTTTTTACGCTTGTAGTAACTTGTTCGGGTTTGTAATCTAGAGATCTTCCTGTAGCAAGATACATACAACAGAAAAATAGAATTCATTCCTAATGCATTAAAACCTTTTATCATTTAATATCACAATCAGTTGTAGTTAAACTTGCAATCAATATCCTATATGTCCATTAATGTAACGCTATGGATTTAGCAACGCTTTACACAACAACCATTATACATAAATGGCATCAAAAACAACATCTAATTTTATTCAAAGTTGACTTACAATTAGGTCTTCATCAAGTGACTGACCAAAAGTTCATTGAAGCCAAGAGTAATTTATTTAATCATCCGGGTATTTAATTCTAAACTGTATTTACTGGGAAGAAAACAGACCCATTTTGAAAATCCGTGGTTACCCCGTAAACCCTCATCTATTATTCCATAATCAAAGTAGTGTTTGCGATAAACTAACTTTTTTTGTTTACCCACACATCTCTCAGTGTTTGTGACTAATAAGAAATTAACTAACTTCTTTTTTCTGTCGGGTATAATTGCTTACCATTTGCTTCCCGCGTCTGTTTGTGTATTAAAAGAGGGAGTTTATGTCATTGTTTTGTTTTTCCTGTAACGTGAAACCAGCTTGAACTAACATGATCCTGTCAGGTGAAAGTTGCGTGATTGTAGTTATTCTATATCAATACAATGAATTGTTGGTACTTTGTATTTAGTATTCTAATTAATAATCTGAATTTAATACAGTGATGCCGTTCGAAATCAAGAATTCTCGTTCTCGTCTCGATCTCGTCTCAAAATTCGAGACGAGTTCGAGACGAGAAACGGAAATTTATTTCGAGACGAGAACGAGAAGCACTTAACTCTCGTTTCGATCTCGAGTCGAAAATTCTCGACTATTCTCGAGTTCTCAAAATATCCACTACACAAAAACAAATTTCAGTAAATAATGTAAAGGCTGTGTCAGTAAGAACTTTGGAATTCTTGTATTAAAGTTCCTATCAAAGTAAGAAGATGTTTTCAATGTGACAATTTAAAAAATTGAAACATTTATTTTAGTCGATATTAAAAGAAAAGTTTGTTTCTTCAACTGCCTAGTAGCATCCGAAGAGCATTGTCAATGATATTGTGTTACTGTAATTGTCTTCAACTGTAGTTCTATTGATCAAATCTGGCAAATCTCACAAGAAACAAAATTAATAACGGACTTTAAAATTCCAACTCCTGAAACCTATTGCGAAGTTTCCGACTAGTCAAACCAGTGTTTGCGAAAAGTTTCTCGGCGGGTACACTAGTTGCGGTGACACTAAATAGATCGCGTGCCATTGAAGCTAAACCTAGATAAACAGGTTTATGGTTCTTCCACTATTTTAGTATATCTTCGCTTTTATTTTCTCTGGGACAATTTAAATAGTTGTAAACTTCTTGACACCAATTGTTATTCACGATTTGATTTTCTTCATAAATGGAATACACATCTAATTCACCATCGTCACTAACATTCATACCAGAATTTTAGACTAAAAGGGTTGGCTGGGGCTACGACGGTGCGTAGTACTTTTCTTTATATATATTGCTGTGTATCGCCTCACGATTGGGCGTGTCATTAAATTACTGTGATTTAGCCTTTTGGGATTTTAAACCCCTACGATGGGCGTACCGGTTTTATTGCTGTGATATTTTATTTGATATGATTTTTTTTTTGATATGATATTTTTACTTTATTTCCTTTAAGCCCCAATGTTGTACGTTATATTTTATTTGTTTACCACGACTAGCTCACTGAATAAATCTTATTTTACCCTTTAAATGAATTCAAATAAAGCAGTTCAAAGTCATACAATATAATAATTGATAATATGTACAATGTTGTGTAACCTCAAAATTTTCCCTTGTATAGAATATTTACAATTACCAAATTTATGCTTTCCTGAAAGTCAGCAAAAATATCTTTTAATTACTCTTAGGTATCTTCGAACGTTCTAAGATGCTTCTCCCTGTTTTCATATTTTCAAATGACCTTTTTGATAATTTTTACAAATACATAATGTATAGCAAATATTAAATTTGTAACAGTCATTAAATAATAAAATGTTTAAAAATCTCTAACCTAGAATGGTCACTGGAGTTCCCTCATAGTGTCTGTGGTTTGCATCCCTTGTTGTGTCTGTTTTACTTATTGGGCAGATTATCAACTTTTGATCTCTAGTATTTTTTCTTGAATTAACTTTGAGTACCCTTTTGATCTCACTTCCAGACGTATTTTTAGATTTGCGTTAAGGCATAGATCTCGACATGAACATTGATTCAACAGAAGCTGTCTCAACAAAATGGCATCAACAAAAATGCCGTCCTAATAAAAGTCGCCTTAACAAAAGCCGTCCCAACAAAAGAAGCCCTGTTTTGTTAAATATTAAAAATAAATTTAATTAATTGTTTAACTACGTCTATTTGTAGATCGGCTTATTTTTCGTCGTACAATTTTTGCACTTTTAAATTTTATTTATTCAGAATTTTAACGTTTCACTACTTAAATACATTACGTAAACTTTCTGCTGCATTTGAGCATAGTTTGTATCTGGTTGAATATGAACTGATTCTTTATTCATTTCCTATTGTATTATTTATAAGCACTTCCCACCAATCGTTTCCATTGGCGTGTTTATTGATAAAGGCTTGTACTTTGCCTTATCTTTGGCAGAAGTCGGTATTTTCTCAAACTTCCTGGTTTAATTCTTCGACGAAATGCTCCATCAATCACGTAAGCGTTCTGTATATCACAGCATTAAATTAGGATTTTCAATTATTTAATGTTTGCCGTTTAAAAGTGCAAGACTTATCATGTAATTGAACCGCCTGGTGTTTATTTGTTTGTTACAGAATGTTGGTTTTCTGAACAAATGTTTTCTTTCTAGTCACGTATTTAGTGACGTATTAAGATGCGTTTGCATATAGATGTGTTGATATTTTCGACGTAATTATTAAATATTTGGAATGCCAATTTATCTATGTTTCCCGATAATTTTATTTGCTGCAATTAGTTGCTTCTAAAATCCTATCTTCACTCATAAATTATACTTAAACATATTATACAACGCACACATTACTATTCTAATTAAATGGTATGGGATTGTTACTGAAAGAGCTTTTTCTCATGCATTAAATCAAATATTCGTTATATGCAGTGTCTTCGCAATTGACTTTTTGTAGAATAGTCGATTTACTCCTATAATTGATAGAATTATTTGATTTACTTAAAGTTAAACTTATTTATATCTATCCTACGACCCTATGACTTAATCTACCCTTAAAGTACCCTCTTATCATAGCATTATATATATATATATATATGTTGCTGTGATATTCCTTATTATGCCCCACGTTTGTGCGCAATTTTAATTGCTGTGATATCCCTTATTATGGGTGTTCTTATAATTGCTATGAAATTCCCCTACTGTACGACGATAAAGACTATTTAACCCTTACTCTCTCTACTGTTTAAATAAATTTAAATGAATTTAAATGAAGCAATACAAAGATTACTCAATATAATGATTGATAATAATATGAACAATTTTATATAAATTTAAAATTTAGCCCCTGAATAGAACATTAACATTTACCAAATTTATGATTTCCTGAAAACCAGCAAAAATATCTTTTTAATTACTTTTAACTACCTTCCAACGTTGTAAGTTGCTTTCCCTGTTTTCAAATTCTCAAATGACCTTTTTGTTGACTCTTATAGGCATACAATATATAGCAAATATTAAAATTGAAACAGTCTTTAACTAATAAAACATTTAAGATTGCTAACTTGCGTTTTTCTTTCCTTTTTACTGAAATTGCCTCAGAGTATCTGTGTTCAGTATCCATTGCCACACCCGTTCTACTAATTGCTTGTGGTTTTCCTTGGATTCCATGAGTGTCTTTACTTTTGTTTAATTGGTCGTATTTTCAGACATATTTTTATATTTTCCTTTTAGAGGTCATTTTAGAAATATATTCAGATATTTAACCAAGTTATTGACTTAGATCTGTATCAAGTTATAGATTTAGATCAGTATCAGGATATTGATTTATAGCAGTTTTAGGATATTGATTTAGAGCCCTAAATTGTATAATATTAGAATAAATTTTATTTAATAGATTTAACTTACGTCTATGTGTAGATCGGCTATTATTCGTTGCACAAATTTTGCACTTTCAAATTTTTACTTATACTAAATTATAAACTTTTCACTAATTAATACTGTCACGTAAATTTCCACTGCATACTGACGTGATTCGTGCTTTGTTATAGATGAACTAAATGTTTATTCATTCCCCATTGTATTTATAACCCCTTCTATCAATGCTTTAATTGGTGCGCGTCGCGTGTTTATTGATAATCTCTGCCTATCTCTGTAGAACCTTGAAATTTCTCAAATTCACTGGTTTCAATTGTTGTATTTTCGTTTTATTCAGCACGTCTACATTCAATATTTCATAGCTTCTTTTTAGAATTTTCAAATCTCCATTGCAATTTTGTCACGTATTTCTATTTGTCGTTTAAAAGTCTAAAACATCATCGTACAATTAACCGTCTGGTGTTTATTTGTTATTAAAATATGTTGGTTTTCTAAACAAATGTACTATTTCTAGTCACGCATTTAATGGCGTATTAGAATGCGTTTTCTGATACATGCGTTGATAATTTCGACAAAATTATTAAATATCCAGAATGCTAGTTTATCTGTCTTTTCCGATAATGTATTTATAATGCAACTTGTTGCGTTTAAAACCTTATCTTCACTCGTAAATTATACTTTAAACATATTAAACGACGTACATATTATTATTTTAGCTAAATAGTATGGGATTAATGCAAAATACGCTTTTTTCTTATGCATTAAATCAAATATACTATATATACAGTGTGCTCGCAATTTACTTTTTTTAAAATAGTCGATTTACTCCTATAATAGATAGAATAATTTGGTTTTCTTAAAGTTAAAATTATTTATATCTATCGTACGACCCCTATGACTTAATCTACCCTTAAACTACCCTCTTATCATAGCAATATATATATATATATATATATATATATATCTTTATTGACGCTTCTTTCATTTCTTGCCCCCACGTAGTCAAATTGAATGTTTGCGTTTTATGTCGTGGATCTAAAATAAGGACGGCACAGTAGATCCAATTTGTTTTACGTTAATGTTTTAACATTTTAGTATGTGCAGCTTGATAGGCTAAAAACAAATTTTCTTCGAGTTCAGATCTCAATGAATTTCTTCTTAAACCCTGAATAGCATGTTCTATTTTGGCAAGCAACATATTAAATCCTACTACTACATGCGGTAAAGTGACATAATTTTCTCCACCAAGTAAAGTAGAAAGACTTTTAAAATGCTTTAATAATCTCTGAATTTTTGAATAAAGTTAATATTTAGTTTTAGTAATTTTGAAACCACCTAATTCTTTGTTGTTTTCACACAATGCATTTAATGCGTTCTGCAAGTTAAGTGCGACTAATATCATGTTTGTCGAGTTCCAACGCGTTGAAAAAGCAATGTTTGTAGACAAGTGCTTTAAATTTGCTGCATCGCAACAACTTTTTAATTTTTGTTGCCATTTTTCAGACCTTTCTATTTTTAAAAACAATTGTTGCAGCTTCGTTACCGACGAAAGATTTTCCTTGAAATCTCTGCTCGTACCTGCATCTGCATCAGCTTCTTTTTCATAAAACTCTTTTTCTTCTTCTACTACTACGACTTCTTCAAACACTGCTTTTTCTTCTGCTTTAAGCAGTTTCATCAAGTCTTGAACAAGATTTAACATGTGTGCGAAGCATCTGAAGTGCGAATCTTCCCCGTTAAAGCAAATACGGTCGGTTCCATGTTGTTTTGGTTTCTAAACTATAAGTATTGCTAATTCCGCCATAAATAATGTGTTTGCTGCTGTATTGTCTAGTGTTATATCTTGAGTCATGTGCTGTATGTTATACTTTTTAAGTGAATGGTAAACAGTTACGGCAATATCTTTACCGGTATGAGATCCATTTGCAGGAACAAAATCTAATACCAACGATTGTAAAATCCAATCATTGTCAATAAAATGAATAGTAGTACCATAATAAGATTTATTGGATACTGAAGTCCAACCATCAACGGTATGTGAAAAGTTAGAAATGTTTTTCGCTAGGACACTTTTAATTTTTTCTTGCAATATAGCAAACTGTTTCAGCATCTTCTCTTTAATCGCCGTTCGCTTAGGCAGTACTACGGTGGTATTTAACACATGGAACAATCTTTGTGTCGCATCGTCTTCAAAAAAACTAAAGGGTAAATATTTGGTTGCTATCCATCCAACCAACATTTCATCCCATTCCTGTTCCTTGCCAATTGACTGAAATAAGAAAAATAAGTTTTAGAACATGAATGACCGATTAATCATGATACTTTTGAGGTTTTACAATACTACGTTACTTATACGTTCTACTTACAAAAGTCTAAACTCTAAACAAAAGATATATGTAAGGGCGAGAACGGCAAGAAATGAAAGCGATTTAGAAAACTGCCAAGTAAATTTAGAAATTGCAAATAGCTAGTATCACTTAATTCAGTAACGATTATAATTATACCCTTTTTATAACTTACATTAAGTGAGTTACTTCTATTTTTGTTAATCATATTCAAAATGGAATTTGATTTTTGTTTTGACGTAGACGTTCTTGGTTCACAAAAAATACTGTTATAGGCTGCTGCGTGTTTAAACATTAGGTGTCTTTTTAAGCCGCTAATATTAGAGCACTTCATTTTTATAACCGTTCTGATTTTCTTTTCTAAGCACAGTTTGCATGTCCCGGTTTTATGTCACATGGTTTCTTAAACAAGTACAATGTTAAACAAAGTTTACATGTTTTGCAAAATAAATATGAATCATAAATAAGAAAAGCCAAAGATACTGAGTACGGTTTATACAAAGTCACGATAATCCCTGAAAGAAACAGTATGTAGAGGTTGCTGCTTAGCTTCTTATGTTAAGGAAGTTTATTCCTTTTAAAAGGTATGAAGTGATGTATGGGGTATAGAATATTTTGACCCTAAAAAGCTAACAAAAATTTCAAACAATATTTTGTTTAAATGCATCTTCTATACGTTTCTTTGGAAATATTTAGCTTCAGGTAAAAATGTAATCCCACATTTTGTTGCATCGTCGTCGGTTGATGTATAAGCGTAAACTCAATTTGTTGGGTATTTTAAAAATTCATGCAATATTTAACGATTTTGAAATGTGCTAGCGTATATTGGGCGACGTTCAATGAACTATTTTTGATTGAGACAAAAGAATACATTTTCCCAAGACGATTTAGTTAATAAGCTTGTAGAATACTAAATTCCTCAAAAGGTAAATGGTATGTCTGCTCTACCATATAGGCGGCAGAGCCTCGATAGATTACAAGGGGTTCTTGTTTAACGGATAAGCCCAGGGTAAAAAGGATGTTAAATGGCATTGAGAGAAAAGGGTCCCTCTAAAGAGATTTTCCAGCCAGCTAAGCTTCTTCAACTTAGGGCAGAGCTATGAGCTAGGGTCGTAGGATGGTATACGATAAAACGAAAGAAATTTTATTGGACGCCACCGTGTCTTAAAGAGTGTTATGATAAGAAACTATCCGAAGATCAGATACAGAAATCTTCGAATAAAAAAAAACTTAAGACGAGCAACATAAAGAAAAATACTTACTTTTGTCTCTGCAATCTGGAATGGGAACGACGATCTCGTGCTATCTGAAAATTTAACCACATCTAAACATGCTCGAACTAGGTCTTCGTTAGAGCCTAGTCACTTTATCACAAAAAAAATTATAAATAGATCCACTAGTCAAAATTATACTTTCAAAAAAACTTTTAACTTTAACACCACTAATTTCTTTCTTCAATACCAAAATTTCATATTTGTAAAATGTTTGTTTCTATAGGACAATTATTGCTGACTTCAAAGAAAGAAAGTTTTACGACAACTTATTATTTTTCTATTAATTTAAAAAAATATATATACATTGTTTATATAAAGTTAACTGTAAGGAGACTTTCAAAACAGTTTCTTTATTACGATTCAACAATAATCTCTGAATATTGATGGGATATTTTTTAATTGCATAATTTACATTAATTCTCTATAAGAAATATATGATTTTCATTTTTCATGCTACAGTTTATTCATGGCACTTGAATAGGATCCTGTTCAGTTTACAAGAAACAAATTAAATGCTCAAAAAAAAGTTTTTATAGATTATAGAACTATATTTTTAATAGACATCTTTATGGAATCAAAGGTCAAAGAAAAATTCTTATTGTCGGCATTAAGCTGTACTTCAGGTGTACTGTCAAAATGTGTAATACACAATAATTCGGCAAACAATTCTTATCGTATCACATGTTTAGTTATGCAAACATTTTAATACAACTTTGTAACTTCAAAAATAATCTTACAGAAATACCTTGAAAATAATAAGGTCATTTATGCATTATTCAAATACTAAATTTTGAACTAAATTTTACGTGAATCAATTTAACTAATCTTCAAACCTTCACAAAAATTCGAGAATTAATTTTAAATAAACATATATAGCTTCTGTGAAAATTATTGGTACATCTTAAATGAAAGTTTCTTGAAAAGAATATAGGTATAAAATGGAGGATGACTCACCGCTGGCTATCTGCTGGGCGGCCGGGTCTAACGCAGGGATTCCGGATTTGACCTTCATACTAACCAATCATATGTGGGGGCTTCCACTCCCTTGCCTAGCAACAATTGAAACTGCATCTAAAGCTCAACCAATTTCCAAAAGAATTTAAAAAGGTGTCTTTACTTTACTTTAGTTTCGTACTTGCCATATGGTTAACGATTGTTTTATATAATACATAATTTTCATTACTTTAATACTTGAAACTTGAAATTAATATTTTAAAACTTGGAATTAATACTTAAAACTTGCTATGTGCATAACACGGGCATAATACTTCATACTTTAAAAAAACTTCCTTCATATTTAATACTTGGTACTTTAAAAAACTTGCCTCATATTTAATACTTGGTACTTTAAAAAACTTGCACTGAAATCAAACGGGAAAATTGAATTTAAAGGTAAGTTTGCGAATTATTTTCTTACCGTAGAAATATATTTACAACCATCTTAGGTCGATGCCACAACTAAAACTAAACCCATGGTATACGTTGACTCCACTTTACTACTTGCTGGGACGGCGTGTTTAATTAAAAACCTGCAGGCCCTCGATAACACTTCTATCCGGATTACATGCTGATATCAAAATGGCTTGACCACCAAGGTTACTTTGACTATTCTAATGTAGATGAGGCACGATGTATGAATTCGTAATATAAGGTTTCAATAGAAGTTTAATATTTATTGAATAGGTGTATTGAACGAAAGCGTATATTTAAATTGCAGAAAATCGTAATTGTTACAAGCTGCATTTATAGCTGACAACTTATTGTAGCATGTGAACTAAGTACATACCTAGTTATAAATTGCAATTTTAACCAGGACTAAGTACTTGCAGAAAACAGTGACTTGAAATTTAATAGATTTTGCAAAACTATGGTAAAAGATTTTAAACCCTGACTTGTCCGCCACTTAGTCATAATACTCCATGATTTTTTTAGTATAGTATACAATCTTTTGAATGCGTTTAATTTATATTTATTGTTATAACAAGAATGTTGAAATTAAAGGGCATTCTTATTAATTTATTACTTTCAGATAAAAGATTTTCAGTTTGTAATATTAAGAACGATTTAAAGAAAATACCTGAGATAGTGATCAAATAAAACGCAACCTGTATTAAATTTATTTTATCAGTTGATTAATGCAATCAATTTTTAGTACTTACAGATATAAACTGATTGCATAATTTATTTTTTAGCGTTTACTTTCATTTTCCATTGTGTTCAACTACAAATATATTAAGGTAATTTTCACTTGGTTGCTTCCGAACTTTCGGTCTCCAGTTACTAGCCACCCACTACAGAAGCATTTTAATTTATTCCAGTTTCAATATTTAAAACCGCATATAGGTACTATCTGAATGTATTGCTCGCATAGCAATTGGTGGTTCAAAAACATTATTGCAACTTGCAGAGCATTTTAGAAGTCAAGAAGTCGAGAATTCGAGAAACCTAGACTCGATATTGAGAACGAGACGAGAAACATCCTTCGAGAACGAGAGCTCAACCAAGTTCTCGTCTCGAATTTCGAGACGAGAACGAGAAGTAAGCATTTCTCGTCTCGTTCTCGTCTCGCGGCATCACTACTTAAAAAGTGTAATCTTCACATATGTTGCCTATGTTATTAGAAAATGCGTATACTTTATTAGATACAGATGTTGCAATACAATACATTAAAATCATATCAAATTTTTATCAAAAATCAGCAGATTCGTTTTGGCAATGGTTTGTAAAAACCAAGTTGATTTAAAATAAATAGTTTTATGATTCTTTGTAAGATCCGCGTTTCATCCGGTTTACATAATTGCAAGCAATGAACTCAAATTAAGTTCTTCAATTACAGGTACTAATTGCATTTCCATAAAAACGTAATCACGGTCTTCCTTTCTTAAACAAAATATAAATGAATCTACATAGTTTAAATTATTTACATGACAAATTCATTTTAATTTTAAAATAAATATTTATATTCTTACCAAATCAAGGTTGTAGTTGATGTAATAGTATTTTCCCACAGTTAAAGTTTTGAACCATAATATAAAAATCATTTTACTGGCATATAAAGTACTCTCAATTAGTAATAATTCTAAAACCAGTGACCGGGAATCCCTTTCATAATTTCATGTACCACAAGATTAATATCCAAGAAAAGGGATGAACGAACGCAAATTTGATAACAAGGACCTTTTCCAAAATTTAAAAAAAGCAGTTTTTTGTTGGCTATAGAATAATCAAAGAGGATCGCTCGTACTCCATTGCGACTATTACAAAATAGTTTCATATTTTTTATATAAATATTAGTTACAAAAATATTTGAGACTTTGTATAAATGCTGTTGATGCTAAAAACTATATTATGATTAGGATACACTTTCATTTTAAAGCAGCTGCAGTATAAAATATTCTGTATTTATTTGCTACAACCGCTCTCTGATTCAGCAAATGTTTTAAGTTGCGCATAATTATCTCCTTACATAACTAATTAAAGCATGACTTGGCACTTTCAAGTATACACAGGTAAACGTAGATTTGCTATAAAAGGAACAGACTGAAGATAATTGCTAAAAACTTTGGTCATTGTTTGTAAAATGAATTGGGTTATACCATTCATATTGAAATTAATTGTGTTTTTGAGTTTAGCTGAAGAGCAAAAACAACGCTCGCATAATGTTGTATATTTAATTGGTTCAGTTGAAAATGGAATCGAGTCAAAGAAAAAAGGGCCTGCTGAGTATATTACAAACAGCAATGAAAATATTCCATCACAGAGTGGAGTTATTCTAGATAATCCTATTTTTGAAGAAGAAGCACTTGCAGATGGAATTTATTTTCAACCTGGCAATGGAAAACCATTTGAACAGCATACAGTAAGTTTTTCTATAAATTTAAGTTTAGCATAAGTTTGAAAGTCGTCGGTGGCACATACTTATTCAAAAATTTGTTTGTATGAATCACATTCAGACAAAATGTATAATATGCGAATTAAGTTACTTTTAGAAAATCACAAACGGATTTTTACGATGCTACTTAAATTTTTTTTTGCGCTTGATGGTAATGTTCGGAAGGTAGTGCATACATTTTCATAAATTATAAACAAAAACGATGGACATTGCTCACTTAAAAAGTTATGTTGGACACCGAACTCTTCTAAACTTAGGTGCCATACAAATAATCATATATTCTGTTTATGACTAAAGCTACCAAAACGTGGCTTATTTTTAATTATAAAAGAAATAGGGAAAGATAACAACATTTTAAGCAGCTAGCAACGTTAGTGCAATAATTATGCATACAATGGTATATAGGAAAATTATTATCAATTTTAACTAGCTCAGGAGCCATGGTAATAAGATACCCTTAAAAATTTTATTGAAGCTTGGGTAATTTACAGTTTATAATAGCACTATTGCATAATATTATTAAAATAGAATACTTCAATACATAGGAAAATACGAAGTACATTCTTCCTCAAACGGCAATTAAAAATCGGGGCTCCACAATAAACATACCAAAATTCGACAAACCTCAACAAATTTCATTTTACCAGCGTGGATTCGAAAGTATTCCCATGGATTGCAATGTTACCGAAAACACTGCAAATTATTTCAATAGACAGTGTTGGGGTGGCGGTCAATCATCTGTTGTCAACTGGCAAGGGCTGTTTGCACCAGCACTAAAGATTTCTTTTGTCACTCAATGCTCATATTAGAAATACGGCAATGGATTCTTTATTCAACAGATCAAATTCCTAAATACTTTTAGGTGAATAATAGTAATGAATTTACAATTACTTACTGTAACCTTTACTAACCCTTACTAACATACTTACTAACATACAACCTTGCAATTCTTAAATAATTTCAAGTTAACAGCTAAATTGCAACAAAAACAGGATAAATCTCTCGAAGACACAATTAGTCCATTTTGTCAAAGTTCATCTTTCCCCACTAGATTACAAAACTGTACAACTATCAATAATAATGTAATAAATTAACAAATCCCAACAGTTCCACGGTGCACCATTTTAATGGTTACGGATGCACAATTATTTTGGGGCTCCCACTTCCAGTTTTACTAGTTTTACCACTGGGCGCCCTAGTATACCGTTTCTAGTTTTATAACCGTCTCCTTTTGTGCTCCGATCTTTTTACACCCGTTTTCAGGCCAAGCAGCTTCATATTCATACAAGAAGTATGGACCCTTATACCAACAACAGTTATGGTCCATTTTCAGAGTCGGTGACTATTTTGTGGCTTCGTCAGCGACATTAATTGCGAATGGCACATATCGCCACTTTGCCACACAAGAATTGTCCTAAATTTCTGCAACCCTATATGTCACGAATTTGCCTAATTTTAGAGGGTCTTCATTTCTTATCCAATTTAGTACAGTTTCAGAGTCTGTCCAATAAATTGTTGTAGTTGGCTTTATGCTGCGATGTTTGTTTAACGATTTAGCGTGCCTAGCTCCTAGCACGGCACCATCTACTTCTAAACGCGGTAGAGTGATCAGTTTCAAAGGAGCGACGCTAATTTTAACTGCTGGTAAGGCACAACCTAAGATGAAATCCTCTTTGATGCGCTAGTATGCTACTACAGAACTAGCATGATGACTTACATCAACGAAAACATGCACCTGCAATTAAACACCATCCCAGCTATCAAGCTGCTGAAGGTAACATGTACGAATACGCAACTGATCTCTTCTTGGTCGAAGACCTACCCAATTTTGCCACTTGATATGGTCTTCATCCAGTATTGATTCATCCCAGTCAACACGGTTAGCCTATTTCTTGTAACAAAATTTTAAGGTAAACAACAAAGTTGACTACTAGTCGGATTGGGTCATAAATTGACATTATGACACTAAAAACTATACGTTTCGATGGCTTGCAACCACGCTTAATTGTTTCTTCTACGTTTTTGTTGTAACATAGTGATAATATGTTTTCTTCCGTATCTAGTCTCCACCATAGACCCAGGATCTTTTCCGTTAAGCCTTCTGTACCCACACTCATATTTACAGTGCTGGTATTGGATGCCTGAGGATTTAGGACAAGCAAAGCTTCCTTGGAATTGAACGCCCAGTTCCTGATCTCGAACCCAGCATTAGCGTAGATCATAGCTATTTTCCTACAAAGTTTTATGACTTTCCCTACAGAGTCAGCGCAATCTAGTATGTCACCAATATTGTGATTGTCTGTGATACTGGTTACTGCTCGAGGATGACTATCCTTGAACTGTAATGCGTTGACATTTTTCACGTATTGTGCGCAACTAGGGCAGCAAGTAGCACCAAAGGTCATTTGTAAGACGTATGTTTCTGGTGGTTGGGATTGAATACAATGTTGCCAAAGAAACCGCATTGCATGTTGATCTTCACCTTTGATTTTGACCTATAGCAACATTTCCTCGATGTCACCGCTAACTGCTATCTTACGTTCATGCAATCTTAGAACTCCAAGCAGCAGACTTAATTGGCCTTCCCCTTTAAAAAGCATATTATTTAAAGAAATTCCATTGCCTAACGCGGCGGCGTTCCAACACTACCGGAATTTCCCAGTTTTATTATGATTAAACACGGGAAAAATCAGCAAATACCAAACTCTTTCTTGTGGTTGATAAAGATCCTCTTGAGACATCCTTCGCATATAAATCTTCTCCACATACTTTTTAATCTTTAAATCCATATTCCTTGCTTGCGTGAGGTTCGACAGTAGACGATGTTCCAAACATCTTAGGCTCTTGAAGGCCATAGGCCGGCTTTCTGGTATTGTCATCTTGTCGTACTTTCGTATTAATCCCATTTGGTATTGGTTGTCGATTTTTGTCATTGAGCCATTCATTATATCCGTTGCTCAGCAACCTTCTTGGGTCATGGTCGCATCTCTCGGCACTGATACGACTAGCGATTCTACAGAAAAAAGCTTTTTTACTAGTTCGTGTAGATCTAGCACTGTACTAGACTCACACTAGCATTCATGATAAGCATGGACCGAAAAAGATCCTTCATCTAGGGCGGTTACTTTTACGGTAGCAAACAGATGCCATCCTAACTTGCATTTAGCTGCCATGGCTTGATCATCCCCACCTTCACTCATTTTGCGTGGTATGGCTAGTTTCCAATTGTCAAGATCAATTAATATACCAGACTTGGCATTAGTGTAGGACTTTTTGGCAGTCCCTGTAAACAAGAAAACTTTTAAGCACAACATGCGAAGTCTAAGCACTGAATTGGTAAGATAAGTTTTTTTTACAATGCGAGCTGACCGGCAATTATATCGTTTCGCATTCCGATAGTTACTCTGTATCGAAAGAAGCACTTTTTTAATCTTTTTCAATTCGATGCATTTCACTTGTCCGTTTTAAGTCAGATTATCTAGCTTACCTTCTACGCCAAGTTCTTCCGCTAGGTTCTCGTTAAGCAGAGTGGTTAAGGCGCCCTCATCCAAGAAAGCAAAGGTTTCAACATAGTGATCGCCATTTCTTAGTATAACAGGAACTATTCGAAAACTAGCTGTATACGTAACATCTATTTCTGAGACTACTGAAACGTTATGTTGTTGCGCCACAACCATAGTGCTTGGAGTCTTTGTTTCTAGTTTCCCTATGTTTAACGCGAGAGACCGCCTGAATAACATTTTATCTTTTTGGACAACTGTGCATCACTGTGAAGTATTGAGTGATGGATTTTGTTGCATTCTTTTTACCACACTCAACTGGAGCTGAACATTTAAATTTATGAACTCCCACACACTGACGACACAGTTTTAATTTACACACCCTATTCCATTTTTCTGATAAGGACAACTTGGTAAACACTTTGCAATACGCAATACTCTTACATTTGGCTTTACACAACTTACACACCTCTGTTTTACTAAGTTTTGTATCTACGGGTGCATTATAGGTATCCCTATGTGGTAAACATCAAGATGCTGTTCTAATTTTTTGACTGGATAGGACTCTTGGCATCATTCTGTGAGAATTGGTAGCGCACAGCAAACATTTTTAGCTAATATGTAAGCCACTGTCCAAACACAGGCAGGTTGTTGGTCTGTGATGAGGAACTTTTATAAATGGCCCAATTAAGCTTCATTGATGCAGGTAGCTTTAGAAGCAATTCTTGCAATAGCGATGAGTTATTAAGATAACCATCCAAATGTGCAGCTTTTAAAGACGCGCAAAAATTTTTACAGCAATAACATACTCTACCAACGTTTCCAATTTTTGTTGTTTTATTGGTGCCTGGTGGCGTACTTTTCAAATGTGGACTTGAATGATTTGCTCAGGTCTACCGAAAAGCATTTATAAGGTAGACATGATTTCTGATACACATTCAGGCATAATTAACAGACTAGATACAACATATTTTGCAGTGCCTTTTAACAATCGCTGCAAACGAACAATATTTTCATTGTTATTAAATCCACACATTGACATAGTTCTCTCAAAACTGCTAACAAGCAAACGCCAGTGATGAGGGTCACCCGAGAATGATGGCAAATCTCTAGGAATCGACTGTCTTGCTGCCGTCTGGTGGGAAGTTAGAGATGACCAAGTATTTTTGCCGCAAATGCTAAATGATGAATTAAGTGCAGCATCTTGAGGTGATCCTGCAAATTGCAATGCACTAGCTTTTGGAGGTGTTTGGTTCTGCTTAAGTGTGGCCGAGCACTTTTTAGAAGCAGACTCATTCAATTTTAATGAGAAGTGAACCAATTTTTGAGTAAATTCACTTTGAACCGCTTTTGATTTTCGTCGTTTACCGTCATGGGACCATCTTCAAGTTGTTGACATAAGTTTGCATGGTGCAAAACGTCAACCGCATGTATTTCTTCATCATCAATATATTGACTGGAGTGGGTGTCGTCCTGTTCGAGCAATAAACGTTTATTGAAAACTAGCAACTGGCACTTCCGAAGTATTTTCATTTCATTTTCAATAGCTTTAAGCTAGCGATTCCTTTTGCTGCTTCTACAAATTATTGAACTCGAGACTTAGCTTCCCCATATTTGATTATCTTGCAACTAGCAGTGCCGTAGCAGCAACTATGTCTTCTGTTTGTCACCTTCAGTTTGCACAGTTTCACGGCGCCCTTGCGATACAGGAATTAACAATGAATTTGTGACTGTAATCGTGATCCGCGGGAGACCAAGACGTACTTGGTTATAGGCAATTAAGACACTTTCAGTCTTGAATGACGATTACACTTTTATTTACATTAACACACTCGTAATGAAGCCTCTTGCGGCAACGAGTACATTCCACCACATCATCGCTGCGGTATGATTTATTGCAGATTTATTATATTTGTTTAGATGGTATGTATCAACTTTAAAATTCTGAAACGAATTTAAAAATGTTGGTGTTGCGGTCAATTACCTGTTGTCAACTGACAAGGGCTGTTTGCAACAGTACTAAAGATTTCCTTTGTCACTCAATTCTCAGATTAGAAACACGGCAATGGGTTCTTTATTCAGCAGCTCAAATTCCTAAATACTTTTAAATGAATAATAGTAATGAATTTACAATTACTTACTGCAAACCTTACTAACATACAACTTTGCAATTCTTAAATAATTTTAAGTTAACAGCTAAATTGCAACAAAAACAGGATAAATCTTTCAAAAACACAATTTGTCCATTTTATGTCAAAGTTCATCTTTGCCCACTAGATTACAAAAAACCGTACAACTATCAATAATAATGTAATAAATTAACAAATCCCAACAGACAGGATATATAGAACAAAATTGAATATGTAGGTATAAAACCCGATGCGCAAATGTCCATAATAAATAGACTGTGAACATTCCATAACACATATTTTTTCATGCACTAAGAAAGCGCTTAACCGCAACAATAGTGCAAGTTGCACGAACCCTACAAAACTGCAATATGACGTAATCCTACCTATATAACCCCCTATATAACCATCAAATCATAATAGTGGGAAGCATTAGAGCCTGTCTATCAGTTGCGCTTTTCAAGCGGTGATAGTTTAATTGACACCCACCGTCGGGTGACGAGAATGCAATAAATAATCGAACGTCCAATAACTTTATAAACTCAAGTGCGTGTGGATTTGCAAGCGCGGAATCAAAGAAGTTATTTACAACATTTCGTTTGATTCTATTTGTTTTCAATCTACTACCACCACCACCACCATCCTCACTACCACTGTAGCTAGCTGGCATAATTCTATCTTTTACGTTCAAGTGTAAAGTAAATTCAAAGGTCACTAGCATCAAATTAGAACGTAACAAGCTGCTAGTAATGATATTATTAAAAATCAGGGTACAATATAACAACAATACTATCGAACCTCTAAGTCAGTAAACATAAGAAATAAAGATAAAGCGATGTTTCACTTTAAAACAAAAAAGTGAGTTCATCTTCCATAAAGTTATAGCTCCTAATCCGGTTAATTAATTAAAAACAAATTCGTAAAGATTCAAATCAAAATTTTTTTCTCCTTAACACCGTGCTTCGATCACAATGATCACCATCTGGGTTGATGACATTAATCAGTTTGTCTTTCTTGCGATCACTGTCAGCATACTCTAATTCATTTTTAAAGCAAAAAGAAGGACATTGAGGTCTCACCTCCCACAGCTATAACATTCGAGTTGGTCAGCCTCTGGGATCCGGGATTAAGAACATCTTTATCAAAAGAATGAATGTTTTTATAAGTTAGAGAAAAAATTATGCATAAGCAGAAATAAATATTGGCATAACCAAACGAGTTATTAGAAAATCTTGGATAAAAGAGTATATATTAAAGATGATAAATGAACTGTGTATAAAAATTCTAAGACGATCTTAGAAGTATAATATATTAACACCTTCAAATTAGAATAAATATCTATGGCACCAAAGGAAAAATATATTAGCGAAAGGTCTTCTAAGCACAATACATTTAGGAAGTGAGCTAAAGGTTGACGTTCCAAAAAAACAAGAAACTGAGATATATATGAAAAGGGATATCGAATTTTAAGATAAATATTCAAAAGACCTTTAAAAGATTTAAACACCGCTAAATAAATAATAGCAAATGAAACATTTACGAAACTTTCAGGAAAAGTGCACAAGATTGTGACTGTGCACACATTGTGACTTAATTGTAGGATATATGAAAATGAGGAAGTGCTACCAGATTTTATCCAAGATACACTTGTAATAATACCAAAGAAGTCTCAAACAATCAGGTTTGAAGGTTACATTCCTTGCCAAAAAGTAATAAAGGGAAAGGTTGAAGGCTAGTTACGAGAAGACAAATTAGATTTTAGAAAAATAAGGGTACAAAATACCATTCCAATATCTAAGAATACTGAGAGAAAGAAAAATAAAAAAGAATAAACAGAAATGTTTACTCTGTGTAAATTTAAAAAAGGTCTTTGATAATATCGAATAGAATAAAGTGTTTGTGATATTATAATACATAGGTTGAGATATAAGAACAAAACAGTAATCTCAAATATGTACAGAGAGTAAATAGCCAATATCACGATAAATGATAAAGAAATGTCAACAAATATAAATAATGCATCAATTAAGCAATCAATATAGAAAATATTCTAATTAGAATTGATAAATAATAAATTGATAAATAAAGGAACATAGATAAAAATAAAAAAAAATATGACATGCAATACAGATTATAAAATTAACCTTTTACATTTGCCGAAGTCGAGGAATGTCGAGCCGTGTATCAACCGCATCATTTGTTCCTACTTTCATGAAACCAAACTGCTTATCAGACTGCATACTCGTTGAAAAAAATTATCATTTATGGTTGTAAACATATTCGAAAGGTGTTATTAAAATTATTGATTACCCTAACTAATTTGTAGTTACATATATTGTTTTTATCTCTATTATGCGTATTGCTATGTACCTAAACGTAGCCGGAAGAAAAGTAAATACCAGGCTAACTATCAAACGCGGAGAGTGGGGGAATTCACCTACATACCAAAAAGAAACAAAAAACACATCGCCCTCGATTATCTATTAACACATAAAAATAAATAACGGATTCTGTACAAACAAGCAAAAATAAAATAAATTAAGTGTTATCATTTCACAGCAAACAATTATATTGTACGGACAATTTAGGAATTTATATACGAAGTGCGCATCTTGTACTTCACAAAAAAATTAATTAATCAGTAGTAAATAAACCTGTGAGAGCTTTTGTCAATCGTTTTTAAAATTTCAGCTAAAACTTTTTGTAAAATAACTAATTAGTAGGAAAGAATTAACGTGTGAGAGCTTTTGTCAGACATCTTTTAAATCGTACATAGTACCGTTTGTAAAATAAATCAATCAGTATAAAAGAATAAGCGTGTATCTGTCCAACACTTTTAAGAATGATACATCACACCTGTAGAGCGATAATATCGATTAGCAGCAACGAACAATAGTTCTACAATGTCACGTTTCTTGTCACGTAACTACACCAAACGTTGATATGGAATATGCCATTGACACACACAAAAGAAAACGAGTTGCATATCTGTAGGTGTCCGGATACTTAGCTTGCAAGCCGTCGGGAGTGAGTCAGCACAGCTACGTCACGGTCGTCGGGATCTATTTACCCTGCTACCATGACAGCAGCAGCGGTCTACAGACAAAAGCAGTTGGTCTACATAAAGAAAAAACCAATTTGGCCTCTAGCTAAAAAAAAGCTAAAAAGGGAATCTGATTAGAAAGGATACGCGCGTGCAAACTCGTAAATACGCGCAAGACACCTCCTAGTTGTCGAACAAAAAAAAACAAACGTGCAATGCTTTTGAAATAACGATGACGAATAATGTAGAAAATATTTCGACGCACAAGCTTCAGAATCAAATTCAACAATGGTTCAAATGACACGAATTTGAACTGCAAATCTTCGCTTATCAAAGCGCGATTGAAACTGGGAAACCCGGGTTTTATCGGATAGTGCGCGACCTTATTTCAACAAGTCTTTACATTGGAACAATAGAGAAAATCATTATTTGCGGTCATAATGTATACCAAGGTAACGGGTACCTAAAACAGGATATAAACTATTTAATTGTAGCATGAACGTGTATCAAAGCAACTAGATTTAAGTTAAGGAATTTATCCGAGCGGGTATTGAATTAACCAGGGAAATTTTAAAAGAAAAATTGGAACGTAACAGTATAGCACATATAAACTGTTTTGATGCGATTTCTCTTTCAAAATTGAATTAATGATGTAGTGTAATGGATACAATAAGTGTGTGTGAGAAACATTTTAATTATTTTAACTGGCATGTTAACTAGGCCTGAAAAGGTTCAATTTTTTAAGACTGAAATTTCATGAATTAAATCCTTACCTTGTCAAAAAATTGAACATTGAATTGCAGATGTTTGTGATAGGTATTTTATTGTAAAATTAACACTGTAATGCATGTTTATTGTTTTCGGAAGGTTTCTCATTTATTTGTATCTACACTTTTTGTTAATCGTTTCGCTAGCTGCTTCAGAAATGAGGGTTCACAAGACGATTCACAACTTCATAGAAATATTTTAGCTGATGCTTAAGAATGAACCATAAATTGCTATTTACGCAAAAGAATTATATTTTAAAAACTAAAATCGAAGTTAATGTTTTTAGGGTACGTATAAAAGTAAAAAGTATAATGGATATGCTGTATGAAAGGTCTATCGTAAAAGTTTATGGTATAGTTTGAGGTTTCAAATTTACAAACCCACAAATTGATGAGTGCCAATGACAACAACGGACACTTCGAATAATATTTATTTGTTATTCATTACTAAACTGCATTTTTTGAGTTTCAGTATACATAATGAGTGCTCGATTTTACAGGCAGTGAGCTCGTAAAGCACTACTTCCTAAAGCAAAACCTTTGATGTTTCCTTCAAAACTAAAACATACAAATACTTACTCTCAGTTGACCTTTTTAAATTTATGACTGCGGTTAATGAGTATTTTTAAAACTAGCACCAAAAAGAAATTGCAATTGCCAATTATGTGCTACCAGCTTGCAGAGACTTGCGTGAAGTTAGCCCCCTAACTTTTGAGAAAAATAACTTCCTATAGCTCATTCGTTTGCACATGTATGCACATCCGGTATTTTTGTTTGCACACTTTTCGTTTAAAAGTTATTAAAAAAACCATTGTGGGGGGCCAACTTCACACTAGCCCCTCGATTTTCGGTAAATTCATTTTAAACCGATGAAATTGATAGATTATCGTTTGCACATGTATGCTCATCTATTATTTTTGTTTGCACACTTCCAGTTTAAAAGTTATTTAACATTCAGCTTCATAGTCCTCGCTATACGATAGCTACTGTTAAAAATGTGAAAAAATTGTTACAATGAGCCCAATTGGTACCTTTCCATTTGCACATTACGAAACACATCAACTTTTTGTTTGTACACCACTGTAAGTCAACAAAAAATTTTAATTTAATCAGAAGGGAGGGGGGCTAACTTCACACATGTTAAATATCGCATTTTTGTGCAGTTCTAACATGTGATTACGGAAATCAAAGTATCTTCGTTTGCACTTCATCAGCCAAGTCGCTTTTTGGTTTGTACACCTTTAGTTCAAAACTTATTTAACAGTTACTTTCGTAGTACCCGCTATACAATAGCTACTGTTCAAAATGTGCAAAAATAGATTACAATGAGCCTAATTGATATCTTTTCGTTTGCACATTACGAAACACATCAACTTTTTGTTTGCACACCACTGTAAGTCAAAAAAAATTTTAAATTTAATCAGGTGGGGACTAACTTCCCACATGTCAAACATCGCATTTTTGTGCAATTCTAACATGTGATGACGGAAATCAAAGTATCTTCGTTTGCACGTCATGAATCAAGTCGCTTTTCGTTTGCACGCCTTTAGTTCAAAACTTATTTAACATTTACTTTCGTTGTACCCGCTCTACGATAGCTACCGTTCAAATTGTGCAAAAATGGATTACAATGAGACTAGTTGATACTTTTTCGTTTGCTCATTACAGACATATACATATACTTATACTGTTAATTGGAAATATTTTAATCAACACATTTACTAAAATATTGTTTTTATATGTATATATAGTCCTCTGTATTTACATTATTATAAAGCGCCACAAGATGTCGCTAGTTCGAGAATTCGATTTTCAACCGTCTCGTATGAGTACTAGACAACAGTAGGTGTGTACTTCCCCTAAAGCGAAACTTGTAATTTCTATTGTATTTTTGACTATTATTTTGCAGTTTGATGCGCCCGCTTGAGTTGACATTAGTGGTAGTTAGATAATTAACAGTTATTAGAGGTTTTTACAGCTTTTTATAAATAACGGTATACGTACCGGTTTTTTAAAACAGCATCGGTTAGCTGCATTGTCTGTAATAAAAGTATAGGTGTAGTTCGAGAAGTGTAGTAATGCAGAATACACTTGGACAGCATTTTTTTTAATTCAGATTTTATACAGACAAATATTTCTCGGAAAGCTTGTGTAACGGCAGAAGCAATATTTGAAGCCACAAAAGATAGGGAGTGTTTTGTAGCTTCAAGTAGCTGACTAAAGTCTCGATCCGACTCCATATGGGTGGACATATGCCGAACTTTAAATAATAGAAATCAGGTTGTAAATCTATACTTATATTTAAAACGAAATAGGAATGGTGTGTATTCTCGCATTTTAAGTTATAAATACATTACTGTTGAACAAGAAGTTGATCATGCATTGACTTCTTCCGATATTAATTTTGATACAACAGGAGAAAGCATGGAAAGAGTACAAAGTGAGCATAAATCAGCACACGTTAATAGCGGGCATCAGTGCATGACTATCTTCTGTGATATAACAATTAATGCTGGAACATGGAAAAGTATAAGTCCAAAATTGTTAACTGATGTAGAGTACGACAAATACAAGGGTACCCGAGTATATTCGGTATTACAACGAGGATGGACGGATATAATATCGAAACTATATTGGACTAAAACCAAAATCCCATGTGCTCATAGCTATAAAATATTGAAAAAATATGAATCTCAAAATAACGCGTATATTAATATATTTGGAAAGTGTAAGGACTGTGGTGCATCTTTTAACGCTCATTGTATGAAAAAGCCAGAATTAGGAGGTGGTATAAAACTATTTCCATTTCGAATGGATTTGCACCTTGCCGAAGTTCTAAATTACTAGAACAGGTGAAATGGCTTGCGTGTTCTAATGAGCTAAAGAGCCAACCTACAGGTCTAACCAAAGTAGTAGGGTCGTTAGTGAGGAACCAGACTAAGACAGGTCCCCGAAGAAGTACAGCGGCTCTTTCGGTACTTAGATTGGCAGAGACCATAGGGGTCGGTATGACAGTCTAAGACACACTACCGCGATGTAGAAGGAAACGAAAAACCACCACATTATCTCCCAAGTACACAGCGAACTTAAATTGTAACAAACATGATGGCATTCTCTGGGGTAAAAGATTCCGGAGTTAAAATAGTCCCTCATGCGGATCTCCGGGAGGGGACTACTTCAGAGGATGCGATCGGGAACTTAAAAATAAGAGTCAGGAACATTCTGCGAATCGGAGCGTAGAATGTTAGAAGTATGAAGCAAGTAGGTAAGCTAGAGAACCTAAAAATCGAAATGAATAGGTTATCACTAGACATAGTAGGGATCAGCGAAGTTCGGTGGCCAGAGGCGGGGGATTTTTGGAGTGGAGACTTCAGGGTAATTCATGCACGAGCAGAGGAAGGAAATTTGGGTGTGGGGATAGTTATGCGGAAAAAGATAGGATACTGTGTAGAAAATTACTTACAAAAGAACGAAAGAGTTCTCAAGGTTAGATTACAATCTAAACCGGTAAACACAGTAATAATACAAGTATACATGCCCACCTCTAGCTACAGTAACGAAGAGGTAGAAGCCATCTACAAAGATATCGAAGACATATTAAGATACGTAAAAGAACATGAAAATTTAACAATTACGGGGAATTTTAATGCCGTGATAAATGAGGGTAGGGAATGAGCGGTAGTAGGTTTGTTTGGTTTAGGCACAAGAAACGACAGGGGAAATAGGCTGGTAGAATTTTGCGACAAGAACAATTTAATCATCACAAACACATTATTTCAACATCATGCTAGAAGACGATATACGTGGAAAATGCCAGGAGATTACATTCTTGTTAGACAACGGTTTAGTAATCAAGTAAAAGACTGTAGAAGCTACCCGGAAGCAGATATAGATACTGACCACAACATCGTAATTATGAAGGCCGCACTTAAATTTAAGAATGTGAAAAAAAGAAACGAAAAAAGGCACTTGGTCTTAGAGAAACTAAAAGATAAAGGTATTCAAGAAAAATTCGAAAAAAAGTCAAATGAATTGCTCAAAGATATCGGGAAAATATCTGATACTAAGGAATTAGAAACAGAATGGAATAACATTAAATCCAGCCTAGACATGGCGACCAGAGAAATTTTGGGGTATACACAAAAAGAAAATAAGAAACCATGGATAACAAAAGATATTCTGAATTTAATAGAAGAAACACGAAAATACAAAAACAAATCAGACAAAACAGGAAAAACAGAGATACAAAGCCATAAAATGGGAAATTATTCGAAAATGCAGGAAAGCTGAAAAACAATGGATTGATGAAAAGTGCAAAGAGGTACAAACGAAGATGGAAATAGAAAAGACAGACGAAGCATAAAAATTAATTAGAATGAATTTTAGGGATATAAAACCGTATAGCAAAAATATAAAGGACGCACATGGAAACATCATTATAGAAAACGTAGAGAAAGTGGGTAGATGGCAAGAATATATAGAGAATTTATATGTAGGACAGGAGCTAACTGCATTAGAACAGGAATCAGACATTGAAAATGATGACGGGATATCCTATACTTAGAGATGAGTTTGAATTAGCATTAAAGAGTCTGAAAAATGGTAAGTCGCCGAGTACAAATAAGGTGCAATCAGAAACTCTAAAAGCCGTTGGACAAGCAGTAACAGAACGTCTCTTCCAACTTGTATGCTAAATGTATGAGACACTCGAGATACCAAAAGATTTCAAACGTAGCATCATAGTAACTATATCAAAAAAGAAAGACGCTGATAGAAGTGAAAACTTTCGAACAATAAGTTTGACAGCACACGTGTCAAAAATATTAACTAGAATTGTGCAAAGACGAATGGAAAAACGGGCGGAAGAAATACTAGGAGAAGACCAATTTGGGTTTTGGCGAAACAGGGGAACACGGGAGGCTATTTTAGCTCTGAGAGTGATAATGGAGAAAACAATAGAAAAAGGTGAAAGCGTGTATATAGGGTTTGTAGATCTGGAAAAACATTCGACAATGTGAAATGGAAAAAAATGTTTGAAATACTCAAAAAGATTGGAATGAGTTATAGGTATAGACGAATAGTACATAGCTTATACAAAGAGCAAACAGCAGTAATAGAATTAAAGTAGGAACGTAGAGAAGTAACATTAGGAAAGGGGTGAGACAGGGATGTGCCCTATCCCCATTGACTTTTAACTTGTACATAGAATAGGCAATGAATACTGTCAAATGCAGGAAGACTTTTGGAATTACTATGCATGGACAAAAATTGATATGCTTAGATTTGCAGACGATATAGCGGTATGAGCGTCTAGCAAGGAAGAGTTAGAAGCTGCTCTTAATGAAATGGAAACGGTTCTAACAGAGAGATACGGTATTAAAATTAACAAAACTGAAACTAAAGTTTTAGTATGCAAAGGTAGGGCAAATAAATCAAAAACAAGAATACAAGTATGTAACACGAACTTACAAGAGGTTAAGAATTTCTGCTACCTAGAAAGCCAAATAACGCAAAATGGGAAAAGCACAAAACATATAAAACAAAGATTAGCACAAAGTCGTGCTACATTTAACAAGAAAAAGCAACTACTGTGCTCAAAGACCACAAACATAGAAACAAGGAAAAGATTGCTTAAACATATGTGTGGAGCACAGCACTGTACGGCTGTGGAACCTGGACAGTAGGAGAAGCGGACAAGAAAAAGGTAGAAGCCTTTGAAATGTGGCGCTACAGACGTATGATGAAGATATCATGGACAGATAAAGTTAAGAACGAAGAGGTACTAAAAATGGTAGGGGAAGCAAGAAATATGTGGAAAACGGTAATAAATAGAAGAGATAGGATGATAGGCCATATACTACGGCATGAGGGAATAGTGCGGAATATATTAGAAGCAGAGATAGGAAAAAAGAGAAGAAGAGGCAGACCTAGGTTAGACTAGTGCACACAGATAGTAAAAGATGTAGGCTGTAGAGGTTTCAGGGAGATGTGTAGGCTAGCCCAGAATAGAAATCAGTGTAGGTACGCATCCAACTAATCCCAAGATGGATAAACCAATGACGAAAAAATAACTGTGTTTAAACATAATGATTATTATAAGAAACTACAAGAATTGGTTGGGCAATATTCTCGAATAATGTTAAGTGTGTGAAAGGATTTACTGGAAAACCATTATTTCGGCAAATGCCTAGGTGTTGGGGGATCTTGGTAGCCACAGGTTGCTAAATTTCCTTCACTGAATCTCGTGAAATAGGGCATAAAATTAGAAAACAATAGAAGGGGAACGAGCTGTATACACATGCTGTGTGAGAATTTCAGGGTACTATGTAGGCTAGCTCAGAATATAAATAAGTGCAGGTACGTGTCCATCCAGTTTTGAGACGCAAAACCTAATGACGAAAAAATAAGCGCAGATAAATCTGATGATTAGTATAAACAATTAGTTGTTGGTTACGAAATATCTGCAACTAATGTTGACTGTACGAAAAGTTATATTGGAAAATATATTAAATCGCTAAATGGTTAAGTGGTGGGGGAACTTGGCATCCACAGGCTTCTTACCTCCCTTCACAATCACTGAAGGTTGGAGAAATAGGGTAAAACAATAGAAGGTGACCGAACTGCATCTAACAAGAAAGAACAACGCCTATGAGAAAAGACAACAAACATAGAACAAGAAAAAAATTGTTGAAAGCATATGTGTGGAGCACAGCACAGTATGCCTTTGAAATACGGACAGTCTGAAACGCAGACAGAAAAACGGTACTAGCCTTTTGAAATGCTGTGCTTCAGATGTATGAGGACGATAGCATGGACAGACAAAGATAATAACAAATAGGTTATAGAAATAGTAGGGGAACAAGGATATCTGGGGAAAAAGATAAGAGAAATAGAAGAGCAGAATACGTTTGGGGCGTTTTTGGGGAATAGTATGGGATATATTACAAGCAGAGATAGGAAAAAAGAGGTAGATGTAGACCTAGATCAGATAGTGATAGATGCAGACTGTGCAAATTTCAGGGAAATCTGTAGGTTAGTTTAGAATAGGAAACAATGATGGTACGCGTCTAACCAGTTCCAGGACTGAAGACCTAATGATGATGAGAAAATTATTTGTAAAAACTATTGATACTAGAGGAGTACCACATGAGACGAAAACGGCACTGAAAAGTAGAGAAAGAGTTAAAGTGCCACATCAACTTATGCACATGAAAGCAATTGTTTGGCGTCGTGAGGCGACGAACGAAATGGAATATGGTGATCTAGAACCGGGTCACTTATATAGCACCGATGTATTGAGAAATGGCGTCAGGAAGGAAAGGATAAAGAACTAGATTTGCACAAAGTACAAGATCCTATTGAATCGATAAGTAATTTAAAATACAATGCCGAATATGCTGGTACTGTACAAGAAATTGCATTAAATAAGTTTTATTGTATGTATTAGTCTACATTACAAATAGATATATACAAAGACCTTGATAAATTAGAATACCCAATTTCCATTGACTCCACCGGTTCTGTTGTTAAAAAAATAAACAGACCAAATAAAATTAGTAATGCAATATTCTTATATCAAGCCGTCGTACGTGGTATAAGTGGAATAGTACCATTGTTTCAAATGTTATCTGAAAAACACGATTCCAATACTATCCAATATTGAATGAACGAATGGTTACGTTCTGGAGCAAAGGTGTCATGCGAGGTAATATCCGATTTTTCCTTTGCTCTATTAAATGCTATTGCACGTGCGTTTAATAACTGCACTTTAGCGCATTATATAAAATTATGCTTAAAATGCCTAAATTCCGAGAAAAACTTCAAGACTATTATACCTATACGTTTCATGCGTTTGGATGTTGCGCATATAATAAAAATGATAGCCAAATGGGAATGTTTTCGTGGGAAGGCTCCGCGAATAAAAGATTTTTATTTACAATGCGTGTGATTTTGAGTACTATTAAAAAAAACAATTCGAGAAAATATTGCTTTCGCTATTAGTAGTAGCTCTTGGTGAGTGGGATGATAAAACCACCGAATGTGCAAATAAACAAGAATAACTTCTAGAAATTATACGTAACTTTGCAATTCACGATGAGAAGAACTACATTGAAAAAGATAATGAAGAATATACTGACTACCATTTACTAAATGAAATGGATGTTGCCTTGGAAGATAATAGTTTATCTCATTTTGACGAGTTACACACTAACGCCGAAATTTTGGCCCGAAAAACACGATCGGGTCAGCATCTTAACGCATATTATTGCCCAGAATTTGTTGTACCATTTTTGCGATTCGCAACATATTATGTTTTATGGACTAATGTAATGATATCTATTAATGAATCAAAACATTCTGCTGCGTAGTCAGCTATATCAGAAGCGTATTTTAATGATATTAAAAATATTACCCTTGGCGGTGAAGGCAAGCCCCGTCGAGCTGATAAATTTATTATTAAACACATACGCTCGATTGAAAGTATCTGCAAAATTGAACGGACAGCTCTCGATAATCGCACTGCTAAAAAACCAATCTCCTACAGAATAGAATATCAAAACAGGAAATTTCTGCTCCCGATATTGACATGATGTCTACTGCGTATTCATTCGAGTCGACACAGCCAGATTTGGATGCAGAGGAAAATTGGCATGGTTTGAATCCTCCAAAAGAAGCACTAAATGATATTGTAGTAAAATCTCTTACTATAAAAAACAGAGGAAAATACCTAACACCGTGTCCTGACATAACTTTCATTCACAATCGTCCTCTACGTACAAAAAAACAAATTTGCCTTCAAAATGGTTTTTTGTTTAGGCCGAAGAAAAATCCAGATGACTTCAACATGTGCATTTGACGCTATAACAGAATTATTTACAACAGCGTATGCGAATTCTGTTAAGTATAAGCATATAGTGAATGCGAAATACAAAAATTTAGTGTTCTTCCGAATTGTGGTAAGTTATGCTGTCAATGGTATTAGCAACGCCATTTATTTTGACAGAATTTCCTGTTTATTACCATCGTTCGACAACGAAGACAATGTTATCAATTGCACTTGCAAAATCTCCACATTAATTGCGAAGTTGTTAGTTGAAGCACCAAGTGCTAAACAGAAAAGTAAATGTATCGATTGTCAACACGAGGAAACTAGCAACATTTCTATAGCAGAAATAAATTCAAAGCACATTCTTCAATATGGTTTGCAAAGTGGATTACAAAAATCTATCGATGTTTTCTTCTCAAATAAAGAAATCCCGTACAAAAGGTGCGGAACGGAATATTCCATGAAATCATTCCCAACGCACATTTATTATGCGACGTCGAACATGCATACCACAGCACACTGTTATCAGTGATGGGATTTACAGATAAACCGAAAAACATTCCGTTATTTAAAATACCTAAAAATGTACAAATAAAAAATATAAGATACAAATTATTAGGAGTTGTTTCTTGCAACGGTAACGAAGTGCAAAACAGGTCATTATATTGCTTATTGCCACAGAAAAACAGAGGTCTGGGAAGAATATGACGATCTTAAATATAAACGTACACTACTGCACGCGTCAACAGCATCACGATTCTTAGTTAAACTAAGTGTTCTACATAAAAGTCACAGAGCATTCTTAAAAATTTTTTTATAAAATTGATATATTCGTTTATACTATATACCTTTCATATAAACCTTTTACGTTTCATATATACATACTTTTAATATAGTTTCATATATTGTTAATAAAAATATCCTTTTATTCTTCATTAAATATGCTTTTATTTTGTAATATTACACAAATTTTTATTTTTTGTATGTTTAAGTATGTCATTCCAATTCAATGTCTGTGAAACGTTATTGCATATTTTGTTAAATCTATTATTAAAGTTTTTTACATATACACTCACAAGTGAGAGATAAATGGACGCATAATAATTAGGAATGGACACGAACCGAACAGGTTTGAGGTTCAGTTCGATTTTTCGAACCGAACCGAACCGGACATTTTATTTTCGAACCGAACCTCGAACCGAACCGGCAAATTTTTCGAACCGAACCAAACCTAGCTGAAGGTTCGGTCCGGTTCAGTTCGAAAGGTTCAATTTTTTAAATAAAAATTTAGTTTAAAAATTTAATTTTTACTAAGAACATGTCATTTTTTCCAAATGCACATTTTAAAAATTTCTAGTCGCAAGCATATAAGAAATACAACGGTTTTCTAATGTACATGGTCATCGAGTTTTAAGCCAATAGGTAAAAAATGTAATAGGTATTAATTAGTGTTACATATCTAATAAATATTGTCCTCGAGGCACGTTTGTAGATCAAAAAATTATAGATTAATCCGATTTGTTTAATGCTCCTTACTTCAAATGGTTGTTTGTTAATAACTAGTATTAGATATTAAAGAAACTCGAAATGATTTTGAAAATTTGGTTTTAAAAACAAGCTTATTTTATTTAATGAAAAGAAGTCGTGTTGAAAACCATCTTAAACATATACAGGTCTAGGTCACGGTCTAGAGACTACAGAAGTTTTCAGAATAAACGAAACAATTTAATTCTAAATTAAGTATGTATTACTAATCCATCATTTTGAATTTTTCACTTTTGTATGAAAACCAGCTCTTTATTAATAGTAAAAAATGTGACCTTGTAGCAAAAACTAATCTCCTTTTCTTTTGTACATAATCGCTCAACAAATGGTGTTAGAAAACGCATGGTACCATACTATTTACCGTTTGTTTAGTGTGGCCATTACCACCAACGTCTTTAAAAGTATCCGATACTCCAGAAGAATGACCCCGAACTTTCTCTCAAAACCAAGGGTTGAAGTTTATGACTCATGGCGGCATAAGCTTTTCAATCAATGCCGACATAAAATAACACAGTATAATGCAA
This sequence comes from Platerodrilus igneus, assembly GCA_036346225.1. Classification (NCBI taxonomy): domain Eukaryota; kingdom Metazoa; phylum Arthropoda; class Insecta; order Coleoptera; family Lycidae; genus Platerodrilus; species Platerodrilus igneus. The sequence continues at coordinate 1,946,707 of JARFIW010001112.1, read as the reverse complement.
ATAATAAGCAAACATAATGCCCGTGCCATAAATACTGTTATATTTTATTATGAAAAACGTAAAAGCTGTTTGAAGTAGATTTACGATTCTTTCCGAGAACCATCTGATATTGTCTTTTAAAAGAAATAATAATAATAAAGATAAACTGACAAAAAGCTTTTTATTTGTACTGTATAAGAAATCGGCAACACCTTATTGTCTTGATACTCTTTTTATACTAACTAAAACTGAAATAAAAGTAATCGCAAAGATCGTGTGATATCGTTCTTGCACGGTAAAATGACATAGTAAAAATTATCAATTATTAACACATTCTAAATTTTAGAGGCGGCTTTCACTATTAACTTAATTGTAATTACGCTTTGTTAAAGAGAGTACGTATTGAAAAATCAAACCTGGACAAATAGTATTAATATGATTTATGCTACTAAAATCTAAAGCAAATTAATGTTGGATTTATTTGAAAGTAGCAACTACTAAATATAATAGCTACATTCAACATTTAAATTGTTGTCGTTGAACGCACTAATTGTTTAAAATATCAAAATGTCGAACCAGTTCGGTTCGGTTAGAGGTTCGGTTCGTTTTTTTCGAACCGATCCGAACCAAACCGGAATATATTTTTTCGAACCGAACCGGACTAAAAAGTTTTCGAACCGAACCGAACCTACGGCAAAGTTCGGTTCGAATCCATCACTAATAATAATTAAGCACTTTGATGGAATCAAATGCTAACCGCACTCGCGTCGAACTAGCAATGCCCAAACGAAGATCTTCTGATTTATATCATCACATGTTAGAATTGCACAAAAATGCGATATTGGATATGTGCGAAGTTAGCCCCTTGATTAAATTTAAAAAAATTTTTTACCTACAGTGGTGTGCAAACAAAAAGTTGATGTGTTTCGTAATGTGCAAACGGAAATGTATCAATTGTGCTCATTGCAACAATTTTTTCACATTTTCAACAGTAGCTATCGGATAACGAGGACTATGAAGCTGAATGTTAAATAACTTTTAAACAAGAAGTATGCAAACGAAAATAATAGATGTACATACATGTGCAAACGAAGATCTATCGATTTCGTCGGATTTAAATGAATTTGCTGAAAGTCGGGGAGCTAGTGTGAAGTTGGCCCCTCACAATGGTTTCTTTAATAACTTTTAAACGAAAGGTGTGCAAACGAAAATAATGGATGTGCATACATGTGCAAACGATGATGTATTAATTCCGCCTGTTTAAAATAAATTTCCTGAATGTCAGGGGGCCAGTGTGAAGTTGATCGCCCCTCCCCAAATTGTTTCTCTTGAATAATTTTTAAACGAAAGTGTGCATACAAAAATACCGGATGTGCATACATGTGCAAACAATGTGCAAACGAATGAGTTATAGAAAGTTATTTTTTTCAAAAGTTGGGGGCTAACTTTACGCACATCTTGTAGAGCAGCGTCAAAAACACTGTTTACTAATGAGTAATAATTAAACAATATTTGAAGTATCCGTCGATTTTATTGGCATTGTTTATAATAAAACATATCAATTCGTGGGTTTGTAAAGTTTAAACCGCAAACCATAGTATAAACTTTTACATCATGCAACATAAACCTTATATCGGAGTTGACCCACAAGAATCTTCAAATAGAGCATGTGGTGGGTAGCCTCCTTACTTTTATAGTACCCTAAGAGCATCTAGTTCAATTTTAATTTTTAAAAAATAATTTTTTGCCTAATTACCAATCTATCATTCATTCTTAAGTAACAGTTAAAGAATTTTTGAAGTTGTTAATCACCCTGTACACTCTATTCAGATTATTTCTCTTATTTTCAATTTATACAATATAATAATCATTTTTAGTATTTTTATAACTTAATTCAAAAACTTCCTGCAATTCTGTAACTACCTTCAATGTGTTTTTACACTCTTTTTTAAGCTTATCGCCGTTCTTAATGGAATCAATAAGACCTTATGTGATTCAGGGTTTTAAATTAGTAACTAAAATTTTTAGTGTATATGATTTTTAGGTTTCAACAGCGACGTAACTAGGTACCCGCAGTACCCGCAACCGCGGGGGAGCCCCGACCACCAAAGGAGCCCCAGGTGATATTTCACGCAAGGGCCTATCTGATAAAATTTCAATAATAACGTAATCAAAAAAATAAGTGTTTAGTGTTCATCTCCTGAATGTTGTATTAGTAAAATGTGCTTTCAACTTTATAAGTTTCTAAAAGAAAAAGTTTAGTATAAAATTAGAATTAGAATGGAGAACACAAATTGAAGCACAATGACACACAATATAGCACTGAATAATTACCAATTTTACATTACACCTACAATTCCAAATAAAATCAGCATAACATTATTATTTCAAATTGTCAACCCACGCACGAGGGTTCAGTCTATAATGTTTGTTTTAATGTGTATATACTGACGGCTCGCCAATCACCGCTGAGATCTTAAATCTAGTAGGTAAGTATAGGTGTTAAGGTGTCGCGTCAGCGTTGACGCGACAGCGTTGTCCTAACCCTGCTTGCAAATGCATGCAAGTTTTGTATGTTTATATTATTATTTTAGTCCGTGCATGTTGCTCTCGGTGTTGCGTGTCGCATTGCATAATAGTGTAACTGTACGAAAATAATACCTTTGTTATTTTTCATTTTCGAATTTCGATTACCGCAAATCACTGAGACTTACACACAATGAAAAGACACTATGAAAGTGGTTCTGCGAAGCGTAAGAAGAAAGAAGAAGCAAAAGTGAGCAAGAAAAAATTTGTGGAAAAATACCAAAACTAACAGCATTTTTCAAACAAACGACTACCTTCGAATTTGAATTTACTCCAAGTGAAAGTGATGCAAGTCCCTCGTGTTCATTCAGTATAGAAACGATTCCCCATCAAAACTTCTTTTCTGCGTTCGTCAGAAGTTGCCACTGATAACGATGTTTTATTAAGTAGTTCTTCACCCTATCAAGCGGCGATACCTTATTACGTTTAGTTTACGATGGTCCGTTAAAACGTAACCCTTTTTGATTTGTTATTCATTTGCTTAGATTCTGCTCAAATCTTACAACAACACCCGGTATATTAGACCTTCCTACAATAAATGCGCTTTCTGATAATTTTCAATTTCAAATCTATTTGCTTTAAAACGAAAAGTTTATTCTGTAAATTAAATAGTCAATACCCTGTTTTGGGTACCCGTGAACTTGCTACACATGACTATAGCGTACAATTAAATTTATATACTGTTACGGCCGGAAGATTGGTCAAAATAATGGATCATACTATTATTTGATAAGCGTGTTTCGAGTTTCTAATTGCCTTTGATAAGACAAAGATTGAAGTTCGAATTCTTGTTACTTGAACGCATTTTTAATGTAATTCTTTTCTGAACACGACCTAAGTCCTCTCAAACAAATTTCTTTGAATAAAAGAAAATTAACATATTTTTTTCTGTGAAGAAACGCAGGCAAATTTCACGTCGAGATCGTGTGGCGTCATGCACGGAACTTACTTTGCAAAAAATTTGTTTCATGAATTTGTACTACAACCTATAATTTATTTATAGGAGAACAAGATTCCAAAATCGAAATAAAATTCTTTATCGAGAAGAAGAATCCTACTGATATGGCTCTATATTCTGGTATACAATTAACAACAGACATTAAGAAATTTATTTTGAAATACGGACCCTGCCGTCCGAAAGGACCCTTTCCCAGAAATGCTAAAAACATCTTTTTCTAAAAATTATTAAGTTTGTAAATCGACATCTAATATAGAAATTGATTTAACTTGGCTTTGTTACTCCCCCAAATACGAGAAAGTTTATTGTGAACCACGCTGGCTGTTTTCTACAATTAGGTCTGGGTGGCAGAAAGGCATTAATGACTGGCAAGGTTTATCTAAGAGAATTAAAAGCCACAGAGATAGTGTGGCGCATATAGATTCATGTTATGTTAAAGAGACTTAGAAAAGACTGAATTGTATAAATAACGTAAATGACGAGATCATTTTGAAACAACAGCATTTTTGACGACAAGTGTTAGAAAGATTTTTTAAAATCACTTTGAAATTAGCAAAACAACCTTAATTCATTCAGAGGAAGTAAAGACCACGAAACTATCGATGACATTTATAACGGCAATTTCTTATCCGATGTAAAGCTGCTTGCTGAATACGAAGATGTCATGCAAGAACTGGTTAACAAACCCAAAAATACCATCAAATATTTATCTCCACAAATTCAAAATGAGTTAATTGACTGTGTAGGTAAAACTTTGAGAAAAAAATTATTAGGGGATATCGTGGAAGTCCCTTACTTTTCAGTCATTGCTGACAACTCAAGATATTAGTAAAATTGATCAACTTTGCAATACTTACCGGTATGTTAAAATTATGAAAACTGACATGGGCGTCTCTACAGGAATCTTTATTCAAGAGACATTTTTAAGTAAATCATTTTTATGTCATAATAAGTAGATTATATTTATTATACTTTCAGGGATTTTCGAGAACATTCTCAAACTGTTGAAGGTATTAGTAACCAGATAGTGAATATTCTACAGAATGATGGTGTAAATATTAATAATTGTTGCGGCCAAGGGTATAACGGCGCAAGTAACATGAGCGGCGGGTACATTGGCGTTCAATTTAGAATTAAAGCCATTGAACCTAAAGTCCTTTACGTGCATTGTGCAGCACATAATTTAAACCTAGTTATTAGTAATACAATCAATGCGGTTCCCGAAATTCAAAATTATTTTACATATTTACAAGACATTCATAACTTTTTCGGAAATAGTATTAATAGGTGGGTTATATCAAGTTCTATAACAGATGAGTCGCAAAAAAAATCACATTAAAAAAAACTAAATCCAACCCGCTGGGCTGGAGGATTAATTTTGATATTAGCACTTAAAGTAAAATACATGAATATAATGAAAAGTTTATCCAAAATAATTCTTGAAAGCAAACAACGCAAAGAAATTCAGGAAGCAAACAGAATAAAAAGTAACATGGAGAAATTTGAATTTGTTTTTATTACGGTTGTACTGACAAATCTGTTTGGAGAAATAAATTTTGCTTCAAAAATACTCCAAAGAAAAGACTTGGATGTAGTAAAGGCGTCCGAAACTTTAAAGAAAATATTTGAAAAATTGACTGCAATAAGAAACAAGTTTGAAGCTTTGAAAACAGATGCTACACATATTACTAGAAATTAGGGAGTTTCAGAAAAAAATTTAAATAGAGAACTAAAATTAAGAAAAAATTTTTTGATGAAGTAGCGGAAGATCATCGATTTACAGATGAGAAAATGTATTTTAAAATTAATGTTTTCCTTCGAACAGTTCATATTGCAATTATTCAAATCCGAACACGCTTTAAAGGATTTCACGAAGTGGCAGACATGTTTTCATTCCTTACGAAATAATTAGAAAAGTTGAATCACTTTGTTCATTTTATTCAAATGACTTATCCGATGGTTTAGCTTTGCCAATATTATTATTTACCAAAACTTTTAAAAATGAACTGAAGAAATTCAACACAATAAAAGATATTGGATTTTTACTAATTGTTAACCACTACGATATGTGTTCCACATTTGAAGATTTAGTTTCGGTAATTCTTTTATTATTGACAATACCAATAAGTATTGCTTCAGCAGAAAGATCATTTTCAAAATTGAAAATTATAAAGAAATATCTGCGTAATAGAATGGGCCAAGATAAGTTATTTATGTTAGCTTGGCTTAACATAGAAGCAGAAGCAGCCGCCAAAATGGAGGTCCAGGAGTTATTGACAACTTAGCTGCTATTAGAGCTCGCAAAAAAATTAATTTATAGTTTTGTGTTACACACTAAATAAAATTTATTGTGAATTTTATGTTTCTTAAACATTTTTATTAAATCGAGCCTCATTATAATTTTTGCGGGAGGGCCCCCAAATTGTAGTTACGTCACTGGATTTCAATATTACAATTTAGTTTAACGTTAAACAGTTAGTATCAATTTGGGAATTTTTATAACGTAACGCATCCGTCCAATTATAGTTGTTAAATACGTTTCAAGTTTATGGTAGATAGTTACTTCTATAATTATTTGTTTGTTTTTCTTGCTGTTGTCTCATTGAAATGTATTTTTAAACGTATACGAAAATATCAGTTACATCATATATTATATACCAATTAACTCTACGGTATTTAAAGGTTTTTACAAGGTGATTAATACAAGATTGAGATGTTATACTCAAGTAGGTATTAACATAAAAGGAGCAATTTATATTAGACAAGTACCAATACATACTAGATTCAGTGGCTGAACTACTATGCAGCGAAAAGCAGCAACACGGGAGGAAGGACTGGCTTCTATAGGACACTACAAGCCGTGGCTCGATATTATATAGATAGTCAGTGTTTTAACATGTATTGAAACGAGACAAAATTTAGGTGCGCATTGACTTTCAAACGACATGAGGAGACAAAGTCTAATATAATGAACATATGAGAAACGGATATAGTTGGTTGGACTATACATATAGAAAGGTAAAAAGAAGATGGATTATACTCGAGAGAGGGTAGATGTTGTTAGAATATTATTATACTTGTAAACTTAGGAAAATAATAATAATAATAATATATATATATATATATATATATATATATATATATATATATATATATATATATATATATATATATATATATATATTGCTGTGGATCGCTCTAAAGAAATTCTCGCCCCACGGATTGGGCTCCATAAGATTGCAGTGGTCTCACCAAAATTCGACCCCCATCGTTGGGCCGTCCATAAGAGTGCTGTGGATCGTGGATTAAAGAATCGAGAGTGAGTCATTAAATACTTTTCCAAATAAAAAGTTTAAAAAAAAATTTCTTACCCTGATTATTCTGCTGCAACAATCTTCAGCAGCTTCCCTGGCTAGCTCAGCTGTGCCTCTTCTCAGATACCTAAATTTACAATCATTCTTCCTCTCCACTCACACATCATTCAATAAAATCCTTTTCAGTTTCGCTAAAATATAAAATATCGTCCACATAGTGTATGCAAATCTGCTCATACGCTCCTAAAATTGCCTGCATGGCTTTAATTAATGCTGCACTCGATGTCGACAAACTATACAGTACTACTTGAAAGTTGTACACTTTCCCTTCTACGGAAAACCCCGTATACCTTCTAGACTCTTTGTGGAATGGAATTAGCCAGAAAAAATTCTTTAAATCTAACTTGCTGAATATAAATTTGCCACTTAATCTAGTCAAAAGTGTGTCCATGGACGGTGGACAATGGAATTGTAGTTTCGTTCTCTGATTAATCTTCCTCGCATCCAAACATAAACGAATACTGTTATCCTTATTCTTCACCACAACTAATGGATTTATAAAATGCGTATTCGAAAACTCGATTATGCCATCATTCAACATTCTAGTCAACTCCTGATTCACTTGCTCCCTATATGCTGCCGGTATTGGATATACTTTTGCATTGAATGGTTCAGAATTGTCTACCTCTAAAACATGCTCATTGTTTAACGCTGTGCTTGCCTCTACCCCTACTAACTCCGAATGCTTTTGTAATAATTCTTGTACCTCCCCTAACTTTTCTTCCGGGCACTTAATGGTGTCGATTTTTTTCACTTCTTCTTCATCTCCCTCTATACTATTAATACATAACCCCATGTCATCTTCTGTGACATCATAACTTGCTTTCCAGGGCAATATCCTATCCCCAATCCTAACTATTTTCCTCTCCATATCTATTATAACACTTAACTTCATCATACAATCGACCCCTAATATCCCTTTAAACTTTAATCCAGGTTCAATTAAAAATTCCTGTTCACAGCTAACTGAACCTAATTCTACTTTTAAAATAACTACGCTATTCACAACAGCAAATCGCTTTTTATTCGGCGCAACCAGGTGACTTCTTTTTATTGACATTATCCTGTCACACACTATATCCTTAATTGCATTGACGAATTCCTCCGATACTAAACTCGTCTCAGCGCCTGAATCCAACAACGCTCCTATATTTTTCCCAAAAATTTTAACATCAATTATAGGCAAACAAAAATTTTCTTTTATTTCTGGCTCAACTTCTTCTTCTATTTTTAAAAATTCCTTCGGATGTTCGTATTTGTACACAGTGATGTCTAGTGGTTTGTCCTCGTCTAAAAATCCTGTCCTGGTCTGGTCTCCCTACTTGGTCCTGGTCTTGCTACCACTTCAGCATATGTCCGTTTCGACTCTGTTCGTGTTGACACTTTCCCTATTTGTTGTTGATGTCCCTCTTATGTCCGGTGAACTGTTCTGTCTAGTTACCCCCGGTCTAGATGCAGGTCCTCTACCTACACTGTTGCTCCTGAAAAAAGTCCGTCTAGGTTCTCAATTTTGTCTGTCGTAGGTAAAATTGGTCTCCCGTCTTGCGTAGTTGTCCCGTCTTTGATCAAATCTCACGGTATTTACCTGTCGTTCCCTATTTTCACGAGGTCGTCCACTATTCACGTCATCATACCTTTACAGGTACTCCAAAAACATATCCCTGTCCACAATATTTTGCAACGCCACGTGTTGCCTCACCTCAACCTCAAAATGTCGTGATACATATTTAATTATCTGTCTGTCAGTCAGTGGTGGATTAAGTTGTTTGGCTATGCTATACCTCCGTATAGCATATTGCTCCCTACTTCCTGAAAACTCCCCTTTAAATTTTCCTGTGATAAGATCGTCTCGTACTTGGTCCTGTCCGTGGTCACTCCAGTAATGTTTAAGAAATCTGTCTTCAAAGTCACTGTACGTGTCGATTTCCTGTCCGATTAAATTGTACCAAGCTTCACAGACTCTCTCTTTTTCAGATCGCCAGTTTCCTGGAATAAAATTGCTTAAATTTTATTTGGAGCTCGAGTACCACTTTGGGCGCCATAAGATTGCTGTGGATCGCTCTAAAGAAATTCTCGCCCCACGGATTGGTTGCCATAAGATTGCAGTGGTCTCACCAAAATTCGAGCCCCATCGTTGGGCCGTCCATAAGAGTGCTGTGGATCGTGGATTAAAGTTTAAGAATCGAGAGTGAGTCATTAAATACTTTTCCAAATAAAAAGTTTACAAAAAAAAATTTCTTACCCTGATTATTCTGATGCAACAATCTTTAGCAGCTTCCCTGGCTAGCTCAGCTGTGCCTCTTCTCGGATACCTAAATTTACAATCATTCTTCCTTTCCACTCACACATCATTCAATAAAATCACCAAATAATACAACAATCATACAATCTTTATTTACCGCTATTTAGAAACAATTATTCACAGATATATACAGTTTGGTACACTAATTACAATTCAATAAGTGCTATTTTTGTAAAGTCCTTGTTTTAAATTTTTAATTTCAAACACATTTGATACAATCGGAGTAAATGGGCCCAAAATAATACCCTATATTTATTTCACACTGGAGTATGGTGAGCTCATAATAACCCAGTTTATTAATGTATGCCTTTTACCTTGCATAAAATTACTACAAAACAAATAAACCCATGTACCCTTAACAATCCAATTTAAATTCGTAATGAAATCTAGTAAGCTTTACATACACCTTTTTTTCAATATTTAAAATACCCTAATAATTGTCAAGCACACGTATCTTTTCCAATACATTAAATAACCATAAATAACCCCCAAAGTTCACTCACACATCACAAATAATTCCAACAGTTTATCAAATAACAGCAAATTCAAATGAGTTACCTGGAAAATGCTTCAATTCCTATCTCCTTTGATGATGCTTTATCCTCATTAACCTCTTGGCTTTGAGACTATGCGCTCTGATCCGCCAGATATTTATAGATGATAGCCTCAGTATACGCCGAGCTCCGTGCTACCAGTTACCATTCCATCCCAGCATCCAAATTCACGGATTATACTTGTGTTTATTGATTTATTAGCTTGTTATGGTATTAGTTGGATTTCGGTTAATTTAATTCACTCGACACTATACACGTTAATAACTACAAGGCCTCAACTTATCATGTTATAAGTGCTAATACTAATTTAATGAATTATACAATTTTTCAATACTCACAAGCCTCTTCTATAACCTCGGCTGATTATTATACGTAGTCTAAAGTGATGAAAATACAAAGAGAGCCCTATTAATTCTCTTAGACTATTTATACAATTCCAACTGCCACTTCTCGGCCACTCTTTACGCGAAATACTTAATTTAAACTAATGCTTCTGCAAATTTTAATCTAACTGACTTAAAGCTCCCAGAAATTCATCTCAGACACACAATTTAACCCGAAAAATCGCTTTCACATGTTGCGTGTTCGTCCGTTGTAAAATATCTATTTCAACCAATGATACAGTCCTGTGTCGTCATAAAACTCCGCCTGTAATATTTTTATCTTTGTCTTATGCATATTAGATGTCGCGTTCCAAACCCCACTTGAGTTATATAAAATCGATATTGCTAACCGCGTCTCAGGACTCCACGTGGATACGAACGTGCGTTTTGAAACCAATGCTTTTATATCCGTCTTTATCTGTAGCATATTATTGATCGTGCATCCCTTCCGCTCTTTAAAAACTTTGTTAGCTTGTTTATTCGAAGCAACTGACGGTTGGAAATATTTTCTTTGAAGCCCGCGTTATTATGCATATAAATTCTACGAAGGTAACATTTTCAAACATGCAGGTGTTTTTAATTATTGACTGTTTAAAATAACAATTCTAGGAGCTTATATTTCACGGTATTCGATACAATTGACGTCCTTATCTGTTAACACAAACACTTTTGCTTTGGGATTATTGATTTTCTATACCCTGGTGTGTTTCTTAATGCTATTACATGTTGAATTAAAATAAATTAAATTAATCATGCTTTTCTATTTGTTTTTAAAAACTGGTTTTCTTTATGAACCTATTACTTTTCAATCAATAATTATAAAAATACGTCAATACTTGTTCGTTTAAATTAAATAAATGAAATAAATTTTGTGCGTAAATAATTAGTTCTTTTCTCTATACAGGGTGTTTGAAATTGCATTGCTTACCCCAAATTTAACCCTTTGAATCCATAATAATAATAATAATATATATATATATATATATATATATATATATATATATTATGCTGTGATATTTTTCTTTCAACTCAAAATATATTATTTTATCCTCAACTAGCTCAGGGTAAGAGTGAATCTCAGGAACAAAAATGTTTATCGACAAAAGTTCTATTTACACATTAAATAATTACTCTATTTATCCAATACAATCATAATTATTTTGAGATTACATAATTCCTTTTTAACTAATCTATTCACAAACTGTAACACTGCCCACATACAATCTGATAATCTATCTATAGGATCTATAATACAATAATTGCAGTTAATTTCCCCTGCTTTACTTATAACTATTAATAGAACTTCTGTAAAGAAGAATGCATTCCCCTACTAAAGATAATCCTAAAGAACAAGCAAACCCAGCTAAACCTTTTTTCTTTAGGAATTTCAACTTATAATTAATTTCTTTACCTGCACCCACTGTTCGTATGCCAAAACCCAAATGTTCTATCTTGCACTATCTTAGCCTTCTTTATAGAGTGCAATATTATTCAATCCTTCGACACCGTAGGTGTAGAATTGCTTCTCCTTTCACTCACTGGACCCCAATCTAAAATTATCCCTAAAACAGAAACGAGAAGCTCATTCTGAGCGCTTCAGAGACGTCTGTGGAAAACACTTGCAGCTCCGACAGACTTATAACAGGTAGATATCTGGTCTATTAACTTAACCCTACTTCCGAATACTCAGATCTTCCTATCTGAATGCGGGTTTGTGTTGATGCTACTACAACACCTCGTGATTGATAGAGATCCGGGTCTCCAAATTAAACCTTGTATACTCTCAACTATATACCATTGATAGACGACTATGTATTTCAAGCTCCCCTTCCTAGATCCCTAATACATTAAACTTGAATAATTAATTGTACATTCACAGTTTCCACTTACCACCATGTGGGTTAATTGCAACGTCCTTTATTTAATTTACATAAGCAACACAGCTAAAATATCATTTTAGCCACTTTACAATTGGCCTACTAAAGTCTAACAAGTATATCGAATCTGATGGTGGATAAAAATGAATGCAATATTTTATTATTATTACTGATCAAGTAACTCTTGAGCATCCATCTTTTTCCAGTATCAGCCCAGAGAGCCCTTAACAACGAACGTTCTACAACCCAAACCTTTTTGACATCCACTCAAAAGCGGATGCACACCCGGCAATCTAACACAAAACAATTACAATAACCTTAGACTATTTCACTGCGATGCGACACATGATTGATATACAAACACCCTAAACACACAATTATCTCCACCAATAGAATTTCTCCGCAATTTATATATATTACTGTGTAGGTTAACGGTCAACGTGTGTAAATAGTCCAAGAAGGTATTTTTATAACGACCCGGTAATTGAAAAATAATGATTTATGTAGTACGCTCCAAATCAATAGTTTGCATAATTTAGTATAAAACAAGGCAGACCATTACATACAGAAATTTTTAGTGTTAAATGGCATATTTTTATGTAGCTTCAAAGTAATAATTTGTGTACATTAATTTAATGCAAAGACAAGTAGGATCGAAGACAAAGTTGACTATTGCATAGAATAATAATACTAAAGTTTCGCGATAGGTAAAAATCAATAATTTGTATACATTAACCTAAGACAAGGTTGACTATTGCATGCAAACATGTATAATATTAAAGCTTCGTGGTATATAAAAATCAATAATTGATGCAACGGATATTTGTTTAGTATCATAAACTAAAAAGTACGTTCATTTAATTTGTAGAAGACTACAAAATAACATAACAAAACGGTCAAGGAGTTCAGGGAATAAAAGCTTCAAATAAATAAATATTTCTTTGAAAGCTAGAAAACGTTACGATATTTCAAGGTATTGTACAACGGATAGGCTAGGTTAACGAACGGTATGTTATTTTTGAAGCAAAAATCAATAATTTTAAGGGACAGAGAATCGTTAGAAAGCAACTATGGAAGATGGAGAATACATCAGCTGGTAAAAGGACAAGCAGTTTTCAAGCGCGTGACAGACGAGTATATTTTAAAAACAAAGATGCAAGATGTTTGTCGACGGTATCGATTTTCAAGGCGCACATTTAGCGAGGGAACAGTAACCGTAGACAGCAGGGCAATAGTGGGGCTCTATGAAAGTAGGAAAACAAGAGTGGGACAGAAAATAGTGGTTATGAACGCATGACTGCAAGGAGAATAGAGACGCGGGCACAATGGGCGTGTTTGGATGTGGTTAGAGTAAATGGAGAGGAATGATTTTCTGGGTACTCGTCGACAATTGCAACTGGTAGAAAGTTTTTCGTGGTAAAGCCGTGCTGGAACGGGAGAAATTCTGAGTTTTAAAAAGTTTGTTGTGTTTTGAATGCAGAAATTTGGAGAATTGTTTGTGGCGGATGCGATAGTTTAACGAAGACTGTGGAAATGCGTGACTAGAGAAGGGTTTGAAAATTATAAAAGCTCTTGCCAGGGGTGGAGGAGCTTTCTTAATTTTCTGATTCGTTTTGAGTACACTAAGTAGCATCGAGAAGACATCTTAATTTAAAGTTAAAAGCCGTGACATAGTGCAGTCCGCCGTATATTTTTACAAGTGTTATAAATGCACGAGTTGGTGTTAACAAGTTAAGCGGGCTGAAAATAAATTATTATAAATAACTGTACGAGTAAAAACAGGATGTTACTGAGGTAAGCGAACCAAGTATTTCTTGAACGGGAGTTCTGGTGGCACGTTAAATTGAGACGGAGGCAAAATTTGGATTTTGACGGAATGTAGTATGGAAAGCATCCACTAATAACTGGGGAACTGGATGAACGAGTTCAGATGGAGTTGCTGTCCATGTAGAAGTGAGAAATTGTGAGGAAATCCAAGAACGTGAGTTTGGTGGAAGTCATCTAAGGAGGTGGTGCGTCCTAGGAACACACCAGGTAACGATTTTGTTTTATTGTTAAACTGTAGTGCTGGTAATGTGTGATAAAACTATGTGTGATTAAAATTATGTAGTGAAAATTTTATGAACTAAAAATTAATTTGATTACCGTATATTAAAGACAATTTTCTATTATTATTTGAGTGGGTAAAAACAGGAATAATATTTTTTGATGTAAAGAGTAAACGGGTCTTTAGAGTAATTTGACCATGCAATATTTTATGCATATCAGGGAAAAAGGTTTATACTGAGCTCACCCTAGACCAAGAATAGGTAAATTTAGGGTTTCACGATAAGCCCATCTACTATGAAATAAAAATGTTGAAATGTAATAACTCACAAACAATGTAGATTGAAGAAAAGGGTGAAGTGTTTTATTGTAAATATAAAATTGTAAATATTGAGATTGTCTGATTTAACATTTATATCATACGAATAAAAGAGTGTATGTTTGTCCAAGGATTTCATTTTATTTTTGTATTTTGTTGTGTGTAATATAAAGGTGTTGACAGAATGCGTAGTTGGGGTAAATATATCATAGGAGGTAGTGCACAGAGCTAGCCGAGGAAGATCAGCTTGGGAAAGCAGTAAGAAGCAATTTGGTGGAGTTGGTTTGGAGTCCAGACAGGTTTGTAGAATTTGTGGGTCACGATTTTTAGGGCTTGCTTTCAGAATAAGCGCAGATATATATATATATATATATATATATATATATATATATATATATAATAAAATACGGTAAGGACACAATAAACTGGTAACTGGCATGGCGAATATAGGAAGGGTACTAAATAGAACATTTTTGGATGGTAAAAGCATAAGAGCACTTAAAAATTAAATTGGTTAAATTTCTATCATTGATAATATTAAGTTGTTTTTAACTACACGCATATTTAATCAATTAGGGAGTAGACTGTAGTTGATTTTTCTTTGTTGTTATTCACTGTTATAATCATGTTTTACAATATGGGTTAGGTATACAAAACGTGGAGAGCTTTTTTTGTTCGCTTATAGTAAACTAGTAGAAGCAATAGATAGCGTACAGACGAGACTACATCAACCTCTAGCAGCAGTAGGAAGCGCGCCAAACCGTTACTCGGAACACCGACCTTTCGAGTAGACTGTATTTATGTTTTCTTCAGGTTGGTTGTCGCTCAAAGGCTTTACATAGACCAGAGAGTTTCAAAACCTTTCATGAACTGCCATAGTTTGTATACCCTTAAAAGTATTACATTTGCTTTCATAGAACCTACCCCGCACCTCCGAAAGTTAGCCGGTGCACTAGTTTACTTTTACATCATTCCGACCTTGTAGCGTAAAATTAATTCAGAAGCGTAATGTTAATTCGGCACGTAACGAAGTGACCTTTGTCTGGCACTACAGAATTGAATTAACTTTAAATAGAACCTATTTTATGTTTTCCTTTCACTGAATGTTATAATTAGGTTTAGAATCAGCTTTCTTCACTACTTTAGGTATTGTATATTTCTTAAACAATAAATACCTTATAGAATGTACTAAATCAAATAATTATGTCAATTTGCAGGTTGTCAGCCTAAGCTCTAATTTATCATTTATTTCAGGAGTTCATATTTTACCCACCAAAAATTCGAACGCGTCGCTATGTATCGAAAGGTGACAAAAGTGGTGTACTTGGACATAAAAATAGTAGAGACGTTGAAGGAGGTGGTGGTAAAGATAGAGGTTGGAGAGAAGGTGTGTTTGATATACCGAATTATTCAAGAGGTCTTGAGGAAATCACTGAAAGGAGTGATAAATATTTTGCAAATATTGTGAGTAGCAAGGTGGATATTTCTAGTCAAGTTAATGACTTAGCATGCTTGAATGGTAACTGTAATAGTGATTCCGATAAAAGAGTGACAAAGTCACATGAACGCCAAGCTGACAATACGAAATATAGAGGGAATGAAAAACAAGGTCCTTCAATTGGCCATGACAGTTATGGCACAAGTGAAAATGGAAATAATGTAATTATTAACAGTCATAGAAGAACTTTCAAAAATCACCCCACTTATTTTAACAGTGAACGTAAGGACACATCCATTGAAGCTCAAAATCATAAAATTTATACAAGCGACGGCAGCAAATTCACTAGTGAAATAACATTTGAAGACAGTGATGGTTTTGGTACAGGACAGGCGGTTACGGATAGATCACGAGATTATTCGAGTTACCATAAAGCTGATAGGTGCTCAGATCCGCACTGCTCCTTTCCGTTAAACTATGGATTTCATCGCATAATATTTCCGTTTTCTGTTAATAGTGCAACTACACTCCGGGCAACAAGTAATTTTAACGGGCCCATTATAGATGCTTCATGGAAAACACCGGGAATAAACAACCAAGGAAAACTAGGGGTCAGTTTTGCTAATGAGGTAGTCTGTATGAGTGGCATGTGTCAAGAGATATACAAAATACCCTACACGGTAACTGATCAAACATATGGTGAGAACACTGACCCATCTAGTGGTCAAAATAGAGACCAGCGCAGTAAAAGTTCTAGACACGTTACTAAATCTGACAGCGGTTTTGCAGAAGGTCATGCTTCTTGGGGTACTAGAAATACACAAGGCAGGCAAAGAAGACTTTCGGGCAAAGAATTTTCGGCAAATGTAAAAGGTTATGTTTGTACTTTTTATAACATAAGTGAACTAAAGATTAACATTACAGATCTTAGTTTTAACACGCAACAAGAAGCTGATGATAATCACAGCCATCGTAATTCTCCCCGTATTTCAAATATTGGCAACGGGAACTTTGATTATCCTGTACACAAATCTACTGTTCAAAGACGAAGTAGTGAAAGATTTAGAGAACAATTTGATAATGGATTGAAGAAGAACCGAGAAGAGGCTTTTCAAGGAGCTTTGAGAGCATTCGTTCCAGCCCATATAATCTTATAGAAAACGTAAGTTAGTCTAACCTAATTTCGTATATTAAAATTAGCCTATTTTTTCAGGAACCCAAGGTAAACATCAAAAAGTAATTGTTTGAAAAATGCTATGTATATAAGAGAATAAATCAAATTAGAGTTGTGATTTATGTTCACGTTGTTTCTTAGACAGTATGTTTTCAAAAATTTGTATATGGCTTTAGAAAGAAACGCAACTGTCAAAAATTTTAATGAAACTAAATAGCCTAATTTATATGTAAACCGTAAGTAAGATTTATTTGGAAAACTGTAAACTGGATAGTAAAAACCGAAAACTGATTAAAAATAGGTATTACCAACATGAATAAAAACTTAATGTTTCGCTATCTTATCCTGCATTTCTTATCTTATTTTTTATCCTGTTTTGTACTCCCGTTACTTTTAATTATATTATTACACCCTCTGTACGTGAATGCGATATACTTACTGCGATATTGTACCTGTCATTGTAACTATGACTATTCCCTTGGTGGTGACTTTTTTTTGCAATATATCGTCGTCTGACATTCTGTAGCAATCGATCAAGTTCGTACTACAGCAATTAAAAAAAAATTGCTTTATTGAAACACGTATATACGTATATTTTAAGAAGATATATGCATATAACATAATTGCGGCTAACGAAACTGCGTATCTTAATATTTAGCACTATTTATTAACTATTCAAATAAAATACTATTCAAATATTTATTTTATAAGCACAGAATGACATTTACTGCATGTGGTTAAAAATTGACTTCATTTTTTTTGTGACCACAAATATTGAAAGAAGAAATAATGTTAAAAGCGTTCAATTAAACTTAGAGAAAGGCAAAGGGTCGACTAGCGAATCAAAATTCGCGAATGATGAAATCAACATCGGACTTTTACAGTAACTGCACCTATATAACCCTAAAATAACAGGCTTTGAGAGTAGGGGTCGCCGCTTTTCAAGCAAATAGTAAATGGCCGCATAGCGGTATAATAATATACAATGGGACATGAGCAGGCATAATGTTAAATAACTTATCCGATGATTTTTTACCGGCGACCGAAATAAAAACTGGAGCTAACACTTTTAATGTTATAAACGCGTACCTTCCACCGGTCGACTCCAGGCGCGAAAATCCACAAACCGAAGAATTAATAAGTCTAATGGGGAATGTGTTCCGGAAAATAGGGCGAAACCGAAAAATAATAATAGGGGGTGTTAATGCCAGGTTCCCATTATGGAGCAGTCCGATAGAGGATGATAGGTGAGTCGCAAGTCACTTATCTATTAATGGGATATGAGTGTGTTAAACTAAAAAGATTCATCGACGTTCGAAGGACATAGGGGTAGCGGCGGTCTCGCACGCGATGTTAGTGGTCGTTTATATTTGAGAATTAAGGTCGGGCGAGTCACCTTCTCCGAGGAATGTTGAAGTCGAGGCACGCGTGAACGAAAACGTGGTTCTGTAGTAAAAAAGCAAATTGCAAGCATTTTAAATAAGTATTTAGCGAAAACATCCCCACGCTCGAGAACCAACTAGTAAACTGCCGAAAGGCCACACAAATAGAAACATTCGCGCATGAACTAAACGACGCTTTGATAGACGCGTCGGCGCGCTCTATACCTCACATGTGATTTTTATTGCTCCACCCGAAGATACTACATTGGCCAGGAAGCGAGTTTTTTTTTACCTGGAAAATTTGGAATTTTGCCGAACCCTTGCTGTTCCAAGCAAGGTAGGGATCTTTAACGTGCGTGACAACACTCACACACCGGACCTCCAATTTAACTCTCATCCGAACGAGGGTGTATTTTTGTGAAAAATACTCGCCTAACATTTTTCAAGCGGACGTGTCGGGATTCGAACCCAGGACCTTAGGCGTAGTAGTCACACAATACCACACGCCACGGAACCGCCGTGCACTCTATACCACGGAAGAAAACGTTTAAGGGACGCGCTAAAAAGGAAGAAACCCGTACTTCAAGGCGCCACTACCAACCGTTGGAGAATTACGAGAACAGAGAAAAATGGAGTATAACCAATGTAACCAAAGAAAAATAATATGGAGTAACCGAGAAAATAAAATGCTGATAGAAGAAACGCAAACAAAGAAATTTAAAGAATTCTGCACGTGCAACTCTGAAAAAGAACTTGGGGTGCGGCGCACCGCGCAATTTGGGGTGAACAACAGAAGACTACGCTTAGCAACGTTAAAAAAATAATGGGGTATATACGGAGGGATTTAAAACGACGGCGGAATATTTGTTAGAGGATATTTTCTCATCGGGCGATCTAGAATAGAGTGAGGGGTTGCACGACATGATTCGTTGAAGAGCTACAAAAGTGCAAGAAACATGCCGTTAACGCAATTTTCTATCACGGGGTTGTAAAGGCTTTTAGAAGAATGAACCTTAAGAAGGCACCGGGGAATGATATAATCCTTTCAGACGCATCTCTAAAAGCGTGCCCATTGAACCCGTGTGTCTTTGCCGTGTTGTTTAATTTTTGTTAGAAGAAGGGCGTATTTCCACGTTGCTGAAAATTTAGAACGTGAAAATTATGTCTAAGCCTAAAAAGGCGGACGCGAGTTATAGGATTCCCCATTTGTTATACATATAAAACTAATAAAGATATTAGGAAATATTAGGAAATGTTAGGACAGTGCAACAATGTCATAAAAGACAAATAGCAACAATTTATTACAATTTATTATGATGATTTCAGTTCCCACGAGTGGAAACGCTACAAAGTAGCACAAGGATAAGTGACACTGCAGATGTCAGGTCACAGACGGTCGTAGGATGTCACGTACCGAGATTACGCAGAATAAGCCTGCAACATTGTAATTATGAATAGCTTTTAAGATAGCAACTAAGTATTATGAATAAAGTCAAGTGTAAGCGGACATAAGTCCGCAGGTTCCCACAGAATTGTAAAGAGGTAGGGAGATTAAAAAAAGGCCGGGAGCTCCACTCCCAGTCAGTTCATCAAACGTTCAGCTTTTGCCTTGCAGTTCGTAGATAACTCACTTGTACAATTAAGTATTACCTATTCGACTTAGAATAAATTAATTCAAGATTGTAATTGTTCAAATCTGTAAAATAAATAAATGTGTTAAGGACCAAAGAAGTCTTTTTAAAAAGGACCGCTCGAAGCCACGAACCTTAACTCGCGTTAGACTCTGACAGCTATCGTTCAATTAGCTTGCAGCTGGTACTGGAGGAAGCCTTAAATCGGATCGTGACCACGCAAATTGACAACGCGGTGCGAGACAGCGGCGGTTTTTATAACGGACAATTTGGATTCGCGAAAGGGTAAACCGATTATCGACGTGTTAGAGTTCGTAGTCGAAGAAATCAAACAGACGATACAAGCAATGGAGTATTGCATCGTCGTAACATGACATTTCAGGGGCATTTAATACTGCCTTATGACCATCTATCGTTTGGGAGTTAGAACAAAGGGATTGTTCACGAAACCTGATATCATTGGCTAAAAACTATTTCTCCGGGAGATTGGCGCAGGTCAAAATTCCGGAATTTTGGAAAAGGGATGCCCGCAAGGGCCATGCGCTAATCCCACATTCTAGAAGTTTTTATATGGAAGTATCTTATGCACTGTGCAAACACAAAACACCATTCACACACTTACATTGCCTTTTCAACATCTGGATTTCTGGCTGCCGATGGTCCAGACTGATAAGGCAACATCCGTCGAGCGTTCCTCTTTGACGATTGGGATATCCGGCTTCCGATGGTTCTGGTCCTAAAGGGGGAACGTAACACGGATACCAACATCACACACAACACACATACACACAACTCTCTCTCTCTCTCTATCTCACACACACAGACACACACGTACGCACACAAACACACACACCTAAACACACGCTTCCATTGCCTTTTCAACATCTGGATTTCCGGCTGCCGATGATCCGGATTGACAAAGCAATGTCCGTTGTGAGTTCTTCCTTGACGACTGGGATATCCGGCTGCCGATGGTCCTGGTCCTAGAGGGGGAACGTAACACGGACCAACATCACACACAACACACATACACACAACCATCCCCCCCCACACACACACACATACACACATAACGGTTACTTTCTGTGGGGAAGCCAGGTCTGCTTAAATTTCAGGTAGCAGACTACTGCAACGTTGGAACAAATAAATAAAAATAAAAGTATCTTTAGGGTCAAATCGCCGAAAAGGTGCCCACAGATGCGTTTGATTATCAGGATGAGTGGTTAATGGAGATGCAAACGAAACCGAACGAGGCGTTGAACAGGTTGCACGAATGGTCACGGGAGGTCAAGTTAAATTTTAACACATTGAAGGCAAAGGCGTTTTATTTCGAAACAAAACCGGTACAACATTCCCCTAGGCAAGAGCTAGGAAGGAGAAGATCCCGTTCTAGGAATTCATCAAAAACCTCGGCGTTAAGTCAGATAACAAATTGAATTGGAGAGTGGAAATGCGGTTTGTCAAAAGCAAGGATAGCGTGATATTGAACAGAAGGACGGCGGTAGCAACAATAAACTGTGGATTCATAGTCGAATATTTAAGGACCATCTACGCCGGAGCAATTGAGTCGGCGATATTGTATGTGACGTCTGTTTCGGGCGGAGGTTTGCAATATCAGGGAAGTCCGGCAAATGACGAGCGTGCAACACATAATAACAGTCAAGGCGGCTAGCGCGTACAGAGGTAATCTTGGTTATTAGTAGGATTCTTTCAATCGAATTTGTCGTCAGGAGCTTAGAGACCGAATATTTGTAAATACAGGAAAAAGTTTTGGCTTAGAACTAGAAAGGTTGAGGAAAATCGTTATTTTTGAATTATGGAATCTGGTTGATGAAGACTCTGCGGGGGTCAGGAATTACACAGATGGCTCGCGAATGGACGATAGACACGTAGGAGCGACGTTTGTCGTATGTAAGGAGAAGAAGGAAGTGTTCCAATTCCAAACTAAACTTGAGGATTGGGGCACCATTTTTCAGAGCAAATTGATAGCTTTAAGGGAAACTGTAGAGTACGTTATCAACCACTCAGGTAGAAATGAGTACTTTCTTATTAGCTTTAACTGCTCTGGCGAATATGAACAACTCGACGGATCTCCAATGGAACGTTTGAAGGATAGCGGGCACAACACAAGATTCGGGATTTGAAGTTTCATAGGGTCAGGTCGCATTATGGCAATCGAAAGCGACAGGGCAGATGAATTGGCTAAGGAGGGCGCAACAGGGGTTGTATTCATTGCCATCGATGTCGCTAATAAAGACAACACTGCAAGAAATTGCAATTCAGCAGTGGGAAGAGAAGTAGAGCAATGCTGCCACGGGTAGGTTGACCCACAAGTCCATGCCGAGTATAGAAACACGCGACAAAATAACGGTGAAGATAGACTACAAGATGGTGCAGTTAGTAACCGAACTTGGGGTTTTGTAAGTCTAACTGCAACGATTCTGGTTTAGCGAGAACGACCGCGAATGCAGCGAGTGTGCGGAAGTGCCGAGCACGAGCTGTTTGATTGTCCGATCGAGAAGGCTAACAGAAAGTTGACGGACAGGAAACTATCTGTCGAGAATCTAGAATGGCCCAAAATCTTGGAAGAAGTCCATGCAGTGGCTAATAAAGCCTTGAAGGATTTTACGGGAAAGGTTGCGAGACTTTACGCCGAGAACCGGATGTAAACTGAGAGAAGCGGAAGGGCCGCTTGAAGCTTGGAGTAAGAGGTAGAGTTAGATTGAGTTAGTTGACTTGGCATGCCTACAATTTGAGCTTGATAACTTAGAAAAGTTACAAAAAGCAAAGAAAAAAATTGGTAAAAACAACAAAGCAGAAACAAAACACCTATATCTAAATATTCACCATAAATCCCACACTAAATCAATGACTTAAAACGCACGGAATGAAAACACTGGGTATTAAGTAAATACTTTAAACATGGCTAATAAATAACCAACTAAAACGGATATCCTAATTAACTTAAATCAACCAAATCAATTAAACTAAGAAATTAAAATAGAGTGAAACGGCGTATACCCCACTGGGGTTTAAAATGTAGTAATCGTGATCCCCCAGGACGTTTAGTGCATACTCCACCAGAACATTAGCAGTGCATATTTACCTGCTTCAGCAGTAAGAAGTTATTTTATGTAGGTAAACGACCAGATCTTCGGATGCTGGAGAAATTTATATTCGAGGTGTTTATAAATATTTCAACGAACCGCGTGACTTAAATGGTAAACTTATAGATTTAATATCTGTATGGAAGATTATACAGACCAACACGATTTTTGTTTTGTGATTTCTGATGGAAGTCTTTTATGTAGTTTTGGTCGCTGAAATCGGACGTGTACTCAAAATTTGGTTATCACCCTTAAGTATTACGATATTTGTAGAAGACCGTACATATTGTACAACATATTGTACTAGACGTAATCTGACGGAAAATTCATCACTGGAATCTAGACAGCGTCATAATGTGTGTCTGAGGTTCTAAAAATTGCTTGAAAGACCGGTGTAAGATACATAAGCGCCGCGGACCGGATGGGCAGTAGTTGATATCATAAACGCTCCAAAAATAGATAAAAATAAATAAAGAAATTGTATTTTACTGTTTAGTATATGTTGCTGATAGACTTGATAGAATGTCGCTAAAGTATGTAAATCAAATGAATACGTTTTGTTATGTTTGTGATAAGCTGACGATTAAATCTCTTTATTTTGAATGCAAATTAGGAGATTAGGATAAACTTTAGTTGCCGCATATCATTTACGCAAAGTGTGCCGTGAGTTTAAGATAATGGTTCAATGGTACTCGTAAGACAATGCCTTTTGCAGTGTCTATGGTGTGGAGATAATCTAAAGACCATAAGATTGCTATTTTTGCTTAACAAATTTATCTCAAATTTCACTTAGATCAAATCATAATGTACAGTATGCAAACTTGCAATCATTTCAGACCATTTCTTCACAGCCGTAATTTACCTGTTCTCAAACGTCAAGAATCATATACACTTGACGATGTTATGAATGCTATTGAAGATAATATTGTTGAACCTATGGAAGAAGACACGGATCGTGATTTCCAACCATTTGATATAAGTACTTCATATATACTTTCACGATGACTTAGTACGGGATTTAAATTTGTCAAGAGTTCAAGCCGAACTTTTGGGATCAATGTTATGATGTTGGAATCTATTACAGGGCAGTACGTATATTTCTACGTGTCGAAGACGTGAACAATATTTTCTTCATCTTGTAGATCGTGTGATCGGTTGGTGTACTGTGTAGATGTTCATGAACTAATCGATACATTAGGATGTAAATACAAAACTAATCAGTGGAAACTATTTATTGCTTGAAGGGAGTTCCCCATAAGGGAAATTCGTAGCCTTCTTTTCCTATTGCCCACGCAGTACATATGAAGGAAAACTATGTCAATATGAAAACGTACTTGAAAAAATTAAGTATTCACAACATGGGTGAAACATAATGTGGTGATCTAAAAGAATCCTTACACTTTTAGTAGAGTATAATCAAGGATCCCGCCCCCACATTTCCTCCAGAATCCCACATTTCCTCCCAAATTTACATGTAAATCCCCATAAGGAGGAAATGTGGTGGAGTAACATTTCCTCCAGAATCCCACATTTCCTCACACATCTGGAGGAAATAGTTTTCTTCGACTAACCATTTTTCATCTTTCGAGATAAATATATCTTAATTTTTCATCTTTCGAGATAAATGAGCATCCTCATTTGCTCCCACATCTAAACCAAATACTTTTCTTTGTCTAGCCAACGCATCTTTCGAGATAAACCTATCTTGTTTGGTATCAATCAATATTAGAATTTTCTCAGCTACCCGAATCTCTAAGAATTTTTTCGATTGCATCACCCCAAGGAGCTACCCCATTTTAAGATTTCTTACCTGTTGCGACTTTTGAGTGTTCTTATGAATTTTTTTAGTCATGCAATACATCTTGTTAGTCTAGAATTTTACACAGAATCTGAATCTGCAAACAAATTTAAAATCGGACCAAGCCCTGCAAAGTTACACTTTAAGCTCTCAAACCTCTAAATTTTGCTCTTTGCTTTATAAGCAAAACTAACAAATACTTTTCTTTGTCTAGCCAACGCATCTTTCGAGATAAACCTATCTTGTTTGGTATCAATCAATATTAGAATTTTCTCAGCTACCCGAATTTTTAGATATCATCACCCCCAAGGGAGCTACCCCCATTTTAAGATTTCTTACCTGTAGCGACTTTTGAGTGTTCTTATGAATTTTTTTAGTCATGCGATACATCTTGTTAGTCTAAAATTTTACACAGAATTTGAATCTGCAAACAGATTTGAAATCGGACCATCCCTTACAAAGTTATACTTTAAAGCTCCCAAACCACTTTAAATTGTTTTGCTCGTCTATGACATATGCTTTAACCAACTATTTCCCTAGAAATCTAAAACCGCAAGGATTTTAGAAACGAGTCCTTTATAAGCCATAAGTGCTTAGTATTTAAAATCATTTTTTCAAACAGTAATGTGCTTCTCTCAGAATGTCGCAAAAACCCATGACTTAAAATTTTTTCTGGTTTTAACATAATTACATGTACAATGCTAAATTGTTGGAAAATACATAGACAAGAACAAACTAATCGCTTTACAATTATGTGACGTATAGTGAAAGTAGCGTAGAGGACAAACTAATTGCTTTACAATTATGTGACGTAAAGTGAAAGTAGCCTTTCTTTTTATTAATTAGCAGCTATGTGATTTAAAAAATACAATAGATATGCTCAATGCTAAATGCTTGGAAAATACAAGTCGTTTCAAATCAATTTCTTAACGAGCATGTGAATCACATGTGAAAACTGTATATAATTTCTTTTCTTGGACTTTCTATTAATTATGTTTGTGTATTAGAAATTGATTAATAATTGCAGGATACAAATTTTAAATAAACACTTTGCTAAGGGAACACCGAACTTGTTGTATACAGAATACTTACTAATAAAGCAATTTAATTTTAAATAACTTCTACGCCATATTTTTCGAAAATGGCATGCTTTGAAACAATCGAAGATTACCGAAGACACTCGAAGAGTGCACAAACGCGTCACTAAACCATAATTAATAATCGCCTTTATAGGTTCTACATTTCGACCATTTCCCAATGACTTTAATTTCTTATTAGAGAATTCTTATTCTCCACGCACTGCTACGTAGTTGCATGTCCATTCCTTTTGGAGGTATATGCTCGTTATAGGTTGTAGCACCCGCGGTTTTACTTAACTACACTTTGAGATCCCTTTAATCTTTTTAATCGTGTCCTTCTCGCGTACAATACAGTAGGACTTAGCCTTACTACCTACAAATTCTAACACCAAGTCACCGTTAAACTCGTCTTTAAATTTCCCCACAACTTTTTGTTAACATGCGGTATATTGTGTTTATTATTTCCGCGTACACCACTTTAAACCTAAAAATAAAAACAGGATAGTTTAATACGTCTATTAATAATTTATGGTAATGTTGGCGATACAAATATGTAAAACAAACTTTATCAAGAAATATGTTTTAATAGAATACATACATGTATTGATAACATCTATAAACCGCTGTGGTAACCAGAGTCTGGCGAATCTGGGATAGCCAAATCTCTAAACATTTACGCAAGCGATTGCCTTGCAGTTGCATCTTTAAGTACTGAATGGGAAACATTTAATAAGTTCCAACACTGTCAAGTAATTTAAATTGCTGCAATCATTAGACAGAGAAATACTGGCACTGCTCTCCCTCTAATAACGTTTGAACCCTTTCTTCCTCCGTCGTATTTCCACATACTTTTTATATCACCAACAAATTTTTCGTAAAATTCTGGAAAGTTTCAACACCTTAACTCAACCATTATAAAACAGATCAATTCTCATAAATTTAATAGCTTGATGCACTCGTACGCAGGTAGCACAATAACATTCCCATCTTTCGTAATCTCCATATTATATAAATCCTCTTTTCAAAATTGTTCTAAAACCATATACTTCTATTAAAGGCTGTGCTCAGCTGCAATTTGAAATCTTGATCCAATTGTATGTCAACAACATCGTTTCCAGTAGTCAGATCATTTAATCGTACTTGTTTCGAGTCTTGAGCAAATTGGCGAATTTGAAATTCCACTTGAAAAGTATTGGCAATTTGAAATTCCACTGAAAAGTACACAATTTCTTCCAATCGAAGAAAGAATGTTATCGTGGAATCAGCACACATACCACTACAGCAAATCACTTGGATGGCAGGTTGAAGACCACCATATAAATCAAAACCAACTTCTAATATATGGTGGTGATAATTTGGAGAAATTCGCCTAACCTATAGGTTGACTTACCAACTAGTTGGTTGATATTTAATTGTGGTACTCGCACATCACTTGTAACGTCAACACAAGAAAAATCCATCTTTAATTTATAATTTTAATCAAACTCGACGATACTTTGACGACTAATGCACTGGAACATGGCTCTCGCCTTTTATGCTGATGGTCGAGCGTGCGCAGCTCTCATTATATTAGTTGGCGTTATATGCTAGTCTTGACTGGAAAAGTGACGTCTATAATTGTTTTGTAGTGGGTTTTACCTGTATGTATTTAACCACCAACGCCATTTTAGAATTATTAAACAAAATTACTCTTAGCAGTATTTTAATATACCATCGTGTAAGATTTCAATTATTATTGTGTTTTCCTCAGGTTCTCAAATCCCTCGGAAATTTTTCAAATCGAATGACCCCTTACTGATTTGCAGAATAACCTTTTGCAAGCACTGTATATAATTCATCTTTAATCTATTTCTAAACCGTATCGCTCTGTCTTTTGAGATAAACCCTGGTGTAACCTATAAATTAGTATAGAATTTTCCTGGGAATTGAAATTAATTATCACGTCTTTTAAAATTAGTTCCAACAAAGACCTGTATATATTGTATTAATATTCAAAAACCTATCAGCAAAACACCTTTGCATTTTATTTAGATTTAGCTCGATAATAGAGTTAAACTCCAAAAATATTTATTAGTGGCTAGAATTGTTAAAATTTTCAATTAGTGAATCCACATACAAATGATTAAACCAAAAGGTATAATACATATATTAATTCTATACGGTGACCTAGAAAGTGGTTCGATAATCTATTTTAAATGTAGTTCAACATAAGACGTATATTCTAAATAAATTTAGTGAAATGTATGATCATTAGCCTTGCAATGTTTGTTGATGACGTCTGACTATTAATTTAATAAAAGCACTTTCCACAATTCTAGTTAATATACGGGAATACACATTCTATAATTTGATTTAAATTGGGTTAATGTAAGGACAAATTATACTTATACTTTCTCCCTCAACGTATTTAGGAAGTTTATATCAAATCTTCCGCACATTATACCACTATGGAAGTTGACATGCAAAATCAGATATGCAAATTCGAGAACTTGCGTTTTATTTAAATAAAATTCTTTAGTGAAGATGTTGACATTTGATGGGAATTATATGATATTTACCAAAGGAACTTTAGAGCACTTTTAGGGGTATCTCAGATCGTTCTCAACCATGCTAATACTTTAAAGAACTAACGGAAAGGGTACTCTAATATAGATCTGTTTCTGTTAGATGTTGCAATGGGAAGATATAATAGGAATGATGTCCTACAGAATCTCGCACATGATGTAATTAAAGCAAATACAGTAATAGTGATATTGGGATCATATTATACAATTTATAAGAACCTACCCAAGATTGTTTGAAAACAGTATTTGTAAACAAGTTGAGTATGGAAGAATACAACAGGTTTCCATCCACGCATTTTACGAGCGATGTTTAAATTTTAACCCGAAGACTGAAAATTTTGTAACACTATTAATCACACTTTTGTTTTCTTATACGTTTCTAAATTGTTGTATTTCAACTACAGATATTAATAGATGTCAATAAAATTATGTTATAGTTTTAAATAAAACAATTCTGATTAATAATTTTGTAAAACGTTTATAACACCCTTTTAAAAATAATACACATCTTTGTTATAATTCTTTTCATAATTAGTTAGATACCCATTTCAGTTACGTGGACATTTGAAAAATTAAACAATACCAATGTATGCTTTATATTTTAAAACATAAACAAGCTAATATATACAAAATAATTTCTAAATTCACATAATTCATTTCTTATGATAACAGTTGTGGTGGTTAAATGTTTATTCTAAAACTTACAATTTAGTATATATTCCATTTGAATATCTGCCAACAGTTTTATAAACCCCATCTCCTCGATTATTTCCATAAAATCATCCAGATCCTCGGGCATTGATAACACTGCAGCACAGTGCTGTATTGCTTCCTCGTATGACTGACACATAAGACATTTTCTCCTTCTATCAGCGTTGCCCACATTCTGCTTTTTACTCGTAGAGCATTGCGAAATCTTCGAATAACCTCTCCGAAGTCTTTATACATATTTGTTATATTGTCTCTTTGAACCGTACAATCAACAAATAATAACTTCTACGCGAACAGTCCTTTTATATGAGCTACTCCTATTCGGATATGTACCGATTGCACCGATTTGTGTGCACGCACGAAGCAACCGGTATGGAATGTATTCTATGAACAAAATCATTACATTTCTTAAGAAAAATGCTAAGGACTTTAAAAATAATTATAACTCTTGTTAGACCTCTAGTCTCTAGATAAACGTTTTATTTATTTTCCGTTTTCTTCTCTACCCTAAACATCGCAATTAGGTTAAAAAGTTTGAACGTTCTTCTGGGAAACCGAGTGGCTTAATTTTCTTTATAGGTAGTAGTTTTGACTTTAACCTTTTTGAGGATGGATTTTTCGGTGATCATTGCAACGGGAAATTTTGCAGTGGATCAATCAAGTTTGCACTTCTTTGAATTTTTGAGAACACTTTTGAATAAATTTTTCGACAGCATTGCATAAGATAAGACTCGTTTATTCCAAAAGTTAACGTCCGTCATAAGCTTTGGATGGGAACTAACTTTTGAATAATGTCAAATTTTATAACTTCTTTTCCTAATCGACCTTTATCCAAATCAAAATTTTAACAACGTTTAAATTTGTTTGAGAAACCTGTAAACACATTTCTTTAAATTTCGGAATTATGTCACCACTTATATGATCCGGGAATTGGTTTCATCCTGTTTAAAAGGAAATTGGCGTTACCTGAGTTATGTTTTAAGGCACTAGCGAAGTTTGACATAGAAGAACGAATCTATTGTTTATGTACCGAACGAGAAAAAATATTTTTTTCTCGTTTCGGTATATCATAAAACCATAATTGAATTTCTTTTTCTGGGTTTCAAAATCAAATTTTCCCTTTCCAATTTCTTCTTTTAATGGTGTAAAAACGTTTTAACAATTCGTATTTTTGATACAAACTCTTAAAATACAAACATTTTGAAATTAAGATTTCGGAAGATAAAAATTTTTAAACTGTGGTCCCACAAAACCTATGTTAATGGAAAAAGGACCATTTACCATTTTTTTTACAAAAAATTACAAATTCTGTTTAATTTTAACTTCTGGTATAACATCTCTGGATGCATCGTTGAATTTTAATTTCTTCCGTCAACCAACCAATAACCAGGAAATACACAGACCACCATCAATACCCCCTTTTGAAAATTGGGACACCATGACCACATCCAAAAATGCATATAACCTTAACCCAAAACACTTCCCATTACCAAATTTAACCCGTCCAAACCACATGACCTTGAATTAAAGGTAAATTGCGCCGCGGCGCTGCCAAACCATAATTTTTCCTTTAACTACCAGGCCACAACTTGGTTTTTAATGATTTCATTAAAACCCTGTAATTGTTTTAATGAGAAAACTCATTAAAAAGAATTAGGTCAAGGCGTGGTCAGTTCATTGGTCATGGGTCTTGGCAATTGGTCATGTGGTTAGGATATGGTCATGTGGTCATATGGTTGGTCATGGTTTGTGGTCATGTGGTCATATGGTCATGTGGTCATGTGGTTTGGTCATTGGTCATGTGGTTATTGGCAGGGAGTTAAATTTGGTATATGGAAGTGTTTTGGGTTGAGCAGAATAAAATTTTTAAAGATTTTCAAGAACTGGTGCTAAACAATTTTCGAAAGGATTTGGGGCTGAGTTTCTACCTGCTAGTAAAAATAATATAAAACAACGTTATGCAGATATGTTAAAAGGTTGCAGAACGTGAAGAAATTTTTCCCAACGATGCATCCAGAGATGTTATACCAGAAGTTAAAATACCTATACAGAATTATGATAACTTTGATTGCTAATGCAAAAGAGGATGGTAAACATGGTCCTTGTTCCCATCTAAAACATATATTCGTGGGACCATCGAGTTGTGGGAAGACCAACGCTTTAATATCTCGATCTTGCACGAGAACGGTCTTAGATTTCAAATGTCTATGTATTTTCGAAGAGTTTGTATCAACCGAAATACGAATTGTTAAGAAACGTTTTACACCATTAAAAGAAGAAATTGGTTACCATGAGTTTGAAAATTACGATGATTTGATCGAACCCGGGGAAGAAATTATGGTTTTCGATGAAACCGAAACAAAAGTAAAATCACTCAGTTTTTCTCGTTCGGTCGACATAAAGCAATAGATTCGTTCTATCTATGTCAAACTTACGCTAGTGCCTTAAAACATAGACTCAGAGATAACGCCAATGTAATCGCATTATGGAAACAGGATGAAACCAATCTCGACAAAATCGGAACTGAATAAGTAGCTCATATAAAAGGACTGTTCGCGTAGGTTATTTTTGTTGATTGTACGGTTCAAAGAGACAATATAACAAATATGTATAAAGACTTGGAGAGGTTATTCGAAGATTTCGCAATGCTCACGAGTAAAAAAAGCAGAATGTGGGCAAGGATAGAAGGAGAAAATGTCATGTGTCAGTCATCGAGGAAGTCAGCACTGTGCTGCAGTGTTATCAATGGAGGTCTGGATGATTTTATGGAAATAATCGAGGAGATGGGGTTTATAAAACTGTTGGCAGATATTCAAATGGAATATATACTAAATTGTAAGTTTTAGAAAAACATTTAACCACCACAACTGTTATCATAAGAAATGAATTATGTGAATTTAGAAATTATTTTTGTATATATTTTGTTTATGTTTTAAAATAAAAGCAAAGGTTTTTAATTTTTCAAATGTCCACGTAACTGAAATGGGTATTAACTAATTATGAAAAGAATTTGATGTGTTTATTTTTAAAATGTTTTTTTAAAAATTATTAATCAGAATTGTTTTATTTAAAACATAAATTTTTATTGAATCTATTAATATCTGGTTGTCAAAATTTAGAAACGAAAAAAACAAAAGTGGATTAATAGTGTTACAAAAAGTCTTCGGGAAAATTTAAACATCGCTTTCGTGGGATGGAAACCTTGCTTCCATATACTCAACTTGTTTACAAACCAAAAATCTTGGGGTTTTAAAATTGATAATATGATCCCAATATCACTATTACTGTATTTGCTTTAATTACATCATTGCGAGATTCTGTGGACATCATTCCTATTATATCTTCCCATTGCAACATCTAACAGAAACAGATCTATATTAGAGTACCCTTTCCGTTAGTTCTTTAAAGTATTAGCATGGTTGAGAACGATCTGAGATCCCCAAAAGTGCTCTAAAGTTCCTTTGGTAAATATCAAAATTCCATCAAATTCAACATCTTCACTAAAGAATTTTATTTAAATAAAACGCAAGTTTCGAATTTGCATATCTGATTTTGGAACTCCATAGGTTAATTGCGGAAGATTTGATATAAACTTCCTAAATACGTTGAGGGAAAAGTATAAGATAATTTGTCCTTACATTAACCCAATTTAAATCAAATTATAGAATGTGTATTCCTATATTAACTAGAATTGTGGAAAGTGCTTTTATTAAATTAATAGTCAGACGTCATAAAAACAATGCAAGGAAACATACATTTCACTAAATTTATTTAGAATATACGTCTTATGGAACTACTTTAAAATAGATTATCCCATTTTATTATGAATTAAATATTATTATACCTTTGGTTTAATCATTTGTATGTGGATTCACTAATTGAAAATTTTAACAATTTAGCCATAATAAAATTTTTGGGTTTTTATTATCGAGCTAAATCTAAATAAAATGCAAAGGTGTTTTGCTGATAGGTTTTTGAATATTAATACAATATATACGGTCTTTGTTGGAACTAATTTTAAAAAGTGATAATTAATTTAATTCCCCAGGAAAACATATTTTATAGGTTACACCAGGGGTTTATCTCAAAGACAGAGCGATGGTTTAGAAATAGATTAAAGATGAATTATATACAGTGCTTGCAAAAGGTTATTCTGCAAACGTAAGGGTCATTCGATTTGAAAAATTTGAGGGATTTGAGAACCTGAGGCACAATAATAATTGAAATCTTACACGATGGTATATTAAAAAATGCTAAGAGTAATTTTGTTTAATAATTTAAAATGGGTTGGTGGTTAAATACATACAGGTAAAACCCACTACAAAACAATTATAGACGTCACTTTTCCAGTCAAGACTTGCATATAACGCCAACTAATATAATGAGAGCTGCGCACGCTCGACCATCAGCATAAAAGGCGAGAGCCATGTTCCAGTGCATTAGTCGTCAAAGTATCGTCGAGTTTGATTAAAATTATAAATTAAAGATGGATTTTTCTTGTGTTGACGTTACAAGTGATGTGCGAGTACCAATTAAATATCAACCAACTAGTTGGTAAGTCAACCTATAGGTTAGGCGAATTTCCTCCAAATTATCACCACCATATATTAGAAGTTGGTTTTGATTTATATGGTGGTCTTCAACCTGCCATCCAAGTGATTGCTGAGTGGTATGTGTGCTGATTCCACGATAACATTCTCTGTTCGATTGGAAGAATTGTGTACTTTTCAGTGGAATTTCAAATTCTACTTCAAGTGGAATTTCAAATTCGCCAATTTGCTCAAGACTAAAACAAGTACGATTAAATGATCTGACTACTGGAAACGATGTTGTTGACATAAAGATCAAGATTTCAAATTGCAGCTGAGCAAGCCTTTAATAGAAGTATATGGTTTTAGAACAATTTGAAAAGAGGATTTATATAATATGGAGATTACGAAAGATGGAGAATTGTTATATGTGCTCCTATGCGTGGTGTAACGCACGGTTAAGCCGTCCGCAGCAAGTACTTAAACTCTGGGTTGCGGTATCTGTTTTACGAGAATGCGTGCGACAGGAAAAAGGGTTGTCTTAGAGAAACGTTCAACCCACGCTTTAAAGGGTCTTGTACGAAACAACCAGATTTGTGTGTGCGATTTGAAATGGAAAAACTACGTGCCGCACACTTAAGGAGCAACAAACATAAACGTTATTAGACGGGGAGAAGGTGCCAGTTTACACTGTGCTAATGATTGCCAGCATTTAAATTACTTGCAGTTTTGGAACTATAGAAGTTTCATTCATACTTAAAAAGCAATCAAGCAATTTCGAAATGTTTAGAATTTGCTATCCCAATTGCCAGACTTAGGTTACAAGCGTTTATAATGTTATCAATACATGTATTGTATTCTATTAAAACATATTTTTGATAAAGTTTGTTTTACATATTTGTAGCCAACTCATAAATTATTAATAGACGTATTAAACTATCCTGTTTTATTTTTAGGTTTAAGGGTACGCGGAAATAATAAACACAATATACCGCATGTTAACAAAAAGTTGTGGGGAAATTTAAGGTTTAACGGTGACTTGGTGTTAGAATTTGTAGGTAAAGGCTAAGTCCTACTGTATTGTACGCGAGAAGGACACGATTAAAAAGATTAAAGGATCTCAAAGTGTAGTTAAAAACGCGGTGCTCAACCTATAACGAGCATATACTCAAAGGAATGGACATGCATAGCAGTGCGTGGAGAAAGAATTCTAATAAGAAATTAAAGTCATTGGGAAATGGTCGAAATGTAGAACCTATAAAGGCGATTATTAATTATGGTTTAGTGACCGCGTTTGTGCACTCTTCGAGTGTCTTCGGCAATCTTCGATTGTTTCCAAAAAAAATATTCAAGCCTGCCATTTAATGTCGTGGTGTAACATCGTCCACGGTTAAGCCGTCCGCAGCAAAGTACTTAAACTCTGGGTCTTGCGGTATCGCTTTTACGAGAATAGCTCACAGCGACACAAGGAAAAACAGCACGGTATGTCATTAAGCAGTAAACGTTCAACGCCACCAGCTGTTAAAGGGTCTTGTACGAAACAACCACGAATTATGTGTACAGTATGCGATTTCGAAATGGAAAAACTACGTACGCCGCACACTTAAGGAGCAACAAACATAAAAATGCATCAGTTACCGCTACTAGCGACGATGGTGTAGAAATGGTTAGCACAGCGTTTAACAACTGCATGGCTAGCTATCGCATAAATAACGCCAGCGTCGACAATGGAGTGTCCGAGTTTCTTTGGAAGCAGAAGGAACGATTTATTCGATTACTTAATAAAAAAAGAATACAACATATAATCCGGAAAATACGTACGAAGTCTTAAACATCATTCCTAATAGCACAGCAACCTAATTAAGGTAGGTCAGTAAGCAATATTTAATTGCTGTTAATTGACTTGTATTTAGCGTACTTTCCTATTATAATAACCGCATTTGTTTGGAGAAGATATACACGTTTAAAATAAAATTATATACAGCTTTCTTAATTATTAACCACGCGATGATTACGTGAAAGTTGACCTCCCATTCTCATATTTAAAACCCATTACATTGGAATGTGTTTACCTCCACGTGGTGTCGCTGGACGGTAAAACATATTGTTAGATTAACGATAATATGTCTTATTAACCGAAAACACGTCTCCTTTTTTACATTAATCTCTTTTATTACAGGTCTATTTAAACAACACATTAATCTTTTTTTGTTACAGGTTAACCTGCTTGGATTCGGCTACACACAGGAAATAATGTTATACTTTGTAAAATTGTAATTAGTTTATTAAACTGTAAATCGAATAAAATAAATTTTCGCATGCTTAATTTATGTTAATACTGCTACGTGTTTGGTTAAAGGATTGTAGATATTAAAAGGAGGGTGATTAGAAATTGATCTTGGTACAAAATCTTAAAATTGGGGTAGCTCCTTAGGGATGATGCAATCTGAAAAATTTAAAGAGATATGGGTAGCTGGAAAAAATCTAATATTAATTAATACCAAACAAGGTAGGTTTATCTCGTGGGTGGAAATGTGGAGAAAGATTTATCTCGCAGAGGGTATATGTGTAACTTTGCAGGGCGTGGTCCGATTTCAAATCTGTTTGCAGATTTGGATTCTACATAAAATTTTAGACTAACAAGATGTATCGCGTGACTAAAAAAGTTTATAAGAACGCTCAAAAGTCGCTACAGGTAAGAAATCTTAAAATGAGGGTAGCTCCCTTGGGGGTGATGCAATCAGAAAAATTCCTAGAGATTCGGGTAGCTGAGAAAATTCTAATATTGATTGATACCAAACAAGATAGGTTTATCTCGAAAGATGCATTGGCTAGACAAAGAAAACTATTTGTTAGTTTTGCTTATAAAGCAAAGAGTAAAATTTAGAGGTTTGAGAGCTTAAAGTGTAACTTTGTAAGGAGTAGTCCGATTTTAAATCTGTTTGCAGATTCGGGATGTGCATAAAATTCTAAGCTAACAAGATGTATCGCGTGACTAAGAAAATTTATAAGAACGCTCAAAAGTCGCTACAGGTAAGAAATCTTAAAATGGGGGTAGCTCCCTTGGGGATGGCGCAATCTCAAAAATTTAAAGAGATATGGGTAGCTGGAAAAAATCTAATATTAATTAATACCAAACAAGGTAGGTTTATCTCGAAAGATAAAAAAATGGCTAGTCGAAGAAAACTATTTGGTGCAGAATGTTAGCGGTAAAAAAAAAAATCTTAAAAATAGGTTTATCTCGTGTGTGGAAATGAGGATGCTCATTTATCTCGAAAGATGAAAAATTTAAGATATTTATCTCGAAAGATGAAAAATGGTTAGTCGAAGAAAACTTTTTGGTCCAGATGTGTGTGGAAATGTGGATGCTGGTGGAAATGTGGTCACAGGATCCTTGATTATACCCTACTACTTTTGTTAAGAATGCAATTGGGTTTCATCAAGTAATGATGTTTTCTCTGCGAAAGGGACTGCAGAGCAAAGGATTAACAGTACTTTGTAGAAGACTGGAAAATGCAGGAAAACCTAGTTGCTGAAGAGAAAATATTACAAATCCTCCTCTCGTGGATACAAAGAAGGTTTCGCTACCACCTCTGCACATAAAACTGGCACTGATGAAAAACTTTGTCAAAGCTTTAAATAAAGATGATGAAGGATTCCAATATCTGAGAGAGCAGATTCCCAGACTAAGTGAGGCAAACATAAAAAAGGAATTTTTATTGAGCCTCAAATTCGTCCCATCGTAAAATGCAGTGTTTTTAATTCAAGACTGATTCAGATTGAGATGTTCCAATTTCTTGACAAATATAAAAGCAAAAAATTACGAACACCTTGTGAATTTTATTTTTCTCATGTATAGCAGTATGGGTTGCAACATGTCTTTAAAGATTCATTTTCTTCACTCGCATTTGCACTTTTTCCCCGCAAATCTAGGGTCTGTAAGTGACATGAGTAAACAAAGAAAATGTACAATTTATTTTTCAGTGTTATTGGTTATTCCTACTTGCAACAAGG
Source organism: Platerodrilus igneus (assembly GCA_036346225.1). Classification (NCBI taxonomy): domain Eukaryota; kingdom Metazoa; phylum Arthropoda; class Insecta; order Coleoptera; family Lycidae; genus Platerodrilus; species Platerodrilus igneus. The sequence continues at coordinate 1,908,902 of JARFIW010001112.1, read as the reverse complement.
ACAATTTTTGCACAATTTTTGTTGTTACTCTGGGAGTTTATGGCTTATTCCAAATTAAATGTAAGTAATACATGTTCAGCGCTTTCGTAACCGTCAGTAGAAAAATTACAATTTTTATAATATAAACAAATGTAGTAAACATACCTATAGAATAAATGTTATGATAAAATATACATCCAGTGTTTAATCCAGGGAGGTGACGGGGAGGGAATTTCCCCCCGAGCGTTATAGAATTCCTCCCCTGGTAACATAACCCGAGTGACTAACCTTAGTAATAATGCGTAATATATTTATAGAAACCAAAGCAAAATTTAGATATAGACACAGTCGAAATAATCTTCTTTACTTTTAGAAACACGCCAGTCAATCTATGAAACAATTGTTTGACGTTGTATTAAACCCTTATACAACCCGTATATGAATAGAAAGAAGGGTTAAAGACAGAACAAACGCCGACGCGAAGAAGTCCTAGAATATGGATTCTTACATTGACTTGTTGGCTCGCTGTTTATTCATTGTCATTCTACTTGAGACATTCGTGTATTTCGTGTCAAAAGAATGAATTGAATAATGTTTATTTATAGCGAATATAATTATTAGATTAATAATTTAAGTTGTTTTGTGATTTAAAAGTTATTGACTACCATTACAGTACTTGAACCATTAAAATTATTGTAAGTTACAAGTTTCTAGTAATAGTTCTTAATTTAATTACAGAAACTGTTAATCCAGTTTTGCCATGTCAGAAATTAAAAGACAAATGGGTATACTTCATTTTTTTGCAAGAGACAAAAGATGGACACAGTTGAAATTGAATCGAAAACCGAATATCCACGTGGGGATGGTGGCTATGCTGTTGAAGCTGGTGGTGTGACTTGTTCCTCTGACTAACAGTGATAGTATTGAAGTAAAGAAAATGATTCTGCGTGATGTTGATAATGATAAAAAAAGCAAATTAATTTTAATAAAAATTGTATGCTCAAGTATAACGCTTTATTACGATGAAACTCTTAGTGGGTCATTTTGTAAGCTTTGCGAAATATTCTTCAATGATGATTCGAATGCCTTACAAAAAACGTCAGGTGCATGTATTTATCATCCAACCGTTTATCAAGTATCGGAAAGCTACTGGTAAATCAGGAAAGCTTGAGAAACACGCTAACTCTGACCTTCACATACGTAGTCTGTCTATGAAAAATGCGTTTGCAAAATGTGAAAGTACCAATTCATGCTTTATTAACCACTGAAAGTGAAATTCAAATAGCCGATAATAGACAGTCATTATCCTCTCTTATTAATGGTCAATATTTTCTAGCTAAAGAGGGAATTCTACATACAACTAAATATGATCCTCTTGTTAAAAAGCTATTGCTAAAAAATAATATTTATTTAAATAAGTGGGTGCAATCTCAAAGTCTTCGTTTGTTAAAAACCGGTCACTAGCTATACTATTGCGGGCAATTGTTATACTATTGCGCAATTGTTAAAGCCGCGTAATTCCTATAACACGTATCACCACGTTTTAAGTATGATGCAATAGTCAAATTTTCATGCACATTTAAAGTCAAATTACCTACACAATATAAGTAAAACAAGTTACTCACTTGTATGGTATTTCGTAGCTAAATCTCAGGGTCCATGTTTTGTGGGTTAGGTTACGCCATTGCTGAGTTTCAAATTGCCAATCCGTCCATCCTAAAACTCTATGCTCGTAGAGGAATAAAGGAACACCAGGTAGAGGTACACGAAGGTAAAGTTAAAGGAACCTACATGCCTAAAAAGAGATAAGACACACACACAACACAGGTAGATGTTCTTGGCTTCAGGTCTCTTCGCTTAGTGGTGTCTTATAATACCGCGCGCACTCCGCCATTTACTCTGCGCAGGCGCGACTCGGCGACGACGGAAATTGTGGTAAACGGGTGTTCCGGGACAAGAACAGGTCTACCGAAGGAAAAATAAGACGTAAACGGATACAGCGGGATAAGAAAAAAGTAAAGTTTTGGACAAGCGTCCGAGAGAAGGTAGGAGTTGTCCCTATTAGATTCAGATCGGTCTGAAGGACCACCTGCTGTGTTAATCAGACAAGTTAAGACACATAATAATTTAAAAAATTACTAGACTTCTGATGAGAACTAGTACGATCATCTTCCTAACGAGTGCATCCACTACGATAAGAAGATCATACAAAAAGTTGAAACAACAACTTAAAAGTATCACTGCAGATACCTTCACACAAAAAATCAACTGTTCCAAGGTAATTTTTAAAAACGGTAACGCCATAAACACACAAGAATACCTAACTATAAACAGTTAAATACAAACATACTGTCCCAATATGCTAAAAACAACCAAGAATTCGCTAAGATATCAATAAAAAGCGATAGCACCTCACCACGAAGTTATATAAAAACAAAAAAAAATGTTTATATGTTCTAATGACTTAATAGAAGAAGAACAAGTAATGATATAGGATAAAGTGAGCGACTGCAATCGTCTGTCGTTCTGATTCGTCGCAGGTTGGATATTGCGCGATTCGAGTTCAAAAATCGTTTCAATAGACTTAAGATATGCCGTATTCATTGTGCTACTATGTTTTAGAAAGTAGAGCAACAGGAATTGAATTTCTTTCCTGTATAGGCGAGTTATTGGACATACAAGATTCAAATAATTTAAATAATAAATATTTCTCTTTGATGGCAGATGAGTCCACAAATATAAATAATGTAACAGAATTAACTATTCTCTTGCGTTACATAGATGAGAATAAGTTAATTAAGGAAATATTTTTGTGTTTAGTTAAACTAAATAATTTAGATGCAAACACGATTACTGAGATTATTGCTAATGAACTATTACGTAGAACATTAATTTGAATCAAATGGTGGCATGCGCATTTGATGGAGCAGCAACATTTTCTGGAAATATACCGGGTGTGAGACAACGTTTATCGGAGAAAGTGCAACGGAAAATTCCTTATGTTCATTGTAGGGCTCATATTTTAGCACTAGCGTTAAGTAGTGCATGTAACAAATACCCCCAAATTAAAAGAGTTTTGCATGTAATAAAAAACATTTACAAATTATTTCATAAATCGTCCAAACGTGAAAGGGGACTACATGATGTGCAAGCCATATTAGAAGAGCCTATTCTAAAAATTCCAGAATAAATTGATGTGCGTTGGCTTATTAACTATAAATCAATAAATGCTGTAATGTTGATGACATGTGAACATATACATAAAGATGGAGCAGATCTTGCTTCTTTGGCAGGTGGAATTTTGCTAGAAATGGAAAAATCTAGTTTCCTTCTTACTTTGTGTGTTTTGGATGAAGCTTTATTTGCAGTTTGTAACTTGAGCAAAGTTTTGCAGAAAGAAGATTTAGTGCTTTCAAGTTTACCGGCGCTCGTTTTTGCAACTTGTAGTCATCTAGAAAGTATTTCTTCGCAATGCAGTGAATTCAATAAAGATGGTGAATTATTTCAAAATTTGAAAAATTAATTAATAAATCTTCAATTTCACGAAGAATTATTGAAAATGAGCACAAAAGCACAACGGTGAAGCGGCTAAAAATTTGTTGATACTAAAATAGAGCAAATGAAAACTGGTTTTAACGATAAAACAGTTAAATTAATAACATTGAGTTCTAAATTGGAATCAGTAGAAGCATTTGTCACTCTGACCATTGACGATATCATAGAGTTATGTTCATATCTTAATACTAATGATGCTGAGGCAGTTTGGGCAGATATTCGTTCCTTTAAGTATGTTTTGAACACTGGATAACAAAACAATAGCAACATCGTTTCATATATACTTGATTCAAATATAGGATATGAATATCTAAAAGATTTGTGCATTTGTGCATACCAATTTCTACTGCCAGTGCAGAACGATCATTTAGTACAATGAATCGTATTTGAACGAAGCTTCGCAATCGATTGGGACAGAGTTATCCCAGGAATTAATTACAAGGTGTTAAATTTATACGCCGTGAAGAAACAGCGCCGAGTAAGACTACTTAAGTGAAATACATTTTGTTCATGTATACTTAAGTTAATTTGTATCATGATTAAAAAATATCTCTCTAGAAGTTTCTCTCCCTCCCTCACCGATATGTAAAAAGTCTGAGTTTAACACATACGAATCCCTCCCCATTCGATATAAATCCTCTCCAGTAGAAGTGGTCTGAATTCAACATTGTATACATCACCGTCTTGGATAGATTAAAACTTGGTTATCAGTTTGCTCCTGTAATTTAGGTCTAAATTCAGTGTAGGTTTGTTTGACTACTAACTTACTTTGGTGTTACTAGTTTTTCTTCATAATTTACAGCAAATGATGTTTGATTATTTGAAGAAAACTGTGAATTTGTGTAGTAGAAATTGGACTATAAAGTCAACACGCTGCAAGCGATTTGGAAAGTCTACGTGGGTTATATATAAAGAATTTCTGTAATGAAAAACGTTCTACACATCGACATAAGGTTTTTAATCTTACTGAAATGGCGTGTTAAATCCTATAAGTATACAAACCACACCACATTGAATTTGATGCAAGTATTTCCATTTGACGTAGCATTTGAAATCAATATAAGGGCCACTTTCCATATGCAAATACTATTTCTGGAATTGTGCGGTAGGTGTATTTATGCTTAACATGGTTTCATTACTCTCCCCACAATTCAATTTCCTCTTAATGTTCTCAGTTAAAATGATATAGCATACGTTGATACAATTGTGTTAATGACATATCTTAGAAAGTCACAAATTATACAATTAACCCAGTTAATTAGTAGCGTTTGGAAGAGGAGGTAGAATCGTGCTAAATATACTCTCGCTCTTGCGACGTCTGCATCCTTCCTTTTTGCTTCCTAGCCCCTTTGTCAGGTCGACGTACTGCTTTAATTATTCTTGCTAAAACCCACTCTGAAAACAAGAATGCGTTCTCTTTCATTAAAACCCTTACTAAGGATTAAATCAAAGTTTATTGTTTTAGTCGATAGGGCTTGATGAGTAGCGCAATTGTCCATGGCGGCACTTTTTACAAGACAACATCGGAAAGGCGATAAAACTAAAAACAAAACGAAATTGAAAAAGTGGGTACCACCTTTCAAACTTGCGTTGCAATGCAAATGTTCCTACATAATTTGCTTGAGGTATAGCTTTCAATATTTTGATTTAGTTAAATGTATTAAGTGTAAATAACTTGTAAATACAGTGCGGTCGCGTTACTCCGAATATTTGTTTGCACGAGCATTTCGGACTATTCATTTGTTCGGATTATAGAGGGATTGTAAAAACAATGAAAAATACGTATAGCACTAGCAGATATTTATGTACATACATATATATGTATGTAGTATGTATTTAATAAAACATAATACAACATACATTTAAAAATCATTTGAAAAAGTCTTTTATTTTTATCTGACCTAATTTTGTAAAGCTCTTGTAAAAAATATCATCTCGCATTTGTCGAAGAATGAGCTGTTGTTGCAAGGGAACATTATTTTCATCCGTCCACGCCAAATATGTATTGAATGCTTGCAAAGGCGTCACTACTTTCTGGGTCTTCCCGTACACGTTGAATAATCTCTTCCGTTAGAATTTCGTGACATGTTTCCCTCTCTTCTTCGTAAAGCCCCTCGGCCACATCAGACAGCAAATGAATGGCCTGAAGGACATCAATGATTTCAGAGATGACAACGTCAACAGACACATTTTCACTCGCCGTGTGTTCGGCAAGCGGAGACAGATTTTTCCATGATGACACAATTGCTCTTTCGGTACTTAGATTGGCAGAGACAATAGGGGTCGGTATGGTAGTCTAAGACACACTACCGCGATGTGGAAGCAGGCAACGGGAAACCACCACATTACCTCCCAAGTACACAGCGTACTTAAATTGTTATTAAAGATGATGACATCCGTTGGAGTAAAAAATTCTGGAGTTGAAATAGTCCTTAGATGTGATTTTCCAATGCTCCGCCCGAAGGTACTACATTGGCCAGAAAGCGAGTTTTTTTTACCTGGAAAATTTGGAATTTTGCCGAACCCTTGGTGTTTCAAGCAAGGTAGAGTTCTTTAACGTGCGTGACAATACTTATACACGGGACCTCCATTTTACCTCTAATCCGAACGAGGGTGTATTTTTGTGAAAAATGCTCGCCTATCATTTTTCAAACGGACGTGTCGTGATTCGAACGCCGGCGTAGTAGTCACACACAGACACACATACCAACTACGCCACGGAGCCGCCGTTAAAATAGTTAAAATAGTTCGAATCTTCGGGAGGGGACTACTTCGGAGGATGCATTCAGAAGGTTCAGAATAAGAGTCGGGAACATTGTGTGAGTCGGAGCGTGAAATGTTAGAAGTATGAAGCACGTACGTAAGCTAGAGAACCTGAAAATTGAAATGAATAGGTTAGCACTAAACATAGTAGGGATCAGCGAAGCAGATATAGACACTGACCACAACATCGTAATTATGAAGGCCGCACTTAAATTTAAGAATTTGAGAAAAAGAAACGGAAACAGATAAAGATATTCAAGAAAGATTCGAAAAAGGTCAAATATCGGAAAAATATCTGATACTAAGGAAGTAGAAACAGAATGGAATAACATTAAATCCAGCCTAGACATGGGGGCCAGAGATATTCTGGGGTATAAACAAAAAGAAAATAAGAAACCATGGATAACAAAAGATATCCTGAATTTAATAGAAGACGCCGGGTACAGATAAGATGCAAGCCGCTGGACAAGCAGTAACAGAACGTCTCTTCCAACTTATAAGCTATATGTATGAAACAAGCGAGATACCTAAAGATTTCAAACGTAACATCATAGTAACTATATCAAAAAAAAAGGCGCGCATAGATGTAAAAATTTTGAACAATAAGTTTGACAGCACACGTGTCAAAAATATTAACTAGAATTGTACAAAAACGAATGGAAAAACGAGCTGAAGAAATACTAGGAGAAGATCAATTTGGGTTTAGGCAAAACAGGGGAACACGAAAGGTTATTTTAGTTCTAAGAGGGATAATGAAGAAAACTATAGAATAAGGGGAAAGCGTGTATATAGGGTTTATAGATCTGAAAAAAGCATTCGGCAATGTAAAATGGAAAAAAATTTCTGAAACACTCAAAAAGATTGGAATGAGTTATAGGGATAATAGGATTATAGGATTATAGGGATGGACGAAGAGTACATAGCTTATACAAAGAGCAAACAGCAGTAATAGAATTAGAGCAGGAACGTAGAGAAGTAAACATTAGGAAAGATGCGAGACAAGAATGTGCCCTATTCGCATTAATTTTTAACTTGTACATTGAAGAGGCAATGAATACTGTCAAATGCACGAAGACATTTGGAATTACTATGCAAGGACAAAAAATTGATATGCTTAGATTTGCAGATGATATAGTGGTATTAGCATCTAGCAAGGAAGAGTTAGAAACTGCTCTTAATGAAATGGAAACGGTTGTAACAGAGAGATACGGTATGAAAATTAACAAAAATAATACTAAAGCACTAGTATGCAAAGGAGGGGAAAATTAATCAAAACAAAAATACAAATAGGTAACATAAACTTACAAAAGGTTAAGAGTTTTTGCTACCTAGGAAGCCAATTAACGCAATATGGGAAAAGCACAAAAGATATAAAACAAAAATTAGCACAGGTCGTGCTATATTTAACAAGAAAAAGCTTCTACTATGTTCAAAGACAACAAACATTGAAACAAGGAAAAGATTGCTTAAAACATATGTGTGGGGCACAGCACTGTATGGCTGTGAAGCTTGAACAGTAGGAAAAGCGGACAAGAAAAAGGTAGAAGCCTTTGAAATGTGGTGCTACAGACATATGATGAAGATATCATGGACAGACAAAGTGAAGAACGAAGAGGTACTAAAAATGGTAGGGGAAGAAACATATATGTGGAAAACGGTAAAAAAATAGGAGATATAGGATGCTAGGTAACATACTACGGCATGAGGGACTAGTGCGGAATATATTAGAAGCAGAGATAGGAAAGAAAGAAGTAGAGGTAGACCTAGGTTAGACTATTGCACACAGATAGTGAAAGATGTAGGCTGTAAGTATTTCAGGGAAATGTGTAGGCTAGCTTAGAATAGAAATCAATGGAGGTACTCATCCAACCAGTCCCAAGATAGATAAACTAATTACGAAAAAAATAACTGTACTTAAACATGATGATTATTATAAGAAACTACAGGTATTAGTTGTACAATATTCTCCAATAATGTTAATTGTGTGAAAGTATTTACTGGAAAACTATTATTCCGGCAAATATCTAGGTGTTGGGGGATCTTGGCAGCCAAGTCTGCTTAACCCCTTCACATATCAATGAATCTCGGTGAAATAGGGCGTGTAATTAAAAAACAATAGAATGGGAACCGAGCTGTATATAGGCTGTGTGGAAATTTCAGGGAACTGTGTAGGCTAGCTCAGAATATAAATAAGTGGAGTTTTGAGACGGAAAACCTAATGACGAAAAAATAAGCGCGACTGTGCGAAAAGATCTCCTGGAAAAATATTAAATCTGCAAATGTTTAAATGCTGGGTGAAACTTCCTTCACTGAATGTCGGAAAAATAGAGTATATAATTGTAAAACAATAGAAGAGAACCCAACTGCATTTACCAAGAAAGATCAGCGTCTATGATCAAAGACATTAAACATAGAAACAAGAAGAAAATTGTTGAAAGCATATGTGTGGAGCACACCACAGTATGCCTATGAAATACGGGCAGTAGGAAAAGCAGACAGAAAAACGGTAGCAGCCTTTTGGAATGTTGTGCTTCAGATGTATGAGGATGATAGCATGGACAGACAAAGTTAATAACAAATAAGTTATAGAAATAGTAGAGGAATAAAAATATCTGTGAAAAATATAGGAGAAATAGAAGGGCACTATACGTTCTATAGCATTTTTGAGGAATAGTATGAGATATATTACAAGCAGAGATAGGAAAAAGGAAGTAAATGTAAACCAAGATCAGATAGTGATAAATGCAGACTGTGCAACTTTCAGGGAAATCTTAGGTTCGCTCAGAATAGGAAATAATGATGGTACGCGTCTAACCAGTTCCAGGACTAAAAACCTAATGATGATGATGATGATATTTCTGTGTTTGATTTCATTTTGTGAATTCCATAACTTTCGTTGAGCTAGCCAAGTAAAGAAAAGTTAGAAAGGAAGGTAAATCAGTAATTTCAACTTTTCCATTTTTGTACATGTGACACAGCACTCTTAGCGACGTTGCTATTCACAAGCGTTATCACAGCATTCTTTTATCGGCGCTCCAACGAGTGGCCGTTGTCACATCAATAAATATTGCCGTGATAAGGGGGTCACGAGAGGTCATTGAAACCCAAATTCTAAAAATAAATTGCATTAAAATATAATAGAATCCAGAAAAATGGAAATTTCCGTAAATTTATGGTTACGCCCTGCATAATACAAACGTATTTCTATTCATTGATGTACAAGTGAAAAATGCAATTCCACGTGTATAAATAATCACCCTGTATCAGATAAGCAACTAGTGTATGCCGCATGTGTAATAATAATTAATTTTAAGATACCTTAAAACGCTTTAAATGCGAATGCAAATCGATCATTTTAAGATAAATACATAGCCATTTATTTTCACTTATTAATTATCAATACATTTTTGATAAAAAATGCTTTTCATTTGCTGTAAATAAACATAGAATAGTGTTAGCTTAACGTATTTAGCATAAAAACCACAATCAATCTTGTAAATACTTGCTATAAAATGCAACTAATTTGCATTATCCATTAAAGTTTAAATTAATCGCCTTGTGTATTACCTAAATTCAATTTAAATTAAACAAGCTCTCGTATTTTCAAGAGGAATTAAAAATGAATACGTCAATTTCATATTAACTCATTAATAAATAAACGTTTATTCCAAGAAGCAACACGATCAATGAAAGAACCCACAAAATTCATAAAATAACCGTTGAAAATAGATTATCTTTCGCATTAGTATGCGACGCCACAATAACCGTATATGTGTTAAACAAAGACGAGCAACGCACGTTACTAATACCTGGAACGAGATAAATAACTAATATAATTCGACGCTAATAAGGATTTCCTAGAAAATTACATAAGTATGCGTTTAGTACTTAGAACTGGAATCGTTCAAATACTACTACATTCTTGAAATACATAATTTTGTATAGGGAAGACGTTTATTATATAAAATCATTCATAAATTCGATATCGAAATGTTATTTTGATTTAAGGTTGGACATTTTAAAGGTCTATTTGAAACACCTGCTTGACCAAATTCCAAATGTAGACTTCACAATACTCGTTCGCCAGCATCAACAATTTTCAAAATGAAATGAAATGCCAAACTCCGGTTAACTTTCACCTTAACATAGCGACCACCCTCTCTCCTTTTCATTTTTTAAGTAGAAAAATGTACTCAATACCTGCTTCTACCTAAGAACTTTGCTCAAAATTTCACTATTTTCAATTACAAGTTAAAATGTTACTTAAGTTTTTCTCATTCTATACTTAAAGTATTATTTAATAAATTCCGATTTAAACTTGACACCCAAAAATTAACTTATTAATACTACATTATATGTTTGTTACGTGCAGACAAGAAAGAAAGTAGAAAAATAACTAAAGAAAATCGCCCGCGCCGAATACTGCAACAAAACAGAGGAGGTTATACGAATCCAAGAAAATTGGATGCTGTACTACCTCAAAACTTCGCAGAGTGGGGTAGGTCATACATAAACAAAAATTGTAAACCTCAGCAAATAGATTTATTACAATCCTTTAGTTAACAAACATAGTATCACAAGGCATATTTACAAAAACCAAAAACAAACATTTACGTAATCGTCCTGCTAAAACATTATGTAGAGAAAGGCGTCACTTAACTTCTAAATATACATTTAATCAAATATAAATTAGTGATTATTTTCCAGTAAAGTAAAATCTTAAAATCTAAATAGCACATACAAGTATGCTTACATAATGTTTATGACCCTAAATAAATACAAGAAGAAAATAAAGCATAATATCTACAGTATTAGAACGCTGTTTACCCGCTCCTTGAAGTGCACTTCTTAAAAGTAATAAAGTAACCGTAAACTGCAGTGAACCAAGTGTTAAACTTAATCTAGATTATAAATAGTAAACAATTTGTGACATTTGCATTTCATAAATCTTAAGTTAACGTATGTCAAATTGCTCTAACGCGACCTCCGATTTATATTAAATGTGACTTGTAAAACAATCACGTAATCACTTGTGCACTAACATGTGAAAGTAAATTTTTAGCACAGCAGTCTAGAATTTAGTATGCCACAAGTAATAAAAACTTAAGCACCAAAGAAACAAGAAGTCAATAGACTTCGTAGAAGCATAAAAAAGCAGAATATTCGCACCTTATCGTACCTTAAGAAGAGTAGCTGCCTTTCTCTGGTACCATCGTAGCAAATCTGGAAGTGCGTCCTTATACTTGCCGATGGATTTGATACTTCTAGGAAACAATTTCGCTTGGCTAAGTTTAAGTTTATAAAACTATAGTAAAACCTATTGAAACAAAGCATCTTAAGCAATACCGCGACTTGACAGAGTCTTTTTACGGGAAAAACGCTATATAGAATAGAATGTAAATCCTTTTGAAGCTGAGTCTGTATTTATAGATAGAGAAAACATCAGGAGGTAGCGTGTATTCCTTTAAAAGCATTTTCCATCGTGCTACGGTAAAACCACGGGTCAGGAAGAAAAGTAAACGTTGAAAATGGTACCCGTAACAAAAAAAAGTCGTAGATTGGGGTGGGCAGGGTAAATATAATCAAGGGTTGACAATGAAACCATTTGTATCCTGTAGACCATAGTATACTATGACAGCACGAATTTCTATCTACCAACCTATGTATCCAAAAAAAAGAACAACATATTACTAAAGTTCATGAGCTCCCTAACGTGATCACGCAATATACAATTATCCCTACAGGCAAATCTCTAAAAATAAAGGATTAAAATTTACGTCCGACAATTAGTTCATAAGCCGTCGCCGTAAAAGGTATTTTCTGCTCTGGGTTAGTCCCAAAAGCAACAACTTAGGACAAAAAAAACAGATGATAATACGTGGACTACAATACGGCAATATGTTCGCCACTAAGCTTTAGTAGTATCCTACAAAGGTATATTTTAAGGACCCAGATAAGCACTTGACAATAGTAACAGAAATACTCCCTGAGGTGAATGGTTAACTTATAACTAACTACGTAGTAGGTTAATCATTCACAGGCAACCTCCGTAAAATCATTAAGAAATCTACGGCATTAGTGATGTATTAGAGCTTCAAAAACTCACGCGGGGTTCCAAGTTCCTGTAAAACAATAGAACGGACTTCATCCCAAGTATAATTTCGTATCCACGGAAGTCGTTCACTAAGACATCGGTCTTATAGGCAAAGCAGAGTGTAATCCAATCAGCACCAAAACTAGTTACCATAAGCGATAAGATAAAATAAGGCCAGTAAAACCAGCAAGCCGCAGGTGGAAAAGAACTAGAAGTAACAATAATGTAGCCAAACAGCAAATAGTTTTCACACTTACCAAATACACAGGAAGTACAGAAAATCAGAAGAAACGCGTGTATTTACTCTTCAGGACAAATTGAAAGTGGCCAACAAGTTCGAAAATGAACCTTATCCCAAAGTTCCACTATTGCAAACAATAACAGACCTTTCAAACTCGAGTTTTACACAGCTGTTTTGTTAAAGTAAAGCCAGGATTAGAAATATGAATGACAAAACCAGATATATAATAATGGATGAGCACAGATAAGAATATGTTATCTACTATGCGGGTATGAATTTTAAAAGTTAAAAGATAGAAATTTGAATATTTATTGAGCTAATAAGCCATACACGTCCCTGTAATGGGAGAAAGGGATATATAAAAAGAAAAGTAGGAAATTTTCGGTTTACAATAAGTGAACGTAACAATCGACAAAAATACCACCTGCAAGATATAATAGCAAAGTATTCTCAGAACCGCACCTATAAAGTATTTTCAAGACAACTGTAAAGTATTTCTAGAACATCGCTTACAAATAAGCTCAATTAACGAAAGTAGTTGGCCTCAATATAATTTAACGACTTCCATGAATTTATCCGCGTGAGGAAACAATGCTTGTTCTAATACTTAGGTATGTTTGCAATCTGAATGGCAGAATTTATTTTAACTAATTGTATGACAGGTTGCCTAGTTGTTATAGAAAACCTGTGCGATAACGAAATACCGCGTTTATTATTTCGTAGTAACAATATTGATAACAAACATTTTACCCACTTTAAAATAAATCCATTACAATTTTTTATTTAAGTTATGCAGGTGTTTGGAACGTATTTCAAAGAATTTATAATGCGGAGATTTTTAACCTTTACAAAGTAAGGTAACATAGAATAAATTTCAGATATTTAACGTTGTGCTAAACACTTAATAAGGTTTTATAGGACACTTAAAGAAGTACTCAATTCAAATGAGAGATAGTCAAATTTGTTAATTGAAAATTCGTATAATTTGAAAAAGCCTAAAAAATACATTTTATGAGACGTTTCTTAATAAGCAGTAAACGACGTAGTTAGAACTTAATATTTATATACAAAGGGTGCAGAAATAGATCGATTGCGGGAATTTAATGTAGCATGTTTACAATTAATATTATTTGCCACAATACTGACTTTTATATGATTAATGTACATTAATTGCTAATACAAATACCCTATATTAAGATTAACTTTAATGGCTAAATTAATTCGCTGTTATTAAAGTTTAGTTCTGAATAATTAATCAAACAAACTTTTGATGACTTCACAAAATATAAATCAACAAAAACGGTGCTGATACTTCTCGTATTTCCTTTTGTAAAATTTCAATCAATAGCCCATGCTAATCTTGACTAATTTTGGAAAACTCACATAACACGAGTTAAGGTTCGGACCTTTGGAGCTGTGTTTTTAAAAAACAACTTGAAACACTTAACAAATTTATTTTAAAGTGAAACAGAAATTACAGTGAAATTTAGAATAACTTGTTCATAATAACTTTAATAAAAAAATAATTAATTGTACTGGGCGAGTAGTCTAAATAGACAACAATGCAAAAGCTGTAATACTCAGACTGACTGCCGGGCCTTGAGCTCCCGGGCTTTTTATAATAACCTGCCCCTCACACAGCTGTGGGAACTTGCAGATCTCATGTCTGCGTTTCTCTTAATTGTACACTTTATTACAATGTAACAATCTTAATTCTAAGTAATTGCGGTATGTTAACCGCCTGTGACCTGCCACCTGCAGTATCACTGCCCTCTCGGATGCAAAGTTGCATTCCGTTCTCATGAACTGTCGATAACCTCTCTGGGTTATCCTTGTATTACAATGTTGCAATGAACTTATACTTTATTTAACAATTTCTAATAATTCCTATTAAATTCAATATATTCAATAATATATATATATATATATATATATATATATATATATATATATATAATTGGGGGATACATAACTCACGCTGCTTCAAACCACAACTGGACTATTTTCTATATCTCAATTATATTAGAAAATCTACTGTGACACGCAAAATAACACGATTTAGACTTTGCTTTATTCGGTTTTAGCCTATGAATACTATCCTGGAAAACCGGTTAGCTTCTCAGTGTTGTTGCCATATAGAAAAATTCCTAGAATTTACTGTACTGCAAAAATCCTAAATAGTAAACCAATGCAAAATTCAAACGTTTTTAAATGCAGAATTCAATATAGAATGCTTCTATCCTCTCACATTAATATTTATCCATAATATATTTATATATTTCAGTACTGAAGAAATTTACAAAAGTTACTGCCACATCGATATACAAATAAGTGATGTAATTTTATTCAAGCAAGCGTTAGCTCTGTTTTTCGTTAATTTTCTTATAATGATATCAAACTGTTACAGAAACAGAACTTACGTTCAGTTGAAACCGCCTAGCCGCTTTTGCGGATCAGAGTTGACAACCGATAAATTAAAGCTTTTTCCACTTTATCTAAAAGCATTCCAAATCTAGCTTTTCTTTGAAGACTTGAAAGCGTTTATACTAAAATCCAATTATCGTTTAACTTATTTAAGGATTTTGAATCTATTTCATTAAAATTTTTAATAAGTCTTTTAAAAAGCCTTTTAATACTTCAAAGTTTATTTCCGTTTCAGTTCTTATAGTTGATCGGTAAACTTTTAAAAACATGCTATTAATTAATAAAGAAATAAGTTCAAACTCAGAAGTTGCCTTATATTTTGTAATAGCTTCTGCCATGTCCAAAAATTATTTGACTCAAGCAGGCAAATACTTTTTTTGTTTTTCATGAGTTATAACCATTCCTAAAAATCCTACGCCAAAGTACAGTAAAACATTAAGTGACAAGTTGAATTTTGACAATGTTCCCTTCTCATTGTTTTAATCACACCTTTTTTTGGACTTATGGAAATGAAAAAAAACTACTGCTGCTTGATTCCATAAAAAAGATTCTTAGCTTTTGATATAGTTCTGTAAAGTAATTTAAAAACAGCTAAAACTATTGAACATATATAACGTCCTAGTATGGGCTTATGCACTTTTTATTCTTAACGACCGTTCTGCCACTCAACTTCATTTCCTCCTTCCTTTCTTACAGCCTGGATTTTTTATTGTACATACAACGGTACAAACAAACTTAAACTGTTTTTAAATTTTATTTTGTTCTTAATTAAATTTCTTAATCTGTCAGTTTAGTGCTTAAAAATTTCTATTTTAAATATTATTGAATACTACTTTCTTTAGCTGTCAAAATTTTTGATCCTAATTTGGATCCGAAATGTGGATTCTTCATCTTTTAGTTGGGTCCGATTCGATTTTGAAACCAAAGTGAGATCCTGATCGCGATACATCTCCGGATCTAAATCTGAAGGTTCTAGATCCGGATCTCGATTTCATAAGATCCGGATTTGCATTTCAAATCCAGATCCATCTTTTAATTGAAGTCTGATCCGATCGTATTTTGAACCCTAAGTGGCTGATCCGAATCTAGATACGGATCCGGATTTAGAAACGGATCCGAATCAAAATCTAAACTTTCTGAAACCGGATTCAAATATGGATTTAGATGTAATTCCAGATTTAAATCTGTGATAGAGCGCAATTTTCCAATATGGAGTATAGATATGGATTGAATATAAAAAATCAACAAGTAATTGCAAATCTAAAGTGAACAGACACTGCAAATAAATTCTGTTCTCCGGAATTAACGTACAGAGAGCACGAAACAACTAGAGATGTTCGAAGGACTGGATTTTAAAAATTCTTATTTTTAGAATACGAAATTACACCGAATGAAAATTCTTTCATTTTGATTCAACCTCAAACCTAGTTTTATTTTAACTTTTAGACTAAACTGAACTTATTTGTAATTATAAATCTTTTATTCGCTTCTGATTCAAAACTCAAATATGTAATTTAAAATTTCAAATTGTAATGTTCGGGCGTTGTTCAAGTATACATTCGTAAATATATAAACATTTATCAAGTTTAGCCAGTTTTAGAACTTTAGTTAGAAATATACCCTTAAAAACTTTACAAAAACTTGGTATAAAAAGCGATTATTTCATTATAAAGTTAAATCAAGACAAGCAAATGCACCAAGAAGTTGTAGTGATCCGTGGTGTTTCTATGTCGATTTCTCATTGGTTGATAATTATTGAAAATATTATAGTGTACATTTCGAAATTTGAAGGTATTCGTTAGAATGGCTCGGTACCCACTTGCATGTTTTTGAACGCATTCCGTTATATCAGAATTTATGTTATAAGGGCGCATGTGTACAGAGGATCGGGCGAGTTGACAAGGGTAAAGGACTTTGTTTTAGATTTTCAAGATGGGTGGTTGAAACATTTCACTTGGCGGTTTTTGTTAAAGGTAATGTTTTTAAGTTTATAATGTGGTGGTTATTTAAGGTAATCAGATTACATCTTGTAATCAGAGCGTTGTTTTGCATGGTGCTTATTGTAAAACCATTACTTATTTAACCATTAAAAGAAAGATTTTTATGATTACCTGTTGCTTTTTTGAGATTGATGTATACAATACTGCCTTGCCGGTTGTTTTACTTGTGATGTTGAATATGGGACTTTCCGATTTTATTTGCGCGTTTTATGTCTAAATGAGTGTGGTTCGATTTAACAACTGAAAACTAATATTTATTTATTTGAATTGTTTATTTAGTATCTAAATCAGAGTAAAACTAATATTTGTTTATTTGAAATAATATTTATTTAGTACTTACTACAGAGTTGTAACTCCAATTGCATTGCACTTGTTGCAAAATCAATAGTAAATGTTCCCGTTACTGTGATTTTACGAGCAATTAGTACCAACACATAATTTTTTGATATATTAGATCAAATTATTAGGTAAGTTTGAATACGAATAGTATTATATTTCAATGTTGTATTTGTTTTGGGTTTTATTGAATTAACCACAAAGTTGTGTATATTTCTTTGTTTGTAACTTGTAATGCCACGAAATGTTTAATTTTTAAAAGTATGTTTTAACCGATGCAATGATAATGAATAATTTTTACTATCTGCTTACTAGAGTTAATATATTTAATTAACATGCATTTATATAAAGATTTAGTGCCTGAATCTGGGCTTGTACTTGTGCTATAAACTTTTGATATACCTTTGCTGCCTACATGTTCTATAAAGTTTGATATTTGTGATGCATTTGACATTCTATTATGTGTAGTTGTTTTATTTCAGCATATTAATCACATCTACAACTGCACTGTTCACATCTGGGTTTAACTTAATAATATATTTGTTGTTTTTGTATATCCTATTATCTGGCCGATGTTCCTATATAATTACTTAGTATTTAACGCTTGTGATAATTGTTGTGATTAAATTGAACCTCTGGTATGATCGACCATTTCGTGCCTGTCGCGTTTGCATTTATGACTATGTTGGAGATAGTCTATTCAATAATATACGTCTTTTTAACTATGCGCAATCATACCATAAGTTTATTTGAGAGATTCATGTCGTCTTGTCAATGTACTTGTAGTTGTAGTCTTGCAAATAATAGGAAGTCGGCTAGCCTTTGTGAAATATTTTGAAACACGGGCTGGAAACTATTATTGTATGTATGTGGGCGCGTGTGATTGAGCCTTCGTTGAATATTACTAACATTTTATGCCCGTGCAAAGAGGAACATTGGTAGTCAAGGCAGATTTTACCTTCCTGGTGTTCCTCTCTTTCAATTTTAACTGGGGAGTATTGGTTATCCGACCTCAGTACCTACCAGAAAAGACTAGCTGGTTTACACTAACGTCTCTACAGTTGTCATGTGTGGTATGTCTGGGTAACAGTAGACATTCCGTCAATTTTAGTATTGATGATCTGGGTACTTTTACGTGTTTTTTTTATTTTTTATTTATTTGTTCCAACGTTTCAGTAGTCTGCTACCTGAAATTTAAGCAGACCTGGCTTCCCCACAGAAAGTAACCATCATGTGTTATGTGTGTATGTGTGAGGGATGGTTGTGTGTATGTGTGTTGTGTGTGATTTTGGTCCGTGTTACGTTCCCCCTCTAAGACCAGGACCATCGGCAGCCGGATATCCCAGTCGTCAAGAAAGAACGCACAACGAACATTGCCTTGTCAGTCCGGACCATCGGCAGCCGGAAATCCAGATGTTGAAAGGCAATGGAAGTGTGTATTTAGGTGTGTGTGTGTTTGTGTGTGTATGTATGTGTATGCGTGTGTGTGTGTGTGAGAGAGAGAGAGAGAGAAAGAGTTGTGTGTATGTGTGTTGTGTGTGATGTTGGTGTCCGTGTTACGTTCCCCCTTTAGGACCAGGACCATCGGAAGCCGGATATCCCAATCTTCAAAGAGGAACGCTCGACGGATGTTGCCTTATCAGTCTGGACCACCGGCAGCCGGAAATCCAGATGTTGAAAAGGCAATGTAAGTGTGTGAAAAGTGTTTTATGTTTGCACAGTACATAAGAGGTGTTTTGTGTGTTTGTGTGTGTGTGTGTGTGTGTTTATGTGTGTGTGTGTGTGTGTGTGTGTGTGTGTGTGTCTGAAGTGTGTTTGAAATGTTAATTTGTGTTAATTTTGTACATGTTTGAACTTATACTATTACATAAATAAAAAATTAGGTTCTTTCAGAGGAAAGGATTTGTTTGCTGTATTGTTTGCCCCCAGTATGTGAAAGGTCTTAAAATTTAGCGTTTGTTAAAAAGAAAAGAAATTCCCTAATCTACTACTTAAAATTAACTTATATTATCACTTAAAATTAACTTATACTACTACTGTGGGTTATTATTTGTGAGAGACAGGATTGCTAATTTTGTAGAAGCATGCAAATTCTACATATTAGGGGGTTGGATCGTTTCAAAGTCGGGTTAATGGTTTGATCTTGTTGCTTCTGGTCGTCAAGAGCAGAGCTCTTGGAATTTCAGGAGATCGGTCTCCGGTCTCCGGGGCAGAGCCTCGGTCCAAGGAGAGGTGGTACTTTTATGTCTCTGTCCGGGTAGTTTTGTTTGTGTCTTTTATCCGTCAAGACTTTTACGTTACCCGTCCTTGTCGGGATGTGCCAAATGCAGTTGGAAGTGTGAGGGCAGTTTGGGGTTTTCTCTGCCGTGCTCTTTCCCCAATCGCCCAGGTTGAGTACGGCACTGTTTGCTTTAAATGTCAATTTTCTATGCTTTCGTGCGAATGACCTATTTGGTGGTTATTGTTTTTATTAAAAGTAAGATTAAGTAAATGCTGTAGTTTTATTTCAAACCTTCCCGCCTTAACGCCATCTTCCCAGTGTGAATTTCAGTTACATTATAACAACACAACGTAGGTGTCGTCGAGCCAATGCCACTAGATGTTAGATCATGGAGCTCGGTGTACCGTTTATAGAGGGCGTTTGGGTCAGTCTTCAGCTCGGTTACACTACAAAGTACCCAGTACATTTTATATAATCAGCAACTACAATAGGGATTTTACATTCCTCGTTATTAATTAGAAAAACCACCGATAAAAATCAGGAACGTTATTGTCCACAATAATATTGTTCGATTCAGATGGAGTTCAAAAAATCACAATAACCACAAACTCATAAAATGTCATAAACTTAACGCATTGACACGATCTGAAGACATTGAACTGGCCCCACTAAAGCATTAGATGCATAAAGTGTGAGAACAAAATGCAGAATTTTAACAAAGGGTGGGAGATTAAATAGACAATAGAACGAGATTAATACAGTGACCAGAGAAATACAAAATTATGCGCGAATAACAACGAACGCGTACGAAGGCCGGTGTTTTTTTAACGAAAGAACTAAAATAGTGTTTGAGTGACAGTTAACGTGTCGCTGGCGTCAAGGCAATAAGCTCTCAAGGGCCGATATCAAATTGTTTTGCTATATTGGATACGTAGAAGCCAATTAGTTTAAATACGTGCATCGTGGATTTATATTCCTCTCGGTCGGAGTGATTAACCAGAAAAGAGTGATGAATTAGTTTCACTTGTCAACGAAAGTTGGAATTATTAGGTGACCTATCTCGCTGAGGAAGTCCACACCATGTATATCATTAGCGTCCCTGTACATTCTGCATCATTAGCTTTAAGAATTGATTGGAACAACTAAACGTGAGTACTCTATGAACTTTTTTGTGTATGATGTATAATTATTTTCTTACGGGTTTCAAGTGAAAGTAATTTGATCTTTGTAGTGGAAAATGAATATTCGGTTACATAAGTATTCTGTTGAAGGATGAAATAGCGCCGGAAATAGTTTTGTTTTAAACATAGTATCATTAGCGAAGGAAGTTCTATTACTTTAAGAGAGTAAGAAATATGTACACCCAAGCGTAAGTGTGTAATTATTGTTAGTTCAAGGTTAGTGTAAAGTTGGGATTCCGCTGGTTTTTTCTCTGTATTGTTATTAAGGGAATTTCCAAATGAATGCGATTTTAAAATGTCACATAGATCATTCAAGGAAAAATTAGTAAAATGAAATGTTGGTTTAACTTTAGGATAAATGTTTCCTTGGAGTTCTGTTAATAATATATGGCCAGTAGGATGTAGATTAGGTTTGTTGTTTTAATATTTATTTATGTCTCCTGATAGGTTTTGGTAATTCACTGTTAATAGAGTCTAAATTTAGATGAAATTTTATTTGCAGTTAGTTAAAATATACGTAAAAGTGAAAAAATCTGATTTTGGCGAAAGCCTTTGTTTTAAACAATTGTTTTAGTTTGATAATAGGTCTGACTATAAAAGCTAAAATGAAGGAACGAGATGGGAACATCGTGAGCAAGGAAGGTTATTCGGAATAATCGTCCTCCAGGTAGCCAATACATCGACGAAATTGCTTGGATATGACAGTTTGGCGCCCCTTAATTTTGACAGTTAGTATAGCCTCTCAAAGTAGGTAGTACTTGCAAAGCAATTTTATATTTCGGCCATTGTGCATTTTCAATTTTATTTTTTTATTATTTTGTCATAGGAACCCACTCCCGCACAACTGATAGTTAAGCGATGCACAATTGAAATTGTTACTGGGTTTTAGCCCCTTCCAGACAATTTAAAATTGGTAACGCCCAATTGTGGGCATGTTTTTTAATGGGGTCGTTTTTCAAACCTTATGATATTTGTTCTTGAATCATTTGGTTTTTTTTAGTAGAGTCATTTTTTTACAATTTGGTTGATAGAATAGTGTAGAATATCTTTTTGAAAGATTTGTTTTAAGACAAACTATTTTGATATGATTAGAAAAAAATGGACTGATCGTGACAAAATAATTTTTAATTTGAGTATTGAAATGGAAATTTACTGTTTAGGGAAAATTAAATTGCGTTTCAAATTACGAGTTAGGAGGTGAATGAAAATAAGGATTTGACAGTTACCGAATGGAAGACAAAAATTTTGAGAACAATATAATTATGATTTATGACGATATGAAGTTTGTTATTGATTAGGAAAAAAGTTTGGGGGAAAAATGTTGCTCTCAAACGCCACTTATGGTATCGCCCCATTGACTACTTAATAAAATTATAATTAAAAAGTGTTGAATAAGTATGCTTTTCAAATTGAACGCTCTTAAATTAGTTTTACGTAAAGATTGATGTATGTTATCAAATGTTCCAATAACACGCAAGTAGCATTAGCATAAGAAAGGAATGCGTTTTCAATTAATTTTAACAAATAATTAATTTGAGCTTTAACAAATTTCAAATTTTTAATTGATTATCTGAGGTACTTAATAAATAAAGAAATTCAATATAATTACCTCTGTTATTAGATTCAATAGAGTCTCTATGCCATTTTTGTCGAACCTATCGTTGAACCCACTGTCGAGCAAAGCGGTAAGCTACAGTGGATGGAGCATTCACCACTACTAAAAGATATTCTGTTTATTGAGAAACAGAAACTAAATGTGCCCGTACCTGGTGATGGAAAACCCATTAACTTCTTCTATCTTCTCGCAGATAACCATTATTTTAATTTACTGGTTTGAGAAACAAATCTGTATGCAGAGTATATACACGAAGTTCTGCAACCACATTCTTGAATTAGCCATTAGAAACAGAGGAAATTCTTGTGTATTTCGTTTTTTATGGGCATAATACAGTTACCTAGATTGCGAGATTACTGGCGTACAGATCGTTTGTATAATTTACACATAAGAAACTACATGAGCCAGGAAAGATATTTAATTATATTGAAGTGTCTGCATTTTGCGCCAAATCCTTAAGATGGCGAATGCAGTCCGAATGACAAGTTATACAAAGTTCAGCCTTTGGTTGAATTTTTCAATAACAAAATATTCACGACTTATCCTTCAGGAAAGGACCTATGTATTGACAAATCAATGCTTTTGGGGCAAGATCGGTGTTCTGTCAGCATATAAAGAGCAAGAAGCACAAATACGATATAAAATTTTATTTTATAATGGAAAGTAACGAAACAGTTTTGAATATGCAAATTTACACTGGAGCTTGTGATGACTTAGGTGGTAAAAGGCTGCTGCAAATGTTGTCCTCCATCTTTTTAGAAATTATTGCGAGAAAGGTCATAGTTTATATATGGATAATTATTACAACTCAGTAACACTTGCAGGGCAATTATTAGAGAGAGAGACACCTGCTGCACAGGAACTTTGCGTGTTGGAAGAAAGAAAACCCCTGAGGTAAAGTAAAGTAAAAAAAATTCAAGACTGGGGAATCTATCCATCGTTATTGAGGTAATGTATGTGTTGGCAAGTGAAAGGACAAACATGATGTACTTTATCTTACAACAGAACACGAAAATAAATTCAACAAAGTAACGTCTAGGTCCAGTAAGAGCAAGATAAAACCTGCACGTGTCTAGTATAGATCTATAAGATCAAATGTTGTCTTATTATCCAATACGCAAGAAAACAATTCCATGGTACAAGAAAGTTGGTATGCATTGTTTTGACATAATGATTTACAATTCATTCATGCTGTATAATAAATTCTCTAGACCCAAAGTGGCATTCCTAGATTTTCGTCATTCGTTTGTTGAATCTTGGCGGGTAGAAAATGCGACAAAAGAAAATAGATACCAACCAAAGAAGAATACTTGTCTTGCATCTTCCATCAAAATGTGCAATAGGTATAGATTGTAGAATGCTTCGAATAAGGTGCCGTTGGTGTTCAAAACGTGGTTATTAGAAAAGACGCAATGTATTATTGTAAAACGTGTACAGATTTGCCAGGATTATGTTTAGAGCCATGGTTCAAAGACTTTCACGACAACATGAAGTAGAACAAATATAACTGATCTGTACATGTAGTTTTTTTTGGTCATGGGCGGTTGTATTTTTATAGATTATTTTTCTTACTTTATCTCTTTCACATTTACTATTGTGTTCAGTTCCAGTAACTTCCACGATGTGTATTTTTAATTTGAACTTTCTTCTTTGCATGTATTTTGTATGTAGTACCTTCGGGTGGAGCATTGGAAAATCACATGTAAGTATATTTATGTACTTTACACTTTATAAATAATAAAACCTAGATATAAATTTCATGACTATGTACTATTGATAACACCTATGGGTCACTCAGCACTTCCCATTAAAAATATGTATGCAACACGCCAACACGCAAGGACATATATGTATCACACGTCATTGTCTATTTGAAATTTTGTCGTTGCAGAATACTATATCAACATCAAACTTCTACAAAGAAAATAAAACAATAACCATACTTTTGGCATATGATACCAGATAACTCGATCAAGAGCGCCATGAGCAGCAAACGAATGAAAAATAAACCCATGAATATCAAAATATGAAAAAAATTCAAAACTCCTTGCAATTGATTTAATTAATTACGTGCGTTTCAGGGTAACCTGAAAACTGATATGCCCACAATTAATGATTATTTTGTTTATCACAATATTAAAAATTTGAAATAAGTAACCAAATTAAATAAAAACTGGAAAATCATGACAAGTGACATAAACACTATTCACCCTAATTGGGTCAAAGCCATGAGTTTTTTAAGTACTTATTGAAATGAATAATGAAAGATATTGGAATATTTGTGCTCAATTCAAGTGTTGGCATTTTTCTGTTTTTATTTCAATTAGTTACTAGTTTCTTAATTTCTTGTTACTATATAATATAAAATAATCACTATTAGTTTAATTGTTGGCATACCAGTTTTCAGTTACACTAAGATGCGCTTAATGAATTATATCAATTGCAGGGTTTTACAATTTTTTTTATATTTTGGTACTTTTAGAGGATTTATTGATTTAAGGTGTATAAGCATGTGATATATCATGAACTTCTATTTCATGCGGGCTATCCGAAGATCTAACTATACATATAAATTTCCATTTAAAAAGTGGAACTTTATCCGATGTCGAAACAAATTTTATCCTTTTTGACTGCCCACTTGACCATCTACAACTATTGCTTAAAAATGTTTTTATATCTCTTTATCATCATTAGGTCTTCAGCCCTGGAATTCGTAACACACATACCTGCATTGTTTCCTATTCTGAGCTAACCTACACATTAACCTGAAATTTCCACTGCCAACATCTTTCACTATCTGTGTGCAATAGTCTAATCTAAGTCTACCTCTACCTGTTCTTTTTCTTATTTATGCTTCTATTTCTTCTGTTTTTTTTTTGTTTTCTGCAAATAGCCTTCTTCCCTACCATTTCTAGAACCGTTTTGTTAATAACTTTGTCTGTCCATGCTATCATTATCACACATCTGAAACACAACATTCCAAAAGGCTTCTACCTTTTTCCTGTCTGCTTCTCCTACAGTCCCTACTTCATAGCTGTACAGACTGTGCTCCACAAATATGCGTTCAACAATTTTTTCCTAGTACCATGTTTGCTGTTTTCAAACATAGCAGCTGCTCTTTCTTGCTATATACAGTTCGGATCCCCTTCTATTGTTTTCTAAATATATACACTATTTCACCGATATTCAGTAGTATGTGATGAGGGTTAAGCAACCTGCGTCTACCAATATCACCCAACACTTAGACATTTGCCAAAATAATAGTTTTCTAATAAATCCTTTCGCACAATCAACATTAGTTGAGAATATTGCAAAACAAACACCTATAGTTGTTTATAATAATCGTCAGGTTTAAGTATACTTATTTTTTTCCGTCATTAGGTTTTCCAACGTGGAATTAGTTGGACGCGTACCTTCATTGACTTCTCCTCTGAGCTAACCTACACATTTCTCTGAAATTGTTGCAGCCTACATCTTTCACTATCTGTGTGCAATAGTCTAACCTAGATCTACCTCTACCTCTATTTTTTCCTATATCTACTTCTAATATATTCTGCACTATTCCCTCATGCTTTAGTATGTGACCTATAAAATTGTCTCTCCCATTTTTTACTATTCTTCAGATATTTCTTTCTTCCCTTACCATTTCTTTGTCTTAACTTGGTCTGTTTATGATATCTTCATCATAGATCTGTAGCACCACATTTTAAAGGCTTATACCTTTTTCCTGTTCATTTCTGTCCAAGTGTCACAGCCATACAGTGCTGTGCTCATACATACGTTTTCAGCAATCCTTTTCTTGTTTCTATGTTTGTTGTCTTTGAACATAGTAGTTGCTTTTTCTTGTTGAATGCAGCGCAGCCTTATTTTATATCTTTTGCACTTTTCCTATCTTGTGTGATTTGCTTCCTATGTAGCAGGAATCGTTAACTTCTTGTATGTTCTTGTTTCCTATTTGTATTCTAGTTTTGAATTTGTTTCCCCCTCTTTTACATACTAGTACTTCAATTTTATTTTGATTAATTTTCATATTGTATCTCTCTGTTTGAACTGTTTCTGAACTCTTTCTTGCTAGATGATAACACCGCTATCATCTGCATTTCTAAGCATATCAATCTTTTATCCCTGCATATTAATTCCAAATGTCTTTCTGCATTTGACAGTATTCACTGCTTCTTCAATGTACAAGTTAAAAATTAACGGGATAGTGCACATTCCTGCTTTACCTCTTTCCTAATATTTATTTCTCTACATTTCTGCTCTAGTTCTATTACCACTGTTTGCTCTCTGTAAAATCTATGTACTATCCATCTATACCTAAACCTTATTCTAATCTTTTTGAGTATTTCAAACATTTTCTTTCATTTTATATTGTCGAATGTTTTTTCCAGATCTACAAACCCTCTATACACGCTTTCTCCTTTTTCTATTGTCTTTTTCATCCACAGAGCTAAAATAGCCTCCCATGTTCCCCTGTTTTGTCTAAACCCAAATTTATCTTCTCCTAGTATTTTCAACCAACCTTAGTTTGGTTAATGGGATCTCAATGTCTGTCCGTCACCGCCGCCGTCCGTCGCATGGTTCCCGTGATTTTATAATATATATAATATATGAATCTTATTCAATTTTTACGCTGATTACAATTATGCTATACACTATTTAATATCTCATTTACTTTTCGAGTCATTCGACTTTAAAATCGAGATTTTACACCCAACGAAAGTTTTTGTTAACAAAAATAATTGTAACTTTAATTCAATTTTTATTGTAGGTGTGAACTATATTTAATAATAGAATATTCGTAAGTTTGGTTGTGAGCCGTACGTGCGGCGCAAATTTTTTCAGCTTGTTTTTCCATCTGTTTTTGTACAATTCTATCAAATATTTTTAACAAGATATGTTATCAAACTTATTGATCGAAAATGTTCACAACTACCCGTGATTCTACATTTTGGTATAGTGACTATGATGCTACGTTTTCTATAATTATGTCTCCTTTCGCAGCCCCTATACTTTTACTGTAATATTTTATATTCGTAAATTCATTCTAATTAGTTTGTATGCTTTGTCTGCCTTTCCTATTCTGTTTCTACTCCTTTAGTATCAGATATTTTCCAATGTCTTTCAGCAATTCATTTAACTTTTTTTTTAAATTGTTCGTAGAAATCTTTATCTTTAAGTACCTTTTTTCGTTCCTTTTTCAAATTTTTAAGTTCAAGCAGGATGTTGTAGTCAGAGTCAATATCTGCTAATGGGTAATTTCTACAGTTTTTTACTTGCTTCCTTAGCTGTTGAATGTAATGTATTTCTTCTTGTAGGATGATGTTAAAAAAACATGTTTGTAATAGTTAAATTGCTTTTGTCACAAAATTCTACCAGTGCCTAAACCAAATAAACCTACTACCTGCTCCTTCACTACCCTCACCCACCACTACACTAAAATCCTCTGTAATTATTAAATTTTCATGTTCTTTTACGCATCTTAGTATGTCTTTGATATCTTTGTAGATCGCTTCTACCTCTTCCTCACTGTAGTTAGAGGTGAGCATGTTTGCTTGTATTGTTACCGTATTTACCGGTTTAGATTCTAATCTATCCATGACTACTCTTTCGTTCCTTTGTAAGTAGTTTTCTACACAGTGTCCTATTTTGTCTCACATAACTAACACCATGTCCGAATTTCCTTCCTCTGATCCTGTATGAATTACCGTAAAGTGTCCGCTCCAAAGATCCCTCGCCTCTAGATTCCGAACTTCGCTAATCCCTACTATGTCTAATGCTAAACCTATCCATTTCAATTTTCAAGTTCTCTAGCTTACCTACTTGCTTCATACTTCTGACATTCCAGGCTCCGACTCGCAAAATGTTCCTGGCTCTTCCTTTAAACTTTTTTATCACATCCTCTCCTCTCGGAGATTCGAATGGGAGACTATTTTAACTCTAGAATCTTTTACCCTAGAGGATGCCTTCATTTTAAAAGCAATTTAAGCATGTTGTGTACTTGTGGTTTTCCTTTGCCTTACGCATTGCTGTAGTGTGTCTTAGAATGCAATACCGACCCCTAGGGTTTCTGCCACTCTAAGTACCAAAAGAGCTGCTGCCCTCTTTTGGGGACCTGTCAGTCTGGTTCCTTCCTAAAGACACTAATTTGGTTAAACCTATAGTTTGCTTTTTTAGCTCACAGTAACACGCCAGTTATTCGACTCGTACTAGCAATCTAAAACTTCTTCAAGGTGCAATTCATTTAGAATGGCTATATCTCTTACCATTTTTATAAAAAGTCCACTAGTTGATTTAAAATGTACACCTTGTGTTGCGTTTAAATTAAATTTGTTAAAAAGTGAGGTGGTAAGCATCTTTCAGTGCTTTGCAAAATCGTTTTCTGATAGGCAAATTAATTAATACTATAAAACGTGTAACATCAAAAATATGTCAAACTACATAATTCCAAATACTTGAACTACACTGTTTATGACAAAACTTATTGAGTTTCATTTTTACCTAGTAACCAAATACCATACTTATACAAAATAATCCATTCAGTAAAAAATTTATTAGTGTTGTTTAAATTACTTAATGCATATCACCAATTACCAAAAAACTAAAGAGCTCCATTTAGTCGAACCATTTTACACAAAAAACTAATTCGGACGATCACCCTAATCAACAACACATTGTTCTATCACTACTTGTCTTAACATTCTTTGTTTCCTTATATGTAACACAGTAACATTTATAAACTAATTTCTCTACGGCTATTAAATAATAAATCCATCCCGGTGTGATATTTAGTTGAAGAAAGATATCAATTTTTCACTCTGTGAATTCCAAATTGGAATTTAAGGTCTGTGACCAATCAAATCGTTTGTATTTTCAGAATGCACACGTGCTTTAACAAATCATACAGGCTTGTAAGTTATTCATAGCATAACAACCACCTAACAAATTTGAAGTTTCACAATTTGTATCTCTTATGGCTAAATAAAATATAATGTTAAGCAATTAAAAGTTGACATAAATAACTAAGACGTGTATAGTTTCTTGTACAAGCCGTAAAGTTGTAGAGAAAGTATAGTCTTCTACTCATGCATATATAGCCGTTATTCACTTGAATTGCCAAGTCACTCGTGCTACGTGGCTCGTGATATAAATTTCATTCTCATGAATAATGGCTATCATTATACGCTCGTTGAGGAATAAACTGTGATATACTATTTTAGTAATCACTGCCTCATTATAGCATGTGCTAGAATTAAGGTGAATCATTGTACTTTGCGCATGAATCTTATTTACCATGGTTTGTTGATTTTTACTGCTGTTAGCTGGTCGTTTTTGCATTTTCTTCTAGTTTATCTTCTGTCATTTCCGATTCTACATAACCTAAATAAAATCAATCATTGAGTGTTTGCCAACAAAAGTATCTTAATAGATTACAATGCCTTATTCTGATATAAAGTGCTTCCTTTTGGAAAACTACTTCGTCTTAAGAGTTTGTTGTAATACAAATTGTATTCGGTAAAAGCACAGTACCATAAAATTGCAAGAAAACTAATAAAACTAACAAATAAGTAACTACATGGAAACCACACAAGATTATGCTATTTTCATCATAACTTAATTATAACAATGACCAGTTATTTGTATATAAATTCTATTGCAACTTAAGAACATATGTAATAATTTTCGTATTAACTTACCTGAGATCAAAATAATTCGTAACTATATATGTGTGTTGCGCGTGAAAATTATAAGAGAAGAGTCAAAGAGCAATAAATACTTTAATTGTATATTATTATAATTCTCTTGAAATACATGCATAAGTCTACTATTGCAACATCTACAAACTGCAATGAATTTAGATCTCTTCATACAAAACTAAAAGAAAATTTTCAAACCAAGCTGAACACTACAAACTTCTTAAATGTTAACATTACATCACAAGATGGGATAGGTTGGTATATTAATATTAATCTTAAATTTCCTACTATTACACCAAATTTTTATGTATACACAGATTATTTTATTTTTACAAGTTAATAAAAACAAATATTTTAAAAGAAGAGCATTTTAGTTATTTGGAAACTGTACCATCTGGGAAAATCATATAAATTTAGCCTGACATCAATAATTACTCCAACCACAAAAGTTGGGTATCGACAAGAAAAATGTGACATTTTGGAACTGTACAAATATTGAAAGTTTAATAAATATGGAACACTTTATAATTCCTGTATTGAATTTCTGACAAATAAACGTCGATATTAACGCAAATGTCATCCATCTTAAAACTTGAATGCGAAATATGCCGAAGATCCTTTAAAACCGTTATTGGTTTGAAGATACACACTGGAAAAGTCCATATAAATTCAGAGGACACTTTGTCTACCTTTACTAATGAAGACAGCGAAGGAAAAAGTACGGTAACTGAATTTGATTGCAAGATTTGGCAAAAAATTTTTTTAAACCAAAGTAGATTGAATATTCACACCAGAAAAATTTACAGCTCCGACAGTAGGTCACAAACACATAAAAGCCAATCTGATGTACCTATTCCTACCGATTCGACAGATTCATATTCTGAATGCTTTTTATTTAACAAAAGTTTAGCAAATCTGAAACAATCAATGGTTGTGGTAAAGAGGGTTCCCAAAAATGTCAGAGTCCAAGTAGCCATACACCTTAATGCACATATAAAAGATGTTATAAATTCGAATTTGGTTACTTCTTGGAATAATCTTTTTCTATTTGCCTATAAAATTCTATCTGTCTCTCAAAGAAATTCTAAATCTAAATTGGATAAAAATAATTAATCAATTTCTTCCCAAATTTTGTCTAATTTAAGACAACCAGAAATACTTGATTATATACATTCTAAACATTCGAAATTTAGTAACAAGGAAACCTCTTACAATATGTCCAACAGAATTGTCAACAAAGTTTGCGATGGGGATCTTCAAGGTGCGGTTAAAATTTTAAGTTTGAATGATAGTCTAGCCCCTTTTGATGACGACACCTTCGAGAACCTGAAGAAAAAAACACCCTTCTGCTAGTAATTTACAACATAAAATTCATAATTTCGAAAATACGCTAATGGTAACGGAAACAGATGTTCTAATTGCAGTTACATCCTTTCGCACAGGATCTGCAGATGGTCTAAACTCTCTTCGACATTCACATCTTCAAGACCTTCTTAGCTTTACTACGGGTACTAGCACTCAACCTCTTTTATCTTCTTTAACATTTCTATGAAACCTTATGTTGTCTGGTAAGATTAATGACCAAATTTGTCCTATTCTTTATGGTGCATCACTATGTGCATTAAATAATAATAGCAGGGGCACTAGACCAATCGCAGTAGGAAATGTTTTTCATTGTTTAGTTGACAAAATAGCATGTGCAAAGATCAAAAACAGTTTAGGAAATTTGTTTAGACCCACTTAATTTGGTTTTGGAACACCTGGTGGTGTGAAATAGTTGCGGTCACTGCCTGTTTATACCTAAATTTTATATCATCCTCCACCAATAAAGTCCTCCTAAAAATAGATTTTAAAAACGCATTTAACACAATCAATCGTTCAATTCTTTTAGATTACGTTCTGAAATACACACCTTCTATATACCCTTTAATTTGCCAATGCTACCTACAGTACAGTTACTTGAGTTTTGGCAATAAAGTTATACAATCTGAACGAGGCGTACAGCAGGGAGATTCTCTAGGTCCTCCTTTATTCTGTATGGCTATTCACGAACTAACTAAATCCTTTGATACAGATTTTAATAGTTGGTACCTAGATGATGGCTCTGTTGGTGGAGATATAACATCAGTTAGAAATGCCCTCGAAAGCATAATATCAATGTCAAGAGATTTAGGTTTAGAACTTAATTTCGAAAAATGTGAGTTACTTTTAAACCATCGTGGCGAAAGATTAATAAAACATTTCCAATTCTTGGCACCCGGAATTTTGACAACAAAAAAGAATAAATGGATTTTATTGGGAGACTCTCTATGCTCAGAGTCAATGGACTATTGCCTAAACAAAAAAATCGTTTCTTTAAAATTAATCTCCACCCGTTTACAAACCCACCATCACATATAAGTTATTGTTTGTTAAAAAATTGTTTGGCTATTCCCAAGCTTATGTTGCTCCTCAGATGCTGCCCAACATGGCAAACAATCGAAGCAATTACTAACATTAAGATGGAGGAAACTCAATGGTCTCAGGCAACTCTTCCAATAAATAGAAGGGGATTAGGAATACGTTTGTCAAATTCTTTATCCCTACCCGCTTTTATATCATCGCTTAACGCATCCGTGTCCCTAATGAGCGAAATTTTGCGAGGACAACCATTCAGCTTTGACGCCACTTATTTTGAAGGCGAAAATCTGTGTATGTCAACTGTGCAGCAATCATCAATTAGGCACAACAAATCATCCTAGAATGAATGGGATAAACCAATGCTCGAAATTGTTTCCAATAACTTGCTTGAATCAGCTCTAACATTAACTGATAAGGCTCGCATTCAAGCAATAACTACTAAACACAGTGGAGCTTGGTTATCGGTTTTGCCAGTAGCTTCGGTAGTTTCTCTATTAGACAATGCGACGTTCAGAATAGCTGTTAGATTATGATTAGGAGCTCAATTATGCATCACACACACATGTATATGCGGTTTGCCAGTTAACGAAAAAGGAACTAATGGATTAAGTTGCCGTTTCAGTGCAGGGTGTCAACCTAGACATAAAATGGTAAACGACATTATCAAACGTGCTTTAGTTACCGCAGGAATTCCAGCTATCTTAGAACCTAATAGTATTTTTTGCGACGACGAGAATAGACCTGATGGAATTACTATGATTCCGTGGAAATTCGGCAAACCAGTCGTATGGGATTTTACGTGTACCGATACTCTAGCCAAATCGCATATAAATACAGGCGTTTGAACACCAGGCGCAGCAGCTGTTGCTGCAGAATCTTTAAAGATCCGAAAATATAAAAATTTATCAGACAATTACATTTTTTATCCAGTCGCAGTTGAAACACTTGGTGTATTCAGATTGCAAGCAATTGAATTTCTGAAAGACATAGGTAAGAGGATTTTGGAATCAACATATGACAACCGAGCTACAATGTTTCTTTTTCAAAGGATAAGCATTGCAATCCAAAGGGGTAATGGTGCTTCAATCTTGGGAACGCTTCCCTCTTTACAGCAATTAGAGGAGTTTTTCATATCTCCATTTAAAAATAATAAAATTACATGTTCCCAAAGCCATTCAAATCACACACATGCGGCTTCTATTTTGAAAAATCATTTTATCTTAACAGCCAATAATCCAGTCATTGAAAGTAATTTATACTTTGATGAAGAAAACGTGTGCAATTTTGCATATTACAAAACTGTTGATCAACCTTCAAAGATGAATAATGTAACTTATAACATGCCAGAGAGTATAAAGAAATTGAACTGTTCAATGATACGTGCTTTATCTAATATAGGCAATACTTGCTTTTTCAATTCAGTTATGCAATGTCTTGGGCAAACACCATATTTATTAAAATTACTTCCTGAAACATTAGAATCTAACCAATATTTCAAGCAACATCGTGACAGGTTAGATCCATACAATAAAGATTCATTGATGTTAGATTCATTTGAAGAAACTTCAGAAAAACAGCAAGCCCTAACAAATATTTTAGTATAAACGCTAAAAGAATTACATAGTAATAGACCAGAAGCATACAATCCTAGCATGCTATTTTCAAAACTCAAACAAAGTATGCCACAATTTGCTGGAGGCCGGCAGTATGACGCACATGAATTACTACGAAATTTGTTAGAACCAGTGCGCAAAGAGAATTTGAGAAGTCATCAAGCAGTAATTCTAGGGAAATTGAAACTTAGTTGCAAAGCAGATAAATCATCTTTTAAAAATGATAAAAGAAAAACTGTAAAGTTTTACGAACATCAGTCCGAATTGATATTTCTCTCTGAACAAGTTTTTCGAGGTGTCTTAGTCAGTAGATTACAATGTCAAGAATGTATGCATATTTCATATCGAAATGAGGTCTTTCATGATTTGAGTTTACCAATAATGGAAAAACAAATTCCTGAAAAAACAGAAGAATTGAAAGAAAATAAATCATCAAAACGTCTTATGAAGAAGGAAAAACACAAGACTAAAAAAATAGAAAACAACAAATGGACTACAAACAGGTAGTAGATAGTGTAATATTTAATATTGGTCGAGCTGAAGAAGTTAAAGAGAGCAATTCAAAATATGAATCGCATCTTGATTTAGAAGACCTCGATGAAAACACATCAAAACATAAGAAAAATTTTAAGGGGACTGACTCATGGTATTGTAGTTTACAGCCCCACAATTAAATCAATTGCTACAAATTACAATGAATCATCTAACGAAACATTTTGTGAAAATAATAGACACTCCGATGACACTTATGAATTGTTTGACTGCATAGGGTCACCTTTGGCTTTTTTAAATAATAAAAACATTACTACGAAAGGGGATTTAGAAAAAACACTTTTACTAAACGATTATACATCTTGCCTTTGTAATGGCGATAAGGACATGGATGGTTCTTATAGAGATTTTGATATTCAGCAAGAAAAGAAAATGAATAAAGACTATGATATAAATGAGACTGATGGAAGCACCAGTATTCTAAGATACCAATGTGAAGAAGGTGAAGGCTCTTTGCAATCTTGTTTAAATGAATTCATGGCAAGTGAGTTACTTACCGGAAATAACCAAGTAAGCTGTGATGTGTGCACAAAGACACATATCAGATCTAATAATGAAACTGTTTATACAAATGTCATGAAGCAAGTTCTAGTTTCCAATCCACCTACAGTTTTAATTTTACATTTAAAGAGATTTAAGGTTTTAAGACTTCATTTAGCCAAAGTGAATAACTATGTTGCCTTTCCAATGTTACTAGATTTAGCGCCATTTTGCTCAAAACAACGTTAAAACATTGCAACGTTTAATTCTAGTCAATCTAATATGTTGTATTAGCTATATGGTGTTGTTCAACATAGCGGCTCAATTCACAGTGGTCATTATGACGCATATGTAAATATAAAATATCCTTTAGAAAACAAAAGTAAATTGCCAATTTCTACATACAAATAAAAAACATATTTCGTCCTTGCAGTGTAAAACTAACGGAGCCAACATTGAAATTCCTTTGGAAAAGTGCTATCATGTTAGTGACTCCCGTGTGTTAGAGCTGCCTGAAAAAAAGGTGCTTGAGGCACAGGTATACTTGTTATTTTACGAACGGATTTAGTAATTTGTAATTTATATGTAATTTTGTTTGTTGATTGTTGTCGTTTGAGCTTTGTCGGTATTTATTATACATTTTTAATTACACCAAACAGTCAAACAAAGGTTAAGTTACCTCCTGAACGCAAAAGATACACTATTGGAACTCTAGCAATGAATTTTAAAAACTCAAGTGATTCAAATTTTTTGTTTCCACTACTCAAGCATTTGAAGCCATAGTAATTGTCAGACATAAGGTACTACTTATATACTACCAAAATGTTTGGGGTCTTAACACTAAGCTTTTAAATTTCTTTGTAACGTTTAGCAAAGGAGAATGTGACATTATTTGTATTACTGAATCTTGGCTATACACAGCAGTGTTAACGAACACAATCTTGCCTGAGTTGTATACTGTTTACTGTGTCGACAGAAATTATACTGCCACAAATTCAACGGGGGGGGGGTCAAAATAGTATACAACCCATTCAAATTAATACTAACCAATTCAAGTGCAGATACCCCTCAATTAACATTGTCGGTACTAAAAGTAAATTAAATAATTTCAAAGTTTATGTCTTTGTAATCTATATACCTCGTAACACACCGATAATAACATATGAAATCTTCTTTGACTAATTCTAAGAGGAAGCAATAAATTTAAAAAATATAAAAACCTTAAGTGATTTCAATGTACCTACATTTAACAACGATATAAATTCTTAAAATAGTTCCTACAATTCTAATACTAACTGATTTTAAACAGCATAACTGTTTACTCAATAAAAACTCACGACTGTTTAAATTGGTAATCTCTTATTTACATTGCCATATAGCCTACTCAATTTGTTCATCAGTCAAAGATCATCATCCATTGGATATATTAAAACTCTATACAGAACGCACTTGCTGAATAATAACCTGCCGAAAATGAAAAATTGGAAACATAATTCTTCATATAACCAACTTTGAAAAACCTACAATTTTTAATGTGACAGAATTTTTGAATAATACATCTGACATTAATGAATGTTTAGATTTATTCTACGATCAAGTTTACAACATATTTGAAAAAGTTCGTTCTGGTAACAGGGTATAACAGACACTACACTTTTCCGCCCTGGTTTTCCCAATCAGCAATTAAGCGTATATGGCAAAAAACTTCTCTTTATAAAACATAAAGAAACTACTCCAAAACAACGTTTGATACTTACAGGAAGCTATGCAAACAAACAAAAGTTGAAATTAATATAGGCTACAAAAACTACCTTCACAAAATGGAAGCTGCACTAATATGGGACACTAAACAATTTTGGTCTTTTATACAATTATATAAATTTTTTATTTAGCCAATGATTATATTCGTTTCTACAAACTATTATCAGATACTACATATAATTATTAATATACAATACTATGTGTATAGTTAAATTATCAGATCTCTACTTCTATCTCTAAATTTACTAACTATGCTACACTCAGTCAATTAACTCTTTCTTGAAATCATAAAACACTTAAGTCTTTATTGTTGAAAAAGGACGTTGATATTTAATATACAGCTTGCTTGTATGCTTCTACATATAAAAACGTAGAAAACGTCTGTCAAACAAGCGCACTTTTACTAAACAATTCCATGTAATCAGTCTTTTAATTTTGCTGTTACAATATAACCAGTTTTCAAGCTTTCTTATTATTTTATGCTATCGCAATTCCAAAACACCATCAGGTTATGGGGCCCAGGTGCGTTTGCGTGCGTAAAATAAGTAAAAGTAATATATTTGACGTTTAAAATATATATAGTGACGTTTGTTGATATTTCCGAATCGATTTTGGTGAAAAACAAATTGGCTTGTTTTTCTAGACAAAATGAGTGTTCCGATGTCTGATATTAAATTGTACATTGACAAATTGGAAGATGTCTCTGGATGGCCTAAATGGAAGTGGCAAATGCAAATGTTGTTTGTGCAAAACAAATTGACGAGCATCGTGGACGGATCGGAAGAATGTCCAACTTTAGAAGCTGGCAATGACACCAAAAAAGCTAAATATGAAAGCTGGGTTACAAGCAATGCTGCTGCCTGTAACAATATAATGGGTACTCTGGGCAACAACTTTGTAGATTTGGTTCTATCAACAACCACAGCATCAGTGATGTGGACCAAATTATGTGCTCGGTTTGAACGCACAAGCACCCAAAGGCGTGACAGATTATTTCAAGAGTTATTTAACATGGCGCCAACCTCTGTAGAAGATGTGGCTCAATTCATTGCACGTGTGACAAACACTTTTCAAAATCTAAATGCAGAATTAAAATGTGGTAAGCGGAATGAGCTAGATGAATCCGTTTTAATCGCACGTGTTCTAACAGCGTTAGAAAAGGATTCGCGTTTTATAGATTTTGGAATATTTGGGAGGTTGTTCCAGAAAATAAACAAAATTAGATCTATTGACTGAAAACTGTGCGCAATAGAGCTGCGAAAAATTGAATCATATGATTCAGGGTCTGCATTTACGATTAAGGCTAAATCAGCAAATACGTCTAATAGCAAATTAGACAAATCTGTTTCCTCGAATCATAAGAAACGGCGGGAGAAATTTATTGCAGAACAAAAGAAAAAGCGTCTGTGCAATAAATGTGGTAAGCTCGGTCATTGGGCAGCTGAATGCACTGTAACTGAGTGCAGAAAAGCTAACCAAATTAGTGCAAAATTTGGTAAATCTGACGAGTCCGGTTTTACTGCCCAAGACGCAATATCACTAAAAGAGTGTGATGTTTGGATTTGTGACTCAGGCGCGTCGCAACATATTACCCCATATAAAGAATTTTTCGCGACGTATGAAAAATTCGTACCGTCAAAGATAATTCATATTGCAAAATCTAAGAACTCTGTGCTGGCCTATGGTTGTGGGCGCATCAACGTAGAAATTTGGGTACATAATAAATGGCAATGCAGTCATTTAAATAATGTGTGGTTTGTACCAGACGCAGAAAAAAGTCTTCTTTCTGTAACTCGTTCAACGGATTTAGGACATGCTGTAACTTTTGATAAAACATCAGTTATTTTTCGTCGTGAAAAGGTAACTACCCTTACTGGCTACAAACTTGGGCGAGAATATGTATTAAAATTACGTATGATTAAACCAGAGGTTGAAGCAATTGTTAATTTGGCAACTAATGAAGAAAGTATACAAGTCTGGCATTAAAGGATGGCGCATATTAACAAGCACCAAGTAAAGACCGTGTTAAAACGCATGGGTATCGATATTCCTGTTGTCGATGGAGAATTTTGCGACGGTTGTGTATTTGGAAAAGCGCATCGGCTACCTTTTCGAACTCGCACTCATTTAGCTACATCAGTTGGTGAAAAGATACATGCTGACGTAATGGGACCTACAGAAAATTCATCATTTGCCAATAAACGCTATTATGTTTGTTTTAAAGACGAATTTTCAAAATATAGGGTACTGTATTTTATGAAACAGAAAAATGAGGTTGCCAGTTGTCTAAATGCCTATATAAATGAGTCAAAGACGTATGGGCACACCATTAAAGTGCTCCGCATGGATGGTGGTGGTGAATTCGACAATCAAGAGGTTCGTAATATTCTTACTGCAAATGGTATTTTATCTGAAATTACACCTCCTTATACACCTCAATTGAACGGTGTTGCAGAAAGAGAAAACAGAACAATTGTTGAGCTTGCTCGTTCGATGTTGTCTTCGTCACGAATGCCAAAAGTTTGTTGGGCTGAAGCATGTGCAACTGCTGTCCACGTACTAATTGGGTAGGAAAATCTACCATTGCACAGAAATCTCCGATTGAGATATGGCGAGGTAAAGAATATGGTAGTCTAGAATATCTACGCATTTTTGGAACTGAATGTTTCGTACATGTACCGAAAAAAAAGCGGCGTAAATTTGACAATAAAGCTATCGGTGGTCGAGTAGTTGGCTACGTAAATGATCGTGATGGTTATCGCGTGTATGTACCTTCCAAAAATCAAGTTGTTTGCAGCCGTGATGTAATTTTTAAGTCTGAACGTACGTGTTCAACATCTTGTATTGAATTATCACCGACTCCAACGGTTGTTGTTCCGGAGGAAGTTTTGAAACCTTGCAAAACCACTATCAATTCAACTGCATCTGAATCAGTATCAGATTCACAAGAAAAACGCTATGAGACACGCAAAATTGAAGAACGTCAAAAGCCTAAGAAACTTGATGACTATTATGTTTATTTAGCTTCTGATGATTTTGTTTTCTCCGCTGAGGAATTTGTTGATACTATTCACCCTCGTTCTTATCGAGAAGCAGTATCTTCAGTTCATTCTGATAAATGGCAGGAAGCAATGGAAGAGGAATTACAATCGCAATATAAAAATGAAACGTGGGAACTAGTAGAAAAACCGCCAGAAGCCAAATTGTTAAACAGTCGATGGGTCTATCGTATTAAAGTCGATTCAAATGGTCAAACGCGTTTTAAAGCACGTTTTGTAGTCAAAGGATGTGGTCAAACCTGCGGCTTTGACTACGATGAAACGTTTAGCCCGGTAGCGCGTTATGAAACCATTCGAAGCGTGCTGGCTATCTCTGCATGCGATAGACTACAGTTGCGACAATTTGATGTAAAAACTGCTTTTCTCTATGGTGAACTTCATGAAGAAGTTTATGTCAAGCAACCAGAAGGTTTTGATGATAACACAGGCCGTGTTTGTCTTTTAAAGAAAAGCGTGTATGGACTGAAACAAGCGCCACGTTGTTGGAATGAAAAATTTGTTGGGTTTATGCAATCAAGTGGAATGCAACAGAGCAAAGCTGACCCTTGTCTGTTTACTCGTGAACGAAATGGCAAAAGCTGCTTGTGGCCATTTACGTTGATGATGGTCTTGTAGCAGGAGCGATCTTGATGAAATTACTGTTTTCACAAACGATCTTAAGAAAAGCTTCAAGATCACCTTGGGTGAACTGAACAATTTTCTGGGCATTCAAATTCTGCAGAACTCTGATGGTTCCATCATTATAAGCCAGTATGCATATACAAAAAAATTGTTAAATCGTTTTAATATGGTTAACTGCAAAAAAGTTGCTACACCATGTGAACGCAATGGATCTGCAGATTCAAATCCTATTCAAGATCAGGTACCATATCGGGAAGCGATAGGTTGTTTAATGTATCTGACAGTAGGAAGTCGTCCCGATATAGCTTTTGCAGTAAACAAAGCCGCACGCTCCATAGAAAGTCCAACTGAAAATGATTGGTATGCCGTTCAGCGTATTTTTAAGTACTTGCAAGGTACTAGTGATTATGGCATAGTCTACAAACCTCAAGACCTTGAACTTCTAGTATACAGTGATGCGGATTTTGGAGGTTGCTCAACGACACGCCGATCAACAACGGGTGTTATTTCAATTATATCAGGTGGAGCAGTTTCGTGGACCAGCCAACTTCAGCGCTCAGTAGCGCTTAGCACTACTGAAGCAGAATTTGTGGCAAGTAGTGAAGGTGCCAAGGAACTTATTTGGCTTCAGCGTCTTTTAATTGATCTTGGTCATCGCATTTGCAAACCAAAATTGTTTGTCGATTCAGCAAGCGCTCTGAAACTGACTAAAAATCCCGAATTTCACAAGAGAACCAAACACATTGCAGTGCGATATTTTTTTATTAGGGAAAGATATTTGAATGGTGACATCGACTTAGAGTACATCAGCAGCGATATGAATCTAGCCGATATCTTAACAAAACCCCTAGAACGTCAAAAGTTCACACAAATGCGTCGTGGATTATCTATAACGGCGCTAAGTGATTATAATTTTTTTAAGTAGACGTTTTTGTGAATTTAGTTTTTAGATTAAATACTCCACGTTGGAGGAAGTGTTGAAAAAGGACGTTGATATTTAATATACAGCTTGCTTGTATGCTTCTACATATAAAAACGTAGAAAGCGTCTGTCAAACAAGCGCACTTTTACTAAACAATTCCATGTAATCAGTCTTTTAATTTTGCTGTTACAATATAACCAGTTTTCAAGCTTTCTTATTATTTTATGCTATCGCAATTCCAAAACACCATCATTTATTTAAAAATATTTACATTGGCAGACAACCTTATGAAGTAGGTAATCGATTGAATTCCTTTAAACCACCGATAAACAGTGATCTCTGTGAAAACGTTTTTTTAACATTTTGGACTCTTAATTTATCTTTAGACCTTGAATCCTGCTGATGAATAGTTTGTCCATATTCTAAAATGAGCTGAAGGTATTGTGGAGTTAAACCAGACTTAATTTTATAAATAAATTTTAAGGACACTATATAGTACATATTTTTCAATGGGTAACCTTTGCGGTTGATTTATCATTTCATTTATTGCCGTTAGTCGAGAGCAAGAAAGGATTATTCTCATCGCACAACTGTGCAGCTTTTGTAATCACTGCAAACAATTTTTCCTACATAAATATAAAACCGTAGCACAATAGCTAAAGTGGGGAAGTACGATGGTATTATCGACCAACAATTTAGCCCAAGTGGTCAAATATGGCAAGCATCTTTTTGAGTAATTAACTTTATAGGTTATTAGCCTAATTAATTGATTTACGTGATCTTTAAATTGTAATTTCCGATCAATCATTACTCCCAAATATTTAAATTTATTGAACCATTTGCAGTTGTATCCCATGAATTGTTACAATCTGTTAATTCTATATTACCTCCTGGTATCCTTTATACCTACTAATAATCATCCATTTGTTTTGTCAATGTTGACTTTTAATAAATTCTCATTGCAGTAGTCATTTATTGCAACCATCATGGTATTTATTTTATTAAAACATTCCCTGCAATTATTGAAAGAAGATGAGTCTGTGAATACATTATGTATATGTTGTAATCAGTCTGAATCTAATGTAGATGGTAAGGATGTCCTATACTCATGTGATAACTGTGGTAGAAAGGTTCAAGTGTGCAGTGGTTTAACATCTACAGAAATATGAACATTGAAGCTATTATCTCGTTTTTGTAAAGAATGTAAAAGTGAATTGCATGTTGTTCCCTTATTGATAAAAACTATAGATGAGCTTAAGAATGAAATTCAAACATTGAGAGCGGATGTTGATAAACAGCCAAAATTGCTTGATTCAATTGCTCTTAATAAATATATATTCGAACTTGCTGAAAGGCAGGAAATATCATGCAATGTCATGATTTACAATGTTAAGGAGAATAGTTCACTTGGAAGCTCGCATTTAATATAAGCAGACAGTAATTTTAATCATTGGTAGTATATGCGATATTAATACAGAAAATATGAAAATTACACACCTGGGTAAAAAAGGTGGCAGCTACAGGTCAATATAGGTAATATTAAGTAATGTCAATGATGTTATAACAGAACTCAAAAATAAAAATTAATATACTGGAGATATACGGTTTGGTTCTGATTTAACAGTAATGCAGCAAGAGTACTGTAGAAAAGTTAAACAGAACTTAGGAAATTTACTAAACAATGGTGTGATGATAAAACTATTCGATACATTAATGAGGTTCCTACTATTATTATGGCAAATCGTTCAAAAAACTGATTACTTCTATATACTATCAAAATGTACGTGGTGCATATTCTAAGTTCAATCAATTATATCTTGCCGTTATGTGCCATTCTGAAGACTATGATGTGTTGATTTTTAGTGAAACTTGGTTATCTAATGATATTACTAATGTTGAAGTAAACTTAAACCACTGTAAAATATATAGAACTGATTGTAGCGACCTTACTAGTAAATTTAGTTGAAGTGGAGGTGTGACGATTGCTGTAAAGTCTAATTTTTTAGTAGCTCTATATTGTTGGATTGTGACTCAGTAGAACAATTGATCATTAAAATTTAGTGTGCTCATTCACTTCTAATCATTGGAACTGTATATTTACCAGCAAAATCTTCATTAAATATCTATCTAGCTCAATGCTTAACAGTTTACTATATAATGAATATATATATATATATATATATATATATATATATATATATATATATAACGCAAAAGCTCATTATGATTGGGAATTAAAATTTCCCACATACAAATTGGTGTAATGACGATTTTGGTGTCTCCACAATTCTCAACTTAATAGTTCTACTCCTGAGGTAGATTTCTCGTTTCACATATTTGAACAGTCTTTATCGGTTTAGTAATGTTGTTAATGCTAACAATGTTCTACTGGATTTTGTGTTTTCCAGCACGTCTAATATTAGAGTAGACTATGCAACTGATATATTACTACTTTGTGAAAATCATCATCCTGCACTTTGTATATTTGTACCTATTTATGCAATCAAAAATGGCTTAGAAAATAATAATGATTATTTTTACGATTTTTGGAATACTAACTACAGTCTCTTAGTGAACTATTTAGCTGAATTTGAATAGCATGTTATATTATCAAACTTGCTAGTGAATGAGACAGTCTATTTTATAACATTAATTATGAAGCAATAGAACGGTATGTTCTTCTTGGTAAATCCAGGCGTTCCCTATTTGGTGTTCATCTCAACTCAAATCGCTAATTTGTAAAAAGAAAATCGCCCACAAGTCTACAAACCTGTTCATGATTACCTTATTTTTTCTAATTTAAGGAATAGACAAAAAATTTAGCAACCACTTGTTATAGGAATTAAGTATGTAATATTGAAGACTCTTATTTCTGACAATGTTAAACGCTTTTGGAGTTTCACTAGTAGACTAAGGAGGTTTTATAATAATGAGGTTGCTTGTAGCGAGAATGAGATTGCTGATTTATTTGAGACCTATTTCTCTTCCATTTATGTTAGTAGTAGTGGACATAGTATGTCTACTATA
The DNA here is from genome assembly GCA_036346225.1 of Platerodrilus igneus. Taxonomy (NCBI): domain Eukaryota; kingdom Metazoa; phylum Arthropoda; class Insecta; order Coleoptera; family Lycidae; genus Platerodrilus; species Platerodrilus igneus. The sequence goes on along the minus strand of JARFIW010001112.1, from coordinate 1,864,361 downwards.
AACAATAATTCATATAATATGAATGTTTCACATTTTTATATTGATTTATCAGACATTTATTCAAAATTAAACAATATTAATGTAAATATATCTCTTGGTCCTGACAGAGTTTCACCTATATTTTTGAAAAATTGTATTTGTACTATCCCAAAACCCTTATTCATATTATTTGATGGATCCATAGGTGATGGGGTGTTTCCAGCTTACTGGAAAGCTAGTTTTCTTACTCCAGTTCATAAAGCAGGTGGTAAGTCTAATTATAGGCCCTTTTCCTTAATTAGTTTTATACCATACATTTTTGAAGGTTTTATCTCAGATCACCTGACCTTAACATTTAGAAATTTAATTATCAACGAACAACTTGGTTTCTGTGTTGGGCACTCTACCACGACCAACTTATTGTTGTTTGTTGATTTTACTATTACTGCATTTAAAAGAGGTGATCAAGTTTATTGTATTTATGATGATTTTAAAAAGGCGTTTGATACTGTCAGCCATAGACTAGTTTTGATTAAACTTGCAACATTTGGCATTAAAGGATTTTTGCTTGGTTGGATCTCTAGCTATCTTATTGAGAGACGTCAGTTTGTTAAAATCCGAAATTTTATATCAAACGAAATTGTAGTTAAATCAGGTGTTCCACAAGGTTCTCACCTTGGTTCAATCTTATTTGCATTGTTTGTAAATAATATTAACTGAATGCATCGTCTCTGTACCACCTACAAAACGTTTCTCTACGTTCGTAGTCATTTGGTCATAGGAATTGAGAAACACGAAACTTAAATGAACGAAATCCGTACCTTCTTAAAATCCTAGAAGCAGTAGATTTACTCACTTGTACCTGCGCTTCTATTTGACGAGTGGACGTAGATGGATTGAATGCAACACTTACAAGAGTAAGTTCTTCAGCATAAGGATTGGATATGTAATTTTGACGAACAGATTTTCGTAAACAACCGTATTCTTGCATGTTGTCATCCAATTTTTTTAATATATATTCGGCTGCCGTTTTTCAAGAAAATTTTCGTAATATCGTTCGGCTGCTCGATGACAATTTTTAATGCTCACAATGTAGGCACAAAACATAGCATACTGTTCATTAATAGAATACTTTATTCTCACCATGACGGAAGTTTGATAAATTAATAAGTTTTATACTAATTTGGACAAGAGAAACGTAAAACTGTTAATATAAGGTTCAATTAACACTACCTTGATTCAAATTTACAAACTGTCAAAAACAGCAACATTCAATTATTGTTGTACTAATCATAGCCTACTTATGCAAAGTATTTAAAACATTAATTTTGAGTGTTACTTTTAAATCCAGAATTGTAATTTTTTGTTATATTCAAATAAGGAAAAAATTCAATATAGCAGCTATAAGAAATAAAGAAGTCGAGTTTCGTTAAAAAAATATCATTACCATTGATAAATCTAAAAACTTTCGTTTAAACTTTTTTTTTCTAAATCCAACAGGTAGCCATAAAATCAGGATTGAAAGAAATGTTTTTTTTTTATTTTCACAGATATTTATAAAACTTGTGGCAGTAAGTTTTTGAAAGAAGATATTAACCAGCACTGAAAGTTGTACCAAACTGTCTATTTGATCAATTTTTTATCTTCAACAGTAACGAAGATACCCATGATCGCTTAGAAATTGAGACACCTTGTATGGTAGTAAATAAATTGGTAGCGATTTTTCATCCTGAGTAAAATATTAGTGTAGATACTAGTAATGACAGGAATCACTGGGTGCGAAGTTGACCACAGCCTTCTGTCTATCTCTCTATCTATGCATGTTTAAACAGAAACGGACTCGTATAGCTACACACAATAGCTTGTCTAAAACTGGCACTATAAAAACATTTGCATGTAATCAACAATTGAGTTATGTTGTGTGCGTGATACCAAGTATTTGCGTTGCTAGAAAAAACGTATGATACGTACGTATTTTTGAACATAATTGATATCTTCTTGTTTATTAATCCTTCGTTCATCATTATCAATATGAGATATTTCGTCTTGGAACTGATTAGACGTGCACCTTCATCGTTTCCTATTCTGAGCTAACCTACACATTTCCTTGAAATGTATAATCTAGGTCTACTTTTACCTGTCTTTTTCCTTTCTCTGCTTCTAAGATATCTAGGACTCTCTCATACCTTAGAAGGTGACACATCATCATATTTCTTCTATTTTTTATTGTTTTCCATATATTTTTTTCTTCTCATACCATTTCTAGAACCTCTTTGTTCTTAACTTTGTCGCTCCATGATACCTTCGTTATACGTTTGTAGCACCATATTTTAAAGGCTTCATCTTTTTGCTGTTTGTTTCTTCTATAGTCTCGTTTCACAGCTGTACACTACATGTGCTCCACACATATGCTTTCGGCAATCTTTTTCTTGTTCATATTTTTGTTTTCGAGCACAGTAGTTGCTTTTTCTTGTTAAATGCAGCATGTAAATTTTAGTTTCTTATTTGTATTCTCGTTTTTGCTTATTTTCGCTTCATTTACATACGGTCATTTTAGGTCTATTTTTGTTAACTTCCATGTGGAATCTCTCTGTTAGTACTTTTCCATTTTATTAAAAGCTGCTTCTAGCTCTCCCTTGCTGAATGATAATACCGCTACATTGTCTGTATATCGAAACATATAAAACGTTTGTCTCTGCATAATAATTCCAAATGCCTTTCTGCATTTGACAGTAAGCATTTCCTCTTCGATATACAAGTAAAAAAATAATATGGTTAGTGCACATCTCTGTCCCACCCTGTTCCTAATATTCACTTCTCTACGTTCTTGCTCTAATTCTATTACCGTTATTTACTTCTTGTACGAGCTATGTACTATCCGTCTATTTCTATAATTCATTCCTATCTTTTTGAGTATTTCAAACACTTTTTTCCCATCTACATCGTCGAATGCTTTCTCCAGATTTAAAATACCCTATATACACGCATTCTCATATTTCTATTTTTTTCTTCATTATCATCCTTAAAGTAAAATGATAGCCCACGTTTCCCTGTTTCACCTAAACCCAAATTGATCTTCTCCTAGTATTTCTTCAACCTGTTTTTCCATCAGTCTTTGTAGAATTCTATTAAATATTTTTAAAACGTGTGCTGTTAAACTTATTGTTTGAACATTTTTACCTCTATTCGCACCTCTCTTTCTTAATATAGTGACCACCGTAATACATTTGAAATCTTTGAGTATCTCGCATGTCTCATACATACAGCTTACGAGTTAGGGAAGATGTTCTGTTTCTGTTTGTCCACCGGATTTTATAGTTTCTGCCTGCGTTTTATGTACACTGGCGTCTTATTAATCTTCAGGCTCTTTAATGCTAGTTTAAACTTATCTCTAAACAAATTATCCCAAGTCATCCGTTTCAATATCTGACTCCTGTTCTAGAGTTACTTTCTGTCCTCTATATAATTTTCCTATATATTCTTGCCATCTATGCAATTGCTCTACATTTTCTATAATTAAATTTGCTTTCACACCTTGTATTTTTTTCTATAGGGAACTATATTCCTAAAATTCAGTCTAATTAGTTTGTATGCTTTGTCTGTTTTTTCAATTTCTATCTTAGTTTGTAACTCTACGTTTTTCCTCAATTCGTTTTTCTTTAACTTTCCTGCATTTGCAAATAATTTCCTATTTTATGGCCTTGTATCTTTGTTTCTTGTTTCGTCTTGCCTGTTTTTGTATTTTCGTCTTTCTTCTATTGAATTCAAAATATTCTTGTGGTTCTGTTTTTATTTATACCTCAGAATATCTCTAGCTGCGATGTCTAAGTTGGATTTAATGTTATTCCATTCTGTTTCCACTACCTTAGTATCAAAAATTTCCCCGATGTTTTTCAACAATTCGTTTGACTTTCTCTCAAATCTTTTGTGAGTATCTCTTTCTTTTAGTTTCTTCTGGTCAAGTTCCTTATTCTCTTCCCTTTTTTCAAGTTTATTAACTTATGCACAACTTTCAAAATCACTATGTTGTGGTCAGTGTCTCTATCTGCTTCTGGGTAGCTTCTACAGTCTTTTACTCGATCCCTAGTCGTTGCCTAACAAGAGTGTAATCTATTTGATATTTCCCTATGTGTCCTGGAATCTTCCACGTGTATTATCTTCTAGCATGTTGTTGAAAATTGTTTTTATTGCAATATTCTACCAATTTCCCTGGTCGTTCCTAGCGCATAAACTAAATACATCTACTATCTGCCACCACTCCTTCCCTAACCTCACCTACTATTGCATCAAAATCTCCCGTAGTTGATAAATCTTTATGCCCTTTTCAAATCTTAGTGTCTTCGATATCCTTGTAGATCGTTACTACCTCTTCCTCATTCTAGCTAGAGGTATAGAGGTAAGCATGTTAAACTTGTATTATTCCGTATTTACCAGTGTCCCCCCATCACCAAACTTCGCTAATCCCTCCTATATTTATTGCTACCCTATCCCCTACAATTTTCAAATTCTCTAGCTCTCGCCTACTTGTTCATGCTTCTAGCATTTTTCGCACCGACTCGCAAGATGGTCTCGGGTCTTCTTTTCTAATTATTAAGCTTGCCAATCACGAAGACCAAACTAGTCCTCTCTCGGAGATCTAAATGGGAGACTATTTTAACTCCAAAATTTTTAACACTAGAAGATTCCACCAATTTTGGAAACGTATTGTGATGGTTTTTCGTTGCCTTCTACATCGCAGTAGTGTGGCTCAGAATGTCATACCAACTTCTATAGTCGCTACCACTCTTAAATAGGGAATAAGCAGCTGCTCTCTTTAGTGGACCTGCCTTAGTCTGGTTCCTTTCTAAGACCCCCACTAATTTGGTTACACCTATAGTTCAATTTTTTAGCTCACTAAAGCACATAACCCATTCTACCCATTTTAGTATTCTTCAACTTCTTTAATGTGCAGGTCCGTTCAGCACGTTGTCCGTCATTCGTTGTATTAATTTTTTTCCAACTATCGGTTACGCATATAGATTTTATCTAACACCACCCTGTAGTTCTAGATTTTTTAACGGATAAAGTTTTAGAAATAAATCCTTGTAGTACCTTCATGGTTTTTTATCAGAACCTACAAAATTGTCTATTACAAAAACATTAACACAAACGTATGCGTAGCCTAAGGCAAAGCTTATTCAGTATCTAGTTGTGAGACTTTGCACTTTAAACGCCTCAAAAATTTTGGTTCATTGTGTTTTTTACAAATAGGACTGCTGCAATGATCGCATTTGCGTTATGTAAATTTGTTTTTATGAACTGAACAATATCCACATTTTGGTTTCTGTTTAGACGAGGAGGGTGTTCTAATATTTCTGCGTTTTATGGCAACAATATTGTTGATTCTTTTTTCGAAGTAAACGAGAGGTTTGGTAAAGTACTTCGTTTCATCACGTGAAACTTTGTAAGATCTATTGCCGGTAAAGTAATGAACTGCAGTCTACATGTACTGTTGATTTTATTGAATTTGTAAGTAATTTAAGAGTTAACTGTTGCTATATTTAAAAGGTTACTAAACACTGTAAAAGACTATTATTGAATTGGGTTATGGAATACTCTATCTCTATTGTGTCCACAAAAACCACACCTTTTGTGCTTTTACTAAAAATATTCGTTTCTGTTCAACAGAATCTGGACCTATTTTATCAATATCTTGTGCTTTTTTTGGATATAAGAAGTTCAGATGCATTTATTCGTGCCAGTGCCAGATGCACTCATAACACTTTACACAGGTCTTGTACGAATTTGTCGCAGCTCATTTGAAATATTCCTCTATTTTTCTACATACGTGACTTTGTTCATGATCATTAAGTTTTCTCATCTGGGACTGGTTGAACGTGTATCTCCTTTCTTTCCTATTCTGAGATAATTTCACATTTCCCTGAAATTCATACAACACATCTTTCACTATCTGTGCCTAATAGTCTAAACTAGGTGTACCTTTACCTCTGTTTTCTCCTTTCTCTGCTTCAAATACATCTCATATTACTTCCCCCATAGCATAGAACGTGTTCTATTATCTCATTTCTCTTATTTTTTACTGTTTTCCATATATTTATTTCTTGCACCTACCATATCTAGTACTTCTTTATTTTTAACTTTGTCTGACCACGATATCTTCATCATACGTCTGTAACGTTACATTTCAAAGGCTTCAATCATTTTCCTGTTCACTTCTTGTACTGTTCAAGTTTTCTAACCGTGCATAACTGTTCTCCACACACGCTTTCAGCAATATTTTTCTTATTAACACGTTTGTTGCTTTTTCTTGTTAAATGCAGCACAGCCTTGTGCTAAAATTTGTGTTATATCGTTTGTATTTTTCTCATCTTCCGTTTGGATTCCTAGGTAGCACAAATCTTTAACCTCCTATAAATTCTCGTTTTCTTTTTGTATTCTGGTTTATGATTATTTCCCCCTCATTTACATACTAGTACTTTAGTTTTATTTTTGTCGATTTTCATACCGTATCTCTCTGTTAGAATTGTTTCAATTTCATTAAGAGTGGCTTCTGACATTTCCTTGCTGGATGTTAATACCGCTATATCATTCGCAAATCTGAGCATATCGATCATTTAGTCCTGCATGATAAATTCAAATGTTTTTCTGCATTTAAAAGAATTCACTGCTTTGTCAATATTCAAGTTAAAGATTAATAGGGAAAGCATACCTCCCTGCTTCATCCATTTTCTGGTATTTACTTCTTTACCTTCCTGATCTAATTCTATTATCACGCGTTGCTCTTTGAATAGGCTATAACTCGATCCTATCTTTTTGAGTATTTCAAGCATTTTTTCCCATTTTGTTATCAAATGCTTTTTCCAGATCTACAAACCCTATATACACACTTTCTCCTTTTTTTGTCTTATCCTTATTACTCTTAAAGCTATATAACTTTCCGTGTACTCAGTTACATCCAATTTAATCTTCTTCTAGTACTTCTTCAACCCACTTTTCTATCCATCTTTGTACAATTCCAGTTGATATTTTTGATACTTGTGCTGTTATATTTATTGTTTGAAAATTTTCACATCTATCTGCACCTCTCCTTGTTGGTATAGTGACCATGTTGTAACATTTGAATTCTTTGGGTTTTTCGCCTGTTTCATACATATAGATGGATGGCTGCCCTCCTAGTACAAGGAAGTTTGTAATTTGTTTGTAGAGAATATTGCAGTATTGTTGTTTGTTACTGCATTTGAAAGAGGTGATCAAGTTGATTGTATTTATGATGATTTTAAAAAGGTGTTTGATACTGTCAGTCATAGACTAGTTTTGATTTAACTTGCAACAACTGACATCGAAGGATTTTTGTTTGGTTGAATCTCTAGCTATCTTATTGGGAGACATCAGTTTGTTAAAATCCGAAATTGTATATCAAAGAAAATTGTAATTAAATCAGGTGTTCCACAAGGTTCTCACCTTAGTTCAATCTTATTTGTATTGTTCGTAAATAATATTAAATCGACTTTAAGTTATCAAAGTTTCTTTTGTTTGCAGATAATATTAAAATTTATATGTGTATTTATTCTCCAAATGATCATTTGTTATGACAATCTGATCTTACAGTAGTATAAAATCAACAAACAACAATAAGTTGGTTGTGGTAGAGTACCCAACACAGAAACCATGTTGTTCGTTAAGAATTAAATTGCTAAATGTAAAAATCAGGTGATCTGAGATAAAACTTTCAAAAATGTTTGGTACAAAACTAATCAAGGAAAAAAGACTATAATTAGGAATATTAGACTAATCACCTGATTTATGAACTGGAGTAATAAAATTAGCTTTCCAGTAAGCTGGAAACACCCCTTCACTTGAGGACGGATTAAATAATATGAATAAGGGTTTTGGGATAGTACAAACACATTTTTTCAAAAATATAGGTAGAACTCTGTCAGGATCAGGAAATATATTTTCATCAATATTGTTTATTTTTGAATAAATGTCTAATAAATCAATATTAAAATGTGAAACATTCATATTATATGAATTATTGTTTACAGTAGACAAATTATGCCCACTACTACTAACATAAACAGAAGAGGAATAGGTCGCAAATAAATCGACAATCTCTGTCACCACAAGTAACCTCATTATTATAAAACATCCTGTTTGGATTTCCATAATCAATCCATAGTCTACTAGTAAAATTCCAAAATCGTTTAACATTGTCAGAAAAAGAGTTCTCAATATTACATACATAATTCCCATAACAAGTGGATGCTAAATTTTTTGTCTATTCCTTAAATTAGAAAAAAATAAGGCAATCAACAGAGTTTATAGACATATATCTTGTTGACGATTTTTTTTTCTATAAATTAGCGATTTGAGTTAAGATGAACACCAAACAGGGAAATTGGAACGCCTGGATTTACAAAGAGGAACATACAGTTCAATTGCTTCATAAAAAATGTTATAAAACAGATTTACTGCCTTATTCAGTAGCAAATTTGATAATATAACATCCTATTCAAATCCAACTAAATAGTTCACTATCAGACTGTAGTTAGCATTCTGAAAATTGTAAAAATAATCGTTACTATTTTCTAAGCCATTTTTGACTGCATAAATAGGTACAAATATACAAAGTGCAGGATGATGGTTTTCACTTTTCACAAAGTAGTAATATATCAGTTGCATGATTTACTCTAATATTAGATGTGCTGAAAAACACAAGATCCAGTAGAACATTAGTATTAACTACATTATTAAATCGATAAAGATTAAAATATCCAAAATGCTCAGATATGTGAAATGAAAAATCTACCTCAGAAGTAGTACTATTAGGTTGAAAAATTGTGTAGACAGAAAATTCGTCATTACACCAACTTGTATGCAATAGATTGGAATCCCCAATCATAATGAGTTTGCGTTGTTATACATATTCAATTATGTAGTAAACTGTTAAGCAATGAGCTAGGTAGATAAATATATAGCTCCGATGATTAGAAGTGTATAAACACACTCAATTTTAATGAAACATTGTTTTACTGAGTCACAATCCAATGATATAGAATTGCTAAAAAATTAGACTTCACGGCAATCGTCACACCACCACTCCAACTAAATTTAGTAGTGAGATCACTACGGTGAGTTTTATATTTTATACAGTCTTTTAAGTTGAGCTCAACATTAGCAATATCATTAGATAACCAAGTCTCATTAAAAACCATCACATGACAGTTTTCAGACTGCAAGATATAATTTATTCAACTTAAAACAAACCCCACGTACATTTTGATAGTATACAGAAGTAATCATCTTTTTGAACAATCTGCAATAACAATAGTAGGAACCCCATTAATGTATGGAATAGTTTCATCATTCACACCCTTGCTTGTTAAATTTCTTAAGTTCTATTTAACTTTTCTATAGTGGTCTCACTGCATTACTGTTAAATCAGAACCAAACCGTATATCTCCAGTAAATTAATTTTTATTCTTGAGCACTGTTATGGCATTATTGGCATTACTTAATTGTACTTTTATTGGCCTGTAGCTGCCACCTTTTTTACCCAGGTGTGTAATTTTCATATTTTCTGTATTAATATCGCATATATTACCAATGATTGAAATTACTGTCTGCTTATCATATTGAATGCGAGCTTCCAAGTGAATTATCCTCCTTAACATTGTAAATCATTACATTGCAAGATCTTTTCTGCCTTAAAGCAAGTTCAAAAAAAAATATTTATTAAGATCAGTTAAATCAATCGATTTTGGCTGAATATTAAGCTTCGCTCTTAATGTTTGAATTTCATTCTTAAGCTCCTCTATAATTTTTATTAGTAAGGAAACAACAAGCAATTCACTTTCACATTCTTTACAAAAAATTTTCATAACACGAGATGATAGCATTATTGTTCATATTTTTGTAGATGTTAAATCACTGCACACTTGATGAACCTTTCTACCACAGTTATTACATGAGTATAGAACATCTTTACCATCTACATTTGATTGAGGCTGATTACAATATATACGCAATGGACTCATCTTCTTTCAATAATAGCAGGGAGATTTCAATAAAATAAATACCACGATAGATGCAACAAATGACTACTGTAATGAGAATGTATTAAAAGTCAACATTGACAAAACCATTTGGATGATTATTAGTAGTTATAAAGGATACCAGGAGGTAATACAGAATAAACAGGTTGTAACGATTCATGGAATACAACTGCAAATGGTTCGATAAATTTAAATACGTGGGAGTAATGATTGATCGGAAATTACAATTTAACGATAATGTAAATCAATTAATTAAGCTAATGACCTATAAAGTTAATTATCCGAATAGATGCTCGCCATATTTGACCACTTGGGTTAAATTGTTAGTCGATGATACTCTTGTACTTCTCCACTTTAGCTGCTGTGCTACGGTTATATATTTATGGAAAAATGAGTTGCAGAGATTACAAAAACTGCATAATGGTGCAATGAGAATAATCCTTGCTTGCTGTAGACTAATGGCAATAGGTGAAATGACAAATTAACCGCAGAGGTTACCCATTAAAAATATTTGTTGTACTGTGTCCTTAAATTTATTTGTAAAAGTACTCTGGTTTAACTCCACAATACCTTCAGGTCATTTTAAAATATGGACAAATTATTCATCAGCAGGATTCACGGTCTAAAGATAAATTAAGAGTCCAAAGTGTTAAAAAAACGTCTTTACAGAAATCACTGTTTATCAGTGGTTTAAAGGAATTCAATCGACTACCTACCACATAAAGTTGTCTGCCAATGAAACTATTTTTAAAGAGAGACTTAAGTGTTTTATGATGTCAAGAGAAAATTGACTGAGTATAGCATAGTTAGTAAATTTAAAGATATAGATATGGTATTTTTTTTAACTTAACTATAAACATATTTATATATTAATAATTATATGTATTATGTAATAATAGTTTATAGAAACGCTGTAACGTATTTTTTTTTCTAGTTACACTTCGTTCTTTAAAATAAAAATAGAACAGCTATAATTTAAAATATTTAATTTGTGAATTTCCGTCCAATAGAAATTAATGCATAGTATTGATAATAACATATAGATTCCTTTACCTTTATGCTCTAAGGTTCGTTACTAAGCTCTGTCGAGTAGTCAATTTGTTCATTTCATTATCAGCGTTTGAACGGGCAAGCTGCTCTACAAGATAGTGGAGTGAAGATGGTCGCGTTTAAACACGTTGTAACGTATTTTTTTTCCTACTTACATTTAGTTCAATAAAATAAAAATAAAACAGCTGTATTTTAAAGTATTTAATTTGTGAATTATCATCCAATAAAAATTAATATATAATATTCGTAATAACACATAGATTCTAGTATATATATATATATATATATATATATATATATATATATATATATACTCTAAAGTTCGTTACCAAGCGCTGTCAAGTTGTCAGTCGGCAGTTTATTCTCAACGTCCGAGAGTGCAAGCCGCTTTTGCACACGAGGTAAAGTCGAAATGACCCTGTCGAAACACATGGCTTCTAACAAAGTTAGGAAAAAGTAGAGAATAATAAATTCTTGGTGTCTGGAGGTCGAGCCTAACAGCGGTTGCGTGAGCATGATTTTCAGTAAGCCTCGCTCCGAGCAGTTTTAGTTGATCCCGACAGGCCTGAGAATATGGAACCCCTTTGGACACCATTTTAGACAGTTGGTATATATTAATACAATAGATTATACTAATATTTTTCATCTTAGTGCAATATCTTAAGGACATATCTTCAATAACATTTTCGATAATAAACTAAAACAAATTTTTATGGCAGTAATTTAAAGCAAAGATTTATGGTTTCGTTCTGTTCAATTTAATATGCAGTAAAGTAAACGCTGATTCCACATGACACTTCGATATTTCAAACTTACCGATGACTAATATCACAACCGGATATTACGATGGAAATGTCCGACAGCTGAGGTCAAATTCTGGCACCTGTAGTACATTTTTGATGCACGTGAGTGTTTTTAACTTTTGATAGCTTTGAAATTATAGTAAATTATTATGAATTATCCAACATTAATTGTTTGAGTAACGTAAATATAAAGTAGTTTATTTAAGAAGCCAGTAACATTAACGAATAAGTTTTTTGTTTTACAGTTTGTTTGCACATGTACGCAAACAGTGTATTTTATGAAATTCTGAATGACAACCTATGTCAGACAAAAAAAATATGTAGATTCCGTTTTCCAATCTAGACGCCTTATGCTGTCTTGATTAAGTTTACATTATGTTTAAAGACTTTCAGGTCATGTAAAGGCACTTTCATTGATATATGAAATTCGCGTGTTTATTGTAGATTACAATTAAATTAGAATATTTGCATTTTAAAATGTCTGCTCTAAATCACTTTATCAACCAAAGTATCAATACCTTGAAAGTCTACTGCGACCAATAAAAGGGATCAAATATTATACATTTTCCAGTTTTGATAATATTATATCACCATCTGATGCTCGAAATAATTCTATATTTGTTTTTGATGATGTAGGTTGCGATAAACAAGGTATCATTAGGGAATACTTTAGTATGGGGTGTCATAAACAAGTAGACAGTTTTTACCTTTGTCAAAGTTATACTCGTATACCTAAGCACTTACTACGTGATAATGCTAATCTTTTAGTTTTATTTAAACAAGATGATTGAAACTTAAAACACATATATGACGATCACGTCAATACTGACATGAAGTATGATAAATTCCGTGAAATATGTGCTGCTTGTTGGCAAGACAAATACGGTTTCTTAGTTGTAGACAAAGATAGTGAACCAGATCAAGGAAGGTACCGAATAGGTTTTGATCACTTCATACATATTTAAACCTTGAGAGACGCAAGTATCGTTAGTATCGAAGAATTTTTTTTTATTACAATAAACTTTTTACGCAATGAACAAGGAGGCGATAAAACTTAAAAGAATTTTAATTAAGAAAAGAAACATTATAAAAAACAAATTGCGCCAGTTAAAAGATAATGAAGTCGTTCAAGTGGAATCAATCTTACCCATAACATCACGATTAGAAACTATTGCTAATAAACTGGATGGGGAAAGTGTGGTAAAGAAAGAAAAATTTAAAGAAGAAGAAGAACTGCCTCATAGCAGTGTAAAAAAAATTAAACCTAAATTGCTAAAAAGGAACGTTGACTATATTGATTCGCCGGTTATTGCTCAGCATATACCAAATATAAAAAATGATGCCATAGAGGTAGATGATGATGATGATGTTGAGAATGAATACGAAGCAGAAGTTAATCGAAATGCACAAGAAGCCCAGGAATATATACAAAGCTTTGCCGATTCACCTGGTATGACACATTATCTCGAACAGCTACATCCGCTACCTCGAGAATATATTTACAATATGTTTAAAGATGTTAAGAACGAATTTGATCATAAATATGGTATTAGGTTTAACCCTGATTCAAATGGTCTTATGATAGGCAATTCGAATTTCGCGTTGGATGATGAAAATGTTCTAATAAATGATTTGAAATATAAAGGTACTCCTGGATTAAACGAACTACTGTTTAAAAAATATCCTGTCGGGTACAGTCATCAAGATCTAAAGTCGTACCTTGATATTGTGAAAAGAACAAATGCTAATAGAAGATATTATTCTGAAACAGAACAAATTCAAGGTAATACTTCATATAAGTACAAAAATATAATATCTACATTAAACATACTTCCCCATACACCCCGTAGACCTAGAACATTACCCTATATAAAGCGTCTTGGAGACGGTATGACAATGGAAGTATCAAATAACGCTATAGATTATTTATATTGGAATGATCCCAATGAACTTGTTGATAGATTACGACTTTTAGTTTCATCTCAGACTGCTGGACACACTGGTCACGGCAACGAAATAAATTCAATCATAGAAGAATTGCGTGAGGCGAAAGTGATTAGATGATATGACAATTGACAAATTTCGAAGGCACTTACATAACCGTAAAATAGATATAAGTGAACAGAAATATGAAAACAAAAGTGAAGGTTTTGAAACCTTGATTGAGTACAAACTACATATGCTACATTACACGGTAGTAGCAACGTTCTACTCTAGTACATTCCTCGACGGTGACAAGACATTCCTTATTTTCAACATTAAACATAATTATGAATTTCCTTATGAGGAAGTAGTCATTGAGAATATTAAAGGATACCCGCAAGACATTGAAATTGTTATAAACGAAAAAGTTATGTAATTGCACAGTTACAAGGATTTTTGCTTAAACGTATGGATGTACTTAGCTTTCGTGACAGCGGTGCTATCATAAACAATACCACAATGTTTCTTGATTTTATATTAAAAGCTCTTTTCAAAGCAAGTGGAGCCCACGACATTCAAACATAGAAGTATTTTATTAATTGTATTTAATAAATCCTGATTAGAAAAAAGTATTATGATAGTTGCTCAATCAAAAGTAAAAGAGGATATAGTAAATGAACTTCATAAACCAGCAAGAATAAATTTCAAGAGACCAAAGTGATAGTAAAAGGTTTAAATGACCTCCTTCAGACCGATTTGATTGAAATGCTACCATATTCGCAAACAAACAAAGGATTTAAATACATTTTAGTAGTTATTGATTGTTCTCCAAATACGTATGGGCTGTACCACTTAAAAGTAAAACGGGTATTGATGTTACTGCTGCAATGAAAACAATTTTAAATAAATTTAAAAATCCACCAAGAAATTTGCAGTCTGATTTTGGTAAAAAATATTATAACAAACACTTTCAATCCTTAATGCAGACATATGGCATAAACCATTATAGTGTTTTTTCTACAAAGAAAGCATGCATTGTGGAACGTGTAATTAGAACTTTCAAGGGAAAAATGTGGCGCTTGTTTAACCTGAACAGTTCTTACAATTGGATAATAAATTTAAGCGATATTGTGAAACAATACAACAATACAGTTCACAATACTATCGGAGTCAAACCTGTAAAAGTTGATAAATCAAATGAAAAAACTATTCTTAAATCATTATTTACCCACATCAAACTTGCAACCAAAATACCAAAATATTCAATTAAAGACAGTGTGAGGATTAGTAAACACAGGAAAGCATTTACGAAAGGTTACACGCCAAACTGGTCAAATGAAATTTTTAAGATGAAAAAGGTAAACGTAACCAATCCGACAACATATATATTAGAAGATCAAGACGAGAAAAAAATCAAAGGTGCATTTTATGAAACGGAGTTGCAAAAGGTTAAACATCCAGGAATTTACCTGGTAGAAAAAGTCCTAAGAAAGAGTGGAAATAAAGTCTTTGTAAAATGGTTAGGTTTCTCTAACGTACACAATAGCTGGATCGATAAAAAATAATGTTTGCTAGAAGTTGTTATAATAATAGTTAATAAGGCTAACATTGTAAAATTATATTAAAATAAATAATACAGACATAATCTTTCTATTGTTTTTTATTATTATTATAAAGGAATTTTGTAAGGCTAACATTGTAAAATTATATTAAAATAAATAATACAGACAAAATCTTTCTATTGTTTTTTATTATTATCAAGCCATTCTTTTAATAAAAATGTATTTTGTTTTGCACATTGCAGATTATTATTGCTGTGTCTACAACAATGTATGTTATATTTTAAACGATTGTTGATTTTTAACTCCGATAGCTTAGGACAACCTAGTGCAAGCATATCAGTTACAAAGTTTTGCATTATATATGTTTCAATCAATTTCTTCTTTTCTAGACCCTTCACAAATACTTCTTCACCGGGTCGGATAATTTGCTTCAAATAAAGCGCTATATATGATGACACCATTCCAGCCGTTGAAGATTCATCCCAAGAAAGACCATGAATATTCCTTGTCACCCAGTCGTTATGTTTTATATGATCTTGACTCAAACAACTAGACTGCATTGGCAGTTTAAAATTTCAT
Organism: Platerodrilus igneus; assembly: GCA_036346225.1. NCBI lineage: Eukaryota > Metazoa > Arthropoda > Insecta > Coleoptera > Lycidae > Platerodrilus > Platerodrilus igneus. Next base: position 1,848,410 of record JARFIW010001112.1, on the reverse strand, counting down.
GCCAAACATCACCTAACAACAAGTCCAAAACCGCAATTTCTTTGCACACAAACTCGTTTTTCTTGTATTTAAATCCCTGAATATCAATTATATACATGTTTGTATGTAAATATATGCAGTAAACTTCGACTAATTAAATTAATATTAGGAGCAATCTCCTTATATAGCAGATTACCACCATCTGCGTACTTTGCCAACCCACTTTTCAACCTATCACAAGAGTGAACACATTTTGAATTGAAACCGGCCCATGTGTATTTGCAGCCTCTAAACATAAATCAGAATCCACTTTAATTAAGCACAATTGACTTGAATGCGATATTTTGCATCTGTCATACTTTATAACTTCTCGCTAGAAAACCAAATTCAAAACATCTACACACATTTTCTCTGCACTTACATTTTTCAACATACGTGTGTTTTGAAGTATGTATGTTCCATTGAAAGTAATATAAAGCCGATCCTAATTCAAAACGTGCCCACAAGTATTTTACATTTGAAAGTATATAAGAATTCAGGTTTTCACATTTTACATTAAAAGTATATAACACCGATCCTAATTCAAAACGGTGCACGTGTAACTTCTCGCTAGAAAACCGAATTCAAAACAGCTACACACATTTTTTCTCTGCACTTACATTTTTCAACATACGTGTGTTTTGAAATATGTTTCATTGAAAGTAATATAAAGCCGATCCTAATTCAAAACGTGCCCACAAGTATTTTACATTTGAAAGTATATAAGAATTCAGGTTTTCACATTTTACATTAAAAGTATATAACACCGATCCTAATTCAAAACGGTGCACGTGTAACTTCTCGCTAGAAAACCGAATTCAAAACAGCTACACACATTTTTCTCTGCACTTACATTTTCAACATACGTGTGTTTTGAAATATGTTTCATTGAAAGTAATATAAAGCCGATCCTAATTCAAAACGTGCCCACAAGTATTTTACATTGAAAGTATATAAGAATTCATGTTTTCACAACTATTTTACATTGAAATGTTTTCACGACTATTTTACATTGAAATTATATAGGGCCGATTCTAATTCAAAACGGTGCAGGTGTATTCTACACATGGAAAATACGTCTGAACACGTTTTGAATTAGGACCGGCCCTACCTACCTACTGACAATGGAAAATATTTGCCTAAAATGAATTTTTGCATGTATTTCAGAGTAGTGGCTACGATATGTTTGCAGAACTGAGCTATTACAGCTTGCAGAGCTGTGGCTTTGACTCGTTTCGGAACTAAACTATGATGCGTTTCAGCAACCTAAAGTTGAAACACTTCAGAAACATAACAAAGATGCGCTCCATAAACGTAACGGTGAAAATGTTTCCGAAATGTCAACAAGAATGCGTTTCAGAAACCCAAAAAAATATGTTACATAAATGTTACTGTGGTATTGTTTCAGAGTGTAGCGTTAATACAATAACAATGTTACTTACAAAGTATGACATTAAGCGGTTTCAGCAACGTTACTGCAATGGTTCTGTTTATGTTTCAAGATACAGTATTGCCCGAAATAAACAGTACTGAAACTAACTTGGCGGTGTTTTTATGCGTGCGCTGTCACACTCAAGTTAGCTAGTATAGACCTGTCAAGTAAACCTCAAACAAGTAATTAGTAGGGCCTAATTGTTAAAAATGGTGTTAAGTACAGAGGAGAAAGTGTTTCTGGTAGAGCATTATTTTCGTTCATACGGAATCGGCCGACGTAATGGTGCAAGTTTGCTATACGTGTCTGATCAATTCACACAAAGGCTTAATAAACGTTCTCCAAGTAATGCTGTAATTTTGAAGGTTATTGAAAAGTTTAGAAATACAGGTAGTGTATTGTGCCAACGAAAAGAAAACTCAGGGCGTCCCAGGACAGTTAACAACAACAATAACCATGAACGTGTTTTGAGCAAATCTTAGAAAATCCGAAAGTCAGCCAGGCAAGGACAGCGTTACAACTTGATTTAAAAAGAACTTCCTTTCAAAGAATCCTGAAGGAGCTGGGTACATTTTCGTATGTGATTCAGGTACATCAACAACTACATCCTCGGGATTATCGCAGTAGAGTGGAATATTGCGCCAGAATTCTCGCGTTACAGTATGAAAATCCTGAATTTTTGAAAATGTTTGGTTTTCAGACGAAGCACATTTTCACTTGTCAGGCTATGTGAATCGTCGCACAAATCGATTTCTGGGCTTTGCCAGACCCGATGAGGTTCAAGAGGTTCCTTTACATAGTGAAAAGTGAGTGTCTGGTGTGCTGTTTCCGGACACGGAATCATTGGTCCGTACTTTATCGAAGAGAATGGTAGGCAAGTCACACTTAATCAACAGAGGTACAGACAAATTTTAACACGATTTATCCCTGATCTACGTCAATTCTGTCGTGCACGTAACTTGGCATTTCGAAACCAATTTTTTCAGCAGGACGGGGCAACTTGCCATACTGCTGCCGCAATTCGTCAATTTCTTCAAGAACATTTTCCAAGCAAATTCATATCACGATTTACTGACTTCCCTTATCCTTCACATTCTCCAGACCTCACACCTCCAGACGCATACATTTGGGGCATGGCTAAAAATGCCGTTTTCAAACGGGCACCACAAACCATCGATGAATTAAAGGATGCCGTTAGAGTCTTCTTCGCAGCCCTGAGACAACCCTTATTCAATAACATGACCAGAAACTTAGAACATCGTTATGAAGTCTGTCTCGAACGAGGAGGTGCACATTTAGAACATATAATAAAGTGTCAATAAGATGTATTTTTTAAATATACAAAACAATTACAATTTCAGTACTGTTTATTTCGGGCAATACTGTACATTTCATGTTTCACAAATGCAGCATCTGTTACATTTCAGAGATGCATCAATGCTGACTGTGTTTTGCCCCTGTCTTTTGAACAATTTTGCATTCCTGAAGAACATCATATTCACTAGATGCGTTCGAGTTGTTCCAACAAGCTTGCAAAATGTTTATTTTTCACATCGTTTGTTGCATTTCTAGCCAGTAAAACTTTTTAGAACCAATGCTTTGTTAGTGGTGATATAAAAATTTTATATTGTTGATACAACATTTTTGTCTAGATGCTGTTGTACACAGGTTAAGTATGATGGGGTAAGTATATTGCATTTTTCAAAAACCCTTAAATCAATATCTATCTACCAACTTTAATTTAAAAAAATTTCAACTTTTCAGTGATCTAAAGTAACGGTAAAAGTTGATTTAAATACTTAGCGGTTGTTCATATGTGCACATACTAAATTTGAATCTTCTTCCTAATTTAACGAATAAAGACCAACATTTAAACAAAGGCCCGTATTGAGTGTCTTTTCTAATAAGTTATGGAAAATCAACACAAATTGTCGTGATTATAAGAATGCATTTTTGCAAATAGGCATTCCTTTGTATGCAAGTGCACATTCGTTAGGATGCGTTCGTATGTGTTTTCCGAATTTTCTTTTGATACAATTTAATTACGTAAAAAGCATGTACAACGTCTTCATTAGTGACGGATAACACATGTGCTTTGTAGATTATTTTTTCTGATACGTAAAAATCACATATTTCGAACAAATGGCCGTTCATCAATATGGGATAGCACATGTTCCTGTAAAGGACTTTTGCATGTTACACAATAATCACAATTATTACATGCCAATGGACTTTAGTTAGTGTGCGATTTCATATGTCTTTTTAAAATATATTTTCGTAATGCGGCATAATTACACAAATTACATGCGAATGGACGTTCGTTGGTGTGCGACTTCACATGTCTTTGTAAACTGTCTTTCCTTGATGCGATATAATTACATAAATTACAGGCGAATGGACGTTCGTTAGTGTGCAACTTCATATGTTAATAAATTACTTTTTATTGATGCGGCATAATTACACAAATTGCATGCGAATGGACGTTCGTTTGTGTGCAACCTCATGTGTATTTTTAAACTGGATTTATGTGATGCGGCGTAATTACACAAACTGCACGCGAATTGATGTTCGTTGGTGTGCGACTTCGCATGTCTTTGTAAACTGTCTTTCGTTGATGCGATATAATTACATAAATTACAAGCGAATGGACGTTCGTTAGTGTGCAACTTCATATGTGTTAATAAATGACTTTTTATTGATGCGGCATAATTACACAAATTGCATGGGAATGGACGTTCGTTAGTGTGCGACTTCAAATGGAATTTTAAACTGTTTTTATGTAAAGCGGCATGGTTACATAAACTGCAAGCGAATAGACGTTCGTTAGTGTGCGACTTCATATGTGTTAGTAAATTACTTTTTATTGATGCGGCGTAATTGCACAAATTGCATGCGAATGGACGTTCGTTAGTGTGCAACTTCAAATGCAATTTTATACTGCCTTTATGTTTTGCGGTATAGTTACATAAACTGCAAGCGAATGGACGTTCGTTAGTGTGCGACTTCATATGTGTTAGTAAATTACTTTTTATTGATGCGGCGTAATTACACAAATTGCATGCGATTGGACGTTCGTTGATGTGCGACTTCAAATGGAATTTTAAACTGCTTTTATGTAATGCAGCATAGTTACATAAACTGCAAGCGAATGGACGTTCGTGAGTGTGCGACTTCATATGTGTTAATAATGTAAATAATGCGGTATAGTTACATAAACTGCAAGCAAATGGAAGTTCGTTAGTGTGCAACCTCATATGTGTTAGTAAATTACTTCTTATTGATGCGGCGTAATTGCACAAATTACATGCGAATGGACGTTCGTTGGTGTGCAACTTCAAATGCAATTTTATACTGCCTTTATGTTTTGCGGTATAGTTACATAAACTGCAAGCGAATGGACGTTCGTTAGTATGCGACCTCATATGTGTTAGTAAATTACTTTTTATTGATGCGGCGTAATTACACAAATTGCATGAGAATGGACGTTCGTTAGTATGCGACATCATATGTACTTTTAAACTACTTTTCTGTAGTGCAGAATAATTACATAAATTGCATGGGAGTGGACGGTCGTTGGGATTCAACTGTACATCACTTTTTAAAGTACCTTTATGTGATGCGGTATAATCACACAAATTGCATGTAAGTGTACGTTTGTTAGTATGCGGCATCATGTTTCTTTATAAATAACTTTTCAGTGACGCAGCATTGTTACACAAATTGCATACAAATATATGCACATTAGTTGGTATGCAACTGTGTACGCTAAAGTGCTTTTCTGAGATTCCGTATAATCATATAAATTGTATAAATATTCACGTTCGTTGGTATGCGACTGAATAGGTAAATGTGGAAGACTTTTGTGATGTTGCATTATCAATTGTATACAATTGTATGTTCGTCAAAACGAAGACACATGAATTCTTAACTTGCTATTACAAAATGCAGGATGTGCACATAAAAAGTATGCGTATAGCCGTTCGTTAGTATGTGAGCTCATACGAACTTTAATAAAACCTTTTGAGGGAACAATAATAACATAAATTGTATTATAACGAACGTTCCTTAGCATGCGACCGTACTATATATTGGCAAGTTACCTTTTTGCAGTGCAAATAACATTTCAATAGACAGTGTTTGAGGGTGAGAACACACACTTCTTAATAGGTCAATTATTGGTAATGTACAATAAACACATAAATTCCTAACTATACAAATAGCGTATTCCAATAATATTCCACTTTTGGAGGCGAGTTAGTTCAACGTTTATAGAGGTATTTCCTCTTAATAGAGGACTTCATCTCGTACTAAACGATAAATTCTAACAGACACTTTTTACTTCAATATTGGCTATCGATCATGTCGTTCACAGGAGATTGTTAAAAGAGTTGAATGTAAAGGATTCATTTGACTTAATTTTAAATACTTTTTCTGTAATATGTAGATATAAATTTACTTTATCGTGTTCTTAACGTATACTTAAAACTTAACAATATCTAAATCATTACAACGTAGCAGCCATTTTAATCAATGTCCTTGAAGGTATTTCATAGGATTGAAAGATTTATATACCACGGTATCGTTTTAGAGTAAACAGACGAGTTTAAATTTACAAATGTACTAGTGAAGCGTTTGAAATTATTTTACGATTATTCCATTGAAATAATTATGTAGTATGTCATGCGATAGTGCAAAACCAATTACAAAAACTTCGATCGTATCCCATCCACTTTTTGAACGATTGCAGGCCGCGCCTTTGGAACCGCCTACTGTCCACAAATTATAAGGTTGCTGTGATTTATAGGTGATACACGGCGAAAGAAGAGCGCTGTCTGCAGCAACTTCAAACTTCACAGATACACTGTTTTTTGAACTGTCGATTCTTGTATCAGGATGACGACATGAATGTCTAACTATTACTTGTTTCAGACAAGGTCACTTCAGTTGATTAAAATATTTATTTATTACATTACTGTCCAGACGAACTGGAGCTATTTTCACATTTTGACTCAATCGCATATCCTTTGATCGTTTCTTCAAAAAACCATCAATCCAGTTTCTTCCTGAAGGTTTGAATCTATATTCGGTCTTACGTTGGTGTTCCAAAAAGGACTTTATAATTAATCGAACATCAAATATAGTAAAAGAAAGTCCAAGTCTGATGCTAATTTTATTCTTGTTGAAATTGCGTTTTCTTCCAAATCTGTGAAGTAATACGACCGACCTTGCCTAGGTTTCACGCCACATATATGTCTATGAATTGTCACTCTAAGTATTCAATATTTCTCTTCGTAATCTCGATGACCAAAAATACGATGTCAATAGTAAATCTATTTAATTCATTTTTCACTTGTTCTGGCGTAACCAAAATAAATTTGCTTCTTCATTTGCTACCGCAATTACTTTACTATTGTATAAAGTCTCACAGATACTTCTTGAGAAATTAATTAATTTTCAAAAATTTCTTTACCGAAAGTGAATTTCTTTCAATCGAACATAGTTCAAAATATGATATTTGAAAAGTACAAAAACCTCGCAGAAATAAAATATGAAAATTCAAAAATATCAAATAACAAAATACAAAAATTAAAAATACAACAATATAAATATACGGAAAATACCAAAATCGTTAATTGAAGTACAAAAATATAAAAGCACTAAATTTCTAAAATAAAAAGAAATTTAAAAGTATGAAACAGTTCAAATAGTAAAATATGAAAATATGAACCACATGATATGTGAAAATACTAAAATTGAAACTGGAAAAAATGTCAAAAAATCATGAAAAACCTGGAAAAGACAGACAATTTTGGGATATTATGAAAGAGGGAATCCTGTTTAAACAAATAGATTTTTCAAAAGTTGTTGCATAAGCGGATTGGCAGTTTTAATTACATACCTAGGATAGTATAGTACAACCGGAAATATAGGTCCAGATTGAATAATACTAATAATTGGAACTGTATACGTAGCACTATACAGCTATAAATGTTAGGGGCCCCTTTGGAAAACTGTGGCATAATTATGCACCATTAAAAGGCTATATAGAGCTGCCATATACATTTTCTTTATACAATCACGCTTTAGCGTTGCTTATAAGACGTAACAGACATAGTTGATGGGACATTGTTACGAACCCGTCAAACACACAAGCTGCATAACCGAAGTGTATTCTATAGAAGTCTCGAACCTTCCAGTAAACAGTAAAATATGAGTCATCTATTTAATTATAGGGTATATATAAGTTCGGTGATGAATGTACAGAGGTTGGTCTATATCAAAATGTCGTATATAAATTATCTCGTGTATAGTTAGTTGATCATTACTTTTTGAAAGTCCTATAGTAAATATAAATTTGTGTTATATAAACGTGTATATTGTACCGCCAGCTTGTACATAAATAGACAAAAGCGTAATAAATAAATTATAGCAGTGCTAGTGTTGTTACGAAGACTTAAGGTTAAGGATTTAGTTTAAGATATTTGTACTTGTAAATAGCATTAGTGTGATAGTGCTTCATTGTTAATTGGACTGAACATATCTATAAGTAACGCATATACTGTTAATTAGGCTTAGGAATAGCAAGTATTAAAGACTTTTGTTATTGCTTGCTCTAAATTGGTGAACGCGTTAATAGTTGCCCGCTACAGTGGTGTCAGGTTGTGTTGGGTGTATAGTGATTAATTAAAAAAAAAACACGTCTAAAGACATTTAAGTAGTTAGTATATACCAGATACAAGAAGCCAAAGTAAAATAGACCCAGAAACTTTAATGAATTTCCTTAAGGATTTTAAATCCAGTATGGAAGAAAATTTTAGTGAAAATGATGAAAAAATGGAAATGTTAAGTGAAAATGCTGCGAAAAGGGAACAGAAGTCGGCTAAACTAGAAGTGACACTTAGTGAAAACGTAGTGAGGTCAGTTGAACTGGAATCAATCCTTAAACAGTTTAAAGAAGATGTCACTGAACAGGTAATAACAATTGAGCAAAAGTTGGGCAGTAAATTGGTAAAAATGGAAGAAGATGTGATGAGGCTGCAAGAACAAATGTATTCACTAACAACGCGGCAACTTGAATTAGCAAACCAAGTTGTAAATCAGAACATCCCTGAAATAAAAAGCATGGAAGAAAGCGAGTCGATACCGTCAAAATTTAGAGTGAAATCGCCCACATTCGATGGTAAAACACCTTGGCCCACATATTTGAAACAATTTGAAGCTGCTGCAATAGCCAACGGTTGGTACAACAAAGAGAATGCTATCTACTTAATAGTGGCCCTACGGGGGAAGCTCTTAACATCTTGCAAACAATTTCCGATCACCAACAGAATGATTACGGCCCCTTAACATCGAAGCTTGATATGAGATATGGAGACGCTCACCTTCAACAGGTTTACCATGCACAAATTAAAAACCGCTGAAAAAAGACAAATGAAAGCCTGCAAGAATTCGAAGCTGACATCGCCGGATTGGTTAGATTGGCATACCCAACGGTATCAGATTGCTTCTTCTAACAACTGGCTGTTCAAACAATTGTGGATGGCGTTAAAAACGGCGAAATACAGCAAGCGCTAAGATTAGCACGGCCAAAAATGTTGGAAGACGCACTGGCTCATGTGCTTGAATTTGAAACAATCAAGCAGACATCACACGGGGTGAATCACAAATTTTGTTCTGCCTTAGAAGAGCTTGGTCAATCGCAGAACAGTATAGAAGAATTATCAAAACAAAAGGCGGAAAGGCTGGAAAGACAACGACCGTGCATTTATATTTCCGTGCATTTATATTTCTAATGCTCCACCAGAAGGTACTACATTGGCCAGGAGGCGAATTTTTTATTGCTTAGAAATTTAGAATTTTGCCGAATCCTTGCCGTTCCAGACAAGGTAGGGATCTTTAACGTGCGTGACAACACTCACACGGGACCTCCATTTAACCTCTCATCCAAACGAGGGCATAATTTTTGTGGAAAATGCTTACCTGTCATTTTTCAAGCAGTCGGCCGTGTCGGGATTATACCCAAGGACCTTGAAATCCGTAGTCTTACGCTTACTACATTGATCCACGGCGACGCCGAAAGAAAGACAACCATCGCGGAGATGTGGTCTGCGTGAGAAGCAGAGATTTAATTATGAATATAGTATAGTAGGGAAACTACGAACAAACTTATTTTAGAGGGGAAAACAAAATCAATAATTTCTAGGAATATTAGAGGCAAATGCGCATCGATGGAAAACACGGGAAAGGAATTGGGCAAGATGATTGGACGGTGCAGGTATACGTGCGACAAGTTTGTATTAGGTAAGGCAGATATTCAGCTGGTGGAAACAAGGGAGACAAAAGATGTTTGTTTGAGTTTGAAAGCGGGGATGTAGTCAGAATCGATTAACAGTTGAGGCTAGTTTCGCAAAATTGAAGTGACAGTTGGCGGTTGTAAATGAATTACCAAGTATTTTAGCGTGTTTGTTAAGAGAATTCAAGCTAAACGAATAGTCGTTAGAGCTTTTCGCGAGAACATCGAGTCGGTTAGGCAAATAATTTTCAGAAATGAAGAACGGTTGCTGCTTTTACGCGGAATAATGCTTGTATGTTAACATTTCTACGTGTGAATTGGAAAATAGGGAAGGTGTAGCAATAGTTATATAAACTACTTTCAAAGAGGGTGGCACTCCCTTAATTTTTCTTCAGTCATTCGCGCTGCATCGAGTTACTTTTAATGAAACTATGTAAGTTAGTGCAGTATGATAACAAGTCAAGTAAAAGCTAATAAAGCAAGTAAAGCGAAAGGTAAATTTTGTATGTAAGTACAAACAAATATTATTGTGGTTTTGGAATGCACAAAAACTTAGTAAAATTTGGAAGTATCTGATGGTGAAGGCGGCGATTTTTGGTTAATATATTTGGGAATACGAAGGGTAAATTTTGAAAAGTGGATGCTCATGGTTTTATTGTAAATAAAGAGAGTTTGGGGTAGCAGCAGGTATAGAAGGGTGGTGATTCAGCCGGGAAACTGCTTTATGGACTAGTGCCATACTGGACGGCATCATCTTCAAGGGCTGGTTGGCGGCTAAAGTTTGGAGAATAGTTGCCAGGTACGTCATTGTTTAAAAACATTGTGTGGTGAATATTTTCTGTTTTTTTAATTTTTTTTTGAGTGTTTCGTATTTGATATATTTAATGAACTGAAAATTTATAGGATTTGAGATGAAAATAAAATTTATATAGATAGTCAAGAATAATTAATTTCCAGATAACCAGGCTATGTTGTAAAAAAGTATAGGGGGCTTATTTTATTTTTGTAGTGCGGTAAATTTGCACTCACATTCAACAACTTTTACTATGAGCTCAAAATAAGACAAAGGAATTAACGTAAGGTATGGAGAACGCCCTTTTACTTTAATAAAATATTTGTTTAAATAAGGTTATCGAATTAAAAATACTTTTGAAAATGAAATTGTGGACATTATCAATAATACGAATGTACGTAAGGGAAGATGTTTTGAAATTGTAATATTTATTGCATGTAAATAGACTGTGATGTATTTTGTGAATTGCGTTATTTTGAGTGTGTAATTGAAGGGTGTGAATTTTGATTAGGTTTTTAGCATAGAAGCAGTGAGTTGGAGTTTTAGATCTAGCGTTAACAGGTTAGCGTCTGTGTGATTTTAAAAGGTTTTGGTGGATTTAAAATTTAAGTGAGGAGCAGCCGAGGATAATTTCACAATATTAATGACAACCAAATTGAGGGGCACGATTTTACAGGTTAAACCTCAATAATATGTCGACCCAACATTGGCATGAAGTAGCGAAGCGATCCATAGCAAGCTTCACGGCAATATGTATAGCTATTCAAATCTATTTCAACAGTTTTGCAAATACTTTACAATGTGCTTGAGTACATTTATTATTATTACCAAAAAATTCAAAGAATCTAAACATTACCCAATTCATTAACTTCACTCTGCGGAAACACATGTACTTGCGTTTTTATGGTAATGTTTCGTATTAATTAAAACTCACAACTATATTGTGGAACAAAACTATGCAGCGTGCTTGCGCCTCTGGTAGTGTAATGCGTACGAAAGTAATTTTGTCAAGTTTGTGGACGACTCTTCTTTTGACCCAGCACCGGAACGGTTGTGTCGAGTTTACCGGGCAACCTATACCAACGATGAACTATAGTACCTTGTAATCAGTGCATTCAACTGACTCCCGCGGGAGCATTGTAGCAACATCGAAGAGGGCAACACATCAAGGATAATATTGGTGAGTGATTTAATGCATTATTGTTTGTCTTTACATGCATACACATTTTCGTATCTAAAGCTCGCGTTTTGTTATTTTTCGCAATACAGTCCACTTAAAATGATAAGACGCGCCAGTTCATTATTCATAGTTAATTAAACACAAGTTTTAGGTTTACGGGTTGTATTCGAGAAGTAGCAAATCGTTTCGGAATGGCAGATTCAGCATTATTTGGTGTCCTAGAACGTGTTACAAACTTTTTAATAAAAATTGCCCCAGAAATTATTAAATTTTCTAATGCTATTGAAAGAAAACTTGAAATTAGTTGACATTTTGAAGCAGTGAATGGTTATACTATTTTGTTGTGCATCAATAAGTTGTTATTTCAGATAAACGGAATTCCTAATGTATTGGGTTGCATAGACGGAACATAAATCTCTATAAAAACACCAACGTACATTAATCGACGCAATCAAGTTTCTATCACTTTGCGAGCCATATGCAATAGCAACAAAAAATTTCTGAATGTCTTCACTGGAGTCTCAAATAAAATACACGATGCTACAGTATTTATTCTTTCAGACATATGTGAACATATACCAGTAATATGCGGAAGTCAATTTCATTTGTTGGGAGATTCTGCATATCCCCTACGGAAATTTTTAATTACCTCATATAGGGATTATGGCAACCTAACCAATGAGGAAATAAATTTTAATTACATGTTTAGTGCCACTCGTGTTTGTATCGAAAATGCATTTGAGTTACTAAAACAAAAATTTCGACAACTAATTCGTACAGATTTCCAGACAGTGGATAAAACTTTCAAGTTTGTAATTGCATGCTGTGTTCTCCACAATTTATGTATTGATCTTGATGATAAATGGGGTGAAGATAACTCTGATTCTAAACAATGTAGCAGACCAAGTGATGTATACAGAATGTCAAACAGTGAAGCTTCCTCGAAACAGGAAGGAGAAGTTAAACGACAGCTATATCTATATTAGTCAATAATTAAGAGTAATTGTAGTTTTTAAAAAAATTTTATTATTAATTGTATTAATATACGACAAAAGATATTAAACAAAATATTTACAAACTAACGTTTATAAATTTTTGCATAATTGGTTAAAATATTTTTCCAAAAGGGCCATTCTTTTGTTACGTTTACTTTACGATGGTTAGTTAAAACCTACCCCTTTTTGACATTTCATTATTCCTTTACGTAGATTCTGCTCAAGTTTTACAACAACACCCGGTATATTAGACCTACCTACAGTAAGCACGCTTTCTAATAATTTTCAACTTAAACCTATTTACTTTAAAACAAAAGTTTGCTCTATAATTCAAATAGTCGGTACCTTGTTTTCGGTGTCCGCTGGCTTGCTACACATTACTATAAAGTACAATTAAATTCTTATACTGTTACGAGCGAAAGATTCGTCGAAATAGTGGATCATACTATTATTTGATCAGAGTGTTTCGAGTTTTTAATCACATTTGATAACGCGAGGATTGAGATTCGAATTCTTGTTATTAATCGAATTTTAATTTGATTCTTCAGCTTGTGCGTTGAGGTATTATTCTACATTACTGGTCCTAGTACCTCAAGAGCGATGCACATTTTTTGTTCGACAAGTAGGGGGTATCTTGGGTGCATCGGTAAGTTCCTCCGCGCTTACCCATACTAATAAGATTCTCTGTTTAGCTCTTAGCTGTAGGCCAAATTGGTTTTTATGTAGGCCCGACTGCTCTTTGCCACAAACCAACTTCTTCTACCTGTAGATCGCTGGTGCCGTTATGGTAACAAGATAAATGGATCTCCCGACTACCGTAGCGATGCTGTGCTGATTCACTTCCGATGACGTGCAAGCTAAGTATCCCTACACGTGGAGGTGTATTACTTGTTTTCGTTTTGGTGTATATCAAGGGAATATTACTTATCAGCGTTTGGTGTAGGTGCGTGACAATAAACGTGAAACTGTAGGACTATTGTTTGTTGCTGCGAATCGATATTTGAATCGCTCTTCAGGTGCAGTGTACCATTTTTAAACATGCTTCTCAAGAGAACGCACATGTTTATTCTCTTTATTGATTAGTTTATTTTTCAACGGGTATTATGTACAATTTTAAAAATGTTTGACAAAAGCTCTCACACGGTTATTTTCTTTATTGATTAGGTTTTTTATGTAAAATACGAGATGCGCACTTTGTATCTAAATTACTAAATCGTCCGTATAATATAATTGTTTGCTTTTAAATAGTAGCTCTTAATTTATTTCTTTTGCTTGTTTGTATAGAATTCTTTATTTATTCTTGTTGTTAATAGAAAATCGTTGGCGATGTTTGGTATTTATGTGAATCTACCCACTCTCCGCGTTTCGTAGTTAGCCTGGTATTTCTACGTTTCTTTCGGCTACGTTTAGGTACGTAGCACTGTGTTGAAAACGTCTATCGCAACTTTCTTCTCTGTCTATGAATTTGCAGCAACGTTTGTGCAATTATACTGTTATTTGTTTGCTTTTTAGTAGGTTTTATTATTGTGGTGTTATTGACGCTCCTTATTGCCTCAGGTTCAATACTTTCGCCATTCGAGGATATTTTTTGCAGTTCATCTTCAAATTCTATAATTTCTCTCCTTGCACCTGTCACTGCTATTCTTTTTCTTTTTTGACACTGATTTAAATCTGTTTTCACACTATGCAACAGTCTTATGTATTTTAAGTTCAGTTAAAAGACATGTGCTCAAGTGTTTCCACAGTTTCTTTTTGGATTTAAATTTTTGCATGGGCCTGACTTTTAGGAATAGTTCACTATATTTATCTAACAAAAACTGAGTCTCTTCAGAAAACCACTCAAATTCTTAAGAAAGAGATGAATTACATGTTTATATAAGTAGGCCAATGTACAGGGTTACTACAAAAGAATCATCGGGTTTGACAAAGCTATATTTCAGTTAATACTACAAGTAGAATAGTAAATGGTATTTCGGTAGACAGAGAAAACATTAAAGTTCTAGCGCATTACAAATGTTCAATATGTGCTCTTTGAGTCACACGACAGACGTCCAAACGATAGTCCAGTTCAGTCCATACACGCTGCAATGTATCTCGATTGATACTGTTAATAGCATCGGTAATGCGTCTTCTGATATCAGCCAGGGTTGTAAGTAGTGGTGGTACAAAAACCGTGCCTTTAATGTACCCCCAAAAATAAAAAATCGCACAGTGTAATATCAGGAGGCCACGGAAACAATGTCAAATCTTCTGCAACACAACGCCTATCCAACGATGAAGGAGTTCTTCGTTTAGATACTTCGTGATGCCAGTGAGGTGAAACTCCATCTTGTTGGTATATAAAGTTGTTGGAATCAGCCGTCGTTGCAAAAATTGCCACAGTTGCAACATATCGAGATACGATACACATTCACAGTTTTTTCATGAAAGAAAAACGGTTCATATACTTTGTGCTAGATCCCTTTCATGTTGTACAATTTCATGAAGATTTTCCGTGCTCCATATCCGATTATTGTGACGGTTCACCTTGCCACTTAAATAAAATGTCGTTTCGTCGTTGAAAACCAGGCGGTTAGTAAATCCGTCATCCTCCATTGCGTCCTGCATGTTATTACAAAACCGGGTTCGCTTGATACAGTCGTCTTGTCGCAATTTTTGCACATCTTTATACGGTACGGTTTGAATCGCAAACGTTTCCGCAAAATTTTCTACGCAGTTTGTTGTGGAATATCAAGTACGCGACCTGCTTGACTGTTGGATTGTTGTGGCAAACGCACAAAATATTGTCTAACCGCATCCACTGTTGCGCCTGATACTCGTGGTCTTCCGGTGCTTTTACGTTTATCAAGTACACTTGTGATCTTGAATGGTCGATACCGTCGTAGGATGCTCTGATGACCTGGAGGATGAATTTCGTATTCCCGTCGGAATGCGCGTTGCACTAAACAACCGATAAACATTAAGCGTATTCTATCACACAAAATTCTTTCTGCTGCATAGTCGTTATTTTGATTACTGCGGACGTGACGTGGCCGTGTGCATGACAAGCTGTCTCCGCAAGCGCGAGTTTCAAACGTAGAGGTTGTCGCTGTCTATAGACATGTCATATTTTCCGAATTACAGCTTTGTCAAGCCCGATAATTCTTTTGTAATAACCTTGTACTAATGTCAGATGATCGGCGGGAAGACGGTTCACAACTACTTGTTGATGAAACTGTCTTAGTGTTGCTTATCGGCTCTGATAAAATATTTGCATCAATTAGCTCTTGTTTCTCCATTGGAATTATGGTTTCATAACCTATTGAAGTTTTATATTTTATTTTGGTTCAATTGGTAATGTCAAACTACTTACCATTTGAATCTTGAAATTTACATAATAATTTGTTTTCGCTATTCATTTGAACGTACCTTGATTCATCATACAAAATGTCTGGGAACTCGACAAACTCCATGGCAGTTGCGAACGAATATAGCCGATGACAGACAAATGTCAAAATTTATCTTGATTCTGGAGCTGTTTGCGGTGCGTTCCAGAATCGCTCGATCCGAACAAATGCATATAAAGCACTTGCTCCATTCTTAAGTAGGGCAACCTTACTCAGTGTATGGTATGATCACCCGAATGCGTCATATGACAATGTGTCCCCTTACTGACGGAACTGAAAACGGTGTCGTCGACAACATAGATATTCTAACAATTGAAGAAGGCTAATTTGTGACTGAAATTCATGTACAGCTATCACGACAGGAAGCAAAAAGAAATGATTTTTGCGTAGAGTACCAGAAAAGTATTTGAAAATTGCCACGCTTGTTTTCTAGAAAGTCAAATAAGGCAAATGGAAGTTACGTTTGTCCGGTAAGAACTTTCGGGGGTGCTTTAGATTTAACTAATTTTGTTTAAGAATTCTTGGTTGTATATG
This sequence comes from Platerodrilus igneus, assembly GCA_036346225.1. NCBI lineage: Eukaryota > Metazoa > Arthropoda > Insecta > Coleoptera > Lycidae > Platerodrilus > Platerodrilus igneus. Next base: position 1,831,779 of record JARFIW010001112.1, on the reverse strand, counting down.
TATTACCCCATTCCTATTAATTATTACATTTTTGTAAAAACATACTTTGTGTCTTATTTTTTGTTCAGAACTGTATAGTTTAAGTTTGAAATCTGCGGGTATTAAATTCCCACTACCAGTTTACAGATTGCTGCGTCAATTTCCTTCACGTCTGTAGTCGTATATGTACAGTTCCAACATCTAGCAGCACAAAGAAGTGCTTACCTGTTTGATAATAATTATTATAATAGTAGATAGCTGTACTCGTGACACCACTTTACGTATAAGGAGAACATGTATATGACTCTCTCGCTCGCGCTTCATGTCTGTCATTCTAATTGTAATGCTATTTTATGTTTGCCGCTACAATAAAGTATCTTAAAGTGTATTACTTTATTTATTTAAATTTGTCCAGTAAATGTTAAAACATGGCGCAGTCTAAGTAGAACCTATGGTGGAAAAAATACCGCAGTATATAACAGTCTACAAAGTTAGAACAATTTTTTAGGTACGTTAGACAAGCCCATTACTAAGTATAAAATGGCCGCCGCTAACGGCCCTGTAAGATTACCGCCAGACTTTGACCTACAAGGGCAACATGCCGCCAGTGAGTGGAAATTCTGGAAAATTGCCTTCGAAGACTATTTAGTAGCAACCGGGCAGCATGAGGCAGCTGATCGAGTAAAACTATCGATCTTAAGAAATATAATTGGTTGTGAATCAGCAAGAATCATGTCAACGTTCATACTAAAAGACGAAGAAGAAAATAAATATAGAGCCACAATGGAGCTCTTGGATAAATATGTAAATCCACGCGTCAACGAATGTTTTAAAAGGTACAATTTTATTAAACGTGTTCAGAAGGAAAGCGAAAGTTTATAACGTTTTGCCTTGCTAAGGGGCTATTTATAAGGTATTTACTCCCATGTGACCAGCTGAAAGGCACAAGGATAGGTGACGAGGATTTCCAATAGACGTTAAGAGCCCACGGTAAGTTTTGGTGGAAAATGGCTCGTAGATGAGGAAACCTCTAAAGGCTAAACGGCTAGTCGAGCTATTTGCTCTGGGTAGAACATGAACCTTGGGTCGGGGTTGGACTGCGACCAAAAATGTAGAGAATATGGCGCCACCGAATTTTTGTATACGAAGAAGACCTTACTTGAGTCTCTTGTATAAGGCAAATGCGGAAACCTTTACTCAATTACCGCTATACAACATATTACAGAAACACAATCCCTAAAGTTTTCTTACCTTATGGCTCGATATTGATCTTTATAGATGCACTGCTACATCTGTAAACAGAGATAGCACAGTTTGTGCATTCATATCCAAAATTCATAATTAATTAGAATCAATCCTCATTCATTCCATCTAATAATCATAGTCTTGACCAAAATGAAAATCTATTCCTTCAAGTTGCAGTTAAATTATTTACAAGACATCCTCTTTAAATAAATTTGATTAAATAGTATTAATGTAAGATATGTACATATGTACTTGATACTAATCAGTATTTCTCATAAATAAAATATAATAGTTTTTATATTAGTAAAGTCTAGCAAAATTTATCTTGAAAGTGATTAAGTATGAGTTTTTGAATAATTAAATTTATATTACAACTTCTGTTGGCAATAGTAATACTACTTGAACCTCACATTCTATAGCAAGATATTCCAATTAACATTTAGTGAAATGCAAAATGTAACAATTTAGTTCTCTAAGATAGAATAATTTATATTTCAAATAATCGATTTAATTTTCATTAAATATAACAGTTAACCTTTTCTACCTTCATATCGACATCTAGCGTGTTTTGTTAGTACTAATAAAAAGATTAAAAGTGAAACTTAATAAATTCCTGTTGCCATAATTTAAAAATAACGTGCTTGTCATTCACCTAATGAACTAGGAAATTTCCACGTGAACAAACAAAACTTATTTGTCTGCTATACCAAATACTACAGTTGACGTATAAGAAAACAAATTACATACCAGATGTTAATCCATCGGAAAAATACTTGCTAGGTATAAGGACCATACCCGGAATAATAATTAATAATTTATAATCCTATTGTTTCAGCAATTACAAATTAGGAATTTCTATTACCACACAAACCAATTAGCTGTATACTGAAAATCCAACAAGACATCACGTGCGTCCACATCAAATAATTGAAGCACGCCAGATTGACTTCCATACAAGGTTAAATTTCAAATAGTTACCAATAAATTTTTATGGCTTGCCAAATAAATTTTATATATTTCTCAAATTAAGGAAAGCTTCTTAAATTAATGTAAACTGCTTAAGTTATCCAAATTATACACGTTACCTAAGATGCACTAAAAATATCAATTTAGTAAGGCTTTAAACTCAGTAATACTTACTGTTAACCTAAAGCCATTTAAACAATTTAACGTCCCGTCTAATGCGAACTAATACCAACCAAGCGTGGACATAAAATGAACTTAGCCGAGACAATTTCATCTTGAAAAACAACTTTAAGCTTTTGGTGCTTCCTACATGTGGTCTGCAACAACGTCATGTTCTTTGGTTTAAAGAACAATTGACCTACTCTAACGACAGCTCAGTTGAAAGTGATTTCTTGACGTATGTTGCCGTCTGACAACAAGTATGATATTACAATCATCTAAAGGAGGGAGCTCTTATGGAGACACTAACAAATGGCATTTTTGTCACCGCTTAATTTAAAATTTTATACTTTCAAATCGAAAGCTTATATTGTTTCAACAATATATAATATTTATTACGTAGATTGTGTAGCATTATTATATTTAAGTTGACTATTAATGAATTAAATAAATTAGATATCTGTGAAAATATTGTCAGAAAATAAAATTGTTACAAGTTTCGAGCATTTTCTCACAGATTGTAAACATTTAGTAAAATCTTGTAACAATAATAATGTTGATCCAAACGAATCTGCTGAAGAAAAATCGTTACGAGATAAAATCGTAATGGGTATTCGAGATCCCACTACAAGAGAAGCTCTTTTAAAGATTGACAACCTGACATTAGTTAAAGCTATTGTTTTCTGTCGCACCAGCGAACAAAGTAAGTCACAAAGTTTACAATTCCAACAGACGAGTGATATCAACCGAGCTATTTCGGAGAAAAGAAACTTTCCTAAGAAGAAATCTAAGTCTAGGGATTACAAGAGCACATCACACGAGAAATTTTTATGTCGGAGATGTCAGACATCACATGGACCACGTGAATGCCCTGCCTTTGGCAAGAAATGCAAAAAATGTGGGTTTGAAAATCACTTGGCGGTAGCATGAAAGATAAGGAATGTGAAAATTGCAGAAAAAAGCGGTGAGTGTAGCGATTCTGAAATGTTTGTGTAAAATTTAAATGTTAAGCTTTGTAAATGTAATAAAATTAGGTGTGAACATTCTAACAAGAGTTTTTGTGAAGAATATTTGGTTATCGAGAATGTTAAACTTAGAAGTAAGTTAGATACAGGAGCTGATGTAAATGTTATGCCCGTATCAATTTTTCATAAATTTAAAAATAACTATAGGATAAGACCGACTGAATATATATTAAAAGCTTTTGAAGGTACAATTGCAAAACCCGTCAGTATTGTAAATTTAGGTATTAAGTATAAAGATCAAAGTATATTTGAGGATTTTGTAATTGTTGATGGTGTTAATCAGGTTCTGATTGGTGGTCGAGCTTGTCTTCAGTTAAATTTAATAAAAGGGTCAATAAAATTGATTTGAGTTCTGATATAAATAACCCGACGACATTCATCAATGAAAATTTAGATATTTTTACAGGGTTTGGAAAATTTCCTGATGTAGAAATCACAACGTGTAAAAATTTGAGTCCGTGTGTTATCCGCCTAGTAGATGTCCGATACATATTAGGGACGAATTAAAAATGAACTAGATAGATTAATTAAACGGAACGCTATAGTCAAAGTTGATCAAATAGACTCGCGCACAAGTATTAATCGAATGGTAATTGTTGAAAAAAGTAATGGTAAATTACGGATTTGTTTAGACCCTTCCGATTTAAACAAGCAAATAATTCGTAAATCTAAAATAAGCCCAACTATCGAAGAAATATGTGCAAAGCTGGTAAATAAAAAATATTTTACTGTATTTGATATGGCAGAGGGGTATCATCATATTGTTATTGATAAAAATTCCTCGTGGAAATGTTGTTTCTCCACGCCTTTTGGAATTTATAGGTATATCGTGTTACCATATGGTTTGTCGAACTCTCAAGACTTATTTGAAGAAGTAGTTAAAAATAATTTTGGGAACATTGATAACATAGTAATCTGTCACAATGATATTATAGTAGCCGGTATAAACAAGGAGGAGCACAACAAAGCGGTTACAGAGATAATTGAGCGTGCTAGGAAAACGGGATGTAAATTTAATAAAGACAAATTTCAATATTGCAAATCAGAAGTTAAATTTATGGGGCAAATTTTTTCTAATGCAGGTATGAAAATAGATTCAGATAGGGTTAAAGCTCGCTGTAAATTAGAAAACCCCACAAATAAAGTTGAATTACAAAGAATTATTGGTGCGTTTAACATGGCAGAAATAATGCACCCACTATGCGAATTATTAAAAAATAATATAGAATGGCAGTGGTTACCCAAACAGCAAGGGTGTTTTGATAAATTAAAAGCGATAGTGTCTAAACCACCTGCCTTAATATCGTTTAATCCAAAAGAAAAAATTATATTACAATTTGATGCTTCCAAAAACAGGTTAGGGTGTTGTATGTTTCAGATACACGACAACGCGTTAAAATTAGTAGCATGTTCTTCACGTTCAATGAATGAGCATGAGATAAATTGCAGCCAAACTGAGAAAGAGTTACTGGCTATTTATCTTGGAACCCAAAAATTCCATAATTTTATTTACCGTAATGAAATTGGTGTTCAATCAGATCATAAACCGATTGTTTCGATCATAAAAAAAGCCTATTTGTAAAATTGGTTCTGTTAGACTACAACGTCTAATGTTAAAATTACTCAAATATTCACTTAACGTATATTATGTACCAGGTAAGAGTATTCAATTTGCAGACATGCTTTCACGATCAGTTTAAAATCTGAAAGTTCTAATCCGGATATGTTTGATATGGTTCATATGGTCTCAAGACATTTGCCTATGAGCAATGACAAAATAAACCAATTTAGAACGGAAACTGCTAAAGACAAAACCTTGTCCAAAATTTCAGATTATTGAAGCGGGCTACTGCTACCGCGTTTCTCTAATTTAAAACAAGTAATAACAAGAGTCTTTATTACTCACTGTTCACAAGTTTAATTAACAGTATATGCCTTATTTATAGATGTTTCCAGTCCAATTAACAATGAAGCACTATCACACTAATGAATTTACAAGCACTATCTTCTTAAACTAACTTCTTTACCATAAGTACATTAACAACACTAACACAACTATTCTTTATTACACTTCTATGTATTTATGTATACTACAAGCTGCATGTACATTAGACACATCATATAACATTTATGTATACTCTTGGACTTCCAAAAATTCAACTACTTTTACTATACACGATATAAATTTATATTCGACATTCTGGTATAGACTAAGCCTGTACTTCATCATCGGTCTTATTTATACCGTGAATTAAAAAGGATGACTCATTCTCTAGTAATTGCTAGAAGAATTCTCGATTCCTGGAGAATATGCAGTGCCTCCGGCGTTTGTGTGTTTGACGGCTTGCCTAATAGTGGATCGCAACATCATTATTACAACGGATGGCCAACAAAAAATAAGGTTGCTGAAAGTGTAAAGCCATACTAAAATTTAAAAAATGATGTATTTGTCGAAGCCGGTATTGTTTTTGTCGAAAATAAAATAATCGTACCAAGCGCCTTACAAAACGAGATGATCAGATTATTACACAAAGATCATATTGGAGTAAGTAGAACTGTAAACTAAGCCAGAACACTATTTTTGGCCAAATCTAAACAAAGATATTTCTAATCATATTAAAAGATGTAGAACGTGTGAGAAATATATGTCGTCTAATAAGAAAGAACCGATGTTACCTCATTCGATTCCAAAATTAAGATACAATAAGATAGGTGCCGATATTCTACAAATTGGTGCAAAACCATATTTAGTATTAATAGACTACTTTTCTCATTGGATAGAAATCTTACCTATAAGTAGTAAAACATCAGAAGCTGTAATAGATGCTACGCAAAATGTGTTTACGAGATTTGGTTACCCCGAACACATTATAGCAGACAACTTACCTTTTACTTCAGTAAAATGCAAAGAGTATTATACAAATAAAGACATATAGATTTTAACGTGTACTTCACACTACCATCAAAGTAACGGACTTGTAGAAAAAGCAGTAGATATAAGTAAATAAATTTTAAAAAAGAGTTTTGAAGAACGTTTTGATTTTCGCGAAGTACTATTAGAATATAACAATTCACCTATTAGGAGCTTGAACGCATCCCCGTCGCAAATTTTAAACAGTAGAATAGTAAGGACGCAAATACCGATAATAAGTAGTCAGTTAGAACCTAAAGTTCAAAATAAAATTTATAAACAGTTATGTGATCAAAAACATCAGATAAAAATTCAGTATGATGGCCATAATAAAAGGAAACCAGTACTATATAAAAAAGGGATAAAATAGTAATACAAACCAATATTGATAAAACCTGGGATAAACCAATAATTGTAGAAAAAACGAAAGAGCCTAAATCTTATTGGGTAAAAAAAGAATGTAATAACAAAATTGTTATGAGAAATACTAATCAAATCAGACCATCATATTCCAAAATTGATTTTAAAGAAATAGGGTTATAACCCGAGCTACTTCCATCGGCCGAACCTGAATCTCGCCCATTAACAAATATAGATAAACAGGAATTTAATTTGTTACAAGATAATCATACAGTGCTTAATAATAATAATAATGAGTGTAGCAACATGAATGCTAATCGTGCAGCAAGTGCTTCGAGCAAGAATGGTCTTAAAGTATCTCGATCTGGACGTACTAGTAAACCAATGGACCGCCTTAATCTTTGTGGGGAAGGTGTTTGATAATAGTTATTATAATATTAGATAGCTGTACTCGAGACTCCACTTTACGTATAAGGAGAACATGTATATGACTCTCTCGCTCGCGCTTCATGTCTATCATTCTAATTGTAATACTGTTATGTTTGCTGCTACAATAAAGTATCTTAAAGTGTATTACTTTATTTATTTAAATTTTTCCAGTAAATGTTAAAACATTACCTAAAAATTTGAGTTTTAGGTAATGGACAATCTACTTTTGGTATTCAATACAACAAAGCTACAGTCCATATAACAAACAATTTGCATTGAATCAGTGCAGGTGCATCCATTAGTTTTCATACTTATTGTCTAACATGACTGTCAATTAATTAAACTTAGATAAAGGTGCTGGCGCGTCTTATTTAATCGTGGACTGTAATGCGAAAATATAACAAAACGCGAGCTTTAAATGCGAAGTTGTATGCATGTAAAATTAACAAACAAAAGGCATAAATTCACTCACCAAATTGTCCTTGGTGTGCGGTCCTCTTCAATGTTGCTGGAATGCCCCCGGGGGAGTCGGTTGAATGCAGGGTTGCAAGCACTATACTTTATTGTGTATAATTTGTCACGCAAAACCATCCCGCTACGAGTTTAAAAGAAGAGTCGTCGATAAACGTCACAAAACCACTTTCGCACGCGTTTTACTTTAAGAGGCGCAAGCGCACTGCACAATTTAAATCCACTATAGTTTGAGTTTTAACTAATACGAAACATTCTGCCCACCAAAATAGCTTTGGGCTATTTTTTTAAAACTTAACACGAAAATTTAACTTTGACCGAGTCTTGTATGTATGTAGAACTAAATAAATATAATAATGCTTACGAAACTATAACAAAGAACACTAAAATAACTAATATTTATTATTGAGACGGCAATGGGCATAATTTGACCATTGGTCTTTTCAAATTCCCTCGTGAAGTTTTTACGGTGGCTACACGAGGTACTCCATCGCTTCCAGGATGAAGCTCTACAATTCTGGCGAGTTTCCAATTTAAAGGAGGAACACCCTCTTCTTTGATGAGCACTAAAGTACCAATGTCAACGCCGTCGAGTCTCTTGGACTTGTACCACCGGCCACGTTGATACAATTGGTGTAAATACTCATTGTGCCATCGAACCCAAAAACTTTGATGCATAGCTTGAATCAACTGCCAACGAGAGAGTCTAGAGATTTTCAAATGTGACAAATCTGGGTCCGGCGGTGCTGTCAAGGGTTCTAAAGTTAGAAAGTGACCTGGGGTCAGTGACGAAAGATCATTGGGATCCGAACTTATGCTGCACAAGGGTCTTGAATTCAACAATGCTTCAATCTGAGTGATTAAAGTATGAAACTCCTCGTACGTGAGCACTTGGTTTCCAACAACACGAAATAAGTGAGTTTTCACCGATTTAACGGCGCTTTCCCAAATACCTCCGAAGTGAGGGGTAGCTGGGGGGGTTAAAATGCCACGAAATGGCTAACGATTCTGCACAGTGTCGGAAATCCTTTAAAAGTTGGCGACTAGCGCCGACGAAATTTGTGCCGCAGTCGCTGAAAATGTGTTGACACCGACCACGACGAGCAATAAAACGACGAAGGCAAGCGATAAAGGCATCAGTCGACAAGTCTGATACGACTTCCAAATGAAGAGCCTTAGTGGCGAAACAAACAATCACACAAAGATATGCCTTGCAAGTCTTGGTGCCTCTTCCACGATGCATGTTAATCGTAAAAGGGCCGGCAAAATCGATACCGACGGAACTAAAGGCCTTGGCTTGAGATACACGAAATGAAGGCAATTCACCCATAACTGGACTGACAGGAATAGGGCGAAGACGATAACAATGATAACATTTAGACAGTATTCTACGAACTGCGCGAAGAGATGAGACGATCCAAAATCGTTCTTGAAGCAAGTACATCGTTGTGTTTACTCCCGAATGTAAATTTTGTGTGTGCACTTGCTTAATCAACAAATCTGTTATACGGTGTTTATTGGGTAATACCGCTGGATGTTTTGCGGAATCTGGAAGACTGGAATGAATCAGTCTCCCGCCTACTCTTAAAATGTCATTCGAATCAAGAAATAAGCCTAGACGTTGCAGATGTTTAGGCAAAGGCTCACCTTGACGAACGGCTTCGATTTCAACTTTAAGTGAACTAAGTTGGACCACCTTGACAATAACCATAAGAGCAGTGTGAAGCTCCACCGACGATAAAAATAGCGAATTGATGGTACCTTTTCTAACAGTAAAGATTCTCAGACAATATGCGACTATACGTTGAATTTTGTGTAACGACGAAAATTTGTTTGATAAGTCTTCCAGCCAAGTTGATTCTACGGTAACAATCAAAGTAATGCGTTTCTCCTCAGAAGATGCTTCCAAAGAAGGACGAACAATTTTGGCAAAGGCCAATTTTCTTCAGACAACGACAAGAATTCAGGACCTGCCCACCATAGCGGATGCGCGGGCAATACCGAAGGAAATAAACCTCTGGTAGCACAATCAGATGGGTTGTTTGAAGAACTAATATAACTCCACTGTTCGGGAGAAATACGTTCTTGGATGTAACTAACACGGTTAGCTACAAACATTTTTAAACGATAGGTAGGTGACTTAATCCAAGTCAAAGCCACAGAAGAATCAGTGTAACAACAGATTTTTTCAAAGGTTACATTTGAATATGTAGTTTTAACAAAATGAACTAATTTAGACAAAAGTACGGTAGCACATAGTTCTAGCTTGGGTATAGAAAGACATTTCAAAGGTGCGACCTTTGATCTAGCCATAACAAAGTGAACAGATATTTTTCCTGACGGAAATACTAAACGAAAATATGCAATAGCCGAGTATCCTTTCTCGGACGCGTCACAAAAACCATGTAGTTGTATACTACAGGCTTCATCAATAGGGATATAACGAGGAATTTGAATTGAATCAATATATGAAAATTCAGCAACAAATTTTTTCCAAAATATGACAATAGATTCAGGAGGAGGATCATCCCAATCCAACCCCAGCACCCAACATTGTTGAATGAGTTGTTTGAGTGAAAAGGTAACTGGTGTAATAAATCCTAGAGGATCGTAAATCCTAGCAACTGTCGAAAGTAAAATCCGCTTGGAAAGACGATTTTCTAAAGACTGCATTTCAAATGAAAAATTATCCGGTATCGAGTGCCACTGAAGACCAAGCACCTTTACGGTAAACTTAAGATCATTTGCGACTAAACTTGGTTTTACTTGTTGATACTCAGTAGGAATATCTTCTAACAGTAATGGACTGTTGCTAGCCCATTTGCGTAGTTCGAAGCAGCCAGCACGTAGTAGTTCGATGAGTTGACGTTTTAGTTCATGAGTTGCCTGGAGAGTGGACGACCCAGTCAATACATCATCAACATACAAATTGTTTCTCAAAGCATGAGCAGCCAATGGATAGCTATTTTCTCCTAGTTCAGCTAGTTTTAAGATAGTGCGAATGGCGAGAAAAGGAGCGGATGAAACTCCATATGTAATTTTGTTCAACTGATAGGTTGAAATTGGTTCTGAAGGATTCCATCGCCATTGTATCAATTGATAAGAACGATCCGTTTCTGATATCAATATTTGCCTGTACATTTGTTTTATGTCACAGACAAAAACGAACTTGGGAATACGAAATGCCAAAAGTATTTTTACAATATCATTCTGGAGCTTAGGTCCAGTGAGTAAGGCATCATTCAATGAAATACCATTCGAAGCTCGAGCCGAAGCATCAAAAACAATTCTCAATTTAGGTTTATTATTTTCTAGTTTGAACACGGCATGGTGTGGAATAAAATACGCATTATTGTCAGCTGGAGGCGTTGATAAAAGCGACATGTGACCAGAGGCTTCGTAATCACGCATGAAATCTACATACAAATTTCGCAAGTCTGGATTAGTTTCGAGACGACGCTCTAGTGACAATAGACGTTTAATGGCAATAGATTTCGAGTCCGGAAACTCACGAACATTTTCTCTAAATGGAAGGCTCACGCCGAACCTACCATTGGGTAACCGATGCAACGAGTTATCAAAAGATTGTTGAGCAAGGTCATCTTCTGGGGACGACAAACTCCTCGATGGAATGTCGTCAAGCTCCCAAAATGTTTAAGATCAATATCCATACAAGGATCGATAGATACAAAGAACGAGTGAATAACATTGGTTGAGATGGGATCGACAGTACCAAATATCATGTAACCAAATATGGTGTTGACAGCAACAGGCGAAATTTCTTTGCCATCAATTTTCCCATCAAGCAAAATACGACTGGCAACATCAGAGCCCAATAACATTTGTACTGGAGAAGGATGTCTCCAGTTTTCATCTGCGAGTTTTATGTTTTCCAAATGAGACCAATACGATTGAATATACTTGTTTGGAAGATTACCGCAAATAGACGGCAAAACCATTAAGTTTATTTTCAAATTGTTGTCCGTGGGGACTGAATCATATTCCTGAATGGGACGAATTGTTCCAGATATCACACCTAACGTTTGGTGTGAAGTCTGGCCCAAACCAGAAATAGGAATCGAAGAAGGACGAGACGATATACCAATAGACTTACGACAAGACTCCGTAATAAATGAAATTTGACTCCCAGTGTCTACTAGAGTAGGGGTCCGCAACCCTGGGGTCGCGACCCCATGTGGGGTCGCGAAAGATATTTATGGGGTCGCCAAAAAAGTCAACAAGGTCCTGTATGTATCGAATTTTATTAAGGTTCATGCATAAAATATAATCTCTTTACATACACAATTACACAATGTCCTTAAAACGGAGAGAATCGAAAATAATTACGACTGTACAACCTGTCCAGTCCCGCCCGTCACAACCTCACCGCTACCGCGCCCGCGCCCCCACCCCGATCTCTCTTTCTACGTTAAGTCTGTCTGTTCAGTCAGTTCTATCCGCACGTGCGTACTCATCGCCGCTTTGTCGATTGCAAATACATACTAAATTAATGTCAAAACACGAAAGATTACTTCTGTAGAAAGTTTTTTTTAGAAGATTAGTGTTCTCGTGGATAACCACGCACACGGTAAGTAACTGTGCACTCATACTTAGATAATAAAGTGAGGCGTCATCGCGGCGCGACCATGTTGGACGCGTGGGTTTAATAACAAAACCAGTGCGAATTTATAACTTCTATACTTTTAAATTATAATTCATTATACATATTATTTTATTAATGGCCCAATATTTTATGAAATAAAATTTATATAACTTATTTATCGGGCAAGTGTACTCAGCAACTGTCAATAAAAATATTTTTTACGCTTCACTTATGTATTTTTTTGCTTGTCTATTTGTGCTTCGTTGAAAATAAATTTGAAGTCAATCCTGTTACCACGGGAGCATATGACGAAAATCTAATATTAATCGTTTGGAATACATTTTTTATTTATTAATACGTATTTATTATTGCAGTTAACAATGGATAAGTGGCTAATAAAACGCACATCTAAAGATGCAGGTGGCGGAAGTCCTAATAACGCAACACAATTCAAAAGAATTAAACACGTAGTTCTTGACAACAGTGTCGCCTCAGATTCTACAATGACAACTACTGTTACGAGTAATATAAGTCGTGAAAACAATGCCGCCACTTCAAGTACAAGTAGTGTTATTACTATCGATGACAGCAGAGCAACATCTAGTTCCACTACTATAACTATTAGTCATAACAGCGATGATTGTAGTTCAACAGCCACATCTACCTTACACATCGATACAGAGAGTGTCACTTCAACTTCAACTAAACAAGCAACAGCTACATCGGAGACAACTGGGAAGCGTCAACGCACTTTTAAAGAATCGTACATCCAGTTTGGTTTAAATGTACAGTGTTGAATTTTGAACAACGTCCACAGTGCGTTGTTTGTTCGGAGGTTTTGGCAAATGAGAGCATGAAGCCGGCCAAACTGAAAAGACACCTAGAAACTAAGCATCCACAGTTAAAGAATAAAGATGAATCTTATTTTAAACGACTTGCCACCAAACTAACGTCACAGCAGGTTGATTTACAAAAATACACAACAGTTAACCAAAAAGCGTTACAAGCATCTTTCAAGGTTTCCTTTTGATTGCCAAAACTAAAAACCTTACGACATTGGCGAGACGCTCATTTTGCCAGCTGCAATGAAAATGGTTTCGATAATGCAAGGAGAAAAGTATGCCAATGTACTGAAAACAATTCCACTATCAAGTGACACTGTTCATCGTCGTATCAATCTACTTGCTGATGATATTAAAATACAACTTATAGATCGCGTGAAAGGGAGTCCCTATTATGCTATTCAGCTGGATGAAAGCACTGATGTAGCTAATGTAGCTCAACTTGATATTTATCCGATACCGATATGAAAACGACATATGCGAAGATTTGTTATTTTCTCAGGGATTAGAAGGAAGAACAAGCGGTGAAGCAATTTTTAATGCAGTTAATACCTTTTTTGAACTCCATGACATAAAGTGGGAATATTGTGTATCTGTGTGTACAGACGGCGCAGCTACATTGACCGGCTCCAAAACAGGATTCAAAGCAAAAGTAACTGAGATTGCACCTCACGTAGGCTTTGTTCACTGTATGATTCACCGTGAAGCCCTTGCAGCAAAATATTTGCAACCAGATGTAAATAAAGTGTTGGAACAAGTCGTAACAATAATAAATTTTATTAAAGCTCGCGCATTAAATAGTTGCCTTTTCAAAATAATATGTCGTGAAATGGGATCAGAATACGAAAATCTACTGTTACATACGGAGGTCAGGTGGTTATCGCGAGGAAAAATACTCCGACGTGTATTTGATCTCAAAGATGAAATCAGAATATTTCTACTTGAACGGGAACCAAAGCTAGCGGAATATTTCTTGAATGAAAATTGGCTGGCAACAGTTGGCTATCTTTCGGATATTTTGAAAAACTTAACGATTTAAATCAATCTTTGCAAGGGAAGAGTACAAATGTATTGATTTTAGCTAACAAAATAAAAGCTTTTTGTAGGAAAATAAGTTTGTTGATAGACGAAGTCAGTGCTGAAAACTACGAGATGTTTGCATGTTTGAAGAAATTTTCTGAAGAAAACAATATAAAGCTCGAAGAAGAAATTAAAACCAAAATCATGATGCATCTTACAAACCTTAAGCAAGACTTGGAAATAAGATTCCCAGATACGTCACACGGCGACCAATGGATAATTAATCCATTCACTTGTGATCTTAACACTGTGAAGATGGACTTAAAAGAAAAGGAGCAGCTGATCGATTTAATGTCCGATGAAAGCCTTTGATTTATTTTCAAAACCACGGATCTATCCAAGTTCTGGATAATGACGGAAAAGGAATATCCACTGTTATTCAAAACATCTCTGCTGAAATTGCTGCCATTCGCATATACATACCTTTGCGAGACAGCTTTCTCCACATTAACTGCTATAAAAACAAAATATCGCTCCAGACTTAACGTAGAACCTGATTTGAGGGTGTCTGTTTCTGATAATATATCACCAAGAATTAATATACTGACTGCAAGTGTGCAAGCACAAGGTTCACATTAGTTTGTAAAGTTACGTATATGTACCTTTTTTTTTTTTAAATAAAATATTAAAATAATTGCTTGTCTCATTTAATGCCATCATAAATATTACTCGTATGTTAAATGCATATTTTCCAGTTTGCTCTAATATTACTTTCTAAAATAAATAAACTCTTCATATAAATAATTTACGAAATAAAAACAGCTAACTTCGTTACCTGAACCAACCTTTGCACTTAGTGTTTTTTTTTCTGGGGTCGCTCATAACTCTTTTTTTAATTTTGGGGTCGCAATATCAAAAAGGTTGAGGACCGCTGTACTAGAGCACGAATAATTTGAGGTTGATTTCTCTTGTCGAGAATTTCCAAACAAACCGTGGGTAGCAGAGCTAGACAAGTTGTCGCCTCAGACCCAACTGTTGTAGTACAAGTAGCATTATTAGACGAACTGGTTTGCAAATTTTCTTCACGAGTTGGAGTTGAAGAAGGTGGCGACGTAGCAATCGACGGCACAAAATGTAACAATGTATGTTGATTTTTATTGCAAGTTCTGCACGAAATCTTTGACGGACAAGACGACATGTTATGATTTGGTCGAAGACAGTTCAAACATAACCGAAGATGTTTGGCTTGCTCGTGACGCTTGTTTGGAGACAATTTAAGAAATTGCTCGCACGAATACAATACATGATTTCCCTTGCAAAGGATGCAGGAGAACGAATTGTTCTTAGGAGAAGTGTTAGTCTCAGCTAAGAATGTCCTAGGCTTCAAGTCAGAATTCGAACGAGTGAGACCTTGTTTATTAATAGTACCTTTAAGCACTTTCGTCTGTTTGCTTTAGACAAGATTCTCTAAGGCTACACATTGTTTTGACAAAAAGTCTTTGACGCAATTGAATGTAGGCACATCAGTAGAATTGAAATGCAATTCGAATCGTTTACGAGTTTCCTCATCGAGTTTACATAATAAAAGATCTACAAGAACGAAATCCCAACTTTCAACATCAAATTGTAACGATCCCAAAATCGATAAGTTTTCTATGAAACAGTCAATTAAATTTCGAAGTTGTTTTACGTTTTCCACATGCATAGGCGGGAAGTTTTTTATTAAACCCCAATGGTGATTAGCCAAAAGACGTTTATTATTATATCTAGAACATAAAGTGTCATATGCTAGTTTGTAATTTTCATGACAAAGAGGAATAGACCGCAACAAGGTCAATGATTCACCCGACAAGCTTGAAAGAAGGTAGGAATGCTTTTCGATGTCCGTTAAATGCGGTTGTTTATCTATCAAAACATCAAACATATCCTTGAAAGTCTTAAAGTTTTTTGGGTCATTATCAAAACGTGGTAGAGTAATTTTTGGTAATTTTACTCTAGGTGTAAAATTATTGTCTTGTCGACTTGTGTGATTCGCAGACGGAGTTTTCACTTCAGCAGAAAATATCTCTTGCTCTATCAAAAGAATAGAATAATATTCGTCATCCACGTTTTTACACAAATTCTCTAAAGCAGGTTGCAATTCTGATTCTGTGTTTACCAATACACTAATATACTTTTCAGTAAAATCCTTATAGACAGATTCAAGGATGCGACACTTCAATTTGAATAACTTGTGTACTGAATCATTGTATTGTGCCTTTTCAGAAAGTTCGAAGATTTCATGAATCCGAGCAGCGTAAAGCTTTAACAAAGTTACAGAAGCATTTGTGTCAGGCATTTTGTATGAAGAAACAAACGACAATTATTCCAATTAACAACAACCAACAATAATCTTAATATAAATTCAATCACCGAAAATGATCCAATAAAGTCATTACCCGATTTGTAAAGTAAAATGCGAAATGAGTAATTAAAGCTTCCTATTGTATTTTATACGACCTGACAACCCTTAACAAGAAGGTTTATAAAACGCCCTAAGGGTTTAGTCATTCAAACAAGAAATATAGTTAAAATATTTAGTGGTTATAAACCCTTAAACATTCAGGTAGGTTATACGATAAAACTGGAATGTCGTTTACAGCTGTACATAAGCCAAAAGGAGTGACCTACTACACAGGTATACAAATTTTTACAATAGAACAGCTTTGAATCCAACATTTGCAACAAGTTTTCTATACGAACTATTTAACTATCTGTAAAATGATTAATAATGCTCTGTAACTAAACTATTGCTAAATCGTAATATATCTATAATCAAATAATGATTTCTAATTAATAGACTTTAGTGTATCGAATTTTTTATATCTAAGTAAATAGAAAAATGATGCGAATATTGCTAATCGAAGTTCTACATACATACAAGCTAAAACGAAATGAATTAATTTATTCACCATAGACTGTTCTATCACGCGATGAAGGACCAAATGTCAATTAATTAAACTTAGATAAAGGTGCTGGCGCGTCTTATTTAATCGTGGACTGTAATGCGAAAATATAACAAAACGCGAGCTTTAAATGCGAAGTTGTATGTATGTAAAATTAACAAACAAAAGGCATAAATTCACTCACCAAATTGTCCTTGGTGTGCGGTCCTCTTCAATGTTGCTGGAATGCCCCCGGGGGAGTCGGTTGAATGCAGGGTGGCAAGCACTATACTTTATTGTGTATAATTTGTCACGCACAACCATCCCGCTACGAGTTTAAAAGAAGAGTCGTCGATAAACGTCACAAAACCACTTTCGCACGCGTTTTACTTTAAGAGGCGCAAGCGCACTGCACAATTTAAATCCACTATAGTTTGAGTTTTAACTAATACGAAACAATGACCCAGGCTAATAAACAAGTGTCTCAACTTGCCTAAACTACGAAGGTAACATAAGATACTAAGAAAAAATAAAAACTGTTTTAAATTACATAAATATATAAGAAACCATCTTTAAAATTTGAAGAACGAAAGTTAACCGACTTTTATGGTGTAAAAGTAGATCCAAAAAAATAACCATAATGAAACAGCAAAGCTTTCAAATTGAAAGGTGTCTCATTTTACACACGACAACGGTACTGTAGGTAAATTTATAAGTTTCTTTTTTTCGGCTGTTTCAGTATAATCAAATTGCAACATTTGAATTAAGAAGTGTATCTCTTGGCCCTGTTCACTAACCTAAACACTGCAACACCAGTTTCATCAATTCTCCATAGATCCAAAATATTTCAGTGGTTTCAGCGATTCACACTGGCCAAAAACAATAAACCAAGAAAGATTTTTGGTTTAATAATAAGTCTCCTTCAGATCCCGTTCACCAATACGATTTGAAATAACTTACTTCATTTCAATATTTGTATATTATACAACTTGAAGTGAACTCTCAAGAAAAAATAATTGCCAACTATCTAGAATATGTGTATTGTGCGTGCATTGCGTTGCTAATTGCTCCCGATAGCTTCGTGAGTAGGTTTTCCTTTGAACTGCGGTTTGTTTTGGCATCTAACGGATGTTTACACTCTAGATTGTCAAATTATAACGTTAAACAAAACGTCATTAGGTGCTAAATCATCTGCATTTGATTCTCTTTTCAAAAAAATATGCTCTTCTGCTGTATTATCGTTCATGTTATTAGTATCCTAATTACAATACCCAATATCAAACTTCTCGTTAGCAACCACCTCATTACATAATTGCATGAACATTCAGTTTATTTTGCATACGAGTATGTCATTGCTAACTGTATTTTTCCTAGTCTTACTACCACCATTATCAACGGTCATTGCAAAATTAATTTAAAGCCACACTAATTTGTTGAAGAAGTATGGAGAAGAATTACCGAATTTTTAAAGAACTACACGTCCATACATAAAGGCATTTCAGAGGTTTACCATTAATTCTTGGGACAAACATACACACTATTCCAAAACTACACCAAACACTTAAGAGTATCATTTAACAGAGTCTATTTTATAAAACTAGTACACATCTGGTATAATTTTATAGACAAAAATATAAAAAAAAGAAGTTTGACAGGAAAAAACACACCGACGGCGCCGGTAATGAAGGGTTAATATATAAGAGTGAAAATGTATTATCTGTTGAAGTATTATTACATACAAAACATGCAAATGAACGTAGGTTCCTAAGGAATCGCACATTTGTTTTTAAATTATTCTTTTCTGATGCGAAATACTCACATATTGCAAACATTTGGGATGTTGATTAATACGAGACTGCAGAAGTAATTTTGCAATACAGATTAAGCACACAAATGAATGTTTCTTAGTATGTAATAGCAAATAGCTTTTTCAATGCGGAATAGCAACACAAATTGCATGCGAATGAACGTTTAGTATGACCCCACAAATGTATTTGTAAATAATACTTTCGTGATGTTGTATAATCACACACACTACACGCGAATGGATGTTCATTAATATGTTACCTCAAATGCATCCGTAAATTACTTTTATATAATGTGGAATAATCGCACAAATTGCACATGCATGGACGTTCATTAGCATGCAACCGACAATGTGTTTATAAATTACATTTATGTATTGTGGAATTGTCACACAAATTGCAAACGTCGTTCAATAGTATGCGACCGAAAATGTGTTTGCAAATTACTCTTTTGAAATGTGGTATAATCACACAAATTGCATGAGAATGAACGTTTGTTGATATGCGGCTGAAAATGTTTTTGTAAAGTACTTTTATTTGATGTGGTATAATCACACAAGTTGCATGCAAATGCGCGTTCGTTAGTATGTGATCGAAAATGTTTCTGTAGATGACTTTTTTGTGAAGCGGTATAATTACACAAATTGCAAGCGAATGGACGCTCGTTAGTATGCGACCGAAAATGTATTTGTAAACTACTTTTATGTGATGTAGTATAATCACACAAACTGCAAGCGAATGGACGCTCGTTGGTATGCGACCAAAAATGTTTCACTAAATCACCTTTTTGTGATGATGTATAATTACACAAATTGCAAGCGAACGGTCGTTCTTTAATATGCGACCGAAAATGTGTTCGTAAATTACTCTTTTGTGATGCGGTATAATTACATAAATTGCAAGCAAATGGGCGTTTGTTAGTATGCGACCGAAAATGTGTTTGTAAATTAATTTTATGTGATGCGGTATAATTACACAATTTGCAAGCGAATGGGCGTTCGTTAGTATGCCACCGAAAATGTGTTTGTAAATTAATTTTATGCGATGTGGTATAATCACAAAAACTGCAAGCGAATGGACGTTCGTAAGTATGCGACCGAAAATGTTTTTTTAAATCACTTTTTTGTGATGCGGTATAATCACACAAACTGCACGCGAATGGGCGTTCTTTAGTATGCGATCGAAAATGTCTTTGTAAATTACGCTTTTGTGATGTGGTATAATCACACGAACTGCATGCGAAAGGGCGTTGGTTAGTATGCGACCGAAAATGAATTTGTAAACTACTTTTACGTGATGTGGTATAACTACACAAATTGCATGCGAATGGACGCTCGCTAGTATGCGACCAAAAATGTCTTTGTAAATTACTCTTTACTGAAGCGGTATAATTACACAAATTGCAAGCGAATGGACGCTCGTTAGTATGCGACCAAAAATGCATTTGTAAACTACTTTTATGTGATGTGGCATAATCACACAAGCTGCATGCGAATGAACGCTCGCCAGTATGTAACCAAAAATGTCTTTGTAAATTACGCTTTTGTGATGTGGTATAATCACAAGAATTGCATGAGAATGGGCGTTCGTTAGTATGCGATCGAAAATGAATTTCTAAACTACTTTTATATGATGTGGTATAACTACACAAACAGCAAGCGAATGGACGCTCGCTAGTATGTGAGTAAAAATGTGTTCGTAAATTACTTTTTTGTGATGTGGTATAATCACACAAACTGCATGCGAATGGGCGTTCGTTAGTATGCGACCGAAAATGTTTTTTTAAATCACTTTTTTGTGAAGCGGTATAATCACACAAACTGCACGCTAATGGGCGTTCTTTAGTATGCGATCGAAAATGTCTTTGTAAATTACGCTTTTGTGATGTGGTATAATCACACGAACTGCATGCGAAAGGGCGTTCGTTAGTATGCGACCGAAAATGAATTTGTAAAGTACTTTTATTTGATGTGGTATAATCACACAAGTTGCATGCAAATGTGCGTTCCTTAGTATGTGATCGAAAATGTTTCTGTAGATGACTTTTTTGTGAAGCGGTATAATTACACAAATTGCAAGCGAATGGACGCTCGTTAGTATGCGACCAAAAATGCATTTGTAAACTACTTTTATGTGATGTGGCATAATCACACAAGCTGCATGCGAATGAACGCTCGCCAGTATGTGACCAAAAATGTCTTTGTAAATTACGCTTTTGTGATGTGGTATAATCACAAGAATTGCATGAGAATGGGCGTTCGTTAGTATGCGATCGAAAATGAATTTCTAAACTACTTTTATATGATGTGGTATAACTACACAAACAGCAAGCGAATGGACGCTCGCTAGTATGTGAGTAAAAATGTGTTCGTAAATTACTTTTTTGTGATGTGATATAATCACACAAACTGCATGCGAATGGGCGTTCGTTAGTATGCGACCGAAAATGTTTTTTTAAATCACTTTTTTGTGAAGCGGTATAATCACACAAACTGCACGCTAATGGGCGTTCTTTAGTATGCGATCGAAAATGTCTTTGTAAATTACGCTATTGTGATGTGGTATAATCACACAAATTGCATGCGAATGAACGTTCGTTTATGTGTGCCTGCATCACCTGCCGTATCCTTAGACAATTGTTGAGCTTTATTAACTAAATATTAATTATTAATACAAATGTCCTTTGCTTCAATTTACGTTTCATAGCAGTTCTGAGAATCTTTTCGTGAGAGCTAGTGCTCAAAATTCTATTTTAGGGGAATTTGAAGTGGGTTTTCGAGCATTTGTTAAAGTCGTTTAAACCTCGGGCAATTTATACATCTAGTTTATAATACTGTGCCGTCCTTATATATCTTAAATCTTGATGTATGTAAAACGTATGTAAGACATGCAATATGCAAAACGTGACTATTATTGTGGAAGAAAACACTATTTCATTTACACTAACAAAGTAGCAGGTGAGTAATTTTAGTGTAGTTTATATAATAATTACATTTGGAATTTGTAAGTTTATCTTACTCAATTTAAGGTTAATTTTCATTAGAACGTTCAATCCGGATGACGCACATGCGCGTCATTTTATCCCTCCACTATATGCGTATGTCATCCTTATGCGTCTTGCTAGTATCCGCTTATTTAGTGTTAGTCGTGTTAGTCTAGGCTTAGTACTAGCCAGAAGTATATATATTTGTAATCGCACATTCTTGTAGCCACTGTAAAATTAAAAATATAATTCGTTCGTAACTATCATAATATATTATAGAGTTGGGTATGTTTAATATTGCTGGTACCTCTGGCGCAAAGCTAAGAAAAATTATCATTAAAAACCCTGATAGATTGACAGAAGATGAAATGTTACAATTTTTATATACTTCTGAATCAGCACCTGAAGAAGATTGGAAGATTTTGATGAATATGTGCCGTTTGGTGATAGCGATGACGACGCTGAAGGTTAGTTAGATTTATGTACCTACCTGTACGTATGGTTTGAAATAAATTATTTTTAGTTGAACCAGCTGTTATTGAAAACAACAATGCAAGTGAAGGTATAGAATGATAGTTTGAAATTCCAACGGAAATGCGAGAATTGTTGTTTACAAAGGAAAATAGGATATTGATAGATTTACCAGAATCTGTTGAGGCATATGATTACTTTAGATTAATTGTGGATGGCAATTTGTTAGACTTAATTGTTACTCAAACAAATTTGTATGCAAAAGATGTGCATTGTTCTAAACGTGTTTCTCAAAAATCAAGGATTTCTGCATGGAAAGACATTACAGTACCCGAATTATTAATTTTATGGGACTTACATACCACATGGAAACTATAGATGTTAGTCGCATTCAGGACTACTGGAAAACACATCGTCCATTTAATTTAACTTGCTTTTCAAAATTTATGAATGGAGATCGCTATTTAGTAATCATGCGGTGTTTACATTTTGTTCAAAATCCAGAAGATGAGGAACCATTACCGGCAGATAGGTTGTATAAAATTAGGTCTCTAATAAATTATTTCAATAATAAAATGGATGAATTATATTATCCTGGAAAAAATGTCCTTAGACGAATCGACGGTTCTATGGAAAGGCAGGTTGTGTAGCAGGTACGTCTTTGTTTGTTGAATTACTGTTGTGGGTACAGCCCTGGAGGCTGTGAATTCGAATAGTGCAGGTGAAGTGCAAGGGATGACGCCAAGAAGGCAGTGGTCGAGGATCGTCTCGAGTAGTAGATGCGCGCGGTACGCTTTATTCACGTATAAAGCCCATCTTATTTCGGGGTCGTTTTATAACTTAAGTTAGCATAATTTTACTAATTAACGTGTAGTATATACATCGATTGTTTGTGTGGTTTTTATTAAAATCTAGTAGTCTATTAAGGCCGGTCTGACTTCAAAACGGTGCACGCGTATGTTTTTCAATGTAACATATGTGTGGACACGTTTTGAAGCCAGACCCGCCTTATATTACTTTCAATGGAACATACGTGTCTGACTTCAAAACGTGTCCACACGTATGCTACGTTGAAAAAATGTAAGTGCGTGCAGAAAAAATGTGGAGCTGTTTTGAATTTGTATTAGATGTTCTCTAGCGAGAAGTTATAAAGTAGGTCAGATGCAAAATATCGCATCTAAGTCAATTGTATAAAGAATGCTGTATTTAATTAAAGTGGATTCTGATTTATGGTTTTTACTTTTGTTTAGAGGCTGCAAATACACATAGGCCGGTTTGACTTCAAAACATGTCCAAACGTATGTTACGTTGAAAAAATGTAGGTGCATGTAAAAAATGTGGAGCTGTTTTGAATTCGGCTCTCTAGCGAGAAGTTATAAAGTAGTTCAGATGGGTCACTCTGCAAATACACATAGGTCGGTCTGACTTCAAAACGTGTCCACACGTATGCTACGTTGAAAAAATGTAAGTGCGTGCAGAAAAAAAGTGGAGCTGTTTTGAATTCGGTTCTGTAGCTAGAAGTTACAAAGTAGGTCAGATGCAAAATATCGCATCTAAGTCAATTGTATTTAATGAAAGTGGATTCTGATTTATGTTTTTTACTTTTTTTAGAGGCTGCAAATACACATAGGCCGGTTTGACTTCAAAACATATCCACACGTATGCTACGTTGAAAAAATGTAGGTGCATGTAAAAAATGTGGAGCTGTTTTGAATTCGGCTCTCTAGCGAGAAGTTATAAAGTAGGTCAGATGGGTCACTCTGCAAATACACATAGGTCGACCGATTTCAAAACATGTCCACACGTATGCTACGTTGAAAAAATGTAAGTGCGTGCAGAAAAAATGTGGAGCTGTTTTGAATTCGGTTCTGTAGCGAGATGTTACAAAGTAGGTTAGATGCAAAATATCGCATCTTAGTCAATTGTATTTAATGAAAGTGGATTCTGATTTATGTTTTTTACTTTTTTTTAGAGGCTGCAAATATACATAGGCCGGTTTGACTTCAAAACGTGTCCACACGTATGCTACGTTGAAAAAATATAGGTGCATGCAAAAAATGTGGAGCGGTTTTGAATTCTAGCGAAAAGTTATATAGTAGGTCAGATGCAAAATATGCTAAAACCGGTTTGAATTCAAAGTGCGACCACTCTGCAAATACACATATGCCTGTTTCAATTCAAAATGTGTTCACTCTTGTGATAGGTTGAAAAGTAGGTTAGCAAAGTACGCAGATGGTGGTAATCTGCTATATAAGGAGATTGCTTCTAATATTAATTTAATTAGTCAAAGTTTACTGCATATTTACATACCTACATATACAAAAATGTATATAATCGATATTCAGGGATTTAAATACAAGAAAAACGAGTTTGTGTAAAGAAATTGCGGTTTTGGACTTATTGGAAGGTGTTGTTTGGCATCAAATTTTTAAACTGCCCATGCAGTCTAGTTGTTTGAGTCAAGAACATACAAAACATAACGACTGGGTGACAAGGAATATTCATGGACTTTCTTGAGATGAATCTTCAACGGCTGGAATGGTGTCATCATATATAGCGCTTTATTTGAAGCAAATTATCCGACCCGCTGAAGAAGTATTTGTGAAGGGTCTAGAAAAGAAGAAATTGATTGAAACATATATAATGCAAAACTTTGTAACTGATATGCTTGCACTAGGTTGTCCTAAGCTATCGGAGTTAAAAATCAACAATCGTTTACTATGTAACATCCATTGTTATAGACACAACAATATTAGTGTGCAATGTGCAGAACAAAATACCTTGTTATTAAGGGAATGGTTTAATAATAATAAAAAACAATAGAAAGATTGTGTCCGTATTATTTATTTTAATTTCATTTTACAGTGTTAACCTTATTAACTTCTAGCAAACATTATTTTTATCGATCCAGCTATTGTGTGCGTGAGAGAAGCCTAACCATTTTACAAAGACTTTATTTTCACTCTTTCTTATGACTTCTTCTACCAGGTAAATTTTTGGATGTTTAACCTTTTGCAACTCCATTTCATAAAATGCACCTTTGATTTCTTTCTCATCTTGATCTTCTAATATATATGTTGTAGGATTGGTTACGTTTACCTTTTTAATCTTAAAAATTTCATTTGACCAGTTTGGCGTGTAACCTTTCGTAAATGCTTCCCTGTGTTTACTAATCCTCACACTGTCTTTAATTGAATATTTTGGTATTTTGGTTGCAAGTTTGATGCGGGTAAATGATGCTTTAAGAATAGTTTTTTCATTGGATATATCAATCTTTATAGGTTTGACTCCGATAGTACTGTGAACTGTATTGTTGTATTGTTTCACAATATCGCTTAAATTTTTTATCCAATTGTAAGAAACGTTCAGGTTAAACAAGCGCCACATTTTTCTCTTTAAAGTTCTAATTACACGTTCCACAATGCATGCTTTCTTTGTAGAAAAAACGCTATAATGGTTTATGCCATATGCTTGCATTAAGGATTGAAAGTGTTTGTTATAATATTCTTTACCAAAATCAGACTGCAAATTTCTTGACGGATTTTTAAATTTATTTAAAATAGTTTTCATTGCAGCAGTAACATCAATACCTGTTTTTCTTTTAAGTGGTACAGCCCATTCGTATTTGAAGAAACAATCAATAACTACTAAAATGTATTTAAATCCTTTGTTTGTTTGCGAATATGGTAACATTTCAATCAAATCGGGCTGAAGAAGATCATTTAAACCTTTTACTATCACTTTGCGTCTCTTGCAATTTATTCTTACTGGTTTATAAATTTCGTTTACTATATCCTTTTTCACTTTTGATTGAGCAACTATCATAATACTCTTTTTCTAACCAGGATTTATTAAATACCATTAATAAATACTTCTACGTTTGGATGTCGAGGGCTCCACTCGCTTTGAAAGGAACTTTTAATATAAAATCAAGAAACAGTGAGGTATTTATTGTTTATGCTAGCACCGCTGCAACGAAAGCTGATTACATCCATACGTCTAAGCAAAAATCCTTGTAACTGTGCAATTATATAACTTTTTCGTTTATAAAAATATCAATGTCTTGCGGGTATCCTTTAATATTCTCAATAACTGCTTCCTCATAAGAAAATTCATAATTATGCTTAATGTTGAAAATAAGGAATATCTTGCAGCCATCGAGGAATGTACTAGAGTAAAACGTTGCTACTACCGTGTAATGTAGTTGTACTCAATTAAGGTTTCAAACCCTTCGTCTTTTTTTATATTGCTATTCACTTAGATCTATTTCACGGTTATTTAAGTGCCTTTCAAATTTGTCAATTGTCATATCATCTAATCACTTTTGCTTAACGCAATTCTTCAATGATCGAATTTATTTCGTTACCGTGACCTGTGTGTCCAGCAGTCTGAAATGAAACTAAAAGCCGTAATATATTAACAAGTTCATTGGGATCATTTCAATATAAATAATCTATGGCGTTATTTGATACTTCCATTGTCATACCGCCTCCAAGACGCTTTTGTATGAGGTAATGTTCTAGGTCTACGAGGTGTTTGGAGAAGAATGCCCAATGCAGATATTATTTTTTTGTATTTATATGAACCATTACCCTGAATTTGTTCTGTTTCAGAATAATATCTTCTATTAGCATTTGTTTTCTTTTCACAATATCAAGGTATGACTTTAGATCTTGCGGTCTGTACCCGACAGGATATTTTTTAAACAGTAGTTCGTATAATTCAGGAGTACCTTTATATTTCAAATCATTTATTAGTACAATTTCATCATCCAACGCGAAATTCGAATTGCCTATCATAAGACCATTTGAATCAGGGTTATACGTAACACCATATTTATAATCAAATTCGTTCTTAATATCTTTAAACATATTGTAAATATATTGTCGAGGTTGCGGATGTAGCTGTTCGAGATAATGTGTCATACCAGGTGAATCAACAAAGCTTTGTATATATTCCTGGGCTTCTTGAGCATTTCGATTAACTTCTGTTTCGTATTCATTATCATCATCATAATCTTCATCTATGGTATCATTTATATTCGGTATATGTTGAGCAATAACCGGCGAATCAATATAGTCAACGTTCTTTTATAGCAATTTAGGTTTAATATTTTTTACGCTGCTATGAGGCAGTTTTTCTTTAAATTTTTCTTTCTTTACTACACTTTCCCCTTCCAGTTTATTAGCAATAGTTTCTAATCGCAATGTTATGGGGTAAGATTGATTCCGCTTGGACGACTTCACTATCTTTTTACTGGCGTAGTTTGTTTTTACAATGTTTCTTAATTAAATTTTTTTTAATTTATATCGCCTCCGTGTTCATAGCGTAAAAAGTTTATTGTAATAAAAAAGTTCTTGGATACTAACGATGCTTGCTTCTCTTAAGGTTTAAATATGTATGAAGTGATCAAAACCTATTCGGTACCTTCCTTGACCTGGATCACTATCCTTGTCTACAACTAAGAAACCGTATTTGTCTTTCCAACAAGCACCACATATTTCACGGAATTTATCATACTTCATGTCAATATTGATATGATCGTCATATATGTGTTTTAAGTTTAAATCAACTTGTTTAAATAAAACTAAAAGATTAGCATTATCACGTAGTAAGTGCTTAGGTATACGAGTATAACTTTGGCAAAGATAAAAACTGTCTACTTGTTTATGGCGCCCCATACTAAAGTATTTTCTAATTATACTTTGTTTATTGCAGGCTACATCATCAAAAACAAATATAGAATTATTTCGAACATCAGATGGTGATATAATATTATCAGAACTGGAAAATGTATAATATTTGATCCCTTTTATTGGTCGCAGTAGACTTTCAAGGTACTGATACTTTGGTTGATAAAGTGATTTAGAATAAACATAAACGTTTTCAAACTTTAAACCATTAGGATGTTCTATCAACCCAATCATAACGTTGGTTTTAACGCAATTTGCTGGGCCAACAACTAAACATCGAATAGATGAAGGCAGAAGAACGCTATGTTTTTTAACTAAGGATTGCACGTCAATGTCATCATTGTTTATGTTTAAAGATGTTGATTGTTCTACAACACGCATGTTTGCAAGTACTAAATTCGATTGTAAAGAATTTGAATTATAAATGAGAACGGCGAGTATAAAAAGAATCATTAATTCATAAAAAAATTTCTACTGCACAGCTTGAGAGGACAGTTGTCCGCTAATGATTACCTATAATAATTCTAAAACTACTGGGAACGGACTGTTAAATACTGTAATTAACAATTTGCCATTTGAAGCGCATATTACAAATTTTGCGCTCCGGGTACAAAACTAATCAAACGGTTAGCTCGGGGAGACAAGGGAATAAACAAGTTAGACGAAGCTTGTAAGGAGCACGATATTGCATACTCCAAAGAAAAGAATCTATCTAAACGCCATCAATCAGATTCGAAGTTAGCTCAGTTAGCTACAGAAAGACTAAATTCTGCTGACTCGTTTGTAGGTGAAAAAGCATCCGCATTTGGAGTAGCTACCGCAGTGAAAGCTAAAGTTAAACTTGGGATGGGTGTCTGCGCATCACAGAGAACAAAAAAAAATATCAATAAAATAAGAAAACTGATAAAGAAACGTAAAATAAGAAGTACGCTAGATATTAAAAGTATTATCAAACAAGCACGTACAGCTTTAAAAAGGACTAAAGGATCTAATATTATGGATGCAATCAACATAGCAATTAAGGCCGCCAATACTGCAAAACAAAAGAAGCATATTAAACCAGCTCGTATTATATCAATTCCTAAAACAGGAAGTTTTCTACCACTAATACAAATTTTTGCAGGCCTAAGCGCCCTTGGTACTCTTACTGGAGGTGCAGCAGCTGTTGCAAAAGCAGTTTTAGATACTAAAATAGCTATGGAACAACTAGCGGAGAAACAACGTCATAACAAGGCAATGGAGGACATTGCAGTCGGAAACGGCGTGTACATCAAACCTTATAAAAAAGGTTTTGGTCTTTTTCTAGCCCCTGCAAAAACCTCAAAGAAACGTAACTTGATTTTACCGAATCGAGCACTAAGTAATGTAGAATTAATAGAGTTTGTTAAGCAATTAGAAGTACCATATTAACGTGGAGTGTTCATGAGAAACAATCTTCCCAAGAAAGTTAATTTAAAAGAATGTGGTATAATTAATTTCGATGAAATAGAAGGTTTAGGCACGCATTGGACCTCTTATAAAAAGTACGGTAGTAGCGCTATTTACTATGACAGCTACGGAAACTTGCGACCGCCAACAGAGTTGATAAGTTATTTGAATAGTGGGGGTAAATGTAAAATTCTTTAAACCATTAACCAAAAACAATCGAACGGTACTGTGTTTTGCGGACATTTATGCTTACAATTTCTAAGCAGTACATAAAACTGCGTATGAAGTCATGTCGTACACTTTTACTCTAACGGGAAACACTTTAGTTTTAACAAGCAACTTTAATCCGCCTATAAACTTGGATAATGATTCGGAGTACGTATTAAGATTAATTTTGAGTCTTATAACACAATTCCAAACATAGAAAAAGAAATAAATAATAAATTTTATTATGGATCTAACGGAGAATTCATAGAAATACCTGAAGGTGCTTATGAGATTAGAGAAATTAATAAATATCTTCAAAAAGCTTTAGGCGATAAAAGATGGTGTGGTCGTATGGAACAATCACGAAGCGCTAGAAAGACGCCAGTGTATATAGAAATTACAGCTGACAATAATACACTTAAATGTAGAATTAAATGTAGTGAAGATGCGGATTTTACCATAAAGGATTCAGTTGGTTCTCTTCTCGGTTCCAATCAACGAAAATTGCTAGCATATGCCACGCATCAAGCAGACTACGCCATCAACATTTGTAAAGTGAATGCAGTTTTAATCGATTGTAATATTGCAAATGGATCTTATTTAAATAGTAAACCAGCGCATGTAATACATGAATTTTTTCCTCAAGTACCTGCAGGTTTTAAAATTGTCGAGTGCTTACCTACGATTATATATCTACCAATCAGGTCACGTATAATAAATGAAATAATAGTTAAAGTGTTAGATTAAGATGGAAATTTAATTGATTTCATAGAAGAACTGTTAACTGTAAGGTTGCACTTAAAAAAAATCTGCAATAGCTATGGGTATTAAGTATAATGCACGCAACATGTCAAGAATTGCTATAAGTGCTGGAAATTTCAAAGCAATCGACACTGGATTGATTGCTTTAAGACCGTTACCGGCAGTTTGTACAATCGCTAAGACTGCATTTATTTAATTAAAAAGTAGAATGAATAGTGAAATACTGAACGTGCGTGAAAAAGTTTACTTCGACAATGCAATTGTTAATATTGAAAAACATACTCATCAACCTTATGCTAACACATCTTTAAACAATAATGATGAAATACGAATCCCTATACAACAACAAGATGTTTACACCTAACCATCGAAGAGTATGCTGTACATAGAAGGCAAATTAATTAAAACCGATGGAACGCCGTCTCAGACAGCAAAGTTTGTAAATGGGGTTTTGCTGCTTTTTGATGAAATTAAATATGAAATTGGCGGTATCATTGTAGATCGCGTTCGGAATCCTGGATTAACGTCTATAATGGAGGTATATGTTTCATATAATAGCAATCAAAGTAAACATTTACAAAACATTGGGTGGTTTCTTATGGATGATTCGCAAATAGTTGATGCAAATGGGAATTTTTACGTTGCAATAAACCTTTCAATGGTTCTCGGATTATGCAAAGATTTTAAAAATTATTTTAAACCTCCGCTATGAGTTAGTTTTACTACGTTCTAGTTTTGATACTAATGCTATAATTAATCCTACACCTGATGAAGAAATAAAAGTTGTTTTAAACAAAGTTTTATAGAAAATACCGCATGTAGTCGTTGATGATGCTCAACGAATTAATTTAATAGAATGCGTTGCACAAAATCAGGATTTGCATATTCCGTTTAGAGGATGGGAGTTGCATGAATATCAACTTCTACAAAAACGCAACGTCATACATGGAACATTAAAACAACAACACAATTAGAAAAACCAAGATTTGTGATTGTCGGTTTCCAAACCAACCGAAAAAATAGATACATGAGCAACTACAGTCGTTTTGATCATTGCTATTTAACCAACATGAAACTCTATTTAAATTCAGAAATTTTCCCGTACGATAACTTAAATTTGAAGTGTTTATATGAGATGTATGCCTAATTTCAGCAATCATACTAGCAAAAGAAAATGAACCACTTTTTAATCCTAAATATTTACGAAGTATTGGGCCATTAGTAGTCATAGATTGTTCTAGACAAAACGAAGCGTTAAAATCTGGTACTGTCGATATTAAATTAGAATTAAAAACTAGCAGAAACGTTTTGCTAAATACATCTTGTCATTGCCTTATACTTCATGATAAGATAGTCAAATACAATCCGCTCTCAAACAGCATAAGAATATTATAATTATTTTATTACTGTACCTCTACTGTACCTTTATGAAAAAAAAAACAATAAATCATTTAGCAATCACAGTCTATTTATTATTTTACATGTTTTTTACAATATCAAATGTTTGATTGTTAATGGGTTATAATAATTTTTGCTTAAATATTTTTTACATGTTGGAATTATTAAGTGATTTAGTAAACAGTGATGAACATTGCCAAATTGTGTCAGTAGAACCGCTAATATTTACAAGCAATTTAAATAAAAGTTTTGTTATACATTTCTCAAATAAACCAACTGGTACGTTATTAACAAACAACTGGATTATTTTTTAGCAGAACGGTTACTACTATTTTTCTCTGCAATACATTTATACTAATATAGTTCAACTCGGACAGATTGAAAGTTATCCTATTTTAGACACATAAAAAAACGGTGTACTTGTTGCAGGTATAAACATAACACTGAAGTTTATATAACTAAAAAAATATTATATGTTAATCAGGATAAAATAAATTGCATTCCTTATTTGAGCCAGTAGTTGAAGCTTTACAAGTCATTTCTGAGTGTATAGTTATACCCCAAGGTTTAGTATCAGTGGTTGAGGTACTAAGAATTCTTTTATCATCACCCAAGTGATGAACAATTTTGTTTTGTTTTATAGGAAACACATCCTGTTTGACTGATCTAATTAAACATTGCTGTTTCTGTACAGTCTGTTTATAAAACAAAACATTCTTATAATCATCAAAAGAAATTTGCTTAATACTTGCTGAGGAAGATCCCTTTGACTTTTTACCCTATCATGAACTCTGTAAGTGTACATTTTAGATCTAAGCCCTACAAACTCCAGCATGATATCACCATTATTTTCATCTTTCATAATACCAGGAACCTTTTTATTAGATAATGTGATATGATATTTATTATTGGGGTCGCAATCGAAAGTATCAGATCTATGAATATCTTGTTTGATATAAGAGTAGATATCTTCAACGCTAAACTTGTATATCAAACTATCCGTATTTGTGTACAGAAGCTTTGCTTTGTTAACAAATTGCGATTTTATATAACTATAGTGAAATTCATATAAATAGGTTTTCGAAATATCTAGAATAGAGAAACCTGCATAAATGGGTTTGTTTAAATAAACCTTTAATTTATTCATTTCTATTAAAACAAGATCTTTGTCTAACACAGTGCAACTCTGAAAATTGGGTTTCGCTATGTAACTACGAGCTCCAAACCGTCCTTCCCATTTGGTCACTAATTTCACATCTTTCCATTTCCGTACGTTTTCCATCATTTTTCCATAAACCGAATTTATCATATTTTTATAAAAGCATATATCGAAACTGTTTTTTGACTGTTGTTTTAATTTCGTATTCAAATCAATGTATTCTTTTAACCAAGGAGCTCGTTTAAACTGAAGAACCTTATGAGTCTTTTTCAGTTCTAAACCGTAGCTTAAATACATTTTTAAATTCTTGTAGTGAATAATATAGTTGAGTTTTGGAAATAAAATTGTAAGTAATTTCTTTAGGTTTGATTTATTAGAAGGTACTGGTGGTATCATATGTTCAGTCGCTAAAGGTAAGTCACTGTGAATATCATGTAAAGATACTGGGTAGTGTAAATCGCATTCAAAAATATATCCTACATCAGAATCATCAAGAATATTAAGTATGTCTAAACGTACTATATCTGGACTGGTGCCATCTAAAAATTCAAATTCTCCATATGGAAGATATTCAGACATTGCAGCCCCATATAAATTATTAACATCAAATTACATTAAATATTTAGAATCGAAATTCGGATTATAATCTGCATTCATATATTTGTTATTTGCTTTGGCATATCTATTCGAACATTGAGAAATGCCACCACGAATTCCCCGTTCATTATTTTTTCAATATCAGTAAGCAACTCGAGTTTAACGTTCGCCGTTTTTAACATTGCGTCTAGAGCTAGAACAGGAGCCGTAAAGTAGTGAAGTGGATCTAACTTATACGTGAACATGCAAGTTTTTCCAAAGTTTTCAAATATGTCAGTCAAGAGCAGTACATCTGTTTTTAAATAAAGATCTAGTGTTTTTATATTAAATGTTTGCCAAACGTGTTTAGCATGATTGTAGTCTTCATCTGAGACTTCTTCATTCCGCAAACGATTAAAGAATGCTGTTTTACAGGGTAAATTGGTTTTATTGAGCCTACCCCAAGAGTTAATGTAATCATAGGGAAATATGCCTTTACGCGTACGTAACCGAAACTCGTTATCAGTGTTACAATTTTCCCTGGTAATAGATTTTTATTATCACCTAAGTAGGAAGCTAATTTTTTCTACGACTGTTTTAGAACGAGCCTATTTTAGGTGTATTTTTGATAGAGAAATTTACTACATTCTATACAGGTCTTTATTCCCGCACTCGTTGCTAGGCAAGTTGCTAAGCAACCAGTGCGGGAATGTTCAATTTGCACGGTTGCGCTTATATTTTTATTAATCAAGTAGCCCTGCACTTGCATCTTATTTCCAATGACGGCCGAGTTTTCAAAGGTGGGCTATGAAACAAATAATAAACCAACAAATGTCAAATAAATAATTTTATACTGTGAAAGCGTTTAAAATCTTAAAGTATTTGCAAAGTCTTTAAAAAATGGCTAGTGATAGTGAAAGCAAACTAGAACCGACGCCTCCGAATATTGTGGAAGCTGCAAATGCAACTACATTAAATTTATTACCGGAAATTTCCAAAAAAAAATATGAGACTGCTTATAAATCGTATATGGATTGGCGAAGAGATCAAAAGACAACACCTTATTCTGAAAATGTTTTAATTGCGTACTTTAATGAATTATCTAATAAGTATAAATCTCCGACATTGTGGACGCATTATTCTATGTTGAGAACAAGTCTCACCATCCATCATAATGTAGATATATCAAAGTATGGAAAATTAAGAGCGTTTCTCAAACGGAAGTCAAGCGGTTATAAATCGAAAAAATCAAAAATTTTTACAACAGAGGAAATAAATAAATTTATTACTGAGGCTCCGGATCAAGAGTTTCTTCTGACAAAAGTATGTAATATTAACTTAGGAGAATAATGCATGTTTATAGCTATTTTTATATTATTACAGACTGCATTAATTATGGAAATTATGGGTGCTTGCCGCAGACAGGAATTACATCAGATGAAGATTACTCATTTCACGGAATTGGGTTCTGCGATATTAGTTACAGTTCCCGACACGAAAACAAAAATTATACGCAGCTTTACGATAACGAGTAATTTTTATGAAATCACAAAAAAATACTGGAATCTACGTCCATCAAATGTTTGCGATCCTAGTTTTTTCTTAAATTATCAGAAAGGAAAATGCACCACACAGAAAGTGGGTATCAATAAATTTATTGATAAATTTGGTGATATGGGAAAGCAAATTGCAACGTATTTAAAACTACCCAATCCGGAATTATATACTGGTCATTGCTTCCGGAGATCTTCCGCCACTATTCTTGTAGATGCTGGAGAAGATATAACATCTTTAAAAAGGCACGGTGGCTGAAAATCTGCATCAGTCGCCAAAAACTATATAGCCGATTCTTTAACAAATAAGTTGAATGTAGGCAACATAGTACAAAAATCCAATTGATAGCACATCAAATGTTCCATCAACGTCCAAAGACAAGAATTTCCAACGTCAAGAAAATTTAGTTTTTGGGAAAACACCTTCTACAATGACGTTTAATAATTGCAATGTAACCTTTAATATTGTTAATAATAATGAATCTAAAAACTAAACTTAAATCAATTTATTTTCTTTTATTATGATAAATTTGTACTTTTCTTTGAATTTATGTATATTCACAAACGATAATAAACTTATGATATTAATAAAAGTATACTCCTATACTTACCATGTATTTTATAATACTAAACAAAAGAGGTATCACATTTAAAAAGTACGTACTACAGTCGTAGAAAAAGTATAGTGTACAACACGCATGGAATGCCCATTTCTCACTCGTATGATTTGCAGCACTCGCTTTCAGCTCGTGCTGCAATTTATCATACTCGTGAGAAATGGGCATCATTCCATGCTCGTTGTACAATATACTATTTCGATGCTAGGTGCCATGAAGTTGAATGAATCGATAAATCTAAAACTAACTTTCGTACCTTTTACATATTTTGTAAAAGATATTTATTTTTCCTTATTTATTGGTAGAATGCTTAACAAACCTGAAAACCCTAACGCAATTCTTTTAATAATGAAATGCAAATCGTAGCTTGATAAGTTATAAAAAACTACTGGTATCATATAAGAATTGTGATAATTCATGATGCAATGTTGATGAGCCGCTCCACGAAATTCACCTGTAAAGTGACAGTGATCGTGAACTCTAATATCATCTATACTAAAAGTTTATTGCAAATGTGACAGTGAAGGGCAAATTTAAATGCTGACTTTTGTTCTTCTGTTAGAGGGTTCATAGGTTTTGGGTTACAGAAAATTTTATTCGTCGTTTTTGAAATCAGTTTCAATTGAGCAACAAACCATTCTATACCATCCTTTCCGCGATACAATTGAAATTTAGAATATTTATTATCATACCAGCATTTCAAATAGTACGCTACACTAAAGGGTATATGTCTTTGGTAACAGACTGTGTTTAATACTACCTCCGGCCCATCGCATGGTTCTAATATACTTTCGAGATCTTCATAAACGACAAATGATACCTTTTCTTGATAGTAGAAATGTTTAAATATTAGATACTTTTCAAATTCTTTGGGCAATCTTATTGAGTAAGTATTCTGTTTTTCGCAATGATTCGAATGACGCTTAAGTAATGCTGCTGTACTAAAATTATTTAAACATCTATAACAAAAACAATTTCTATGGTGATGTGAAGACAACTGTTTTGCAAATAATTTTGACATATCCTTAATCCAAGTAAAATGAAAGAGATTCTCATTAGCATTAGTCAGACGAGAATATTGTAAGGAATCATTATTATTTAAAACTAACAGATTAATAGGTTCTATTTTTCCTAAATTTTCACTTACACAAAATAGGAGTATTTTAATATTTTCTATGCAATATAGGGTAATTGCGAGATTGTTGAGCTTCTCAATTTTTTTGATGTCTTTTAATGCAATTGGAAACTGAATGGAATTGTAGCGTAATACTGAATCAAAATGTGGATAGCTAGATATTCTATGAAGATTTTGTTTAGCAGGATGTAAAGCGGAAACTAACGCCCAAAGAAAACAATGTTGGTCGTTATTTATTACATTTACCACAGCTCGTTTTTTGCTATAAAGTCCGGAACCGGAACAAACGTTGAACACCCTCTTTTAAGCTGATCATGATTATTTATATTTACCTTCAAGTGTAAAACTTCTTGGATTGCCCAACCTGAATCCTTTTCGCTAAATTCTGCCAATCGCTTCGACATCTTGTCCAATACGTTCTCGTTTACCACTGCTTGAAATTGGTGTCTATATCGATGTATTTCACGCCAGGCGGCTTCCTTTGGCAAAACGTAAGGAAGCCGACCAAATTATCACCGACATGGGAGAACAAGGAGTGATTGAATCCTCGAATAGTCCATGGACATCCCCGGTAGTGCTTGTCAAGAAAAAGGATGGGTTGACAAGGTTTTGTGTAGACTACCGGATCTAAATGATTTTCGATCTTGGACTTGAAAAGCGGATACTGGCAGGTAGACTTGAAGCCAAACGATAAAGAGAAAGCTGTGTTTAGAATTGGAACTGGACTATGGCAGTTGAAGGTCATGTCCTTTGGATTATGCAATGCCCTTGCTACTTTTGAACGTTTGATGGAATCGATATTGCGTGGACTGTCCTGGAAAACCTGTCTAATGTACTTAGACCACGTGATAGTGTTATGCGGGTCTTTTGAAGAACACCTTAAGAACCTAGAGGAGATATTCCAAAGATTACGCGGGACAAACCTTACATTGAGTTCAAAAAGTATCACCTATTTGGAAAAGAGGTGAAATACCTAGGACATATCGTTTCGGAGACCGGAATAAGAGCTGACTCTAACAAAATAAAAACGGTACAAGAGTGGCCTACACCAGCAGCTATACACCAACTACGCAGTTTTTTAAGATTGTGCACATATTACCGACGTTTTATACTTGGGTTTGCAAACATTGCCAAACCGTTAACGAAATTAACCGAAGATGAACAAGAATATGATTGGAATGACGACTGCCACAGTGCATTTGAACAACTGAAACGGCTACTAGTTACAGCACCAATTTTGAGTTATCGACGGATGGAGGGGAAGTTTGTGTTGGATACCGATGCCAGTAACACACTTATAGGAAGCGTTCTTTCTCAAGTAGGGAAGGACAAGAAAAAGTTATTGAGTATTTTAGTAAGGTCTTTCGCGGCCAGAAAGGAACTATTGTGTGACAAGAAGAGAGCTGTTGGCCGTCGTCAAATTTGTAGAGCACTTTTATAAGTACTTATACGGCCGTAAATTCCTGTTGAGAACATACCATGCTGCACTAAAATGGTTACAGTAGTTTCGAAATCCTGAAGGGCAAGTTGCAAGGTGGATAGAGCGGCTGCAGGAATATGACTTTGACACAGAACATGGTGTAGGAACTAGCCATCGGAATTCAGACGCTCTGTCAAGAAGACCTTGTCCGGTAGACTGTAATCATTGCTCCAAGATGGAAGAGAAAATATGTATCATCCATAGAGTGACGGTAACCGATGGTACTTGGCAACCCGAAAGACTACGAGAAGACCAGGAGAATTGTGATGGTGTAATAGCCAAATATCATAATAATTTATAGTTATTTCTTCGAATTAAGTTTTATGCATTTAAAAGGTGAGTGACTTGTTATAGGAAGTGAAAAGTGCGGATTTGTACAGGAAGACAATCGATAGGAAGTACACGTGCAACGAACTCTAGGCTAGGTGTAATTTGAATTAGTAAATAAGCATAATTGCATAATCATTGTTAGCAGTTAAGAACTAATATAGAATAAGGGCATTATAAGTCTAACCCTCAGATGTAACAGTTGTACTGCACCTTAAAGTGACAAGTAAATTAAAGATGTGAAATGGTCTTCGACTTTGTTTTAATCACCTCTACTGAAGCCCCCAAGAGAACACTACAGAATGACGACGAATTGAAACGTATTATTGAGTGGAAAAGTAGACGACAACGACCAGCTTGGGAAGAAATTAGTATTTCAAGTACGAGCCTGAAAGCATACTGGGCACAGTGGAACTCCTTGGTGATTGAAAATAGAATCTTGAAACGACGCCTGGAATGGCACTGAGAGACGACTTGAAGTGATAGTGCCGAGAAGCACAGTCCGGAAATGTTGCAGCACTTGCACGATGGTATTTCTGGAGGGCACTTTGGTGTGAAAAGAACTCTCGAGAGAATGAGAGAAAGATTCTATTGGGTGAACTGCAAAAAAGATGTGTAGGAGTGGTGCCGAAAATGTAAGTTGTGTGCCTCTGCAAATGGCCCGGTCCCATAACCACGGAAAACCCTAATGAGACAGTATAACGTGGGGAATCCTCTTGAGAGGGTGGCCATTCATATAGCTGGTGCGTTTCCTGAATCAGAGAAATTAAATAAATACTTCTTGGTTGCAATGGATTATTTTACCAAATGGCCGGAGGCATATCCTATACCTAACCAAGAAGCCGAGACGATTGCAGGTGTATTTAGTGAGGGAGTTGTTCTGTGCGCTTTGGGGTTCCGTTGGAATTACACTCCGATCAAAGTCGGAGCTTCGAATCAGCGTTGTTTCAAAACGTCTACAAGCATCTTGGAATCAGGAAGACTAGAACCACGCCACTTCATCCTCAATCCTATGGAATGGTTGAAAGAATGAACAGGACGTTAGGAACGTACCTAGTTAAAGTTGTCTCTGAACGTCAACGAGACTGGGACCAATATCTACATTTGTTCCTACTGGCGTACCGATCTTCGGTACATGACAGCACATGATACTCGCTTGCTTGCGTAATGTTACAACGTGAATTGCGGCTACCATGTGATCTTCAGTTTGGATTTAAAATTGGAGAAGACAACGCAGATGAAGATTACGTTAGTAAGCTTCGTGAAAGATCAAATAGCATTCACGGAAACGTCCGAAAGAATATCCAGGTAGCAAGCGATCAAATGAAATCACAATATGACACGAGAGCACAAGAAGGTGGCTACTAACCCGGAGATTTAGTGTGGTTGTACAATCCATATAGAAAGCGTGGATTGTCGCCAAAATTACAAAGACAATGGGAAGGTCCGTACGAAGTGTTAAAAAGAATTAATGATGTAATGTACCGGATCAGAAGTTCTCCCCGTGGTAAACCGAAAGTGGTGCACTTTGGCCGTTTAACATCTTATGCTGGCAATAACGAGGAGGACTTGAGTAACGAGAATGGTGTGCGAAGAGTTATTAATCGTGCGCCAAATGTAGATTTGAAAGTTCTATGGCGGTGTATGGTGGTTCCGCTAAGGCGAGATTTGGCATTGTTGTTGAAAAGCAGCAAGATCTGTTTAGAGCACTAGAAGAGTATTCCCCTGAACATTACGTAGCTCAGGACCTGCAAATGTCAAGAGGGATAGCTATTGTTTTCAAGAAAAGGTTTGGATGTGTGGATGAATTAGTACAACAGCAGCCAACTGTAGGAAAAGCTTTGGTTCTTCAGAATACAAATCGTTATGTTTACTATCTGGTCACCAAAAATTCTTCACGGCAGAGACCTGGTTATGGACATCTATGGGAGGCTTTGCTTAATCTTGAGACGCAGATGATGGAAAATGGAGTAACAAGACCAGGAACACTCGAGTAATGAGAATGGAGTTCGAAGAGTTATTAATCGTAAGTCAAATGTAGATTTTGAGAGATTCGTGTCAGCGTGTCCGCTAAGGCGAGATTTAGCTTTCCCTATCATTCCCTAACTGATTTATATTATGATTACAATCTCCACAACTCTACTTTTCCTTCCCAAATATATACTGCAACCAAAATGGCGACAGAACGTCAAACAAAACAAATGCCACAAAATGCTACAATACATGCTAATAAATATAAAGTGTAAATATAAAATATAGACAAATATAATT
This sequence comes from Platerodrilus igneus, assembly GCA_036346225.1. Lineage (NCBI taxonomy): Eukaryota > Metazoa > Arthropoda > Insecta > Coleoptera > Lycidae > Platerodrilus > Platerodrilus igneus. The sequence continues at coordinate 1,790,980 of JARFIW010001112.1, read as the reverse complement.
ATATAAATATATAAATAAATGTCTAATAAGCATTAAGCATATAGCAGTGCACAAAATAGCAAAAGCATCACCCCATATATCAGGTGCACTCGCACAAGCATTATGTAGGCTAGCGCCATTACGCACAAAACGTGCTTGTTAAATTATTTCAAAACTACTAATTACTGTAAATCAATGCTTGTGCGAGTACAGCCGCCACAGTTTAAGTCTTACCTCGATAATAAAATTCTCCAGCATCCGAAAATCTGGTCGTCTGCCTACATCTAACTGTAACTTACTTCTAAGGGAAAGATGGGGTGCACTGCTAAAGTCCTGGTGGGTATGCACTAAATGTTTTTTGGCGGGGATCACAATCACTATCACTATCACTTCACTTTCAAGTCCTGGGGGGATGCGCGGTTTCACTCTATTTATTATCTTTGTTTATTTTATTGATTTAATTTAATGAGGGTTTCTGATTTATTTGTTATTGTTTATTTGTTATTATTTATTCCCGATTTCCTGATTTTCCGCGCATAATTATGAAGATAGGCAGTGACTGTATTAATGGTGCGGGGGTTTCTCGTGCATATTGGACATTTGGGTATAATTATCTTTTTTTTTCTTTTTTTTTTTTTAATATCAGGTTTTGGTTAATCTATACTCGTATCCTTACTCACGCCAAGTCAATCTAAAATTTTTCAATCCTCCCACCAACCCCACCGAATTTTACACGCGGTTATCTTTGTCTAATCTCGCGAATTCTTTTACCTAGGATAGCTAGTTTGCTATCAGCCAACCCACGATTTCCCGCCTCAAGCGGGCAGTCGAAGAGCACGTGCTCTGCGCTTTCCGCGCCCTCACCGCATTCGCAGCGGTCGCTGTTGGTTAGTCCGAACCTTTGTAAATACGCCTTTAGGGCGCCGTGCCCTGTTATCAACTGGATCATTTTGTGATCGAGCTTGACCTCGATCCTACCTCTAGCTTCTATGCTCGGTATGAATTTGTGGGTCAACCTGCCCGTGGCAGCGTTGTTCCACCTCTCTTCCCATTGTCGAATTGATTTTTCGCGCAGCTTTCTTTTGATTAAAGACCTCGGTATCGACGAATGTGATATTCGAAAGTCGCCCGTCGCGGCCTCTTTAGCTAATTCGTCAGCCCTATCGTTTCCTACGTTACCATTGTGAGACCTGACCCAACAGAACTTTAAACGTCAAAACTCGAGCGCCGTACGCGCTATCCTCCAGACGTCCGCTTGGAGATCTGTCGAGGTGCTCATGTTTGTTAAAGCCGTTAGCGCCGATTTACTATCACTGATTATATAATATTCGTCTCTGCCCGTATGATTTATTACGTAATCGATAGCCTCTCGTATGGCTACCAATTCGCACTGGAAGATAGTGCACCAGTTCGCGAGTTTGGTTTGAAACCGAAACACCTCCCTATCCTGACAAACGACAAACGCCGCGCCTGCTTGCCCATCGTCCATACGTGAACCGTCCGTATAAATTCTGATACCCATCGCGTCCTCATCACCTTCGACAAACTCGATTCCTCTAATATCAGCCGGGTGCCCCAACTCAGATACAACGATCTTTCTTGCAATTTCCCTATTACCAAGATTAAGATCTTCGATAATTTCGCGCCCTTTTCCTATATTTATTAATCGTCTATCTCTAATCTCCCTAACGACATATTCGATAGGGAGAGTCCTACTGATCACTAGGACAGCCTCCGTGGAGGTGGTCTTGTACGCTCTCGCCGCTTTTACCGCGGTTATGCGTTGTACGCTCGTCAATTGACGCATCTCCCGGACTTTACAACCTTCTGCCCATACAGAAGCTGCGTACAGTATTGCCGGCTCAATTGCTCCGGCATAAATCGTCCTCAGCGATTAGCCCCTGAAACCCCACTTTATTTTAGCCGCCGCCATCATTTTATTTGATATTTCGCCGCCCTTACTTTTTACGTATTGTACGTGCGCTTTCCAAATTAATTTATTGTCGATCTTGACGCCGAGGTAGGTAATACAATCTTTAAACGGGATTTTCTCCCCTCCTAGCTCTAACCTAGGAGGTCTCTGTCCTGGTTTCGTGCCGAAATAAAGCGCCTCTGACTTCGCCGTGTTAAATTTTAATTTTACCGCCTGCGACCATTCGTGTAATTTATTAAGCGCCTCGTTCGGTTTTGTGCGCATATCCATTAACAATCTCGATCTTACAATTAAAAGTGTGTCATCTGCAAACCCAACGATTGAGCATCCTGCGGGCAACTTGACCCTAAAGATGCTCTCATACAACAACTTCCAAAATGTGGGACCAGAACATGACCCTTGCGGGCATCCCCTTTCCACCTCACGCGACAGAACTTCGCCCGGAATTTCAACCTGTGCCAATCGCCCCGAGAAATAGCTCTTGACCAAAGACATCAAGTTTCGCGGACAACCCCTACGATCTAACTCGCAAACGATTAATGGCCACCAGGCAGCATCAAATGCTCCTGAAATGTCCAACGCAACAACGACACAGTACTCTTTAGCATCTCTTGCCTGCTTAATTTCCCCGACAACGAACTCTAACGCATCGATAGTCGACTTGCCCCCCACGAAACCAAACTGTCGGTTATTAAAACCGCCGCTGTCTCGCACTAGGTGCTCAACACGCGTAGTCATAACGCGATCTAAAATTTTCCCCAGCACCGGTAGCAAGCTAATTGGACGATAGCTGCCCGGATCTGACGCATCCGCCTTTTTAGGTTTGGGTATAAATTTCACATTCTGGATTTTCCAGCAACGCGGAAAAACGCCCCTTTCTAAACAAAGATTAAACAATCCAACAAAGACATACGGGGCTAACAGGCACGCCTGCAGAGCTGCGTCTGAAGTGATTCCATCATGCCCCGGTGCCTTCTTAGGGTTCATCCTCCTAAGAGCCCTGACGACCTCGTGAACTAGGATTGCCTTATCGGCACCTGTTCCTTGCGCCTCTGCAGCTTCCCGACGTACTAAATCGTGCGATCCTTCATCCCCCTCGGGATTATCCGATGGGAAAAATTTCTCTAGTAAATATTCCGCTGTGGTTTTAAAACCTTCCGTGTATTCGCCATTTGTTTTCTTTATATTACTGAGCGCGATTTTTTGTTGTTTTCCTCTAATTACGCTGTATGCGGTTCCCCAGGGTTCTTTCTCTGAGTTTTGCGTGCAGAATTCTTTAAATTTATTCGTTCGCGTTTCTTCTATTAATATTTTATATTCGCGGTAACTTTGATTATATTCTATTCTCCGTTGTTCTCTTATATCTCCCGAGGCGCGTTGATAGCGGCGCCTTAGGTTACGCGTTTCTGCCCGCTTGGTGGTTAGTTCCCGGGTCCACCAGGGTACGCTGTCTTTAAATGTTTTCTTTTGCGGCATGGAATACGACGACGCGTCTACCACCGCGTCGTTCAATTTTTTCGCGAGTGTTTCTACTTCGTCTGCCTCTCGGCAGTTAAATAGCTCATTTTCGAGCGCAGGGATACTTTCGCCAAATTTTTCTTTAAACCGCTCCCAATTTGCTTTTTTATTACAGAACCGCGGAAATATAGTTAGCTGCTCGTTTGCGCTTGTTTTGGTTTCAACGTCCCATGTTATTAATTTATGGTCAGAGAGCGTTTCCTCGTCCGACCTTAGTTTCCAATTACAAATCGTTTCTAACATTTCGTGCGAGACTGCAGTAATATCTATAAAACTGCTGCCTCTATGCGTCTCAAACGTAGGTGAATCATTAGTGTTTATCACACTAAGGTCCCATCCGTAAAAGATCAGGAACCTGCGAGCCTCTATCGTCTTTGATAGGGCTGCCCCATAATGGCGACTTAGCATTAAAGTCTCCCGCGATAATTAAATTTCTATTTCTACCGATTTTACGAAGGATTCCTTCAATTTGATTTATTAAGTCCTCTGTTTGAGGATTCTCCCGCCGGGAATCGATCGGCGGAAGGTAAGTGCTTATCACGTAAAACGTATGCAATCCCGTTTTTATTTCTGCGGTGGTTATGAACTCATTCGACAGATTGTTTAGGATTATTCCGGCGTACGCCCCATTATTTATTATTATTCCGCTACGCGGTCGTTTGCTGTTTGCGTTTAGAACGGTAACCCCCTTCCCAAAACCTGTTATTTTGTGGCTATACAGGTGCGGTTCCTGTATAAGCCCGATGTCGATATTATTTTCGGAGAATAACTTTACGAAGTTATTTGTTGCCCCTTTACCTTTTCCGAGATTTAGTTGCGCGAATTTAATCTACTTGCTTCTTATGGACTTTGTTTTATCTTCACAGTCCATAATCGATGTTTCGTGTGATTGCGTTCTTCAGACGCTGCATCGTGGGGCATCTACTCGACTTGGCGTCGTGGCGCGTATCGACCTTCGCGCCACCGCCAGTTCTGTCGTTTGCCCTGGCGCAAACCACACAGCAGGGGACTGCCTTCCGGCAATTCTTGAATTTATGCCCGACCTCGGCACAGTTACCGCACCACTGTACCTTCTCCCTGCATTCCATCGATCGATGGCCGTACTCGTAGCACCGGTAACACTGGGTCATCGAGAAGTGGTCCCGGGCCCATACTCTTCGCCACCTGAGGTTAATAGCATCAGCTAATATACGCCTTCGAAGTGTGGGAGTCACTTCGAAGACTACGTTGGCGAAGGGATCCCTAGGGCCCTTTCCACCAAACCTGAACTTCTCTCTCAGGTGGTCTTCTAGCTTCAAATCGCCGATGCGGGGATTCTGGCTCGCAATCAACCGCACGAGCTCTTCAGCCTTCAACCCCGCTTCGACCCCCGGAAGAACGACCCGTGGACGTTTCTTCTCGATGGTCTTCGCCACGAGTTCCTTGCAGTACCCGCCAACCTTCAACTGCAGCTTCTTGGCATCGTCGCGACCTGCGCACTCCACAACGACACCGCCCCGACGCGTCCTACGAGCTCCGACAACAACAAACCCATCTCGAGCGGGATCGACCCTCTGCTTCAGGGTCGTCATCACGTCGTCCTTCTGGCCTGGCCTGGCGTCGACCCTAACTGCAAAGGTAGGCGTTGCACCCGCAGCAGCTGCAGCATACGACACCTTCCGCGGCATCGGCACCTCCTGGCCCCGGGAACACTGCTGCCCTGAAACAGAAGCAACCACTGCTGGATTTCCCCCGACAACACCAGCTCTCCCAGGACTATCTAGGCAAAGAAGAAGCGCCCTAACCATACCTATAAGTTGGTTCGTAACGTCGCGGATATCATCCACGGCGTGCCGAACCATCTTCCTGTCCTCAACGACGATAGTGGCGGAGGTCGTCGGCACCTTCCCATAGACGGCAGCGTGCGCCTTCCTCACCCTGAACTTCAAGATCTCCAGCTCATCGAGGTCGCTAGCATCAACCCTAACGTTGCTGCTAGTCGACATCGTGCGCTGGGCTCTCAAAGTAGAGGGCAATTCTGGCGCCGCAACCACCGCGGGAGGCCCCGACTCCCCCGACACGACCGCCGCAGACACAGGCTCCTCTACCTCCTGTACCTCCTCTTGAATCCCTAACATAACATCCTTTAACACTACCTTTAGCTGTTTCCCCCCAACAGCGCCCTCAGCCTCCGACCTAGCAGACTCCGACCGATTTCCCCTCTTCCTCCTGGGCAGCGGCTCCTCATCGCGGTGGACCACCATGCTGACAAAACTAACGACAAAGAATGACACCTAAAACGCAGCTCAAAAACGACTTGACCGTTACGACGCTAAAAGAGCGACGCTAGAAGAACGCAAAACGTTAGTCCAATAAAAATGTTTTGTTTAAAGGTGAACCGTAAACAACCTTGTATTTATTAGAACTTTAAACCGCACAATTAAATATCAAATTTTACCAAAAATACAACAAGCACTAAGCGTCAACTAGAATCAAATAAATTCCCTAACGCAATAAAAGTGTCTCGATTCAAAATGTACCGTAAATAACACTATTTATTTATTTTAAATTTTTAAACCGCCAAATCAAATTTAAATAAACTAATTACTTCAAAATATTAAAATATCTAATTTATAAATAACAACACTTTATTTTTAAATGTGTAATTAACAAAATAAGGTCGAGCGCAATCGGAATGTGGTAACCGGAAATGACCTTTCACTTAATCGCTTGGTAACTAGCACAACCCGTAACTGTTACACCGCTTCATTACACCAAAATCGATTTTAAATGAACTTTTAAATACGCGTGTACTTAAATTACGGAAAATTAATATTAAAATTGTTTTAAAATTTCTAGTTTTTGAGATATTTATTTGATTTAAAAAGGCTTAGATTTTTGTTTTTTGGTTATTATTTTATTATACGCGCACTATAAAAAATTCACACACTTTTTGGTTGTTTTACCCGGTTTTTTACTCGATTTACGCGGTTTTTATTTTAAATTTATGATTAAAAATGCCTTTTTAAGTTATTTCGAAATTATTTTTGAATATTAGTTTAGTAGACCTTTGTTTTATTAACCCGAAATTTATTTAGTTTATTTTAAAACGCGGATTTGGTTTAAATTACAAAGAAAACGCGATTTATTTAGTTTTTATTTAGTTTAAATTCTGTTTTAAAATTTATATTTTACTGCCTTGTATTTAAAATTTGATGGCACATAATTATAAAAATAAAACACAACAAAAAGCAAAGCTTTAAATAAAATAATACAACAATAAATAATAAAAACCCTAGATAAAAACTTACTGTTATTGCTGAAGCGGGAGCTCGGCAAAAACACGTCCGCTCGCTTCAAGCGGCACCTAGAAAGTTTACTATCTGGTAACCAAAAATTCTTCATGACAGAGACCTAGTTATGGACATTTATGGGAGGCTTTACTAAATCTTAAGGCTCACATGATGGAAAATGGAGTAACGAAACTAGCGGTGCCTACACTAGGCTGTGGACGGGATCGCTTAGATTGGAGGATAGTCCAAAATATGCTAGAAATAGCTTTCCAGAGAACCAACGTCTAGGTCCTTGTTTGTTGTTATCAACCGGTTGCCTACCAAGACCAAGAAAAGAGTGTTGACTGTTATTTCCAACGACGCGGTGGATGCACTAGAGGAGATAGCTGCCGATACCGTCATCAGTCATCAAATTAGCGTCAAAAGCTATTTACAGTTACGAGACGTAACGGTTTTAAAGAAGAGCTAGTGTTACGAGCTACTATTAGGCAACCCGTCAAACACACAAGCGCTGTATATTTTCCAGGGACCAAAAATTTTCTAGCAATTACTGGATTATGAATCATCCTTTTAATTCAGGGTATAAATAAGACCGATGACAAAGTACAGAGTTAGTCTATATTAGAATGTCGAATATAAATTATATCGTGTAAAGTTAAATAGTTAAACTTTTGGAAGTCTAAGAGTAAACATTAATTTGTATTATGTGAAAGTGTATATTGTACCGATAGCTGTACATAAACAGACGAAAGTGTAATAAATAAATTTTAGTAGTGTTAGTGTTGTTAATAAACCAATGGTTAAAAATTTAGTTTGAGAAGATATTAGTGCTTGTAAATTTATTAGTGTGATAGTGCTTCATTGTAATTGGTCAGAAAATATCCATAAATATGGTATATACTGTTAATTAGGCTTGTGAATCGTGAGTAAAACAGACTTTTATTACTATTTGTTTTGAATTAGTGAAACGCGGTAGTAGTAGACCGCTACAATATGTATTAATGAGCTTTGTGGATTTCTTTTCTTTATCTCAAGCCTTCCCTTTATTTTTGGTAATATTAAAACCCCGCCTACATGCCGATTGAGCCCGGTCATTCTTGTAGTGTCCGCCCAGCTACGTCGATGTACATAGCAAATTGACACATAACTTGTCTAGACGGTTTTGTATACACTTTCCATGCTTGACTGTTGTCAGCCCTGCAGAGACACATCATTATTGATCGCGGTTATTACACGCCGACCTGTCAAATTTATGATTTATACCAATAAATTAATTCAATTATTTAAATCAGTATTTATGTTTTATTTTTCGGCCAATCCTACAATATATATAATAAAAAAAAATAAAAATCAGTTAACTAAATGTCACAATGACATAACTCACAATTAGTTAGCGGTCTGGCATTTTGGCAGCGATTCACTGCTTAAGCTTTAACATAACATATAATTTAACACTTTTCCTTTTTTGGAGAGGATAACCAGGTAATATTTAATTTCCGTATAAATGGGAATCATGTAAACATGTTGGAGTTCTTTAACAACTATCAGGTTGCTAATATCTATGTAGAGCCAGCTAGATAGAAAAAAGAAAAAAGAGTATACGAAGACCTAGACCAACCTATATTAGTCAAATTATTAGAAATTTAGGTTGTGAAGAGTATGTAGAGCTTTTTGGATTAGCACAGAATAGAAAAGAAGTTAGAGCTACGTCAAACCAACCTCAAGTAAGGTCGAAAACAAAATGATGAATCAAATTAATGTAATATCTTTATACAGAAAAATATAGTGGAGCTATTAACATTTATTCATACTTTCAATTAAACTGTTGTTTTAAAAATGAGATTTAAAATATAAAATAAACATTTTATTAATAGGAATTCGAAAAAATTATTTATATAAATAAAACTAATTTGTAATTTCAATTTTTCTGGTATTTCGTTCAGATGTCCATATTTAGGAATTAAAATTTAAGAACATTTTTCTTTTTATTAAAAACTTTGCAAAAAAGTTTTTTTAGGTTAATATAACTATATCCCCCTACAATGCCTTATGCAAATTAGGGACATTATAATTTGAATAAGGGCCGCTTTACTTGCGGCCACGTCCCCAATGCTGTACCTGAAGGTACTACATTGTCGCAAGTTACGGAGAGCGCCTTATACGTGGTATGACTCATTAATTAATTATTGTTAATTTTCCACTTTACAGAAGCAGTTTTAAAAACTTTCCCAATGTGACCTACGACATTTTTAATGCAAGTGTAACAAATTGGTTTAGAAGAGCAGAGGTGCGATACAAAAGACACTTGACTAAGAATACTAATAAACATGTTTATTTGTAGTGTTTATAATTATGTAAATATATAGTTTGTGCAAATATGTAGATATATGTAGAGGTAAATCACTTTAATAAGAACCCAACGTCATATGCCAGATTGCGCAGAAATGTAATATCAGTGGCGTAGTTGAGTTATTACAGTATAAACGGAAGATATGGCGTTAAATAGTAAAAAATAAACATAACCAATTAAATTATAATTTAAAATTTTTAATATAATATCGCCATATGAGTTGTGTGCATCAATATCCCTAAAAAATACTGCTATAGCAAGGTTATTTTGTAAAATCCGATAAAGCAAATGATTGAATACCAAGTTACTTAAGTGGTTTCTATTTCATTCTAGTGTTTTGCAAACACATCTGTTGAGTAACTTATTGTTTTATTAATGTTAATTGTTATATAAAAGATATTTTATATTAGTTAGATGGCGGTTTAAAACTGTCCGTCTGTGTATCAAGTAAAAATAAATAGTAATGAAATCTAAAACTTTTACAAGGTAATTTCCGATTGGTTGATCATAAAACTCAACGCCACTGAAACCTGAATACTACCATCCCTAATTACATATAATGAACTGTTCCTAACCAATTTTTGCTTTGTGCGCATGATGACGTTGGGGTTCTTCTTAAAGTGATTTGCCTCTATATCATAATATAGGATTATTATGCTAAGAATTAAAAAAATATAAACTTTAAACAATTCAAAGATGAATGTTAAGGACACTCTTTGAATTAAGCATAAAGTGTAACTAGACAGGGTGGACCACGAGGAACTCCATCGATCCATTATGGGAAAACTATAATTAGAAAAAAGGATCTGAAAATCGGTGGTGCTTTACTGAAATTTGCAGACCCGAAAATAATATTTTAAATGTCCCCTAATGACTTATCAATACAACACCAAATTTTCAGAATATTTTTCTCATAATCGATCAAAGGAGTACTTTGTGAACCACCCTATAATTATACATATCCAAATTTTATTTGCAATAATTTACGTAGCGCTCTACCCCTACCCACAATGTGGTGTGATTAAAAGAAAAACCACTTACACAGGATTGTCTGTTACCCATGCAGCATTATATATGAGTTCGAGATTAAATTTGATGTATTTATTATATTATTATGGCTCCGACCCTAATTATTTATTAGAACTAACCCTGTAGATGTGAATTTTATAGAGAAAAAATACTGAGGGTAAAGTATAAAAGTCGCCTCAGTATGGAACCTTGTGCTAACTTAAGGTTCTATTTGACAATGGAAAATATTTTCCTAAAATCAAATTTTGCATCTATTTCAGTGTAGTGGCTACGATATATTTCCAGAACTGTGGCTATGACAGCTTACAAAACTGAGGTTGTGATATGTTTCAGAACTGTGGCTATGAAGCGTTTTGGAACTAAACTACGATGCGTTTTAGAAACCTAACGTTGAAACACTTCAGAAACATAACAAAGACGCACTCCATATAAATGAAACGGTGGAAATGTTTCAGAATGTCAACTAGAATGCGTTTCAGAAACCTAGAAAGGATACATTACATAAATATTAATGTGGCATTGTTACAAAAGTGTAACGTTGATGCAATAACAATGTTACGTTACAAGGTATGACGTTAAGGGGTTTCAGTAACGTTACTGCAGCGGTTCTGTTTATGTTTCAAGACACGTTTCATGTTTCAAAAATGCAGCATCTGTTACATTTCAGAGATGCATCAATGCTGACTGTGTTTTACCCCTGTTTTTTGAACAATTTTGCAGAAGAATGATATTCCATTGACTTCTGATGCGTTCGAGTTGTTCCAAACTTGCAATGTTTCTATTTTTCACATCTATTGTTGCATTTCTAGCCTGTAAAACTTTTTAGAACCAATGCTTCCTTGGTGGTGATATAAAAATCTTATATTGTTGATACAACATTTTTGTCTAGCTGCTGTTGTACACATGTTAAATATGATAGGGTAACTACAATGCATTTTTCGAAAACCCTTAATCCAAATCTATCTACGAACTTTAGTTTAAAAAATTTATGACTCTCCAGTGATATAAAGCAACGGTAAAAGTTAATTTAAATACTTAGCGGTTGCTCATATGTGCACATACTAAATTTGAATCTTCTTCCAAATTTAACGAATAAATACCAACATTTAAACAAAGGCCCGTATTGAGTGTTTTTCTAATAAGTTATTGAAGGTCAACACAAATTGACGTGATTATATGAATGCATTTTTGCAAATAGGCAATCCTTTGTATGCAAGTGCACTATATGTATATGAGCATTCGTTAGTATGCGTTCGTATGTGTTTTCCGAATTTTCTTTTGATACAATCTAATTACGTAAAAAGCATGCACAACGTCATCATTAGTGACGGATAACACATGTGCTTTGTAGATTATTTTTTCTGATACGTAAAAATCACATATTTCGAACAAATGGCCGTTCATCAATATGGGACAGCACATGTTTCTGTAAATGACTTTTGCATGTTGCACAATAATCACAATTATTACATGCGAATGGACTTTAGTTAGTGTGCGATTTCATATGTCTTTTTAAAATATATTTTCGTGATGCGGCATAATTACACGAATTACATGCGAATGGACGTTCGTTGGTGTGCGAATTTACATGTATTTGTAAACTATCTTTCCTTGATGCCATATAATTACATAAATTGCAGGCGAATGGACGTTCGTTAATGTGCAACTTCATATGTGTTAATAAATTACTTTTTATTGATGCGGCATAATTACACAAATTGCATGCGAATGGACGTTCGTTTGTGTGCAACCTCATGTGTATTTTTAAACTGGCTTTATGTAATGCGGCGTAATTACACAAATTGCACGCGAATGGACGTTCGTTGGTGTGCGACTTCACATGTCTTTGTAAACTGTCTTTCCTTGATGCGATGTAATTACATAAATTACACGCGAATGGACGTTCGTTAGTGTGCAGCTTCATATGTGATAATAAATGACTTTTTATTGATGCGGCATAATTACACAAATTGCAAACGAATGGACGTTCATTAGTGTGCGACTTCATATGTGTTAGTAAATTACTTTTTATTGATGTGGCGTAATTACACAAATTGCATGCGAATGGACGTTCGTTAATGTGCGACTTCAAATGCAATTTTATACTGCTTTTATGTGTTGCGGAATAGTTACATAAACTGCAAGCGAATGGACGTTCGTTAGTATGCGACTTCATATGTGTTAGTAAGTTACTTTTTATTGATGCGGCGTAATTACACAAATTGCATGCAAATGGACGTTCGTTAGTGTGCGACCTAATGTGCCTTTTTAAACTGCCATTATTTGATGCAGCGTAATTACACAAATTGCATGCAAATGAACGTTCGTTAATGTGCGACTTCAAATGGAATTTTAAATTGCTTTTATGTAATGCGGTATAGTTACATAAACTGCAAGCGAATAGATGTTCGTTAGTGTGCGACCTCATATGCGTTAGTAAATTACTTTTTATTGATGCGGCGTAATTACACAAATTACATGAGAATGGACGTTCGTTAGTGTGCGACCTCATGTGTACTTTTAAACTGCCTTTATCTGATGCAGCGTAATTACACAAATTGCATGCACATGAACGTTCGTTAGTGTGCGACTTCAAATGGAATTTTAAACTGCTTTTATGTAATGCGGTATAGTTACATAAACTGCAGGCGAATTGACGTTCGTTAGTGTGCGACCTCATATGTGTTAGTAAATTATTTTTTATTGATGCGGCGTAATTACACAAATTGCATGCGAATGGACGTTCGTTAGTATGCGACATCATATGTACTTTTAAACTACCTTTCTGTAGTGCAGCATAATTACATAAATTGCATGGAAATAGACGGTTGTTGGTATTCAAACGTATATGACTTTTTAAAGTACTTTTATGTGATGTGGTATAATCACACAAATTGCATGTAAATGTACGTTTGTTAGTATGCGGCATCATGTGTTTTTATAAATAGCTTTTCAGTGATGCAGCATTGTTACACAAATTGCATACAAATATATGCACATTAGTTGGTATGCAACTGTGTATGCTAAAGTGCTTTTCTGAGATTCGGTATAATCATACAAATTGTATAAATTTTCACGTTCGTTAGTATGCGACTGAATAGGTAAATGTGGAAGACTTTTGCGATGTTGCATTATCAACTGTATACAATTGTATGTTCGTCAAAACGAAAACACTTGAATTCTTAACTTGCTCTTACAACATGCAGAATGTGCACATAAAAAGTATGCGTATAGCCGTTCGTTAGTATATGAGCTCATACGAACTTTAATGAAACCTTTTGAGGGAACAATAATTACATAAATTGTATTATAACGAACGTTCCTTAGCATGCAACCGTACTATATATTGGTTAGTTACTTTATTGCAGTGAAAATAACATTTCAATAGACAGTGTTTGAGGGTGAGAACACACACTTCTTAATAGGTCAATTATTGGTAATGTACAGTAAACACATAAATTCCTAACTATACAAATAGCGTATTCCAATAATATTCCACTTTTGGAGGCGAGCTGGTTCAATGTTTATAAAGGCATTTCCTCTTAATACGAGACGTCATTTCGTACTAAACGATAAATTCTACTAGATACTTTTTACTTCAATATTGGGTATCGATGGTGTCGTTCACAGGAGATTATTAAAATAGTAGAATACAAAGGAATGATTTGACTTAACTTTAAATACTTTTTTCTCTAATTATGTAGATATAAATTTACCTTATCGTGTTCTTAACGTATACTTAAAACTTAACAATATCTAAATCATTATTAACGTAGCAGCCATTTTAATCAATGTCCTTGAAAGTATTTCATAGAATTGAAAGATTTATAAACCACGGCATCGTTTTAGAGTAAACAGACGGGTTTAAATTTACAAATGTACTAGTGAAGCGCTTGAAACTGTTTTACGATTATTCTATTAGAATAATTATAGGAAGTTGCCTCTCCTTATACATGAACCACCCCCACACATACGATGACTTGCTTTTATGCCTTTAGCTCAAATTATTTAAAATCGAATGGCTGTGAGAGAATAAAATTGAGTTTTTTGTGGCAATAATCAATGAAGAAAAGGTTTAAAATCGAATAAAACGACTGTCATGGTTTTGCATCGCACACTACCTCGAGTTATTTGAGTTGCCAGCACTGAAGTTGTTTAATTTAAAAATCTATGATTATACAAACAAGTGTAGATAAATTTAATACGCGTTAATGTTAGTAATAATTCAGATTTTGGTTTTAGGTTGTCAGAGTAGTTTGTATATAGGGTAAATGCCCCACTAATGGCCAGGACCATTATTTAACTTTATTTAAATGCGTACATCTTATCTTTAACGTTTTTGTAAATGCAAGTTTATAAGATTCTAACTTAATTCATGTCTAATGTGTACTTTATGAACTCGAATACAAATAAACATAATCTTTTTAAGTTAAAACATACACCTCACACCAGTAATGGCCATACATGTTTCAGAAGTGATCAACCATTTACATTAGTAATGGTCATACTAAAAGAAAATATTGAACTTAATTGATTTTAATCCATTAACATTAATATAGCGTTCCTAAACACATAGTTATAGGTATTTTTTATTTCAGGCACATCTGTTGTTTTTTAATACCGGTTGTTTAATTGTACAAACGATATCTTAATTAAAATAATACGCATTATCCTTTTCAGGTCACTTCCAAGCAAATCTTGCTCTTTTCCCATGTTACAGATTGCGGAGGTAATTTCGATAGCTAACTGATGGTAGAGAAATGTGGAACATGTATACGAAAAATAAATGATAATAATAACCAAAACAATTACTTCAAACACTTGTAGTGACCCGTAGTGTTTCTAAGTCGATTTCTCATAGGTTGATAATTATTGCATTTCGATATTTGAAGGAATTTGTTCGAATAGCTCAGTAACCACTTGCAGGTTTCTGAACGCATTCCGGGATGTCAGAATTTAGAGTAGAAGGGGCGCATGCGGTTGGACGATCGAACTGGTGGACAGAGTTGGAAGCACTTTTGTTTTTAGATTCCAAAATGGCAGGTCGAAAAGCTTCCACTTGGCGTTTTTTTTTTATTAAAGGTAATATTTTTAAGTTTATAATGTGGTGGTTATTGAATGCGATGTTGGTATTTATTGTAAAACCGTTAGTTATTTAATCATTGAAGGAAATATATGGGTTACCTGTTGCTTATGACTTAAATATTAGCTTTTGATTGTTAAACCAAATAACACACCTTTAGACATAAAACATATTCAATAAAATAGTAAATTCACCTGAAATTACAAATATTAAACAATCCACATCAAACTCTAAGTCCGGGAACTTGGCAGCCACAGGCTGCTTACCCCCTTCACATACCGTGCATTTACATTTCCAGTGCTCCAACCGAAGGTACTACATTGGTCATGAGGCGAGTTTTCTGTTGCCTAAAAATTTAGAATTTTGCTGAACCCTTGCCGTTCCAGGTAAGGTAGGGATATTTAACGTGCGTGACAACACTCACACGGGATCTCCATTTAACCATCTGAACGAGGGCGTAATTTTTGTGAAAAATGATCATCTGCCATTTTTTAAGCAGTCTGCCGTGTCGGGATACGAACCCAGGACCTTTGGATCCGTAGTCTTACGCTTACTACATTAATCCACGGCAACGCCTCCCCTCCACATACCTCACATGTGATTTTCCAATGCTCCACCCAAAGGTACTACATTGACCAGTAAGCGAGTTTTTTTACCTAAAAAATTTTGAATATTGCCGCACCCTTGCTGTTCCAAGCAAGGTAGGGATCTTTAACGTGCGTGACAACACTCACACACGGGACCTCCATTTTACCTCTCATCCGAACGAAGGTGTATTTTTGTGAAAAATGCTCCCCTAACATTTTTCAAGCGGACCATGTCGGGATTCGAACACTGGACCTTGAGCGTAGTAGTCACACACATATGACTATGACACGGAGCCTCCCCTCCCGTCACATACCTTAAATGTGATTTTCCAATGCTCCACCCGAAGGTACTACATTGGCCAGGAAGCGAGTTTTGTTTTTCATCTGGAAAATTTTGAATTTTGCCGAACCCTTGCTGTTCCAAGCAAGGTAGGGATCTTTAACGTGCGTGACAACACTCACACACAGGAGCTCCATTTACCTCTCATCCGAACGAGGGTGTATTTTTATGAAAAACACTTGCCTAACATTTTTCAAGCGGACCGTGTCGAGATTCGAACCCGGGACCTTGGGCGTGCCCCTTCACATACAGTGCATTTACATTTCCAATGTTCCACCCGAAGGTACTACATTGACCAGGAAGTGAGTTTTGTTTTTTACCTGGAAAATTTTGAATTTTGCCCAACCCTTGCTGTTCCAAACAAGGTAGAGATCTTTAACGTGCGTGACAATACTCGCACACCGGACCTCCACTTAACCTTTCATCCGAACGAGGGCGTATTTTTTGTGAAAAATTCTCACCTGCCACTTTTCAAGCAGTCGACCGTGTCAGGATTCGAACCCAATCCGTAGTCTTACGCTTACTACATTGAGCCTCTGCGACGCCCCCTTCAATACCTTACATGTGATTTTCCAATGCTCCACCCTAAGGTACTACATTGTCCTCTTCACATACCACTGACTATTGGGGAAATAGGGTAGATAATTGTACAACAATAGAAGGAGACTAAACTGCATATAACAAGAAAGAACAACGACTATGATCAAAGACAACAAACATAGAAACAAGAAGAAAATTGTTCAAAGCATATTGTGTGGAGCACAGCACAGCACGTCTATGAAATACGGGCAGTAGGAAAAACAGACAGAGTGAGATAGAAGCTTTCTAGAATGTCGTGCTTTAGATGTATGAGGATGATTACATGCACAGCCAAAGTTAATAACAAATAGATTATAGAAATAGTAGGGAAGTAAAGATATCGGCGTAAAAAAATTGCAGAAGTAGAAGGGCAAGAATATGTTCTTAGGCATTTTTGGGAAATAGTACGGGATATACTACAAGCAGAGATAGGAAAAAGGAGATAGATGTAGACCTAGATCAGATAGTGATAGATGCAGACTGTGCAAATTTTAGGAAAATGTGTAAGTTAGTTCAGAATAGATAAAAATGAGGGCACGCGTCTAACCAGTTCCAAGACTGAAAACCTAATGATGATGATGGATGATCAATAGAATAATAATACACTCACCCTAGCGTAGTGTAAAATTATTCTATGGTATATTCTACAACATCCCTTTAGTTTATTGTACTATTCTTGTTCGTTGTTGTAATTTTACTTCAATATGTTCCTTTATTACGTTACAGTCTAAATTATGTAGTTTTGCATACAGTGATCAATTTAAATATTTAAAGCAATTTCTAACCCAACTTTTTTTAATTTCCCGCTGCATCTATGCAACTACAGAATAATGGCTGATGGTCATGTATTTTTGGTAGGTGAAAAGCAATGAAATTTATATAGCGTCATTTCTTTGGGAAGCGTATTATTATTCTATGACTTAGATGGTAGTCAAGATCTGATATGTCGTGACATACTCATTTTTAAAACAGGATAAGTACCGATTAAAATTTAAGGTAGTTTGAACCTAAGTTTGGATTTAACTGATACCTATAAAACGAAGAGATCTCTTAATCGTTATACTGACACTATTTAAACCGGCTTTTAAACCACAATCTAAAGATTAAACTAGGCAACATTTACTAATTGAAATTTAATCTGACTGCCTTTGCTAAACTGTGCCTTATAAGACTTCAAATAAAATTAAATAAAAACCCTTAACCACAAAAAATATTTAAATTACTAGATACGTATTTCGACCACTATGTGGTCATCATCAGTAGGAAACCAGTTTAAAAAAAACTGGTTTCCTATGATGATGACCACATAGTGGTCGAAATACGTATCTAGTAATTTAAATATTTTTTGTGGTTAAGGGTTTTTATTTAATTTTATTTAAATCGTGCCACAGTGTTCCTATAGATTATTATAACACTTCAATTTAACCTATTCCTATAATATCGACATTTAATCACTAAAGTCAACATCCAAATTTGAAAGGTTGCCGAAGTTAATACAACACAAAAGCTATTGTCAATCACTGAAGTTTAAAAGTTAGATAAAACCAAATTAATCGAAAAATAACAACAAAAAACGATCCTTTATTCGACCAGACAGTAGCACCTCGTTATCTGACCGCAAGCGTAGGGCCATACGTAGCAAGCAGCGATAGGTTGAATAAATCAAAAGCAAATTAGCAACAATTCGGTTACGAAAAAGCTCCATCTCTCCCTGAATAACTTCTAGCAAAGAATCAGTCGAAAATAAGTTAGCACCAGCCGCAGTCAACAATTCAGCTGCTGGAAAACTCAATGCCTCAAAGAACAATTTCCACTAAAGTATCAATCGATAATAAAACGACACTAATTGTTAGGTAACTAATTTAATTGCCGGAAAACTCCATATCTCAAGGAACAACTTCACAATTCCAAATTACAAGTTCATCAGTGCGGTTTCGTAGCAAAAATTCTTAATTTTGGATCGTTACATTGTTAGAACGACCTGAAATGAAAGTTCAACAAAGTATATCTTGCCTCTCCTTCGTTTCTAAGAAGTTACAACGTATACAGCGTAAATGAAATTAAAACAATATTTTCGATCACGATAATACTCACGTCTTGCAAGTTATAGTTGTTTCAAAATCTCATGGGCTGTTGCGCAGAACACCAATTTAAGTTATTTACGTTAAACTCCATCCTAAAAACATTTACAACCAGCTGTCGATTTTTAGTTCGTCTGTCATTTATTTGCATATTTAAGATTGTGGTTCGCTATTATTGTTTTTGATTATTATTTATGAGATTTCTGCGTTTATTCAACTTCAAACAGTTTTTTTCAAAACTACTGCAACTCAGTCTAGCTTTTTTTTGTAAATATTATGCAGTTTTTAATTCAATTAGAAGAATTATGTTTGGTTTTTGCAGATTATTTTGTTATTCCTGAACTTTCTGCTTTACAATGAGTAATCGCAAGAAAACAGTTCAAAGTCAAGGGCGAGAAATTATTTATAGTGTGTATAAGTTTATGAGTGAAGAAAAGAATGGAATACCTGTCATTCCTATGAATAATGTACAAGAACGAGTAGCAACAGCAACTGGAGTTGGACTAAACACAATCAAGCGAATTATTTCGGAAGCAAAAAACAAACCAGAGGGTGACAAATTTGCATCTCCAAGGGAAAAAATTAACAAGAATAGTCCTAAATCTAATGTGGACCAATTTGAGGAAGAAGTTGTTCGAACGACTGTATATAATTATGCAAGTATTCATAAGCGAAGACCTACCATGAAAGCCATATTTGAGGAACTAAAAAATGATGATCGTGTTAATTTTACTGGAAAATTGTCATCGTTTAGGCGCCTTATACATAAATTAGGTTTTCAGTGGAAAAAAACACAAGATAATCGAAAAGTGTTAATTGAAAAATCTGACATTCGTAAAAAGCGAGTTGAGTTTTTATGGCAATTACAGCAATACAAGAAAGAAGGAAGAAACATTGTATACTGTGACGAAACATATTTACATAGCTCACATACGGTTCCTTTAGCATGGGATGATAGCAGCAGTAAATGTTTAAAAGCACCTGCAGCCAAGGGTCAACGTCTGATTATTCTTCATTCTGGTTGTAATAAGGGATTTACTCCAAATGCTTTGTTAATGTTTAAATCGGGGCTTAAAACAGGGGATTATCATGATGATATGAACAACCGTAATTTTGTAAAGTGGCTACAAGAGAGATTCCTCCCAAATTGTGAAATGAATTCAGTTTTAGTAATGGATAACGCAGCATACCATAATGTGACAATAGAACGTAGTCCTAAATCTTCTTGGAAAAAAGGGGATATGCAGAAATGGTTAACAGAGAAGGAAATTACGCATGATGCGCATGAAACAAAAAGGTGAATTATATTCAAAAATATAGATGAGCAAACTTAATTGTAAAACGTATGTTGTCGATGCACTTTTAAAACAATATGGGTATGTTGTCCTTCATCTACCACCTTATCATCCAGAGTTAAACCCAATTGAAAAAATATGGGCATCCGTTAAAAACTTTCAAGTTAGACGATGTAGGAAAAATAGCAGAGGACAAGTTTAATGCCATTGGTGTTAAAGATTGGGAAAATATTTGTTCACATCTTCAAAAAATCGAAAACGAGTATCTGAAAATGGACGATATTGATGATATAATTATCAGACTTGATGAAGATTCAGATGGATCAGATTTATATGCAACTTGTAGCAATTTTATTTTCTACCTAGATATGTTCGTATAATTTATCCCTTTATTTAATAATAAATAATATAATGCATAACAATGCTATTCAATCCATTGATTAAATATTACCTATTGCCCAATAAAGTATTAGCATTCAGTTCAAATTAAAATTTAATTTCCACGGTGACAAAATAAAAGCTTCTATTAAGTATCATTCCTAGAGCTCCATCTATTAAGAAATTACGAAGTAACGTTGTTACCGGGCAGCAACTCGCTTGACGATACTTCTAACACAGCTGTGGTGAAAGCAGGTCGAATTGTTCTTAGAAACAATGGTTGTTTGCTGTTTTTCGTGTTGGAAGCACGTACGGATTAAGTTCTGTTAGGAGAATGTCATCTCCGAGAGGCATTTTTGATAGTCCATTTGTTGGAACAGCTCGCAGATGACGAAAGATTTTTTGGTTGAAAGGCCGTGGTAACAGTAAGTAAAAATCTGATTCTGTAACGGTATTAATTAAAAATTTTCAGTGCAAGTTATTTATATATGGTATTTAATTTAAATTATATAAAGCAACTTTATTTATATATAACATGAAATTATACAGATAGTATTCAAGTTAAATTATCATGCATCATTTGATGGTTTTCGTGGTTTAATGTACATATAAAGCAACTTTAAATTAACATGCAGAATGGTAATCAGGAGACTGGTTTACGTTATTTTTGATTAAAAGCAAGAAGAAATATAGGTTTTTACGCTTTGTTCATGGTGTGGTCCTGGCGGAATTTAATTACTCAAAATGGAGGCCGAGTAATGTGATTTTCAGTATGCAGTACAATTATTTGTTCGAAATTGGAGATTTCCGTATTTCAATGCTGACGTAAGATTCTTTTATGGTATTTTTCAGACAGACGGAGTTCTGGTATGTAGAAAAATTGTTTTCGTATGTTAGTTGAACTATGGACGTAGTAACGAGATAAATTTTTGTTTAATCAAGTTGTGTAAACTTCTAAATAGGTCAAGGACAGACCACAATTATATTTTTCAATATTAAGCAATAGGAATCTGTAACTTTTACTTACCTCATTCTTTTATTAATTCAATGAAACAACAGAAGATGTCAGTACGTGTTAGAGAAAGTGAATTCTTATATTTATGAGAACTTAAAAATTAAATTTCTATGTTTGATATTTCATTCATACTTATTTGGAATTATCCATTGTAAGGTTAAGGTAGATCTACCCTAATTAACATTTTTGTTATCAATAAGCAACAATTTAGAAAGCAACTTTATGCTTTGTCAATTTGTTAAATAAAACCACATTTATTGTGAGTGGTACTGATTTTATCCAGTACCTTTGTAAATAATTTTTCACAAATTAAATTAATCATGATATAAAGAAAGAAAGATATTTTGTATAGAAACACATAATTGAATACTAGAGGAATAGATTTTTATTTTCGAACAAAAGACTATTCTTTTTATTTAGGATGAATGAAAGATGATTCCAATTAAATTTAAAAATTTTTGAGTATGAATGCACAAACAGTGCTTTTCTTTGTTTAATCTGTTCGCAGGTGTTGCAGAGGATTACTAAGGTCAAGGTCGAGCCATAAGGTAAGAAACTTTAGGGATTATGTGGTCTTTAATAAATTGTATAGCGGTTATAGCATAAAGGTTTCCGCATTAGCCTTGTACAAGGGACTTGTGTAAGGTCTTCTCTGTATAGAAAAATACGGTGGCGCCTTATTCTTTATATTTGTGGTCGCAATTCAACCCCGACCCACAGCTCATGTTCCACCCAGAGCATATAGTTCGACTAGCCGCTTTGCCTTTGAGATTTCCACAACTTTGAGCCATTTTCCATCAGAACTTGCCGTGGGCTCTCTTCGCTTATTGGAAATTCTCGTTAAACAAAATCCCAAAATAACTTAAAAGGCTATAAACTTCTGATGAAGACACAACAGAGATGAAATGGGTCATGGGTCAACTGGGTCACTGGGTTCAAATGGGTCACTTTTTTTGTTTGGGTCACTGGGTTAGTGGGTCCCGTGTACAGACCCGGATTGACCCAGTGACCCACATTGACCCAGTGACCCACATTGACCTAGTGACCCAAATTAACCCGGTGACCCAAACTGACCCAGTGATCCAAACTGACCCAATTGATTCAGTAACAAATTGAATTATTGAAGTCATAAAAATCTTTTTCCATACCTTCAGCTTAATTTATTAACTATTTTCACAAATGCATAAGCTTATTGGTGTCGTTAGTTGCTAGCATTCGTTTCATTTTTCAAGCAAACGCTAAAATGTTTTGTAATCAATACATCGCTTTTTATATAATATGAAACGCATTTTTACATGTTTTTCAAGAAACGTGCTGTGGCGCTGTGCCGCGAGAATGCAGTGTTATGAACGTATACAATTTTGTATGTTCAAATAATAGTATTCTTTCACATAAGAACTGAAATAATTTGTGGCAAAAATCTTAATATTATATACCCGGTTATTTTCAGTGTCCATTATTTTTGTAATTTGTATATCATTATCATTAAGCATGGATAAACATCACCTTAATTGTAATTTAAACCTTATACATAAGTGCTGACTTTTATAAATCTCCGTGAGACCGAGTTTTCTTGATAAGACTAATTAACTAAAAGAATGATGAAGATCATATAAAACAATGTTCCTGTATCAACTCGATGTCAGAAAACGGGATTATTCAATTTATATTTTATTGAATATGCCATTGAAAAATATTTTGATCATTTAGTATATTTAATTGTTAAACATTCTCACACTAATTAAAATTGTCTCGGACAGCAGCTACTCTTTCTGTCAGATAGTTCTGAGATTTATTTTGTAACTGTAATTCGTAGAACAGCACATATTTATTAAAAATTAATAATAAAATTTCCAAATTTCATAGTCGGTTATTCGATAAAACTCGCCCACTAATTGAACACATTACACAGGGCCAATTTGAGACAGTAAGAAATTTTTTGCGACTGCGTTAATTTGGGTCAATTTAGGTAACTGGGTCAATTTGGGTCACTGGGTCAATGTGGGCCAATTTGGGTCACTGGGTCAATTTGAGTCATGGGTCACTGGGTGGTGGGTCACATCCTCATTTGTTTCACTGGGTCATGGGTCACATTTTAGGTGACCCATTTCATCTATAGTTGGCATGTCGACAGCTTAGAAAAATAACTAAAAAGATAAAAAGCACATGACATAAAAATAGCGTCACGTAAAAAACACAACTAAAGTTATTCTTAATTTATATAATACTGCTTAAATCGTTGAAAACATTGTGGTTATGATAAACACGTGTAAGTTGCTGGTTTAATGTTAATTTTAATCATGCTCTGCTGTAACCTATTAGGTAAATTTTAGCGTGAGTATCAATAAAACTTGAAACGCTCAAAATTTGGTTCACTCCTTATTCCCGCCTGTAGTAATTGTACATAAAATGTAAGTACCTGCGGTCAGTTATTGCTATATAGTTGCAATACAATTAAGCTAATATAAAGAAAAGGTTCCAGCAGGTACAATTTGACAGACAACAATTTTTAAACAGTTTACTTGTAATTATTTATCAATAAATGTATTCCAATATTTGAAATCGATTATCTTTATCGAATGCAAAAGATATAGCAGTTAGCGATGAGGTGAAGAACCAACATTATAAGCTATGAATTCAGAACAATTTTCACAGTTAATAAATGTTTTCACAAGGAGTATACAAGATCTTACATCACTAGTAAAGCAAATTTCAGATCACCTGCAGAATCCAAAAAGGAATGAGCCAAGTTCTGTCACACCAAGGAGAATAAATTAAAAAATTATTTGGAATGTTTTGAAAATTATTAGCCATCAAAAATATCACAAAGGATTTACAAAAAGCACAGCTACTAAGTATATCAGTAGTAGAGTATTTAGTGACGTTCTGAAACCACATTTGCTCCCAAAACCCACATTTGCTCCCAAATTTACATGTAAATTCCCATAAGGAGCAAATGTGGAGATGAGTGATAGTTTGGTGGAAATGAGGAGAATCCCACATTTCCTTTGCTCCGCCATGTGGACCGCCTTGTGAACTGAACCAAATAGTTTTCTTCGTCTAACCAATGCATCTTTCGAGATAAACCTATTTTGTTTGGTATCAATTAATATTAGATTTTTCTCAGCTACCCGAATCACTAGGAATTTCTTAGATTGCATCACCCCCAAGGGAGCTACCCCAATTTTAAGATTTTTTACCAAGATCAAATTCTAATCACCTCTCCTTTTTAACATCTAGAATCCTTTAACCAACCACTTAGAGGTATTAACACAAAAAAAAATTAAGCACACAAAAGTTTAATAATTTATCCGATTTACAGTTTAATAAACTAATTACAATTTTTACAAAGTATAACATTATTTTCTTTGTTTAACCAAATCCAAGCAGTTGAAAGTAACCTGCAACAAAAAAGAGATTAATGGGTTGTTTAAATAGCTCTGTAACAAAAAAGAGATTAAAGTAAAAGAGAGGAAACGTGTTTTCGGTCAATAAGACATATTGTTGTTAATCTAACAATATGTTTTACCGTCCAGCGAGACCACGTGAAGGTAAACGCATATCGCCGGGAACGAAGGAATTATTAAGGATGGGGATGGGGATGGTAGGACTTATATACTAGTAGATATACACACTATAATAAATACAAATATGAGCAACTATCTAATATCCTTATGCCCCCATGCATATGTGGAAGTACTACCAGGGATGACATACCTTTTATCATCTTCTGCCGATAAACTAATTTTATTAATTAATTGGGTGTAAAGTTGACGATTTTTACTCCGAATACATACCATGCTATGCATAAAGGCACCAGAATTATTATGCACAATGTCCTTAAAGCTATCTAAACTAATCCCCGCCACCACACCACGCGATACCCCCTTGATTTTTTTAATTACATCCTTCTCACTAATGATGCAATACGACTTGGCCCCAGTCCCAACAAATTGTAACACCAAGTCGCCGTTGAATTTGTCCTTAAACTTGCCGGGAATCTTTTTGTTCACAAGAGGTATGTTATATTTATTAACTTCGGGGTAGTCACTAGTGTCGAAATTATCTATAATAGCACTTATGTCACTATACAAGTCTTCTGTTTCCACACTATACACTAAAGAGTCAGTGTCTGTATAAAGTAGTGAGAGTTTGGATCCATACAAATGTTTCATGGTGTTATAATGGAATTCATACATGAGGGTCTTTGAAATATCTAAAACTGAAAAACCTGCATATATAGGCTTGTTGTAAGTGACTTTTACCCTATCCATCTGTATAATAACCAAATTCTCACCTAGCACTATACTACTGTGAAAGTTCGGGCGGGCGATAAGTCCACTCGCGCACAATTTTTTTCCATCGTGTCCCCACCGCGTAACAATCTTCACATCCACCCTCTTGTCGACATTCTTCTTCGTTTTTCCAAAGACGGCATTGTTCATTAATTTAAAAAAGTCTTTTTCAAACGCATTTCTGGCGGATGTCCTAAGGGTGGTGTTCAACTCGATGTAGGGTTTTAACCAAGGCGATTGGTCGAATTCCAATACTCGATGGATGCCGGTGAGTTTAAGACCATTACGTAGCGCCTGCTGCAGGTTTCTGTAATGTATGATGTAATGACTCTTGTCGAGCAACGTGGGGAGTAGCTTCGAAGTCTTAGAGGATGGTGTTGGGGTACCATGGTCTGCGGACAAAACGGCAAATCGTTGTGCTGATCGTGTAGGTCTTCTGGATACTCCAGATCTACTTCCAGGATGTATCCCTTCTCCTCTGTTACAGATATGTTGTCGATGTGGGCTTTCAGGAGGTTAAACTCTTTCTCTTTCAATCACCTGAATCCGCTTATCGGTAGTGGTTGGGACATGGCCCATCCATACAAATTATTGGCATCGTAGTAAGCCAAGTATTTGGAGGGTTTGCTGGGAACGTAATTCTCCATATACTTATTATTGGCTTCGGCATACCGAGCACTGCATTGGGTTAACCCACCGCGAATGCCTTTCTTGACAAAATGATGCATTTCTACATCGGTGAATAGATCCAATTTAACTCCGGTATATTTCAGCATGGCGTCCCAGCTTAGACTAGGTGCCGTCATATATTGGCAGGGATCTAAGTCGTACGTTTTCAAACACACACCCCAAAAATTTTCGAACACGTCAGCTAATAATAAAACATCGGACTTCAAGTAGAGATCACTATATTCACCGAGTGTGCATATGTTGAAGGCGTTCCATACATTCTGAGCGTGATCGTATTCAGACAACGAAATCACAGTATTCGTGGGATCATTATAGAATTCCTCTCGGGGTGGTAGACTTGTCTTATTTAATACTGACGCGTCTGTCACATGCCTGTACGGGAACACACCCTTTCTGCGTAGAAAAGAAAACTGTTTGTCGTCGGGGAAACACTTCCTCATCTCAACAAACTGATCAGGTTCTAAATTTTTCACCAACTTGTCCAAGCTTGATGCCATGAAACGCAGGGAATCGAAGAATCGCAGCTGTACTGTGGAATTGTTAGATTCATCATCATCATCATCTTCTTCTACGTCTGGTTCTTCACCATATAGTCTCACATGCTTTGTGAAAGAAATGAATCTTTCCTTGTTATTTGGGATCACTGTAACGCGCTCCCTATCCATCCCAATTCCTTAATTATAAAATGGGAATCATACCCACTAAATTGTGAAATACCACAGGTATGAAATTTGGCATCCGGTATTGAATGTTACACTGGGTGGCTGCGAAGCGGAATTTCCTGTAAGATGGCAGTGATCCCTTACTCGATCATCTCCCAATGGTTTCTTGCAGATACCGCAATCATCACCATAAGTATAATACTCGTCAAAGGCTTCAACGCTGTCATCGGTGCATTAGTTTTAAGATTTTACCCAATCTGCGGGCTTCTTCCTTCAACTTCTGCATAAACACTTTGGCGGCATCAACTCCCTGTAAATTCAAACTTATCCAAATTCTCGTCGTAGGAGCATTTAACGTAATAGGCGAAGCTGTATGGTTCGTGTTGGTGGGTGCTGTTAGTAAAGAAGCCGGAGGGATCCTGTGCTGCCGAAGAAATAGGCTTCAACAAGCTCTCGAAGTCCGCGTACACAACAAACGGCGCCCTCATTTGCTTGTGCACGTTCGTAAACTCTAATACGCTGTTGAAGTGGTTGGGCATCTTGGTCGTAACGTGGTTGCAGTCTTGTTCGGTGTGTTTAGCAAGTTGCTCCTCGCTGCGAAAAAACACAAGACATTCATCACACAAGAATTTATGTCCATAGCGAGACAATTGTTTTCTCACTAGCTTCCCCAAATCCTTGATCAAACAGTAGTGCGTGTTAACCCTATTCTGGATATAAAGGAGGTTGACATGCCAATCCCTCTTGCGTGCTGTAAAGTGAAGCGGTCCTACGATGGACTTGATTTCTATACCAAACACGTTGACACTGATGTTATTTTGCTCCTCGAATTTTGGTATATCCTTTATGGGCATCGGGAACTGTAGTCCTATTACGTTGAGTACAGTCGAGTAGTGCGGATAACTAGACACTCTGTGAGGGTTGAAATCAGTGGGATGAAGAGCTGCTACAACGCTCCAGGCAAAGCATGCGTCATCGTTGTTCTGCACGTTGACGATGGCATGTTTCTCCCTTACCCATTTTGGAAAGGTAATGAAGACCCCAAAGGGTTGTACTTGTTAATATTCACCTCTAAGTAAAACATTTTTCAGAGTTCATCCTAAAATTTAAAAATAAGAAAAAAATAATAATTTTTCAAAACTTACCAGAATCTCGTTCTTGAAATTCATCTGACTTAGCTGACATCCTCTCCACAAAGGTGTTGTATACCTCCCCCAGATCGCTGGATGACGTGATAACCAAGTTTCAGGTGTAGAAGGATTTCACATCTTCAACACCCTCCGGCACTCCCATCTTGGTGTAGCCACCAAACACCTCCAAGTTCACCTTTAGGAATGTATGGATAACCCGCTGTTCCCCGACTAAGGCGATGAACCTCTCCCTCTGGTTGCGGAGAAAATCCAATATACCTAAAAATACAAACTAATCAAACACAAAATACTTATAAAGAAAAATACGTACTTGTAGAGTCGGCATTATTAATTCGGTATGTTGCAATTCGACTTTTGAATGCGGTGGTCACTACTTCCACAACCCCATCCAGGACACGGCTAGCAGCAGTCTTGTGCGCGTTGGAGCGCTGGTGGGATGCTAAGCTGGCAACATCCACACCGCATTCTCTTGGGAGCAGATCCCCCAACTATCGGCGCAGCCGGTCGTTTAACACCGGATGGGCCTGCAACTGGTTTCACCACACCATGCTCGGTGTCCTTGTGTCGTTTTAGGCTATCCTTCCGCGAGAAGGATGCCGGGCACACATCGCAGGTGAACAAGCCGTCCACCGATCCATGTTGTTGGAGCTGGTGTCGTTTTAAATTGTTACTCCTCGAGAAAGCTGCACCGCAGACATCACACACGAATGAAGACATTTTTTCTATAAAGAAAATTAAAAACTTGTCAAAGACTTTTTAGCTGTTGTAACTAGTCAAAGACCAAACCGAAACTGATTTATATTGTATCGCACGGTGTTTCTATACCCGGTTGGTATAATTAGATTGTTTACTTTCAAAGTAGGAGAAACCCAACGTTGTTTTGACCTCGAGTTACATTTCAAACCAGTCTATTCACGTCGGTGAAAACCAATTAGCTTTTCGTTTACGCACTACAACTATAATCATCGGATGCATCACTTTAACTTTCACTTTCGTGACTTCCCATGAAGAGCAAATGAGGAGATTCATCTCCACATTTCCACACACATCCACATTGCCACACACATTTACAAGTATATTCCCATAAGGCGGAAATGAGGAAAATCCCTCATTTCCACACTCATCTGAACCAAATAGTTTTCTTCGGCTAGCCATTGAATCTTTCGAGATAACCCTATCTTGTTTGGTATCAATTAATATTAGAATTTTTTCAGCTACCTGAATCTCTAAGAATTTCTTAGATTGCATCACCCCCAAGGGAGCTACCCCAATTTTAAGATTTTTTGCCGATAACGATTTTATGATCGTCCTCATAAACTTTTAACCATGTGACGCATCTTGTTAGTCTAGAATTTTACGCAGAATCTGAATCTGCAAACAGATTTAAAATCGAACCACCCCTTACAAAGTTATACTTTTAAAGTCTTTGAGCCTCTAATTTTTTTGTACATCTATGACATATGCTTTAACCAACCATTTCCCTAGAAAATCTAAAACCGCAAAGATTTTAGAAATGAGTTTTTTAAATAAGTGCTTAATATTTAAAACCATTTTTCAAACTGTAATGTGCTGTTTTCAGAATATCGCAAAAACCCATGACTTTTAAAATTTTTCTGGTTTTAACATAATTACATGCACAATGCTAAATAGTTGGAAAATACGTAGACGAGGACAAACTAATTGCTTTACAATTATGTGACGTATAGTGAAAGTAGCCTTTCTTTTTAATAATTAGCGGCTATATGATTTGAGAAATACAATAGATACGCTCAATGCCACCCATTAGAACAATCGCATCATTGCTGGAGGGTTCATTAATCATACAATGAGCGCTCTAGTATGGTCGTCCTTATAAATTTTTTAACCATGTGACACATCTTGTTAGTCTAAAATTTTACGCAGAATTTGAATCTGCAAACAGATTGCAATAGGATCAGCCCTTACAAAGTTACACTTTAAAGCTTTCAAACCTCTAAATTTTGCTCTTTACTCTATAACATAACAAATAGCTTTTTTCGACTAACCAATACATCTTTCGAGATAAACCTATCTTCTTTGGTATCAATTAATATTAGATTTTTCTCAGCTACCCGAATCTATAGGAATTTCTTAGATTGCATCATCCCCCAGAGAGCTGCCCTAATTTTAAGATTTTTTGTCGATAGCGGTATTATGGTCGTCCTTTTAAATTTTTTAACCATGCAATACATCTCTTGAAGACAGCCATATAAATCAAAACCAACTTCTATTATATGGTGGTGAGAATTTGGTGGAAATTTGCCTAACCTAGAGGTTGTCTTACCAACTAGTTGGTTGATATTTAATTGTGATACTCACACTCTACAATGTTCCAAAAGCTACACTCTATAAGGAACTCAGATCAAACGAAAATCGTGTACAAAATTTAGAAATGTATACTACACATTTGTCAATTAAAAGGAAGAAAAAGTGACTTTTGTGTGCGTATTAGTTTTAATGAATAAAAATATATTTCTATGTGTAGTGTACTTGTTAAGTATTTGAATTGAAATATAATTATGGTTTCAAACGTTTTGGTTTTATTTATATATAATGGTATTGTTAGGATACAATAGACTACATGACCATATGACCACATGACCATATGACCATATGAGCACATGATCATATGACCATATGACCACATGACCACATGACCACATGACCACATGACTATATGACCATATGAGCACATGATCATATGACCATATGACCACATGACCATATGACCACATGTCCATATGACCATATGACCACATGACCATATGACCACATGACCATATGACCAAATGACCATGTTAAGTTAGGTTAGTTGAATTTGGGTGGACTTAGGTTAGATAAAAGAAAAAATTGATAGGTTAGGTCAGCGTCGCGGCGCTGACCTAACCTATCAATTTTTCTTTTTATCTAACCAAACCCACCAAACCCGACCATACTAGAGCGCTCATTGTATGATTAATGAACCCTCCAGCAATGATGCGATTGTTCTAATGGGTGGCATTGAGCGTATCTATTGTATTTTTCAAATCATATAGCCGCTAATTATTAAAAAGAAAGGCTACTTTCACTATACGTCACATAATTGTAAAGCAATTAGTTTGTCCTCGTCTACGTATTTTCCAACTATTTAGCATTGTGCATGTAATTGTGTTAAAACCAGAAAAATTTTAAAAGTCATGGGTTTTTGCGATATTCTGAAAACAGCACATTACAGTTTGAAAAAATGGTTTTAAATATTAAGCACTTATGGCTTATAAAGAACTCATTTCTAAAATCTTTGCGGTTTTAGATTTTCTAGGGAAATGGTTGGTTAAAGCATATGTCATAGATGTACAAAAAAATTAGAGGCTCAAAGACTTTAAAAGTATAACTTTGTAAGGGGTGGTTTGATTTTAAATCTGTTTGCAGATTCAGATTCTGCGTAAAATTCTAGACTAACAAGATGCGTCACATGGTTAAAAGTTTATGAGGACGATCATAAAATCGTTATCGGCAAAAAATCTTAAAATTGGGGTAGCTTCCTTGGGGGTGATGCTATCTGAAAAACTCCTAGAGATACCAAACAAGATAGGTTTATCTCGAAAGATGCATTGGTTAGACGAAGAAAACTATTTAGTTCAGATTTGGGAACAAAGAGCAAAATTTAGAGGCTCGGAGTCTTTAATGGGTTATAACTTTCCAGGAGATGGTCCGATTTTAAATCTGTTTGCAGATTCAAATTCTGCGTAAAATTCTAGACTAACAAGATGTGCAACATGTATAAAAAATTTATGCGGACGGTCAGAAAATCGTTGCTGGTACAAAATCGTAAAATGAGGGTAGCTCCCTTGGGGGTGATGCAATCTAAGAAATTCCTAGAGATTCAGGTAGCTGAAAAAATTCTAATATTAATTGATACCAAACAAGATAGGGTTATCTCGAAAGATTCAATGGCTAGCCGAAGAAAACTATTTGGTTCAGATGAGTGTGGAAATGAGGGATTTTCCTCATTTCCGCCTTATGGGAATATACTGTAAATGTGTGTGGCAATTGGATGTGTGTGGAAATGTGGAGATGAATCTCCTCATTTGCTCTTCATGGGAAGTCACGAAAGTGAAAGTTAAAGTGATGCATCCGATGATTATAGTTGTAGCGCGTAAACGAATAGCTAATTGGTTTTCACCGACGTGAAAAGACTGGTTTGAAATGTAACCCGAGATCAAAACAACGTTGGGTTTCTCCTACTTTGAAAGTAAACAATCTAATTATACCAACCGGGTATAGAAACACCGTGCGATACAATATAAATCAGTTTCGGTTTGGTCTTTGACTAGTTACAACAGCTAAAAAGTCTTTGACAAGTTTTTAATTTTCTTTATAGAAATAATGTCTTCATTCGTGTGTGATGTCTGTGGTGCAGCTTTCTCGAGGAGTAACAATTTAAAACGACACCAGCTCCAACAACATGGATCGGTGCCAGATCAAAAGACTGGCTTGTTCACCTGCGATGTGTGCCCGGCATCCTTCTCGCGGAAGGATAGCCTAAAACGACACAAGGATACCGAGGATGGTGTGGTGAAACCAGTTGCAGGCCCATCCGGTGTTAAACGACCGGCTGCGCCGATAGTTATCTGCTCCCAAGAGATTGCGGAGATGTGTGGAATGCGGTGTGGATGTTGCCAACTTAGCATCCCACCAGCGCTCCAACGCGCACAAGACTGTCCTGGATGGAGTTGTGGACGTAGTGACCACCGCATTCAAAAGTCGAATTGCAACATACCGAATTAATAATGCCGACTCTACAAGTACGTATTTTTCTTTATAAGTATTTTGTGTTTGATTAGTTTGTATTTTTAGGTATATTGGATTTTCTCCGCAACCAGAGGGAGAGGTTCATCGCCTTAGTCGGGGAACAGCGGGTTATCCATACATCCCTAAAGGTGAATTTGGAGGTGTTTGGTGGCTACACCAAGATGGGAGTGCCGGAGGGTGTTGAAGATGTGAAATCCTTCAACACCCGAAACTTGTTTATCACGTCATCCAGCGATCTGGGGGAGGTATACAACACCTTTGTGGAGAGGATGTCAGCTAAATCAGATGAATTTCAAGAACGAGATTCTGGTAAGTTTTGAAAAAATTATTATTATTTTTTAAATTTTAGGATGGACTCTGAAAAATGCATTTTACTTAGAGGTGAATATTAACAAGTACAACCCTTTGCGAGGATCTTCGTATATACCTTTACCAAAATGGGTAAGGGAGAAACATGCCATCGTCAACGTGCAGAACAACGATGACGCATGCTTTGCCTGGAGCGTTGTAGCAGCTCTTCATCCCACTGATGTCAACCCTCACAGAGTGTCTAGTTATCCGCACTACTCGACTGTACTTAACGTAACAGGACTACAGTTCCCGATGCCCATAAAGGATATACCAAAATTCGAGGAGCAAAATAACATCAGTGTCAACGTGTTTAGTATAGAAGGCAAGTCCATCGTAGGACCACTTCACTTTACAGCACGCAAGAGGGATTGGCATGTCAACCTCCTTTATATCCAGAATAGGGATAACACGCACTACTGTTTGATCAAGGATTTGGGGAAGCTAGTGAGAAAACAGTTGTCTCGCTATGGACATAAATTCTTGTGTGATGGATGTCTTGTGTTTTTTCGCAGCGAGGAGCAACTTGCTAAACACACCGAACAAGACTGCAACCAGGTTACGACAAAGATGCCCAACCACTTCTACAGCGTATTAGAGTTTACGAACGTGCACAAGCAAATGAGGGTGCCGTTTGTTGTGTACGCGGACTTCGAGAGCTTGTTGAAGCCTATTTCTTCGGCAGCACAGGATCCCTCCGGCTTCTTTACTAACAGCACCTACCAACACGAACCATACAGCTTTGCCTATTACGTGAAATGCTCCTACGACGAGAATTTCGATAAGTTTGAATTGTACAGAGGAGTTGATGCCGCCAAAGTGTTTATGCATAAGTTGAAGGAAGAAGCCCGCAGATTGGGTAAAATCCTTAAAACTAATGTACCGATGACAGCGTTGGAGCCTTTAGACGAGCTATTATACTATATGGTAGATGATTGCGGTATCTGCAAGAAACCATTGGGAGATGATCGAGTAAGGGATCACTGCCATTTTACAGGGAAATTCCGCTTCGCAGCACATCGCCAGTGTAACATTCAATACCGGATGCCAAATTTCATACCTGTGGTATTTCACAATTTAAGTGGGTATGATTCCCATTTTATAATTAAGGAATTGGGATGTGATAGGGAGCGCGTTACAGTGATCTCAAATAACAAGGAAAGATTCATTTTTTTCACAAAGCATGTGAGACTATATGGTGAAGAACCAGACGTAGAAGAAGATGATGATGATGATGAATCTAACAATTCCACAGTACAGCTGCGATTCATCGATTCCCTGCGTTTCATGGCATCAAGCTTGGACAAGTTGGTGAAAAATTTAGAACCTGATCGGTTTGTTGAGATGAGGAAGTGTTTCCCCGACGACAAACAGTTTTCTTTTCTACGCAGAAAGGGTGTGTTCCCGTACAGGCATGTGACAGACGCGTCAGTATTAAATAAGACAAGTCTACCACCCCGTGAGGAATTCTATAATGATCTCACGAATACTGTGATTTCGTTGTCTGAATACGATCACGCTCAGAATGTATGGAACGCCTTCAACATATGCACACTCGGTGAATATAGTGATCTCTACTTGAAGACCTATGTTTTATTATTAGCTGACGTGTTCGAAAATTTCCGGGGTGTGTGTTTGAAAACGTACGACTTGGATCCCTGCCAATATATGACGGCACCTAGTCTAAGCTGGGACGCCATGCTGAAATATACCAGAGTTAAATTGGATCTATTCACCGATGTAGAAATGCATCATTTCGTCAAGAAAGGCATTCGCGGTGGGTTAACCCAATGCAGTGCTCGGTATGCCGAAGCCAATAATAAGTATATGGAGAATTACGTTCCCAGCAAACCCTCCA
This sequence comes from Platerodrilus igneus, assembly GCA_036346225.1. NCBI lineage: Eukaryota > Metazoa > Arthropoda > Insecta > Coleoptera > Lycidae > Platerodrilus > Platerodrilus igneus. Next base: position 1,755,728 of record JARFIW010001112.1, on the reverse strand, counting down.
AATACTTGGCTTACTACGATGCCAATAATTTGTATGGATGGGCCATGTCCCAACCGCTACCGATAAGCGGATTCAGGTGGTTGAAAGAGAAAGAGCTTAATCTCCTGAAAGCTTACATCGACAACATATCTGTAACAGGGAAGAAGGGATACATCCTGGAAGTAGATCTGGAGTATCCAGAAGACCTACACGATCAGCACAACGATTTGCCGTTTTGTCCGCAGACCATGGTACCCCCAACACCATCGTCCAAGACTACGAAGCTACTCGCCACGTTGCTCGACAAGAGTTATTACATCATACACTACAGAAACCTGCAGCAGGCGCTACGTTATGGTCTTAAACTCACCGGCATCCATCGAGTATTGGAATTCGACCAATCGCCTTGGTTAAAGCCCTACATCGATTTGAACACCACCCTTAGGACATCCGCCAGAAATGCGTTTGAAAAAGACTTTTTTAAATTAATGAACAATGCCGTCTTTGGAAAAACGATGGAGAATGTCGACAAGAGGGTGGATGTGAAGATTGTTACGCGGTGGGGACACGATGGAAAAAAATTGTGCGCGAGTGGACTTATCGCCCGCCCGAACTTTCACAGTAGTATAGTGCTAGGTGAGAATTTGGTTATTATACAGATGGATAGGGTAAAAGTCACTTACAACAAGCCTATATATGCAGGTTTTTCAGTTTTAGATATTTCAAAGACCCTCATGTATGAATTCCATTATAACACCATGAAACATTTGTATGGATCTAAACTCTCACTACTTTATACAGACACTGACTCTTTAGTGTATAGTGTGGAAACAGAAGACTTGTATAGTGACATAAGTGCTATTATAGATAATTTCGACACTAGTGACTACCCCGAAGTTAATAAATATAACATACCTCTTGTGGACAAAAAGATTCCCGGCAAGTTTAAGGACGAATTCAACGGCGACTTGGTGTTACAATTTGATGGGACTAGGGCCAAGTCGTATTGCATCATTAGTGAGAAGGATGTAATTAAAGAAATCAAGGGGGTATCGCGTGGTGTGGTGGCGGGGATCAGTTTAGATAGTTTCAAGGACATTGTGCATAATAATTCCGGTGCCCTTATGCATAGCATGGTATGTATTCGGAGTAAAAAACATCAACTTTACACCCAATTAATTAATCAAATTAGTTTATCGGCAGAAGATGATAAAGGTATGTCATCCCTGGTAGTACTTCCACATATGCATGAGGGCATAAGGATATTAGATAGTTGCTCATATTTGTATTTATTTTAGTGTGTATATCTAGTAGTATATAAGTTAGTTATAAGCATACCTACCATCCCCGTGCTTAATAATTCCTTCGTTCCCGGCGATATGTGTTTACCTCCACGTGGTTTCGCTGGACGGTAAAACATATTGTTAGATTAACAACAATATGTCTTATTGACTGAAAACACGTTTCCTCTCTTTTACTTTAATCTTTTTTTGGTTACAGAGCTATTTAAACAACCCATTAATCTCTTTTTTGTTGCAGGTTACTTTCAACTGCTTGGATTTAGTTAAACGAAGAAAAATCTAATATTAATTGATACCAAACAAGATAGGTTTATCTCGAAAGATGCATTGGTTAGACGAAGAAAACTATTTGGTTCAGTCCACAAGGCGGTCCACAAGGCGGAACAAAGGAAATGTGGGATTCTCCTCATTTCCACCAAACTATCACTCATCTCCACATTTGCTCCTTATGGGAATTTACATGTAAATTTGGGAGCAAATGTGGTTCCAGAACGTCACTAAATACTCTACTTATATCAATAGGATCAACACACTACAATAATTTATCAGCATTATTAGGTCTTGAAAACCTATAAAAGGGCTTTCCTATAGAACACTAACTGATGAATTTGCTGATATGCTTTTTCCAAGTAGAAGCATTGTGTCACAGTACAATTTTTTTCGTACATATCAAAAAGAGAATCCAAAACATAGCAGAATTTGTAGCAGATCTATAGCGGAATTTGAGTGAATGCTAATTTACAGTTTTATGCGAATGTAATAGAGAAGTATCAATCGCAGATATTTTTCTACAAGCTCAGTTTATCCGTGGATTGAAAAACAATTGGATTCGTGAGCAATTATTAAATTCAAATCTTGTTACTTTCAATGATACCGTAAGTAAGGCTAGTGCGTTAGAAGCCTCCAGGTATGAATCACAGCTGCTTACCAATAAACTACTAAATATGAACAACTTAGCTTCGGGAGTGTATAAAGTCACAAATTACAAACATCGAACCCCAAAAGATAAAAAGCGTGGTCGAAATGGTCAACATTCGAAATTTAATTCATTAAATAATCGATCGTATTCAAGAGGAAGGTGTAATCAAGAGTAGACTATACTTCTTTAGGTATCAACGACTTATGTTTAATTTGTGGTCGAAATAATCATCGCTCTATTGAATGTTATGTAGAGAAAAACAAATCAAGATGTATATCTTGTAAGAAGGAAGGTCATGTCGCAAAAGTTTGTACAAAAACACTTCTAAAGGTTTTCAAATAATACAGATTCTGCCAACTATATTGATACTTCAAATGAAAATTGTGATTACGGTATACACCAAATTACCAGATTAGCAAAAATTGTGGATATTTATTACCAACGTTGTTACCAGACTGTAAACTATGATTCTAGGAAATAGTTTGTTACTGTTTACTTGAATAATAAGCCGCTTCACAATTTGAAGTAGTTTCAGGTGCGGTGTTTACATTAATTCCTGAAGATGATTAAAAAAATTAGAATTAAATGTACCCTTAATACCAACCGCAGTTTATTTCCTATACGAATGATGTATTCCTGCTAACAGAGAAGATACAAGCAGTATATAACAAATGTAGTTCCACGGAAAAAATTTACATCGTTCCAACAGGTCGTCCAGCTATTCTTGGTCGGATCTCTGGATCGTCATCTAAAAATTAAATTAAAGAAGTTACACGACGAGATGAAATCAATTCCAAAATGAATGCTTGTAATATCACTATTAACTCTGTGGAAGCAGTCTTAAGTAAGTACTCAGAAATTTTTGAACAAAGGATTGGATGTATTCCAAATCAAAAAGTGTCAGTGAAGTTATGTAAAAATGTCCAACCTGTTTATATAGTTCTTTTTGCGTTAAGAAGTCGCGTAGAAGAAGAACTAAATGATAGAATGGAATGGTATTATATCAAAAATTGAAAAGTCAGATTGGGGATCGCCTTTAGTTGTCATTCCCAAAAGAGACAAGGGAGTGCGTTTATGTGTGGACTATAAATGTTGAGTAAATGATTGGCTAGTCTCATCAAATTATCTTATGAGACACATTCCTGATATTTTAAACAGTCTCCGAAATTCAAAATATTTTTGTAAATTGGGTATTTTCAAAGCATACCTTCATACTTGTGTAGATGATGTTAATAGTACGATACAAGCCATTACCACACACCAAGGTATGTATCATATGAATAGGTTAAGTTTTGGTATTAAAAATGGGCCGACAGAATTTAATCGAATTCTAGACAAGATTTTACAGGGATTATCAAAAACTGAAGCATATTTTGATGATATAGTTAAACATAGAATTACAGAAGAAGGTAGTTTATATGACCTAAATGCCTATTTAGCCCGGTTAAAAGAAAATGATATACACTTGAACAAAGAGAAATGCTCATTCTTTGAAGAGAAAAATTGAAAATTTAAGCCATGTAATTCAGCACAATCAAATTTCAAAATTTCCAGGAAAAATGACAACTGTTGCAAATATGCCACATGCAAAGAAGATTGAAGATATTAGACGTTTTATTAGTATGGTTACTTATTATGCACGTTTTATACCAAATCTACCAACGTTAACAGCACCATTGCGTGCTATGTTATTTAAACATAAAAAATTTAGTTGGACAACGGCATGTGAATAGGCATTTGTTCGTTTTAAAAACGAGATAATCAGTGATAAAAATCTAATACCGTACGATCCTAATCTGCCCATAATTCTAACATATAATGCCAGTCCCGTAAGAGTAGCCGCAGTAATGGGTCACTTAGTAAATAATGAAGATGGCATAATTGACAAACTCGTTAAATCTCTAATTATTAATGTTGGACATAGGGACTCTGGCAGTGATATTGAGTTTTTGATTTTTCAGATTAAATTTATATGAAATATGCATTCTTAAAAAATAATAAGAGGGCAGTATTTTGGCTGCCAAAAGTTTTAAAAAATTTAGCCTGTCTATTTTCATTTACACACGCACAGAAACCTAACACAAAAAAGAACAAATAATAGACCAGAAAAGTTACAGGTTCCGCACACAAAATATAATTTTGTAATTTATAAGTTAATAAATTACTGGTTATGCAATTTACATAACTTACAGGTTGAGTTAATTCAGAATACGCATCCGGAAAATCAATGTTTTTAGATTTCTTTTATGTTGTATTGTTCTTTCTTTTTATAAGATAACTCTCTCTTCATTCATTGCGCATCTCAAAGCCCATGAGATTTTGAAAGACCTATACAACCATGATAGACATGCTTTTGCGTGTACGCTTTACATAGGTCAAGATTTAAGGTATAAGGAAAGTACAGTATTATAAATTGGATATATAAAATGCCCAAGCTTTAAACGATTTTAGAAAACGCAAAAAAAACCAACCAACATTTTATTTTAGTGCGCAATTAGCAAATTCCGCTAAAAGACAATCTTGAGCACCACCTTTCACGTAAAGACGCTCAGGATTGCTATGAAGCATAAATTGAAGCGAAGAACATTTGTATTAATAATTGATATTTAGTTAATAAAGCTTCAACTGTCTAAGAATACGGCACGAGATGCAGCCTCACACAAACGAAGGTTCATTAGCATGCTTTTTGCAATTATATCACACTACGGAAAGGTGATTTACAAAGACATTTACGATCGCATACTAACGAACGTCTATTTGCATGCAATTTGTGTAATTACGCCACATCAGATAAAGACAGTTTAAGAAAACACATGAAGTCGCACACTAGCGAACGTCCATTCGTGTGTAGTTTATGTAACTATACCGCATTACATGAAAGCAGTTTAAAATTACATTTGAAGTCGCACACTAATGAACGTCCATTCACATGCAATTTATGTAATTATGCCGCACTACGTCAAGATAGTTTAAAAGTACATATGATGGCGCATACTAAGGAACGTCCATTTACATGCAATTTGTGTAATTACGGCGCATCAGAAAAACGCAGTTTAAAAATACACATGATGTCGCACACTAACGAACGTCCATTCGCATGCAATTTGTGTAATTATGCGGCATCAAGGAAAAGTAATTTACTAAATCATATGAAGTGGCACACAAACGAACGTCCATTCGTTTGCAGTTTATGTAACTATACCGCATTACATAAAAGCGGTTTAAAATTACATTTGAAGTCGCACACTAATGAACGTCCATTCACATGCAATTTATGTAATTATGCCCACTTACGTAAAGATAGGTTTAAAAGCACATATGATGTCGCATACTAACGAACTTGTCCATTACCCATGCAATTTATGTAATTATGCCGCACTACGTAAAGATACTTTAAAAGCACATATGATGTCGCATACTAACGAACGTCCATTTGCATGCAATTTGTGTAATTACGCGGCATCAAAAAAAGGCAGTTTAAAAATACACATGAGGTCACACACTAACGAACGTCCATTCGCATGCAATTTGTGTAATTACGCCGCATCAATAAAAAGTAATTTACTAATACATATGAAGTCGCACACTAGCGAACGTCCATTCGTGTGCAGTTTATGTAACTATACCGCATTACATAAAAGCAGTTTAAAAGTACATTTGAAGTCGCACACTAATGAACGTCCATTCCGATGCAATTTATGTAATTATGCCGCACTACGTAAAGATAGTTTAAAAGTACATATGATGTGGCATACTAATGAACGTCCATTCCTTTGCAATTTATGCAATTACGCCGCATCAGAAAGAGGCAGATTAAAAATACACATGATATCACACACTAACGAACGTCCATTCGCATGCAATTTGTGTAATTATGCGGCATCAATAAAAAGTAATTTACTAAAACATATGAAGTGGCACACAAACGAACGTCCATTCGTTTGCAGTTTATGTAACTATACCGCATTACATAAAAGCGGTTTAAAATTACATTTGAAGTCGCACACTAATGAACGTCCATTCACATGCTATTTATGTAATTATGCCGCACTACGTAAAGATAGGTTTAAAAGCACATATGATGTCGCATACTAACGAACGTCCATTACCCATGCAATTTATGTAATTATGCCGCACTACGTAAAGAATAAAGCACAATGAGCCAACAACGAAGGTTCATTTGCATGCATTTTGAATTACGCATCGAAAGGGTTTAAAAACATTTAGTCCAACTAACGAACGTCTATTTGCATGCAATTTGTGTAATTACGCCCATCAATAAAGAATTTAAAAAACAATGAAGTCGCACACTAGCGAACGTCCATTCGTGTGAGTTTATGTAACTATACCGCATTACATAAAGCAGTTTAAAATTACATTTGAAGTCGCACACTAATGAACGTCCATTCCATGCAATTTATGTAATTATGCCGCACTACGTAAAGATAGTTTAAAAGTACATATGATGCGCATACTAAGAACGTCCATTTCTGCAATTTTGAATTACGGCGCATCAGAAAAGGCAGTTTAAAAATACACATGATTCCACACTAACGAACGTCCATTCGCATGCAATTTGTGTAATTATGCGGCATCAAGAAAAGTAATTTACTAAATCATATGAAGTGGCACACAAACGAACGTCCATTCGTTTGCAGTTTATGTAACTATACCGCATTACATAAAAGCGGTTTAAAATTACATTTGAAGTCGCACACTAATGAACGTCCATTCACATGCAATTTATGTAATTATGCCCCACTACGTAAAGATAGTTTAAAAGCACATATGATGTCGCATACTAACGAACGTCCATACCCATGCAATTTATGTAATTATGCCGCACTACGTAAAGATACTTTAAAAGCACATATGATGTCGCATACTAACGAACGTCCATTTGCATGCAATTTGTGTAATTACGCGGCATCAAAAAAAGGCAGTTTAAAAATACACATGAGGTCACACACTAACGAACGTCCATTCGCATGCAATTTGTGTAATTACGCCGCATCAATAAAAGTAATTTACTAATACATATGAAGTCGCACACTAGCGAACGTCCATTCGTGTGCAGTTTATGTAACTATACCGCATTACATAAAAGCAGTTTAAAAGTACATTTGAAGTCGCACACTAATGAACGTCCATTCCGATGCAATTTATGTAATTATGCCGCACTACGTAAAGATAGTTTAAAAGTACATATGATGTGGCATACTAATGAACGTCCATTCCTTTGCAATTTATGCAATTACGCCGCATCAGAAAGAGGCAGATTAAAAATACACATGATATCACACACTAACGAACGTCCATTCGCATGCAATTTGTGTAATTATGCGGCATCAATAAAAAGTAATTTACTAAAACATATGAAGTGGCACACAAACGAACGTCCATTCGTTTGCAGTTTATGTAACTATACCGCATTACATAAAAGCGGTTTAAAATTACATTTGAAGTCGCACACTAATGAACGTCCATTCACATGCTATTTATGTAATTATGCCGCACTACGTAAAGATGGTTTAAAAGCACATATGATGTCGCATACTAACGAACGTCCATTCCCATGCAATTTATGTAATTATGCCGCACTACGTAAAGATACTTTAAAAGCACATATGATGTCGCATACTAACGAACGTCCATTTCCATGCAATTTGTGTAATTACGCGGCATCAAAAAAAGGCAGTTTAAAAATACACATGAGGTCACACACTAACGAACGTCTATTCGCATGCAATTTGTGTAATTATGCGGCATCAAGGAAAAGTAATTTACTAAATCATATGAAGTGGCACACAAACGAACGTCCATTTGTTTGCAGTTTATGTAACTATACTGCATTACATAAAAGCAGTTTAAAATTACATTTGAAGTCGCACACTAATGAACGTCCATTCCGATGCAATTTATGTAATTATGCCGCACTACGTAAAGATAGTTTAAAAGTACATATGATGTCGCATACTAATGAACGTCCATTCGTATGCAATTTATGCAATTACGCCGCATCAGAAAGAGGCAGTTTAAAAATACACATGATATCACACACTAACGAACGTCCATTCGCATGCAATTTGTGTAATTATGCGGCATCAAGAAAAAGTAATTTACTAAATCATATGAAGTGGCACACAAACGAAAGTCCATTCGTTTGCAGTTTATGTAACTATACCGCATTACATAAAAGCAGTTTAAAATTACATTTGCAGTCGCACACTAATGAACGTCCATTCACATGCAATTTATGTAATTATGCCGCACTACGTAAAGATACTTTAAAAGCACATATGATATCGCATACTAACGAACGTCCATTTCCATGCAATTTGTGTAATTACGCGGCATCAAAAAAAGACAGTTTAAAAATACACATGAGGTCACACATTAACGAACGTCTACTCGCATGCAATTTGTGTAATTATGCGGCATCAAGGAAAAGTAATTTACTAAATCATATGAAGTGGCACACAAACGAACGTCCATTTGTTTGCGGTTTATGTAACTATACCGCATTACATAAAAGCAATTTAAAATTACATTTGATGTCGCACACTAATGAACGTCCATTCACGTGAAATTTATGTAATTATGCCGCACTACGTAAAGATAGTTTAAAAGTACACATAATGTCGCATACTAACGAACGTCCATTTACATGTAATTTGTGTAATTATGTCGCATCAGAACAAAGTCGTTTACGAATACATATTCGGTCGCATACTAACGAACGTCCATTCACATGCAATTTGTGTAATTATACCGCATCACAAATAAGTAATTTAAAACGACATTTTCTATCACACACTAATGAACGTGCATTCGCATGCAATTTGTGTGATTATACTACATCACAAAATAGTAAATTAAAAATACACTTTCGGTTGCATACTAAAGAACGTCGATTCGCATGCAATTTGTGTAATTATACCGCATCACAAAAAAATCTTTTAAAACGACATTTTCGATCGCACACTAATGAACGTCCATTCGCTTGCAATTTATGTGATTATAGCGCATCACAAAAAAGTAATTTACAATCACATTTTCGGTCGCATACTAACGAATGTCTATTCGCATGCAATTTGTGTGATTATGCTGCATCACGAAAAGATCAATTACAAAGACATTTTCGGTTGCATACTAACGAACGGCCATTCGCATGCAATTTGCGTGATTATACCGCAATACAAAAAAAGGACTCTAAAAATCTATTTGCTGTCGCGTACTAAGAGACATCTATTTGTGTGAATATTCTACACTGCAAAAATTTGTTTACAAATCCGTGTACGGTCGTATAGTAACGAACATTCATGTGATCTTATGTGATCATGTCGCATTGAAGAAAAATAATCTAAAAGCATGTGTGCGATGCCATATTAACCAAGGTTCATTTGAATGTTTTATATGTAAATATTGTTCATCAGAATAATATATTTACGAAGATATATACGTTTGTATACTAATTTCTCATTACGTGCGTCTCCGGCTTTTCCTCGGCAGACGCCATTTTTTTTCTAATTTTTTACAAAATCTACCAGTTGCTTAGTACATTCATAAAATAGGCGCTGCTACTTAATAGTACTTTCTAGTTAGCGCTTGAAGTGAGCGGACGTGTTTTACAGAGCTCCCGCTTCAGCTGCAAACAAGTAAGTTTTTATGTAGGGTTTATTTTTATATCTTTATATTTAAAGCTTTTTTATTTATTGTATTTAATTATATTATTGTGTGGCATTAATTTTAATACATAGGGCAGTGAAATAAAACTAAATTTAAATCGAATAAATACTAAATAAATCGCGTTTTAACTTAAATTTTAACCAAAATTTGCGTATAAAAATAAACTAACTTAAATTTGGTGCTAATAAGCAAAAAAAAAACTAATAAACTAACAGCCCAAAATAATTTAAAAGGCGTTTTTACTAAAATTACAGGAAAAACCGCGTAAATCGTGTAAAAACCGCGTAAAATCATCAAATAGATACGGGAAAATTTTGTAGTGTGCATGTAATTAAATAACAAATTAAAAACCAAAATCTAGGGCCTTTTTAAATAAAACAAATCGTTTAAAAAACGTAAATTTTGAAATAATTTAAACTTAAATATTCCATATTGTAAGTAGCGTACTTAAACGTTCTTAAAGTCGACTTTTAGTGTAATTAGTGGTGTTGCACTTGAAGCTCGTACCAGGCACCCAGTATACACGAGGCAAGGGCGTTTCCGGTACCGCATTCCGATAGAGCGTGTTATATTTGTTTACTTCTATATTTAAATTTAAAGTGCAGTGTTTTATAAATTTGATTCTGTTTTAGAATTAATTAGTTTTTTAAATTTAAAATTTGATTTGGCGGTTTAAAAATTTAAATAAATAAATAGTATTGTTTGCGTTATATTTATATTAGGTTGCGATTTTATTTTGTCCTCGGTTGTTATTTTGACCTTTAGTGTTTATTTTACCTCTGATAAATTTGAAATTTCATTGGCGATTTGAGATTTAAAAAAATTAATAAATTTAAATAAATAAATACAGGGAAGTTTACGGTTCATTTTAAATCTAAGTATTTTTATTGGAGCAGCGTTTTATTTTGCACTCGCTGTTGTTTTGTCTTTTAGTTGTTCATCTTAACTTTGAGTTTATTTAGCGTCGAAATGGTCAGGGCGTTTTTGATCTGGGTTTTGTTTGATTCTGTTATATTTTAGTTTTAATTTGTAAGCGTGGTTGTCCACCATGATGAGGAGCTGCTACCGAAGAAGAAGCGAGCGGTCGGAAGCTGCGTCGGTCGCGAAGATCGTAGAGTAGGAGCTCGTGGTCGTGGTGGAAAAGTTGGTGGCGTAGCCCGACGAAGGTAGTCGCGTCGTAGAGTGAGCCTGGATCTGCGATGGTGGAGTCGAAGGGGCCGGTGCCCCCTGTATGTGTAGTCGAGCCTGAGTCACTCGCAACGTCGAGAGCCAGCGTCGTGGGTCGACTAGCAGCAACGGAAGCGTTGCGGTTAGCGATGTAGACGAGCTGGATCTCTTGATGTTCCGGGCGAGGAAGGCGCACGGTTTTATACACAAGCGGGTCCCTGCCACTTCGGCAACCATGATTTTCAACGCCGCGGACGAGTTCCGAGACGTTACGAGTCAGCTTTTGGGGATGGTTAGGGGTCTTAGGATGGTGCGAGGTAAAGGAGGCTGTGGCGGAGGTAGCAGCCGCAGCAGCGCGCACGGAGAAGGTCGTAGAAGGGCAGGGGGATAAAGAGGTTGCTTGGTCCTATGGGTGATGTCGCATGCCGGTGCAGTAGTCAATAAGGCAGCGTCGACGGTGGCGGTCCGAGTCAATGCCAACTCAGGGGTCAAAGAATACGTCATGGTGACGTTAAAGAATAAGGTTGATCCGGCCAAGGATAGGTTTGTTGTGGTCGGGGCACGGCGGACGCGCAAGGGTGGTGTTGTGGTCGAGTGTGCTGGTCGGGAGGACGCTCGACGGTTGCAGTCGACGGTAGGCGGGGCTTATCAGGGTCTCACGGCGAGGACCATTGAGAAGAAGAGCCCGCGCATCGTGCTCCCTGGGGTAGAGAGGGAGATGAAGTAAGAAGAGGTTGCTTGCTCAGAACCCTCGCTTCAGGGGGTTTAGGTTCGAGGACGAGGTGAAGGAGAAGTTCCGGTTTGGCGGCAGGAAACCCAGAGATTCGCTGTCCAGCGTTGTTTTCGAGGTCTCGTCGGAGGCTAGGAGGTGTTTCTTGGCGGCGTAGAGTCCGTGCACCGGATCATTTCTCGATGATCCAGTGCTATCGTTGTTACGAGTTCGGTCACAGTTCAGCGGAGTGTAAGGAGCGGGTGCAGTTTTGTGGTTACTGCACTGAGCTGGGTCACGAGTTCAAGAACTGCAGGCGGGCAGCTTCTTGCTGCGTGGTCTGTGCGAGGTCGAACGACAGGGTTGGTAGTATTAGGGTCGACACACGTCACGACGCCAAGTCCAGTCAGTGCCCCACGATGCAGCGTTTGAAGGCAGTCATCACCAGGAACATCGACTATGGACTGTAGGCCATTAGACGATGTTCTGAAAAGCATGAAGGTCAAATGTGTGCAAATTAATGTAGGCAAATGTAAAGAGGCCACAAATTATTTCGTTAAAATAATAAACGAAAATAAAATCGTCATTGGGCTCATACAGGAACCGCCCTGTATGGCCACAAAATAACAGGTTTTGGGAGGGGAGTTACCGTCTTAAACGCGAATAGCGGACGACCGCGCAGAGGTATAATAATAAATAACGGGGCGTGCGTCGGGATAATATTAAATAATTTGTCAGATGAATTTTTAACGACGGCAGAGATAAAAACAAGATTCGAAACAATAATAGTAATTAGCGTATACTTCCCGCCGGTCGACTCCCGGCGGTAAAATTCCCAAACCGATGAATTAATTAATCAAATCGAGATCGTATTTCGTAAGGTCGATTGAGATCTAAAGCTGATCGTCGGCGGAGATTACAACGCTAAGTCGCCACTGTGGGGTAGTGCACAGGAAAATGATAGGGGTTTGCAGGTCGCTGATCTTTTAACAGAGTGGAATCTTAGCGACGTCAACAATAACAACTTACCCACGTTCGAAGGGCAGTAGTAGTTTTATTTATATTATGGCAGTCTCACACGGTTTGTTAGGGGAAGTCGAAAATTGTGAGTTAGGGTCGGACGAGGTCACGCTCTCCGATCACAAATTAATAACATGGAATATCGACGTCGAAACACGCGTAAACGGGCAATTATTAATCTTTTCGCGGTTCCGTAATAAAAAAGCGAATTGGGAACAATTCAAGCAAAAATTTAGCGAAAGCATCCTCGCGCTTGAAAACGAAAAAAGTACCGCGAGTCACCACAAATTGAAGCACTCGCGAAAAAACTAAACGACGCTGTGGTAGAAGCGTTGGTGCATTCCATGCCGCGTAAGGAAACATTTAAAGACAGCGTACCTGGTGGACACGCGAATTAACCACCAAAAGATCGGAAACGCGTAATCTAAGGCGTCGCTACCAACGCGCCTCGGGTGAAATGCAAGGGCAAAGAAAAATTGAGTATAAACTAAGCAACCGCAAATATAAAATACTATTAGAAGAAACGCGATCGAATAAATTCAAAGAATTTTGCACGCGTAACTTAGAAAACGAACCGTGGTGAACCGCGCATCGCGTAATAAGAGGTAAAGAGCTAAAAATTGCGCTCGGCAATATAAGAAAATTAGACGGCGAACAGACAGACGGTTTTAAAACCACGGCGGAGTATTTGTTAGAAAGGTTTTTTCCATCGGATAATCCAGATGAGGACGAGGGGCTACACGACACGATACGTCGAGGGGCCGCAGAGGCTAGGGGAACAGGCAGCGGTAGGGAAATTCGCAAGCACGAGGTCGTAAGGGCTCTTAGGAGGATGAACCCTAAGAAGACGCCGGGGTCCGACGGAATCACCTCCGACGCAGCTCTGGAAGCGTGCCTGTCGGCCCCTCGCGTCTTTGCCGGGTTGTTTAGGCTTTGTTTGGAGCAAGGTTGTTGGAAAACTCAGCAAGTGAAGTTCATTCCTATGTCTAAAAGGCGGACGCGTCAGATCCGGGCAGTTATCGTCCAATTAGTCTGCTTCCGGTAATCCGTAAAGCTTTGGATAGGGTTATAACTTCAAGGATATAGCATTCGGTTAGGGAAAGTGGGGGCTTTAGCAAGCGGCAGTTCGGTTTTGCAGAGGGAAAGTCGACGCTCGATGCACTAGATTTTGTAGTAGAGCAGATCAAGAAAGCCAGGGAGGTTAAGGAGCATTACGTCGTTGTATTTCTGGACATCTCGGGGGCGTTTGACACCGGCTGGTGGACAGCTATCATATGTGAGTTGGAACGTAGGGATTGCCCGGCGAACTTGATGTTGCTGGTCAAAAACTATTTTTCAGGAAGGTTGGCTCTTTTTTAGTCAGGTCTCTCCAAGGTAACAAGAGCAACGATAGCGCCGACGAGTTGGCTAAGGAGGCCGCCACAGGGGAGTTTCGTTCATCATATTCATTAATACCAAAGTCGTTAATCAAGAGAAAGCTGCGAGAAAGATCGATTAGTCAGTGGGAGGAAAGGTGGAATAACGCCACCACAGGTAGATTGACGCATAGGTTTATTCCAAGTATAAGGGCTAGGGACAAAATCGAGGTTAAATTCGATCATAAAATGGTGCAGCTCGTTACAGGTCATAGGGCGTTGAAGGCATATTTGAGAAGGTTCGGGCTTGGTAATGACGACAGTTTCGAGTACGGCGGGGGATTGGAGAGTGTTTTACACGTGCTCTTCGATTGCCCCATCGAAACTTCTAATAGGGGGTTAGCTGACAAGTTGGCTATCGAAGGCCTAAGTTGGCCTAGGAACTTGGAGGAGGTCCAGGAAGTCACAAACCAGAATATGTTCTGGGTCGCGCTTAAGGAATTTGCAGGTAAGGTGGTTAGACTTGAAGCAAATAATAGGGCTTAGGGAAATAGCAGGACAGCTATTAGGTGATGACGAACTTGGTGCGGAAATGGATTTGAGTTGAATTTTAATGTAGCGGATAGTAGAAATAAAAAAAATATCTCAAAAGTGTAATATGCACGATGAACCCCCACACCACTAAAACAATCACTGTCTCACCTTCTACACGCGGAATATCTGGAATAAATCAAAGCAAGTAAATAATAACAAACTAAATCAAAACTCTCATTAATATAAATCAGTACATAAATAAAGAAAATAAAATAGAATGAAACCGCGCATCCCCCCAGCAATTTTAAAGTGATAGTGATTGTGAACCTCCCCAGAACGTTTAGTGCACACCCACCAGGACTTTAATAGTACATATTCAACTTCCCTTAGTAGTAAAAAAAACTAGATGTAGGCAGACGACCAGATCTTCAGATGCTGGAGAAATTTATATACGAGGTAAGAACAAAATTGTGGCGGCTATACTCGCATAGGCATTGATTTGTATTAAAGGCAGATTTTGAATTAATTTAACGAGCACGTTTTGTGTTTAAAGGCGCTAGCCGACATAATGCTTGTGCGAGTGCACGTGATAATTTGGGTGTTGCTTTTGCTAATTTATGCACAGTTATATGCTTGTAGCTGTTTATTTATTTATATATATTTATTTTATTTATATATATATATATATATATATATATATATTATATTTATTTGCACGTATTATATTATTTTGGGGCTTGAATTGTTTTTCTGACGTTCTGCCGCCATTTTTGGTGGCAGCATTTTATAGGAAGGAAGAATGTAATAGAGAAGAATGTAATTACTATGTAAATCAGTTAGGGTATGATAGGGATAACTAGGGACGGAAGTAGGCTAAATTACTTAGACCAGGGAGGACGAATTTGTAAATATATAGAGCAGACAAAATAGCTGGATTCACTATTAAAATATTTAGCGAATGCTTAGAAATTTGAATCTATTTTTAGTTAGTTAGCTAGCTTTGGATATTTTTAAGTCGACCCTTCAGATCGCACCGGTAAGCAGAGCTGGCGACTGTATTACGGATCCCTCCTCTTTTACTTTCGTATGTGTCTTGTTGATCGGACACACTCCAAAATCAACGCTATGGATACCTTTATTCAAACCCTATTTCTAGTTTTTGTTTCAGGTTGTTAGATTTTTATTTAGGATGTGTTAATTTTGAAGTTAGAATAATTAGGAGCACGTTTATATTTTCGCGTTTAAACCCAATGTAGTACCTTCGGGTGGAGCATTGGGGACGTGGCCGCAAGTATAGCGGCCCTTATTCACATTATAATGTTAAATAACAGTAAACTATTTTTTGATTGGGTGGTGTACTTTCGAAAAATCCTTTTACATAGTGTCCATTCACTTACAATTTGTGTGATTCTACCGCATCACGAAAAAGTCATTTACAAGAACGTTTATGGTCGCACACTAACCAGCGTCCATTTAAATGCAGCTTGTCTAATTATAGGTCGTCACGAAAAAAATAATTTACATAAGCGTTTGCGATCGCAAACTAACGAGCGTCTGTTCGCAAGCAATTTGTGTAGTTATACTAGGTCACAATGAAAGTAGTTTGTTACGTTCCGTTGCTGAAATTTAATAATTTGACGCATAGCTGATTTAAAAATTTCATAATCTCGTATTGTATCCACGGTTAATTTCGTGTATAAGCGAATTCGACAGCCCTCGGCAAATTTAAACGATTACATATTCATCATTCTGTAGAATTCTATTATATATTCAGTTGTAAATTTTAAGGTACCTGGAATTTATTTTGGGATAGTTGTAAAATTTTCGATTGATGCTAGTCACAAATTTAAATAGGTTCTGTCTAACCTATTGATAACATTCTAGATTTCAAATTTTATCAGCACATGTAATTGTAACTTTAAATATAGGAAATTACTTTTCCAATACATGCTGAAAAGCCGATATCTATTACTTGTGCTTCAGAGCAGATGACGTGTTTGAAGATGTTGAAATTGCTTTTTTAGATAAAGAAGAGATTATGGGTGCCATTAAAATTCCAAAAAATCCCAGAAAATTCAGAGACAGACCCAATCATTTTGAAGAGTGGAATGATGGTGAATTTTTGGACAGATTTCGCTTATTAAAGAAAGGTGCTACATCGTATTCAAGATATGTTTGCACATCCAACAAATTGGTAAGATTGATACTCAGTGCTACTGGCATACATAGTTATATAAATATTTAACTATATCAAATCTAGATCAAAACATTTTTCTAAATTAATGGTTTTAGGAATCACGCACTAAATTCTGCACAAAAACTTATAGTGTTCCGTTACTATTTCCTTTAATCAATTCTCATTGGTTGACAATTATTGCAAATATTATAGTGTACATTTCGATATTTGAAGGTATTTATTAGAATTAAAATAGCTTAGTAACCACGTGCAAGTTTCTGAACGCATTTTGTGACGTCGGAATTTACATTCTAAGGGACACATAGAATGTAGAGTTCAATATTGTTGACAAGCTTTAACAGGACTTGATTTTAAGATTTCAAACATGGAGGGTCGGTTTCACTAAAGGTAATGTTTTTAATTATATGCTATTTTAAAGTTCTCTGATTGCATCGAAGCTTAAGTAATTATTAAATGTTATATCTTTATGTTTTAAGATAGCAATTGAATTAACCACAAAGTTGTTATGTATATTTTTTGTTTGTAAATGTAATGCCACGATGTGTTTAACTTTTTAGAAAGCACGTTTTAGCCGATGCAATCATAAGAAATGATTCTTTAACTTTTGCTTACTAGATTGAATATATTTTGTTACCATGCATTTATATAAAGATTTAGAGTCTGAATCTGGGCTTGTATTAATGCTATAGAATTTTGGTATGTATTTGCTACCAACATATTTTATAATTTGTTTTCAATGTTCTAATGATTTTTTTATGATTATGTAATTGTTTATTTCAGTTTTTAGTTGGGAGTCTATAACTGCATAAGCTATGTCTCGATTTTAAAGCCTAACATAAGTTAGTTTGATTTATCTGACGTGATTATAACCTGTAATTCTATCGGTATCTAATATTGAGATTTATCTATTCTTGTTATGATGTGATTATATCGAACCTCTGCTATGACTCCGTAATTAACGCGTTTGCATTATGACTATGTAGGAGATGGTGAAGTAAATTTGTGCCCTTTGTTTGGTACTACCATAGCATATGTTCATGTTTGTTTATAAATATTTGTTTTGCCAATGTATTTGTAGTAATATTTATGCAGCGATAGAATGTAGGTGAACTATATTGCCAAACGGGCTGGAAACTGTTAATGGTATGCACGATAAACGTGTAAGTTTGAACCTTTGTAGAATTTACTAATATTTTATGGCCATGCGAGGTGGAACATTGGTAGTCAAGGTCCTTATCTACCCGGTGTTCTTCCTCTTCAACTTTAGTTTGATAATAATGGCTCAGCCGTCTCTGGTACCTTTTAGAAAAGATTAGATAAACTACACTAACATTTATTCAGTCTCATGTGTAGAATGTCTGAGTAACAGTTAACATCCCGTAATATTAAAAGTGCCCAAGGTGCTTGTTCGTCACCCCATCCTTGGAAGAGCGAATTTATGCAATTAGAAGCGCAGGGTTGTTGAGGTTTTGTCTGTCGATACTCTTTCCTCAGCGCTAATCCAGGGAGTCCGGCACTGTTTGCTCTTGTAATTCATATTTAATTGATGGTAACCTAATTTTGAGGTTATTATATAATAATTAAAGTAGGGTCGTTAACTATTGTAGTTTTATTTTAAACCTTCCCGCCTTAACACCATCTCAGTGTATATATTTGGGTTAATTCGGTCACAGGTGTCACTAGCCAGCAAAATTTTTTTTCTTAACCATCCTCCAGAGTCTTTACGTTTGAACGAGTTACGCGATAGGCTTTTTGAGGTTAGGTTACTGTTAGAAATAGATATTATTAAAAAACACAAATCACTTAACACGCATATCAAAACAGTCTACAATAGTTTTAGCAACAAAAAAAAACAAGACTGTTCTGAGATGCGTGTTAAGTGATTTGTGTTTTTTAATAATAATATCTATTTCTAACAGTAACCTAACCGAGGACTCGGTCGAACGTAAGGACTCGAGAGGATGGTTAAGAAAAATTTTTTGCCACTAGTCACAGCCATAAACGTCTAGATCACGAGGCCAGGTATTGTCAAGAGAGGGCGTATGTTCGGCTGCAGGTAGGTTAGAGTACATATCTGTAGTTGTGAGCATAGGACATTACATTACAAATATAAAAAAGATTTGTTCATAAATTAATATGTTACGTTTATTTTCGGGATAAGTTAAATACCCCTTTTCCCTTGTTAATGCATAGGCCCGCTTTACAATAATTTTGTTAAATCGATTCCGTTCCAATTCTTCATCAACATCCTATATATTGTACCTGTTCAGATAAGCCCGCTTTATAATAATTTTAACTCAAATCTATTTGCTTTGAAACGTAAAGTTTATGATATAATTAAATAGTCAATACTTTGTTTTAGGTAGGTACCCGTTAACTTGTTATACATTACGACCGCGTATAATTAATTCTTATGTGATTTCAACCTAAACCTTCGTCTAAATAGTGTATTGAACTATCCAATAAAACCGTGTTATTCAGTTTTAATCGCGCTTTGATAACGCGAGGATTGTAGTTCGAATTCGTGTTATTTGAACCAATTTTTAATTTGATTCTGCAGCTTATGCGTTGAAATATTTTCTACATTTTTCGTCACAGTACTTGAAGAGCGATGCACGTATTTTTGTTCGACAAGTAGGAGGTATCTTGCGTGTATTGGTGAGTTTTTCCGCACTTACCCATCCTAATCAGATTCTCTTTTTAGCTTTTAGCTGGAGGTCGAATTGGTTCTTCTTTTTTATGTAGGCCCAACTGTTCTTTGCCACAGACCAACTGCCGTTGCCTGTAGATCGCTTGTGCCGTTATGGCAATAGGGTAAATGGACATCGACGACCGTGGCGATGCGGTGCTGACTTACTTCCGATGGCGTACCAGCTAAGTATCCTGGCACATGCAGGTATACCACTTGTTTTCTTTAGTGTATATCAAGGGAGCATTCCCTACCAGCGTTTGGTGTAGTTACGTGATAAGAAACGTGATCCTGTAGGAATATTGTTTGTTGCTGCGAATCGATATTATCGTTCTACAGGTGCGATGTACCGTTTTTAAAAATGTTTAGCAAAAGTTCACACACGTTTATTCTTTTCTACTGATTAGTTTATTTTACAAAAGGTATTATGTACGATTTAAAAAGAAATGTTTGACAAAAGCTCTCACACGTTAATTCTTTCATTACTGATTAGTTTTATTTTCTGTAAAATACTAGATGCGCACTTCGTATCTAAAGTACTAATTTGTTCGTATCACATAATTGTCTGCTTTGAAATAGTAACTCTTAATTTATTTCATTGCTTATTTGTATAGAATCCTTTATTTATTCTTATGGTTAATAGATAATCGCGGGCGATGTGGTTTTTTTTATATTTAGGTGAATCCCCACTCTCCGCGTTTGGTAGTTAGCCTGGTATTTCTATGTTTCTTCCGGCTACGTCTAGGCACGTAGCAAAAAAAGCGCGATTCTATTGACAATAGTAATTGTTTAATAATAAATTCCTTCTTATCTATCATGATCCTACCAATCAAATAATCTGAAATTCAAATAGACGATGACAAAAACAAATATACATTTCATATTAGAAAAAAACATACTCTTTTTCAAACATCACTAACATTATTTTAAGAACAATGCACAAATCCACGGTTTAATGAAAAATTAACGTTAAATGGAGTAGATAACTTAAAAGTTTCATATCTAATTATATAAAAGACAATAAAATTATTCACCTGCTACTTCGTTAGTGTAAATGAAATAGTGCTTTCTTCCACAATAATAGTCACGTTTATTGGATACTGCATGTCTTACTTGCGTTTTACATAGATCAAGATTTAAGATATAAGGAAAGTACAGTATTATAAACTAGATGTATAAATTGCCTGAGGTTTAAGCGATTTTCACAAATGCAAGAAAACCAACTTCAAATTCCCCTAAAATAGAATCTTGAGCACCACCTTTCACGTAAAGATTTCAGGATTGCTATGAAACGTAAATTGAAGCAAAGGACATTTGTATTAATAATTGATATTTAGTTAATAAAGCTTAACAATTGTCTAAGGATACGGCAGGTGATACAGGCACACATAAACGAACGTCCAATTGCATGCAATTTGTATGATTATACCACATCACAAAAAAGTAATTTAAAAAAAAACTTTTCGGTCTCATACTAACGAACGCCCATTCGCATATCTGTGTGAAGTTAGCTGCTAAAAGTTAGCTGCCAATTTACGAAGTGACCCGAATATACAGTGGCGCAGCATTCATAACTCTGCGTCTATATAATTTAACATGTGCTTTCAATCAGTTTCCAAATAAGTAATAAATTAAACAATATCTTAATTTTTACGAACGGCTTCAGAATATGGCAATACAAGCAATTTTTACTTTTACACATTTAACTAATTATAAATCCACGTCCAGTATATAAAAATACCTTTGAAAATTTGTCAATAGAAGTAGCGCAAGGGTATCAAGATTCGGCCAACGGATAATTGTTTATACATTCCATCTCTAACAATGCTATGGCATAAAGTTACTGGCAAAATCCTAAATGTACAAAAATTTAATGCAATTTTGAAAATTTTGAAAATTCGTAAATAAAAATGGCGCAAACGTATCCAGATCCGACCGACCAACTAATATTTATACATTCCATCTCTAACTATCCTATAGCAGAAAGTTACTGCCAAAACCCTAAATGTCCACAAAATTAATTATTTTCATTATGCAATTTTGAAAACTTAAAAAATTCGTAAATAAAAATGGCGCAAACGTATCCAGGTCCGACTGACGGATTATTGTTGATACATTCCATCTGTAACTATACTATACCAGAAAGTTACTGGCAAAAGCCGAAATGTACAAAAAATTAATTATTTTCGGTATGCAATTTTGAAAACTTTAGAAATTCGTAAATAAAAATGGAGCAAACGTATCCAGATCCAACCGACCGATTATTGTTGATACATTCCATCTCTAACTATACCATAGCAGAAAGTTACTGACAAAAGTCTAAATGTACAAAAAATTAATTATTTTCATTATGCAATTTTGAGAACTTAGAATTAAATATTTTGTTGGAAACGTTCCAACAAAATGTTTGTTGGCTAACAGTGCACTTGCGCCATTTCTATTTACAACTTTACAAAAGGTTTTAAAATCGCATAACGAATACCTATATTTAATTTTTTGACATTTAGGCTTTTCGCAGTAACTTTCTGCTATAGCATAGTTAGAGATAGAACGTATCGACAATAATAGGTTGGTCGGATCTAGATACGTTTGCACCATTTTTATTTACGAATTTCCAAAGTTTTCAAAATTGCATAATAAAAATAAATAATTTTTTGTACATTTCGGCTTTTGTCAGTAACTTTAAATGGAATGTATCAACAATAATTGGTCGGTCGGGTCTGGCTACGTTTGCATCATTTTTATTTACGAATTTCCAAAGTTTTCAAAATTGCATAATGAAAATAATTAATTTTTTGTTTCTATTTTGACTTTTGTCGGTACCTTTTTGGTATAGTGTAGTTAGAGACGGAATGTACAACAATAATCCGTTAGTCGAATCTGGATACGTTTGCTCCATTTTTATTTACGAATTTCCAAAATTTTCAAAATTGCATAATTAAAATAATTAATTTTTTGTACATTTCAGCTTTTGCCAGTAACTTTCTGCTATAGTATAGTTAGAGATGTAATGTTTTAACAATAATCGGTCGGTCGGATCTAGATACGTTTGCGCCATTTTTATTTAAGAATTTCCACAATTTTCAAAATTGCATAATGAAAATAATTAATTTTTTGTACATTTAGACTTTTGCCGTAACTCTCTGCTATAGTATAGTTAGAGATGGAATGTATCAACAATAATCCGTCAGTCGGACCTGGATACGTTTGCGCCATTTTTATTTACGAATTTTCAAAAAATTTTATAATAAAATTAATTAATTTTTTATACATTAAGACTTTTGCCAGTAACTTTCTGCTATAGTATAGTTAGAGATGGAATGTATCAAAAATAATTGGTCGGTCGGACCTGGATACGTTTGCGCCATTTTTATTTACGAATTTTCAAAAAATTGTATAATAAAATTAATTAATTTTTTATATATTTAGACTTTTGTCAGTAACTTTCTGCTATAGTATAGTTAGAGATGGAATGTATCAACATTATTGGTCGGTCGGATCTGGATACGTCTGCGCCTTTTTTATTTACGAATTTCCAAAATTTTCAAAATTGCATAATAAAAATAATTAATTTTTTGTACATTTAAACTTTTGCCAGTAACTTTCTGGTATAGTATAGTTAGAGATGAAATGTATCAATAATAATCCGTTAGTCGGACCTAAATGCGTTTGCGCCATTTTTATTTACGAATTTTCAAAATTTTTAAAATTGCATAATAAAAATAAGGCTCAAGTTTGGTTTAGCAACCATGTTTTTTTAAGAGATCGTATATATATTTCGACGTAGAATTCAATGCTGAGTACGAAAATGGCAACCATTTTGTTAGGATATGAAAAATAAAAAAGTTATGAATTTTTTTATTTTCCATGTTAAGTCTATGGGAAAATTATTTTTATCAAATTATTTATTTTAAATAAAAATTATTTAATAGGTGGCGTCCCCTTCTGTTGTTCACATTATTTTTGACTTCTCTAACCTTTCACTCTTGCTTCAACCGTCATTAAAGAGAATGTTTATTAACTAGAAGTTGGACAATGTTTATTATCCGGATAGTTGACTGTATTTTATTTGATTATTGTTCCTTAAGGTCATGGCCAACTTCGTAGCGTTATGGAACTGCCGAAGATTGCCTACAACCCGAGAAACGGCCACATATTGGGCTTTCGAGCAGGGCCTTCTTCCGCGCACTAAATCCTGTGGCCGCCATCGTTCGGCTATGAGAATAAAACCACAGCATGGATATGGCGCGTTCTATTGCAATGCAGGCGGTGGTAAATGCAGCACTCCTAGCGTGGCAAATGACACTTGGTTCAAAGGTTCACGCTTGAAGCCTCAAGATGAAATAAGGTTTGTTTGAAACGCAAATTAGTAAATTGCTACGCTAATTTTATTGTATCTAGGCTTATGTATGGATTTGCTCATGACGAGAGCTATGACCATGTTACACACGAGTGTATAGATTTCGACAGTTCGCCGGAAGAACAAACTGCACTAGGCCGGGATACAATAGCTGCGCGGTAAGAAATAAAACAAATAGCTACAAATTAAAACAATTTATTATTTATATTTATTTTATAGCTACATGTATTGCCGCCAGCTTGTGGCCGATCACTTTTCTCTTGAGCAACATGAACGCGGTTAAATTTGATGACCTGGAATTGTTGTGCAGATCGATGAGTCGAAGTTTGGTAAACGCAAATTTAACACCGGTAGAATGATTGAAGGGCACTGGGTTCTGGGAATCAGTTGCGAGCAAACTTCGAAGTTCAGAATGGTGATATGCCTCGTGAACAGTCGAACTACGGAGACATTACTACCCATTGTTGAGGAGCATGTTGTTGCCGGTTTGACGATTTGGACTAACGGCTGGCGCGCTTACCTGTCCCTTCCGCGTCACGGCTATGTTCATGCAGCTGTTAACCATAGCTTGAACTTCGGTAAGTGAATTTGATTTTAATTATATATGATTAAGTATGTTATTTAGATCCAGAAACTGATGTAAATAGTCAGCGGGCCGAAGCTCTGTGGCGTGCTCTTAAAGCTTACTTCCATGGGAAGCACGTGCCTGAAGAAGCTTTTGCAGAACATTTGTGTGAATATTTATGGCGGCGTTGGAATAAGAAAAATAAATGGGATCCGTTTGAAGCATTGCTGCAAGCTATCCGTTGGGAATTTGGTGACTTTCGTGCATAATCAAAAATTGTTTTCTTTCATCCTTAGAAAAACTAAGCCCAAATAAAAATTGCTTATTTTCAAATTTATTATTATATTCATAAGGTTAGGCTAGATTAGGTTAGGTTAGGTTAGGTTAGGTTACGTTAGGTTAGGTTAGGTTATGTTGGAATTGGCTTTTTAGGGTAATATTTATTAATTATAAATTTCGAAAATAATTTTCCCATAGACTTAACATGGGAAATAAAAAAATTCATAACTTTTTTATTTTTCATTTCCTACAAATGGTTACCATTTTCGTACTCAGCATTTAATTTTACGTCGAAATATATATATACGACTCTTTAAATAAACATGGTTGCTAAATCAAACTCCTACCAAAAATAATTAATTTTTTGTACATTTAGGGTTTTGCCAGTAACTTTCTGCCATAGCATTGCTAGGGATGGAATGTATCAACAATTATCCGTTGGCCGGATCTTGATACCCTTGCGCTATTTCTATTGACGAATTTTCAAAGGTATTTTTATGTACTGGACGTGGATTTATAATTAGTTAAATGTGTAAAAGTAAAAATTGCTTGTATTGCCATATTCTGAAGCCGTTCATAAAATTAAGATATCGTTTGATTTATTACTTATTTGGAAACTGATTGAAAGTGCATGTTAAATTATATAGACGCGAAATTATGGATGCTCCGCCACTGTATATTCGGGTCACTTCGTAAATTGGCAGCTATAACATTTAGCAGCTAACTTCACACAGGTCATTCGCATGCAGTTTGTGTGATTACACCGCATCACAAAAGAGTAATTTACAAATACATTTTTGGTTGCATACTAACAGATGTCCATTCACTTCCAATTTGTGTAATTATACCGCATCACGAAGAAGTCATCTACAAGGACATTTTCGATCACATACTAACGAACGCCCATGTGCATGCAACTTGTGTGATTATACCACATCACATAAAAGTGATTTACAAAGACATTTTCGGTCGCACACTAACAAACGTCCATTCGGCTGCAGTTTGTGTGGTTATACCACATCACAAAAGAGTAATTTACAAAGTCATTTTCGATTGCATACTAATGAGTGTCCATTCGCTTGCAATTTATGTGATTATACCGCATCACGAAAAAGTTATCTGCAAGGATATTTTCGGTCACATACTAACGAACGCCCATTTGCATGCAACTTGTATGATTAAACCACATCACATAAAAGTAATTTACCAAGACATTTTCGGTCGCACACTAACAAACGTCCATTCGTCTGTAGACACTAGATGCTCCGACTCTCTTTCATAAGATTATATTAACAAAAACACCGCGGTACATGTATAACAAAACTACTTTCCACACTGATGTCCATAACGTGAACCTGAGATTTAAGGGTGCTTTAAATCCTCCATCACATGTTAGTGCTATATATGAACCCTGAATTACTTATTGCATCACCAACCACTATAATAATGTTTCACTAAACATGAGGACATTGTCAGTAATATCTTTTAAAAAAGCTATGTTTCAAATGCTGGCTGGAATGTAGTTGTAATTTACTTAGTAGTCTGAATTTTAAATGCTGGTGGAGTTTAGCCAAATAATAATATTTAATTTTTACATAAGGTTTAGAGATGTTGAGTAGAACAATAGCTTGAGTAACAGTTATTTTGCTTCAATATAACTAACTAGAATATTAAGTTATTTTACGCAATTCACTGTGCGTTAAGTGGTAGAGCAACTGCCCAGATAGCACAATATATTCAGAGAATATTCTATTTTAGTTCAAATGTTCTAAAATACAGAATATTCTTAAAATATATTCCAAGAATATTTGATAAATATTATAATACTATTTGAAATATTTATAGTACATTCAATCTAGAATATTCACGGTATATATGTTTTAAATATTTTTTGTGTATTCTAAATAAAATATGAAACATTCCATCTAAATATTCCTAGAAGGTTCATTAAATATCTTTGTATACGAAGAATATTTATAACATATTTTAAGAAAAACGTTCTCTGAAGATTTGACTAATAATGTTCTATACACATTCGAAATATTATAATAAAAGAATATTTACTAGTAGATAATTATAAATATTTTTATATACTCTAAAGATTCTAATTTTAATTTTTTCTGAAACATATTCTATATGAATATTCTAAGAACATTCAGTAAATATTACTCTGCGTGGAGGATATTTACAACATATTTTAGGAAATGCGCTTTTTAAAGATTTAATTAATGATATCCTATATATATTTTAAACCTTAATAAAGAAATGTTCAATGTAGATCCAGCTTCAAATATTTTTTGTATATTTCAAATATTCTAATTTAAAATTAAATATGAAACATTTAATGAATATTCTTAAAGTAATCAGTATAAATGTATGAAAATATGTATAACAAATTTGTCAATAAAAGACGCCTTTGAAGGCTTAATAGTATTGTATAAATTCTAAACATAATAAAAAAGTGTTCAATAAATAATTATATAGTTTCAATTATTTTTTGTTAAATTTTCAGTATTCTAAATTAATAATGAATAACATGAATATTCTTAAAACATTCAGTAAATATTTTTGTACTTTGGGTAACATCGTATGTATATATTATTTTTTAATAGTTAAAAACATAATTTGTTATAATATTATTGATGGACATCGTATTTTAATCGGCGTGTATTTTAGCGCTGATGGAGGAATATCCCTTAACGATACTATTATAGCTCCTACCATTATTGACTTATAAATATAATATGTGGACGAAACCATGTTACGTTCCCCCAACGAAGATGTACTAGCCACTACCGCACATGCTATTTGTTGGGAATTGTGAGGTTATGAGCATAGAATATAACTTACAGAATAGAAGGAAAACCCCATTATAAAAATTATACCTTAATACAGACTTGCCATCTATGAGACGAGGCTGGTACTAACAAAAACGATTTCTTTAATTGTGCTGTTTACACTACTAATGTGCCAATTTATATTTTGTTTAAAATCTAAAATTTTTGGAAGTAATGAAACAAAATGTATGCAAAATACGTGTATTAAACAAATTGCAAATTTATAAATACAGTAATGTAAGACAGTTTATGAACAAAATATCAATACAATACATAGCTTATCTTATATGAAAATACAATTTATATTTAATGTCAGTGTTCTATATACATAAAAATTAAAAAATTTGCGAGACAAATTTTTAATAATCTAAAATTAACTAACAACAATGCATGAAGAAGATTCTAGCGTTCATTAATACAAATTTTTGAAATTGGCATTGCAAAGTGTATTTTGTCTGGTTGTGTCAATTATTGAAGCAAATCTCACTTAGGATAGTATAAATACGATCAGTGCTTCGCATAAGTTAACCTAACTAAAAGGACTTCCCTAAATTAACATTAACAATAATGAATTAAAAAGCTACTTACTTCAAGGGTTAATTATTTGAATTGCTATTGAAAATTCAAGGTTCATTAACATCCGTAAATTAAGTTTTGTGGTTATGTTATGTTTAAATATTGTTTCTGTAGCTTTCAATTTTTATTACCGACTTATTTCTGCGTGCTGCCATCTTACAGGCGAGGAAAGAAAGCATTATATGAACCAAATATGGGCTATTCAGTTTCCGCCCCTTGGTTATGAGTTTACCGCTATCAACAGAGTACTCTGTGCCGTTATTGTTCTGTCTCCTTTGTTAGAGATTATTAGTGTACTTTTCTTGCAAAACGGTGGTAACGTAAGTATCAGTATTTGTATCAGGGTATAGGCACTGTAAATGGAGCGGCTGTTGGTGTGTTTAAGTTTTATCACATCTCTACAGATGGCTCTGTAGGTCTATTTTCATGGGCGACTTTATTATATTGCTTAATATTTGCGAGGTTTTGTTGATTGTTGCTAACCTAACTTTTTAGCGTTCTTTTAGTTGCATTTTTGCAGATTGCTCTTTAATAACATTTAATAAAAAATTGAATTCATCCAAGGTGAAAAATAATGCACATCGCCAATTACTGAAGAAGTTGGCTGTCCAAGACGTAGTCCTCTAGCTTATAGAAAATAATTTTGCCTGGAATCAGGTAAGTGTTGTATAAGTACCTATATAGTAGACAAAAATGACCTAATTTGTTTATTGTTCTCTATATAAAACAATGAACAAATTTATTTTTATCTATTATGCTTGTAGAACGCTTACCTGATACCAGACAGAATTATTTTTTATAATTGGAATTTTTAGTTTTATTTAAAATCTTCAGAGTCTGGTTCTCAACCTTTTGAACAGAGAGTCGCAAACCTTGGTAACAGATTTTAACGTCATTTAGTTTTATCACATTTCAATAGTTGGCGCTAACTTGCCAACAGTTGGTATGCAGGAGGTGGCATATCTATACTAACTTTATTTAACCTATGATTTGTATTTTCCTAGTTGTTAGTGCATGTGCATTTTTAATTGTAGCAATTATGCCGAAAAGGGATAGTAGTTACTATAGAAAGATTAATAATAAGATTGCTAATGATTTATTGGAAATTGATGACTATGATTATGGTCATCATCTTATATAAGTCTTTCAAAATCTCATGGGCTGTGAGATGCGCAATGAAGGAAGCGAGAGGTATCGTATAAAAAGAAAGAACAATACAAAATAAGTAATATCTAAAAACATTGAATTTCAGAATGCGTATTCTGAATTAATTCAACCGCTATGCCATGTGAATAGCATAACCAGTAATTTATCAACATAATATAAATTATAAAACTACAATGTTTGTATGCGTATCCTGTAACTTTTTTGGTTTATTGTTTATTATTCTTTCGTGTTTCATGTTTCGGTGCGTGTGTGGATAAAAATAGACAGGCTAAAAAATAACAAAATAATCTGTAAAACCAAACATTATTCTTCTAATTGAATTGAAACTTCGTTATACCAACAAATAAAAAACTAGACCGAGTTGCAGTAGTTTTGAAAAAACTAGTTAAAGTTGAATCAAGACTGAAATCTCATAAATAATAATCAAAAACAATAATAATGAAACAAATCTTAATAGGCAAATAAATGACAGATGAATTAAAAATCGACAGCTGAGTTGTCAATGTTTTTAGGATGCACTTTAACGTAAATAACTTAAATTGGTGTTCTGCGCAACAGCCCATGAGGTTTTGAAAAACCTCTACCAATAATTACGGAAAATGTTCAAACACCATCGATAGCTGCAACTTGCTGCACATCATCTGAACCAACAATAATAGAAGGAACAATATACAGAAAACCACAACAAACTTACAGAGAGTATTTGTACTGGTATCTTTTTTAGAATTTATATACATACTAAGTTTTAGATTTCATAGTTAAATTGTATACATTTTAGAATACATTCTTTTACTTTTTTAATTTAAGTCATTGTATACACACTAATCCTGTAAAAATTCGTGCAACAAATACTTCCAAATTATACCACCTCGAATGCACTACATATATTCACAGGTGCTGCTATAAAACATACCGTAAATAATAAGCAGAATATTCCAAATAAGTCAATTTGTATACCTATATGGAATGATCATATAATATTCTACTGAATGTGCATACAATATTCATAAAATTCTAATAAATATATGCACAAAATATTCCAAATTAGTAGATTATAAAGTACAATGAATATGCATATAATATTCAAAAACATGAGCACAGAATATTCCGGTCGAATAGATTGATAAGTGCATTGAATATCTATATAATATTCTTTTGAATGTGCATAAACTATTCAAAAAATATTACTATATATACATAGAATATTCTATATGAGTAGATTGGTAAGTAAATTGTATATCCATATAACATTGTAAATGTGTCTAAAATGTTTGCAAAGAATATTTCTTGAACCATTATAGAATATTAAACTACCCAAGAATATTATAATAATATATATGCATTTTATGGGAATGTTCTCCGAAGATTTAAATGTTCTATAGAAACATTCTATGTATATACATGGTATATTTTTGTGCTATCTAGGTGATGGTTATGTCCCATCAAGTTGAACTTCGCCCATATTCTTATTATTTTCTTACTTTATGTTTTGTTAACACATACTTTATTCAATAAAGACATTTAATAATAAATAATAATAATAATAAATACACAAAAAAAAGATTAGCTTATACAACTATTCCCACTAACTCCAACTAAAAATTCGTATCCATCTCTTTCTTCAACTATGCCCTAAACAGAAAAATACATAATGTATTTAACAAACACTTCAAACATATAAAAATTGCATATAAATCTTCCAATTACCTCTGTTCGTCTCTTGCCAACAGTAAAGATCACATTTTGTCACTCTTATAAAGTGATATTTAAAAATTATCAAACTCCGCTTTTGGTTTTCACTTTAACTTCAATAATTATTCAATTGACTCTGAAAATAGTAAAATGATTCACCACATTACTTCGAATAATCACACTAGATTACAATTATTCGAAGATCTTGAAATACAATATGAAATATTAAAAAAAACCTTATAACTTAAACATTCAAACTAATCTAAATAATAACTTTACAACTCTAACAAGGATACTAACCTTATATTATTTGTTTTATCTACGGTTGTCCTTTGCTCATATGGTTCATCTATTTAGCTGTATTTTAGTGGTAAGTACTAGAGGCGTCGCCGTGGATTAATGTAGTAAGCGTAAGACTACGGATTCCAAGGTCCTGGGTTCAAATCCTGACACGGCCGACTGCTTGAAAAATGACAGGGAGCATTTTTCACAAAAATTACGCCCTCGTTCGAATGAGAGGTTAAATGGAGGTCCCGTGTGTGAGTGTTGTCACGCACGTTAAAGATCCCTACCTTGCCTGGAACGGCAAGGGTTCGGCAAAATTCTAAATTTCCAGGCAACAAAAAACTCGCCTCCTGGCCAATGTAGTACCTACGGGTGGAGCATTGGAAATGTAAATGAACGGTAAGTACTAGAGTAGTCGTTCTTGTTAAGTGTTTTATGCTGATATCCATTTATGTTACAATATGGTTTATATTAATCTTGCAAAGGTTTCCTTAGGTATAGAAAGTTTTAAAAAGAAATTGTTTATATCGTTTTATTGTTAATACTTTTAAAACTTTTTGGTCACTCTGATGATACCAATCCTGGTCAAAAGTGCTATGAGAAGACATTGTATTGATGCATTATTATTATAATTAATATTTACACAATTACAACATTTTCTTATTTTTAATAATCTAAGTGCACGTTGCCACAAAACATTTTTTATATGATGTATTTCGTCATATTGTTCTTTCTACGGCTTGATTTCTCGATTTATATAAAATATAATTTGAAAGCATTAATTTATATATTGCTACAGTTTTACAATTGCTACGCAGTTTCACACTGTAAACATGCAAAATTTTATACTTAAAAGATGGAAAGGCTAAAAAGTGTATGACGGACTAACTTGGCTATTATCTCAAGAGAGAGATAGCGATTGGTCGGGGCTGATTTTACTTAGTCGAATAGAAGAAAATATAATCATAAGCTGAACGTCACTGCATGTATCTAACAAGCATTGATTAATTTTGAAGGGCATAGATACAGAAAACCTTTTGTGTTTATTAATTCTAAATTTGTGTACCTAAATTCTTGTATAAATATATTTTGATAAAATATAGGGTAGATCGTGTCTCAATCAGTCAGACGTCTTTCTCAACAAAAATATTTTTAACATATATATTTTTTAAATTACGACACAAGAAAATATGGTAACATAATGATTAATATATTTTGTTATCGAGAGATAAATATTTTAATCACAAGAACTCTATCAAATTCATATTCAATAACATTATCAAATAATATCACAACTATAATTACTCAAACAGGATTTGTAAATAGTTCATGCATTCACACATTTAGTATTTTAATCATGGTGTTAGATCTGGTATTCCATTTACATATTCAAATTTTAGCTAAATTTTAATTTATAAAAGAGGAATATTAAGGGGTTTTCTACTTTTATGCAAGACTAGTTTTGTTACAAATCATTACACAGTGAAGCTTTTAACATAAGTTCATTAGATCTAATTGTTATGAAACATACATACATACCTATTAAACATTCATGTAAAAATCATATGAAAAAGTCTTTTATTTGTGTCTGACCTGATTTTGTTAAGCTCTTGCGGAAAGCATCATCTCGCATTTGTCGAAGGATGAGCTGTTGTTGCAAAGGAACATTATTTTCATCCATCCACGCAAAAAAATGTTCAAAATACTCAAAAAGATTGGAATGAGTTTTAGGTATAGGCGGATAGTACATCTTTATATAAAGAGCAAACAGCAGAAATAGAATTAGAGCAGGAAAGTAGAGAAGTAAATATCAGGAAACGGATGTGCCTTATCCCCATTAATTTTTAACTTGTACATAGAAGAGGCAATGAATACTGTCAGATGCAGAAAGACATTTGGATGAATACTGTCAAAAGGCGGGAAGACATTTGGAATTACTATACAAGGACAAAAGATTGATTGATTAGATTTGCAGATGATATAGCGGTATTAGCATCTAGCACAGAAGAGTTAGAAGCTGCTCTTAATGAAATGGAAACGGTTCTAACAGAAAGAGATGTGGTATGAAAATTAACAAAAATAAAACTAAAGTTCTGGTATGCAAGAGAGGGGATAGTAAATCAAAAGCAAGAATACAAATAGGTAACGAGAACTTACAAGAGGTTAAGGATTTCTGCTACCTAGGAAGCCAAATAACGCAAAATGGGAAAAGCACAAAAGATATAAAACAAAGATTAGCACAAGCCCGTGCTACATTTAACAAGAAAAAGCAACTACTGTGCTCAAAGACCACAAACATAGAAACAAGGAAAAGATTGCTTAAAACATATGTGTGGAACACAGCACTGTATGACTGTGAAGCCTGGACAGTAGGAGAAGCAGACAAGAAAAAGATAGAAGCCTTTGAAATGTGGTGCTACAGATGTATGATGAAGATATCGTGGACAGACAAAGTTAAGAACAAAAAGGTACTAGAAATGGTAGGCGAAGAAAGAAATATGTGGAAAACGGTAAAAAATGGGAGAGATAGCATGACAGGCCACATACTAAAACACAAGTGAATAGTGCAGAATATATTAGAAGCAGAGATAGGAAAAAAGAGAAGTAGAAGTAGACCCACGTTAGATTATTACACGCATGAGAAATGTAAGATGTGGGAATTTCAGGGAAATGTGTAGGCTAGCTTAGAATGGAAATCAATAGAGGTATGCGCCCAACTAACCCCAATTGAGAAAAATTAATGACGAAAAAAATAACTACTGTGCTGATACTTTTATTTTATGGTGTATCTCTACCCGTACACCTTGTATCAACCAAATATTATGTCAATCTTTATTCCTGTCAAGACCCTTAATCTATCTCGGCTAGCTCTACTCTTATCTCCGGTTGGGTTCAGAATTTTATGTTTATTATACAAATTTAGTATGGTAAAATGTTCTAATTAAAGGCGATCAGGATAAAATTTCTATTTATAAACTCTAATGTCAAAATGACACTTGTCAAATTTAGGTTATTAATTATAATTTTGATTTTTAATATCATTAGTGATATAGCAGCTAATACTATCTTACTAACGTACTCACTACTTGTGGTCCTGTATCCTCCGAGTCTTAATTAAATTTCTCACCGTTGTTTCTATTTCTTTCGGTATTAAATTTCAGATACTGTCGTAACACCCGATGTCAGCAGTTCTCTCTAAAATATTCAAAAGGTCTTAATTTTGAAGATTAAGTTCTCTGATATTTCAACTATTACTTTGCTTAATTTTGTCGAGAGACCTGTAAATAGATACTCGATCGTATAATACATTACAAGTGTCAAAATTGATAAATCTGCTACTACTCTAATCTTTACAAGCGTTATAATAAATGACATTTTACTTTCCTTGATGACAGTCTGGTAAATTTGTTCTTGAATCTTCTTTTTCTCGATCGTTTTGTGTTATGGGTTTGATAGTGGTGTTTCTTCTGAATTTATTTTGTTAATTTCTTGGGTATACCTATATTCGTTAACATCCAAATTTATTTTATGGATAAAATAACTTTCTTTATGTAACTCTTCTATTTCTTCTTAAATACAGAAACGGCACACTAGTAACATAACTC
The DNA here is from genome assembly GCA_036346225.1 of Platerodrilus igneus. Taxonomy (NCBI): domain Eukaryota; kingdom Metazoa; phylum Arthropoda; class Insecta; order Coleoptera; family Lycidae; genus Platerodrilus; species Platerodrilus igneus. Next base: position 1,720,803 of record JARFIW010001112.1, on the reverse strand, counting down.
GGTAGTATTATAACTTGGGTTCATAATTCACAATCACGCTTGACAGTTCTCTTACAAAATGGTCCTGGTTTATAAATCTTATTATTCTACTTATGGATAACACATATTCTTCTTTCATTATACTCCTATTAAATACTAATACAATTCATTTGTTAAACTTGTCCTTTATAATATTAATTGACTGGACTTGTTCTTATATGTACTTCACTATTCAAATTCTATTTATCGACTGTCCTCGTTTCCTTGGTTACATACCGATCTCTATTCTTTTTCATTTTAAAAATTGACAGAAAATGTAACCTACCTACACTATTTACAATTAAAATTTCTTAATCCTAATGTCCATGTTTATTCCAAAGAAGTTTTGATTTTCAAACCGACTATCCATTTACTGGCTACTTGATTCTACTAAATTAATAAAATACATCACACTACTTAAACATGATGATTATTATAAACAACTACAAGTAATGGTCTTGCAAATATTCTCATTTAATGTTAATTGTGCGAAAGGATTTACTGGAAAACTATTAATATGGCAAATGTCTAAGTGTTGAGGGATCCTTAGCAGCTGCAGGCTCTTTAACCCCCTTCACATACCACTGAATCTTGGTGAAATAGGGCATAGAATTGGAAAACAATAGAAGGGAAATCGAACTGTATATAGTCTGTTGTAAGAATTTGAGGGAACTGTGGAGACTAGCTCAGAACATAAATAAATTGAAGTACACGTCCAACCAGTTTCAAGATGTAAAACCTAATGACGAATAAATAAGGACACTTAAAATTTAATTATTATTATAAACAACAACAGGTGTTGGTTGTGAAATATTTTCAACTAATGCTAATTGTGCAAAAGGATATATTGGAAAAACTATTAATTCGACAAAGGTTCAAGTGCTGGGCGAAATTAGCAGCCAAAGGTTGCTTCCCGCTTCACATACCAATGAATATCGGGGAAATAGGGTATACAATTGTAAAACAATAGAAGGTGACTGAATTGCATCAAACAAGAAAGAACAGCAGCTATGTTCAAAGACCACAAACATAGTAACAAGAAGAAAATTGTTCAAAGCATATCAGAGTGTCTATCCGAACAACTGAATAAAAATGCAGTACTTTTTCTGTACTTTTCAGTACTTTAATTGAAACAAATTTACTATTTTTTGTTGCATGAAAGACGAAAAATTAACGTGATCAGAACATTCCAATATTTTAATTAGTTAAAAGTGAATATACCTACGTATTCAAGAATAAAGTGCATAAAAAAATTTTTATTTATGAACTCTTCAGTTTCTTTTTAAATTTTTCTAATTCAGCATCGATGTCTAGTTCTTGATATCAGCATGCAATTGTTGAACCTCTCGCTTCTTAGTAAGTTTTCCATTATGCTTAACTTTTAATGCTTCTCGCCTTCTGGAAGATGCATTTTGAAACTCAAAAATCATCTTCTTAGAAATTGTAAATTCGGAAAGTGTTTTATTTTAGAAGTTAAAATTTTGTCATAAACAAGTCATTAAGCAACTAGCGATTCATTTAAAGTGTTTTCTACGAGGCATTCTTTATTTATCGAAAAACCCCTTTCAACCGAAGCATTGCCGTGAAACATGATTAAAATTTTTTAAATAAAATTTAAAAATACAAACTGATAGCCACATTCTTTACACAACCTCATTAAAAATATGTCCAATCTTTCCTTTTCTGGGAAATTGTCCCAGTTTTCCAAAGCATTCTTCTTGTCCTCACATAATTGGTTATAGTATTTTTTTACAATGTTTGCATCAGATGCAATTATCTACTTTCGCTCAATAAATTCCTCTAAAGCAGTATTTAACCTGGATGTTTTTAAGACGTTGCTACACATTACCATAGGTGACAAACAAGAAGCACCTTTGATAATTTTGTATTTCAAAGGACTTTTCTCTGTAATTCTTTGGAAAAAAATGTTTTAGAAAAGCTAAACAATCATTTTTAAATTTAACGACTTCAAGTTGATTCTAACCTTTCGCCTTACAAACAACAAATGCCCCAAAACCAAAATAATATCCACATTTGCAACTGTCTTAAAGTTTGCAATTTTGGTTATATCAATTTTAATTAGTTTATTAGGGGTGTTTGCTTCATTTATAATTTTCGCACTAATGAAACAACTTCCGATATTACTTAAAATAGTATACAATTCCTGATATAAAAATGGTGTTAGGGGATCCTCTGATTGAAAAAATTTTAAAAACGGTTCAATTTCTACACAAATTGATTTAAGAAATTGTAATCTAGCTAGTAAAAGTTTATCTGTTAAAAAACCTTTTATCTTTTGGAATGTTCTACTCTCAAGACACTTCTTTAAAGCAATCGATTGTTCAACATATACCCCAACAGGTTTTATGATTTCAATGGCTCTGGTAATAACTGCTTGATTTTCCACCCAACGTATGCTGCAAAATTGTTTTGGAAATACAGTAGAACCAGAAAAGGCTATATAGTTAGCACGTCTTCAAGGAAAGTCTTTAAAAAGATAATAGAGTGACCGTAAAAAATCTTGCATTTCCCAACCCGTCTTTTTTTCTGCTGTTTTGAATGCCCCATGAATCACATGTATTCCACAAGTTCCAGTGGAAAACAGTTCAGGATCCTCACTGCTTTCATCTTTTAAATATTTACGCGTCTTCAAGCATTCTTAGATTAACGTTAGAACCATCCATCCCTACCTGTACAATTTTTTTCAGAAACAAGCCCAACGAAGTTATAGATTCAATCAATTTATTCATTAAACCAGAAGCAGTTGCATGTTTCAAGAATGCCGAATTTAGAAATCGTGTTTGTACAACATCTGTTGCCTCATTCCAAAACCTGACAATTATGTCCATCTGACCAAGTTGGGATATTTTATTAAGACTTTCGTCAGATGACAAAGTATAAAATGTACACTCTTTTAATTGGTTAGAAAGTTCGTTTTTGGATATAAGGTCTTAGTCTATACGTTATAGAATAAGCTATTTTATCCTTATGAAGCTGTAAATTTTTTGCAATCACAGTATCTGGAAACATAGCAGGAAAAACATCAGTGGCACTTTCAAAACTTCTCTCTGAGGAATGTGTCATAACTTTGTGAATACACCATAAAATTTCTGCTATACTTACTTCTTCTCTTTGTAAGTAGGTTAACTTTAATATATTACTATTACCAGAATACGTTGAACTATCTTTTGTTAAGGAATTAGGTGCACTTGTACTTGCTACTACTTAATCACCATCAGCGACAATTCCTGTATTTGTATTTAAGCATTCAATACCCATGCTAATTGTAGGCACTTTAAAAAGTGTACGTTCAGTCCCCATCAGTATAGGTTGCACAATTTTCAAATGTTTTTATCTTTACGCATGTTTTAACACAATGTATACCACCTTGACTAACATCAAACTCCTTTCTACACATATTACAAAGTGCGCGAAATTTATCTTCACACAGCCGTAACCACAATCTACACTCTTCTAAATCTAACCACAACGAATTAAACTGGCATTTACCGGGCATATTAATAAAAAAAAGCACTACGGTGCTAAATTTGTTTCAAAATATTAATAAAAACTCCGGCAATTTAAATTAGCAGCACATAATAAAATCACCGCCGCCGCGTGATAACTTGTATTATAAATAACAGTTGAGTATGCTAAATTTAATTTTTTAATAAGTATAATGAGGAAGGAAAAACAATAGCTTACTTCTTTGAAGCAAGTTAAAAAAATGCAACTCTGAATGAATGGTCCAGAAAGATCACGTTATGACTAATACTCACAATAACAAGATGGGATGTTTAAACTGAAATTGTGAAAACGTCTATTCAATCAACGATAAACAGTTGAGTAATTGCGAATAGGAGGGCCTGGAAAACTGTCAGAAATATATTTTGTTGGCTTGTAAAGCAGAATACGGATAAAAATTTTGAAATAATTATGTTTATCTTCTGCTAACAACTCTACGAATTTCACCACTGAACAACTGAACTACTTGCATTCGAAAGTAATTTAGAGGTTATTATGCTTATTGATCTCTTTAATAAGTTATAAAATGAATTGAGACACTCTTTCGCCAATTAATTTTAGACTTGTTGTAAAGTGATGATATATTAATTATCAACAGAGATGTATTATTCAGATCAATACGTGCAGAAATAGACGGCCCTTGCTAGAGTGCCTAAAGATCCATCATTATAGCACTTAAATAATTTAATTGAGAAGAATGAATTTAGCCTGAAGAGAGTTGTAATGTAATTTGTTGTCGATTATGGATGTATTTACGGCCGTTGTATACGTTCGGGCAATTTTTAGTAGCAAAACATTTTCAACAATAATCTAATACCTGCACACTATTTTCGCATATATGTACCTATATATTTTTAGGCACTTTAGCAAACACGAAAGTTTTATTTTATACACAATGAAAGACTACAAAATAAACGTCGGACTTTATAATGTCTAAAAGCAGACACTTAATTTCTGTACGTGAAGTATAAATTCCGCACTTTTTCCGCATATCTGGACTTGCTCTACAAAATTGACACTTTTTCAGTACTTTTCGGATTTTCAATACCAGTACACACCCTGCATATGTGTTGAGCACAGCACAGTACATCTATGAGATAGGGACAGTAGCAAAAGCAGACAGAAAGAGATAGAAGCCTTCTGGAATGTTGTGCTATAGATATATGAGGATGGTAGCATGGACAAACTAAGTTAATAACAAATAGGTTTTAGAAAAAGTAGCGGAATAAAGATATCTGTGGAAAACAAAAAAAGTAGGAGAAATAGAAGGACAGGATGCGTTCTAGGGCATTTCTGGGGAATAGTACAGAATATATTACAAGCAGAGATAGGAAAAAGAGGTAGAGGTAGACCGAGATCAGACTTTCGCATGCACATAGTGATAAATGCAGACTGTGCAAATTTCAGGGAAATGTAAGGGTTAGTTCAGAATAAGAAACAATGAGGGTACGCATCTAACCAGTTCCAGGGCTGTTGATGACACGCCAAACATGTATTGAGTGCTTGCAAAGTCGTTGAGTGTTCAACAGTTTTAACGGATACTGCTGTGGCTCTTCTTCGTAACTACTTTCTGCGTTTTCCCGTACACGTTGAATAATCTCCTCATTCATCAGAATTTGGTGACATGTTCCCTCTCTTCTCCGCATAGCCACTCGATCACGTCAGCATTTGTGATTTCTGCTTCGGACGACAAATAAATGGACTGAAGGACATAAATTATTTCAGGGATGACATCAACAGACAAATTTTCATTTGCCGAGCGTTCGGCAAGCGGCCACAGATTTTTCCATGATGATACAATGTTTTGTTGAGAGGTTTCATTCCAAGCACTCGTTAGAGACAAAATCTCATTTTAATTGTTAGACTCTTAATAACCGTCTCCGTAGGCTTTTCTGATGTCACAATATCATAAAAAGAATTTTTTTAATATCTCGCTTTGATTGCACAGATGACTTTCTGGTCCATTGGTTGACCCAGAGCAGTAACTTTAGGTGATAAATACATAGTATAGATCTGTTTATCATCACTTATTAGTTCTTCAACTGAAGAATACCCTGGACAATTGTCTAAAAGCAAAAACGTTTCTTGAGGTAAATTTATAGATTTTAAATGATTTCTCACAGAAGGGGCAAACTCATTATGGAACCAATCAATAAAAATTTCCTTGTTTATCCGCGCACTTTTCTGGCTGTAATATTTCACTAGAAGAATAAAGTTTTTGAATGTTTTAGGGTTTTTATTTTTGTCGATTACTGACAGCCACAATTTGTGAATTCCAGCAGCATTGCTGCAAAGGAAGAATATTGTACACCCCTTACTGATTTTCTGCCCTGGCGCATCTTTTTCGCCTGCTAAGACAAGGGTTTTTCTTGGAAGTGATTTCCAGTACAAGCCGGATTCCTCTATATTGTAAACTTCTTCACGGTTAAGTCCCTTACCTTCAATCTCATTTTTAAATATGCTTTTAAAATTCTCGAAAGCATCAGCGTTGCACGAAACTTTTTCACCAGTTACACTAAGAACCCTAATTTCAAATCTTTTTTTAAAATTATCTACCCAGCCCTTACTTGCTTGGAAATTATCCTTGTCCTTTATTTCGCGATAAAAGATTTAGCCTTTTCAGCAATAATGTCACCAGTTAAAATATTGTTCTTAGCTCATTCTTGTGCAATCCAAGAGTACAAAGCACATTCAACATCAGGGTTTTCTGTTGTTCTTAATGTTTTCTGCTTACCAGAACTACATTCCATTCACAAACAGTAGGAGAGAATTTTATCTTTTTTTGTTTTAATGTCACTTACGGTTGACTTTCCGACACCATACTCTGAAGCAAGTTTTGATAGTGTTTCACCGCGATCTAATCATCTAATTATTTTACACTTATCCTCCAACAACAGGGGTACATGCTTCCCTTTTGTCGACATTGTAAATGACGTAAGCATGAATGATGCACGAATAACAATATGGTCACAGTTTTTAGCACTTCTGCATAACAGCACTATAGACACTGAACTGACATCGCAAGCATGAGAAAATTATTACATATATACAGCCTACTCGCAAACACAACAGGAATCTTCGTGATGGTGCACGTTCGTATGCTGTTGGTGCAGGCCAATTGGACTACTGCGGGGTTTGGATTACCAGGGATTCGGAGTAACATGATCGCACTGTAATTACTGCTTTATGAAACAAAACGACTGAAGTGATGAAATTTTTTCTACTAGTTTGACTAGCAATGGTATAGCTTTTAAGGGAGATTATTTAATACAAACGGTTTTCTTTTAAAAATTCATTGACGAATTCGGCAAATAAATCACTCACTTTTAATAGCAAGTCCTAGATATCCCCCCCTATAGAACTATTCTGATGTGGTACAGGATTTAACTAGGCTCAGACTATAAACATTCCCTAATATCGCGGTTCATTTTCAGGTCATAGAACAAACTACTTCAGATCTATTTTTCTGATGGGAAAGCGGTATTATTCTCTTTATATTTGTGCATCAACAACCCAATTTTGAATTTTGTGGAACATGTAATGAACGTGATAAAATTTTTAAGACTGTTCTTAAGACCTACTTGATCTGGAAAACCCTATCTACCCAGAATTTATGCCAATGAGGAAAGATGCTCAACAAACTAGGATAGACCACGAGCCGTGTTTATGAAACAACTTGGAAACCGTAACATATTTGAAAACAATAACTTATTTACTACAATTCCTAATGATAAAATGCTATGTTAAACAATTACCTTGACATTCACAACCTGATTTCGAACACCTGAAGTATTTAATTTTGTTATTACAATGACGTATGAAATTTAACCTTGCGATAGAAATAATAGAAAGTAACAAATCATTTATTACCAGAATGTTAGAGGCTTGCGGGCTAAGTTACAAATACTATCAGATGCAGTTAATATATGTGAATATGATGTGGTTATGTTCTCAGAAACATTACTTCATGTTGATATTAGTGACAGCGAGCTCCAGTTATTTCACTATTCAATTTATCGGTTTGATAAATCATCTATAACAAGCTCCTGTGAACGTCTTGGTGGTGTGTTAATCACTGTAAAGGAACACATTTCCTCTGTTCAACTACACTCTTCTGTTCATCACATTGAAAATATTATATTTATATATTTTTATTTACACTAAGATTGCTTTGTATTGATGCATCAAACTGTTCTTTTGACATCGTCACAGATTCAACCGTTGAATCTTCCATTTTTGTAAAGGTTCCCCTTGTAGTTCTTAAAAAACAATTGTGTGACATACGAGTTTGCTATCTGTCCAAAGAGGTGGGTTAACACAATTTCAGAAATGCTACTTGTTGAATCAAATGCACGAATTTGTAAAATGTACACGTTTAGCAAACGAAATATTTTCCAGAAAAGTCATAAACATAGAAACAATTTTATATACCAAACTAATAAACACGTAATGGCACTGAAAGGTACATAAATACCTATTTTTTGTATTGTATACATCCTTATCTACACACGATAAAGCAGGCATTCTCAATAAACCAATTCCAGCATTTCTTTTGAATCTTGACTTGCTTCAAAACACAACACTTTTAATAGTTTTAAAGACAAACATATGCACTTATTTTTAAATGGCCACAGGCTGGACAACAAATTATGTGACGAGGTTAATACAGCTCTTTGGTTTATTATTCCGGGTAATGATTTTACCTCGGACGAGAAACTTCGACTATTTATAAAAGAAAGCACACATTTTGTAACTATTTTAATGAATGTAGTAACAAAATCGTAAACGTTGCAACTTAGGTAAATGTTACACATATTAACAAATTATGTTCTACATGAGTAATTAATAATAACAGTTTTTACGTATATTATATGCAAATACTGACTCATTCTCGAACACGTGGGAGCATGAGAGCGATTTTCAAATACCTTCACAACACAGCGGCTTAAACAATATTGCTTGTAGGTTATCGCACATAAACGAATAGAGAAGATCAAAGGCCCTATGACTAACAAGATGTATATAGATACATAAAAGTGTGCGACACTTAAATATTTGAGAAGTATGTAAAATAACTTTGGAAAGAGTATACATTTTCTTTTAACATGTGCCCATACATTAATTTATGATAAAAATGCACATATTGTAACAATTTTTTTAAAAGTATAGAAAATATAAAAAACTTGCGAAAATTACGTATTTGCAATCCTAAAGCAATTTTTCATATTTATAATACATTTTTAGTCCCATATAGAAAACAATAAATATGAGATAAATTGTTTATTAACGGCTTGTAACCAAGTCACTAATTCCATAAACATTATAGTAAATATACAATAAGGAATTTATCCTATACATACATTTTACATACAATTAATTGTGGCAGAGAATAAATTATATTTAATACACTTCGTAAAGAATTAAGTGAATCATGTTAGAAATTTATGCGATATAAAAGGTTAGTATTCTTACAACATTCAATACATCTATGGATTACATAATTGGTGTGGTGCAGACGTACATTAAAAAGGTGATAAGACCGTGTTTTATGCAGAGGTACATGAATCTGGGTTGTATGTATCAAGTCGGTACAATCGATTAGCACCATAACAATTTTAAAAATCATAACAACATCTAAATAGTTTCGCCAATTTTTAAGAGTAGGGAGATTCAAAACTTAACATATGACTGTAATTAAGATTTTCAGATGGAATGCCCATTCTATAGGCAATTAACCTGGTAAATTCTTTCTGACATTTTTCATGACTTTTAATATGAGAAAAGTAATAAGGTGACCAAATGACACTAGCTTACTCTTAAAGGGAACGGATTAGAGTGCAGTAAACCCCGTTAAGTCTATGGATATTAATAATATGCGGAAGACTAATATACATAAAACAAACAAGTTTTATCGCTCTATTAGATAGAAATGCATAATTATCAGTAAAATTTGGTTTATGATCCAAAACAATACCCAAGTCTTTAATAGAAATCATACTATGCAGCATTTCGAAGTTGATGTAATTAAACACAACATGGTATCTAAGTCTGTAATAACGCATAACTTTGAATTTACTAATATTTAGAGTAAAGCCATTTAGTTTGCATCAAAGGGAAAGTTTATTAATATTAGCTTGGATAAGTAGGCAATCAGCCTCGTGGTTACAACTTTATAGATTTTTAAATCGTCTGTGTAAAACAAAATTTTACAATGAAGGAAACAACTTGCAATATCATTAATAAAACAATTAAATAACACAGCAAAAAAGTGACCATTCTGGGGTACACCTGGAGTAACATTAATTACCGAAGAAAGAAAACTATCTAACCAAGCTAGTAAATTACCATGTATACCTAACACATAGAGTTTGAATATTAAAATTGGCATTGCAAGTGAATCGAATAGCTTGGAGAAGTCAGTACAAATTACATCGACTTGATACTGCTTCTCCAACACATTGAACAAAATTTCTTCAAAAACCAGAAGGTTTGTAATCATTGATCTTCCCAAGAAAAAAACCATGTTGCTCTTGAATAACAACTGGAATAAGTACACGAGTAATTTGGGAAGTAATAATGATCTCAAAAATTTTTGCAAAAATAAATATTCTAGAAATTGGTCTGTAATATTCAATTTTCTCTCTATCACTATTCTTAAAGACCGGTATAAGATAACTTTGTATCTACTTCTCTAGAAAGACACCATCATTTAGTGATTTGACAAACATTCTATGTAGGACAACAGATAATACAAATTTGCACTGATAAACAAAAATAGGGATATTCTGTCAGTTCCACAACCCAAGCAAAGATTAAGATTAGTTAATCTTAATAAAATATCTGTGTAAGAGAAAAATCACTTATTGATTGATATAGTTTTACAAAATACTATATGAGGAACTGTGATGATAGCATGTTTAGAGACGGAACTAAAGTGAGTTGCAAAATGATTGAAGCTTACTTTGTAGTCATTAGATACCAAGTTTTTATACAATATAATATTAGACAAAACATGGTTTTTTCTTTTAGCATTAATATAATGCCAAAAAGATTTTTTGTTATTCGCTGAGTTTTGTAGATCAAATACATAATTACGGTAACAGGATAAATGTTAGAAAATGTCAGATAAAACTAAAGTCTTCAGGTGATTTAGATTGTTTAAAGGTTTTGTGGGCACACTTTTTACAGGTAACTTTAATTTTTAATTCGAGAGAAAACCATTTTGGAAATTTAATATTTTTACTCCTCGATAAAAGTATGAATCGATTAATACAAGCATAAAGATGACGATATAATTCATCTATTATATTATTATTATCATCATTGGAAGTAAACAGTGATCACCAGTTATATTACCTAATTAATTTATAGTTAGCAAATTTGGAATCCTTGTAAAAATAGTCATATCGAAATCCGTTAAAACTGAAACAAGAAACTCAAGGGTGGGGTGATATTATTCACACGAAAGCAGCGAATCATCTACAATATTAACAGCAGAATTCAAGTAGGAAAAAAGTAGATCCAAGAAATTATGATTACAGTTAGCTACCTTATTATTGATTAATCCAAAGACTCTAAAGCTTAACTCGTCATTTTCCCAAAGAGTATTAATTAGGCAAATTAAAGTCACCATATAAATAAACTGAAGAAAAGTTACTATTTAACAAGATTTCATTTACTGATTGAATGTAGTCTTCATAAAATGTAATAGTGCATCTCGGTGGAATGTATACACATCCTAAAATAACATCTTCTTTATTGAATGATATCCGAACAAAAATATTTTCAATGCGACGAACAGAAGAGTGTAGTTGAACAGAGGAAATGTGTTCCTTTACAGTGATTAACACACCACCAAGACGTTCACAGGAACTTGTTATAGATGATTTATCAAACCGATAAATTGAATAGTTAAATAACTGAAGCTCGCTGTCACTAATATCAACATGATGTAATGTTTCTGAGAACATAATCAACACATTCAAATATATTAACTGCAGCTGATAGTATTTGTACCTTAGCTCGCAAGTCTCTAACATTTTGATAATAAATGATCCCTTGCTTTCTATTATTTCTATCTCAAGGTTTAATTCCATACTTCATTGTTATAATAACATTAAATACTTCGGGTGTTCGAAATCAGGTTGTGAATGTCAACGTAATTGTTTAAAATAGCATTTTATCATTTGGAATTGTAGTAAGTTATTATTTCCAAATATGTTACGGTTTCCCAAGTTGTTTCATAAACATGGCTCGTGGTCTATCCTAGTTTGTTGAGCGTCTTTCTTCATTGGCATAAATTCTGGGTAGATAGGGTTTTCGAAATCGAGTAATTCTTAAGAACAGTCTTTAAAATGTTATTACTTTCCCAACACGCTCTAAAAAGTTCGAAATTGGGTTGTTGATGTGCCAAATATAAGGACAATAATACTGCTTTCCCATCAGAAAATTCGATCTGAAGTAGTTTGTTCTGTTATCTGAAATGGAACCCCGACATCAGGGAATGCTTATAGTCTGAGCCTAGTTAAATCCTGTACCACAACAGGACTTGCTATTAAAGGTGAGTGATTTATTTGTCGAATTCGTTAATGAATTTTTAAAAGAAAACCGGTTGTATTAAATAATCTCCATTAAAAGCTATACCTTTGCTAGCCAAACTAGTAAAAAAAAATTTCATCACTTCAGTCGTTTTGTTTCATAAAACAGTAAGTATACTTAAAATTTTAGATTTTTTAGCTTCAGATATTTTGTTAAAAGAAAATCATCATCATTAGGTCTTCAGTCCTAGAACTGGTTGGACGGGTACTCTCATTGTTTTCTAGTCTGAACCAACCTTCACATTTCACTGAAATTTGCTCAGTCTGCATGTATCCCTATCTGTGTGCGAAGGTCTGATCTCGGTCTACTCCTACCTATCTTTTCCTATCTCTGCTTGTAATATATCCCTTACTATTCCCCAGAAATGCCTTAGAACGTATCCTGTCCTTCTATTTCTCCTATTTTTTTGTTTTCCATAGATATCTTTATTCCTCTACTATTTCTACAACCAATTTGTTATTAACTTTGTCTGTCTATGCTATCATCCTCATACATCTGAAGCACAACATTCCAAAAGGTTTCTATATCTTTCTGTCTGCTCTTCCTACTGCCCCTATTTCATAGATGTACTGTGGTGTGCTCCACACTATGCTTTGAACAGTTTTCTTCTTGGATTTATGTTCATTGTCTTTAAACATAGCTGCGGTTCTTTCTTGTTTGATGCAGTTTGGTCACCTTCTATTGTTTTACAGTTTATACCCTATTTCCCTGATATTGAACGATATGTGAAGGGGGGTAAGCAGCCTTTGGCTGCCAAGTTCCCCAGCACTTAAAGCTTTGTCGAATTAATAGTTTTTCCAATTTATCCTTTCGCACAATCAACATTAGTTGAAAATATTTCACAACCAACACCTGTAGTTGTTTATAATAATCATAAGATTTAAGAGCACTTATTTTTTTGTCATTGGGTTTTACGTCTTGAAACTGGTTGGACTTGTACCTCACCTTATTTCTGTTCTGAGTTAGCCCACCCAGTTCCCTGCAATTCTCACAATAGCCCATATACAGCTTGATTCCCTTCTATTGTTTTTTAATTATATGCCCTATTTCACCGAAATTCAGTGGTATATGAAGCAGGTTAAACAGCCTGTGGCTACTAGGAATCCCCCAACACTTAAACATTTGCCGTATTAATAGTTTTCCAGTAAAACCTTTTGCACAATTAACATAAGTGAGAGTATTGCAAAACCAATATCTGTAGTTGTTTATAATAATCTTAGGGTACAGTTATTATTTTTGTTATTAGTTTTTCCATCTTGCGACTGGTTGGAAGCGTACCTCCATTGATTTCTATTCCAAGCTAGCCTACACATTTTCCTGAAATTCTCACAGCATACATCTTATACTATCTGTGTGCAGTAGTCTAACAAAGGTCTACCTCTACTTCTCTTTTTTACTATCTCTGCTTCTAATATATCCCAGACTATTCCCTCATGTCTTAATATGTGGCTTATCATCCTATCTCTCCTATTTTTTACTGTTTTCCACATACTTTGTTCTTGTCCTACGATTTCTAGTACCTTTTTGTTCTTAACTTTGTCTGTCCATGATATCTTCATCATACGTCTGTAGCACCACATTTCAAAGGCTTCAACCTTATTCTTATCTGCTTCTCCTACTGTCCAGGCTTCACAGCCATACAGTGCTGTGCTCCACACATATGTTTTAAGCAATCTTTTCCTTGTTTCTATTTTGTGGTCTTTGAGCACAGTAGTTGCTTTTTCTTTTTAAATATAGCACGACCTTGTGCTAATCTTTGTTTTATATCTTTTGTGCTTTCCCATCTTGCGTTATTTGACTTCCTAGGTAGCAGAAATCCTTAACCTCTTGTAAGTTCTCGTTACCTATTTATATTCTTGTTTTCGATTTATTTTCTTCTCTTTTACAAACTAGAACTTTAGTTTTATTTTTGTTAATTTTCATACCATATCTCTCCGTTAGAACTGATTCCATTTCATTAAGAGCAGCTTTTAACTCTTCTTTGCTAGATGCTACTACCGCTATATCATCTGCAAATCTAAGCATATCAATCTTTTGTCCCTGCATATTGATTTCAAATGTATTTCTGCATTTGACAGTATTCATTGCCTCTTCTATGTACAAGTTTAAAATTAATGGGGATAAGGCATATCCCTGTCTCGCCACTTTCCTAATATTTACTTCTCTACTTTCTTGCTCTAATTCTATTACCGCCATTTGCTTTTTGTATAAGCTATGTACTATCCGTCTGTCCTTAAAACTCATTCCAATCTGTTTGCGTATTTCGAACATTTTTTTCCATTTTACATTGTCGAATGCTTATTTCAGATCTACCATATTTTTTTGTTTGTACCTCTTTGCACTTTTCATCAATCCATTGTTCTTTAGCTTTCCTGGATTTGTGAATAATTTTCCCTTTGTATCACAGTTTTCCTGTTTTGTCTGATCTATTTTAGTATGTTCGTCTTTCTTCTATTAAATTCAGGATATCTTTTGTTATCCACGGTTTCTTATTTTCTTTTTGTGTATATCCCAGAATATCTCTGGCCGCCATGTCTAATATTATTCCATTCTGTTTCTACTTCCATAGTATCAGCAAATTTCCCTATATCTTTCAGCAATTCATTTGACTTTTTTTCAAATCTTTCATGGATATCTGTATCTTTTAGCTTCTCAAAGTCAAAGTGCCTTTTTTCCGTTCCTCTTTTTCAGATTTTTAAATTTAAGAGCAGTCTTCATAATTACGATGTTGTGGTCAGTGTCTATATCTGCTTCCAGGTAGCTTCTACAGTCTTTTACTTGATTTCTATACCGCTGTCTAACAATAAAGTAATCTATTTGACATCTTCCTATATCTTCTGGCATCTTCCACGTGCATCTTCTAGCATGATGTTCAAATAATGTATATGTGATGGTTAAGTTGTTATTGTCGCAAACTTCTACCAGCCTATTTTCCCTATCATTTCTCGTGCCTAAACCAAATAAACCTACTATCGCTTCTTCTCCACCTTCACCTACCACTGCATTAAAATCCCCCGTAATTATTAAATTTTCATGTCCTTTTACGTATCTTAGTATGTCTTCGATATCTTTGTAGATCGCCTCTACCTCTTCGTCACTGTATCTAGAGGTGGGCATGTATACTTGTATTATTACTGTATTTAGATTTAAATCTAACCATGAGTACTCTTTCGTTCTTTTGTAAGTAGTTTTCTACACATCGTCCTATCTTTTTTCGCATAACTATCCCCACACCCGAATTTTCTTCCTCTGGGCCAAGATGAATTACCATAAAGACTCCACTCCAAAAATCCCCCGCCTCTGACCAGCGGACTTCGCTGATTCCTACTATGTCTATTGCTAACCTATCCATTTCGAGGTTCAGGTTCTCTAGCTACTTCTGACATTTTCACGCTCCGACTCGCAGAATGTTCACGGATCTTTTTCTATTCTTTTGGATCACATCCCCCGAAGTAGCCCCCCCCCGCCCGGAGATCCGAATGGGGGACTATTGTACCTCCGGAATTTTTTACCCCAGAGGATGCCATCATGTTTACTAATAATTACTGTATGAAGTGTACTTGGGAGGTAATGTGGGGATTTCCCGTTGCCTTCCACATCGCAGTAGTGTGTCTTAGAATGTCATACCGACCCCCATGGTCTCTGCCACTTTAAGTACCGAAAAAGCTGCTGCCCTCTTTCGGGGACCTGTCTTAGTCTGGTTCCTCACTAAAGACCCCACTAATTTGATTAAACCTATAGTTTGGCTCTTTAGCTCATTGAAACGCGCAAGCCATTCTAACTGTTCTAGTGTTTTAGAAGGTCGTCAAGGTGCAGGTCCGTTCAGAATGGTAAAAGAAAATAGCTTAAGTAAATTCTTCTCTCAAACTTTGTACCAATTAGAGCTTTCTCGCTTGTGAGAAGGTGATCTAAAGAAATTATGTTAAAAGCTTCACTGTGTAATGATTTGTTACAAAACTAGTGTTGCATAAAACTAGAAAGCCCCTTAATATTCCTCTTTTGTAAATTAAAATTTAGCTAATTTGAATATGTAAATGGAATACCAGATCTGACACCATGATTAAAATACTAAATGTGTAAATGGACGAACTATTTACAAATCCTGTTTGAGTAATTAAAGCTGTGATAACAAAGTGTGATCTTTACTATTGACAAGAGACGAACAGAGGTAATTGGAAGATTTATATACAATTTTTATGTGTTTGAAGTGTTTGTTAAATACATTATGTATTTTTCTGTTTAGATCATATTGATGAAAGAGATAGATACGAATTTTTAGTCGGAGTTAATGAATAGTTGTATAAGCTAATCTTTTTTCTTTGTGTATTTATTATTAAATGTCTTTATTCAATAAAGTATGTGTTAACAAAACATAAAGTAACAAAATAAGAATATGGGGAAGTTCAACTTGATGGGACATAACCATCAGTTGCTGTACCACTTAACTCACAGTGAATTGCGCAAAATAACTTAATATTCTAGTTAGTTATATTGAAGCAATATAATTGTTACTCAAGCTAACGTTCTACACAACATCTCTAAACCTTATGTAAAAATTAAATATTATTATTTGGCTAAACTCCACTAGCATTTAAAGTTCAGACAATTCTTAAGTAAATTACAACTACATTCCAGCAAGCATTTGAAACATAGCTTTTTAAAAGACATTACTTATAATGTCCTCATGTTTAGTGAAACATTATTGTAGTGCTTGGCATTACAATAAGTAAACGAGCGTCCATATATAGCACTAGCATGTGATGGAGGAGTTAAAGCACCCTTAAATCTCAGGTTCACATTATGGACATCAATACGGAAAGTAATTTTGTTATACAAGTACCGCGGTGTTTTTGTTAATCTTCTGAAAGAGAGTCAGAGCATGTAGTGTCTGTTTATTAATCACACTAAGCCATTGCGCTTCCATTCTCTTCGAGCTAATATGCTCATAGTTTCTTACCCCGTATATTATACGGAGACGAGAATTTTCAACCTTTTGAATTTTATTTTGGTCTACTACAGTGAGTCAAGAACCATACACTGCATCCGCAAAATCTAAATGAGAGAGCACGAGGGAATTACACAAAAGTTTTTTTAGTATGAACAGGAAACAAATACCTATTTGGGTAGATATTTTTTAGGTTACCATATGGCTTCTGCATGCATTTAGATACGTGCTTGGAAAACCGCAGTACTGCATCAATATGTACTCCAAGGCTTTAAGATCATTTTTACCACTTAATACAGTATCACCAATATTGAGACAAAAAGTTACTGCTTTAAGTTTGTTAACACGACTGCCAAATATAGCCATATCCATTTTGCTAGTGTTTTTTTTAGAAAAATTCATTATTTGAGATAAATCATAATTCCGTGCAGCATTAGCCTGTGCAATCTCATCGACTTCAAAACACTTGTATAGCTGGGTATCATCAGCATACAAATGAAGATTACTCGACAATAAATATGTCTACATTCATGACGTTTAAACTATGAATAGTAATGGACCCATAATTGAGCCCTGTGGCACACCTAAAGTAACTTTTTTTAAGACCGACATATCATTATCCGTTTTAACACATCAATATCTATTACTTAAATATTGCTGCACTAGGTTAATAGCTGACGAATCTAATCCAATATAACGTAAAATGGCCAGTAGTGTTACATGATTTATGGTGTCAAAAGCCTTGTAGTAGTCAAGCAGTACTGAATAGGTTATTTTATCATCATCACATGCTTAAAATTTTAATTAGTTTGTCGATTATACAAAGCTTGTATCCGTTATTGGAGGCAATATATTTTAGCATATTAACTTCTTTATCCATTTCGAATGGACCTGCACCTTGCCGAAGTTCTAAATTACTAGAACAGGTGAAATGGCTTGCGTGTTCTAATGAGCTAAAGAGCCAAACTACAGGTCCAACCAAAGTAGTGAGGTCGTTAGTGAGGAAACAGACGAAGACAGGTCCCCGAAAGAGGGCAGCGGCTCTTTTGGTACTTAGATTGGCAGAGACTACAGGGGTCGGTATGGCAGTCTAAGACACACTACTGCGATGTGGAAGGCAACGGGAAACCACCACATTATCTCCCAAGTACACAGCGTACTTAAATTGTAGCAAACATGATGGCATTCTCTGGGGTAAAAGATTCCAGAGTTAAAATAGTCCCCCATTCGGATCTCCGAGAGGGGACTACTTCAGAGGATGCGATCGGAAAGTTAAAAATAAGAGTCGGGAACATTCTGCGAGTCGGAGCGTGGAATGTTAGAAGTATGAAGCAAGTAGGTAAGCTAGAGAACCTAAAAATCGAAATGAATAGGTTATCACTAGACATAGTAGGGATCAGCAAAGTTCGGTGGCCAGAGGCGGGGGATTTTTGGAGTGGAGACTTCAGGGTAATTCATACAGGAGCAGAGGAAGGAAATGTGGGCGTGGGGATAGTTATGCGGAAAAAGATAGGATACTGTGTAGAAAATTACTTTAAAACAACGATCGAGTACTCCTGGTTAGATTAGAATCTAAACCGGTAAACACAGTAATAATACAAGTATACATGCCCACCTCTAGCTACAGTGACGAAGAGGTAGAAGCCATCTACAAAGATATCGAAGACATATTAAGATACGTAAAAGAACATGAAAATTTAATAATTACGGGGGATTTTAATGCCGTGGTAGGTGAGGATAGGGAAGGAGCGGTAGTAGGTTTATTTGGTTTAGGCACGAGAAATGACAGGGGAAATAGGCTGGTAGAATTTTGCGACAAGAACAAATTAATCATCACAAACACATTATTTCAACATCATGCTAGAAGACGATATACGTGGAAGATGCCAGGAGATATAGGAAGATATCAAATAAATTACATTCTTGTTACACAACAGTTTAGCAATCAAGTAAAAGACTGTAGAAGCTACCCAGAAGCAGATATAGATACTGACCACAACATCGTAATTATGAAGGTCACACTTAAATTTAAGAATGTGAAAAAAAGAAACGGAGAAAGGCACTTGGACTTAAAAACTAAAAGATAAAGATATTCAAGAAAGATTCGAAAAAAAGTCAAATGAATTGCTCAAAGATATCGGGAAAATATCTGATACTAAGGAAGTAAAAACAGAATCGAATAACATTAAATCCAGCCTAGATATGGCGACCAGAGATATTCTAGGGTATACACAAAAAGAAAATAAGAAACCATGGATAACAAAGTATATCCTGAATTTAATAGAAGAAAGACGATAATATAAAAATAAATCAGATGAAACAGGAAAACAGAGATACAAAGCCATAAAATGGGAAATTATTCGAAAATGCAGGAAAGCTAAAGAACAATGGATTGATGAAAAGTGCAAAGAGCTACAAACGAAGATGGAAATAGGAAAGACAGACGAAGCATACAAATTAATTAGAGTGAATTTTAGGGATATAAAACCATATAGCAAAAATATAAGGGACACACAAGGAAACGTCATTATAGAAAACGTAGAGAAAGTGGGTAGATGGCAAGAATATATAGGGAATTTATATGCAGGAGAGGAACTAACTGCATTAGAACAGGAATCAGACATTGAAAATGATGACTTGGGATATCCTATACTTAGAGATGAGTTTGAATTAGCATTAGAGAATCTGAAAAATGATAAGGCGCCGGGTACAGATAAGGTGCAAGCAGAAACTCTAAAAGCCGCTGGACAAGCAGTAACAGAACATCTCTTCCAACTTGTAAGCTATATGTATGAGACAGGCGAGATACCCAAAGATTTCAAACGTAACATCATAGTCGCTATACCAAAAAAGAAAGGCGCGTATAGATGTGAAAATTTTCGAACAATAAGTTTGACAGCACACGTGTCAAAAATATTAACTAGAATTGTGCAAAGACGAATGGAAAAACGGGCGAAAGAAATACTAGGAGAATACTCCCTGTATGTTTGTTGTGGTTTGTTTAGCATTCTTCTTAATCTTCTTTGGGAATTAAACCACTCATATTTTTTAAAATGATCTTTATTTACGTTTCGATTCAATTATAATATATTATATATTATATAATATATAATATATATATATATATATATATATATATATATATATATATATATATATATATATATATATATATATATATTATATAATATATTATTTTGACAACGATCCTAGGTCATGGATCGAAACGTAAATAAAGATCATTTTAAAAAATATGAGTGGTTTAATTCCCAAAGAAGATTAAGAAGAATACTAGGAGAAGACCAATTTGGGTTTAGGCGAAACAGGGCAACATGGGAGGCTACTTTAGCTTTGAGAGTGATAATGGAAAAAACAATAGAAAAAGGGGAAAGCGTGTATATAGGGTTTGTAGATCTGGAAAAAGCATTCGACAATGTAAATTAGAAAAAAATGTTTGAAATACTCAAAAAGATTGGAGTGAGTTATAGGGATAGACGAATAGTACATAGCTTATACAAAGAGCAAACAGCAGTATTAGAATTAGAGCAGGAACATAGAGAAGTAAACATTAGGAAAGGCATGATACAGGGATGTGCCCTATCCCCATTGATTTTTAACTTGTACATAGAAGAGGCAATGAATACTGTCAGATGCAGAAAGACATTTGGAATTACTATGCAGGGACAAAAAAATGATATGCTTAGATTTGCATATGATATAGCGGTATGAGCGTCTAGCAAGGAAGAGTTAGAAGCTGCTCTTAACGAAATGGAAACGGTTCTAACAGAGAGATACGGTATGAAAATTAACAAAACTAAAACTAAAGTTCTAATATGCAAAGGTGGGGAAAATAAATCAAAAACAAGAATACAACTATGTAACATGAACTTACAAGAGGATAAGGATTTCTGCTACTTAGGAAGCCAAATAACGCAAGATGGGAAAAGCACAAAAGATATAAAACAAAGATTAGCACAAAATCGTGCTACATTTAACAAGAAAAAGCAACTACTGTGCTCAAAGATCACAAACATAGAAACAAGGAAAAGATTGCCTAAAACATACGTGTGGAGCACAGCACTGTACGGCTGTGAATCCTGGACAGTAGGAGAAGCGGACAAGAAGAAGGTAAGCCTTTGAAATGTGGTGCTACAGACGTATGATGAAGATATCATGGACAGACAAAGTTAAGAACGAAGAGGTACTAAAAATGGTGGTAGGGGAAGAAAGAAATATGTGGAAAACGGTAAAAAATAGGAGAGATAGGATGATAGGTCTCATAGGCATGAGGGAATAGTGCGGAATATACCAGAAGCAGAGATAGGAAAAAAGAGAAGAAGAGGCAGACCTAGGTTAGACTACTGCACACAGATAGTAAAAGATGTAGGCTGTAGGGGTTTCAGGGAGATGTGTAGGCTAGCCCAGAATAGAAATCAATAGAGGTACGCGTCCAACCAATCCCAAGATGGATAAACTAATGACGAAAAAATAACTGTGCTTAAACATGATGATTATTATAAGTAACTACAAGGATTGGTTGGGCAATATTCTCGAATAATGTTAAGTGTGTGAAAGGATTTACTGGAAAACCATTATTTCGGCAAATGTCTAAGTGTTGGGGGATCTTGGTAGCCACAGGTTGCTTAACCCCCTACACTGAATCTCGGTGAAATAGGGCATAAAATTAGAAAACAATAGAAGGGGAACGAGCTGTATACACATGCTGTGTGAGAATTTCAGGGAACTATGTAGGTTAGCTCAAAATATAAATAAGTGCAGGTACATGTCCAGCCAGTTTTGAGACGGAAAATCTAATGACGAAAAAATAAGCGCAGATAAATCTGAGGATTAGTATAAACAACTAGTTGTTGGTTGCGAAATATCTGTAACTAATGTTGACTGTGCGAAAAGATATATTGGAAAATATATTAAATCGGTAAATGGTTAAGTGTTGGGGGAACTTGGCAGCCACAGGCTGCTTACCTCCCTTCACAACCACTGAAGGTCGGAGAAATAGGGTACATAACTGTAAAACAATAGAAGGTGACCGAACTGCATCTAACAAGAAAGAACAGCGCCTATGAGGAAAGACAACAAACATAGAACAAGAAGAAAATTCTTGAAAGCATATGTGTGGAGCACAGCACGGTATGCCTATGAAATACAGGCAGTCTGAAACGCAGACAGAAAAACTGTAGCAGCCTTTTGAAATGCTGTTCTTCAGATGTATGAGGACGATAGCATGGACAGACAAAGATAATAACAAATAGGTTATAGAAATAGTAGGGGAACAAGGTTATCTGGGGAAAAAGAGAATTAGAAGGGCGGAATACGTTCTAAGGCATTTTTGGGGACTAGTATGGGATATAGTACAAGCAGAGATAGGAAAAAAGAGGTAGATGTAGACCTAGATCAGATAGTGATAGCTGCAGACTGTGCAAATTTCAGGGAAATCTGTAGGTTAGTTCAGAATAGGAAACAATGATGGTACGCGTCTAACCAGTTCCAGGACTGAAGACCTAATGATGATGATAAACTTCTTTATAAAATTGAAAAGACTACATAGATACGTTAAGAAGCCTGTGGATATAGGCATTAAACGAAGGTAGTTTTTGTTGCCATGGGTGGATGGAAGAAGCCGGAATGATATGATCAGTATAGGCGTATTTTCTAGTTGGTCCATGTAGAGATCAGCTAGCAAAGGTGATTATGAGCTACCCATAGCTAGGTCTAGAGATCGGCTATAGTGTTCTTTGAAGACAAAAAATCTTATGAAAAACAAATTTCCAACAAATAAGAGTACCAAAAATATATTGGAAGGACTTAATTTAGATTTTTTAAGAAGTTCGCCAAATAAGGGCAAAGTGTCTGCACGAAGTATAGAACTGAACAAATTTTGGACATCTAAAAAAAGCAATAAGAAAATGTTTGGCAATTTAATAATTTGTAACTTGTTTATTAAATCGATATCGTTTTTGATGGTATATCTGGGTCTATAATTAGTCCAAAAGATGACGAGTTTGTGAATAAAGGACGATAAAATAGCACCTGCAGTATTAGTAAAAGATATAACCGGTCTAAAGAGGATGTCAGGTTTATAAATTTTTGGGAGCACAAACCCTCCTAGGCACATATCGGGTACTGGGTAAAAAATTTTTGGGAACTTGTCGAGAAAGGAAATCTTTGGAATTATTTATATGCAATTTCAAGTTTTGGATAAATCTTTGTAAAGGGTTTGCCTTTAAAGTTAGAAAACTATTTTCTGACAGTAAATATTTTACTTTTTGAATGTGCATGGCTTGATCTATAACGACAAAAAATTACTTCTGCTTGCTTTTGTAATTACTAGGTTGTGGGAAGTGATTTTGTTTAAAGATTTTAAATTGTTGGATATAATAGAAAATTGTTGACATTTAGATGTGTTGCAATTGACCAGAATACACCCTATATTATTATGCATGCCATTTTTTTTTATTGGCATAGGTATTTTTGATCGTGGCATCGATCTATAACAAACTTTTTAAGGTTCTTGAATTTATACATTGACATAACAAAGTTTTAAGTCCGAATTAGTTTGATCCTGAACTGATACACCACATTACTTCCAATAATTACACTTGATTACAATTATTGAAAGAGATTGAAATGCAATACGAAACATAAAAAAAATTTTCTAACTTGAACATTCAAACTAATCTAAACAACTTTTTCCCACGCTATAAAAAATTCTGCTTTTCCTTTGCTCATATGGTTCAATGTGGTTCGTTTACTTAGTTGTAATTTAATGGTAAGTAGTAGAATGGTCGTTCTTGCTAAGTGGTTTACCCTTATCTCCATTTATGCTATAATAGGGTTTATATTAACCTTGCAAAGGTTTTCTTAGATGTTATGTTTTAAAAAAATATATTCATTCGGTTATATTGTTAACGTTTTTTAAACTATATAGTCACACTGATGATAACCGATCAAAGCCAAAAATGCGATGTGAAGACATTGTATTGGCGAATTATTATTATAAATAAATCTTTACATTTATTACTTATTTCTTGTTCTTACATCAAACATCGACTGGCAACATAATTATTGACATCCATAGCGAAAGAATTGTTCAGGTTTATGAAATCAGGACAGTGAAATTTAAAACTAAAGTACGTTACTAATTTGACAATTAAAATGGAAAGTCATGCACATAAACCTAAACTGTTTTGTATGCGCAAATATGCATTGAAAAATGTGTAAAATAATAGGGTATTTGTTTTAAAATCTGGGAAATTTCAAGACGACCAGCATGTAACGATCTTTGAACCATTGCTTTTCTTTATAGCTTACGTAACTCTATTGCACATAACTTACTCTGATTAGACTCTCTGACCAAATTTAAATCGCTATAAAAAACAACCAAATTATTTATTTACTCATTTATGGAAATGTATCAACAGAATACCAAAATGATATAAATAAAACCAAGTCTAATAAAGTAAATAGATTATAACAGAACCTTGATCGTTTCATTTACAGGATAATTCAAGAACTAACTTTTTTACGTTGCTATAGTTGTGTGGAAAAAGATCAAAATTACCAAAATGCAAATTATGGTTACTAATAATTAGTCTTGTGTCTTCGTATGTTAAATACAGCAATGTCACACATCTTTATATTAGTTTACTTAATAAGTTCTCATTTTCTATTTTATTATTCAATACTTTGTACAAAAAAAACAAACTTTTTCTACTGAAAATTCCCACTAATCTACGCCTGGTAGAATGATCGAGATTGTCGTAAAAACTCGTTTCCATAATAAATATTTAATAAATTTAATTTGTACACATTCTAATCTAACAATATGACACTTGTAGTAAAGCGACCATATAATAGAGTTATGTTCTATAAAATTCAAAACTAACGTATTGCACACTGACTGTGGTACATCATGCAAATCCTTGTTATTTCCTTTGATAAAGTCTAACATTTTAAAGGATTTCAGAAGTATATAATCAATATGTAAAGAGATAGACAAATTTACAATCAAATATACCTAGGTCCCGAATACTGCTGACAACCGTTATGGGGTAACTTATAATCCGATAAGTGAATCTTGATAGAGTCTTACATTTATAAAAACTAATTGATTTACATATAGTAACATAAAGACTATTGAATTTTTATCCCAATAAACAACTAAACTATAAAGATCATGTTGAGACAATCGATGTTAGAATTTGAATAAGCAAAAACTTCATATGCATACAATAGGCACTGAAGAATCTGAACACTGAAACTACGTCGTCTATAAAAAAACAGAAAAAGTATAGGACCGAGATGTGACCCCTGCGACACTCCAGAAGACACTGTTGTGGCTTTGGACTTAACACCTTAAAATTGTACATACTGAGATCTACAAGATAGATAAGAAGAAATCCATACTAGGTATACACCATCAATCCCAAGAACGAATTTCTCTGTCTGCAAATGGCAACACACCCTGTCAAAGGCTTTGATAAATCAGTGTAAACCACATCTACTTTATTGCCATCTTCAACTGCATTAACTAGAATCTAGTAGATAACTAGATTATTGCTTGTTGAATTACCCTTATAAAAATCATGTTGTTGGTTCGCTATAGCATGCTTGAACGTGTTAAATAGCTCATCACTAATGACGAACTCAAAAATCTTGACGATAATAGAAAGTAATGAAATACCTCTGTAGTTCTCAATAGCATTTTTGTCTCAATTTTTAAATATTGGATAAGGAGAGGGTCTTCTTCCACAGTGCTGGAAGTATATCCAGACCAAAGGACTTTCAAAATATCATTTGTAATAGTTCCGCAACTACCATGGAGCATTCTTTAAAAAAAATGGGGGAAATTCCATCAGGATCTGCTCCTTTGTTGACGTCTAAACCAATTAATTTATCAATGACTTCTTTAGCTGTAAATTTATGATCACACATATTGCAGAAGATATTACCAAGAATGGCTTATTGTCCGATTCGCTGAACAAGAGCGAATCATGTAGGTAACATGAGCTAAAGTGTTCGGCAAAAGCATCGATTTCTTGAAAGAAATTTAGACGGTTCCCCTCAAAGTTCATAATTTTAAAAATACCTTCTTTCTTTATGCAATTAAAATATCCCCAAAAGTTCTTAGTGTTTTAATTAATTTCAGTTTCCAAGTTTCTAATAAAAGTGAGCAGCATGTAAATTCATTGTTGCAGATCTGGCACATATGCCAGTAAGTATTGTAATCATCTTGAGACCTCAATTTCTTGTGCTATTATTTTTTCGGTTAATTAGTCTAATAAGTTTAGCACTGTACCATCTAGGGAATTTCTTGTTTTTAGAAAATTTTTTAGGGGTGAAGTGATGTATTGCAATTGAAATGAACTTGTACAACTTACCTAAAATAGTGTTGATATCATGATTGCTATGTACAAAATTCCAGTCAGCTTCATTAAGAAATCTGATGATGTTCGAATAAGATTCCTTTTTAAACTTTGTCAGGAGTCGCAAAAGAGATTTCTACAAACAAAAAATCTAATTCCATGGCAGGTTGATGTCCATCTTCAGGAACCAGTGTAATCTGTGACTACTCCCAACCGCACTACATGAAAAAATTAAATCTAAACCTTTACCATGATTCCTAACAATTGTATTAACCTGATTGAGCCACCAACTGCATGCCAGTTAACAACGTTTTACTAACTGGGGAGAAAGTTTTACAAGCAACAAGTGGCCATCAATCTCAATCCATTCTTTTCATGGACATAAAGTCGCCACAAATTAAAACATTATCAGACTCATTAGTAGTTCTTATGTAATCAACCTTATCAACAAACAGTTGATACAGTTCGTGAGAAGCTCTTGGTGGAAATACATTACACCCATTATTAAGGTTTTTTGTAAAGAACAATTTGGCCCAAATGTCCTCAAAAAAACGGTAACCTAGAAACAGGCAACATCTGTGACAGAATATGAGATTTCGTTGCAATAAGTACTTGGCCACATCTACGTTTATTTAGTAAGACACAATTGCAGTTGCACCGGAATACATGTCAATAGGAATATCATTAGATAATTAAGTCTTGGTAAATCAATGCAATTATAATTAGCACATGTAATATAAAGCAAAGTCGAATTGATCTTAGTACGAAGTTAACACATATTTTGATAATAAATATGAATGCAGGAATTACTCATCTCCTCACCAACATCGATGTGATTATTGCTAGAATTGTCAAGATTTGCAGGTGGTAATAGTTTTATTCAGGAAAATATATTATCTAATTTCAGTGTAAAAACCAATTACCTGAATTTTCAACCACAACTTCCCCCTATGTTACATGTCGTACAGAGGAAATCTATTAGAACTAGATGTAGTTTGCGTCCATTAAACTTGACGGATTAAAAACCCAATAGGGTAAGTAGGAGTAATACATAGCTTGAAATCGCACCTACATGAAACTTCAATCACAGCTCAATTTTTTTCCATTTATTGCTCAAGGACTCTCTCCCGCACCACTTTAGTTGGCCGGTGCATGTTAATTTTTTGCAGGATACCTCCCCCTTTTTGGCAATGCTAAATCTAAAACTTAATGCTTCAAACACCTGCAATAATTTATCAAAACTTGTTTTAGTAAAATCCATTCCATTACAACCTATTTTACTAAAACTAGTTTGAATACGTGCCAAAATCTGCTTACCAAAGTTCGTTTTAGAACATTGTGTCTAAACCAGTTTACCAAAACCGTTTTTACGAAAACATTTCAAACCAGTTTATACTGAAACTGATTTAACAGGGCATAATTTTTATACATTAATATTTCAATTAGCCAGTGATTTCGACACATAACTAAATTGAGTTTGATTTCCAAATTTTTTGTTCCAATTTGTTTGCATAATCAACTGTGCTTTAGATGGAAAGTATTCAAATGTAGGTATGAAAATGGTCAGGAAAATAAATAACAGTGTATCATACAAACTACCTTAACTATTTTATTGAATTATTTAGTATAAAACATGTATATATAATAATCTGAGTTTCATTTGAACTGTAGTCCCTGAGTTGCACATAAAAATCAGTCTAGTTAAACAATACTACAAAGAAGTGTTCTTCCATTAAGGTTATGCATGTCATGTTTAAAACATGATAAACCACAGACAGACATATCCATTTTAAATTTTACATAATCTTATCTTTAAGGAAGTGTAAAAATTATTAAAATTTAAAATTGGATACTAAATAACTATAAATTAGAAAATTCTGTACATATATCTAAAATACCTGCTCCAACATTAGTAGTCAGGTACAGATAGTCTATTCTCTATACTTAGTTTAGTGGCACAGTTAATAGGAATACTTTGTAGGAAAATTAAAATAATATCGTTATATAGAGGTAGAATGTTGTACAAATTTAATCTAATACTCGAAAGACCTAACTAAAATTAAACGCTAACTAAAATTTATTGATACACATACGACAATTCATTAAGAATAGTATGTGCGTATGCAGCCTCTCTCAAAATAATGTAGATGCCATTAAGTATACTGCCTTCTATGCAATTATGACACCTTTGTACAATAAAATAATGTAAATCATGAAAAGAACACTGTAAACCGATTCAAAAGCTACAAAATGTATACAATGTGAAAAAAATTAAAATTAAAACAGCAAACCACTAATAAAACTCGCCAAAAATATTAATATTGTCATAATTTAAACAAAATTATACACAATTTAAAAACCATAATAAATTTTAAAATAAATACAAATATAAATAAACAAATTTAGAATTTTTCATTAAACAATAATGGTGTCATACGACTGATTATTAAACATTACAAAGAAAACCTTAAACTATAAAAAATGGTTGATAGAAATACCATTTCTTCTAAAATAGGTAACGAAAAACAAGTGTCTTAATCGTAACAGGTAACAATTTAACTCAAATCCTGAATGATATATAGTAGATATAATTATCGACTTCATAAAAAATACTTTATACAAAATGTGTTAATTTTTGATACATTTATTATTCCTAGAAAAGTGGGAGAGACATAAAATTACAATAAATATACAATTATCTACTGCAATTAATAAAACTAACTAACCCCTCTGGTAAATCCACTACTAAATCTAATTTTAAAAGTATTAATTGCTACTTATTCACAAATAGTAAACATTCACGACATCAAAAGTAAATACTTAATTTAGAAAATGGAAATAGTCACATAAAACTACTAACTCTAAAAGACAGACAAAGACACATACACCATAAAAGAATCCTAAGAATAGTTCTCATATATTTAAAATTTAAGTTTCTCTTATTATAAACTTCACTGGAATTGTTGCTATATTAGAAAAGAGTAGACAAATAAACTTCATTGTTAAATCAAAGTTTGTGATGAAAATTAAAGTTTTTCACAGCACGATATGTAAATTCGATAAGTAATAATGTTGTTAACTTTCTGTTGTCGTTTGTTACTGCACTGCACCATTTTAAATAATCACAAACCATTCTAGTAAAATGTGTTTGACGATTTAAAAACCAGCTGAAAAAGTGGAGCAAATAACACGAAACTAGATAAACAGCCTGCTGGATGATATAGATATGTACCAAGTAGCTGCAAGAAGACACAAATGTTGCTTTCTATTTGACTAAAAACTAAGATAATCTAACCTAAGTTAAGATAATTTTAGTTGAGGACACGTTCTTTTTACTACTAAGGAACTTAGATAAAGTTAGATCTTTTGCATTTCTCTTACCCCAGATAAGTGCCTATAGATATGCCTTAGATACTAACTTCCCTCCCTGAGTTTATATTGAGGTTATATTTTTCGTGTTGTGTATGATATAAATTTTTATTGCATATTTATAAAAGCAATTATAACATAACAGTTAATACCAAGTTGATTCTTAACAAGAATCAGTTGATTTTAATATCATTTTTAAACCCTTTATAGGTTAGTTAGCTAAAATGCTAAGTTGTATCTTCTAATAATCAAATGCAAATGAAGCTAGGTAAGGTTAGATTTTCACCTAACCTAATTTTATGCTGTTCGTAGCTACGGTGTAAATAGAAAGCAACAAAAGACATATGACATAAACGTTGTTCGAAGAAATAAACTAAAACAAGAGATGTCTGGGAAGAAGATAATAACTACCACAAGTATATAAAAGAATGAACAGAAAAACTCTAAACTGACTGCACTAGTCGGTAAAAGTTTAAGCAAAAATTTCTTTTTTTTTCTTAAATTGTTGATAAAAAATATATAATTAAAAACAATGTTAAAATTAGAAAACGAAAGCAAATCTGGCTTTTCACACGAACATAACAAAAATACTCAGAATCAATGTAGGGATGTCACAATCAACCTGCTAAAATGGTGCAACTATTAAAATAAAAATTGTACACAAAATTAACTACGTGTATTGAAATAAATAGGTGTTGCTTAAATTAGTGTCATGATAATTTGAATATACAAATGAATCGACATAATCACTACCATAAATTATATCAACTAATGATGTGTTCTGAATATTGAATTTATAAATGCGGGTAATAAACAGTAGTAGAATGACTCAGTTAAAGAAATCAGTGATCGGTTGACCAAATTCAATTGTTTGAATCATACATTTGGAGAGAGAATGATATGTTTACGGCCAGTCATAAAACTCAAAAACTTTATCATGTTAAGTTAGATAAATGTGTATAGACGTAAATGAAATCGAAGTATAACTAAATTTTGACAATTTTGATAAAAACGATCTTAAATAATAACAAACTATTTTAATAGAAACGGTTTTCAAGGAACTAAAAATAAAAGACAGCTTTAATCTGCAAAGATGAAGGAAATCACACAATGGTACATACACACACTGCTAAGATATAAGATAAACAGATGTGTAAGAAGAAAATACAAAGATAGTAAATGAAACATTGCACCAGGAAAAGGAAATAAGGTAAGATATGAGAGAATCACTTGGAAAGTAGACAATGATGAAACTATATGTATGAAAATGAATAAATGGAAAGAAAATCTAGAAACTAACCGTACATAAGTAGCAAAAGTTTCATTTTTTTAAGTTGTTAATATAATACAGCAGTATGAATAAAATATAAATTAATCTTTCACACAAACATAGCAAAAATAACTAGAACGAATCTTAAAAGATCACAGTCAACCTGCAAAAATGGCGCAATCACAAAATCACCTAGAAATGTTTCGATAACTAGGTCAGTTTGGTATGTTAGAGTCATAATAATTTGAACAAAAGATAATTTGCCATATTACTATAACAATTGATAACACAAATGATATCATTTTGATATTAAATTCTTAAATACAGATGACAAGCAATACAAAGTAGTCAATTGTTTTTTTACTAAACGGAAAAGTTTTACGAATACATAATTGTAAGAAGAATTAAAAATTAAGGATAATCTTGAAATTAAAAAAGTTAAACTGAATGTGTCTATATATTACGTAGATGTAAATCGCCGAATAATCAAACATTGACAATTATTATAAAAATAATAAAAGCCTATTTCAGTCAGTATATTATTTTGAAAACTATTATTTATTTATGAATAACAATTTATTCAAATCTCAGAAAATAGCACAAATTGCATCGTAACTGTTAGTTTAGTAACTATCTTTGAGAAATATGATACGCATGTCACAACTACCATACGTTCGTATACTGCACACACATAGGAATATTCCTCGACAGATTTTAGTATGAAGAACTTCACATAAATCAAGTGAAGGTGTAAACAAAATTCTTTCCACTAGTCTGCTAAATTTGCAACTAAACATGTACCTACGCAAGAAGGATTATTGTACATATACTAATGTGCAGAAGAATTACCTAAGCTGGATATTGAAATGCACATAAAATATCACATGTAGCATTCGCGCAATAATTATGCATACATGGTATATGTATAGGAAAATATTTTTCAATTTTAGCTAGTTTAGAAATTATAAAGAAACTACATGGTCAACTTAAAATTTAAAAAGACATTACTGCACCATATTATTAAAAAATAATACTGAAATAAAAAAGAAAGTATGTGGTATATTCTTTCAAAACCATCAATTAAAACCTGGGAATTTACAAACTCGACAAACATCAACGCATTTCAGCTTACAAGCGTGAGACTGAAAAACCTTTCCATACATTGCCATGTTATCAAAAACGTAAATAATTGAAATGGATAGGAATTCATAAAATTTAAATGCGTAGTGACAAACCACTACGCAGATGTGTTAATAAACAGACCGTGTTAAAATTCCAATACATAATTTTCTTAGGCACCAAGAGAGCGCTTAATGTTAAACCGCCAGTGCAAGTTCGAATGAACGCCATGTGAAACTACAGCATCAGGTAAATTTCCTAGTGACATTTTAACTTATATACAATTGAATCATAAAAGGACGTAGCATTGAAACACAGTATATCAGTCGTGCTGTTCAAGTGGTGGTAATTTAAAACAACAAGCACCACCGTCGAGCTACAAGATAACAAGTAATCGAACATATGGTAACTTTATAAACCCGAGTGTACTTAGTGAAAGCTTTTGGACGCGTTTGTGTAGCTTGGATTCAAAAAGTTACTTGTATGAAGTAAAAGTAGTTTTTGGTCTTCAAATGCTTTCAGCAACATTTCGTTGGAGTTAAAAGGATTATTTCATTATAAAGTCATTGCTGTCTTGCATGAGGTCATCCGTGCCGTGGGGAGAAAATAAAAAGCTAGGTCATTGAATTGTTTCCACTTGCTGCATATTTCAAACAGTGTACAACCAAATTTTTAGGCAAACATTTACTTGGGTACATGATTGACTATAGCGATTTAAAATCATGGAGAGCACCAGCATTATAATTGCAAGAACCGAGAAATTCATATTTAGTTAAATTTTATGCTCGTATTTAATAATGTACTGGTTTTATCATGTAGATTTGGTCAAATAAGAATAAGTTAAGTTAATCAATCCGTTTTGCTATGATGACATTTATGTAAATATATTTTTAAGAGAGCAGCTTGGAGCTTTTATTTATAGCTTTTAAGTTAGTAATTTCAGGAAACAGGAAGTGTAAATAAGGCTCTAAAACCAGAATTGCCAGAGTTTAGTAACAATTGTTTCAGTAGCATCTTGGAAATCGCCCATCATCTGATGACATAGGTGCTAAATTATAGACGAGGTTGGCAATCAACACTTTATTGGACTGAGTTTCAAAAACTCTTTTTCAGGTAGGTTGCATGAATTAAAATTGTACACCCTTCAAGAATTCCTTTTGTTTTCTTTCAATCTAATCCCTACTACTAGAACTAGTTGGCATTTATGTTTCTGTTACTTTTCAGCGTCACTTGTGTCAAATTTACACCTAACACATAGCTCGTAGCAAAAATAAATAAACCCCATTCTATATCTGTGTTTATTCACATAAAAGAAGTGAAAGTATAAGTGTATACAACATTTTTGTAAACATTGTAAATTTTTAATAAACTTCGGCAGTGATTTAGAAAGTGGCAGCTATAGGTATTACAAACATGTATTGGTAACCTTAAGTAAACTGTTTCTATAAAAAGTAACATTGTTTCATTGATCGTCAGTGAATTTACAAGGGTAGAGTCGGATCATCAATGAAGAAAGCTTATAAAAATGTACACCTGCTCCAATTAATACTAAAGTTGTCCACCAAGAACTGAAAACAGCAGGAACGAAACACCAGTGCTATTAATAATAGGTTTAATTTTTGATGTAAAATATTCCACTTGCATTTTCAGCACCCTCTAAAGAACATGTCTGAATTATTAAAAAAAAATCAAGAACAAAAACTACAAATGAAGAAAGGCCTTCCTCATTATATTCTGAAAATCAAAAGAATATTAATTAAAACCCGAGAAAATGAACAAATATAAGCTGCAATAAGGTTATAAGTTGCTTGTAAAAGTGAAAGCCTATCTATCAGAAAAACAACAGCTTCCAATCAGAAATAGATAGCATTAAAAACGTATTTAAAATACTAAAAAGAAAATCAAAAATTCTAACACCCTGGATAAGAAAACTCTCACTGGCACCTTACATTGCCTATTGCTATGCTTTATCAAAGCTGCAAACTTTGGCCCAAATCATTTTCACAGAATAAAAATGTTTAAAGCAATTTTACATATTCCCCATAAAATTAAATAACATTGATGATAACGTTATGAAATATTGTAGAAAACTACAACATCACTTTAATATATCTTGGAGTTCATTCTCTTTGCGATTTATATTAAAAATCAAAAACTTATCCAACGTAGCATGAAATCATATTCAACGTTCTATGTACATACAGTGGTTTTCTAGCACATTTTTGTTTATTCAACTTGTGACATTTATTAAAAACAAATGGTATGCAGATCTTATTGCCACTTGTTCTAAACAATTGTTTACAAGTTCTACACTCTTACTAATACAGCACGATCACATTCTACTTTCCCCGTATAAAGAATAAAAATAAAGATGATACGTAAAACGAAAATTTAGAGCCTGTGACTTTGATTTCTAATCGTGAGAAAGTTACAATTTAGTAATTAAACAAATAAAAATTTTCTATGATTTAAAATATTGTTTCACTTGCAAAAAATATCGAAACCCCTTTATAAAATGATCGATAAGTAATCAAACACCAAATATGCAACTTTTAAATTAATAGGAATATGTATTTGACTGCAAAATGATCATACGATATTCATAAAGGAAATTGAGTCTACTAGGAAATCGCAAGAAGATATGTAAACGAATATTACAATCGCTTGTTGAATAACTGATAGCTAACTTATATCCCTAGAAAATATTAAGTATTTTAAAAATTGTCAACTCATATAGTACAACAAAGACTTAAGTATAATAATTAAAAAAACCAAAACATGAACACTCTAATGTTTCTAGTTACTTAATAATAGTAGTACTTAGCAGAACGTACATTCAAAACTAACCATCTAAAAAAATGTTGCACTGTATGAGTTAACAAAACAAAATTAAAATAGGTACATGCTGCCACCTACAAAAATATTGAACACAAATTGGTGATGCAGCCTACAATTTCAGGCCCTCAGTCATGTAAACCATTTTACATTAATTAGCAGAAGCCCTAGGAGATACTGAGGAAGTTCCACCACCACCACTATGCTCTTGCGAGTCACTACCACTGGTGCCACTTTGAGTTCTATGACGTTCCTGTCGCTGAGGACAATCTGCTATTAAATGATCTTCACTTTTACAGTTGTGACATCTTTTGGGCTGAGGACCCATTGTGCATTTTGCCGCAATGTGATTTGCAAATTCTCCACAATTGTAGCACCTAAAAATTAATTTATTATAATGTAGTATGTCCTGTTAAAATAAGTCGCATAAAAAATTATGCATTCTTCTGAATTATAACAAAAATTGTCTCATAAAATGTCTCTACTTCCAACTACAATTAACTTTCATATATTTTCGGAAATTGCATTGTAGTTACAGATGATACTGTTGAATGACATTGTATGATAACAGCTTTATGTATATTTATATAGTTATTTTCATAGTTATGGGTGGGAATTGATCAACGGCATACTTGAATATGTATAATGCAGCAATGGATATTTACTTTTAAAGCTTAAAATATTGTGTGACATAAAAAATGTACAGACAATATTCATAGCCATATTCATACGAGCGTCACGCGATAGAAATAACGCAGCTGTAGTGACAGTTGTAAACAGATTGAGGTTACGTAATTTTTTGTTTACATATAGTGAATGAGATCCATGGAAATTACCTATTAATTTTGTTTATCGTGTTACTTGTAAACGAGGAGTAAAAATGAATACTTGCGAAGATTGTGGTTTTGAGTTTACACAAAAGGAGAATTTGTTGCCCATTTAAGAAAGATTTATAATTTTGAATATAGGAAATCAGTTACTTTAACTAGTAAATTTTTATGTGATACATGTGGCAAATCCTTGACCAGTAAAGCAACTTTACGTCATTGCAGAACTGTTCATAAAAGTATTCCAATAATTCTCAACTCGTCAAGAATCAAGTGCTTTTATGAAAATTGTACAACACATCTAAAGGGATATAAAAAACTTTGACAACATTTGGCAAATGAACATCAAATTGAAACTAAACTTGATCAACTACATTTTAATTCAGAATTAGGTTTGAAGATTATTATGCAAAGTGTTAATTATATACTAATTTTATTCTGTTCAACAGAGTTCAAAAAGTGAAAAAACCAAGAACAGGAAAACTCTTTGGCAATGTATATACTTCACACTTCAGCTAAATTATTGTCTGATGGCACCAAAAAGGAGTACTATAATTGCCATCGATCGTACAACTACATTCCAAAAGGCAAGGTTTTAGAAGCTTAAAAAGCACAGGCACTAATAAAATTGGAAGTGTTTGTCCCTCAAGAATGGAAGCGACGATAAAGAACGATGGGTCTGTTGCAGTAGACTATGTGAGAATGCTTCGTTAACTGACGACATACATCTGGCTATAATGAGGCAATTTGATAAAATCATTGACACATTAAATAAAGCAAAATCTATTGATCTAAAAACTACAGAGGAGATTAATATTAATAAAAAAGTTGAACATCAGGTGCGGCTTTTTTCAACAAAGAAGAAATCAACAAGGAATAATGATCTTAAAAAGCCTACCCTAGCAAAAGAAATTTTTATTAGGGATGGTTTGGTTAATAATGCAAACCTTAATGTTAATGTTCATACAAGATCTGATCATACATCACCTGATTTTATGTTAGAACAGTGTATTATCTCAGTAGAAAATAGGTTTAATTAACACTAAAGCTTATAAGGTTAGATTTTGTTCTGCTTTCTCTTGTTTGGGAATAAAATCCGATGGGGAAACCACTCGCAGAAATACATGTACACATTACTGGAAATTATTACAATCCCAGCGATTTTGATGGGAAACCTACAAGTATACGACTAATCTAATTTAATCCTCAGTTCTCACTTTGTTTTATCAGTGTTACAAGCGCTGGTAAGTTATTATAATTTCGTCAAATCTGTGGGATTGAGTGTTCTTGTATTAACAGAGCAGTATTTTAGTTTTACTTTTAGTCGGAGTACCAAAATAATCTTAATTTTCTACCTTGTTTTTTTACATATTTTAGTCGACTGACAGTGCAAACAAAATTCTCGACAAAATAAAATTAGTTTCTTTCTTAATTAATTTAGGTATTTATTGAGAATGTATATGGGTACATAACGTGTTTACTTTTTAAGAAATAAAAATACAATTATTGAAACCTCAAGCCTCTATTACTATTATTAAACACATTTCACTAAAGTAATTAATAATTTACAAATCAAATTAAAGAAATCCCAGCAAAGTACCTTTAACCCATTAGTGCCTAGCGGTACATAAATGGTACGCAAAACAAGAGTTTATATTTATCATGCGCAGATTCAGGAATTTGCAGGTTTCAACACGCTTTTTCTATCATTCTCTTGTAAATAAACCAGGAATTTAACTTTACTTCAGTAGTAGCGAAGCTCTTTGCTGCATAGCAGGATATATTATTTCAAGTGTAAAAAACTTTTTTTTGTGTCTATTTTATATGCAATATGGATTTCATGTAAGTATAACTTTAGAAATTTTGGAAATATGATATTTATATTTGGCCACTACATGCAGCATAAGTAAATAATCATATTTATATTTGAATCATGGTCCAGAAGTGGTTGTCTTACAGCTGACTCAGCCGTAAATTGTTGTGTACCATTAATGGCACACTAAGCTCTAATAACAGCATTTCTGACCATCTTTATTATTCGATTACTTACCTAAAAAACATTATTTTCAATTGCTGTACTCAACAAAAATGTAAAATAGATAATTAATTGTGAAAGCTTTGCATTATTATGATGATGCAAGATACTACAGCTCAACAAACGACCGATGTATTATTATTATTGAACTATTCATTTTTCAGAGACGTGAAGGAACTTCAATATTGTCTTGCACCAGGGTTTACTGTACAAGAAGCTCTTGATATTTTATTGGAAGATGAGCATAATATAGATAGTGTTTATATTGCTCCACCAGATTCTCATTTTTTGACGGACGAAGATTCTGGTGATGAAGATGATGGTGGACTTCCAGACAATTTTAGCAAACGACAATTACTTGCAGATGCAGAAATAAGATTTGTAAATGGTAAAGAAATGATACCTGAAACAGAGACTAATCCAACTCCAAATTCAGAAAAAATACCAATTTTGGTATTACCTACGGTAGAGTCAAATGTGTCATACCCTCAACATGCAAAACTACCTGTATGGATAGATGGAGATATTGAATCATTTGAAAAACAGTTTTTTCCTCCACAAATTCCTGCGCATGGTGCTCTTAGTGCAGTAGATTTTTTTCAATTATTTGTCAATAACAATCCCATCCGTTTATTTGCTGTTGAGTCC
The DNA here is from genome assembly GCA_036346225.1 of Platerodrilus igneus. Taxonomy (NCBI): domain Eukaryota; kingdom Metazoa; phylum Arthropoda; class Insecta; order Coleoptera; family Lycidae; genus Platerodrilus; species Platerodrilus igneus. The sequence continues at coordinate 1,682,231 of JARFIW010001112.1, read as the reverse complement.
AACAAGTATGCACAAAATAAAAATTGTCCTGATCCTAATATAACCGAAGACGAAATTAGATGTTTTATTGGTATTCTAATTCTTAGTGGTTATAATCAGGTGCCCTCAAAAAGAAACTATTGGGAGAATTGCAGCGACACTCACAATGACATAGTTTATAATTCAATGCGGAGAAACAGATTTGAACTTATTCTACGATTTTTTCACTGTGTCGACAATAATAATTTCAGTGCCACCAACAAAGATAAACTGTGGAAGATCAGACCTCTAATACACCATATGCAATCTAAATTTATACAATATTTTCAACCTGAAAGGAATTTATCTTATGATGAAAGTATGGTACGATATTCTGGCAGGCATAGTCTCAAACGATTTATTCGAGGTAAACCAATTCGTTTTGGATACAAAGTGTGGTCTTTAAACACTTCCAGTGGATACTTAGTGAACTTTGATGTTTACCAGGGAAAATTTACGACAGACAATTCTCAGAAAAGCAAGGCTTTTGGGAAAGCAACAGTTTCACTTGTGAAGATGATAGACAATATGCCACCTGAAATAAAGCACTTACCATTTCATTTCTACATTGACAACCTCTTTACAAGTTTTAATTTTCTAATTCACTTACGTAATCATGGCTATGGCAAAACCGGAACAATACGGGAAAATCGAATTCCCAGAAACTGTCCACTACACAAAAAAACTGTATTGTCAAAAAAAGGAAGAGGAACGAACTATCCATTCAGTTATTGACAAAGATGATGGGTTGCTTGTTTGCAAGTGGAATGATAATTCTGTGGTGTGTGCTGCATCTAATTTTTATGGTATAAATCCTGTTGCAAACGTAAAACAGTATTCTCAACAAGCGAAAAACACATCCAGATTCCCCGTCCAACGGTCCTTACAGAGTACAACAAATACATGGGAGGCACTGACCGGATGGACCAAAATGTAAGTCAATATCGCATAAATATTCGTAATAGAAAGTGGTACTGGCCTCTACTTACATGGCTTTTAGATGTAGCGATAAATAATGCATGGCAACTTTACCAATCACAGAATCAAGACATCACACAGCTAAATTTTCGCAGAAAAATAGTTCAGGTTTATCTTAGAAGATATGCCGCACCACCAAAGGGACCTGATAAAAATCCTTCACTTACAAATACAGATGATTTGCGTACCATTTATGGCACGGGGCTTAACGGGATGTTGAAATATAATACATATATTCTTGTGCTGTTTATACTTTATTTATATATACATAAGCATGTTTGATAAGAAAAAAAGTCGAATCTAAAAAAATTGTAATCTGGGCACTAATGGGTTAAACTGCATATTGACACAAGTACGAAAGATACTTAGAATAGCAACAAGTTAGTACAAAATACCAAGTTGTTTACCATACAAGAGCTAACATATATAGATAACATTCGTGTAAAGTTAATTTCCTTCATTGCACTAAATTTAACTTCTTTTTTATCCAAAGTTGGTTGCTTATAGAAACTGGTCTCTTATATTCAAATCATGAAATTTTCTTAAGTGGCCATACAAAGTTTTATTTTACGTAAATTCAGAACCACAATCTAGGCAAATATTCATTTTTTACTTCTCCTATATAAATAAGGAGATAAACAATCAATTTAACATTAACACAGACCTCATCCAATTTATGTAAACAAAAAAAAATTACGTAACTCAATCTGTTTACAACTGTCATTACAGCCGCGTTATTTCTACCGCGAGACGCTCGTATATTCATAGCCATGTACAATGTAATAAAGGAATTTATTTTAATAATTATCCAAGAGGACTTTCTCTTGTAGAATTAAATATGTTATAATGCATTATAAATATTGTTGCTAGCGCTACTCAGCGTATAAATTATAATTAATTATTGTATTTTGCAGCATAGAGGTTTTTTTCATGTTCATTGTTTCGACGTTTTACACGTTGGAGATAAAGAGTGTCATGGTGGCCAGACCACACTAGACTATTGTACCTAAAAGACAAAGTGACTAGTCGGTGCATTGTAATATGGTGAAGTTACCTGTGTCATCTGTTTGTGAGTTATAATTAAAGTGACATGGAAGTGCTACGATAGATACGGCAATAAACAGTGCGACCAGAATGACAAGGGAAAGTCACCAATGTTCGTTTTCCGCCAGGATTATTCTTAAAGCTACGTAACTGTACACGCTGTAAAGTTATCCTTATTAATAAAGTATAGTTTGTTGCCATCATTACTTAGTATTAAAATCCCAGTAATAAACATCATCCCTTTCTATTTCGTATCTTTTAATGTTGGCTCCTGTGACCCATACGACCCAAACACAAGCGTACGAGCGTAGAGGAACAATACATACTAATTCGCGTTGCAATTGCTGTAATACAAGGATCTAGTAATTGGTTTTACCTTAACTCAACATTTAGATGAATAAAGATAACTTATTCATTGAATTAACTATTCATTTTGTATTGTAAAATTTGTGTATTATGTCCTCTGTGCGGTGCGGTATGAACTATTGTACTTTTTAGCAGTCTAATCAACAAGTAATAAGTTTTATAATTAATTAAGCTAATAACAAAAAGTAAAACATATAAAATGGCTTAAGTAATGGGGTTTGTGTCTGGTTACCACAAACATTCAACATGACGCCACTTTGATATTGGAAAATCGCAAACAGCTTTTCTAAATGATATGCAGCATGATTTAATATTTCTTGTTGGATTGCCTAATTATCTACTTAATCGGTCTTTTAATTACTCAAATGTTCTTGGTTGGGATCTAAATGCCAAATCTTTTAAATAACCTTGCAACCAGTAAACCACCGGGTTAATATTGGATGATCTTGGTGGACCAGAATTTCCAAAATGACTGCTTATAACATGATCTTGAAAAACATCGAGTAATATTTTGTGTGGGGGTGCTTAATCCTGCATAAAAATCAGTTCTCAATTTCCCTTGTGCTCATTTTGCAACTGCTGAATCATATAATCCATTCCGAATGGACCTGCATCTTGAAGAAGTTCTAGATTACTAGAACAGGTGGAATGGCTTCTGCATTCCAGTGATCTAAAGAGCCAAGCTACAGGTTCAACCAAATTAGTAGGGTGTTTAGTGAGGAATCAGACTAAGATAGGTCCCCGAAAGAGGGCAGCGGATTTTTCGGTGCTTAGATTGGCAGAGACCATAGGGGTCGGTATTGCATTCTAAAACAAACTACTGCGATGTGGAAGACAACGGGAAACCACCACATTACCTCCCAAGTACAGAGCGTGCTTAAATTGTATTTAAAATGATGGCATCCTCTGAAGTAAAAGATCCCGGAGGTGAAATAGTTCACCAATTGGATCTCCAAGAGGGGACTACTTCGAAGGATGTGATCAGAAAACTTAAAAAAAGAATCGGGAACATTCTGCGAGTCAAAGCGTGGAGTCAGAAGTATGAAGCAAGTAGGTAGGCTAGAGAGCTTAAAAATTGAAATGGATAGGTTTGCATTAGACATAGTAGGGACTAGCAAAGTTCGCTGGCCAGGGGCGGGGGATTTTTGGGGTGGAGACTTTAGGGTAATTCATACAGGATCAAAGCAAGGAAATTCTGGTGTGGGGATAGTTATGCAAAAGAAGATAGGGCACCGCGTAGAAAACTACTTTCAGAAGAAAGATAGAGTACTCATGGTAAAATTACAATCTAAACCGTTAAATACAGTAATAATACAAGTATACATGCCCACCTCCAGCCACAGTGAGGAAGAGGTAGAAGCTATCTACAAAGATTCGAAGACATACTAAGATACGTAAAAGGAGATAGAAATTTAATCATTTTAATGCAGTGGTAGGTGAGGGTAGGGAAGAAGCGGTAGTAGGTTTATTTGGTTTAGGCACGAGAAACAACAGGGAAATAGGTTGGTAGAATTTTACAACAAAAACAATTTAACTATCACAAACACGCTATTTCAACATCATGCTAGAAGATGATACATGTGGTAGATGTCAGGAAATATAGGAAGATATCAAATAAATTACATTGCTATTAGACAACGGTTTAGGAATCAAGTAAAAGACTGTAGAAGCTATCCAGAAGCAGATATAGACACTGACCACAACATCGTAATTATGAAGGCCGCACTTAAATTTAAGAATGTGAAAAAAGAAACAGAAAAAGGCACTTAGACTTAGAGAAACTAAAAGATAAAGATATTCAAGAAAGATTCGAAAAAAAATCAAATGAATTGCTCAAAGATATCGGGAAAATATCTGATACTAAGGAAGTAGAAACAGAATGGAATAACATTAAATCCAGCCTAGACATGGCGGCCAGAGATATTCTGGTTTATACATACAAAAAGAAAATAAGAAACCATGGATAACAAGGGATATCCTGAATTTAATAGAAGGAAGACGAAAATACAAAAATAAATCAGGCGAAACAGGAAAACAGATACAAAGCCATAAAATGGAAATTATTCGAAAATGCAAGAAAGCTAAAGAACAATGGATTGATGAAAAGTGCAAAGAGGTACAAACGAAGATGGAAATAGGAAAGACAGACGAAGCATACAAATTAATTAGAATGATTTTTAGGGATATAAAACTGTATAGCAAAAATATAAGGGACGCACAAGGAAACGTGATCATAGAAAACGTAGAGAAAGTGGGTAGATGGAAAGAATATATAGGGAATTTATATGCAGGAGAGGAACAACTGCATTAGAACATGAATCAGACATTGAAAATGATGACTTGGGATATCCTATACTTAGAGATGAGTTTGAATTAGCATTAAAGACTCTGAAAAATGGTAAGGCGCCGGGTACAGATGAGGTGCAAGCAGAAACTCTAAAAGCCGCTGGACAAGCAGTAACAAAACGTCTCTTCCAACTTGTAAGCTAAATGTATGAGACAGCCGAGATACCCAAAGATTTCAAACGTAGCATCATAGTAACGCGGATAGATGTGAAAATTTTCGAACAATAAATTTGACAGCACACGTGTCAAAAATATTAGCTAGAATTGTGCAAAGACGAATGGAAAAACTGGCGGAAGAAATACTAGGAGAAGACCAATTTGGGTCTAGGCGAAACGGGAACATGGAAGGCTATTTTAGCTCTGAGAGTGATAATGGAGAAAACAATAGAAAAAGGGGAAAGCGTGTATATAGGGTTTGTAGATCTGGAAAAAGCATTCGTAATTATGAAGGCTGCTTTTAAATTTAAAAATTTGAAAAAAAATGGAAAAAGGCACTTTGACTTTGAGAAACTAAAAGATAGGGATATCCACAAAAGGTTTGAAATAAAGTCAAATGAATTGCTGAAAGATATTGGGGAAATTTCTTATACTAAGGAAGTAGAAACAGAATGGAATAACACCAAATCCAGCTTAGACATGGTGGCTAGAGATATTCTGGGGTATACACAAAAAGAAAATAAGAAACCATGGATAACAAAGGATATCCTGAATTTAATAGAAGAAAGACGAAAATACAAAAATAGATCAGATGAAACGGGAAAACAGAGATACAAAGTCATAAAATGGGAAATTATTTGCAAATGCAGGAAAGCTAAAGAACAATGGATTGATGAAAAGTGCAAAGAGATACAAACTAAGATGGAAATAGGAAAGAAAGATGAAGCTTACAAACTAATTAGAACAAATTTTAGGGATATAAAAACGTATAGCAAAAATATAAGGGACGCGAGAGGAAACGTGATTATAGAAAATGTAGAGAAAGTTAGATGGCAGGAATATACAGGGAATTTATATGCAGAAGAAGAACTAACAAAACTAGAACAGGAATCAAACATTGGAAATGGTAACTTGAGATATTCTATACTGCGTGATGAGTTTGAATTAGCATTAAAGGGTCTGAAGAATGGCAAGGCCCCTGGTACAGATAAGGTGCAATCAGAAACTCTAAAAGCCGCTGGACAAGCAGTACCAGAATGTCTCTTCCAACTTGTAAGCTATACGTATGAGACAGACAAGATACCCAAAGATTTCAAGCGTAATATCATAGTAACTATCATCATCATTAGGTCTTCAGTCCTAGAACTGGTTAGACGCGTACCATCATTGTTCCCTATTCTGAACTAACCTACAGATTTCCCTGAAATATGCACAGTTTGCATCTATAACTGTCTGATCTAGGTCTACATCTACCTCTTTTTTCCTATCTCTGCTTGTAATATATCACATACTATTCCCCAAAAATGCCTTAGAACGTATTCCGCCCTACTATTTCTCTTTTCCCCCAGATATCCTTGTTCCCCTACTATTTCTGTAACCTATTTGTTATTATCTTTGTTTGTCCATGCTATCGTCCTCATACATCTGAAGCACAGCATTTCAAAAGGCTGCTACCGTTTTTCTGTCTGCGTTTCAGACTGCCCGTATTTCCTAGGCTTACTGTGCTGTGCTCCACACATATGCTTTCAACAATTTTCTTCTTATTCTATGTTTGTTGTCTTTCCTCATAGGCGCTGTTCTTTCTTGTTAGATGCAGTTTGATCACTTTCTATTGTTTTACAGTTACATGCCCTATTTCTCCGACCTTCAATGGTTGTGAAGGGAGGTAAGCAGCCTGTGGCTGGCAAGTTCCCTCAACAGTTAACCATTTGACGATTTAATATATTTTCCAATTTATCTTTTCGCATAGTTAACATTAGTTGCAGGTATTTCGCAACCAACAACTAGTTGTTTATACTAATCATCAGATTTATCTGCGCTTATTTTTACGTCATTAGGTTTTCCGTCTCAAAACTGGTTGGACACGCACCTGCACTTATTTATATTGCTAGCTAGCCTACATAGTTCCCTGAAATTCTCACACAGCATGTGTATTCAGCTCGTTCCCTTTCTGTTGTTTTCTAATTTTATACTCTATTTTACCGAAATTCAGTGAAGGAGGTTAAGCAACCTGTGGCTACCAAGATCCCCCAACACTAGACTTAGTAACTATACCAAAAAAGAAATGCGCAGATAGATGTGAATATTTTCGAAAAATAAGCACACGTCAAAAATATTAACTAGAATTGTACAAAGACCAATGGAAAAACGAGCTGAAGAAATGCTATAAAATCAATTTGGGTTTAGGCAAAACAGGGGATCACCGGAGGCTATTTTAGCTCTGAGGGTGATAATGGAGAAACCAATAGAAATGGAGGAAAGAGTGTATATAGGGTTTGTAGATCTGGAAAATGCATTTGATAATGTAAAAATGGAAAAAAATGTTCGAAATACTCAAAAAGGTTGGACTGAGTTTTAGGGATAGACGGATAGTACATACCATATACAAAAAGCAAACAGCTGTAATAGAATTAGAGCAGGAAGGTAGAGAAGTAAATATTAGGAAAAAAGTGGGACAGTGATGTGCCTTATCCCCATTAATTTTTAACTTGTACATTGAAGAGGCAATGAATACTGTCAAATGCAGGAAGACATTTGGAATTATTATGCAGGGACAAAAGATTGATATGCTTAGATTTGCAGATGATATAAAGGTATTAGCATCTAGTAAAGAAGCAGCTGCTCTTAATGAAATAGAAACAGTTCTAACAGAGAGATACGGTATGAAAATTAACAAAAATAAAACAATAGTTCTAGTATGCAAAGGAGGGAAAAATAAACCAAAAACAAGAATACAAATAGGTAACGAGAACTTACAAGAGGTTAAAGATTTCTGCTACCTAGGAAGTCAAATAACGCAAGATGGGAAAAGCACAAAAGATATAGAACAAAGATTAGCACAAGGTCATGCTACATTTAACAAAAAAAAGCAACTACTGTGTTCAAAGATAACAAACATAGAAACAAGGAAAAGATTGCTTATAACATATGTGTGGAGCACAACACTGTATGACTGTGAAGCCCGGACAATAGGAGAAGCGGACAAGAAAACGGTAGAAGCCTTTGAAATGTGGTGGTACAGACGTATGATGAAGATATCATGGACAGACAAATTTAAGAACAAAGAGGCACTAGAAATAGTATGGGAAGAAGGAAATATGTAGAAAACAGATAGTGAAAGATGTAGGATATAGAAGTTTCAGGAAAATGTATAGGCTAGCTCAGAATAGAAATCGATGGAAGTACGCATCCAACCAGTCCCAAGATGGAAAAACTAATGACGAAAAAAATAAATTTACTTTAACATGATTATTATTATAAACATCTAGCAGTTCAAGTGCTCTCCTGGTGGTACACCATTTGCACGGTTTAAATTTTTAAGACTTCCGTTTGGCATCAAATCTGCTCCCGAAGTATTTCAATGAAAAAATTATGAAATATTTGGTAATTGTTTGGGTACATGTGTGTACTATGATGATGTAATAATAGGAGGGTGTAATGAACAAGAACATGATGGCAATTTAAGAAATGTATTAGATAAAGCTTTAGCATATAAAACATAAAGTTTAATGCAAAGAAAATACAATTTATACAAAATACGGTTAAGTATATGGGATCACTTTTCTCAGAAAATGGAATAATACCAGACAAGGAATATATTCAGGCAATCGGTGATATGCCAAGTCCAAAAACAAAACAGAATTATTACGCATCCTAGGTATGGCAAAATTTTTATCAAAATTTTTAGTTAATATGTCCAAGATTCCAGCTGCGCTTAGACATTTAACTAAAGATACAACAACTTGGCAGGGGTCGAGTGTTCATAAAAATTTAAAACAGGCCATTACTAGTGCACCAATATTATCTTATTTTGATGTAAAAAAAATATAGAAATACATTGTGATGCTAGTCAAAATGGATTAGGTGCATGTTTATTACAGGATGGGCATTCTGTTGCATGTTCACCTAGAAGTATGACTGCAACTGAGCAAAGATATGCAATGATTGAAAAAGAAATGCTTGCGATAACATTTGCTTGCTTAAAATTTCACAATTACATTTATAGTAGTTTATCCATAGCAATTAAAACCGATCATACACCATTAGAGAGAACTTTTAAGAAAGATTTATGCAGTGTAACAGCCCGTTTACAGCACATGCTATTAAACTTAAGTACATATGGTTTAAAAGTTGATTATATGCCAGGTAAAGGACAGTATATAGTAGATACGTTGTCGAGGGCTACTTATAAACACAGAGGATCAAAATGTTTTAGAGCTTGATTATGCAGTGCAGTCACTTGTCAATAGTTTAGCGATGTCAGAGGGGAAAGAAAAAATTTGTAGAAGCGATTAAAGGGGATATAATTTTGAGACAAGTTACAGATTATTGTGTAGAAGGATGATAAAAATAAAATGACGTCAGAAGTTATGCACTACTATAAATTAAACGATTCACTTAACGTGCCTGATTCAATACTGCTTTTTGATGAAGAAATAGTAGTCCAAGAATCACTAAGAAGAATGATGCTTAATATAATTCATGAGGGACATTGTGGAATAGAAAAGAGTAAGGCATGAGCTAGACAACTGTTATATTGGCCAAATATGGCTATAGATGCGGAGAATTCTGTTAAACAATGTCAAGTTTGTGAACAGTTATCACAAAGAAATTGTAAAGAAAGATGAATGTCATTCCCTATACCTAAACATCCCTGGGACCGGGTAGCAGTGGATATTTTTACGCATGCGGGAGGAATTTATGTAGTCATTTTAGATGCTTATTCAAATTGGTTAGAGATAATAAAGATGAAAGATAAATCGGCTCAAGAAGTACCTCGTAATTTAAAATTGGAATTTTTATGATTAGGCATTCCAGTACAATTGGTTTGTAATAATGTTCCATTTGTAAGTGAACATAAGAATCAGTTTGCTCCAGATTGGAATTTTAAAATAATAACATGCAGTCCAAATTACCCTAAGCAAACGGATTAGCAGAGAAAAAGTGTCAGAATTGCAAAACTAATGTTAAGAAAGTCAAAACTAGCAGAATCCGATTTTTACTTAATGTTAATGGAGTATCGAAATTCTCCACCTAAACTAATCAATTTAGCACCAGCCCAATTACTTATGGGAAGAATTTGTAGAACCAAAATACCGAGTTCAACAAATATTTTACAACACATGTTAAATTCAGATGTAACACGTTTATTTAAAAAAAGAAAGGATAATAATGAAAGGTACTACAATCAACATAGTAAGGATTTACCAGAGCTAAATGATGGGTCAAAAGTTATTAATAGAGATAAGAATAATATGTGGAAAGCCGTTAGAATTGTTCGTAGACATAGTGCGCCCAGGTCTTATATTGTAAATGATCGGCAGAGAGAGTTGCGCAGAAATAGAGTTGATATAAAACCATGATATCTAATACCACAAGATTATTCTGTAAATGATCAGCCAAGAGATATTTTTGATAACATAAATGGTGATCATAGTTGTGAAGTAAGTGTTAATCCAACATCAATTGTAGAATATAAAAATAGTCCTAAGAGTAGTTTGGTTTATATACACAATGAACAAACTAAAAATGGATCCACTACAAAATATGACTGTGCTAAGAAACTCCCAAAAAAGTACAATGACTATATTGTGAGTTAGAATTTATAGAATAATGTGAAGGGGTTGCAATATATGTTGGCAATAGGTAACAGAGACACTGCTAGTAAAGTAAGAGGTTATGGGACATGTGTAAAAAGGGGTTGCAAATATAAAGTTGCTCGAATTGCTTGGCTCGTTATTTAATATTTTAGATGTTAATTGCTAGTGAACATCAAAATAATACACCCACTTCGTAGTTGTACAATGCTATGCTCAACACATATGCTTTCAACAAGTTTTTGCTTGTTTCTATGTTTGTTGTCTTCGAACATAGCCGCTGCACTATCTTGTTAAATACAGATCGGTTCCCCCTTCTACTGTTTTATAAATATATACACTATTCCACCACTATTCAGATGTATGTAAAGGGGGTTAAGCAACATGCAGCTACTAAGATCCCCAACACTTGAACATTTGTCGAATTAATAGTTTTCCAATAAATTCTTTTGCACAATCAACATTAGTTGCAAATATTCCATAACTAACACTTGTACTTGTTCATAATAATTCTCAGGGTTAAGTAAAATAATTTTTTTGGAACTTGAAACAGGTTCAAGCAGCTCCATTGTTTTCTATTCTGAGTTATGCCTCACATTTCCTTGAAATTCTTACAGTCTACGTCTTTGACTATCTGTGTGCAATAGTCTAACCTGAATCTACCTTTACTTCTCTTTTTCCTGTCTCTATTTCTAATATATTCTGCACTAATTCCTCATGTCTTAGTATGTGACCTACCATCCTGTCTATCATGTTTTTACCGTTTTCTACATATTTCTTTCTTCCCCTAACATTTCTGGAACCTCTTTGTTCCTAACCTTGTCTGTCCTGTTACCTTCATCATACATTTGTAGCACCATACTTCAAAACCTTCTATCTTGTTCGTGTCTGCTTCTGCTACTGTCTTAAGTTGCACAGCCGTACAGTGCTATGTTCTACAAATATGCTTTCAGCAATATTTTCCTTGTTTTCCTTGTTTTCATGTTTGTTGTCTTTGAACATAGTAGTTACTTTTTCTTGTTATATACAGCACGGCCTTGTGTTAATCTTTGTTTTATATCTTTTGCACTTTCCCATCTTGCGTTATTTGGCCTCCTAGGTAACAGATGTCCTTAACGTGTTGTAAGTTCTCATGTTGAATTTGTATTCTAGTTTTTGATTTATTTTCCTCTCCTTTACATACTAGGAATTTAGTTTTATTTTGTTAATATCATACGTTCTGTTAGAACTGTTTCCATTTCCTTAAGAGCTGCTTCTAACTCTTCCTTGCTAAATGATAATAACCGGTTAATCATCTGTGAATCTAAGTATATCAATCCTTTGTACCTGCATAATAATTCCAAACGTCTTCCTGGATTTGATAATATTCATTGCCTCTTTGCTGTACAAATTAAAAAATAATGGGGATAGGACATATCCCTGTCTAATCCTTTTCCTAATTTTTGCTTCTCTACGTTTCTGATCTAATTCTATTACCCTGTTTGCTCTTTGTATAAGCTATGTACTATCTATTTATCCCTAAAACTCATTCCAATCTTTTTTAGTATTTTGAACATTTTTTTATATTTTACATTGTGGAATGCTTTTTCCAGATCTACAAACCCTCTTTTTCTTTTCCTATTGTTTCCTCCACTATCATCATCAGAGCTAAAATAGATTCGCATGTTCCCCTGTTTCATTTAAACCAAAATTGATCTAGTATTTCTTCAGCCCTTTTTTCCATTAGTCTGTACAATTCTAGTTAATGTTTTTGACACGTGTGCTGTCAAAGTTATTGATCAAAAGTCTTCACATCTATCTGCATCTCTCTCATTTAATGCTAATTCAAATTCACCTCTGTTGGGTATTTTAATAAAAGACAATATATAGAATACGTTTTAATGAATACTTTGATTACCATACATAAATTGTAAGGGTAACATTGATGTGCAGCTGTAACATTCTAACCTTTAGACTGATGGGACTGTTCCGTAACTACTACTTGAAAATAGGCGTGTTCAGTAAACTATACTAACATACATAACATTTTTCCCTTTCTTATTAAAAATATAGTTTCCTAGGAGGTTTTATAACTTTACCAAAACGAGTTGTAGTAGCAGATGAGGTGGGCGAAGAAACTGAAAATTATACTTAACCGAGGACTAGTAGTCCTAGGATTTAAAGTTGAATTCAAGATTGGTCCAGTCTTACTTTCAGACTTATTTTCACCTTCCCTTACGATCGGGTGAACAGCTAATTGTGGGTACTGTTTTTGGGGTGATTACATTTTCAGGTAAGGTAACACTTGATGACACACTAAGACTTGGCACTGTATTGCGTTTGAACCTTTCCGTTTGCACATTAGATAATACATATAACTGGTAAGCACTCATACGAATATCATCAGAATGTACCATTTTGATATTATTTTCAATTTGTACCAGGTAAGTACTAAAACTTGAAACTTTCTTGATCACCCCTTTCTGCCATAACTTGGTTTGCTTGTTTTAACAAAAATGCTTTTGTTATGGCAGGATAATCTTGTTCTGGGTCTTATTTTTAAGATACTTTCAGCCGGTGAGATTCCTGTCACAGCTGATGGGGTATTTTGATATGTAAACAAATAATTTTGTAATTTTGTTAAAATATCTTTTTCGGATACCACTTTTTTAGCAAATAAAGTTTTTGTTAACCCTATTTTTATTGTTTGAACCCTATGTTCTGCTGCCCCATTAATCTTAGGGTGGAAAATAGATGCTCTAACTGACTTAATACCATTTGCTTGGCAAAAAGATCTAAATTCATTTGAATTAAATGGTGGTCCGTTATCAAACACCAATTTTACCGGTATACCAATTATCGAAAAGATATCTTTTAATTTAACTATAGTTTCAGCTGCATTGGTACAATCGTTTATTATTTAACTTCTGCCCATTTGTATTTTTGGTCTACTAATATTAAAAAAATTAATTAATGTTTTATAAAAAAATCTGTAAACACTCTTAAAAAATTATGTGGAACATTACCCTAAAATAACTGTTTTATTATTGATTGTAAAATTTTGGACTTGTTGACATACCTTACATAATGCAATAAATTTTTCTATATCTACAGATTCATGATAGGCCACCAGCAATAACAACACAAGCATCTTACTGCGGACAATACCAATGTGTTGTTCATGAAACAACTTTAAGATTTCATCCTGTAGTTTTGTGGTATAATTTCTTTATTTCCCTACAGATGTAATTCTAATTGACTGATAGTTCTTTACGTCTTTTAAAGTATGGCTTTAGGTTTTCCTCTATAACAGATTGAGGCCAACCAGGGAGGGTAAGATTTCAGTTACTCTACTGGATCTCTTCGTACCGCATGAGCAATATTCTCTGTGTTTAAGGGAATTTCGTTGATAAAATTGAAGAGCATAAAAAACCTGAATTTCAGATTTATCATTGCACGGTAATCGAGATAGTCCATCTGCATGACTGATTGATGATCCCATTTTGTATTGAATACCATACTGACACCCTGAAAGTGCAATTGCCCAGTGGGTAACTCTCGTTGCTGCCAATGTTGGAAGCCGTTGTCTTTATCAAATATAAATTGCTTGCTTGGAAATCAGCTTCACAATCTTTTGATCAACTAGTGGAAAAATTGACATCACCTTGACACAAATCATAAAAGAGTTTTAATTTTGAAGATAGCATGGGAACAAATTTTCCATAATAATTTATTAACCCAAGGTAAGCTTTTAATTCAGTTAATGTTTCAGGCATCAGTGCATTTTTAATTGCACGAATCTTTTCGCCGTTGGGTGGATTCCAATAACATCAATGACATGACCTAGGAATTGCACCCGCTTTTCAAAGAATCTGCATTTTTTGCATTTACTTTGACATTAAATGCATCGAGTCTTTCTAAAACCTTTTTTACATTTTCGTAACATTCTTGTTATGACGACGCAACAATTAAGATATCATCAAGATAACATTTAGTCTTGTTTAGTCCTGATAATATACTATCCATCACCGCTTGGAAGTTCACTGGTTCTAAGCTAACTCCGTAAGTTAATATTGTATAAGCAAAAAGATCCAGGCGAGTGTTTATAACCAACTTGTCTGCGACTTTTCACTAACCTTTAATTGTTGGTTAGCACCGTTCAAATCAAAAATATCCTCCAGTAATAGCAATAGGCATTGATCGCGGTCTAAGGCTGGTTTTAAGGTTTTCTTAAAATCTTCACAAATTCTTAGTTCACCAGAATTCCTTTTTGAAACCACAACAATGGGGCTGGCCCACTTACTAAACTTGACTTTTTTATTATACCAGACTTTACCAATTTTGACAATTCCAACTCTACTTTTCTTTCTAAAGCAAAAGGTATACCGTAAGTTCTATGAAATACTGGTTGTGCTCCCTCTTTTAATTTTAATTCTATTTCGAATTTATTAATGCACAAATCTGGTTGCTCATTAAAAACATTTTTAAAGCTTTCTTTGATTTTTGACTCTAACGTGACACTTATTTTTTCATTAGATTTATTTACAAGACTTTTCAATTTTGGAGTGGTTTCCGCCATCAACCGACAAAAATCTCTCTGGTTTCTAGTAACTATGGCTTAGTGCTAAAATTAATTTTTTGTCTCCATTCTGGATTTAATATATTTAACCAGTTTCTACCTAACAATGGAGTAAATTTATGACTACTTCTAACACTACTAAAGGAACATTTACTACTTCATTTTTATGCTTAACCAAAACATCGGTTTCACCTTAGATTGTGACTTCTTGACCCATAAGAACTCTTAAATAATAATTTACAGGATACAAATTTAAATCTGGTAAATATTTGCTGAAACCATTAACATGCATTACTGAACGACATGCTCCACAATCGATTTCAAATTGTATTTTGTTACCTTCTACTTATAATCCAACTTTTTCGAATCCTTTTCATCTCGACTGATTTCCTTATTCCTCTAATTTATTGACTCTTGAGCTTCGACATGCATGACTTGTATGTCCAGTTTTTCTACACTTGAAACATTCCCAACCCTTAGCAGGACATTTGCGTGTACAACAAAAACAAGGTTTCCAATGCTACCTTAGACTAATAAATGAATCGGTTTGCTTACTTTGACCAACGCCTTGATCACTGTTTGAGGATTTTTTGACATACTTTTTGACTGACAGCTTATCTAAGCTTTTGTTGACATCTGACAAATTACTTTCTGTACTTATAGACTTTATGCAATCTTTGGCGAATTAGATTGAGAGGGTCGTTTCATATGCTCTTTCAAATGTTAAATTTTATTTGGATAACAGCTTCCGTTGTATACCATACACCACATACTAACCGGTCTCTCAAACTTTCTGACAAAAAAGACCAAATTTACAGTATTGTGAAAAGTTTTTCAACTTTGTAACAAATGTTTTATGTCCTCATTTTGCTCCTGCACCGCATTATAAAATCTATAACGATTTGCCATCACTAACCTTTTAGAGCTATATGCTTCGCTACCTAATAGAGGTAACAAAAGCGGTACTTTCTTATTATTTTCTATACCATTACAAATGAAAAGTTGTTCCAATCTTTCCATGTAAGATGTTATATCTGACGTTTTGGGATTGAACTGTTCTATAGACATTTTTATTCTTGTTACACTCTAGACATAAAATCTATTGCCCCACAATAGATTTTTTGTTAGCAACTTTTTTTGAGGTTATCGACATCACGTTTTAGTGATTAACTAGCACTCGCGTTGTTCAAATCTGTACTCGTCACCAGTTATACTGTTGCGTATTTTAATAAAAAACAATATATAGAATACGTTTCAATGAATACCTTGAGACCGATTACCATACATAAATTGTGTGTGTGTGTGTGTGTGTAACATTGATGTGCAGCCGTGACATGCTAACCTTTAGACTGGAAGATCTGTTCCGTAACTACTACTTGAAAATAAGTGTGTTCAGAAAAATATCCTAGCATATATAACAACCTTAAGTACTGGATGTCCCAAGTCATCCTTTTCAATGTCTGATTCCTGTTGTAGTGTTGCTAGTTCTTGTTCTGCATGTAAATTCCCTATATATTCTCTACATTTTCTATAATGATGTCTCCTTTCGTGCTCCTTATATTTATGCTATACGACTTTATATCACTAAAATTCATTCTAATCAGTTTGTACCTCTTTGCACTTTTTATCAATTCATTGTTCTTTAGCTATCCTGCATTTGTAAATAATTTCCTATTTTATGGCTTTGTATCTCCGTTTTCCTGCTTTGTCTGGTCTGTTTTTGGTTTTTTGTCTTTCTTCTATTAAATTCACGATATCCTTTGTTATCTATGGTTTCTTATTGTCTTCTTGTGTATATCCCAGAATATCTCTGGCCGTTGCCATGTAAGTTGAGTTTAATGTTGTTTTGTTTCTACTTTCTTAGTATCCAAAATGTTCCCAAAGTCTTTAAGCAATACGTTGTGCTTTCTTACATAATTAGGAATATATTGTATAATTGAAACAATTGCTTAAGATATAGCTTGCATTGCGACAGCGGTGTTCACAAAATTGGATAGTATTCAACCATAACTTAATAAGTGTTATCAACAAAACAATTTGTGAAATCTGCTACGCGATAATTCAAACGTGGTGGTGGGGTAGAGCAGGGGCTTCCTCCTTCAGTAAGAAGCTATCTGATCACCATCGGTTTTCATACCTTACTGTGTATATTATTTATTTATATTATTATTAATTGTCACATATATTTCACGAAAGGTAAGAAATAAAACCCTATTATTATTATACACTTAACTTTTTTTTTTTAAATCTTTCGAGGATATATATCTTTTAATTTCTTTAGGTCAAAGTGCATTTTTCCATTCCTTTTTTCAAATTTAAGAGCAGCCATCATAATTTACGATGTTGTGGTCAGTGTCTATATCTGCTTCTGGGTAGCTTTTCTATAGCCTTTTACTTAATTCCTAAAACATTGCCTAACAAGAATGTAGTCTATTTGATATCTTCCTATATCTCCTAGCATCTTCGATATGTATCATTTTCTAACATGATGTTGAAACAATGTGTTTGTGATGGGTAAATCGTTTTTGTCTCAAAATTCTACCAGCTTCTTTTTTCCCCTTCCTTTCTTGTGCATAATCCAAATAAACCTACTACCGCTCTTTCCCTACCTTCAGCTACTACTGCATTAACACGCTGACTGCCAACTACGAGATAACTCGTAGATTACGTTCTTTGGTAGTACGACGACTACGAGTTATCTCGTACTGTGTATACTTGCCATATTCGTGCAGCTACGATTGAACTCGGAGTATATCAGCTAATATGGATAGATAGCTTCTGGGCAGAGAATAAAAAATCAATACTGGCTTACATGAGCAGAAAATTTATTAATAACTAAACAGAAAATATAATTATACAAAATTTATTCAAAATCAATAAGTAAAAGAATATTTTTATTGTTTGTGAAACTTTTTAAAACAATCTTCCACACAAAGGGCTGGCTTCTCTTCACAGATCGGACAAAAATAACGCGTTTCTCGGCATTTTATTGCTTGGGTACATATACGACATGTCTTAGTCGGATGCTGTTTTTATTCGGTAGGTGGTAGACTTTCTAAATAATGAAGCTCTTGCAATCTAATTTTTTCAAAACTGGTTGCATCTCTTCTCCAATCAACATGACGACGAATGTTTTCTAAACTTTATCAGTTTTATTTTAGAAGAAGTTACTTTTTGAAAAATTTTGTGCGCATTGTGTATAATATCTCTATAATATGTAGTGAAACCTTTTTAGGCCATCTAATAGGCTTTTTAGAGATGTCCCAAGTAGCAGGCTGACATCATATCTCATCAATTTCACGTGAATATTTGGTGGTACACGTTGACGGTCTCCAAGCGACGAAATTGTTACATGAAAATGACGTCATATTGTTACCATCTTTTTAGAGGTGTATAAGCCACGTGTGCTGACGTCGATGCGACGTCAAAATAAATGGGTTGTATTAAACCATCCTCGTTGTAATGTATTTAATAAAAACTATTGTGTCTTAAAAAATTATTGCATTATATTATTATAAGTATTGTCCTAGGCCGTTGGCGAAACTGACAGTTTTTCATTATTTTTATATTTTATATATTCGCAAGTTTCAACTAAGTATATCAGATGGACATTGAACTTGATATACCTCGCCGTCGTAGAGTTCACTTGCAATTTGTTTCTGTCTAACATAACAAAAATATGTACATCCGTATTTTTCACTCTTCAATATATGCGCCGTGCTCTAAGAGTATAACTTGTGGTCATTGTCACCATTGTACATCTTCCAATTAAATAGCGTAGACGTTGGCACGCGATACTTGTATATAATGGCTGCTGTTGTGGTATCGTAGTAAAGCGGACTGTGTATATTTAAGTAGAAAAATATTTAATTTGTACACATGGCATATATCGGAGTGGAGTTTATGGAAGATGGTGTTGGTGGAGGAGAATTAGCTTTAATTCATTCAACTTGGCTTACCCCTCGAAAGAAACAAGTATGGTGGCCTTCCTACAAACAACAAAGCCAATTTGACAGAGCGGTAAAACGTGGCAAAGCACCAAATCCAGACAATAATAAGACTTGGGAAGTGTATCCAATTTGTAGAATTTATTTTGAAGAAGGTAAATTGTCTTGTAAATATTGTCCGAAATCATGTGTTTATTTCTTGTAGATAATTATTCCAAGGCATGGCAGAAGCTTTAACGGGCCTAATCTGAATCTGATGTTCAAACCGAAACAGAAAATCCTTTGAATAAGCATAAAGTTAAACCACCTAGACGAATTCTAGATAGTAGTGACGAAGAAGTTCTCTCAACTCATCTTGTATTACCGCCTAAACTAAAGAGAATTACTACACTTTTAAGTAATGCAAGTGCAACACAAGAAATAGATAATAATTTTTGTGGTAAGAATATCCATGTTTAATTTAGATTTTATTTCATCAATTTTATTTAGAATTGTTGCCGACACCGATGATTCAGTCACTACCCTTTTTAAATCAGGCTTAAGATAAGGAAAACATTCTACAAACTAATCAAGCTGCAAGCTTTGTTAATTCATCTTGTGTTAGTCTCGCTCAAAGTGGGTCTCCTTCGTATCTCGATGTAATACACCTTCGTCGAGTGTATCTACATCGCTAAATATTCCAAAGCAGATTGATAATGGTAATTGTTATAAATTCTATGACACACTGCTTTATTGTATTTTATTTTAGATATTGCTGATAAACTCCTGTCCACATTGATACATGTTAACCACCAAAATACAGAAATTATAAAATTATTAAAGGCTAGACGAACTTCTTGTACAGACTTGCCTCTCAGTCTCCCAGTTGACTTTCCAGTTACATTACCTATTACTAGTGAATACTCCCTGTATGTTTGTTGTGGGCATTCTTCTTAATCTTCTTTGGGAATGAAACCACTCATAGTTTTTAAAATCTATTTTATTTACGTTTCGATCCATAACCTAGGATCGTTGTCAAAATAATTTTGACAACGATCCTAGGTCATGGATCGAAACGTAAATAAAATAGATTTTTAAAATAATTTTGACAACGATCCTAGGTCATGGATCGAAACGTAAATAAAATAGATTTTAAAAACTACGAGTGGTTTCATTCCCAAAGAAGATTAAGAAGAATACTATTACTAGTGCTACCGATCTTTATTTAATGGAAGAATATCTAAATGATATAGGCAATTTATCTGCTGTGGTAATTATAACCTGTATTTAAACGATAAAATATGCAGACGTATTTATTTTTAGGCATGCTATTTTGTGACTATCGGTGGTAGAGACCTGACTTCAAAAACTAACACT
This sequence comes from Platerodrilus igneus, assembly GCA_036346225.1. Lineage (NCBI taxonomy): Eukaryota > Metazoa > Arthropoda > Insecta > Coleoptera > Lycidae > Platerodrilus > Platerodrilus igneus. Next base: position 1,661,865 of record JARFIW010001112.1, on the reverse strand, counting down.
ATATTAAAAAATCTTATGTCAAACGAACTGGCTTCTCAATATAGCTTTTTGGGCACACGCAAGCAGAAGAAACCATTTGCAGAGCTACAGTTGAAGAAAGTACGTATTATTTAAATTGGTAAAAGTTGCTTTAAATATAATTCTTTGCATAGAGGCAGTTCTGACCAGTTCTCATAATACAACTGAGAATCAAGTTAATGGTTTTATTGAAGTATGGTTAAAACATGCACCAAAAAGAATTATAAATGCTCGCCAGGCTCAGAACAGACGACAAACTGTGTAAACATTTAAAGAAGTTGATTACATTTATTAATATTCTTATAAGAAGTTCTTATATTTGCAGATTTGAGTTTTAAGTTAATATGTATGTATGTGAACGTTGTGGTTAGGATCATAAAATCGTATCTTGTCCATTTTGCTTTTACCTGGCATACGGTATCTGTATAAAATTTAAAAATGTCTAAAAGGGGTAAATTTAGGCATAAAGAATTTATTTCAAAGCGTCAGTTTTATAGGAGGGTAGAAAACGTGGTAAAGTTTACACAAAATTAACTTCAAATTAATCTACAAAATGGTCAGGGTCAAAGTAATTCCAATATAAATGAAATAAACGACAAATCAGTCAATCAATCTAATAATTTTGATGATAAATATTTATTGGATTTATCTGATTCTAAATCTTCTTCATATGATTCATTAAAATTTTCTGAATGTGAATTGTCCTCCGTTGAGGTTGCTGTATTTAATGAAAAAAATACACTTCATGTGACCGATAATTTTATAATCACAGAAGATAACCTTTTGATAAAACTAAGACAGTGGGCTGTATCGGAACATGTAACTCACAAAGCCCTTAATAGTTTATTAAGCATTTTAGTGTCCTATCATCCACAATTGATTGATTGATAAGATAATGAAATAAAATGGCCGACAATCAACAACTTAGTGAAGTTGCTCAGCAAATTTGTTGTTCATATTGTAATAAAAAGTTGTTAGTAAGGCAGTAGATTGCCTCAAATGTAACATTAAACTGCACCCATCATGTGCCAATAGAAATGTATCATTCAAACAAGCATCAAGTGATATAAATGTATTTATTTGTAAAGTATGTGATAATGGAAACCATATTGATGTAGAAAACAACAAAACACATATGGTAACTGGAGTTATTAATAATAACAATAATAATCATGATAAATCACCAAATATCTGTAATGAGATAATAATTGAATTCTTAAAAAGTCAGGAATTTAATGGAATTCTACAAACATCATTTAAGGCTGAACCTACTTGTCTATATGATGAAATTAAAGCATTGAAATCTGAAATTGACATCTTAAGGAGTAGTAACATAGACTTAGTGCGATTACTAACTAAGATGAACAATATTAATGTACCTGCACTTCCTGAAACTAGTGTAGACTCAAAAACTTTAGAAAGTCCAGAAAAGCAAATAAATAACAATACCATTAGGAAATCATTACATAATTTTGTTGTAGGAAATAGTAATAAACATGCAAAAATCAACAGTGTACCTGCTAATGGAAAAAAATAATGGTTTAATAAATCACATTAGCTCAAACAGCTCAATATATACAAATGCACTGAATTCTGATCCTAGAAACAACCTACGGGATGAGAACCGGGATAATAAGAAAGTAGATGAGGATTTAATCAATAACACTTGTGTGCATAATAGTGGGACCCAGGAAGTTAACACAAATTGTTAGAACCAAACCAAAACCAAGAAATAGTACCACAATTATAGGTAGTAGTGTGTCTGGTGAGGTTAACATAAAGGCTGCTCCAAGGAAGGCATATTTATTTGTTAGTAGACTGGATCCGTCAACAAACATAAAAACTTTAGAAAGTTATGTTAAAACTATCACACCTGAGGCAGTGTGATCCGCTCAATTCAAAATATCCTCAACATTACGCATCTTTTAAGATTACAATCAATTTGCATAATATTCACAAGGTTATGCGACCTGCGATATGGGCTCCTGGTACATATGTGACTCGGTGTTTTTCACCCGCACAAGGTAGGATGATCAACAACTTAGCACAAATAAACCTATTTAGCAACATACATAGTGAAGAATTGACTAAATCTAATAGTAATGGTAATAGTTATCAAAGTCTTTTAAAAATGTATTTTCAGAATGTTAAGAGGTTTAAACACTAAAATATCTCAGTTTTATAATGCTGTTCTCACCGAACAACTAGACTTTGACTGTATTGCGTGTGTTGAAACTTGGCTCACCTCTGATATTTCAAATAATGAACTATTTTCTAATGAATACATTGTTTATAGATGTGATCGAGATAAAGTTGCTACAGGTAAAACTAAAGGTGGAGGTGTACTCCTAGCTGTATCAGCGAAATACTACTCAGAAAGTGTTGAACTCAATATACCAAAAGTGATCTGTGACGGTGTCGTCGTAAAAGTTCAAGTTGGCCATCAGAAATGGCACATCGTGGTCATATACATACCACCAAATACTTCTCCAGATAAATATGAGCAATTGTATGATTATCTACTACCATGTTTAGTCAGCTGCGACAAATTTCTCCTTTTGGGAGATTTTAATATACCACATTGGATTTATCTAATTAAGCAGTGCAACAAGTTTTTATGTGATCAACTAGTATTAAGGCTTCAAAATTTTATTAAACTGCTGTATGCCAAACAGGTCAATACCGTGCAGAATAATAATGAACGTGTACTAGACCTTATAATATCCAATACCAAATGTATCTCTGCCAAAAGTGATATTTCACTAGTACGGGAAGATAGTCATCATCCATCACTGGAGATTACAGTATATTTTGATCATACGAAAATTGAGAAGCCTAAACAAGGTTATGAATATTGTTTTAGGAAAGCCAACTTTAATCTGATCTATCGATCTTTTGCTAGAACTGATTCGAATGTTCTTGAAACCTATGAAGACATTGATGCCTGTGTTGAAAAGTTTTATGACATTATATTCGATATTTTCTCATTACATGTACCGAAAACTAGAACAACATATAAAAAATACCCTCCGTGGTATACATCAGACATCATTTGTGATCTAAAACTAAAAGATTGATACAGACGTAAATATAAACTTAATAAAGACTATAATAGTGAAACTCAATATAAGATATTAAGAGCAACATTACGTAATAAAACTAAATTTCATTATAGAAAATATATAGCTGAGATCCAGGCTGATATAAAGCAGGACGCCACTAAACTATTTACCTTTGTAAACAACAAAAGGAATCTCTCTAGAATTCCTCCATATGTTAAATACCAAGGAAATAGGTACTCTAATAACCAGGATATTGTTAATTCATTTGCTCAATACTTCTCGGGTGTATATAATCAGGATAATCAAGATTCCCACTGCTCAAGTTTACACCCTGTCAATGCAACGCAATATTATGTGTACTTAAAATGTGTGAGTGATAAGAATATCAAAGAAGCAATTGATAAACTCAATGCGAAGAGTTCTATCGGTGATGACAAATTTCCATCTTACATTCTTAAAGGCTGTAGAGAATCTTTTATCAAGCCACTAAAAATTATAATCAATAAATCTATCAAACAGCATATCTTTCCAAGTAAATGGAAAATTGGTAAGGTTTGTCCAATTTTTAAGAAAGGAGACAAACTTAATGTAGAGAACTACCGACCCATTGTGATTTTATCCTGCTTCTCTAAAGTATATGAATCAATTCTATATAGTCACATTTATAGCTCCATTAAACCATTACTATCTTATAAGCAACATGGTTTTGTTAAAAACAGATCAACAACAACTAATCTGATACTATTCACGAGCTATTTACAAAAGAGTTTTGAACTTTACTGTGAAGTGGACACAGTTTATATAGACTTTAGTAAAGCCTTTGACAAGGTATCCCATGGCATACTTCTTGATAAACTCAAAAACACATTTAGTTTTTCTCAAGATCTTTTAAATCTAATGGATTCATACCTGAGATTGTGTACGCTGTATGTAGTGCATAATAATGTTAAATCAATAACTTTCAATCCAGCATCAGGGGTGCCGCAAGGCAGTAACCTAGGGCCGTTGCTTTTCCTAGCGTTTATTAATGATATAGTAGAATACATTTCTTCGGAATCCCTACTCTATGCAGACGATATAAAAATATTTAGGCAAATCAAAAGTATTAATGACTGTGTTCTCTTACAGAAAGATCTAGATTATTTTGACACCTGGTGTCAGAATAATAAACTCTCTATTAATCATGACAAATGTTGTTTTGTTAAATTTTCACGTAAAGTAGTTAATACTACCTTTATCTATAAGATAGCAGATAAACCGCTCCAATCTTCCACAATGGTAAGGGATCTTGGTGTCCTGCTGGATTCTAGACTCAGCTACAAAGCACACTATCAACATGTTGCTAAGGATGCATATAAAATGAGTGGTTACATTCTAAGAAACTGTAGCGAATTTAGGGATCCTGTGGTACTGATTAAGCTTTACAATACTTACATAAGATACAAACTTGAATATGGCTCACCTGTTTGGTCCCTATGTTACAAAATCAGTATTGATATTTTTGAAAATATACAAAAACGTTTCCTTAAACTTGTGTGGTTTAAAGAAGAAGGATATTACCCACATGGTTTACCTTACTCTTTGCTATTGGAGCACTATAATGTGAACAACCTTACTAAAAGGCGCCTTATTGGCAACATAATTTTTCTCTACAATGTATGTAGGAATCGTATTGATTGTCCAGATTTATTATCTGCCATTACATTCCATGTACCTACACAACATTCAACAAGAAATACGAAAACTTTTTACTATAAATGTCCAAGGACAAACTACACCACGCATGCTGTGTTAGTTAGAATTGCTAAACTATTTAACTTTTATTGCAGGGATATAGATATGTATAATAGCAACATAACAGCCTTAAGACATCACTTAGATAATATGTATGCTCAAATGATAATTATTATAATATACTTCTCTGTAAGGGCACACTGTAGCTGTTGAGAATTAAAATTAAATAAAATAAAATTAAATAAAATAAAAAATTGCCTTTGGATAGTAGAACCTTGTTACAAACACCTACATTGTTAAAATTAAAGAAAATAGGTGACGATGAATATGTACATTTGGGATTATCTATTGCACTACAAAAATTTCTACAAAAAATCAAACTTCTGGCAACATTTTAAAAATTAGTTTTAATGTTGATGGCCTCCCTTTGTTTAAAAGTTCAAATATTCACCTATGGCCAATTTTAGGTCTTGTTATTAATTGTAATAGCAAACCATTTGTAATTGGTATATACTGTGGTCTAACAAAACCAAAACCAGTTAGTTTATTCCTAAAGGATTTTCTATGTGAATTTAACAGCTTAAAAAATAATGTTCAATTTCAAAACAAGAAATATTCTATCGAAATACACAGCTTTATATGTGATGCCCCAGCAAAAGCATTTATTAAATGTATAAAATCATCTGGAGAGTATTCTTGTTGTGATAAATGTATAGAGGTTGGTGAATATATTAACGGTCGGGTAATATTAAAAGGTTTAACATCTACTGAAAGAACAGACAAATCATTTCGCTTGAAATTAGACGATGATCATCATCTTGATATTGAAGATTCTCCTTTATTAGAGTTGCCTATAGATATGGTTAACAATTTTCCTACGGACTATATGCATAATGTTTGCCTTGGTATAATGCACAAACTATTAAATTGTTGGGTTGGTGGAAAATTATCAGTTAGATTGTCAGGCACACAAGTTAATACAATATCTCAAAGATTAGGAGCCTTAAAAGTCTACATATCTAAGGACATTAATCGCAAACCTAGATCTCTAAGCGAACTACAACGCTTTAATGCAACAGAGTTTAGAACATTTTTGTTGTATACCGGCATTGTTGTTTTGTATGAAATTATTGATATTGCTATTTATCAACATTTCTTATTATTTCATTGCGGTATAGCTCTGCTTGCATCCCTTAAAGTTGAAAATGATTTAAATAAATGTGAATTGGCTTCCAAGTTATTGATGACATTTATTAAACATTCTGAAAAGTTATACGGGGCAGATTTTTTGATCTACAATGTTCATGTTTTAAGTCACCTTAGCAAGGATGCTTTACGCTACGGACCTTTGGATACTTTTTCCGCGTTTCCTTTTGAAAACTTTTTAGGTCAATTAAAAATATTGGTTAAGTCTCCTTCAAAACCGTTACAACAAATCTGTCGTAGGTTGTGTGAAATACAATTTGCTTCTCCTAATGAAAGGATTCTGGATGGAAATAATCACATCAATCATGAAATAAAGCATGTTTTAGGGACTCTCATTCCTAATATTTCTGGCAAAAAATTAAAAAAAGTAATGCTCGATCATTATATGCTCAGTATTAATTCATATTTAAGAGCAGACTCATATTGCTTTACAGCGGAAGCTGTAATCCAGGTTGAAAATATTGTAAAGGAGGCGACAGGTGAAACTGTAATTATAGAAAGACAATTTGAACGGTATTCGTCTTTTTATGAATATCCCTTTAATTCACGTCAGTATTTAAATATTCGTAAAGTTTACAACTTGCCAAGATCCTTAAGCTTTTGGTCTTTAAAAGATATAAAGGGAAAATGTTTACTTCTGCCAAGTACAGTATTGCCCGAAATAAACAGTACTGAAACTAAGTTGGCGGTGTTTTTATGCGTGCGCTGTCACACTCAAGTTAGCTAGTATAGACCTGTCAAGTAAACCTCAAACAAGTAATTAGTGGGGCCTAATTGTTAAAAATGGTGTTAAGTACAGAGGAGAAAGTGTTTCTGGTAGAGCATTATTTTCGTTCATACGGAATCGGCCGACATAATGGTGCAAGTTTGCTATACGTGCATGTCTGATCAATTCACACAAAGGTTTAATAAACGTTCTCCAAGTAATGCTGTAATTTTGAAGGTTATTGAAAAGTTTAGAAATACAGGTAGTGTATTGTGCCAACGAAATGAAACTCGGGGCGTCCCAGGACAGTTAACAACAACAATAACCATGAACGTGTTTTTGAGCAAATCTTTGAAAATCCGAAAGTCAGCCAGGCAAGGACAGCGTTACAACTTGATTTAAAAAGAACTTCCTTTCAAAGAATCCTGAAGGAGCTGGGTACATTTTCGTATGTGATTCAGGTACATCAACAACTACATCCTCGGGATTATCGCAGTAGAGTGGAATATTGCGCCAGAATTCTCGCGTTACAGTATGAAAATCCTGAATTTTTGAAAATGTTTGGTTTTCAGACGAAGCACATTTTCACTTGTCAGGCTATGTGAATCGTCGCACAAATCGATTTCTGGGCTTTGCCAGACCCGATGAGGTTCAAGAGGTTCCTTTACATAGTGAAAAAGTGAGTGTCTGGTGTGCTGTTTCCGGACACGGAATCATTGGTTCGTACTTTATCAAAGAGAATGGTAGGCAAGTCACACTTAATCAACAGAGGTACAGACAAATTTTAACACGATTTATCCCTGATCTACGTCAATTCTGTCGCACGTAACTTGGCATTTCGAAACCAATTTTTTCAGCAGGACGGGCAACTTGCCATACTGCTGCCGCAATTCGTCAATTTCTTCAAGAACATTTTCCAAGCAAATTCATATCGCGATTTACTGACTTCCCTTATCCTTCACATTCTCCAGACCTCACACCTCCAGACGCATACATTTGGGGCATGGCTAAAATGCCGTTTTCAAACGGGCACCACAAACCATCGATGAATTAAAGGATGCCGTTAGAGTCTTCTTCGCAGCCCTGAGACAACCCTTATTCAATAACATGACCAGAAACTTAGAACATCGTTATGAAGTCTGTCTCGAACGAGGAGGTGCACATTTAGAACATATAATAAAGTGTCAATAATATGTATTTTTTAAATATACAAAACAATTACTATTTCAGTACTGTTTATTTCGGGCAATACTGTAATAATGATTTGGTTGCTATACCACTTCTTCACACAAGCGCATGACACGTTATGGTAGCAAGAATTTATATGGTAATGTGGTACTCGTAATGAATGGGTTCACAACTTATATATTACGCATATCCAGAATTTTTTGTTTTATTTTGCTTTATATTTGTCCAGCTTTGATACAGATATCGTGTGTTTTATGTTTTTATGTTATTTGTGTAATTACACTTAGTTTGTAAATAATATGTGCAAATATAGGTGTACCTTTCTTGGAAATAGACTGTACCATATGACTATTACTGATTTGTGTATAAAGTATTGAATAAAAATGTAAAAAATAATACCAACCCCCCATACTTTTTCAGGTTAAAAGTATGTCATTAATAGGTCTTTTGGAACGGCACATGTCACGTTATATAGACGTCATATAGGCATCATTAAATGACGTTATATAGGCGTCATAAAATGACGTCATATAGGCGTCATAGAATGACGTCATTTCGATGTGACATATTACCGTCATTATCAAGTGAAAATTACGTCATATAATTGGTGATTTCGACGTAATTAGTGACCCAGATTTCACGTGAAAATGACGTCATGCTGCTGCCTGGAGTGTGGTACGACAGCATTTGATCTGATCAGTCAATGCCAGACATTCCTTTATTGTAATCTCAAATTATATTCGGTTTCATAGAAAGTTTTCCATTGCGGTTGGACACCTCTATCACTTCAACAACATGCATGTTTGAAATAGTAAGGACATCTCGTTTGTCTTTCCATTTGCATACAGTAACAGGACCATTTTACTGGTAAATACACTATGGCGTCTCCGTGGATCAATGTAGTAAGCGTAAGACTATGGATCCCAAGGTCCTGGGTTCAAATCCCGACACGGCCGACTGCTTGAAAAATGGCAGGTGAGCATTTTTCACAAAAATTACGCCCTCGTTCGGATGAGAGGTTAAATGGAGGTCCCGTGTGTGTGTTGTCACGCACGTTAAAGATCCCTACCTTGCCTGGAACGGCAAGGGTTCGGCAAAATTCTAAATTTCCAGGCAACAAAAAACTCGCCTCCTGGCCAATGTAGTACCTTCGGATGGAGCATTGGAAATGTAAATGTAATGGTAAATACACTCCCCTTTTTTCAGTTTACGATTTACCACACCTCTGGGGGTTTCCCTTTCTGTTATTTCGTAGGGTTACACACACAAAAGTTTATTGTGTATTTGACAGTTTCGTATGAGTAACAGATTATAAAAATTATCCATGTAAACAGTGTATTCCTTATCGAGATAGTCCTCAAGTAAATGTAACACAACATCAGTAGTGTGACCTAAATTATGGTCAGTTTTCTCAGATTTCCTATTGAAAATCTTTATTTTCATTACAAGATTGTCGGACTCACATAGTTCATACAGTTTGACACCGTATCTGTTTTTTATTTTTATGTACTGGTGGAAATGTAATATTCCACGCCACAGCATCATGGATTCGTCAATACAAATATTTTATCTGGTACATGGTTTTCACACATAATATTTGTACATACCTATGAGGTTGTAGCTAGAATATAGCAATAAACATACCTGGAGATACTGTCGAAGGACAAAGTTTGCCGGTCCAATGATTAATAATCGACGAATTAATGGACTGTATGTTTAAGATGTGTTAGTGCTTCCTCTGCAAGCCGAGACGAAATATCCATTGAACGACAAGTTTGGTTATAACTTACAAAGTTCGCACTATTATGGCCATAAATAGCACCTGTGTAATTACAACCCTTTATTCCGAACACTACACGAATATTAATGTTTTACATAACGAACCATAAACGAGCTTCGAAAACATACCGAATTGTATGCTGCTTTAATAACGTCTTCACGTTTCAAACGATTAACTACGACTCTTCTTCTTACACTCTATTTAGGGGTGCAAGCACGTCGAAAACAAGTTTCTACCTGTTCGAACTTGATCGCGCGTAACCTTCGTAATAAAAGGGTGAGGTATTCAGGATGCATATTTCCAATGTCTACATTAATAGGATACAGGAGCGAGTCGTCTTCAAATTAAATTTAATAAAATAATAAAAAAGACCGAACATACCGCTCACCAAAAATAATTAGAAACTAACTTATTTTTAAGCTAAAGATAAAACGATAATACAATAGGTTTATACGTAAGTATATACAACAACACAAAAAAAAACTATATTACTGTACAGGCAGTAAGCATAACTTAACCAGTGGTCGTTTGATTAACCCTTGGCTAGTTTTACAGTAGCAACCCGAATAACTCCATCATTACCCGGATGCACTTCAACGATGCGTCCTAAACGCCATTTTAACGGAGGAGTGTTCATTTCCCTAAGAAGCACTAACGAACCGATATTTACCTGATTCGATTGATTACTGAACCATTTATTTTTCTGTTGTAGAGTGTGCAAATACTCTACACTCCATCTTTTCCAAAAGGTTTGGTGTATTTGTTGTAGCAGTTGCAACCGATCTAACCGAGACACTTTGGTATTCATTAAGTCTGGATCCGGTAGAGCCGAGACTGGACCGAGAGTTAAAAAATGACCTGGTGTTAAATACGAAAAGTCATTAGGGTCTGTACTCAACGCACATAATGGGCGTGAGTTCAGCACCGCTTCAATCTGCGCCAATACTGTGCACATTTCCTCATACGTTAAAATCTGATCACCTACTACACGATATAAGTGACCTTTCACGGATTTAATCCCAGATTCCCAGAGACCTCCGAAGTGAGGAGAACCAGGCGGATTAAAAACGAATTCAATACTTTCCGACTCCACTGAAATTTTCATCGTTTCCTTCAAGGCTCTAGAGGCACCCACAAAATTAGTTCCACAATCCGAATATATCTTTAAACAACGACCTCGTCGAGCGATGAATCGCCGCAAAGCTGCAATAAATGCTTCCGAAGATAAACTCGATGCCAGTTCTAAATGAATGGCTTTTGTGCTTAAACACACAAACAAACAAATATAAGCTTTAGTCATCCGTGCACCTCTAGTCCTATTGAATGTAATATTAAAAGGTCCACCATAATCAACTCCGGAATTGAGAAAAGCCTTTCCTGGAGTGACTCGGGGAGAGGGTAAATTTCCCATCGAAGGCGATAATAAGGGAGGATTAGTCCTAAAACAACGAACACAAGTTTTCAAGCAGGCTTTTACTGCTCCCTTTGCTGAAATAATCCAAAAATTTTGAGCGAGTAAAAATAATGTAGTGCGCACACCCGAATGTAAATATTTGACATGACAATCCATAATAATAAATTCCGTCAATTTATGCGACTTTGGTAAAAGTAACGGATATTTTGCCTCAAATCCTAACTGCGAATTTTTCAATCTGCCGCCCACCCTAAGCAAACCCCGATCATCAATAAATGGGCTCAAAGGGCGAAACTGCTTTGATATAGGTTTTTTATGAATACAATTATCCAGTTCCTTTTGAAATACTTCCGACTGTACATTTTTCACCAGAATATGCAATGACGATTGCAATTCCTGACTTAAAATGCTTCCCACCAATCGTTCTGAACGAGCAACTCTCAAGTTACATGCGAAACGTCTACAAAACGAAAGTACTCTTAATAGTCTCTGTAATGTAGAGAATTTGTACAACAAACAATCAAAGAAATTTTCCTGAGAAATTACCAAAATGTTTTCGTAACTCTCTCTTCCGTAGGCAACGTATCCTCTATTTCTAATACCTTACTGGAAGGCCAATTCCTTTTGCAACCAATAACCAAGGAGGACCCGCCCACCATAAGGGATGGTTGACCAGCTCGAAGCGAATAAACCACGAGAAGCACAATCTGCGGATTGTACTTCGACTCCACATGATACCATTTTGAAGGAGCTACGTATGACTGGATACGAGCTATCCGATTTGCAACGAAGGTTTTCCATTTGTTCGGCGTTGATTGAATCCACGCTAATACCACCTTTGAATCCGACCAAGCAAAAATATCTGCGAACTCCAAAATATCCTTAAATGTCACCATGACAAAATGAATTAATTCCGATAGTAATACTGCAGCACAGAGTTCCAATCTTGGCAATGTTATCTTGCTGGGTGGTGCTACCTTTGACTTAGCACATACCAAAGAAACGACAATATTATGATCCCTATCCACACAACGAAAATAAATTACTGCAGCATATCCTGCCTCAGAGGAATCACAAAAACCATGTAACTCTATTTTTTGTAAGTTATCTCTAACGAATCTACGAGGAATTTCTATATTAGAAACTTCCTGTAAATCTGATATAAACTTTCTCCATTTTTGAACGAACTTAGTATGAGGTTCTTGATCCCAATCTAACCCCAATAACCATATTTCTTGGATAAACCGTTTAGCGAAGAACACCACTGGCGCTAAAAGACCAAGCGGATCGAAAATTCTAGCTATTTCCGACAAAATATTACGTTTAGTGCATTGTCTTTGTTGCACATGAATAGTGTATGCAAAAACATCTGACGAAGGTCGCCACTGAAGACCTAAAATTTTCAAAGAACTGTTTACATTATCTTGAAATGACAATGTTTCCATTTGACCTAAATTTGAGAAGCTTGCGAGAACTTCTACCGAATTACTGCACCACTTGCGCAATTCGAATCCTCCAGATTTACAAAAGGCATTCAATTCAATGACAAGTTGTTTTGCTGTTGCAATCGAATCACAACCTGTTACTACGTCATCTACATAAGTATCTTCGACCATGGCCTTTGCAGCAAGAGGGAAATTAGATGCTTGTAGCTTTGCTAGTTCTTGGATGGTACGTAATGCTAAAAATGGCGATGATGCCAACCCATATGTGACAGTATTTAACTGAAAGTCACAAATAGATTCCGAGGGTGTATCTCTCCAAACAATGCGTTGATAGTTACGCTGACTTTCTTTCACGAGAATTTGTCTATACATCTGCTTTATATCTGCAGATATGACTACACGATGTACATGAAAATTCAACAATAATACAATTATATCCTTTTGCAAAGCAGGACCAACTAACAAATTATCATTCAACGAATTACCTGCAGCATCCTTGCACGAGGCGTCGAATACTACTCTCAATTTAGTGGTAGTACTGTCTACTTTATGTACTGCATGATGCGGTATATAATACAAATTACTACATTTTAAAGAATCTACTGAAGGGACCTTAACCTTAGTCATATGACTACTGTCAAGATAGTCTCTCATAAATTGTTTGTAGCTCGAATACAAATCCAAATCCTTTAATAAACGACGTTCCAGACTCAAAAATCTACGAACTGCAATTTCTCTAGAATTACAAAACAAAGGTTCCGAACTTTTCAATGGCAATGAAACCACAAATCTTCCAGTTTCATCCTCGAATAATTTTCACAAAATCTTGTTCACTTTTCTCTTCCTCAGGCGAACGATGCACTGTGGAAGGAATATTCTCCAATTCCCAAAATTTACGAATGTCCACATCAAGTGGTTCTACCACTGCACAGAATGAAGTAAGCGAACGAGTAGGAGATACCACTTTACCTGTTAGTACCCACCCCAAAGTAGTATGAATGGCAACGGGTTCAAATGCATTGCCCCAACGTGATTCATTTAATATTATTTGAGCAAATACGTCTGCTCCCAAAAGCATTTCGATTGGCTGCGGAACATCAAATTTTGCATCAGCCAACTGTAAATCTTGAATATGTGGCCAATTATTTATTGGTAGTTTAGTAGACGGCAATCGATCACAAATCGTAGGCAAGATAAAACATTCAGTCTTATATAGAGGTGACGATAAACCAAGTGGACTAACAAAACACAATGCCTTGCCAGACACTGAAGATGACTTCAAACCTAATCCCTGAACCGTGACTTCAGTTTTAGCTTTCCTTAACCCTAACTTCTGCCGACATTTTTCTGTAATAAAGCTTTCCATACTTCCATTATCGATTAAAGTTCGAACAGAATGTAATTGACCCGAATAATCTTGTACCGAAACCACCGCTGTAGCTAACAACGTGGTGGTATGGTCTAACGTCGTTGATATTAACGAATTAGTAGTGGTTTGTTGTTGAATAACCTGTTGGTTAACCACCGAACTTTCTTCAGTTGAAGATGATGAACTATTAATTGATGTGGTTCTCTGCGGAGAAACTGGTGCCCGACGATTTCCAAAATGTAATAAGGTATTATGATTTTTGGCACATTCTCTACAATTCCACTGGCAACGACAATCTTTCACCGAATGTGCATCACCTAAACAACGAATACACAACTTGTGCCTTTTTACCACCTCATAGCGTTCTTGAGGAGATTTATCCAACAATTGCTTGCATTTATACAACGGATGCGAAGCTTGACACAAAATGCACTTTCTATCAGTAGAAGTAGCGACAAACGAATTTCTAGGCGCCGACGATGCGCTAGCGAATTTTCTATTATCTGAAGCCCCGAATTTTATGCTTTCCCGAGTTTTCGAAGAAGTATCTAATGAAACAATCTCACTAACTTCCAACACCTTACATTGCCTTTCTACGAATGCTCTTAAATCCTTAAATGTAGGAACATCTACCACATTCTCCAACTCAAACCTTTTTAGAGTTTCACTGTCTAATTTTTTGGATAACAAATTAAAGAGTGCGAAATCCCACAAGTCGATTTCTAATTTTTCCAATGCAAACAAATTTTCATCGATGCAATTAATCAAACTTCTTAATTGTTTATGCGAATTTACCGTACTAATTTTCGAACATCTCTCAAGCGAGTTCCAATAAGTGGATGCTAATAACCTTTTGGATTGAAAACGATTTACTAAAATGTTGTACGCCTTTTGATACGAATCATTCCCAATTGGAATATGTTTAATCAAAGCCTGTGTACTCGAATCAATGTTATCTAACAAATACATGAATTTCTGAATTGGCAACAATCTATCATTCTCATGAACCAATTTTTCAAAAACTGATCGAAAACTTTCCCAATCGACAATCTTACCGGAAAAGCGAATTATTTTTAACAAAGGCAGGGGGAGGTTACCACTAACGGGAACAACATCATGCGGTCCTGTAGCTGACATACCAATAACCGGTTTAACATCTTTCACGAATTCCACTTTAAATTTAGCAGCGAAAATTTTAATTTCCGTAACTAGATTACCTATCTCTATTCTCAAAGCACGATATTCCTCTAATTCCACCGACTCTTCCACAACGACCGTCTGACACAAAAGTTTAAAATCTGATTCGACTTCTTTCGCAGAATCCAGCCAAACGTCTATCACACAACAATTATTTTCCGCTCTACCAATTTCTCTCATATTCTCAAGAATACTATTTAATCTACTCCACGCTGTTTTAGCTTCTAAAATAATCGTTTCCAATTTATTACTCATTTTGAATATTAAATAACGAGAATAAATTATCTATGTTATTAAAACGACGAAATTTCAATTATATTAATATTTGAAAGCGACTCCAAGTTTGTAGGTAAGGAATAAGGAGATTTTATAGAAGTAAACAAACACAAGTGTTTACAACCTGCACCAAACGACGAATTATTCACGCACCAATCACGTGATACGAATACAACCGACACCAACGACAGCTGCACTATACCCTGAGGGTACAAAGTTCAGTAACTACACCGTTAACCAGATACGGCGACGAAGCGACCAAATGTACATACCTATGAGGTTGTAGCTAGAATATAGCAATAAACATACCTGGAGATACTGTCGAAGGACAAAGTTTGCCGGTCCAATGATTAATAATCGACGAATTAATGGACTGTATGTTTAAGATGTGTTAGTGCTTCCTCTGCAAGCCGAGACGAAATATCCATTGAACGACAAGTTTGGTTATAACTTACAAAGTTCGCACTATTATGGCCATAAATAGCACCTGTGTAATTACAACCCTTTATTCCGAACACTACACGAATATTAATGTTTTACATAACGAACCATAAACGAGCTTCGAAAACATACCGAATTGTATGCTGCTTTAATAACGTCTTCACGTTTCAAACGATTAACTACGACTCTTCTTCTTACACTCTATTTAGGGGTGCAAGCACGTCGAAAACAAGTTTCTACCTGTTCGAACTTGATCGCGCGTAACCTTCGTAATAAAAGGGGTGAGGTATTCAGGATGCATATTTCCAATGTCTACATTAATAGGATACAGGAGCGAGTCGTCTTCAAATTAAATTTAATAAAATAATAAAAAAAGACCGAACAATATTATTGAAATGATTTAGTATTGGTCTCACCTTGTATAATCTGTTGGCAGATGGTATTGAGTTATCAATCAAATGAAAATAACGAAGTAACAACTGGAATCGATTTCGACTCATATTTCAGCACCAAAACTTTGCGTTATATAGTTTGTTTGTGCTCCAGTAATATTCAATTGATGGAAAAGAACAAAGCCCCATTTGTAACAAAAGTCCAATAAAAACTTTCATCTCTGCAGCACTGACGTTTGTCTACTTTGATACCCTGTTAGATTTTTTATTGCTTTGTGTTTTGCAATTTCTTGCATGCCATATAAATTAGTTTGTTCGACCAGTAGTGCAAGAAAGTTTTCAGAAAAAAATAAGTCCACCAGCATTTGCACTGTAAAATTTGACGTATCCAATTTCACACCAACATTTTCTTGGAAAATAATAATTCAGGATTTTGTTGAATTTCTGTCCACAAATTATCATTCACATTTGATGTTGTTGCTTGGGAATGATCGTCATTATCAGGTTTGGGAACAACGTCAGGTTCGGAGACGACTTCATCGTCACTATCACTTGAATCTCAGAAGGTTTATAATCGCTACTGTCGTTACCATCCTCGCCAAAAATCTCGTCAAATTCTGAATCACTTAGATTAGCGTAGTACTCAAGTTCATTTTGAGTCAGTGGTCTTTTCTTACCCATATTGAGGTTCTTGATAATTTAATTAAGCAATAATTATAAAACAACACACTCAAGAAAGACGTAAATATGATGCACTCGACAATATCTGAGATACTACTGACGAATATCTCTGATTCAGTTTTAGCAAAGCAACAGGTCGAAGCGTGTCTGTGTACGAATTAACTCGTAGTTGGCTTCTACAAAGAGATTTCTGTTACATAAGTCAACTACAAGATAATTCACAAGATCTTTTTTTTTAAAATACATTTTCTATGCTTTTTGATGATAACTATGTACTATAATTAGAGTTTTCAATAATATAACATGATTAAATGAAATTGACTTTTTAGACCGGAATTCTGAAAATTGCCGTGGTAGTCAACGTGTTAAAATCGCCCGTAATTATTAAATTTTCATGTCCTTTTATGCATCTTAGTATGTCTTCGATATCTTTGTAGATTGCTTCTACCTCTTCCACACTGTAGCTAGAGATAGGCATGTATACCCTGTTCACGTTAAATATGGGATGACGTCATAATTCAAATAAATGCTGCGTTGTCATGGTTAAGTTATTTTATGTGTACCTGATCAGAGTAACTAGTTCTTGTGCGTGCGAATCCAAATGTTTAGGCATTCTAAATCTTAAATACTTGAAACTTGCAATGTATAAAGTGTTTTAGTTTTGAAAAAAACTGTTTTATTTAGCAAATATAAAGCACAAGCGATTTACTACAAAACTAAACAATGACAATAAAATAAGAAATGTCAAAGTAATAGAAGTAAAAAATGTTGCAACAACGAACAGAACTGTAAACTGCTACACACTAAATCCTAATGTCACTAAACCTACATTCATAGTTACGTTCACATTTTACAATCGCTTGCACTTTATTACTGTATATGACGTCATCCCATATTTAACATGAATAGGGTATATACTTGTATTTTACCAGATTAGGTTCCATTGTATGTTTTTCTGTGGATTCTATGTATTTCTGTATTTTTCTTTATTTTCTTTTGTCATTTTTCCATAGGAACCCACTTCCGCACTACTGTAGTTAGCCGATGCAAGCATCATTGTTACGGGACCTCCGTACAGGGCAACTCAAAATTTAATTATTTTCATGCTCATTTTGCCTGTAACAAAATGTGGGCATGGATTACTTCCATGTCTTCCTGCACACAGAAGTGCGATGGCTATCAAGAGAAAAATTTTAGCCAGAATGTTTGAACTAGAAGATGTATTGGTGGTCACATTTACAAAGGAGCCATTTATTGAACAATTAACTGGTGTCGATTGGCTATTTATTTTGGATACCTTTCCGATATCTTTGAAACTAAATGAAACCACCACTTCCTTTCATGGGAAAGTTGGAGCACAATTAGATAATATAAAAGCCTTGCAGAAAAAATACATGTTTCAAAGCATATGTTGAAAGCCAAGAGGTCTCCAATTATCTTCAGTTGCAAGAATATGTCAAAACAAAAGAGATCCCTTCAAACGTCACTTCATCAAAATTGTTATTGTCCTCTTGCAACATTTGGAAAGAAGCATAGTTGATTATTTTCCCGACATCGACTCTGATGATATTTACAGCTGGATGATGAACCCGTGTTCCTGCAACCAGAAACATAAACCTACTGTACTGATGAATGAACATTTCAAAATCTGCCTGAGAGCAGCGAAGCCTGCAGTTTAAAACAGAAATACTGAGACGAAAACCACGATGAATTCTGGATGCCAATCTATTCAGAAAATAATGTTGTTGGCAAGGCTACAGTGACAAGACTTGTACGTTTTACTTTAACTTATCTCTGTGTCAGCATTCTCGACATACACTTACATAAAAAGCAGATACAGAAGCAAACTTTCTCGGTTAAGTGATATGAAGGTAAAATTAACTAACCTTCCCATAAACATAAAGACGATTAATGAAAAATTCATCTAAACAGTTTCATTCATTGCATAAAACAACCGAGCATTAAATTTACAGTTTTTCTTCTTCTCCTAAGTATTCAAACCACTTTAAGGGTAGCTGTGCTCTAGAAATTTTTTAACACGACAAGGGTGTCGCTAAAAAAAATTTAAGAACTGCTGATGTAATATTTTGACTAGCCCGTGCATATAAAGAGAAAATAAATGTTTGACAAAATGAAGCAGCAGTTGATATAGGTTGTATTTTAATAATTTACTGTTGAGTTGCATTTCTTTAATTATCATAAAAGTACACAAATGTGGTTGCACAAGAATTAGTGAAAAATGACTAAGTGTCAAAATTGACACAGATACTCAAAGCACTATCTACAATTTTCATTAAAATTAAATATTTTAAGATTCTAATTCTAGCTCAGGTTTTAATTAATGAACACGAATGTCAGATCATTCCTATTTGTTTCACTTTAATCTTAGACAAATTCTACAATAGCACTTACAAAATATATGTCAACAACTGAATTCTTTTATTAAAGTGTTTGTTTAACAGATTTAATATCATTATTCAGATTTAACCACAATGCTATCCTGGAACAGGTGGCATTTATAGAGCTATCCGGCTACTACTTGGATACAGAACACAAGAAACAGTAATCACAAGTGTTGGAAGTAATATAAGTATATACAACCTGAGTGACATTATAATTTGAATAAGATCCCCATATACTTGTGGCCACGTCCCCCATGCAACCTGAGTGCAGCAGTTAAATTTAAAAGTTAGTATTTCAAGATGATGATCACAAAAATATGAATAAATATCTTATATAAAGTTTTAGAATTTTGGGTGTACTAGGTACTTAGAGCACTATTAAAATTACTAAGACATTCGTCAATGGACATAGCAATTTAAATATAAGTGATACAATAATGCCTAAAGTTACTTTCATACTATTAAAATAAAATATTTTTATACCTAATTTTTCGAAACCGTTTTTTTGATACTGGACGTCTGTGTGATCCTTGGCAATCGGTATTACTGGGTCCTGTAACTCGGGTAGCCTCTAGACCCTTATCGGAAATTTTACACTCAAATTCAACCTCTTCTTCATCACCAAGTGAACGAAACCCGCTCATCTGAATAACACTCTGAAATAATAATCAACATTATTTACTGTTTATAAAAATTACATATTGTTTATAAATTTCGTAAGTCTTATTAATAAAAATAGTTAGTTAGTCTTAAGTTAGTCCTCATAAAATGTTTTCTCAATTTTAAATGTTTGTAATGTTGTTTTATATCTGATTATCAGCATTATGCTATATAAGTGGTAATGTTATAACACAATCAAACTAAGTGGTACAAAGCATGCAGCGAAAAACGAACAAAATATTCAAGGTTTTTATTAGTATACCGTTTTGAAGTCAAAAATGGGTTTTGCACTGTAAAGTGTCAGCTTTCGTATTCATTCATTCCTATGGATGGTATTTGTGCCGCACTTTAAAAACTATGGAAGTATCAAATTGAAAAACCAATTGCCACAACCATTGATTTCTAATGTTGTGTTGTATGAAGATACCAGCTTATGGGCTACATAAGCAGCAAAATTTTTTAATATTTAAGCAAGTGATGTAGACAAATGTATGCAGTTTTAATTACTATTTCAGAAACTTGGTTTGGCTTAGAAAGTGTTAGTATTAATTATTTTGTGACAAACTAAGAGTTTGTGCACCATGTCGAGTTACATGTAACAGGTCGCTGTAACAGATTTTGTCTTGCAGTGCGGACTGCCAAAACTATGTCAAAGTAATGGCAGGCATGAGCATACAAAGCTATTTTATCCGGCAATATTTAAAAAGTATTATAATTTTTTATATGACTTTTAAATACGATAGAATCAACAGAACGACTTTTACAATATTTGAAAGCTTGATACTAACTTTCTAAGAATAATATAAGTGAATTGTAAGATTGTTTGTACACATTACCTCAGTATTTCATAAAGAGTAAATGTAGAAGGTGAAAAATATGCACAACAGAAGCCACCCTAGAATATTTAAATTTTAAAAGTAAGTTTAAATAAAATTTAGAGCAACCGTTCCTGTGGTTTAAAGTTGCTTGAAAATGTAGATAGCGGTGTAAACTATAAAGAAGATTTCACCATGTAGGTCAGGTTATTTTGCTCAAATTTCTTAACTTATTTAGAGAAAACAGATACAAATTTAAATACATTGTCATCATCATCAGGTCCTTCAGTCCTGGAACTGGTTAGACGCGTACCCCCACTATGAACTAACCTACATATTTCCCTGAAATTTGTACAGTTTGCATCTATCAGTATGATTGTTGAAGAGTGAACATGTTTTAAAGTGCTCTGTTATATTTTATTATTTTTACACAGTGTATAAAACAAATGTATAACAATTTTCAAGACAGTTTAGAGTATAATTTGATTTTCAATAAGGTGGTGAAATTGGACATACAATTAACTCAGTATTGAATTCTTAAACAACCAAAAATTACAATTTTTGAAGCATTCTGTGTAATAAAACAAAGACATTTACTTGGTATCAACAGTGATTAAGTTATCTTAAATGCAATTAGTGATTGTTTGTTATCTCACCAGGTGTGTGGATAATTAAAATAAATAAACCAGGACTGTATTTTAAATAATTTCTTTTTCTGATTACAGTAGATTCATTGTTTAAGATGCAAAACTGTAATAAGTGTTCAGAAAAATCAGATAACTTATTTGATTGCGATCACTGCAGTAATCATCTGTGTAAAGACTGTGCTCAGTTAACTGAGACAGAAATTAGATGTCTGAAGCTTAGTAAGCGCAAACTAATATTTCTATGTGATGGATGTGAGAAGGGTTTATTTAGAATTCCAGAATTCTTAAATAAATTAAGTATTCTTGAACAAAAAATAGAAGATTTACAAAAGCAAAATGAAGATCTTGAAAAGCAAAAAAGTGCAATAGGTTGTGAAGAAACAATAGCAGAAATGATTGATAGGCAAAATAGATCACAAAATATTATAATACTGAATGTTCAAGAATCAAATGGTAATTCATACACTGAAAGAAACGCAGAAGATAAAACCACGGTTGGTAAATTACTTGGGAATTTTGATATTGATTTAGATAATGTTAAAACCTTTAGACTGGGTAAGCGCATGGAAAACAAAAATCGGCCAATTAAGGTTTTAACGGGATCTCGGGATGAAGCAATGTCTATTTTAAGAAATAGAACAAAATTACCAAATCAAAATGTTCGGATATTTGGAGATCAAACACCGAAACAACGGCAATATTATTTGGATGTTAAAAAAAAACTTAAAGAAATAACTGAAAATGGAGATACCTCAAAAACGATTAAATATATTAATAACAAACCAACAATTGTAAATAAAGATAGAAATTCAAAAAACTAAATGGCAATTCGTCATTAATACTCAATTCTCACATAATCTACTTAAATGTTCAAAGTATAATGTCTAATAAGTATCAATTAATGGCTGATGTGATGTGTTATAATCCTATGACAGTGTTGTTATCGGAAAGTAGAGTAACTAATAATGTGGAAGACAAAGAAATTGCAATTGATAATTATATCTTAGCAAGATGTGACTCTATTAGCAGGCATACTGGGGGATTTATATTCGTAAGGACATTGATTTTAAAACATACAAAGAATATGTATTGGAGCCAAATTATTGGTGTAAAGCTGTGAAAGTGCTATTATTTGGGTCACTATGGATCATAGGAGTGTTATACCACTCCCCAAGTGCAAGTGATACAGTGTTTCTGAATAACTTTGAAGAATGGAGTGAAAACCTATTTAATACGAACCTACGATGTATTATAGCGGGAGATTTCAATTTAAATTATGAAAATAAGGGTAATTACTATGTAAAAAAAAGTTAAGTAATTTCATTAGGGTAAATGGTATACAGCAATTAATTACAGAGCCTACTAGAATTGTACAAAATAGTTCAACATTAATTGACTATATCTTAACTAATGCTAAACAAGTCAGGGCTATTGTCCATCCGACACCAATAATAACTGATCACAATATTATATCAGTATCAATTACTAAAGAAAATAAACATTATAATAGTAATAACCAAATAAGTCAATTCAGAAACCTAAACGATGCAGCCATTCACCGAATAAACCTAAGACTTTTAAAATGTACATGGAAATTTGACAACACAAATGTTGATATAATTCTGAATGATGTAATAAATAATGTTACACATGCATTAGACCATGAAGCTCCTATTCAAAGCAAATTTCAATCACATAACTGTTTAAAGTGGTATGACAATGAAGTGCGTGCCAAAGCTAAAGAAAGGGACTTTGCTTATAAAAAATTCAAAATCAATAAATGTGCTGTAAACTGGAAAGATTATAAAACTTGTAAAAATGAATTTATTAATTTATTGAAGAGGAAAGAAATAGAATTTTATGAAAGACAAATTGACAATAACAAAAGAGATAGCACTAAAATGTGGAAAATATTAAAAATGTTGGTTAGTAATAAAGAAAATAATTGTGACATACAAAGAGTACAATTTGAAAATAATCACCATAAAATCATTATAAGAGAACAAAAGGATAATTGATGGTTGATAGGTACCCAAAAATGAGTGTCAATCATTAAGATATAAATACAAAAGGTAATTCATTTTTCATAAAAATACACCTTCCGTGCACAAAATAATTATCCCGTGTGTAAAATATCCGCATGTAAACAATATCTAGTTGCATTTGCAAAGTATAAACAAGCCTTTATTAATTATGTGTGTAGAGATAGCATTTATATTCATTTTAAAAGTTTCAAAAAAAAAACATTAATCTAAAATCTTCTTTATTCAGAAAAAAATACGTCAAATCCTAAGGAAATGCTTTAAACGTAATTAAATCAATAAGCGTTTATTCGAAAAACTCAAGCGAACATTAAAAAGTAACAAAAATTGATACGAAATAATCAATAACTTTAAGGGTTACTATAAGATACAATGCAACGCGACGATCAACTCCGTACGTTAGAGGAGGATAAACGACACCCTTTACTATGAACGTAAATCATTCGGCCGCATAGTTTGACGCTAGTTAGACCGTTAAAACCGTGAAATTCCCGGAAATATTGCATCACATAGGTGACTAAAATTCAAATTGAATTCCAAAGAATCTGGCATTATGACGTAGTTATATTATATTGTATATAAGACCGGACGTGGATTAGATTCATGAATTCGCGTCAACAAGCAATGTGTAAACGTTTCAATTTACGAGATCGACGATTTTCGATTTGTCACCAAGTAATATGTAACGTTGAGTAAAGATTTGAACGCACAATTTTGAGCGATTTATATTACGATGTGCAATAAGCACTGTAGAACTTTGCATAAATATATAGCTTATAAATTTCAGTAGTTTCAAACACAGAAGTTATCGAATGCGATTATTAGATGGAGCATCATTTGTTTTGTAAAAATACTATGGAAGTTGAACATTCTTCAATACAAAAGCTACTCTGAAGTTAATTAATTAAAAATAAAAGAAGATGTACTTTTGGTAATTGATGTTCTAAATGAGATTTTAAATAATATGGACACTGTTGCAAGCTGAGCTTTTAACGTCGATATAAAATGTATCAGGAGGTATTTAATCATTAATTGCGAGTAGGATTAGCGCTACCTTACCATCACGAGTATAAAACTTTGGTTCTTTGTCGTTTAATTGATCAAAATAATTGTATATTTTGTAATTTAAATTTAGAATGAGTTCTCATTTTATTATTTGTGAAGGAGATAATTTGAATCAGGTATAAGATCAGAGTTCGTAGTATCTTGACCTTTACTAAATTATCCGTGACCGTTATTGGGCAATCACATTCACAAACGCGGTAATCAAGAAACAACGAATTACCGACCTATTAATTAATAAGGATAGTGTAAATGTTGACAAAGATTAGGTAAGGTATATTTTAATAATTAAGTAACTCGTAGGAATTATATTCTGTATGAAATTAAGCGGTAAAGTGTTTTATAAATTCTTTTGTATGAAAGAAAAATGTTTTTGAATGTATAGGTGTTTTCTCGAGATTGCTGTGTTTATTTTATTTTGTAAATTCCACAACTTCCGTTGAGTTAGCCAAACAAAGAAAGAAAAATGAAGGCAAGATAATAATTTCAAATTTTCCATTGCTGTACTATGCCACAGCACTCTTTTAGCATCCAACGCGAGCCGTTGTCACGGCAATATATGTATGTATTCACTTGTTGAGGTCACAAGAGGTCATTGAGCACCAAGTGCCATATAAAAAACACCCAAAGAGAAGAAAAACGGAGAAAAGTCAAAATTTCCCAAAATTTAAATTTCACCCTGTATAAACGCGTAAGCTATACCATTAGTACAGAAAATAAGATTCGTAGGTAAAAACACACATTATTTTAAAAAAACGAAGCTCTATCATAAATAATACTATAGCATTTCTTAATTAATCCGTGTGAAAATATTTTTCTTCTGAACAATGAAAGTTGTATTGAATTTATTGCAGAATGAAAAGATCGAAAAACGAATATAAAATGTAAATACAAAGGTCATTCGTTTCAGCCGCGTAAATAATTATTCAATACCTTTCAATAACAGTTTTCATTGCGTTTACCGTAGAATGCGTTTAAAATAATATCAATTTGACACAATTATAGAGCAAAGTATATTTTCCGTCTGTAGATATATCCTTTAAAACACAAGTAATGCATTCATTCTCTTTAAAAATACAAGTTTATAAGTTATATATAAAACGTATCTTTCTTTCAAACAAGTTAGTTTGAATTAATTCCTGAATTTTAGAATGTTTACGTTAGGTAATAAAAGAATACGCCATTTTACTACAAATGTTCTACAAGCCATTAAATAGACCATTTATTTTTCAATCAATGAATAAAGTTTCCAATCAAAGAAAGCGCTCCTAAACATAAGATAACATAAGTTAAGCGTCATAATAGCTCTACGTACTACAGAAAGAAAGAGACAGCGATCATCGACTTCGTGCATTAGAAAAGAATGGAAGATTTTACGACCATGGTAACTTTACACACATAACTCATTAAAAAGGGAAATCAGCGTAATTATTACATCATCCACGGCAACATGATCAAGAATGGAATGGAAAAAATAACGTATTTAGAAGTTTAGTTTATAAGCAGTAATTGAATTAGATTCTGGGATCCATTCATGATAACATCAAGCAACATGTAAGTTTCGAGTAAAGATTAATGCTTTAATTTATTTTACGACATATACCTTTCGAGCAATTTGTAATCTATTTTGTCAGCGTACCACAAGTCACATCGAACTTTGCATAATTATGAAGTATAATTATTTTGAAGAATCCTACGAAAATTAAATGATCTTCGATTAACTAATCTTGGTACAAGAGTGACTGCTAATTTTAATTTCTTAAAAATAAATGCACTTTGCAAGCTGATATTTCGAAGTTAAGACTGATTGGAAATAGAGATTTGAAATGGAACCAAGAAGTATTCAATGCCGTTAATTACAATAGAAATGATATTTTTATAAGCTAATTAAGAAGTATTTGACAATACCAATTGCAAAAATAATTTTGTTTTGTTTTTTGTAACCTAACAGTAAATCAGCTAGAACAAGATTTCAATTTTATAAAAATTATTTGAGTTGGAAGTAGTTTGACTTTTACCAAATTATCTGTCCAGCGTTATTGACCAATTACACTGACAAACGGGGTAATAAAAGAATAAATAAATTATCGCAAAACTTTAAAGAGAATTTTGTACCTCACATAGAAGATATTTAGGTTCTGTTATGACTAATCGAAGACTCCATTTATATAATTTTAAAGTTTTGTGTGTGTACCTGTTAACATGAATAATGTTATAATGCTTGTATTCAATTAGATTTAGGTGACAGTGAAAAGAAAGCGATTGCTTTCTTTGCTTAAAAATGCAGTTTATAATTTTGTAAAAAAGACTCCATTTCACCGGGAGGCGAAAGTAATCGGAATCTACTATGAAAACTCGTCCTCCAGAGGATTTCCCTAGACGAATTGGCGCCATTAACTTAGCACATAAAAAGCTTTTCAAGATACGTGTTAATGGAAATTTAGCTCTGTAATTGCAAATATTTTTTTTAGCATTTAGAGATTTTTTTAATTTGTTTTTACATGGACTCACTCCAGTACCACTGTAGTTAGCTGGTGCACCTTCAATTTGTTACGGATTCCCATCCATTCTGGGCATTTCCAAATTAAACAGTTTAACAATTCATTCACCCGTAACTCATTAATAAGGACTATTTTACCGGCGATCCGCATACGGTTCATTAAAAATAGAAGGTGCCAATGGCTAATTTCAAAAGTTTTCCGATTTACAAACTTGTTCGATACAGCATTTTATATTCGCTGAATTTCTATAATCGTGATCTCACGCGTTGACATTTACCACACCACTGTAATTTCTTGCAAAATTATAGAACATCAGACCGCGCTGTAAAGAATTCTTCAATATTATAAAGCTAAGTTAAGAAACGTAGACCAAAAATGGTACGGACGCGCCTTAATAGTTTTATAAGCACAACCCCCGTCATACTTTTTAACGGAACTTACGTTATTCCGATGTGCGACATTACGTAATGAAAACAGGTTCCAAGTATAGTACGAAACAATCTTTATATCAAATATGCTTAATGCCACTAAACTTGTATTCTATTTAATAGTAGAGTAAGTACTTAACGAGATATGAGTGGTGCCCGTAGGGTCTTTGTTATTTACCCTCATGTTTTCCGTTTTTTACTAACTAAACAGGTATTTGGTAGGTAGCCGACGAGACACACAGTAAATACAATATGTGTGATTGTTATTATTACAGTATTGTCCCATTGGTGACGTGTTGAATTTGTAAAGCTCATAGATTTTGGCTAGATATATTGTTATTTAAACGTTGGTATTTTCCCTTTGAAGAGATATATACATGACTATAACTAGTTTGTATCTATTGAAATTTTTTTTTAATATAAAAAACTGATTCAAGTTTAGAGACAACCAATAAAAGTTACACCAACTTTTAGGTATTAATTTTAAAAGCTTTGCAAAATCAGGTTAAAGAGGTGACTTGAAAGATATTTACATACTCAATAGACTAAGGAAGTTCTGGACTTGATACTTGGTCAGAATTGATTTGGTGGTAAATTATTTAACTTTTCTACTAAAATTTAACTAAAGAGAATGTAATGTAGTGTATTAAACCAACTATCACTATACAACGCCGCTTCCATAAATCGTGCATAAATTTATTTCAAGTCAAACGCATACATTTTGAGAATCCTGAAACCGTTAAATTTTTTGTATTTTCAAATAGAGCTTTAATATACAAGTGTAGCGATCGCGGGTGTGTTGTTTCAATGTAGCGATCGTGCTGGTTCAATAATAATAATAATACATTTACTTGAAGGATCGGTTGATCGGTTTACGTTATCTTATCTGAGGGTTGCTCGAGCGGTTTTTTTGTTTGTCTTTGGTGCGTTTTTAACTAGGGGAGACGTGGCTGTCCGTATCTCTGGCTGAAAAAGAGGTGGTGCTATCATTTGCCTTATACCTACTGGGGGTCCTAGGTTATTACTTAATTAAAACTCGGATCATATTATTTGGTATATTCGACTACTAAATGTAAAATTTATTTATTATATTTACAACGTTAAAAATTTAGGCGTTAGATACGCACGCAACTTACGAATACTGTTATCTAGTGGGCACTTTTCTATTACTTATGGTTAGTACTGGTACAAATTACATCAGGCATAAAACTAACCCTTAATAAACTCAGTCACTGTAACTTTCACTAATACTAATTTACCCATTGGTCAAATCGTTACTTTTCACATAGTGGCATCACCCGTTGAAATCTGGAGTGGAACTTTTCTATTACTGTCTCGACTACGGGGCGCCAAAGTTTTAAAATCGTATTTGTCTTTTTATTTGTATGGCTACCAAGGCGCTGCACCTTGAAGTCGTATCGAACTTGTCAACTGACGCCTTTCTAGCGGCTCTGCGCCGATTTATTGCCAGGCGTGGCCGTTGTGATCACCTCTATAGCGATTGTGGCACTAATTTTGTGGGTACTTATAAACAGTTAATTCATTTCACCAAGCTTGCTGCTTCTAAGGACCATATTTCGTGGCATTTTATACCGCCGGCTTCACCTCATTTTGGTAGCTTATGGGAAGTGGGAGTGAAATCTGTTAAAACCTTGCTACTGCGTACTATTGGCGAGCAAATGTTAGCTTTTAAAGAGTTGGCGACCGTCTTTATCCAGATTGAGGCCATCTTGAACTCACATCCTCTCACCTCTTTGAGCACTGACCCCAATGATTTGAGCTGTCTTACGTTCGGTCATTTTTTAACTTTGGCCCCTTTAACCGCCATCCAGGAGCCCGCCTTCCGCTCAACCGCCTCTCTCGCTGGCAACTGCCCCATCGAATTCAACAAGATTTTTGCTCTCGTTGGTCCAAGGAGTACTTGCACTCGCTACAACAGCGCTCCAAGTGGCACACACCGTCTCCTCAAGTTGAGTTGGGCACCTTAGTGCTGATTAAGGTCGCTAATGTTCCTCTCCTTCGTTGGTCCCTCGGCCTTGTTGTGGCTGTGCATCCTGGGACAGATGGTGTTGTTAGGGTGGTCACACTTAAAACCGCTCATGGCGAGCTGAGGCGTCCTGTGTCAAAGCTCTTCCCTTTGTCCTCAATGTAGAAAAAGATTTCTTTTTTCTTCTGTTTTTGTAAATCTTTTCTTTTTCGCTTTTTTCATTCCGCCCCCCCCTCTCTTAATTATTTTTTCTTTAAAATGCCTTGCATTTTGGAGGGCGGTTTGTTTCGTTTATAGTGTATATAATTTACCGCCTAATGTATGTTCCGTTTTATATTGTACATAACTTACCGCTAAATTTATTTTCGCTTGAAATTTGATGATTATTTACTTCCGCCGGGTATAGTAACTGTTATTGAAAAATACCGTGTATTACTTCAAGTATCTTGCTTGTAAAAGTGCCGCGATATTGATAAACTCTGCTCTTCGCCTGTGCAAGAACATTCTTATCACCTTGGAAAACACACGAAGCATAGCAGTATCGATTTTTCGTTGTAGAAGGCCGCATTATTACATGTTCTAAGCTTCACCATTAAGGGAGTCGATTTTTGTATTTCGTCGAAGACGGACACATTCTACAGTTTATTTTTATCGTTATCCGTTTGTACGGCCGCATGAGTATAAATGTGCATCGCTTCACTATAACCGCTAAGGTAAGTGTTTGAAGTAATTTGTTGTTTTGTTTATTATCAATTATTTCAAGGTTATTTCCTATACATGTCCACTTTTCTCTACCATCAGTAACTATCGAAATTACCGCAAAATTAACATTGGTTTACTTCTCACCCGATTTGAATAAACAACAAATTTTAATTGATAATTAAATTCACAAGCATACCGCTTATCAAAACATTGCCAGTTTTAATTAATATCATTTCTGTCGTTTAAGATGTTTACGAGTGTTTCTTGTTATCTGGTTTGATATTAGATTTTGTATTAGGCTTACGTATTTGTTATCGCCGCAAGGCTATTTTAAATCATCGAGATTTCGTTTTCATTTCGTCCGCTCTGTGTATTTATTTAATTTTTAAGCATGGTAGAAAAGTTGAAACGTAACTGTTTTCTATGGAATATTGCAATTAATTCGCTGGAGAAAATATTTGAAATTGCTCAAAAATCTACCGTTGAACCAAACTGTTTTGATCTATTTCGATCGAAATTCCAACCTCTCGAAACCGTACGAGAAAATTTCTTTACACACCATAATTGTATAGTAGGTACAATTTCTTCCGCCGGTGACGCTGATGAAAAATGTGAAACGGAAGACGCTATCGTAAACGTTTCGATAACCATTACTTTCAAATGAAAGCGACCTATTTCAAGCTGTTTTCGAGCCAATTGTCGCCTCGGGCTAATGTGTCCGCGCCGCTAGATACTTTAAAATCGAAAGCCTCGCTTCCACCGCTGACCCTCCCTACGTTTGACGGGGAAGGTTGTTTGTTTGAAAGCTTTATTGATAGCTTTGATAGCTTAGTTCAT
Organism: Platerodrilus igneus; assembly: GCA_036346225.1. Classification (NCBI taxonomy): domain Eukaryota; kingdom Metazoa; phylum Arthropoda; class Insecta; order Coleoptera; family Lycidae; genus Platerodrilus; species Platerodrilus igneus. The sequence goes on along the minus strand of JARFIW010001112.1, from coordinate 1,630,873 downwards.
CTTAATAACAATTTGTCGAACGTGGATAAATTTTTGTATCTGCAATCAGCACTAAAAAGTTCCGCACTCTTAACCATTAAGAACTTTGAGCTTACAGAAGCCAATTACCCTCTTGCCAACAATAAACTTCGTGAAAAATGTCGTAATATTCCTCACATTACCCCAGCTCTAAGGAACAATATTGATAAATTTCCCAAATTGAATTCCGATAACCCCGCTGGTTTGCAAAAATCAGTTGATACTTTTGTCGATAATTTACAAGCGCTTGAGAAATCTGATTTGCTCATAGAGCAATGGGATTTTATTCTTGTACAAATGATCTTAAATCGCCTTGATGTACACTAGTACACATTGCCCGTAGTTTTGAATTGCATCAAGATCCGACCGCTATACCATCTTATAAAGAGTTAATTGCCTATCTGGAAAAAACGTGTAAATCTATATCGAATTTGTCGGTAAATCATAAAACTGATTTAAACAAGGTTATTAATTACAGCAACCCATCTAAGTCTCGCTCCGCCGTTTCCCTGTTAGTCCAGACGAGGCCTAATGTTAATAAATGTCCGCTTTGCAAACAAGATCACAATCTTTATCGTTGTCATGATTTCGTCAAACTTTCGTCGCAAGATCGCTACAATTTTGCAAAAAACCAACATCTTTGCATTAATTGCCTTAGCTATTGTCACATTTTAAATAAATGCCAATCTACTTTTTCATGCCGCCAATACAATCAACGTCATCATTCCTTATTGCATTTCGATCGCGCTTCGTCTAAACCCTCCTTCGCTGTTAACAACCAGGCTCGCTTAAGTCTGGACACCACCGCCTCTAAGGTATCACCTCGTACTACTCCCGCTTTTTAAGACCGCTACAAGTCTTCCGCTCCTCTTGCCTTTAAGGAATCATCGACTTCGTTTAGCTGTAGTGGTCTGTCAACTTCGAATGTCGTTTTATTTAATTCTTTAGCTAAAACTTAAGTTGTTTTACTTTCCACCGTCCAAGTGGAAATTGCTGACTGCTCTGGTTCTTTCCAAAAATTTCGCGGTTTACTCGATTCGGGTAGCATGACTTCTTTTATTTCGCAAAATAGTGTGAAACATTTAGGTTTTGGTACTTCTCCCCATTCCCTTAACCTTGGTGGTTTAGGCTCCATGCGCTCTACAACTCTGCATAGCGCTGTCGCCGTCTCGTTCAAACCAATAGGCGTTTCTTCACCGATTATTAATTTCAAGCTGTAGTACTTCCCCAGGCGGCTCCGTGGCGTAGTGGTATGTGTGTGACTACTACGCCCTAGGTCCCGGGTTCGAATCCCGACACGGTCCGCTTGAAAAATGTTAGGCGAGCATTTTTCGCAAAAATACACGCTCGTTCGGATGAGAGGTAAAATGGAGGTCCCGTGTGTGAGTGTTGTCACGCACGTTAAAGATCCCTACCTTGCTTGGAACAGCAAGGATTCGGCAAAATTCAAAATTTTCCAGGTAAAAAAAAACTCGCTTCCTGGCCAATGTAGTACCTTCGGGTGGAGCATTGGAAAATCACATGTAATGTAGTACTTCCCAAAATTTGTGAAAATTTACCTACTTCTAATATTTCTTAACAACATTTCAATCATCTGGTTAACCTCAAGTTAGTTGATCCGCTCTTTGCTCAATCTGGACCCATTGATTTCTTACTTGGCGCGGATATTTTCCCCAAGTGTTATTAAACGGTCGCATCCAGGGTGCTAGCGATCAACCTGTTGCTATTAATACTATTTTTGGAGATGTTTTAATAGGAAGCATACCTTCCTCGCCCGCTTCTGGAGTAACTAGCTTGTTTTGCATGACAGATTCTACTTCCCCATTGGAAGATATTGTTACTAAATTCTGGGAAGTCGAAGCTGTCTCCGCCGCTCAACTTCTCACGCCCGAAGAAACTCTTGTTGAAAAACATTTTGTCGATACGTTTCGCCGCAATCAACAAGGTCGCTATGTCGTCTCATTGCCATTTAGAGATCAGGAACCATTTTTTCCAGGTAGTCGTGATCTTACCTTACAACGATTCGTTTCTTTAGAAAATCATCTACTTACGAACAATACGTTTCGTTTATGCGTGAATATCTGGTTTCTCAACATATGCAATCTGTTGTTAGTGGGTCTCATATGGACTTTTCTTATTACATCCCGCATCATTGCGTTGTGAAACCCGAAAGCATAAGTACGAAATTACGATTTGTTTTCAACGCTTCCGCTAAAACTCTGTCTCAATCATCCTTAAACGATCACTTGTTTGTTGGGCCGAAGTTGCAGCCAGATATTACTGCAATTTTGTTACATTTTCGTTTACATCCTTATGTTGTCACTGCGGATATTCGTCAACTGTACAGACAAATTTTTGTTAATCCCGCTCAGTGTAACTATCAATGAATTGTTTGGCGCTTCTCCCCTGAGGAGCCCATTTAGCATTTTAAATTAAATACCGTTACGCATGGAATCAATTGTGCTTCCTTTCTTGCCATACGCACGCTTCGGCAGTTCGCCGTAGACGAAGGGAATTCTTATCCGTTAGCCGCTTTCGCTCTTCGCCACAATACTTACATTGATGACATCGCTACTGCTGGAGATTCTATTGAATCAACACTCGCTCTACGTAATCAACTAGTTGCTCTTTTAAATCTTGGTGGTTTTGAACTTCATAAATGGTTAAGTAACCATTCCGAATTATTAAAAGATCTTTCCGCTTCGCAGCAATTCGCGCAACCCCGCTCCTTTGAGGATCCTGATACTCAACCCCTAAAAGTTCTAGGTTTTCAATAGAACTCCACCTCAGATAATGTTTGTTTTCTAGTTCAGCCACTAAGAATCTCTTGTAACAAATGCAACCTGCTTTCTAACTTAGCCCGTATTTTGGACCCCATGGGACTTTTATCCTCCCTTACTTTTCTGGTAAAACACTTAATTCAACGTTTATGGTCGTTAAAATTGAAATAGGATGGTCCTCCTCCACCCGACTTTATCCGTTTGTAGGAATGATACTTACATGAATTACCGCTTCTTTCGAATTTCGCTTTACCCTGCTTGCTAATCCCGCCACAGTTTACTACGTGCGAAGTTTACTGCTTTGCTGACGCTTTCGAACGTGGCTACTGTGCTATTGTTTATTTTCGCTTTGTTACCCCTACCGCCGTTGAGGTTCGTTTAGTATGCGCTAAGTCTAAGGTAACACCTCTTCGTACAATCTCTTTACACCGGCTCGAATTGTTGACCGCCGCATTAGCTTCCAAATTATTAATCTTTGTCCTCAAAACCTTTGATTCGAACCTTACTTTCATAAAATTTACTGTTGGTCCGACTCCATGGTAGTACTTTCGTGGATTCGTTCCCCGCCCCAGCGTTGGAAGACTTTCGTCGCCAATCGTGTTGCTTACATTCAGAAAAACACGTCTCGCGCCTCTTAGCATCACATCCCCTCCACAGAGAATTCTGCCGATGTCGGGTCACGTGGTTTACTCCCTACCGACTTGTGCCAACGATCTTTATGGTGGGCGGCTTCACCAACCTTGTATCACTCTTTCGAAAACGGAAGTACACATATTCCACCTTCAGATACTCCTGAAGTTCTCACTGAACAACGCTCTATTGTTTTATCCGCTACCGTGACCTCCTCTTAGATTCAATCAGTTCTACAAAATCACTCTTCCTTTCCCTTTATTACGCGCATTGTTACTTGGATTCTCCGTTTTCGTCATAATCTACGTCACCCACTCGAAAGATACTCCGAACCTTTGTCATCTTCTAGCAAAAGTCGATTTACTAATCTTTATGTTACTTACGTTCATTTAAAATACTTCCACGCGGGTGCTCAAATGGTTCATTTTCTCGTCAGTCCGCACTTTTGGAATATTTCTGGAAGGCAATCTATCCGTCGTATGTTGAGTCACTGGCAGTGTAGCAATTTTATTTTCCACCTAATATATATATCTGTATAATCAATCCTTTTATTAAATATTAAATAAAATAATACATTATAATGTTATCCAATCCACTTAATTTAATAACATCGATTGTCCAATAAAGAACTAGTATTTAGTTCATGTTAAAAGTTAAATTCTACGGAGACAATATAAAAGCTTTTGTTTGGTATCCTTCTTAAAGCCCCCTCTACTCAATAACTGCAAGGTAACTTTGTTACCACGCAGCAACAAGCTCGGCCGGCACTTCTAACACAGCTGGGGTTCAAGCAGGTCGATAGTTGTTCTTAGGAGCGATGTCCGTCATTGATTTTTGCTGTTGGAAGCGTGCACGATGGAAGATTGCACGTGTAAGCCATCTTCAGAAATTGTTTTGGATGGTCCATGTTTTTGTTGAAACCAGTCGTGAAGAACGATGAAGTTTTTGTTAAAAGACCATTAGGAACATGTAACTTTGGGAATAATTTATTTTAAAATATATTGCAACGTAAATTATAAATAAGCACTTTTCTGAATGGTATTCATGCGAAAATTAAATGAAAACAATTCTATCCTTGTATAATATGGAATCACATTTATAATTTATTCAAGTTAATTACAAACAACATTTGCTTTCTTGTGGTGTGAATTACGCCTGGAACATCTGTAAATTGAAACGCAGATAATGGAAGCCAAGTGACGTGTTTTTCAGTATGCAGCGCAGCTGTTTGTTTGGAATGGAATTTTCCGTTGTTAATACATACGTCAGCTTTCGAACAAGTATTTAGGTGCAATTTGGAGTTCTGGTATGTACAAAAAATTATGTTCGTATGTTGTTTGAACTGTCGACGTAGAAACGAGTTAAATTTTACTTTAACCGACTTGTGTTAACTTTGAACAGGTCAAGGACAGACCTCAATTATATTTTTGGTAGTTATACGATATGAATCTGTAATTTGTTCCTACAAATTCTTTTATTAACGCAATGAAACATCAGAAGATGTCACTACTAATTAGATAAAGTAAATTCTCATAATTTTGAACCTTTAGAAATTAAATTTCTACATTTGATATTTTATGAACAATGATCTGTAATTATCTACTGTGAAATTAAGGTAAATTTACCATAATTAACTCTTTCTATAAATAAGCAATTTTATGCTTTGTCGATTTGTTATATAAACCTCATTAAATAGTAATTGGTACGGATATATTCAGTACCATTGGAATTAACTCTTCCTAATTTAAATTGACTTATAAAGGAAGACATATTTTTTGTAAAAAATTACTTTATTGGATACCAAAAAGAATAGATTCTTATTTTCGGACTAAAGACTATCTTTTATTTAAGAGGAATGAAAATCGATTCTGATTGTATTTAATTATTTTTGAGTTTGAATGCACAAACAGTGCTTTTCTTTGTTTAATTTGTTCACAGGTGCAGTGCAGGATTGCTAAGGTCAAGGTCGAGCCATAAGGTAAGACACTTTAAAGATTAGGTGGTCTTTAAAAATTATATAACGGTTATAGAAAAAAGGTTTCCGCATTTGCCTTGTACAAGGGACTTGTATTAGGTCTTCCCAGTATAAAAAAATACGGTGGCGCCTTATTTTTATTATTAGTGGTTGCAATTACACCCCGACCCACAGCTCATTCTCTACCCAGAGCATATAGTTCGACTAGCCGCTTTGCCTTTGAGATTTCCTCAACTTAGAGCCACCTTCCATCTTAATTTGCCGTGGGCTCCATTTCTAATTATCGGAATTTCTCGTTAAACTAAATCGGAATTTAAAAGGCTTCAAACGGGGCTAACACAGCTGGGGTTCAAGCAGGTCGAAAATTGTTCTTAGGAGCGATGTCCGTCATTGATTTTTGCTGTTGGAAGCATTCACGGTGGAAGATTGCTCGTGTAAGCTATCTTCATAAATTGTTTTGGATGGTCCATTTGTTTGTTGAAACCAGTCGTGAAGAACGATGAAGTTTTTGTTAAAAGACCATTAGGAACATGTAACTTTGGGAATAATTTATTTTAAAATATATTGCAACGTAAATTATAAATATGCAACTTTTTCTGAATGGTATTCATGCGAAAATTAAATGAAAACAATTCTATTCTTGTATAATATGGAATCACATTTATAATTTATTCAAGTTAATTACAAACAACATTTGCTTTCTTGTGGTGTGAATTACGCCTGGAACATCTGTAAATTGAAACGCAGATAATGGAAGCCAAGTGACGTGTTTTCAGTATGCAGCGCAGCTGTTTGTTTGGAATGAGTTTTCCGTTGTTAATACATGCGTCAGCTTTCAAGCAATATTTAGATGCAATTTGGAGTTCTGGTATGTACAAAAATTATGTTCGTATGTTGTTTGAACTGTCGACGTAGTAACGAGATAAATTTATTTTAACGACTTGTGTTAACTTTGAACAGGTCAGGACAGACCTCAATTATATTTTCGTAGTTATACGATATGAATCTGTAATTTGTTCCTACAAATTCTTTTATTAACTCAATGAAACATCAGAAGATGTCACTACTAATTAGATAAAGTAAATTCTTAAAACTTTGAACCTTTAGAAATTAATTTCTACATTTGATATTTTATGAACAATTATCTGTAATTATTTACTGTGAAATTAAGGTAAATTTACCATAATTAACTCTTTCTATAAATAAGCTATTTTATGCTTTGTCAATCTGTTATATAAACTTCATTAAATAGTAATTGGTACGGATATATTCAGTACCAGTGTAATTAACTCTTCTAATTTAAATTAACTTATAAAGGAAGACATATTTTTGTAAAAATTACTTTATTGGATACCAAAGAATAGATTCTTATTTTCGGACTAAAGACTATCTTTTATTTAAGAGGAATGAAAGTCGATTCTGATTGTATTTAATTATTTTGAGTTTGAATGCACAAACAGTGCTTTTCTTTGTTTAATCTGTTCACAGGTGCAATGGAGGATTGCTAAGGTCAAGGTCGAGCCATAAGGTAAGATACTTTAAAGATTAGGAGGTCTTTAAAAATTATATAGCGGTTATAGGAGAAAGGTTTCCGCATTAGCCTTGTACAAGGGACTTGTATTAGGTCTTCTCAGTATAAAAATACGGTGGCGCCTTATTTTTATTATTAGTGGTTGCAATTACACCCCGACCACAGCTCATTCTCTACCCAGAGCATATGGTTCGACTAGCCGCTTTGCCTTTGAGATTTCCTCAACTTGAGCCACCTTCCACCTTAATTTGCCGTGGGCTCCATTTCAATTATCGGAATTTCTCGTTAAACCAAATCGGAATTCCGATAATTAGAAATGGAGCCCACGGCAAATTAAGGTGGAAGGTGGCTCTGTTGAGGAAATCTCAAAGGCAAAGCGGCTAGTCGAACTATATGCTCTGGGTAGAGAATGAGCTGTGGTCGGGGTGTAATTGCAACCACTAATAATAAAAATAAGGCGCCACCGTATTTTTTATACTGAGAAGACCTAATACAAGTCCCTTGTACAAGGCTAATGCGGAAACCTTTCTCCTATAACCGCTATATAATTTTTAAAGACCACCTAATCTTTGAAGTTTCACCTTATGGCTCGACCTTGACCTTAGCAATCCTGCACTGCACCTGTGAACAAATTAAACAAAGAAAAGCACTGTTTGTGCATTCAAACTCAAAAATAATTAAATACAATCAGAATCGATTTTCATTCCTCTAAATAAAAGATAGTCTTTAGTCCGAAAATAAGAATCTATTCTTTTGGTATCCAATAAAGTAATTTTTACAAAAATATGTCTTCCTTTATAAGTTAATTTAAATTAGAACGAGTTAATTACTATGGTACTGAATATATCCGTACCAATTACTATTTAATGAAGTTTATATAACAGATTGACAAAGCATAAAATTGCTTATTTATAGAAAGAGTTAATTATGGTAAATTTACCTTAATTTCACAGTAAATAATTACAGATAATTGTTCATAAAATATCAAATGTAGACATTTAATTTCTAAAGGTTCAAAGTTATGAGAATTTACTTTATCTAATTAGTAGTGACATCTTCTGATGTTTCATTGAGTTAATAAAAGAATTTGTAGGAACAAATTACAGATTCATATCGTATGACTACGAAAATATAATTGAGGTCTGTCCTGACCTGTTCAAAGTTAACACAAGTCAGTTAAAATAAATTTTATCTCGTTTCTACGTCGACAGTTCAAACAACATACGAATATAATTTTGTACATACCAGAACTCCAAATTGCACCTAAATACTTGCTTGAAAGCTGATGCATGTATTAACAACGGAATATTCCATTTTAAACAAACAGCTGCGCTGCATACTGAAAACACGTCACTTGGCTTCCATTATCTGCGTTTCAATTTACAGATGTTCCAGGCGTAATTCACACCACAAGAAAGCAAATGTTGTTTGTAATTAACTTGAATAAATTATATATGTGATTCCATATTATACAAGAATAAAATTGTTTTCATTTAATTTCGCATGAATACCATTCAGAAAAGTTGCTTATTTATAATTTACGTTGCAATATAAATTAAATTTAAATTTAATTATTCCCAAAGTTACATGTTCCTAATGGTCTTTTTAACAAAAACTTCATCGTTCTTCACGACTGGTTTCAACACAAAAATGGACCATCCAAAGCAATTTATGAAGATAGCATATACGTGCAATCTTCCATCGTGCACGCTTCCAACAGCAAAAATCAATGACGGACATCGCTCCTAAGAACAACTTTCGACCTGCTTGAACCCCAGCTGTGTTAGAAGTACCAGCCGAGCTTGTTGCTGCCCAGTAACAAAATTACCTCGCAGTTATTGAGTAGAGGGGGCTTTAAGAAGGATACCACACAAAAGCTTTTATATTGTCTCCGTAGGATTTAACTTTTAACATGAACTAAATACTAGTTCTTTATTGGACAATAGATGTTATTAAATTAAGTGGATTGGATAACATTATAATGTATTATATTATTTAATATTTAATAAAAGGATTGATTATACAGATATATATATATATATATATATATATATATATTATATATTAGGTGGAAAATAAAATTGCTACACTGCCTCTTTCTAAGAGAAAAAATTCTGGAATAAATACTAAGAATTTTTTTTTTTATTGTTACATATTCACAACTTATTATTAATAATTTTACAAAATAAAACAAAAATTACCACTTAAGGTACAACATAATTGAAAATGAGTGACGAGTAACTACGCGTACTATACGCCACAAGGGGACAAATTCGGGAAGTCTTAATCGGTAGGGTGTCATTATCGTTTAATCATATTCGGGGTTATTATATCACTCATTTATACTCGAAACTTAAACAACAAAACATATAATACTGCCGTATTATGATTCCTTAATGAAAATATCTAATTATCATGACAAACAAATTTTTACTATATTAACCGTAATTTACATATTTACAAAAGAAAAAAAGGACTCTCTCTACTTTTGAGATCCACGACAAACATAACTTCAAAACGGCAAACAAGTCTTGAAATCACTAACGTTCAACAATCTACTGCATGTATATGCAACCAAAATGTAGAAATATCTCTTTCCCAGAAGAGACAAGTAAAACGTCACCACGTCTTACTTCTCACAAATCTCACTCACGCATGAATGAACAAAATAGAACATTGCTATCTCACACAAGATTCATATTAAACATAGAACATTGCTATCTCACGCAATATCCATAATTAAACATAGAACATTGCTATCTCACGCAATATTCATAATTAAACATAGAACATTGCTATCTCACGCAATATCCATAATCAAACATAGAACATTGCTATCTCACGCAATATTCATAATTAAACATAACTATCATAGTTACTAACAATATTGACCTCCAACCAATATTTAACATGGACTCAAACTACTTGATTCCCGTTCTAATTATCAAACACCTTAATCTTAAATCCGAAAGAAAATAATGACCAACTATATACAACTTTATTTATCAAACACTTTAATCATAAAAATACCTAAACATTCCTTTATAACCTTGAACTAAAGAATCATACGACAAATGAAATCATTTGACAAACGGAAACATGTAACTTTTTATCTTGACTCAAATGAATGACTTGCAACTAACAATATCAGCACAGTCTAGTATCAACCTTACTGCACTACAAAAATTCTTTTATACTTCTTATCCAACATCTAAAATTTTAGACTACCAAACAGTATTCCAATACAATATTTAAATCCTTTACTAAAAGATAAGACAGAAATAATTCCTACTATCAACCATTAAATATATCAACAACACTAATTAATGTTCAGAAACGTTCTCTTTTCAATATCACCACTGAACTCTGAATAAGGTTTTAAGTCCTTAACATGCCATCTGCCTGCCCTTGAACCATTTTCATTAATCAATTCATAAATTAAATTCGAAACCTTCTTTTAACAATACTCAAAACATATTTTGGCGCAAGCTTAGCTGTAAACTTATCACTTGCTTTCGAAAGAACTTTATTTGACCTCCAAACTTTGTCACCTACTTCGAAAGAAATGTTACGTCTCCTTAAATTATATGAATTACTAGACTGCATGTAAGCTAAATGTAACCTTTTCTGTACGTCTATAAAAATATCAAATAGTCCTTGATGATCTGACACATACGAAGGTCTATCACTAGAAATAAAATCAATATCAACTGAGGGTTCCACATCAAGACCATAAAATTTTCCAGACACAGGAACATGTCTACCAAAAACTAAGAAATTTGGCGAATAACCAGTGGCATGATGTTTTGCAGAATTAATCGCATACTGAATTTGGGGTAACTCTATGTCCCAAGTATCATGTTCTTTAATATACGAACGTATAGCTGTTCCTACCGTTCTATTTATCCTCTCTACAAAATTACATTGGGGAGAGTAAACTGCATTAAACCAAATTTTTTGAACGTCATATCTTTTACATACTGCCTTGAAATTTCTACCACTAAATTGTGAGCCATTGTCACAAATAATAAATTTGGGAACGCCATAAACTAAAAAAACATTTTCCTCCAATACATGTTCTATTATATGCGCTTTTGCACTACGTAACGGAAACAATAACGTAAATTTCGAGAACCAATCACCAATAACTAATAACCATTTGTGTCCAACCTTGGACCGTGGAAATGGGCCCATGAGGTCTATAGCGATAATCTGAAAGGGGAACTTCACTTCTTTTCCTTTCCCATTAAACCAAGGGGTCCTCTATTCGATGCCTTCTGTGCACCACACGTTAAACAATTTTTACAAAATTTCAACACATCATTACGCATTTTTGGCCAATCAAAATTCTCTTGTATGCGTGCCAATGTTTTAAAAAAACCAAAATGACCGGCCACTGAAGGGTCATGATTTATCCGAATAACCTCTTCCTTCTGTGATCTAGGGACTAAATATTTCCATTCCCTTACATTCGACGAGAGTGGTAAACTTGATGAAAGAAATTTAAATACATAATTATCTTCTACCTTCCATTGTGGGTAATCATCAGGTGAAGCTAAAATTTTTTCGAAGAGACACATACCAAGGATCCACATTATCTAACTTGATCTCAACTAAACTATCAACATGACTTCAAACATTAAACCAATGAACTTCAAACTTTAAGAACACCTTCTCTTTTAAATTCGCAGACAATGACAATTTTAAACATAATAAATTTATAATTTAGATTACTCTCAACCTTCCATCTAGGATAACAATAAATCAATGTTCTAGTACACTCTTACACTATTCATAATCAAACTGTCAAGATAGACAAAAGTACTTCACAACGCATAAACTTGCTAGGGTGACAAACTCCTCTGTGAGTCTCACCTAGACTTATAAACAAAAAATTATAACCTCATCACCAATCTCAAAAATAGTGATGCCAAAATTGCTAGAGTGACAACTTACCTCGAGTCTCGTTTAGACTAATGTAATGCTGAGCGACCGACTTTTCCTAAGTCTCGTCTAGACTGACGTACTGCTAATCCGACCAACCACGACGACAAGTTTCACTTAGACTTACAACCAATTAACATACTGCGTTGCAATGCGGATATAAATAAATCAAAAATTGCTATCAAAATAAATTATATCAAAACAAAACGTGCCTATGCACAAGAGCAATCTTGAAACGGTTTACCGACAGTAAAAACCAGTGTACCAAATTATAAACATCTATCATCTCTACTATAAAAAATTTATCAAACACTTATTGTAGCTAATACAAATGGAAGAAAAACCTAAATACAAATCACTATTATCAACTACACTGTGAATTATTATTCACTGAAATACTACAAGCTGCGACTAAAAGAACAATAATATTCCTATCGAACAATTTTACCATGTAAGAAAGCTTCTTCTAATTTCTTACACAACTTTATTAATGTTGATATACTATCAATTTCCGTTAAAGCTAATTGACAAATAAAATCAGGTAATGTTGTTTCTTTGGCTAATAATCGGCCTAACATTTTCCTCTTATCCTGAATCGGTCTGCTGCTAACAACTCCACGGATTCTCAATTCATAATCCAACTCATCTTTATGTAAATAAACTACTTGATACGTCTCAGCCATCATGGGATAGACTAACTAACTAATTACAAATTAAACTCAATTAAACAACAACATCAATAGACTAAACCAATCTGAGGGTAAATGAGTTACGAATCACAAGTGTAAACAACCAAAGTCAATCGAAGCCTATACTTTATGTGTTTATACAATTGGTACAGCAATCGAGGCCTACACGCTGGGCGCTATTTGAAGCCTTTTAAATTCCGATTTAGTTTAACGAGAAATTCCGATAATTAGAAATGGAGCCCACGGCAAATTAAGGTGGAAGGTGGCTCTAAGTTGAGGAAATCTCAAAGGCAAAGCGGCTAGTCGAACTATATGCTCTGGGTAGAGAATGAGCTGTGGGTCGGGGTGTAATTGCAACCACTAATAATAAAAATAAGGCGCCACCGTATTTTTTTATACTGAGAAGACCTAATACAAGTCCCTTGTACAAGGCTAATGCGGAAACCTTTCTCCTATAACCGCTATATAATTTTTAAAGACCACCTAATCTTTGAAGTTTCTTACCTTATGGCTCGACCTTGACCTTAGCAATCCTGCACTGCACCTGTGAACAAATTAAACAAAGAAAAGCACTGTTTGTGCATTCAAACTCAAAAATAATTAAATACAATCAGAATCGATTTTCATTCCTCTTAAATAAAAGATAGTCTTTAGTCCGAAAATAAGAATCTATTCTTTTTGGTATCCAATAAAGTAATTTTTTACAAAAAATATGTCTTCCTTTATAAGTTAATTTAAATTAGAACGAGTTAATTACTATGGTACTGAATATATCCGTACCAATTACTATTTAATGAAGTTTATATAACAGATTGACAAAGCATAAAATTGCTTATTTATAGAAAGAGTTAATTATGGTAAATTTACCTTAATTTCACAGTAAATAATTACAGATAATTGTTCATAAAATATCAAATGTAGACATTTAATTTCTAAAGGTTCAAAGTTATGAGAATTTACTTTATCTAATTAGTAGTGACATCTTCTGATGTTTCATTGAGTTAATAAAAGAATTTGTAGGAACAAATTACAGATTCATATCGTATGACTACGAAAAATATAATTGAGGTCTGTCCTTGACCTGTTCAAAGTTAACACAAGTCAGTTAAAATAAATTTTATCTCGTTTCTACGTCGACAGTTCAAACAACATACGAATATAATTTTTGTACATACCAGAACTCCAAATTGCACCTAAATACTTGCTTGAAAGCTGATGCATGTATTAACAACGGAATATTCCATTTTAAACAAACAGCTGCGCTGCATACTGAAAAACACGTCACTTGGCTTCCATTATCTGCGTTTCAATTTACAGATGTTCCAGGCGTAATTCACACCACAAGAAAGCAAATGTTGTTTGTAATTAACTTGAATAAATTATATATGTGATTCCATATTATACAAGAATAAAATTGTTTTCATTTAATTTCGCATGAATACCATTCAGAAAAGTTGCTTATTTATAATTTACGTTGCAATATAAATTAAATTTAAATTTAATTATTCCCAAAGTTACATGTTCCTAATGGTCTTTTTAACAAAAACTTCATCGTTCTTCACGACTGGTTTCAACACAAAAATGGACCATCCAAAACAATTTATGAAGATAGCATACACGTGCAATCTTCCATCGTGCACGCTTCCAACAGCAAAAATCAATGACGGACATCGCTCCTAAGAACAACTTTCGACCTGCTTGAACCCCAGCTGTGTTAGAAGTACCAGCCGAGCTTGTTGCTGCCCAGTAACAAAATTACCTCGCAGTTATTGAGTAGAGGGGGCTTTAAGAAGGATACCACACAAAAGCTTTTATATTGTCTCCGTAGGATTTAACTTTTAACATGAACTAAATACTAGTTCTTTATTGGACAATAGATGTTATTAAATTAAGTGGATTGGATAACATTATAATGTATTATATTATTTAATATTTAATAAAAGGATTGATTATACAGATATATATATATTAGGTGGAAAATAAAATTGCTACAACGTGTTGGAAGACCACGCCGGTCGCATTGCAACCTCCCATGGGCAACCTGCCTTCATGTTGAGTTACTCAAGTCAAACCTTTTTTGTGTCCGGGTGCCGACTTCGCTGGCCCCTTTTCTATTACTATGTCTCGACTACGGGGCGCCAAAGTTTTAAAATCGTATTTATGTCTTTTTATTTGTATAGCTACCAAGACGCTGCACCTTGAAATCGTATCGGACTTGTCAACGGACGCCTTTCTAGCGGTTCTGCGCCGATTTATTGCCAGACGCGACTGTTGTGATCACCTCTATAGTGGTTGTGGCACTAATTTTGTGGGTGCTCATAAACAGTTAATTCATCTCGCCATGCTTGCTGTTTCTTAGGACCATATTTCGTGGCATTTTATACCGCCGGTTTCACCTCATTTTGGTAGCTTATGGGAAGCGGAAGTGAAATCTGTTAAAACCTTGCAACTGCGTACTATTGGCTAGCAAGTGTTAACTTTTGAAGAGTTGGCGACCGTCTTTATCCAAATTGGGGCCTTCTTGAACTCACGTCTCTCACCTCTTTGAGCACTGACCCCAATGATTTGAGCTGTCTTACGTCCGGTCATTTTTTAATTTTGGCCCCATTAACCGCCATCCCCTCTAGCGAATTCAACAAGATTTTTGGTCTCGTTGGTCTAAGGAGTACTTGCACTCGCTACAACAGCGCTCCAAGTGGCACACACCGTCTCCTCAAGTTAAGTTGGGCACCTTAGTGCTGATTAAGGTCGCTAATGTTCCTCGCCTTCGTTGGTCCTTCGGCCGTGTTGTGGCTGTGCATCCTGGGACAGATGGTGTTGTTAGGGTGGTCACACTTAAAACCGCTGATGGCGAGCTGAGGCGTCCGGTGTCAAAGCTCTGCTGGGCGGTATGTTCCGTTTGTAGTGTATATAATTTACCGCCTAATGTATGTTCCGTTTTATATTGTACATAATTTACCGCTAAATTTATTTTCCCTTGAAATTTGTTGATTATTTACGTCCGCCCGGTATATTAACTGTTATTGAAAATACCGTGCATTACTTCAAGTATCTTGCTTGTACAAAGTGCCGCGATATTGATAAACTCTGCTCTTTACCTGTGCAAGAACATTCTTATCACCTTGGAAAACACACGAAGCTTAGCAATATCGATTTTTCGTTGTAGAAGGCCGCATTACTACATGTTCCACACTTTACCATCAGAAGAGTCGATTTTTGTATTTCGTAGAAGACGGACGCATTATACGGTTTGTTTTTATCGTTATCCGTTTGTACGGCCGCATGAATATAAATGTGCTTCGCTTCGTTATAACCGCAAAGGTAAGCGTTTGAAGTAATTTGTATCAATTATTTTAATGCTACTTCGTATACATGTCCACTTTTCTCTACCATCAGTAGCTATCGAAATTACCGCAAAAATTAACAGTCTATTTCGAAATTACAAGCTATTTTGCTGGCCTTATGTTGTAATATGCTATTTCCTCTATTGGAAATTGCGCATAGATTGAAGACCTGAGTGAACCTATCATAAATTTAACTTTAAATACTATTTCTACAAATGAGGCTATCTAATTTTACTGTTTTCCTATTTTAACAATTCTAATTAATTGGGTGGGTATATGCGGGGTACTACATAGCCCCTTGCGTTCTAGAAGTAAGCATGTTCTTTACGAGCATGCTTTCCTTCTAGCCCTCGCTTCGTTTCTGCTGGATAACTCAATTTAATTCCTTAATTATAACTTGTCTTATAATCTAACATGATTGTTTTATTACTCTCAATAACTTTCCTATTATGTGTTAATAATTATTTTCAGAAACTCGTTTGTATTTTCCCCTACCATTTTCTTTCACTATACTTTTTCTATTTTAGTTTTTGAACTTACGCACTTTCACTTACTGTTTGTTAGCAGAAGGGTCGGTAGTGACAGAGTTGAAGGTAGGTATTTCAATTTCACGGGGGTATCTCCATTTTCCGTCTGATTTATGCTGTTTAATTTGTAAGATTGTTTTGCGACCAATGAACTGGGTCAGGATAAATCTGTTGGGTGCATACTTGCTTAATATTAGGTGGTTGTGTGCAGCTCGTTGAACATGTGGGCGTTTGTTCTGGTGCTAGTGGGCTCTCGACTGTTGTTGCCGCTGTTGTCTTTTTGTGGAGGTTTGTTATGAGTATCATGATAAGTGTATTCCAAATACTTGCCAAAATTGGAATACCAAATTCCATTGTTTTATGTATTGTTATTCCGTTTGCGACTGTTCTAATTATATATTTAATAATTTTTAGAATTACATAGAATCCAATAATTCCACTGCAAAACATTTCAATGTCTGTATACCATCCCCAAACATACTGCAGGGTTGACTTTGCTAAATGTTTCATTTCCTCTCTGTCAAAAATGTGTAGTGTGGTAAAACCTTGATTATCTGTTTCGTGGCCTGTCATTCAAAGTGTTAAAATGTGTTGTATTGCTCCGTGTTCCATTCCAAATGTCATTAATTGTCGCATTTTTTCTAGTTCTTGTAGTGTGTATAATCTATCTTGGCCGAGTGGTTGTATGGGCTTAAATTGAATTTTTGATTCTTCGTCTGGCGAGAATTGTAGTGGTACTTCGGTTTGTATATGTTGTGGGTTAATACCTGTTGTGTATGCACGCACGCATGCCGGGCCGTATGGATACACCAAGGTGGCGGCGAACGTAACCATAGCCGCGGGGTGACATAAAAGAGAATTCAGTAAATTAATGCTTAGATGTAAGATCATTTGGAAAATATATCTAAAATATTACTAATCCTACAGAAAAACGGAGTACGTTTACAAAAGGAAAAGTGCAAATTTTTTCGTGATGCAGTCACATACTTAGAATATTCAATTTCAAAGGAGGGCTTACGTCCCACTGCGGACAAGCTAAAGGAAATCCTAGACGTTCCCGCGCCAAAAGAAATCGGGCAATTACGTTCCTTCATTGGATTGATCAATTTTGACTCAAAATTCTCGTCAAAAATGGCGACATTACTCCACCCGCATTATAGCCTGCTAAAGAAAAATACTCGATGGGTTTGGTCAGAAGAATGCGAAATTTCTTTTAAAAAGGTAAAAGCTGAGTTGGCTAAAGCTCCGGTATTGGCACATTTCGACCCTAAACGCAGAGTAGAACTTATGTGTGATGCCTCATCTTACGGAGTTGGGGCCGCAATATTTCAAAGAAACAACGCAGGCGGAATGCTACCAATCGCACATGCATCCAAAGTTTTAAATCGAGCACAAACAAACTACTCACAAATCGACAAGGAGGCGCTAAGTATAATATTTGGAGTACGACGTTTCCATCAGTACCTGTACGGGAAAAAGTTTGCAATATGGTCTGATCATAACCACTAATATCAATTTTCAGTCCTGACAAGGGAATTCCGGGTACAGCAGCTGCCAGGTTGCAGCGTTGCGTATTAATTTTGTCTGCGTACGGCTACGAGATTAATTATGTGAAGTCTGAAGACAACATTGCTGCTGATTTTCTATCAAGAATACCTACTGATAAAGCAGACCCTGACTGCAACGAATTAGACGAGATATCGCATATATTTAAAACCACGGCGGAAAATACCTTACCTTACACGTGTGCCGACGTGGTCCGTTACACTCGTACTGATCCAGTTCTAGCTAGAGCGTTTACCATTACAAGTTCAGGTTGGCCCAATAGCGTACATGCACCGGAATTACTACCGTTTCTAAAAAGGCAATCTGCGTTAACCATGGAGCAAGGATGCTTATTATGGGGAAGTAGGGTCGTCACACCTACTAAACTACGCTCAAGATTGCTAGAGGAGTTACATTCAGCGCACGTGAAAATTGTGCGTATGAAAGGACTAGCACGACAGTACGTCTGGTGGCCCAACATTGATCGGGACATTGAGAACATAGTCAAATGCTGTATGTCTTGTGCTCTCACACAGAAAAACCCAGAGAAGTCAGTTCTGCATCCCTGGGAGCCAGCTACGCGTCCAATGCAAAGGGTTCATTTGGACCATGCCGGACCTTTTATGGACAGGGAGTTCCTAGTTATAACTGATTCGTACCGTAAGTGGCCAGAGGTTTTTCCAGTAAATTTAACCTCCACCGCAGTTACAGTGAGCAAATTGAGACAATTTTTCTCACGTTTTGGGCTACCAGATGTCATCGTTTCGGATAATGCAACAGGATACGCATCTACGGAATCCGAAGCCTTTTTGAGTAATAACGGCATACGTCACAAGACGTCGGCTCCGCATCATCCGTCTACAAACGGGGCGGCTAATTGATACCTTTAAGCGTTCAATAAAGAGCAGCGTTTATTCGCAACTGTCACTGGATGATGCGCTACACACGTTCCTAGCCTCATACAGAATGGTGGCACACTCTACATTACATTTGATTTTCCAATGCTCCACCCGAAGGTACTACATTGGCCAGGAAGCGAGTTTTTTTTACCTGGAAAATTTGGAATTTTGCCGAACCCTTGCTGTTCCAACCAAGGTAGGGATCTTTAACGTGCGTGACAATACTCACACACGGGACCTCCATTTTACCTCTCATCCGAACGAGGGTGTATTTTTGTGAAAAATGCTCGCCTAACATTTTTCAAGCGGACCGTGTAGGGATTCGAACCCGGGACCTTGGGCGTAGTAGTCACACACATACCACTACGCCACGGAGCCGCCTTGGCACACTCTACAACAGGCGAGTCTCCGGCCTACTTAATGCTCGGACGAAGACCAAAGACTCGTTTCGATCTACTACGACCTAGTTACGAAGGCAGAGGAGCGAGGAGTAAACGGGATGCACAAGTGCGCAATTTCAATGGTTAAGTGGTGACAGTCTATTAGGTTGGCGACACTGTCTTAGCGCGTGACAATCGGTCTTCGAATTTTTGGAAAGTGGCCACTGTTGACTCAATTTTAGGAACACCTACATACTTACTACGCCTATAGGATAGAACCTACTGGAGACGTCATGCGGACCAAATGAGACAGGCTTCGCATGAACTGCTAAATAAGTCCCCATGTATAGAGTCAGTGCTACCGAGGTTACCAGTTGAACTTCCTAGCGTACCGGTCGAAGCAGACGACGGCTCAAACGCTTTGAGTACGACTTAGGTTGCTGCGTCTACGTCCGGTATACCTAGCCTACCTTGCACTCCTGAGCTGGAAAATAATGCGTGTTCTACAGGACAAATTTCGGGTCCTCTCAGGCTTTCATCAAAAGTACGCACGCCCCCCGATAGGTTGAATCTGTAACCTATTGTTAGGGGGGAAAGTGGTGTTGTGTATGTACGCACGCATGCCGGGCCGTATGGATACACCATGGTGGCGGCGAACATAACCATAGCCGCGGGGTGACATAAAAGAGAATTCAGTAAATTAATGCTTAGATGTAAGATGTTGATGAATATATGAAATATTTTCTGTGTTTTGAATTACCCTAGCGAATTTGCTATAATTACAGAGACACATATATCACAATACCTATCCATTAGCCATCAATAAAATAGAGTGGCGTAGCGATTGTTTCGTATGGTACTTGGGTTGCATAGTTTACCAGCAGACGACTAATTGGTGTCATAAATGTTGACTTGTTATTTACTGTAACGGCAGTTCGTTATAACAGAATGTCGTTCCTCGTAGTGTGGCTTGTAGTGGTGTATATTCATAATGTATATGACTTCTCCTGAAATTCTATTAATGTGTACTGCATTGCTTTGAATTATTGTGCTTAGAATATCCAGTGAAATTTGAGCTAGTATTAAACGGTTCTTTAAAATTTCGCGGTTTGTTAAACATCTTCTATATACTAGATCACTGTACATTGTATCTATCATTTTCTTATCCCTCCATTGATCCCACACCTTTTTTTCTCGCCATTGGTCGCACATATAGATTTTATCTAACGCGAAGTCGCGCATATAGATTTCTCTTAACAGTAAAATTTTTGAAAGTAGAACTCATTTTATAGTCTAAAGTTGCATATTACACTAAAAGATTGTTTTCTTAATAAACTAAAATACAGGGAGTATTTAAAATAAATGTTATTCACTGTCTACTTCGGAGTCTTTGCATTTCTGACAAATATAAACTGTTGAAGCAGTGTGTTTGTTGCAAATGGCAGTTTTGCAGCTCTCACATTTATTAAATCTGTGTTTTCGAACTGGGCAGTAGCTATACCTTCGTTTTTGCTGTGAACCATTACCAGACCTTTCAATATTTCTATGCTCAATACCGATAATTGGGTATCTGTTTTGTCGAAGTGAAAGGTGGAGATGGGGAATAGAAGCACGTCTCATCATGTGTGGCTTTATCAGGTCCTTTGCCAAAGAAGTAATAAAATGACGTCTTGATGTTATGTTTTTGGTATTGTACTTATAGATAATTTGGGAGTTTAT
Organism: Platerodrilus igneus; assembly: GCA_036346225.1. Taxonomy (NCBI): domain Eukaryota; kingdom Metazoa; phylum Arthropoda; class Insecta; order Coleoptera; family Lycidae; genus Platerodrilus; species Platerodrilus igneus. The sequence goes on along the minus strand of JARFIW010001112.1, from coordinate 1,609,892 downwards.
TGTCGCAATATTTAGAAGACTACAAAATACGGTAAAAGGCAAACGATTGCTGTACCGGGTTACAGAATATTCCGCTTTCATTTTATCGGCAACATCAACCCCACCTTTTGTACAGTTGTAAAAGGTAATAACTTCCGGTTTATGCTGGGTAGAATATGGATCTATAATGTCACTGTCATGAAAAGTAGAGAGCATAAGTACATTTTTATGTTTTCTTGGAACGTAGGAAGATAGTATACATTTATCATCAATATCAAATGCAAACATAGAACTCTGAATGGGCCGATAATTGATTTGGCAAAGCTCTAGTGGAATATCTCGTTTATTTTTCCTGATTGTACCAACATAAGTTAGGTTATGATCTTGATATAGTTCATTAGCAAGTAGTACAGATGTAAAGTAGTTATCGGCACTAATATTCCTTCCTAATTTGTCGATTGGTTGTATATTAGCCTTCTCACCACGCTTGATGCATCATTTGACTTTTGATATGGACTTGGAGGTTGTTTTCCCGGATAAATTTCCATGTTATGTACATAGAAAGTTCTCGCATCGGCAAGAGCATAAATCTTAATACCGTATTTAGCCGGTTTACTAGGTATATACTGACGAAATCTACAACGTCCTCTAAATGATTCCAACATTTCATCAATTGTCACACATTGACCTGGACTGTAACTGCTATGACACTTGTGCACAAAAAAATCAAATATCTCGCGAATAGGTGCGAGGTTATCAAGTTGAGATCGTTGTTGTCTGCTGGTTTTATCATCAAATCTGATAGCTCGAACAAGAATATGAAATCGTCTTTGCGACATTGTTGCTTGAAAATAGTCTGGAGCGGTTCCATCTTTTGCATACAGTTCAGACGTATTTAAGTGTTGTGCCTTTTATACACCTGCCAAATACAGCAAACCTAAAAAAGCCAATATTTCAACCTGGTCCGTAGGTAAACAATCTCGCGGTCGTTGGTAAGTAACTCGCATTTCATCAAGCTTTTGATTTGTGAAAGAAATAATAGCATCAAGCATATTCAATATAAAAAATATTTTCCAGCAATCTATAATTTCCTTTGCGTGCTTGGATTGGCCTACAACCCCAGGCAGTTTAGTTATTATATTTTGTTTGCGTGTTTTGGTTGCAACGAACTTTTTTTGTTTTAACCATCGAACACCATTTTTGGCAATAAATTGCGGCACTTTTTGTGAAATGGTTGCCAGAATATATTCAGTAAAGTCGTCATCGTCAGAGGATTGCTCGCATTCCGTATTATGGGTACTAGGTTCAGAGGCATCGTCATCCACATAAGAACTAAATTCATTATCTGAAGGAATTTCTTCAAACCATTTAGCCATTTTGCTTCGGTTCTTGGTGAAGCCATACATATATAAAGACATATATACTTCTCAGATCTATTCAGTTGGCGCGATACGAAAATAATAAAAATATTTTGTAATAAAATATAGTAATCAAAAACTTACCAAAAATATTTGCAACACAATAGAAAATTCACATATGCAAACCGTCGCGTCATTAGTTTTTATTTAACACCTTAAGACTATCTAATTGGTCGCGTGTTAGATTTATACTAACATTATACGCCAGAACATAATCGAATCATCCCCAGTTCGCCCTTATACGAGTAGATGATGCACGGCACAAATAGGAGGCATTCTTAAAGCCTGTAAACAATATTAGCTTTCCTTTCAGGTTTATAGAGCTCCGAAACTTAATGATCTGGGACACTTCGGAGCTCTACCTGAAAGGAACACGCATTTAAGAATTACGGACTTATCATCCGTAGTAACACATAACCTCAAATTAGTAGTATGTACGCTTTACGTTTTTATATGTCTTATTATCCAACATCCTGACATGTATTCTTTGAAAGAAGAAATGATTTTGCAGGTAAAAGAATAGATGATTTTGATATATATTAAGATCGGCTAAGAGTGAGAATTAATTCATATGGTTCCATCAAAGTGGCTTCGCGCCTCAGCTAATATTCTGGTGCTCAAGGGGTAAGGAAAACGTAATTTTAGGGCCCAGGGCTTGGTGCTCTAATTGAATGGAACATTAGCTTTAAAGCCCTGGGCTGTTCGGAGCTGTTCTTTTCTGTGAAAGGAAAGCACCTAATATATCAAAATGTAAAGAAAAAGTGTGTAGAGAATAAAATATCGTTAGATTATTTCTAACACCTCGACCTATGGAGGGTTGTACATTGTTTTACATATAAATATTTTGAATTAACATAAGTTATCGTGTCTGCATTTTGTGGTAATACTTATGTTTCGGTTCTAATGTTTATTTCTGATTGACCCACTATTACTAATATTCTAGGGTGTTCTGTTTGCCATATTTGATATCCACAAAGGGTGGTTAGTTTAATTAATGCTAGAGTATAGATTTCGTCTAGTTGATCCACTACTAAGATTTTTTCGGTTAAGTGATTTCTGTGTGATACAATTGTTGCGTTTCCCTTGTGTAGCGTACTAAGATTGAGGTCACATGCTGCTTCCGGAATAAAGTTGCACATTGTTTCTTCGTACGTAGAGTCTATGCAAAAGGCTTCTAAAAATTTGCATGTTATTCTATTTGTTAGGCTTATTTCGTTGTTATCCAATCTTACTGTTGCTATATATTCTGATACTGTAATTTTGACATTGGCTTGTATCACTGCTTTATTCCAAGTATGGCCGTTTTCCGTGAAGGTTCCTCTTTCGCATGTCCCGTCGTCTGTTACATATCCTAATATTGTGATAGTTGCTGTCGTTGGCGCATTAATTTGTATACCACCAATTATATCTTCATAAATTTTTAGTGACTTAAAGCGATAGATCTCTGCAGTTTTCAGCTCCCAGTGGGTAAAGAAAATTTGACACGCCTCCTATTACTGCTGAACTGTGTGAATGCATTCCACAATGGGTTATAACTCGCGTAACTTCGATTAAACACGTCCGCACTGTTTGTAGTTTATATTTGTCTCTCTGTATTATTTGCACTAGCGCAGATTCTTCACGATAGTCTGTTTGAACATCTTGGCAAGCTGCTATGTCCTTCAACGATATCACTGTAACCAGTGGCGTAATTAAGACCTACATAGAGTCCGCAATGCGGGGGCAAACATTCAAGGGCCCCGGTCCGGTCCCAGCATCGTGAAATAAACGATGTCGAATTCGTTTAAGGATTATTAAACAGAAACAGAACCAAGGACCCCAGTGTTTCATCTATAGTTATACTTACCACTAAAGGCCTACAAAACAAATCAGGATTCTTATTTTTATACAGAACAACTTAGTTATCTTATCCGTTGTATTTATAAAAGTGGACGCTTTGATGGAAGAGTCAAAGCAAGCTAATCTTATATAAGTTTCTATTCATATATTCATAATGTCTAATCAATGGACAGGAAATTGTTGTTTTACACTGGAACAATGGTGACTTTCTGTTTTTGTTGAATACCGGCTAGCTGATAAGGGTGTTAGTTGATTTTATAAACCTACAACCTACTTAAGAGGTGAAAATAGAAAAAATAAAAACTTTAAAATAAACATTTCTTTTCATAAGATTATAACAAGAAAAGCTGAGGCGTTTCTTTTTTCTTTCATATATTTACTTTATTTTAAATTATATATAGGGGCCTCTTGTTATTTTCGAAGGAGCCCCTCATTCCTTAGCTACGCCACTGACTGTAATGTTTGGTGAGTGTAGACATCGCGGACAGACAAAATTAAGAACAAAAAGGTACTAGAAATTGTAGGGGAAAAAATGTTAAAACAAAAAATAGAAGAAATAGGAAGATATGATACGTTCTAAGACATGGTGGGGAATAGTGTGGGATGGGTTTGATGCGCGAGGCGTCTTATAATTTTATATATCTACTTACCTCCGCGTTATTCTATTATTCCAAGTGTCGTTCCTGCTTTTCAACGAAGTGTACTGTAAGGCGATTTATTGCATGTGTTACGTACGCACCATCACTGTGTTTTTAGGGGTTTATCGATAAAATCACATTCGGCGACACTATTGACTTCACTCACTTTACCGAACGAACAACCGGTTCTTTTCGATGCCCGTGAGCAAGTGTCTGTCACTACCCCTTTTTTCAATTTAACTTCACATGCACAAAAGAGGTTTTATGACAGGATATAACGGGACAAGAGATGCCAGCTTTACTATTTGATTTACAAAGACTTAAAATTAAACCCGAAAACGTGCGACAAAGAGACCAAACAGGATGTATAAAGAGCAGAGAAAAGAAAAAGGGAGGTAGGGGTAGACCTAGATTAGACTATGGCACGCAGATAGTGAAAGGTGTAGGCTGTGGGAATTTGAGAAAGATGTATTAGTTCAGAATATGAAACAATGGAGATATGCGTTCAACCAGTTCCTGAACTGAAATCCTAATGATGATGGTATATCTAAAAAAAGTGAAATTTAATTGTATGGTATTACAGTTAAGATTGTATAGTTTACATTAAATTTGCTACTTTGATTTATAATTTTTCTTTATTTTAATTTTAACGTTCGGTAGAATGAAGCAATAGCTGTCGTGTTTGTAATTTAAGTACTTTTTAAATTATGATACTTCAAAGTGCAAAAGCCTGCTTTGAATTATCATCGCAGAAAAACTATTTATTTTATGGTTTGGCTAATTTAACAATAGCAACCACAGTAACTCCCTATTAGCCAATTTGTGTACGTTGATTTAAATAAGTATGCCGTCGTCAAATGAACAAAATTTTCTTATACGAAAACATAGCTCTTGTTGGACACGCGTTTTGAAATGTGTTTTTAGCATTTGTCGTATTGTTAAACGAAGCTTATGGTCTCAGGTCGCGTGCCTAAAACACTACTATTTTACAACTCGCATTGAAAATAGCTGTTTCAGCATACTTAAGAACAACGCGCTTCCAATATTATTTATGCTAAATACTAACATTTTACAATAGTGTCAGAACAGAACAATATTACGGTTATTTTATAAAGAATTTGTTTGGATGCAGAAAATACCGCTACTATTTATGCCATGCACTTAATTATATTTTTTCTATAAAAGACTGTTTCTAACCGTAGATAAAAATGGCGTTAAGTTAGTGAGAATAGAACTAGAATTTATGTACAGGTATTTCTGGTTATGTTAGAACTAGAAACAAAACCACATGCCATAAAAATATAGCTTCCGTACTGAAACATTTAAATGAGGTTTGGGGTGAATACATAAAGAGAACAAAAGTTGTCTTCCTGGTGCATTTAAGATCCCTCGTGCTAGAATTATGCATTATTATTCTTAGAAATACTATACGTTGTATCAGGAAGAGGAAGGAAGGAATGCATACAATAAAACATCAGGAAACTAGATCTATGACGGTGGTTAACAATTGATATTGAGGCTGGAAATATATTTAAATTTTAGTGCAGATGCATAAAACTTCACTACTCTAATTAAAAGTTTTTGGTTTGGTGCGCTCTGAGCAAAAAAACATACATAACATACAGGGTGTTCCTTAGTGATATGCTAATATTTTAGGGTGTGTTTCCTAAGGTCATTTTATGAAGAAAAGTTCGTATGAATATATTAGTTCGCAACGGTTTCAATTATTTGCTACATGGTATTTGCCATTTTTTTTAAATCGTTATTTTTTAATATCTCTCAAACTATTTAGCATATTATCTTCTATTTTTGTATGTTTCAACAGGTTATAGAACCACATATTTAGTTGGAAAAGTTATTCTATTGCTCCACCCTGTAAACGTGTCCTATAATATTTTATACAAACAAAGTGGCGAGTCACTAACATTTTTCCATATAGATATTTACATTAGCCAGGTCAATTCTATATGAAGACGGTCTCTTGCGCTTTTCTCCTTAGATGCATAGCTCGTGAATAAAACAATAAAATTAAAATTTCTTCAATAAGCAGTAATGACGAATAATTTTTGAACACAAATCTAATTATTCTGAAATAATTGACTCGTACAAACATCCTTTCAAAACAATACTGGTTAACATTGAGAATTTGTTGGCGTTCAAAACCATCTCATCGTATTATTTTAATGATTTATAGTGTTTCTTTTTGTTTTTTCGCTGTTTTTATTCGAATACCTCGGTAAATATGGTAAATGATACAAATGCGGAAATGGCGGCAATGTATTACATGTTTGGTCTCGTATATGGTAATTCAACAGAAGCCAGGCGTATTTATCAAGAAACATCTCCAAATCATGCCTTTCCAAATAGTCGAATCTTTACCAATATTCCTTGCAGTCACTGATAATTACCATTAAGGTACTTCGGAAGGTGAACTTTGAACTACTAGAACACCCAAAATTGAGAAACATACTGAGACGAGTACAAAGAAGATGTCCAGAATTCTGAATGTTTGTCGCCAAATTGTTTAACGAATTCTGTCTAATTTTTTTGTCATACTTATACCATATTCTGAGAGTACTGAAACGTTTTATTTTCCACATGGATATTAATAAAACTGAAACCTCTCATCTATCTTCTGCATGGTATGTCAAAGCAAATTATCTACCACAAAAGAGAGCCTAAATGACCGATGGTCATTTAGATTGAAGGTATAAGCGTTACCACGGGATAGCCCGGGCATGACCCTTGCAAAAGGCACGAGAATGGAAGTAGGTTAGTCGTCTACTTGGTTAAATAACAGATGGAAGAAGGAAGGAAAGGCGCCACTGCCTCTAATACTCTTACAACAAAGTGAAACAGCAAAGAATATTAATTATATAAAGAATAAGAAGCGACACTCTCGTAGTACCCCTAATCCTGATCAGTGCGCAGGTTCGTCAAGAAAATGGCCGGAGCTAGGGGGATATTTACTCTATGATAGTTTTTTGCAAGCATATTGCTGTCTGTTTTCAAATGTCAATTCAGTAATGTTTACAATTTATTAAAGATTGTTGTAGCTATGATAAATCACTTAATAATCATGTCTAGATTTAAAAAAGGTGGATATTCGTGTGCTGTTAAATCATGCAATAGGAAAAATGACGGTACAATCAGTTTCTTCAGTTTTCGGAAATGAGCTATTGTGAGGTGGATGTTATTTCTAAATGTTTGATTAAAATTTGTATTTAATTTTATAGACTGGTTTATGAAGGTAATTAGATCTGTTAATAAAAATTGTTTCAGGTGCAAAAAGTGCCTCCACTTGGTTTCAATCATGAACTAGTGAATGTGTTACGTTAATCTCGTGGCAGCCACGTTGGGCGCCAAAAATTCTGTCACGTTAATTAGCGGCCGCCACGTTGGGCGCCAAAATCTATGTTACGTTGGCATGTAGCCGTGCGTATTACAAAGAAAATCAAAGCAATGACCCGGCTCAATCGGAGAGTAGGGGGGGTTGTAGAAAGCAGACTGACCTATGATGTATGCGGCGGTAAGGAGTTAGTAACAGTACCTGCAATAAAAGAAATTAGAATAGTAAACCTGCAATAAAAAAGATTAGTCCTGCAAACCTGAAATAAAGAAAAAGCATAGCAGCAATGAAAAGTCTAAGTTATTCAGTACTATGTAGAATGTAAAAAAAAGAAACTGTTTGGATAATCTATATAATATAACAACGGTAAAAGCAATACAGACAAATATTTAGTACAAAGTGAGGTAATATTGGGGAGTAGCAGAAACGTTTCCTCACACACCAATTAAACATAAATCAGATAAAATGTTGACAAAAGATAAATAGATAAAACACAATTGGTATGAGTAATTCAGTAGTATTGATTTTTCTTTCTTCCTTTTTTTTATGTTTTAAAATAGCATGCAAGTCTATTGTAAAAGGTATCAGAACCACAAAGATAGGGTAAAGCATCGGATAGATATTTAAAGTAATAATCAGTAGGAAACAGTTCAACTTACAAAAGTCCTTCAGCAACGCCTCCTTGCAACTGAAGTGTGGGATTCGACGATGTCCTGCACTAACGAAGCACTTCACCCTTGACTGTGAGGGTGTTGATGAAACTTATCACACGTTACACTAATCACACCTACATATTTCACTGGGGTTAGCAGCAGACAATATCACGCGTCGGAACTATATAGTTGATAAATTTCTTGGTAATTCTATTTCCTAAGACAATAATTTCGAAATATTCTGTAGCACTAGTTTGATTTCAACTGGGACCAGATGTATATTATTTTCATAAACATCCCAATAAGCAGTGAGAAACTTCAAACAACACCTTAGTAAACCGGTAATCGGTTATATTTCGCAAACACGAAACTTGCACAAGCAAAGATCTGTTGTAGATTCTTTGGGGTTAGAAAATTCAGAAACTACAGTATCCACAGTATCTGGGATAATCCAAAGTATGAACTCAACCGAAAAACAAATAGTAAGCCACGCGTAAGCAATAAAACCGTCCGTCAAAAGTCCTTAAAACACTTATCTCACAAGAATAACAACTAAAAACAATTAGGAAGACGCGTATCACTAAAATAATGTTCCGTAAAACAAGCACGTCAAACACGTTACATATAAAGCATATTTTCTTCAAATCCATCAGAACTACACTGCTTACAGTTAATAAACAACTTTTACCCCACAAGAAAACTCAACTAAAAACACAATTAGTAAAGCCACAAGGAAACAGTATTTTTAACGTAATATCGTAACAAAACACAAACTACAACTACTTTTTTTTTCAAAAGAAACTCAACTAAAACCACAATGAATATATAGAAACGAAGAACAAAATAACACTCTATAATTAACTTCAGCATAATTAACTTTTACCTTACAAAATATCAAATATTTGATACACATTCTGTGCTAAGTTTGTTATCTACTCCAAGGCATTAACACTTTGTGGTTCGCTTATCTACACTAATATTTTTCCCACATTTAAATATTATTTTATTATTACATTAATTAGACTAGAATTTGAAGTAAAACATTATTTACACTTAACTTAAAATGTCAAAATATACATAAGGAACACCCAAAACGTGAATGCCGCAAGCATATATAATAATTAATTACAGCGGTTTATTAATTTTGAATTTATCTATCTTTAAATTACTACACACGAGTTACTAAATATCAAATACAGAAACAGCAATTTGCAGAAATGCATTTATAAATTGGGAAACAGTGTAAAAGTTTAAAACTACAAAAATTGCACGTTACAAATTGAACCGACGAACCTGATGCCAATTACTGCTATAATAACTAACGTGTGTGTGCTAAACATTTTGAAAATAGTGTTTCGTCAATGATTTGCATAATAGGTTACAGCCTCATGATAAACCCATTAAAAACATTGCAAATATTCATCAGTCCATTATTTCACAAGCAAGTATTGATATGCCATCATTTTCGTTCACGCAAGTAGCTAATGTTACTCCCTCCCAGTCAACAGCATTACTTGCAACATTATTAGTAAATCAATATGAAGTTGTGCATGAAAATGATCAGATGAGGTAAAAGTAGGAAATCTTAATGGTATGCATATGTTACCTAATGCAAATGTTTCAGGACAGTCAACACTCCGTTGTCGAGCCTGACTCATACACAAATTTAGTCATATCTTTCTGCCAACACCCTAAGAAAACGAAAATTGAGATTACAACAAAGCTCTGCAAAGAAAACTTTGTTGTTCTAAGGAACCAGTTGACATCGAACAAACAGCAAATCTTGATGACTTTAAAAAATTGTGTGATAAGTTTCTACCTGACAGGATTTCAAAATTTGTACAAATTCAAGTGAGCCTTTCAAATCAGACAGCAAAGAAACGAAGATATAGCAATGCATTTAAACAGTTTGCTTTGCAAATTTATTTTACTAACCTAAGTGCTATAAATTACTCATGAACAATTTTGCATTTCCCTCTATAAGAACGTTACAAAGAATTACTCATTCTTTGGAATTCAAAAGTGGTTTTAATGATTTTGTGTTTGAAATTTTGAAGGTTAAAACAAACACTTTGAACGACAATGAAAGAATATGTTCGATATGTGTCGATGAAATGTTTTTAAAAGCTTTCTTTTTCTACAATTGTTCAAAAGACGCTATTGTAGGGTTTTCTGATGTAGGTATTGGTAACGAATTCAAACCAGCTCAAAGCGTAGCGGTTATTATGGTTAGAGGCCTTTATGCGAAATGGAAACAGCCATTAGCATTTTGGTTGTGTAGAACTACTTGTCCTAGGACCGTTTTAAAGAATATTGTAGAAGAAACTATTATAAAACTTAAAACTATCTTGTATGTTGAACCAGTTGTGCTGAATCACTGACCAGGGGTCAAATTTTTTGGAATTGGCCAAGACATTAAACGTCTCCAAGAAAAAAACATACTTTTTTAATAGCGGAGCATAAAATTTTGTTTACGTTTGATACTTGTCATCTTATCAAGTCGAACGAAATAATTTGATAGAATATAATTTTCTTTACGACATTTATGTGGCATCCTGGGAACCAATAAAAGCCTTCTATGACAGTGACAAAGCAAAGCCTTTGCGAATTGCCCCAAAATTAACAAACAGACACATAAATCACACTATGTTTGAAAAATACGGGTTAAGTTAGCTACCCAACTACTGAGCGAATCAGTTGCTGTTGGAATTTCAACTTATGTATCGTTGTTCTGCTGTTCTGCTGAAGGCACAGCTACATTTATTGAAAAGTTTGATAAACTTTTTGATTTATTTAATTCTATATCTGCAAGAAATGTAAAACAATACAAACTCGCATTCATGGGTTGAAGTTTCCAAATCTTTTTCTTGCAGGACATTCTTTCACTATTGGAAAAGATGGTAATTACAACAAAAGATGGACAAATCGCAACAGAATGTCTAAAATATATCAATGGTTGGTGTATTTCTATAAACTGCCTCCTCCAGTTACATCAACATTTAAAGCAAAAGGGATTCAAGCTTTTATTGACCAGACATTTAAATACTGATTGTTTGGAAAACTTTTTTGGTGCAGTCAAGCCAAGGTAGCAACAGTACGAATCCTACTCCTCAAGCCTTTATTAATACATTCAAGAAAATGCTAGCGTTGAATTACATCACCCACAGTGATAAAGCAAATTGTGAGGAGAACTATGATAGCTTTTTGAATCAAATCGGTATTTTTACCAACACTGACGTTTTAAATCAACAAATGAAAGAGCCTGTTGAGTTTTCTTCTCCTAATTTAGATATAGGAGACTGTACAGATTTCAGAGACATGGATTTAGTAACAGAAAATGTATTGACATATGTTTGTGGGTATTTGTTCAGAAAATCTTTGGATCGGCATAAAACTTGTACACTGTGTTTATTAGAAAGTAAAAAAACCAAGGAGTTGTCTCCTGCAAATGTATTTTGTGATTTGAAAGCCTATAAAACGGACGGAAAGACGTCTCCTGGCAATCTATGCATGCCTGGTAGCGAGTTTATATCATTTGTACAAAATATGGAAAATATTTTTCAAGCACATTTTGAGAAACGGCTATTTTACCTAGTATAGTAAGAAATTTATCAGGTTTATGCATGTCAATAAATTATGTTCCTGCTTGTGAACAATTTCCTATAGAATATGCTATAAAGTTATTTTGAGGAATGAGGATTTACTACGCATTAAAGCGTGCTAATTACGAATTTAAAAGTATACCTAGAAAGCAGAGAAAAATTATTCACATATTAAATTTGTAATTTGTTATGATTTGTAAATATATCGCATCGTGTGATACATGCATACAAGACAAATAAATAATTAGTTGTTCTGGTTTATGACACACATTTTAGTAAAATGTTATAATGTATGTTGAAACAAAATTATGCACTGTTAATTCACTTTTTAAGTAGTATTTATAGTTGAAGTTGCAAATAGTCGTCGGTGGAGGACATTTTTTGTGGCACTATACAAATTGGGATAAAGAGGCAAACCAAACACTAACAACAAAGATTTTGGAACAGTCTCTGTTTGATGGGAAAAGACTTTTTATTGTGATATTTATTGTAAAACTTTATTGCATTTTACTAAAGTGTACTGCTGGTTGCTCCTTAAAAATAAACTGATTACTTTAGAGAACGTGCATCTTAATATTAACTATGCGTTTATGAAATTTGAATAATTTTGTAAATTAGAATGTATGTGCATATAAAACTAAGTATTATTTATATGTTGAGGTGAGTATTGTTTTGTTTGACTTCTTTACTAGCATGCGTCCAATTTTTCGTGGTTGATTATGAAGATGCGCACTTTTTGTGGTTAGAATATTATCCTGAATAAAAAACGTTGAACGATATTTTAGGAAAAAAAACCAATATATGTGTTAAACCTATTAATTGAAATATGTAATATAATAAGGTCCACTGTGCCCAATCATTAATATTGACTGGAATTTTCTGATAAAAAGGACACAAGTTTAAAAAATTCCATAATTCAGAATATATATATATATATATATATATATATATATATATATATATTGCTGTGATAAGGGGTTGTTTAAGGGTGTACTTTATAGTAAAAGTCATTTAGAAATGAGAAATTACCATAGGCAGCAGAAGACGGCACTTATTTAGTGAAGAATTGAGAAATAGACATAGTTTGTAAATAGTAGGCAGTCAACGCTCTGTATATAAAGTATAAATAGTTTTAAGCGACGCAGATAAACATAGGAAGACGCATAGTTAGCGTAGAAATCAGGAAGACATTCATTAGGTAAATAGAAAATATTAAATACCCTGTAGATAAAGTTTTAGTTAATTTAGGTAAAGCAAGTAATGATATTTTTCAGTGGAAGAACGCATATATTTATAAGTAAACGATAAAGTGTAATTAGACACGCATTCAAAAGAGTTCCAAACAATTATATTAATACGGAGATAGAAATAGAGCTTCAGGTAGCATAGGTAAATGCGTACAAATATCTAACCATTTTTGATAAGAAAGCAGATTAAAAATTGCGTGAATCGCATGTAAATATGAAAATTTAAAGTCGAATTGCATCAGTTGTTTATGGAAAAGCAATTAGATCTATCAAAACACAGCATGTTGATAACGAAAGACAGCTGCAAGCAGGTTATGATTATTGGGAATCGTGGAGAATTACATCAGAAACTGCTTTAAATGTAATTATTTGATTGGTCACAAATAAGCGACGAGTTCTAGACCATACCCACTGATGGAGTGGGAATTCAATAATGTATTAGCAGGCACCATGATAACGAATACAGTTTTGAACTCAACAAAGGCCGAAGTGCGTCGTTATGAAATAAAGCAATACGTAAATTTTAAAAGTGAAAGAGAAAATAAGTGCCAAGATGAAAACTATAATTGCCAATTAAACGGCTCTGAAGTCCGGGGGAAACAAATACAATTTGAAGTGCAGGGGAAAATACAGTAATACAATTTTGAAGTCCAGGGGAAAATACAGTAATACAATTTTGAAGTACGGGGTAAAATAGAGTAATACAATGTCTAAGTCTGGGGGAAGAATAATACAATTCGAAATTTGAGAAAATTGAATGATTAATAAGAAGTCTGATATGAAACGACAATAAATTCAAATGGAAGCGTCGATGTGAAGAAATAAACCAGGTCAGATTTTTTAGTTATAAGACATTTTGTTTTTCTATATATTTTTTTATTTTGAATATTGAATTTGCTTAATATAATATGATTGTGAAAAAGTCAACAAAAGAAGTTGCATAAGTATAAAATGAGTAATATGATAACAGGTTTAGAATATTCTACACTTCGTTGATAAGGATAATAGGTTTTTTTTTTGGTGACTTTGGGTTTTGAGTAAATAGTATATGATGTTTAATAAATGAAATTTACAACATTAACTAATTGAAAAGTGTATTTCAAATACTTTGCAAAAGCTGTACATAATATATTGGTTTCATTAGATAAAATTGAAATTAACTGAATTTTATAATTCCAAATAAATGCTAGCCGAGGTCATATTTAAATAGTTCAAGGAGGAGCTACGAGTTGAATAGGAAATTGATAACAGGTAAGGCGGTAACGTATCGAATTTTGCTATTGGCAGACAAGGTTGCTTCAAGATAAAATCCAGTTAAGTTGATAGCAATATTAATAAGACAGCCGGAGGAGGAGATAATTACAATCTTGTTTATTCATAGTAAATATTAAAATGGTCGTCCAAATGATGGAACGCGAATAATTTAGAGTACATAGAAAAATTAATAAGGGCACAACATAGGGGCTTGATAATTTAGAGAGAGCATAGCAAATAAATATAACAGCCCAACGTAGGGGCTCGAGAATTCCAGTATTATAGCAATATATATACATGAATAACAAATTTTGTCTGAATTGTAATTTTGAATTTTACCGCTATTCTTGATACCCCAGCAAAATGGCAAAGCATTTCAAGATCTGAATTCTTTCCTCTATGAAACACTAACAATTTGCCGAGAGTGTCGCCTCTTATTCTATAGTTAATATTCTCTGAAAACAGCGCACAAGAGGAGGGGTAGAAACCCTTATGATCAAGATACTAAAATAAAACTCTGAGGACACTCCAAAACGATTCCAGTTAGAAAGGATTGCACTTAAAAAGGAAAGTTACAGTTAGTCCATACAATGGGATCACTATTTGTGATCCTAGATAAACAAAAATAATATATGAAGCATTTGAACTTACATATTTCGGTATTTTGTGTAAGACAATAAAAAATAATAAGAACATTACCCAATAAAGTATTTTTATTTCTAAAATTAAATAATTATCGATTTTCAGTTGCAAGTCCTAGCTCAAATATTTCAAAGAATAATTCTAATAGTTCAGCCTAAATTCAAAATACTTGGTAAAGTTAGTTAATATTATTTAATCAGTAACATTTATGTGACACATGACATGAGCCAAATTAGCTTTCAGACCTGAATACTTTACAGATGGTTATTAAAACTACTAAAATACTTAAGATCAACCTATTAACTTTAATAAACTATGTGTTCAACTTTTCATTTGACATAAACCTGGCAACAAAGGTAATCAACCACAACATATACTTGTCTAAATAATCTTACGTATTTTTGACTCCAATAAATATTTAATGGAACAAACAATTTAGCTATTCAAAAACACACAGAAAGTTTGTTCTTGGCCATTGTATAAATGTTTATAACTATTGAACTACACACGAAAGTAAAATTGCTAGAAACAAATACAAACGATTCCGAATCATCTGGAAGATTCGACTTAAAAATCTTTAGAATTGAGAAAGTTTGTTCTTGGCAATTTTTTAAAAAAACTATTAAGTAGTTCAACTACAAACGAAAACAAACTCACTACAAACAAGTACAAGCGATTGATTCTAACGAAATCTGCGCAAGTGAATTTGAGATATTTCAATGTCGGGTGCTAAGTAATTTTTTAATTCTCTAATTTTTAATCGATTGTACTACAAATGAAATTATTGTTGCTACAAATAACTATAAACGTAATCCTAACTTTGTTCTTATAAAATATCATTTATAAAAAGTTGGGTGCCAGGTTCACGAGGGTCCATATATATTGGTATTAAAATATAACAAAATACAGCAGTCGTCACATAAAATATGACCGTACGCGAAGACGGTTAATTAACGACTCCTACCTTAATCAGTCGCGTAAACAACGATAATTCTCGTCATATGTAAACTGTGGGACTTGCAACGACTACATATTTAACTAATTTTTATCCTATTTTAGTACGATATACGAAATATTTATCGGCGTAAAGAATTGCATTTTGAATTAACTGATTGAATGAGCTTGTTGTATATTATATTTAGATATTAGTTATTAATTGTGATATGGTTTAAATAAATTTTATTCTTGTATATACTAATTTAGGTGTTGCAGTAGTGTGCCTACAAGACACAGGAAGTGCCCTAGTATCAACCCACAATTTTACAAAAGGGCTCGCAAATTTCTAAAGATGCATCGTACCGCATCTGCAAACTGGCGCCTACTTAATTAGAGGTATGAAAGTAACAGACAGGGCCAAATGTTCATGGTAATTCATTTTTTACCAATACCAGACATCATCCTTAGGTATACAATACAAGACAGAAATCTACAAAACCCTTTTTAGTTTAAAATTAGATTTCGGTTACTTGGTGTATTCGACCGTCTCAAAAGAATTAAGATACAGATATTTAAACGGTCTGAATTTTATGAACATTCCTCCCTAACAATGTAGATGTTAAGTTATCTTGCTATGTCGTTCGTAAATAGTTGATACTTTATCAATAACTAATCCCTTTTTCAATTTAGCAGTACTTAAACTAATTTCAAAAATTGTATATAAGTTGACGGCAGTTAAGCAGCAAGTAGTTTTTTTATTTGCATACTAGATGGGCCAATCCATTAAAAGATAACCATTTTGAGCGCATTAAAATAACAGTAAGCAACATGTATGCCGTCATTCAAATATAGATTTCAAACCGTGAAAACCTTAAGAAAACCAAACTAGAACAAAGCTAATAATTCATGCATCGCGTTATAAGTGGGTCAATTTTCTGATTAAAGTCTGTGATTCGTACGTTTAGTGTGAGGTATATGTGAGTCAGAAATTGTAATAACGGGAATCTATATTTTAGAAGTAAAAGCTAAAAAGGTCTGTCGCCGATTTTGAACGAAAAAATGTAATTATATTGTTAAGAGCTTCCGTCTAGAACGTGTGCTTTATTCAAAAGCGTTATGTAAGTCTAAAAGTTTCTAGGCGGCGGACGTTGATGTTTAGGAACGTGGAATTCAACAAACCATATCCCGAACTATTAAATTATAAATCTAAAAATGTGAAAGTAGTTCCCCATTCATCCGATGGTGAAATAAAAACATAAAATATTAAAAACGCTTTGGTGACCATTACATAGTGCTCACGCGTGTATTGCATTTATTCGTATTTGTTATAATTTATTACCTATTACGTTGTTATACTTATACTACAGTTCACATCCTGTACTCTTGCATGCTCTAAGTCGCTGAGGCGCCACCGGTACCCTCAAACCCGTATTTAAAAGTCAGTTGGCTTCGACAGCCCGCGATGAACGCATCTGCTACTAATGTAACCGTTCTTAATAATCACAGTTTAAGGTGAATAGTAGTTTTCATTGTTTTACTGGAATTAATCCAGAATAATAGGCTTCATGCCGAAACATGATCCTTCGAGCCGAATATTGATACTAAAATAACAACGTAATTACAAGTTTCAAACTGCATCAAGACATCTATAAAAATTCCATTGTTAGGAAGTACAGTGTACAAAGCACATCCAGCCAAGCAATCCCTCGAGGCGATCCGCATAAGGTTCTGCGATTATACAACGTAAGAACTGATCTACTTTAACCAACACGAGTGTCTTGCATGCATAAAGTTGACCACTGCAACAAACGAGTTTTGCTCAGGTCAATAAAATCGAATATTTAGGTGCACAGTACAGCTGCTTAACCATCCTTGTTGCTAACTACAACTGAAGATATAAATGACAACAGAATTATCTGTACAAGGAAATGGATACATTTGAATCCGATTATTATTTGCAAATATCTATTGCTAAGAAAATTCTTGATAATCACAAACAAAAGCAATACGCATATTTGAAATCTAATTCATCCATTGCGTCAAAACAGACGACAAGCGGGTCGGATAATAAAAAAATTTGCGTAAATTCGAAAAATTAAAATGGTTCTATAAGCTACTTTACTCCATCCCCAATAACATTTTCTATAATAACTTACTCATGAGATTGGTACATTTCGAATTATTGACGGTACATTTGGGTACATTTCGGGTACATTTCATCAAAGTCAATTGTATAAAAATCTAAACATTTGGGGAGTTATCATTACCCCAGCCCCTCCTAACGGTTTTCTGATTAGCTTTTAAATGATGAAGGTATATATGAAATTATTGACGATACATTTAGGTACACTTCAGGTACATTTCATTGAGGTCAATATTAAACACCTTCCTGCTTAAATTGCAAACGCGATTACTCAATTTACAACTGCACCGATTTTGTAAAATGAAAGATCCAATACTGCAAAATCTTTAAAACTTTGTCTTAATTGCTTAAAAAATCGGTCACAGCAACAAGATGTGCCGATCCGGCGCGTGTAAAAATGTAGACGGAAACATCACCCTTTTTTTGCATATGCAGCGTAAAAAATCTCCTGAAACGCCAAAAGCCGAATTATAACAATACAAACAATCTTTCGTTATCAAGTTTTAATAAAACGGGTCATGTGTTAGTTACTCTCTACCGTATGGGTGGATCTGCCTGATCTTCATCACAAATTCCATACGATTGGAACTCTACTAGATTGCGGTTCATAGTCTTTGTTCATAACTGCGAATCTTTGCGATAAACTCAAATTAAACAAAATCAATCCGAATTTGCGCTCTCCTGATTAAAGGCGGTTCCGTGGCGTAGTTGGTATGTGTGTGACTACTACGCCCAAGGTCCCGGGTTCGAATCCTAACACGGTCCGCTTGAAAAATATTAGGCGAGCAGTTTTCACAAAAAAACGCCCTCGTTCGGATGAGAGGTAAAATGGAGGTCCCGTGTGTGAGTGTTGTCACGCACATTAAAGATCCATATCTTGCTTGGAACAGCAAGGGTTCAGCAAAATTCAAAATTTTTCAGGTAAAAAAAACTCGCTTCCTGACCAATGTAGCACCTTCGGGTGAAGCATTGGAAAATCACATGTAGGTCTCGGGATTAAACAATGCAACTTCGAACTTACAATAAAAATGTTTACTCCATATCGAATCTCTATATATCAAATACACTGCAAACTTAAACTGTTTTGTCATTTCAGAAATAACCACTTGCATTTCTACTGTCGAAATGAATAAGTTCGATTTTAATATACCTAAAAATATTAAAATCACTGATCCTTTATTTTACAAACCCTAAAAGCTCGACATGCTTGTCGAAGCTGATCTCTTTTGCGATATTTTATGTGTAGGGTAAATAAAAATAGGCATCAATTCGATGGTTTTCCAAAAAACTACGTTCGGTTGGGCGATCATGCAATTTACAACTGCACCGATTTTGTAAAATGAAAGATCCGACACTGCAAAATCTTTAAAATTTTGTCTTAATTGCTTAAAAATCGGTCACAGCAACAAGATGTGCCGCTCCGGCACGTGTAAAAGTGTAGACGGAAATCACCCTGTTTTGCATATGCGGCGTGAAAAATCCCCTGAAACGTCAAAAGATGAGTTATAACAATACAAGCAATCTTTCGTTATCAATTTTTAGTAAAACGGACCATGTGTTAGTTACTCTCTACCGTATGGGTGGATCTGCACGATCTTCATCGCAAATTCCATACGATTAGAGCTCTATTAGATTGCGGCAAACAGTCTTCATTCATAACTGCAAATCTTCGCGATAAAATCAAATTAAACAAAATCAAAACCGAATTTGCGGTCTTGTGATTAAGGCGTCGCCGTGGATCAATGTAGTAAGCGTAAGACTACGGATCCCAAGGTACCGGGTTCAAATCCCGATACGGCCGACTGCTTGAAAAATGGCAGGTGAGCATTTTTCACAAATATTACGCCCTCGTTCGGATGAGAGGTTAAATGGAGGTCCCGTTTGTGAGTGTTGTCACGCACGTTAAAGATCCCTACCTTGCCTGGAACGGCAAGGGTTCGGCAAAATTCTAAATTTCCAGGCAACAAAAAACTCGCCTCCTGGCCAATGTAGTACCTTCGGGTGGAACATTGGAAATGTAAAATGAACGGTCTTGGAATTAAGAAGCGGTTCCGTGGCGTAGTGGTATGTGTGTGACTACTACGCCCAAGGTCCCGGGTTCGAATCCCGACACGGTCCGCTTGAAAAATGTTAGGCAAGCATTTTTCACAAAAATACACCCTCGTTCGGATGAGAGATAAAAATGGAGGTCCCGTGTGTGAGTGTTGTCACGCACGTTAAAGATCCCTACCTTGCTTGGAACAGCAAGGGTTCGGCACCATTCAAAATTTTTCCAAGTAAAAAAAACTCGCTTCCTGGCCAATGTAGTACCTTCGGGTGGAGTATTGGAAGAGCACATGTAAGGCCTTGGGATTAAAGCGGCTCCGTGGCGTAGTGGGATGTGTGTGACTACTACGCTCAAGGTACTGGGTTCAAATCCCGACACGGTCCACTTGAAAAATGTTAGGCGAGCATTTTTCACAAAAATACACCCTCGTTCGGATGAGAGATAAAAATGGAGGTCCCGTGTGTGAGTGTTGTCACGCACGTTAAAGATCCCTACCTTGCTTGGAACAGCAAGGGTTCGGCACCACTCAAAATTTTTCCAA
Organism: Platerodrilus igneus; assembly: GCA_036346225.1. Lineage (NCBI taxonomy): Eukaryota > Metazoa > Arthropoda > Insecta > Coleoptera > Lycidae > Platerodrilus > Platerodrilus igneus. The sequence goes on along the minus strand of JARFIW010001112.1, from coordinate 1,589,604 downwards.
GTAAAAAAAACTCGCTTCCTGGCCAATGTAGTACCTTCGGGTGGAGTATTGGAAAATAACATGTAAGGCCTTGGGATTAAAGCGGCTCCGTGGCGTAGTGGGATGTGTGTGACTACTACGCCCAAGGTACTGGGTTCAAATCCCGACACGGTCCACTTGAAAAATGTTAGGCGAGCATTTTTCACAAAAATACACCCTCGTTCGGATGCGAGGTAAAAATGTAAGTCCCGTGTGTGAGTGTTGTCACGCACATTAAAGATCCTAACCTTGCTTGGAATAGCAAGGGTTCGGCAAAATTCCAAATTTTCCAGGTAAAGAAAACTCACTTCCTGGCCAATGTAGTACCATCGGGTGGAGCATTGGAAAATCACATGTAAGGTCTTGGGATTAAGGAGGCGGCTCGGTGGCGTAGTGGTATGTGTGTGACTACTACGTCCAAGGTCCCGGGTTCGAATCCCGCCACGGTCCGTTTGAAAAATGTTAGGCGAGCATTTTTCACAAAAATACACCCTCGTTCGAATGAGAGGTAAAATGGAGGTCCCGTGTGTGAGTATTGTCACGCACGTTAAAGATCCTTACCTTGATTGCAACAGCAAGGGTTTGGCAAAACTCAAAATTTTCAGGTAAAAAACTCGCTTTTTGGCCAATGTAGTACTTTCGGGTAGAGGAAATCAAATGTAGGGTCTTGGGATTAAACAATCCAACTTTGAATTTATAATACAGATGTTTAGTCCATATCGAATCTCCATATCAAATACACTGCAAATTTAAACTGTTTTGTCATTCTAGAAATAACCACTTGCATTTCTACTGTCGAAATCGAAATGAATAAGTCCGATTTTAATATACAAATATTAAGATCATCGATCCTTTATTTTACAAACCCTAAAAGGTGGGCATGCTTATCGAAACTAATATCTTTTGAGATATTTTATGTGTAGGGTAAATAAAACTAGGCCTCAATTCGAGGTTTTCAAAAAAACTAGATTGGATTGAGCCGTATCCGGTCCCAGTCACATCAAACAAACGAAAGCAATACATTGCAACTTTGTTAAAACATACTAGAGCCATATACAAAGGTAGTTCTCTTATTTTTGGGAAATCGAAGAACCGGCCGTTCCTCAGACGATGTCACTGTCTAAAAGAGAGGTGGAATGTGAAAAGCATTTACTAGAAAATACGAAACGACAACACGATGGTAAATTCATAGTAAAATTACTTTCTAACTTTCTAACATTTGTCGCGATGTATCCAAGGTATCGAAACGCGGGCGCTTATAATCTATTCTAACCAACTCAAAGTCCTAAAGGACGTGTAGAATAGTGCCACGGTTCTAAACGTAATCAATTTTGGTGAAAACGAAAACGCAAAAACACTAGGTCTATCTTGGCTGCCACAAGCAGATAGATTATTATTACTGCATTTCGCAAGATTTAAATCAAACATCGAAAATTACTAAATGCTCATCGCTTTCGGAAATTTCGCAGATTTTCGATTTAGGTTTACTAAACCTATGCATTATTGTTGGCAAAATGATGTTACAAAAACTCTGGCTAGAGAGACTGACATGGGACGAAACTTTGCCGGTTGAATTTTACTCAGCATATGCAAACTTCAAAAATCGAGTGTCATGTTTTAAAAACTTAGGAATAAAACGGCACGTTTTGTGTACTAATTGGAGTTGTACAGAGCTTCATGGATTTTCGGATTCATCTGAAGCGGCTTACGGTTGCTGCATCTATATTCGCTCAACCAACATACATAACGGAACATTTTCCAGGTTACTTGGCGTAAAGAGTAAGGTAGCTCATTTAAAAATGATCACATTGCCTCGGTTAGAGCTTTGTGGTGCGCTAATCCTCGCAAGGCTTGTCGATAAAATACACAATTTATTAAATGTAAAATTCGACGAGTGTTTCTTATGGTGAGATTCAACCATAGTACTGAATACTATCAAAACGTAACCAAACACTTTAAAAACCTTTGTGAGTAGTGAATAGCGGAAATACAAGAACTTACTTCCAATTTTCATTGGCGACATGTACCGTCCAGTGATAATCAGGCAAATCTCTTGACAAGGGGTTTCGAGCCAGCTAAGTTTACCGATTGTTCGTTATGGTGGCATTGCCCACATTGGCTTACAAAACTCACAACAAATTTCTCTACTTCTAAAACTTCGAAGTTCGCGAATTGCCAGAAAGGCGCAAAACTACAAAAAGATTCATTGTTTCAGAGAAAACCAAACTATTTTCTTTCCAAAATTCTTCTTCACTAACGAATTTATTCTCGCCATGGCATATGTCGGCAGATTTCCTAAAAATTGCGAGTCACCTCGAACTCAGCGATGTTTTGGATCGCTGTCTGCCTTAGAAATGAGCAGCGCACAAATGTGCCTGATCCAGTTAGCACAACGTGAAATATTTTTCACTGAAATGAAATGTCTTCGCAAGACTAAGCGTATACGTAAAAAATTAAAACTTTTAAACTAAAACCCATTCTTGGACGGGGGTGGTATTCTTCGAGTAAGCGGTCGTCCTGAAAATTCAAAATTCAGATTTAACAAAAAACATCAAACAATTCTGCCGAGAGATCATCATATGAACACGAACAAAATTGATACATGCAGGTCCGCAATGCCTGCTAGCTGGTATACGGAAAAATTATTGACCTATTGGCGGAAGGAATTTAGCAAAGCAAACGGTACCTCGCTGTATAATATGCTTCAAACAAAGTCTAAAGTTAACCCAATCCATTATGGGTGATCTATCTACTGAGCGCCTACAAACGGGTGCTCCTTTCAATTGTATAGGCGTCAATTACGCCGCCCAATTTCTAATATGTGACCGAAAGGGTCGTAATTGCAAGTTAATAAAATGCTACATTAACCTTTTCATATACCTCAGCACTAAAGCAATTCATGTCGAATTGGTGACGGAATTGCCACAGGAATAACTTTTGTTAGCTCTTAAGCGGTTCATATCACGAAGAGGTAAACCCTCACAAATATTTTCGAACAACGGAACAAATTTTGTGTCAGCAAACTCTGAACTGAGTCTTATACAAACTGTTAGTTTGTATCAAATCCGATTTTATTACAGATCTTTCTAAGGATCACATTTCTTGGTCATTTTGTCCCCCTTTACTCGTCTAGCTTCGGCGGCCTTTGGGAGGCAGGGGTACAAATTGTCAAGTATCACCTCAAGCAAGTACCTGGTAATGCACATTTGACATATGAGGAATTTGTTACGTTCACCTTTCAACGGTGTACTAAACATTACGCCATTTTATTTCATTATTCATTCGCACAGATTCTGCTTTTGATACTCATACACCACCTTGTATATGAAACATTATCATAATAAATTCGCTTTATTACAATTCCATTTAAACCTATTTGCTGCAAAATAGAAAATTCCTCTATAATTTAAATAATCGGTACCTTGTTTTAAGTATCCGTCGTCTTGGTGCGTATTACTATAAAGTATAATTAATTTTTATAATACCCCGTCTGAAAGACTCTTTGAAATAATAGATCACACTTCTCTGATAAAGGTTGTTTCGAGTTTCTATTAACACCTGTGTGTTTGATTACGCTGGAATTGAATTTAATTCTTGCTATAAAACGAGTTCCTTAAATTATTCTTTCTGCAGCTATACCACAAAAAATACTCGTCGTTACCTTATTTCGTTATCTACAGAAATTTTGTGCACACCGTTGTGTGACAAGTGCTTTCAGTTTTAAAAATGTACCTTTCTTCGTAAATGATCTAATTTTAATTGTACCTGTTACAGCTTCCTTCGGTGGACAAAACCGTTCATTACATTGACCACTGACTAATAGAGTAGATACCGCTTCTTTTGTAGGAAGGATGCACGGCTCGCGTCGTCCCGCGTCCAACTGTTTCTCTCTGTTCTTGGGGAAGGTGTGACCAACGCATCAATTTGGGCGCGCGAGTGTGTTTCTTAACTGTATACTTGTATGAGTCATATTTGCTTGCCTACCCATCTAAAGAATATCATATATAAGTACCAAGAAAGGATCTTCCGGGTCTATTTACTTGTGTATCTGAAGACTGTGATATATACAAGCAGGCATTTCTTTTACTCTACTATTTGTACATCTGAGAGAAAGAAATTCCTGAGTTGCTACTATTATATATAGATATCCTATTTATATCTAGATATTTCCGATACTAGAATTCATTTGCAAGTTATGTCAATTGAGGTGGCAGAAAACGTTTTCAATAATCCCAAGGTTACAGGACATTAATGGTAATTGTTAATGGTAAATATTTTCTCGGTTGGTATGTTCTATAGTTTGGCGAAATCGCTAAGTTACATGCAATTTCATACAATAAACAATTTATTTTGCTGTTATAAATTACTGTGTTTGTTTTTATTACAGGTTGAACTGCACTTTTAATTTTTTTATTTCAGGCAATTTTTGGACTTGTAAAGCCCCGCCTACTCGCCGATTGGGCTCGGTCATTCTTTTCTTTTCCCTTCGGTTTAATTCTAGATCGTAGTCAAATTTCTGATAGACTCAAAGTGGAGCTACGATGTTCGTAACATAAATTTTTCGAAACAAATTCTATTCAGTATTGTGCCAAATAGTCAGTTTCTGCCCATTATATCCACTGTCCTCTGATCCTAAAGATTATACTCCACTTACACCGGCTCACTGATTGGTAGACTATTAACGGTTCTTTCCGAGGTTGACCTAAAAACAGTCTCAGTGGATCGGCTATCTTGATACGAATTGCTCTAAAAACTTACTCAATACTTGTGGAAGCGCTGGAATAAGGAGTATATATATATCGAAACTGCAAACGCGTACAAAATGGCAACAAACTTCTAGTGCAATCTCTTCGAGTGCGTAGGTAGACATTAAAGAAGATAATTGGCCTCCATCCAAATGGAAAATGGGAAGAGTTGTGAGTGTGGTGTGATTCTTGTTCCTTAGCAAAAATTTGTCTTCTACCCGTTACTGACTCTAATCAGTAGAAATATATGTCTAAATTTCTTCAAGGTCGTGGACATGTTGACGTATATATTGCATTTATTCGAATTTGTTACAACTTATGACCTATTACGTTGTTATACTTCTATTACAGTTCACATCCTGTATATATATATATATATATATATTGCTGTGATAAGGGGTTGTTTAAGGGTGACGTTATAGTAAAGGTCATTTAGAAATGAGAAATTACCATAGGCAGCAGAAAACTTCACAAGAAGCCAAAATGATGGAGATCTTAATAGCATTAAATAATAAAATGGACAGAAGTAAAGAAGCCATAAAAATAATCACAACAAAAATAGATGAAAACAGCGAGAAATTGGGGAATGAAATCAAGATTCTTAGCAATGGACTGAAAGAAACGAACCACACTATCGCTGAGATTAAGGCACAGATGAATGAAAGAATTGGGAGAGTTTCTGAGGAAATAGACGGTCTATGGGACCATATTACTTTAGTTAAAACGAAACAAGAAAAGTACGAATGCGAGTCCAACGATAAAATTACGAATTTAAATATTAAATTAGGTAAAATTGAAGAAAATTGCGAAACGGAATTCAGATCAATAAATCAAGAAATAAATAATTTAAAAAGTAATCCAATAAATTTTAATAGAGAACCAATTAGGCTAGTTCAAACAAACCTTTCAATTGAACAGTTTACTAAATTTTACGGGGACGGAAAATTAAATCCGAAGATATTTCTGAAAAATTTTAAAATGTTGATACAGGGATCTACAGATGAATTATACAAATTGAATTTAATCAAGGTAATGCTAAGAGGAGATGCTGAAAAGTGGTATAATTTAGTTGAGAGTGAAATAGAAACATTTGAACAGTTTGGAAGCAAATTTTTACGCCAATTCTGGAATGACAATCAGCAAAATCGAATTCGAAGTAACTTAAGTATGGGAAGATACGATTCGGCGAAAGGAATAACGCGAGAATTATATGCGATTGAGAAATTTACGGTAGCAAAGCAATTGGATCCTCCTTTAGAAGATAAAAATATTATAAGATATTTAGCAGGTCATTTTAACGCTGAAGTAAAGCGATACATAACGACGCAGAATATAGTAGATAGAGATACATTTATTGATTATTTGCAGAGATATGATGATTTGGAATTTGATTATAAAATGGAAAATAATGTTAGGGATCGACGCACGAATTTCATAAGGAATGAGGAGACTCTGAATAATTATCGAAGGAACAATTATAATTATGATCGTGGAAGAAATTTTAATAGGGGGAACTATGGCAACTTTAATAATGATTTTAGGCAAAACAGGAATTCTGGTCAGATACCAAGGCAACGAATAGATAGAACGAATCATGAAGGAAATTATAATAATAGAGGAATAAATAGGCAGGAAAATGATGATCGACGGACACAAGCAAGAAATATTAATAGTATGGAAATGAGGAATACGAATCGCACAGATACAGGGATAATGAGTCAGGCAGGACCTTCGACGCGAAATCAGGATTTTGAGTACGGACGAACCAAGGAAAATTCTACGAATTAACAGATATGAACACCAGCGCGAGTTTATTAAACATGAAATGGATAATGGATTAGGAAGATTTGAAAGGAACTTATTACCAATAATTAATTTAAAGGTGGAAGATAAAATAGTTAAAGTGTTAATTGATACTGGAGCAGAGGCATCACTTGTTGCGGAAGAGTTTGTTAAACGAGAAAAATTAGGGGATAAAGCGATACCTATAGCGAGGTGTAATTTGGTGGCACCAAATAATAAGAGATTTAGTGTAATAAATGAAATGGTAATTCTGAGATGTGAAATGGGAGATGAAATATGGGAAAATGATTTTATGGTAGTACCTGGACTGAAGATAGATGTTATATTTGGGATGAATATGATAGATAAGTTGGGGTTGAAGATAAATGCGGAATGCAAAAAGATAGAGTGTAATGGGAGATATATTAAATGGTATGAAGAGGGGAATATTGAAATAGAAGACGACTGCGTGAATATTAATCAGTTTAGTGATGAAATAGATAATGGGGGTAATGAAAATGAAGATATTAAGTGTCCAGATGATTTAAGAAATAGAGTGAATATATTATTGAATAAGCATTCAGAATTAATTGGGTCGAAGTCGAGAATTGCCACGGGTTATGTGCACAAGTTGGAAATAATAAATAAGGAACCGTTTAACAGTAAAATATATCCTATTCCAGTAGTATATGGAAATAGACTGAAGGAAAAAATTGATGAAATGTTACGTGAAGGTATTATAGAGAGCTCCAGTACGAATTTTGTGAATTCATTAGTAGTCGTCGTAAAGAAAAGTGATAATAGTATTAAGTTGTGTATAAATACAAGTGAAATTAATAAACGAACGAAGCCGCAATATAATTTTCCACCAAAGATAGATAGAACATTAGGGAAAATAGGTAATAGAAAAATTTATAGCAGATTATATTTAAAAAGTTTATTTTGTTTGATTCCATTAGCGCGAGAATCAAGGAAGTATACGGGTTTTTCGGTAGAAGGAAAATTATACCAATTTAGAGTGGTCCCGGTTGGTTTGTCCTCAAGTACGGATGCATTAGAGAATGTGATGAAGAATATTTTGGGACCGTATGAGGAATTTAGTATCCACTATATGGATGAAGTATTGATATTTAGTGATAGTGTAGAGGAACACTACGTACAGTTAGATAGGATATTGTTAGAGCTGAATATAGCTGGTTTGATTTTGAATTTAAGGAAGTGTGATTTTTTTCAGGATAGGGTTAAATTTTTAGGGTATAGGATAGATAATAAGAATAGAATTAGGAAATACGAATTAAAAGGACCCCGATTCAAAAGTATGACTAAAAAATATAAATTAAAAGGACCCAGATTCAAGAGTGATAAGGGGAAGTTAGAAATAGATGTAATTTAATTGACCCATGCAAAGAAAGATGAATAAATGAATAAAATGTAAAATAAAATTATGAATAGGTATACATAGGATAATAGAATAGGATTTGGATATAAGAATTGGTATAGGTATGAATAGTGTAGTATAATAGGACATAGGTATGAGATAAATAAAATGTAAATATGGGATTAATAAAGCAAAAGTTAGATTTTTAAAAAGGAAATAAAAATATAATAATTTAATACCAATGTGAGTTTAAGTTCACGTAGGGCGCCAAAAGGACATTGTTATAAAATTTTATATTTTAATTTGGGAGAATTATGCTGTGATAAGGGGTTGTTTAAGGGTGCACGTTATAGTAAAGGTCATTTAGAAATGAGAAATTACCATAGGCAGCAGAAAACTGCACTTATTTATTGAAGAATTGAGAAATGAAGATAGTTTGTAAATAGGAAGCAGTCAACACCCTGTATATAAAGTATAAATAGTTTTAGGCGACGCAGATGAACATAGGAGGACGCATAGTTGGTGTAGGAATGAGAAATACATGCATTAAGTAGATAGTAAATATTTAATACCCTGTAGATAAAGTTTTAGTTAATTTAGGTAAAGCAAGTAATAATATTTTTCAGTGGAAGCACGCGTATATTTATAAGTAAACGATAAAGTGTAATTAGACACGCATTCAAAAGAGTACCAAACAATTAGATTAATACGGAGATAGAAATAGAGCTTCAGGTAGCAAAGGTAAATGCGTGCAAATAGCTAACCATTTTTGATAAGAAAGTAGATTAAAAATTGCGTGAATAACATGTAAATATGAAAATGAAAATTGCATCAGTTGTTTATGGAAAAGCAATTAGATCTATCAAAACACAGCATGTTGATGGCGAAGACAGCTGGAAGCAGGTTACAATTATTGGGAATCGTGGAGAATTAAATCAGAAACTACTTTGAATGTAATTATTTGATTGGTCACAAATAAGCGACGAGTTCTAGACCATACCCACTGACGGAGTGGGAACGGAATAATATATTAGCAGGTACAGTGATAACGAAGTCAGTTTGCAACTTAACAAAGGCCGAAGTGCGCCGCTATGAAATAAAGTAATACATATTAATTTTAAAAGTGAAAGATAAAATAAGTGCCAAGATGAAAACTATAATTGCCGATTAAACGTAAGTACATTTTAATGAATTTATTTTAAACTAAAACATAAAAATAATAGGGCTTTGAAGTCCGGGGGAAACAAACGACAATTTCGAAGTCTGGGGAAACAGTAATACAATTTCGAAGTCTGGGGAAAATAAACTACAATTTTGAAGTACGGGGGTGAAACAAACTACAATTTCTAAGTCTGGAGGAAGAATAATACTATTCGAAGTTTGAAGAAATTGATTGATAAGAAGTAATAAGTCTGAAATGAAACGACAATAAATTGGGGTGCATAAGTTAATAATGGTAGTCCGTAGGGTAATGCAATAATTTAAATGTAATCCTGAATTGGGGGAAGATAATTTTTATGCAAATGGAAGCGTCGATGTGAAGAAGATAGACCAGGCCAGATTTTTAGTTATAAGACATTTTATTTTTCTATATATTTTTTTTTATTTTGAATATTGAATTTGCTTAATATAATATGAATGCGAAAAAGTCAACAAAAGAAGTTGCATAAGTATAAAATGAGTAATATGATAACAGGTTTAGAACGTTCTACGCTTCGTTGATAAGGATAATAGGTTTTTTTGGTAACTTTGGGTTTTGAGTAAATAGGATATGATGTTTAAAAAATGAAATTTACAACATTTACTAATTGAAAAGTGTATTTCAAATAATTTACAAAAGCTGTACATAATATATTGGTTTCATTATATAAAATCGAAATTAACTGAATTTTATAATTCCAAATAAATGCTAGCCGAGGTCATAAGATTTAAATAGTTCAAGGAGGAGCTACGAGTTGAATAGGAAATTGATAACAAGTAATGCGGTAACGTATCGAATTTTGCTATTGGCAGACAAGGTTGCTTCAAGATAAAATCCAGTTAAGTTTCTGGAGGGAATTGATAGCAATATTAATAAGACAGCCCAACGTCGGAGGAGATAATTACAATCTTGTTTATTCATAGTAAATATTAAAATGTTCGTCCAAATGATGGAGCGCGAATAATTTAGAGTACATAGCAAATAATATAACAGCCCAACATAGAGGTTCGATAATTCCGAGAGTTCATAGCAATATATATATATATATATATATATATATATATATATGCTTTTAGTACTTGAAGCGTCATCTACACCTTCAAACCTGTATTTAAAAGCTAGTTTGCTTCGGCAGCCCGGTATGAACGCATCTGCTACTAATGTAACCGTTCTTAATAAACGCAGTTTACAGTAAATAGTAGTTTATTGCTTTATTGGAATTAATTCAGAATAATAGGCTTCATACTGAAACGCAGATTTTGTAACCGCACCAACAGAAGTTATGAATATTTCCTATTACAGTGTGGAGAAAAGTCTTACTCGTAACAGTGCAAATGGCGGATCACCCATAGGGGGCTAATAGAAAGTATGCTTTACTCGAAAACAAATGATGCGCGCCTTGAGGCATTGTTGAACAACCATTTTTGGGGCAAGATCCAAAGTTTTGGTTTACTAGAAATTGGATAGTTCTAAGATGAGGTTGCAACTATTTTCGATGACAGTTTAAAATAACAAGATCCACTAGACAATAAATTCGAGGCAACAAAAGCGGAAATTATTTCCCATATGGAAAATCTAAATTTCGAAGACGACCGCCCACCCTGAGGAAACCATGCTTGTTCAAAAATAGGCTAAGGACTCTGAGCTGTTTGTTAATGGGCCTTTTGCGTTCAATATTTTTATATCCTTATAAAATAATTCTGGCTGACACTCTTTTAACTAATAAATGAAAAGCAACTTGCTGTTGCTTATTAGATGTATTTTGCGACACATTCGAAACACAATTCACAGAAGATTTCAAAATGCGAATGAAATACAGGACAAAACATATAATGCGACAGATCTTCTTTAAATTAGAAAACTGGTTTAATTAGGAGTCAACGAAGTTATCTCGAGTAACAATATTTAATGAAATAATTATCTTTTCCAGGTCCATAAGTGATGAGTAACATCCGGGAGTTCTACTCACAGGACGAACAGGTTGCGGAAGAGAAAATCAACCAAGGCCTGACCACCATTAACGATGATCAATTAAATTAAATTAAATTAAAACAGGCCTCAAGAAGTTCAACAGCTGGGTTACCTTGAGACGACGTGGTTCAAAGGCCCGGGTTGGATTTGACCTTGAATGTGTGAAATTCGATTACTAATAAAAGTTTTCCAATGGTGAGAAGGCGATCCAATCCATGATAAGACAACTGTTGAATCTCTCCAGGTAAAAATTGATAAATCAAGACGATTACTGTAGCTATTGAGCAAAAACTCTTTCTGCAACTCTTTTTCTGCAACGTAACATTGCTCGGAAGCATCACAAAAGCCATGTAACTGTAGTTCCCGATAGTAGTTAGACAAAATTCAACGACAAACTTTCACCTTAGACAATTCTTATAATTGATCAAAGTAATCTTTCCATTTGGCGACGACACCGTCAGGAGAACCATCACTCCAATCGATTCCCAAAATTGATAGCACCGAATATCATGTTTTGCAAAAAACACTAACGACGTTAATAAGACCCTAGCCATATCTGAAACTATGTGCCGTTTTGTGCAACTCCTAACCACAGAATTTATCACATAAAAGAATTTGCCCAATGAGGGATGCCATTGAAGGCCCAATATTTTTTGTGAAAGATTATTTACATCTTGAAGGGAGAATGTATGTTAGTACCATGATGATTCACATACTACTTTAATTGCACTGTGCACGTTGCTGCTCCATTTGCGCAATGCGAACTCGTCTAACATGCAGTCCAAAGTCATAGAAGCTAAAGGAAAGTTTGATAATTCAAGACGTGTCATTCTTGGATCACACACAATGCCAAGCACGGTGCTAATTTGACACCATACGTTACTGTATTTAGTAAAAAAATCTAAAATAAGTTCTGTAAGATTAGACTGACAAATTATTTTCGGAAATTTCTGGGGCATTGAAGAAATTAGATTTATCTATACATGTATTTGATGTCTGCTGTAATACTAATAGGATGTAACCGAGAATGCAAAAGTAACGCTATGAAATCTATTTATAATGAAGAAGCAACAAGTAAATGTTCATTGAGAAACCCACCAATGAGAGTAGTTGCTGATGCGTCAAACACTACCCTTAATCTTGTCGTGTTAATTTCTGGTTTAATAACCGTATGATGCGAAATGTAGTATTCTGCAGAATGAAGCGATGATTCTTTCGTGCTCGATGAAGCATATGAAGCACATGCAATGAGAATGGTTTGTTACAAATAACATGAAGCAATTTACATAGAAAGGCGTACTTATTAAAACAATTTTGCTATGATTGATGATTACGTTCTGAAAAAAGGCAACAACAAGCAAATTTTCACGGTAACAATAAGCAGATCTTCAGGGTAAAATAAAATATATTATTTAACAATTTAAAAGAGGTCTATTAATCGGTTAAGTTATATGATAAGATGTTTGTTTTGTGGGCAAGTCTTTGTGTGACAGTTTTATGCACAAGTCGGTAATTTGATTCAAAGCGTGGCAGCCATCGATGAGGTTTTGCCAGTATCTAAGAAATTATTAAATTTAACAGATTAGATACATTTAAATCCGATTTTAAAGGGGTGGATATTGAGTTATCCTACCTATTCTGACAAATTTTGTACATAATAATTTAATTAAGGAGTTGTTTGTGAATGAAAATTAAGAGATTAAGATTAATGTGTGAAGTTACATATAATTTTTGTTAAATTTAAGTTGAAAAATTGTTTGTAAAAGAATATTTCGTGCCATTATAAATGTCTGATTCTAGTGGTTTTAGTTTGAAGAGAGCTACTTAAAATAATTAAACAACGGGCAAATTTAAAACATTAATCTTTTATTGAGGCTCACTGAGAATCATTTCGTTCACAGCATTTTTTTATTGGCACTCAACGTCGGGGATCTTCAGTCCACAGCGCTCTCTCTCTCTCTCTCTCTCTCTCTCTCTCTCTCTCTCTCTCTCTCTCTATATATATATATATATATATATATATATATATTGCTGTGATCCTCACCATTAATCTTAAACTAAGGTTTTCAAATCGAGCCCCACAGATTGGGCGTCAAGAATGCTGTGAAATGTACAAAACGCCTCGCCAGTTTCCTGGAATAAAATCACAAAAATTTTATTTTGAACTCGAGCCTTACTTTTGGGTCGCCAAGAATGCTGTGAAACCTACAAAAAGCTATTAACTTAACTGGTCCGTTGACTTTCTTCTGTTAATCGCCTCTTTACTCTTTTCCGCCTCGGCTGCTCACCTAGTTAAAACTTTCATCCTCATTCAAGAAAAAACAAATACATTCCTACTACAAACATCAACGTTAACTCTATCTACATCAATATTCATAATTAAATTCAAAATTAAATTTCAGCATAAATTTCAGTATCATAAAATTTCAAGATTAAATTTGTTATCATTTTAATTTGCATCCAGAATTAAAGTCCTTGTAGGATGCCTACTAATTAATATAACAATATATGCAGACCTGAGTCTGAGTACAAAGGGAGCATCTACCACCCCTTTACGTTAATTAACCAGGTTCGTCTAATTGAGCTCAAAGACATACCCAAATTTTCATCATAATCAAGAACATAAATACTAAATACTCCTTTCTACTTAAACAAAAAAATTTCACCTTAAAATTAAAATTTTGTTGTTAGTACAAATTCACTACTGTCCATTTTAAGTAAATAAATTATAAAGTTATTCAACACACACCAAAACATCAAAAATCGAACAACAAAGCATAAGTTACCTGAAGGTTAATGCACTCGTGGCTCCAATGTACATCGTCCTCTGTTAACCATACCATTCCAACTGGGTTATGTTTAGGTCCTCGGATTACTGGTCGCCTTTAAAATTTTCTACACCACCATTCATCTAAAGTTGTTTCAGTGCTTTTCCGGAACTCATCTGTGTATATCTGTATCTTGTTTTGTGGATCCAGTCACGTTTACGAATCATTTAATTATTAACTCCCCCAAAAATAGCAAAGAAATTCATACTTCTTTCACGCTATACGCCAAAACTGCCTACTTTTGTTTATTCATTTGTCGTTGCAAATTTGAATAATTGGTACAGTACTCGCAATTATAACTAGACTTTATTACTTTGCATCTTCTTTTCTAAGTGCACTAAATTACTTTCATCGTAGTACGTAAAGAACAAACTGTTTTAAAGTATTAAATAATCACAAAAAATACGAGCAAACTGTTTAAATTATTCAATCAAAATCGAAAAACTAAGAGAGAGAAACTCATATTAACACGGGTATATATAATCGCTAGCCTATACGTCGCTTTTGTCCCCAAAACGGACAGTTTCTAGAATTTCGCATCCTATGTTCCCATCTCCACCGCCCGGCACGCGGTTCTTATTAAATTTGCACTCGCACCAGTTAAATCTCAGAAATTTTACACACGGCACGCAACGTCTGAGAATAACTAATTAATTTTTATACAGAAATGTTATTTTTACCTCTCATGTTTGCCTCTTATTTTCAACCAATCGCAACCCAGTGACGTTGCTCAAATCACGCCTTTTACTATATGTGTCTCTGTCTTGCGCATATTATCTGTCTCTATCTACCCTGTTCTGAGTGGTACAAATCAATATTCTTTAGTATCGGTTATTTTCAATCCACGTGGACTGTGAAATAACCCACCTTATTAGCATTTCCCGTAAATATTAAGCGACGGTTTCTCTAACATTCTCTGTAACCATTTGTTATCTGAAAAATTTACGCAGAACGAGACTTTTAAAAATACGCAGGTGTTCAATCGTCCTACTTCTAACTAACACTTCTACGATTTGAATATTATTGGGTTTTTACAAGCTTTTATGCATATTATATGTTACTAATGGTTCAATTAACTCCAATTAAAATAACACCCTTTAATTTTTAGTGAATCCTAATTAAATATTCAATTATTATCTGTACATTTTGTTTAATACTCGTTACCCAAACTTGAATCAATTAATATAAATTTTGCACGTAATTTCCATTTGCTTCTTTACTCGGAATAATTAAATTACACGTTGAGCATTTTAATACTGCTTCTTTTTATAGAAAGCGTCTTGTAAATAATTTAACTCCCTTATTTTTTAATGAAACGAATGAATTTTTATGCTCCACGGTTTTTTAATGAAGCGTATTATCTAATAAAATTCCTTATACACGGTGATTAAAATTATTTGATGTAATTAATTAATTTTCTACCCTGGTCTAAATATGAGTAATATATATATATATATATATATATATATATATATATATATATTGACGTGATAAAGAGTCACGAGAGATCATTGAAACCCAAATTCTACAAATAAATTCCACCAAAATAAAAAGAATCCGGAAAAATTGAAATTTCCGTAAATTCATAGTTACGTCCTGTATAATACAAGCGAACTTTTATTCATTAAAGTGCCAAGTAAAAAATCCAATTCCGCGTGTATAAATAATCACCCTAAATGATTTAACCGTATTATAAATACATAACAAATAATGTAAGCAGTATATGTAAAAATAATTAATCGTTAAAATACCTTAAAACGCATTAAATGCGAATGCAAATCGATCATTTTAAGATAAATTCAAAAGCTATTTGTTTGTAGTAAGAAAATGCTTCTTTCGTGCATAAAAATAAATAATTTCGTGTATTTTAAACCCCAATTCTAATCTTAATTTTAGATATTAAAACACGTTTTACGGTGAAGGCAAATATTTTCTATAAAAATGCAACTAATTTGCATTATAAAGCCAATAAAGTTTTAAATTCATCATATACATTGACTTTTGTATTACATAAATTCATTTTATATAAATAATTTTCTGGAATAGAAAAGATTAAGAAAGAAGTATCGGGAGAATACCTATGAACTAATTAATAAGAAACGTTTATTCCAAGAAGTGGCCGGAACATTGAAAAACCCAAAAAATGTAATAAAATTGACAAAGGATATATATGATTTTTCGCATTCACTGTAGGATAGAAGGAGACCGCGAGCACTAAGCTTAGATGTTAAACAAAGACGAGTAGCGCACGTCACTAATACGTGGATCGCGTTAAGGAGGTAATAAAACGCGACGATTTTGAACGCTAATGAGGAATTCCGAGAAGATTACATCAGATATGAGCGCGTTCTTTGGAATGGAATTGCATACCAAGCCCAAACATACTAGAATATAGATAATTCTGTGTATAAACACGGAACTTTGATTAAAAAATTCATTCATGAATTCGATCGCAAAATGTTATTTTAATGAAGTCGCTAACATGTTGCGAAGATGATATTTTAAGTGTGCAATACGCATATCGTAATTAATAATTAAAACATAACGTTAACGGTAAAATGTAGCAGTGGGTAAAGAAGTATGTTTAAAGCGTTATCTGCACATAAATATGGAAATTATTAAATTTAATTATATACAATGAAAATGGGAAATGGTTCGATTTTTATTAAATAATCAAAACGAGGATGCACATTAGTTTCTAAATGGAGATGTAAATAATATAAAAATCTTATAAGCTAATTTGGACGTCAATTTAAAATAAGAAGATATTTAATTACGAATTTGAGAGAAAAGCGCATCGTAGATTTTTGCAAGTATATATATTTTTTAAAAATTGTAACTGATATTTGAGTATTTGTCATTTAGTTTAAGAGTAAGTCCTAATCATTTTATTTTTGTAACGGTTTTTATCAGGAAGTTTATGATCAGAGTTCGAAACACTTTGACCTTTTAATTGATTTTCTATCAAGAATTTTTTTGGCCAAACAAACTTTACAAGCGTGAGAATCCTAACCTGGTAAACTATCGATAAGAAAAGAGTATTATTTCTGTAAATTAAAAATAACGAAGGATAAGGAACATTTTTATAGTTAAGTAAATAAGCACTTCTTAGAAATAATTTGATGTTTTAAAGAAACGATGTTGTATATGTTTTATATGCTTTTGTATAAAAGAAAATATTTCATACTGTATAAATGCTTTGTGATATTGCTGTGTTTGATTTCATTTTATAAATTCCAAAATTTCCGTTGAGCTAGCCAGGCAAAGCAAAGTTAAAAAGGAAGGTAAGTTAACAATTTCAAATTTTACAATTTGCCGAGGCGTTGTCACAGCATACTTTTAGCAACGCCCAACGCCGCCGTTGTCACAGCACTCTTTTAGCGACGCCCAATGTGCGGTGTTGTCATAGTAATATATATATATATATATATATATATATATAAAATTTAGGTAGTTAATTACACAAGGTATGTTGATAAATACTTTCGTATTACAGTGAATAAGATGAAATAATGCAATGCCCAAATGATCATTTCAAATTGAGCTAGTAACTGAAAGATGAAAAATATAAGGTCTTGGACAGAATTTGAACCTGAATCTCAGTTTTGCCGGAACTGTGCGTTTACCAATTACGCCACCGAAACCGATGACTATAATTGGGAAATTTACAAATTTAAATCGTGTACACAACTATACATAAACCTAACTTTCAATTACGTTTGGCATTTTTGTCAATCATATCTGACATTGTCAAGTTTTTGACGTATGTCAGTTATAGACAGGAAGCTACGCTCAAAAATTGACAAAAATGCCAAACGTAATTGAAAGTTAGGTGTATGTATAGTTGTGTACACGATTTAAATTTGTAAATTTCCCAATTATAGTCATCGGTCTCGGTGGCGTAATTGGTAAACGCACAGTTCTGGCAAAACTGAGATGTAGGTTCAAATCCTGTCCAAGACCTTATATTTTCCTTCTTTCAATTACTAGCTCAATTTGAAACGATCATTTGGGCTTTGCATAAAAGTCTAAGTTATTATTTCATCTTATTCACTGTAATACGATAGTATTTATCAACGTACCTTGTGTAATTAACTACCTAAATTATTTATATATTTAATACTTGGTTTATTGCCGTAATTTTGAGCGTAGCTTCCTGTCTATAACTGACATACGTCAAAAACTTGACAATGTCAGATATGATTGCCAAAAATGCCAAACGTAATTGAAAGTTAGGTTTATGTATAGTTGTGTACACGATTTAAATTTGTAAATTTCCCAATTATAGTCATCGGTGCCGGTGGCGTAATTGGTAAACGCACAGTTCCGGCAAAACTGAGATGCAGGTTCAAATCCTGTCCAAGACCTTATATTTTCCTTCTTTCAATTACTAGCTCAATTTGAAATGATCATTTGGGCTTTGCATAAAAGTCTAAGTTATTATTTCATCTTATTCACTGTAACTATATATATATATATATATATATATATATATATATATATATATATATATATATATAAAATTTGATATGTTACCGTCTTACTCGTTATCAATTTCGTATTCAACTTATAGCTCCTCCTTTATTGTTTAAATTATCAAATCACTCCTATTAACTTTATCTTATGACTTCGACTAGCATTTATTTAGAATTATAAAATGAAGTTAATTCAATTTTATATAATGAGACAAATATTATGTACAGTTTTTGTACATTATTTAAAATACACTTTTCAATTAATTAATGTCGTAAATCTCATTTATCAAAAATCATATACTTTTTAATCAAATCCAAAGTCACCAAAAATCCTATTGTTTTTATAAAAAAAAAAGAAGTGTGGAACGTTCAAAACCTTTTATCATATCACGCACTTTTATACGTATTCAAGTCCTTTGTTTTGGTGGACTTCGTCACATTAGTTTATATTAAGCAAATTCAATATTCAATATTTAAATTCATATACAAAAATAACGTTTTATAACTAAAAATCTAACCTGGTCTATTTTCTTCTTGGAATTGACGCATCCATTGTCAGCTAATATTTTCCATGCATTATACAATCCACTAATTCAGAATTATTATATACCCATTCGAAATATGAACCATTGCATTTAAATTATTGTCATCACCCTCTGGACTACCATTATTAAACTTAGCTTATGCCCCCAAATTATTGTCGTCTCATTTAGACTTATCATTTATTCTTCACGGACTCAGAATTCTTATTATTCTCCCCGGACTCGGATTTCTTATTATTCTCCCTGGACTCGGAGCCCTATTGTTATTGTGTTATAGTTTAAAATAAAATTCCCCAAAAATCTACTTACGTTTAATCGGCAATCATAAATTTCATCTTTGCACTTATGCAATTTTTCACTTTAATTATTATTACGTATCACTTTATTTCATAGTGGCGCACCTCGGCCTTTGTTGAGTTGAAAACTGACTTCGTTATCACTGTACCTGTTAATATATCATTAATCTCTTACTCCGTCAGTGGGTATAGTCTACAAACTCGTCGCTCATTTTAACCAATCAAATCTTTGCATTTAAAGTAGTTTCTGATGTAATTCTCCATGCTTTCAAATAATTGTGACCTGCTCGCACCTGTCTTGTTATCAAACATACGGTGTTTTGATGAATCTAATTGCTTTTCCATGTTATACATAAACAACTGATGTAATTCGACTTTTAATTTTCCTATATGCTTGTTATTTACGCTATTTTTAATCACATTTATTATTAAAAATGGTTTACTATTTGTACGCATTTACACTATGCTTCTCGAAGCTCTATTTCTTATCTCCGTATTAACCTAATTGTTTGGAACTCTTTTGAATGCGTGTTTAATTACACTTTATTATGTTTACTTACAAAATACGCGTGCTTCCACTGAAAAATATCTTTATTTGCCTTACCTAAATTAACTAAAACTCCATCTACATGGTGTTAAATATTTACTATCTACTTAATGCATGTCTTCCTTATTCCTACGCTAACTATGCGTCTTCCTGGGTCTATTTGCGTCGCTTAAAACTATTTATACTTTATATACAGGGTGTTGACTGCCTACTATTTACAAACTATCTCCATTTCTCAATTTTCTATTGAACAAATGCAGTTTTCTGCTTCCTATGGTAATTTCTAATTCTTAAACTACCTTTACTATAAAGTACACCCTTAAACAACCCCTTAGTACAGCAATATATATATATATATATATATATATATATATATATATATATATATAACTAAAAGACAAAAATAACAAAAGTAATGTAAAAACAATTTCGAGTATCAAAGAAATAATTAATTTTATCTGATATACGAGTAAAAGGAACGTACGAGAATTCTCCAGGAAGAAATGAAATTTCTTAATAAGTTTTGAGTTATGATAACCATTCGCGATGACAGTCTCCAAAAGTGGCGGCAAAAGTTTTTTGACTGTTCAGCAAGACCACGAGAGAAAAAGAATCAGGATAGTTTCGGCTGGTTGCTAATTCATTAATTGCCAATTTTAGATTTACGTGTATATTTTTTGGTAATTTATTTATTTCCTAATATTTCAACGTGTAATTGATCTACAGTCCATCATTAATCCTATACTGTTTGTTCGGAGGTCTCTCCTGACCATTTTATTTTAAATTAGTACGTAATAGTCGCTTTGCCTGTAACGTTTGTGTAGGTCACGTAAATTTCGGATGCTATTGTGAAATGAATAGAATATAAAAACAAATTACTCATCCGCAATACTTCATAACGTTACATAACTGTATACGGTTTCAAGAACTGTTTCAGTATGCGTATGTGAATCATATTTAACGTGTAAGTTTAATGAAAACGAAATATAGTTAGCATGATTCATTCAATGATCCAATATTTCTTACAATTTAAATTGATATACATGAATAATAATAAATTCAACTATTAAAGATTTACCTGGTGAACAAATACGTCTTGCCCACCGTCATCAGGAGTAATGAAGCCCCAACCTTTCGCAACATTGAACCATTTACATTTTCCTCTGCGTACACCAAGATTTGTCTCCGAACCACCTTGACTGGCACTTCCGCCATCGGATCCTGTGTTCAATAAAAAAATATTAATTCTAGTTAAATAAAGATCGGGAAGTAATTCAAAAGTATTCACACGTTACGCAACTTCTGTGATCTATGAATGGATAGATAAAAACTTATCACTGTTCAAACCGTTCCTAGATCATAGCAAGTCCAACTACATAGTAAATAATAATATTACAAAGCATGGCAAGTATTTTATTGGCGCCTTTAGTAGTAAAAGACTAATTTATGTGAAGATAATAATACAACTAAATATCTTTAAGAATTTCCACATATTAATTTAAAATCTGTGGAAATTTATTAATATCAATTATTTTCATCACTAAATAGCGGTTTTAATTAGATATATCTTAGTAATTCGAATTTTTAGATGAAGTTCGTAGATAGGTACCTTGAACTGGGTTAGTTTAATTACAAATCGGTTTGTTGCCTACATTTCAGTAGAATAGATTCAACATTGTACCTAAAAATAATCTGATAAGTTGGATTAATTTTTAGTTATATATTTACTGTTTTGGTATTTAAAAATTGGTCTAGTCCCAGAAGCTTTTCGAAGTTGTACCAAATAATAACTACAACTTCCTGACATACCTCCCTTCTGTAATGATTTATGTAGGTGAACTTGGTGCCACAAAATAGACGCATTTTGATTTCACTGTTTTGTGCATAAGATGCGTCCTAAAATGCATTCAAACGAGCCAGGAATGTACCCTAATAAATAAAAAAATTTAAATCCAATTTCAAGAACTGAAGTTACAAAAAATTAAATCAGGTTAATTAAATTACAATCTCAGAACTAGGGTTCGAAAGTTACAGATATTTTAATTACCGATAAATAGAGAAATAAAATTTGAAATTGCCGATAATTAACAGTAATTATTCTCAATTTATTTTTAATTAACCCATTAACGCCCGAATTCATAAAATTTTGAATTTTGCTTTCAAACTTGCTTATGTTGCCCATAGTATCATAAAATAAGCAACTTCATTTAAAAAATATTTTTATTTTATCAGGTTATATCAATAATAGCTGTCCTCAAATGAGGACGCTGGGCACTAAAACTAAAAATATGATCATATAGAGAAAAAAGTATAACACCATATGAATAATCAATTCACTACATAACTATTTATACAAAGACTATTATGAAATTCACTAAAGCAAGTGACACATAAAGTTATATTACATTTTTAACAAAATGTGCGTAGTTTGCCTTTGCAATTTAGAAATTGACAGCGTTGCTGTTTTGCCTGTTTTTCAATAAAATGGCTTTTTCTATCAAAACGAATATCTTTAAAAATTTTAGCTTTTGAAGTTGAGGGCAAAGTCTTGAGGTCTTCCACGTTGGATGCGATTTCCATGCCCCAACTTTATATATGCCGTAGCAATAATTCTCCTAAAATCTTTTATAGAAATTGACCCCTTTCCATGAATTAATGTATACAATACAAATGCATTTACAACAGTCATATCTATTATTCTAGTGATCAAATACCAATACTACTTTTTACTTCTTATTGCAATGAAGTGCTTTTCTAAAAGCCAATCGTGATGATCTACACCACCCATATACTTGTTACAGGTTGAAATCATTACTGGTTGGGAAACAAAAAGACGTTCTATTTTTTTGTCTATTCCATCTTATAACTATTTGTAAAGGCTCAATAGTATCAAAATTGGTACCCAGTGAAACACATTTATTATCATGCCACCGCACAATGCCTATTTTATTAGTTTCACAAAAACGATAGTCATAGCTGCCACGCACTTGCTTTCCTAATTGTTTTGACGATTCCAATGGACACTTTTTAGTTCTGATTTCTCTGATAGTACCACTTGGCCTACCCTCTTGCTGCTGTAACTTATATAATAAGCTAGATGATGTAAAATAGTTATCAAAGAAGACTCTGCGGCTGAGAGGATCCTCTACTACTTGTAGCATACTTGCTACAACTTTTGAACCTAATGGATCAATGCTCAGACATTTCTAACTTTTCCACAATCAAATCAAAATTGTAACCCACTATCACCGCACATTGCCCAAAACTTATATCCAAACCGTATGGGTTTACCTTTTATAAATTGCTTTAGAGAATGCCGTCCGTAGTATCTCACCATCATTTCATCAATTGATAAGTTTTGATCAAATACACCCCACTGTTTAAATTTATTGTTTATTATATAATTATTATATTATTATTATTATAATATTATTATTATATTATTATTATATTTTTATTATATTATTATTATATTATTATTATATTATTATTATATTATTATTATATTATTATTATATTATTATTATATTATTATTATATTATTATTATATTATTATTATATTATTATTATATTATTATTATATTATTATTATATTATCCTTTGTCACGTTCACAATTGATCGCTTGAGAATTATCTTGAAAATGTGTAAGAGATTTTATTTCTATATAAGCATTTGTACTCATAGCATCCTTCACAATTTGAACACCCAAGTCATTGCTA
Organism: Platerodrilus igneus; assembly: GCA_036346225.1. Taxonomy (NCBI): domain Eukaryota; kingdom Metazoa; phylum Arthropoda; class Insecta; order Coleoptera; family Lycidae; genus Platerodrilus; species Platerodrilus igneus. The sequence goes on along the minus strand of JARFIW010001112.1, from coordinate 1,566,100 downwards.
TCTGACCAATAATCTCTTTCGCTTGGTAAGGTCTGATACCCAGAAAATATCAATATTCTGAAAAATATTCTAATATCCTCTACAGAAAATTTAAAATTTTCAATATTTTTACAAGCAAAAGCATACCGGATCGTTTCATCTACAATTGTTTGATAAACTTCTACCGAAAAAAAGCATTCAAAAATATGGAGTGGAGATACATTTACAAGTAAATTTTGCATTGCTTTAAATTTTTCTTCGGCTTTGCTGTAATATTTCCTATTACCATATTTGGGTAAAAACAGGGTCATTCATTGTGTCAGTTGCATTTTTTTTTTGTAGGTGGCTCGCTTGATTTTGAAGAAGACGGTTTATAAACTAAAGATTTTAACGGCAACAAGTCTTCATCATCATAGTCAGAAGAAATGTCAATTTCGGTCTGCCCCGCTACATCAGATACGGCGGGAACACATGTATCTTCATCTTCTGTCATCTGTCATTTCATCAACATCTGGAAGCAGCGCTAAAGTATCTGCTTCGATGTCATTTGAAAATGCATATTCTACAGCGTCTTCATATGTTTTGAAAACTTGTCGACCCATTATAGATAAAACTGAAACAAATTATCAATCAGTAGTGTCCAACGTCATCATTTGAGGACAGCTTAGTTTCAGAATGTCTACACTTTCTACAAAACTCAAAAGTAACTATTATTACTCTTACTATATAGTTTGATATGTAACTGATACAATAATACTTGCACACTATACTCACTTGAATAAATAATAGTTTGTTTGAAATATTCATACCATTTCGAATGGACCTGCACCTTGCCGAAGTTCTAGATTACTAGAACAGGTGAAATGGCTTGCGTGTTCTAATGAGCTAAAGAGTCAAACTACAAGTCTAACCAAAGTAGTAGCGTCGTTAGTGAGGAACCAGACTAAGACAGGTCCCCGAATGAGGGTAGCAGCTCTTTCGGTACTTAGATTGGCAGAAATTATAGGGGTCGGTATGGCAGTCTAAGACACGTTACCGCGATGTACAACAAAACGAGAAACCACCACATTACCTCCCAAGTCCACAGCGTACCTAAATTATAATAAAATGATGGCATTCTCTGGGATAAAAGATTCCGGAGTTAAAATAGTCCCGCATTCGAATCTCCGGGAGGGGACTACTTCGGAGGATGCGATCGGAAAGTTCGGAATAAGAGTTGGGAACATTTTGCGAGTCGGAGCGTTGATTGTTAGAAGCATGAAGCAAGAAGGTAAGCTAGAGAACCTAAAAATCGAAATGAATAGGTTAGCACTAGATATAGTAAAGATTAGCGAAGTTCGGTGGCGATAGGCGGGGGATTTTTGGAGTGGAGACTTCTGGGTAATTCATACAGGAGCAGAGGAAGAAATTTTGGGTGTGGGGATAGTTATGCGGAAAAAGAACCGCTCTACCCTCACCTACCACTGCATTAAACTCCCCATAATTATTAAATTTTCATATCCTTTTACGTATCTTAGTATGTCGTCGATATCTTTGTAGATCACTTCTACCTCTTCCTCACTGTGGCTGGATGTGGGACATATCCTTGTATTATTACTGTAATTACTGGTTTAGATTCTAATCTAACCATGGGTACTATATCGTTTTTTTGTAAGTAGCTTTCTACACAGTGCCCAATCTTTTTTCGCATAACAATCCCCACACCAGAATTTCCTTCCTCTGATCCTGTATGAATTACCCTAAAGTCTCCACTCCCGAAATCCCCTGCTTCTGACCACCGAACTTTGCTGATCCCTACTATGTCTAGTGCTAACTTATTCATTTCAATTTTTAAGTTCTCTAGCTTCCTTACTTGCTTCATACTTTTGACATTCCACGCTTCGACTCGCAGAATGTTCCCGATTCTTTTTCTAAGTTTTCAAATTACATCCTCCGAAGTAGCCCCCTCCCGGAAATCCGAATGGGGGTCTATTTTACCTCTGGAATCTTTTGCCTCATAGGATGCCATCATTTTAAATACAATTTAAGTACGCTTTGTACTTGGGAGGCAATGTGGTGGTTTCCCGTTGCCTTCCACATCGCGGTAGTGTGTCTTAGAATGCCATACCGACCCCTATGGTCTCTGCCAATCTAAGTACCGAAAGAGTCGTTACCCTCTTTTGGGGACCTGTCTTAGTCTGGTTTCTCACTAAAAACCCTACTAATTTGGTTGAACCTGTAGGTTGGCTCTTTAGATCACTGGAACGCGGAAGCCATTCCATCTATTCTAGTAATCTAGAACTCCGGCAAGGTGCAGGTCCATTCGGAATGGATTTTATTATTAGAAGAAAGAAAATTAATTTTAGTCATTTTATATTTACGAAAACCAATGGAGTTCCATTTCATCCCCGTTGTAGACGTATCTATTTGGTATTTTAATAGCGTAGGACTATACTCAAAACTTGAACATTGTTGTAAATCCTCTCAAATTGTAAATCGCAGTCTTGTTCTATGTAATATTTACAAATATGTGTTTAATACCTGAGCGTCTATAAGAATTTTATCGAAGTTTAAATATTATCAAAGCGATCTGTGTTGAATCACAAGAGCCTTTTCAGTGCAGCATCCTTTGCTTCAAAGATGATGTTTTTTGTCAGACTGTGCTCTTTAATATTTTATTTCACAAAAAAATCATCTAAATGGGGCATAGAACTATTTTAAATAATGTTAAAGCTATTTCTTTTTACAATAATTTTTATTTAAAAAAAAGTAAAAAGTTAAAGAAAAATCTCAATGTTTCTTATTCTCCTTTTTTCTGCTAAATAAAAGTTTTTTTATATTTCTTTGGTTTTAAATATCTTATCCCATTAGCACACAGTGTTCTTTTCTGAGGACAGTTATTTATTACATGCCGTAAATAATGCTGGGATGACAAAACATGTTGCTTTGCAGTTTCAGCAGGCCTAACGATTCCAGAAGTTACTATGAACATGACAGTATCAAATTGCACTATGTACAGGATGGTTTGAGTTGAAATTAGAGCTTTACTTCGAAGTAGTGAATATTTCATCATCATTAGGTCTTCAGTCCTGAAACTGGTTAGACGTGTACCATCGTTTTCTATTCTGAACTAACCTACACATTTCCCTGATATTTGCACATTCTACATCTATCATTATCTGATCTCGGTCTACATCTACTTCCTTTTTCCTATCTTTGCTTGTAATATATTCCATACTAATCCCCAAAAATGCCTTAGAACGTATTCTGCCCTTCTATTTCTCCTATTTTTTTCCACAGATATCCTTGTTCCCCTATATTTCTATAACCTATTTGTTATTAAGTTTGTCTGTCCATGCTATCATCCTCATGCATTTAAAGCACAGCATTCCAAAAGGCTGCTACCGCTTTTCTGTCTGCTTTTCCTACTGCCCGTATTTCATAGGCATACTGTGCTGTGCTCCACACATATGCTTTCAACAATTTTCTTCTTGTTTCTATGTTTGTTGTCTTTCATCATAGGCGCTGTTCTTTCTTGTTAGATGCAGTTTGGTCCCCTTCTATTGTTTTACAATTATATGCCCCATTTCTCCGACGTTTAGTGGTTTTGAAGGGGGGCAACCAGCCTGTGGCTGCCAAGTTCCTCCATCACTTGAACATTTACAGATTTAATATTCTTTCCAATATATCTTTTCGCACAGTCAACACTAGTTGCAGATATTACACAACCAACACCTGTAGTTGTTTATAATAATCATCAGATTTATCTGCGCTTATTTTTTCGTTATTAGGTTTTCCGTCTCAAAACTGGTTGGACACGTATCTGCACTTATTTATATTCTGAGCTAGCCTACACAGTTGCCTGAAATTCTCACATAGCCTGTATACAGCTCGGTTCCCCTTCTATTGTTTTCTAATTTTATGCCCTAACTCACCTAGTTTCAGTGAAGAGGGTTAAGCAGCCTGTAGCTGCCAAGATCTCCCAACACTTAGACAATTGCCGAATTAATAGTTTTCCAGTAAATCCTTTCGACAATTAACATTATTCGAGAATATTACCCAACCGTTACCTGTGGTAATAATCATCATGTTTAAGTATAGTTAATTTTTTTCGTCATTAATTTATCCATTTTGGGACTGGTTGGATGCGTACCTCCATTGATTTCTAGTCTGAGCTAGCCTACACATTTCTCTGGAATTCCTACAGCCTACATCTTTCACTATCTGTGTGCAGTAGTCTAACCTAGGTCTACCTCTACTTCCCTTTTTTCCTATCTCTGCTTCAAATATATTCCGCACTATTCCCTCATGCCGTAGTATGTGGCCTATCAGCTCTCTTATTTTTTACCGTTTTCCACATATTTCTTTCTTCTCCTACCTTTTTTTTTAGTACCTTTTCGTTCCTAACTTTGTCTGTCCAAGATATCTTCATCATACGTCTGTAGCACCACATTTCAAAGGCTACTACCTTTTTCTTGTCAGCGAACTTGTGCTAATCTTTGTTTTATATCTTTTGTGCTTTTCCCATCTTGCGTTATTTGGCTTCCTAGGTAGCAGAAATCCTTAACCTCTTGTAAGTTCGTGTTACATAATTGTATTCTTGTTTTTGATTTATTTTCCCCTCCTTTGCATACTAATACTTTAGTTTTAGTTTTGTTCATTTTCATACCGTATCTCCCTGTTATAACCGTTTCCATTTCATTAAGAGCAGCTTCTAACTCTTCCTTTCTAGATGTTAATAACGCTATATCATCTTCAAATCTAAGCATATCGATTTCTTGTCCCTGCATAGTAATTCAAAATGTCTTCCTGCATTTGACAGTGTTCATTCGTTAGTCATTTAGCAATACTAAACCTTCTGGTTTGCTGCAAAACCACAGCTCCTGTACAACGCTTGGAAACCTAGCTGTTGATTTGCTTGGTGCTTTGCCAATAGCCGAGAATAAGTATCGATAGATTTTAGTCTGTCAAGACACGGCTTGAAAACACGTTGAACTTTACCCGTTAGATTTGTTAGTGCAGATGTATGTGCAAAAACGATTATCAAGAAGATTTTTTTTACGTTTTGGCACTCCGCGGAAAATGATATCTGACAACGGTATACAGTTTATTTCAGATACTATGAAAAAAAATGACATGTTGTTTTGACGTAGACCCCCCTCTTATTTCAATATACCATTCGGAAAGTAACCCGGTTGAAAGGAAGAATCAAGACTTCACGACTTGGCTTTCGATTTTTGTCAAAAACAATCATTCAAAATGGGATATGCATATTCCAGTAATACATTTTGCTACTAATTCAATCGTATGCGACACTGCTGACCATATCCTGTTTTTCTGACTTTCGGTCGTGAGTGCTCCATACGATACCGTGTGTGTTTTAAGAACCGTGGTAAACGCTGATAATTTTGTTCTTGGATTGATCCTTATTTAAGACGGTCATTGTTGACTATATCACCACACGCAGAGTACTGAACAGACTGAGGATTTGCAGGTGACTATATCAGAGTATACGAGCTGGAAATAGAACAAAGCAAAGAATCTCGAGAAATTCCAATTAACTGTTTGTGTTACCCAAAAATCTGTACTTTCATTGGTTAAACTAAATTTGGAGATTATTTTACAATCAAAGACTCGAAAAACGCATTTCATTGGTTAAAGACATCATTAAGGTTTATCAACACAGGAAGAATAGGAAATGGAAGTGTATAAATATAATTTCAAATTCTGCAGAAGACATTCGTAGTGTTCACTATAGCCTAGGAATCAATCCTCTTGCAGTGCTCCCCATAGCCTGCAAAACCTTCCAAGCAGCGCTGTCCATAGCCAACTATACTTCGGAACGCAGCGCTCCCCATAACCTGCGTATTCTCCGACTGTGACGTTGTCCGACGCCGTACCCAGGGCACGTCATTACAATTCATCAATCCATAGTTAACAAACCACGTATGAACGTTAAGCTCCGTTCCATACTTCACCAACAAGTCGTTATTGTGATTGCATTTGTTAAGCTCTAACACAGGGACGACATCCCCGTAGAGGCATCACTACCACGAAACCTACCGAAGAGTTCAGAAGACGACCGAAGACCATCTGAACCCTCTATACTTGTATATATTGTAAGTTAGTGGTTTTAAGTTTATATAATTTCAATTCATAATTCTTTTTAACGTAACGTTGACCCACAATTAAAACACGAAGCCTTCCGAAGAGATCTGAAAACCACCGAAGATGTCTGGACCTCTTCAACCTGTACATATCTCCTAATCATCGTTGTTCAAGTTCCCACTGGGACCTCGTAAGCAACTTCCGAAGCATTCCGAAGAAAGCCAAAGACTACCGAAAACTTATACACCCCGTTAAATTATACATACATTCATTTAATCAGTGTTTAAGTTTATTTCTGGTTCCACAAGCAACCATGAAGCCATCCGAAGACTTCCAAAGACTTCCGAACTGCTAAATCATTCAATTTCACTTTTACTTTATGTAGTTTTGGAACTTATAATTATTTTTGCTTATGTTTATTAAACAATTAATCAAGCCAAGCCTACATGCTTTCAGACGCCGCCCACTCTAACGATAACATTATCGCAGTCACTTTGTACACTCGCAAGAAATTACACAAAAAAGCAAGACGTTAGTAAAGCATAAGGCGACAAGACAAAACGTGCTGAAAATATTCAAGTTAGCAATCAAGTTATGTTGAAAACTGGACTACCTATCAATTACAGCACAGGCATTACTTCTAAATCTGCACCTAAACATGATGGACCTTATGTTGTATCCAAAGTGGTTAATCTAGCTATCTTTGAACTTATTACAGCTACGAAACCCGCTGAAAAGATTGGCCAATTTCATTCGGCCAATTTAAAAAAATCTGTTCGGTTACTGCCGGTGCATCAAGGGCTTCGTGGGTTATATCCGTATCCGTGCTGCCCAAGAAAGAAAGGGGGACGCCCATAAAAATTAAAAGAGTGATTTCTAAACGCACCTAATGACTTCAGCACGTTTAAAAGAAGAAGGGAATAGTGTAGCGTGATCCATTTTACCTGTGGTTAATTTTGTATGACGACACTCCTAATTTTTTAGAGACAGTTTGTGGTATGCCGTGATTAATGAATGTGCGTAGACTTCGCGTGATCATGTATTTCGTATTATTTCGTTAATATATGTAGTATACTAGGTACCTTTGTTTTATATTAAAACCTATTACGCCTTTTCTTATAAAGCTTCACATTTTATTTTCCTATTTAATTTTAGGGGATTCTTAAACCCAACATGGGAAAGTTTTCCTTTCTCATCCTTAATTTAAGCTTTTACGTGTAAGTTCAACGATTATTAGTTTAGTTTCCCACGCATTTTAGAGTATTAACTCATGATTGCAAACGGCATACCATCCCGCTCCCAGGTTACAAGAATGTAGCTGTGGTTTGCTGTTTTTGCGACAAAATGTGAGGGCTGGGGGGGGGGTGTTGGTGAGAACTAAGCCTTCTATACGAGAGGGTTTTACTATCGACATTTGACGGCGACGGACGTGTGTGACGTTCGAGTTCGGCGAAGTGATTCCTTTTCCTGTTCGTGTCTTTTCCTATATATCTACAAATTATCTCGGCTTTGAAAACGGAGAACAGTTGGACCGCATCAAGAAAACCCCAGCCGATAGACCAGCTCTGAAGTCCAGATAGCAGCCTTGGCTGCGATAAGTTCCTTATTTGTTGGATTAATTTGTGTACTTTACTCGCGGCGATTACTCTGCAACCTACTTTGATAGCGTAATCCTTTTTAAGTCAAAGTTATGCTCGATTAATAGTTACCGAGGAAATTAAATTTTACTTAATTTATATGGAAAGTACGGTAAACGTAACAAACCCTGAAATATAAATATTGATGTTGAAGTGTTAAATGCGTTTAGTACAAATAACAACTCATCTCCTCCTGTCCCGAATTATAGAATTAGTGAAATTTCTTAAAAGGTAACTGCCATTTAATTGAAACTTCGTGCATTATAATAGCTCATTTTTTAATACTAAATTTGGTGCTTGTGCTTGCTATAAAAATAAATAACAAAGATTTTATAAATATATGGGTAACAAACAAGTGTTTAATTTACGAGCTAATACCATCAAATAACAAATTCATCATATATTAAATTTTGTTCTATGCCAAAAGTAAGGCAAAAAGTGAAAGTCTGAAATTCGTGTTTAAGAATAGTTTTGCCAATTTATCCAAACTTTATGATAGAAACAATTGTATTGCAACCTTATTTTCTTATGCAACTTGATAGTTGTCAAACTTAATTAATGATTTGTAGCTTCCGGGACTTATTTATGGCGATTATTTTCTATTAAAAGTGGTTCAATTTAATAACAGTGAAATGGTAGACATGCAGTTGATTATGGTATGACTCACCGGTAACGCTCGAACTGCAAGAAGAATCTATAATTAGGGGTGGGCGATACGGGATTTTGCGTATCGAATATCGATACATATTCTATATCGATATGTATCGATATATCGAATATCGATATATATCGATACGTATTGATACGTATCGATGCATATCGATACGTATCGATACATATCGATATGTATCGATGTGTATCGGTGCGTATCGATACGTATCGATGCAAATCGGTGCGTATCGATACGTATCGATTCGTATTGATACGTATCGATTCGTATCGATCGTAACGGTACGTATAGATATATATATATATATATATATATATATATATATATACAGCGATTCGTATCGGAACGTTTAGATGTGTAGATTAAGTATACATATCGAGACGTAGCGAAACGTATCGGTACGAATCGATACGCATCGATAATTTATCTACTCTTTCTGTGGGAATAAAATCACAAGATCGTTTTAAAATAATGTATTTACTGACAATTCGATCTTTCACTTAAGATTGTTTGTTATCAAAATAATTAAAGTTTCAAGTTTAATATTTGTGACATAAGTATGTATATAGGGGTGGGCGATACGGGATTTTGCGTATCGAATATCGATACATATTCTATATCGAATATCGATACGTATCGATACGTATCGATATGTATCGAAACGTATCGATACGTATCGATACGTATCGATGCGTATCGATATGTATCGATACATATCGATACATATCGAGTATCGATATATCGATATTTATTTTTCGCTGTATCGGGGGGGGCGAAACGGAGGTCGTATCGATACGTATCGATATATCGATACGCCGACCCAGCCCTATCTATAATGAATAACGCGCGAGGTCCAACGTACAAACCTGTAAATTGGACTTTTGAAGATATGAAGCTGTCATAAGAAGACCGGTATTTTTATATACTCTGAAACTAGTAAGCGAAAAACAGCACTCGGATTGAAGATTAGCCATGTAACAATATCGAAAATATTAAGAGATTAACAGCGTTAATTATCACATACAGTGTCTGCATAACCTACTGCTGAATTTGCACCTAAGAGTTGATTGATGGAACTGGTTTCGTAACTAGTCATAAGAAATCCACGTTTCTAGGTAAGTTCAATTTACCGATAAATATTATTAATGATTAGTGTTCATAAAAATCAGGCGCGGACTGGTCTACACTCGTTAACAGAAAATCATTTCAAAGAGAAATTGTCGGTCAATTCCTGAGTGATATCATGGGCGATTATTTCATTGAGCGTTATTTAGTTTCATCCACTCTTAATGAAGAACAACATTATAACTTTTTAGAATACAATCTACTGGAAGGGAAAGTTATCGCACATGGTGTCCAACCACCAGTGTCTGATTAGGGAAATTTTCCTTACCGAGTATCTGTTTACAGCGGCACCCTGCACCCTGGAGAAGGGGTACTAGCCTGTGAAGCCAATTGAAACATGAAATAATATAATGGTAGTATATAAAAATATTTAAAACCCTACCGCCCCCTATCAAGATACGCATAAAACATCCAATACTGAAATTTTTAGTTTAAAGAATTTCAAGTAAAAATTTTAAATCCCAATAGCATCAAAATAAAAAATTTCCTAAGGTAGTAATTTTTCGAATAATAGTCTCATTTTTAATATTTATAAATACATATTTTTCTATTGATAACAGTAAGAAAGTGTGTGATCACAAATTATGGCATTTCACCATAAGTGATCTGTTTGGTAAGCGGCACGGAACAATGTTTTTGCAGGGTGAATAAAGTAGGTGAGATGCTAACGAAAGTTTATTTTCGTTGGAAATAGCTCCCAGCGTACCACATTTGGCGACGAATGCGCTGTTTGTGAATCGTACAGGTAGCGGGTGAATTTTTCTATCGGAGTCATTGTTTCGTCAAAACGGTCCTGAATCGGCTATGAAATTGATTCAAAAGCTGAAGTTACTTCAGAATGCGACAACCATGTTTTGTATCAAGATTTTTTCTTGTGAGCGAAAAAAGACGTAGTGTTGCAACTTGTGCAAGCGTGAAAATCAAACAGAACAGTTGACCTATAAGAACCCACAGCAATTACTATGTTTTGTACTCGGGCATAACTACGTTTATGAGCTGTGACCATAGCAGCTATAACCTTTACAGACATTTTCTTTCAGAATTTGGTAATATGATACAAACAAGACCAAGACATATGCGGCAGAAAATCTGACGAGAATTTGATAAGCCTGATGCTCAGCCATATCCTTAACGTGCCATACAAGAAGACCATCAGCTTGTTCCATGTGCAATTCTATTATCTTTCCAGCAATAGCGGTGTTAATTCGTTCTACCTTTAAAGGTTGATGTTACAATTAGTTACAATTAGTAAATTGGTATCCGTTAATTTTATATGTTTACATCTGCTTAAAAATAAGGATCAGAGGTTGCGATAGAAACAGAAGGGCGACAAGAGAGAAAAGTCGAAAGCGAAAAATCCTACGGCGAAGAATGGAACTCTAACCATACTCTATACACGCCACTATTGCGACATACTAAATTTGTAATTTACCTACCCTAATAAAGTCTACAAGATATGGTATTGGTTAATTCGCCGATTTAAAGTAGTGATGCGTATAGGGTTGCCTGACTGCATTATAAATTAACATCTTAGAAATTTATTATTGTGCGTATACACCCAAGAACATTAAGGCAAACGCCAGTTTATTATTGTACTCTTAATAATCACATTAAGAAGATTAACTGTGGACTTTGTGATAAGGTAGACACGGTAGATATGACACAATGTGATTAGTGTGACACATAGTACCATTTTGGCTGCGTAGATATTACGAAAGAAATAGAAAATTTGCCATTTACGTGCAAACACTGCAAAATCCAATCTACCAGCAGAATCAGTAAACAAAATAAAGAACGCAGTGCCAGCTCTACTAGGACTAGATCCAGCGCAAAGGGTTTGCGTTCAAAACATAAAGAATTACTGAAAGCTTTGGAAGAACAAAGACTGATACTTGAAGAAACGTGAATGCGATAAAGCCTTCAAGCAAGCATCAGTAACGAGATGGGTTGTTGAGCAGCCACCTCATACTAAAGATACCTCTCATCGACTAGAAAAAGCTAGCACAGCATGTAGTAGTTCAGTCCATGCTCCTGGGGTAAACGCCAGAAACTTCAATGAAAGGTTAAGTGTTGACGGTACAAGTAAGATGCCTCAGAAAAGAGGTTGTAACTCGTCCGTCCTTCGTCAGGTGCCTGATATACATAGCTTTTTCGGGTCTCCAAATGAATGGCCCATGTTTATTTCAAGTTAAACGCGATCCTCAACTGCGTTTAATTTAACAAATTACGATAACTTGATCCGGCTTCAGAAAAGTTTGAAAGGTGACGCCTTAAAGCTGGTACGAAGTTGTCTGGTGTATGAAGAGGCTGTGCCAAAAGCGATTGAAACTTTGCGTATGCGTTTTGGAGGACCTGAACTAATCTTAGAAAAATAATTGATCAAGTTAAGGCGGTCCCAAAAATTAACCCTGAAAAATTAGATACGATTCTAGACTGGTCTATAGCTGTACAGCAGTTATGTGTAACAATGAAAGCGTCAAATATGGTGGAGCATCTAAACAATCCAATGTTGCCTCAAGAGTTGGTAGAAAAGCTATCGGGCTTTCAAAAATTAGAATGGGCAATACATAAGCGTAACTATGAAGTTATAAACCTTTCAACATTTGACAAATGGCTACGAGAAATAGCAAATACATTATAATTTGAATTAGGGCCGCTATACTTGCGGCCACGTCCCCAATGCTCCACCCGGAGGTACTACATTGGGTTTAAACGCGAAAAATAGTCGTGCTCCTAATTTATTCTTACTTCATAGTTGATTCACCCTAAATAAAAACTAAATAAAAATCTAACAAACCTAAAAATCTAACAAACCTAACAAACTCTAACAATCTAATAAACCTAAAATCTGACAAAACTGGAACAAAAACAAAACAAAAACTAAAAACAGGGTTGTAAATAATGGTATCCCTAGCGCTGACTTTCGAGTGTACCCGATCAACAAGCAAAATGAGAGGGGAGGGATCCGTAATACCGGATAGCAGACGCCGGTTCTGCTTACCAGTGCGACCTGAAGGGTCGTCTTAAAACTATCCAAATCTAGCTAACTAATTTAAATCCATCCCTAGCTTTCCCTATCGTTCCCTAACTGATTTACATTACAATCTTCGCAATTCTGCTCGTCCTTCCCAAATATATACTGCAACCAAAATGGCGACAGAACGTCAAACAAAACAAATAAGCCACATAATACATGCTATATATAAATAAATATAAAGTGTAAATATAAAATATAAATAAATATAATTATGTAAATATATAAATAAATGTTTAATAAGCGTTAAGCATATAGCAGTGCACAAAATAGCGAAAGCATCACCCTATTTATCAGGTGCACTCGCACAAGCATTATGTCGGCTAGCGCCTTTACACACCAAACGTGCTTCTTAAATTATTTCAAAACTACTAATTAATGTAAATCAATGCTTGTGCGAGTACAGCCGCCACATTTAAGTCTTACCTCGATAATAAAATTCTCCAGCATCCGAAGATCTGGTCGTCTGTAACTTACTTCTAAAGGTGGGACGGGTGCACTGCTAAAGTCCTGGTGGGTATGCACTAAATGTTTTTGGGGATCACAATCACTATCACTATCACTTCACTTTCAAGTCCTGGGGGATGCGCGGTTGCACTCTGTTTTATTATCCTTGTTTACTTTATTGATTTAATTTAATGAGGGTTTATGATTTATTTGTTATTGTTTATTTGGTATTATTTATTCCCGATTTTCCGCACAAAATTATGAAGATAGGCAGTGATTGTATTAATGGAGTGGGGTTTCTCGTGCATATTGGACATTTTGGTATAATTATCTTTTTTTTTTTTTTTTTTTTAATATCAGGTTTTGGTTATGCTCGTATCCTTACTCACGCCAAGTCAATCTAAAATTTTCAATCCTCCCACCAACCCCACCGAATTTTTACACGCGGTCGTCATTGATTGTCTAATCTCGCGACCCTTCCCGCGAATTCTTTTAAGGCTGTCCAGAACGCCTTCTGGTTAACCACTTCCCCGACTTCCTCTAGGCTTTTGGCCATGCCAGACCTAGGATAGCTAGTTTGCTATCAGCCAACCCTCGATTTCCCGCCTCAAGCGGGCAGTCGAAGAGCACGTGCTCTGCGCTTTCCGCGCCCTCACCGCATTCGCAGCGGTCGCTATTGGTTAGACCGAACCTTTGTAAATACGCCTTCAGGGCGCCGTGCCCTGTTATCAACTGCACCATTTTGTGATCGAGCTTAACCTCGATCTTACCTCTGGCTTCTATGCTCGGTATGAATTTGTGGGTCAACCTGCCCGTGGCAGCGTTGTTCCACCTCTCTTCCCATTGTCGAATTGATTTTTCGCGCAGCTTTCTTTTGATTAAAGACCTCGGTATCGACTGAATGTGATATTCTAAAGTCGCCCGTCGCGGCCTCTTTAGCTAATTCGTCAGCCCTATCGTTTCCTACGTTACCATTGTGCGACCTGACCCAACAGAACTTTAAACGTCGAAACTCTAGCGCCGTACGCGCTATCCTCCAGACGTCCGCTTGGAGATCTGTCGAGGTGTTCATGTTTGTTAAAGCCGTTAGCGCCGATTTACTATCACTGATTATATAATACTCGTCTCTGCCCGTATGGTTTATTACGTAATCGATAGCCTCTCGTATGGCTACCAATTCGCACTGGAAGATAGTGCACCAGTTCGCGAGTTTGGTTTGAAACCGAAACACCTCCCTTTCCTGCTTATACACGACAAACGCCGCGCCTGCTTGCCCATCGTCCATACGTGAACCGTCCGTATAAATTCTGATACCCATCGCGTCCTCATCACCTTCGACAAACTCGATCCTCTAATATCAGCCGGGTGCTCTAACTCAGATACAACAATCTTTCTTGCAATTTCCCTATTACCAAGATTAAGATCTTCGATAATTTCGCGCCCTTTTCCTATATTTATTAATCGTCTATCTCTAATCTCCTAACGACATATTCGATAGGAGAGACCTACTGATCACCAGGACAGCCTCCGTGGAGGTGGTCCTGTACGCCCTCGCCGCTTTTACCGCGGTTATGCGTTGTACGCTCGTCAATTGACGCATCTCCCGGACTTTACAACCTTCTGCCCATACAGAAGCTGCGTACAGTATTGCCGGCTCAATTGCTCCGGCATAAACCGTCCTCAGCGATTCGCCCTGAAACCCCACTTTATTTTAGCCGCCGCCATCATTTTATTTGATATTTCGCCGCCCTTACTTTTTACGTATTGTACGTGCGCTTTCCAATTTAATTTATTGTCGATCTTGACGCCGAGGTAGGTAATACAATCTTTAAACGGATTTTCTCCTCCTAGCTCTAACCTAGGAGGTCTCTGTCCTGGTTTCGTGCCGAAATAAAGCGCCTCTGACTTCGCCGTGTTAAATTTTAATTTTACCGCCTGCGACCATTCGTGTAATTTATTAAGCGCCTCGTTCGGTTTTGTGCGCATATCCATTAACAATCTCGATCTTACAATTAAAAGTGTGTCATCTGCAAACCCGACGATTGAGCATCCTGCGGGCAACTTGACCCTAAAGATGCTCTCATACAACAACTTCCAAAATGTGGGACCAGAACATGACCCTTGCGGGCATCCCTTTCCACCTCACGCGACAGAACTTCACCCGGAATTTCAACCTGTGCTAATCGCCCCGAGAAATAGCTCTTGACCAAAGACATCAAGTTTCGCGGACAACCCCTACGATCTAACTCGCAAACGATTAATGGCCACCAGGCAGCATCAAATGCTCCTGAAATGTCCAAAGCAACAACGACACAGTACTCTTTGGCATCTCTTGCCTGCTTAATTTCCCCGACAACGAACTCTAACGCGTCGATAGTCGACTTGCCCTCCACGAAACCAAACTGTCGGTTATTAAAACCGCCGCTGTCTCGCACTAGGTGTTCAACACGCGTAGTCATAACGCGATCTAAAACTTTCCCCAGCACCGGTAGCAAGCTAATTGGACGATAGCTGCCCGGATCTGACGCATCCGCCTTTTTAGGTTTGGGTATAAATTTCACATTCTGGATTTTCCAGCAACGCGGAAAACGCCCTTTCTAAACAAAGATTAAACAACCCAACAAAGACACACGGGGCTAACAGGCACGCCTGCAGAGCTGCGTCTGAAGTGATTCCATCATGCCCCGGTGCCTTCTTAGGGTTCATCCTCCTAAGAGCCCTGACGACCTCGTGAACTAGGATTGCCTTATCGGCACCTGTTCCTTGCGCCTTTGCAGCTTCCCGACGTATTAAATCGTGCGACCCTTCATCCCCTCGGGATTATCCGATGGGAAAAATTTCTCTAGTAAATATTCCGCTGTGGTTTTAAAACCTTCCGTGTATTCGCCATTTGTTTTCTTTATATTACTGAGCGCGATTTTTGTTGTTTTCCTCTAATTACGCGGTATGCGGTTCCCCAGGGTTCTTTCTCTGAGTTTTGCGTGCAGAATTCTTTAAATTTATTCGTTCGCGTTTCTTCTATTAATATTTTATATTCGCGGTAACTTTGATTATATTCTATTCTCCGTTGTTCTCTTATATCTCCCGAGGCGCGTTGATAGCGGCGCCTTAGGTTACGCGTTTCTGCCCGCTTGGTGGTTAGTTCCCGGGTCCACCAGGGTACGCTGTCTTTAAATGTTTTCTTTTCGGCATGGAATACGACGACGCGTCTACCACCGCGTCGTTTAATTTTTTCGCGAGTGTTTCTACTTCGTCTGCCTCTCGGCAGTTAAATAGCTCATTTTCGAGCACAGGGATACTTTCGCCAAATTTTTGTTTAAATCGCTCCCAATTTGCTTTTTTATTACAGAACCGCGGAAATACAGTTAGCTGCTCGTTTGCACTTGTTTTGGTTTCAACGTCCCATGTTATTAATTTATGATCAGAGAGCGTTTCCTCGTCCGACCTTAATTTCCAATTACAAATCGTTTCTAACATTTCGTGCGAGACTGCAGTAATATCTATAAAACTGCTGCCTCTATGCGTCTCAAACGTAGGTAAATCATTAGTGTTTATCACACTAAGATCCCATTCCGTAAAAGATCAGCAACCTGCGAGCCTCTATCGTCTTCGATAGGGCTGCCCCATAGTGGCGACTTGGCATTAAAATCTCCCCAATGACTAGATTTTTATTTCTGCCGATTTTACGAATAATATTATCTACTTCATTTATCAAGTCTTCGGTTTGAGGATTTTCCCGCCGGGAATCGACCGGCGGGAGGTACACGCTTATTACATAGAACGCATTTTCCCTGATTTGATTTCGGCCGTCGTTACAAACTCGTTCGATAAATTATTTAATATAATTCCGGCGCACGTTCCATTATTTATTATTATCCGCTACGCGGTCGTTCACTATTCGCGTTTAAGACGGTAACCCCTCCCAAAACCTGTTATTTTGTAGCCATACAGGTGCGGTTCCTGTATAAACCCGATGTCGATATTATTTTCGATGAATAACTTTACGAAGTTATTTGTTGCCCTCTACCTTTCCCGAGATTTAGTTGCGCGAATTTAATCTTCTTGCTTCTTATGGACTTTGTTTTATCTTCACAGTCCATAATCGATGTTTCGTGTGATTGCGTGCTTCAGACGTTGCATCGTGGGGCATCTACTCGACTTGGCGTCGTGGCGCGTATCGACCTTCGCGCCACCGCCAGTTCTGTCGTTTGCCCTAGCGCAAACCACACAGCAGGGACTGCCTTCCGGCAATTCTTGAATTCATGCCCGACCTCGGCACAGTTACCGCACCACTGTACCTTCTCCTGCACTCCATCGATCGATGGCCGTACTCGTAGCACCGGTAACACTGGGTCATCGAGAAGTGGTCCCGGGCCCATACTCTTCGCCACCTGAGGTTAATAGCATCAGCTAATATACGTCTTCGAAGTGTGGGGTCACTTGAAGACTACGTTGGCGAAGGGATCTCTAGGGCCCTTTCCGCCAAACCTGAACTTCTCTCTCAGGTGGTCTTCTAGCTTCAAATCGCCGAAACGGGATTCTGGCTCGCAATCAACCGCACGAGCTCTTCAGCCTTCATCCCGCTTCGACCCCGGAAGAACGACCCGTGGACGTTTCTTCTCGATGGTCTTCGCCACGAGTTCCTTGCAGTTCCCGCCGACCTTCAACTGCAGTTTCTTGGCGTCGTCGCGACCTGCGCACTCCACAACGACACCGCCCCGGCGCGTCCTACGAGCTCCGACAACAACAAACCCATCTCGAGCGGGATCGACCTTCTGCTTCAGGGTCGTCATCACGTCGTCCTTCTGGCCTGGCCTGGCGTCGACCCTTACAGCAAACGTAGGGCAGATCCTGAAGCTGCAGCGGCGTAGGAGACCTTGCGCTGCACCGACGCACCCTGACTCTGGCCTCCTGAAACGACAGAATTCACCGCCGGACTTCCCCAACAACACTTGCTCTCCTGAACCATCTAAACAAAGACGCAGCGCCCTAACCATACCTATCAGTTGGTTCGTCACGTCACGGATATCATCCACGGCGTGCCGAACCATCTTCCTATCCTCCACGACGATAGTGGCGGAGGTCGTCGGCACCTTCCCATAGACGGCAGCGTGCGCCTTCCTCACCCTAAACTTTAAGAGTTCCAGCTCATCGAGGTCGCTAGCATTAACGCTACCGTTGCTGCTAGTCGACATCGTGCGCTGGGCTCTCGAAGTAGAGGGCAATTCTGGCGCCGCGACCACCACGGGAGGCCCTGACTCCCCAGACACGACCGCCGCAGACGCAGGCTCCTTCCCTACCTCCTGTACCTCCTCCTGAGTTTCTAACAAGAAGTCCTTTAGCACTACCTTAAGCTGTTTCCCCAACAGCGCCCTCCGCCGCCGACCTAGCAGACTCAGACCGATCGCCCTCTTCCTCCTGGGCAGCGGCTCCTCATCGCGGTGGACCACCATGCTGACAAAACTAGCAAAAAAATGACACCTAAAACGCAGCTCAAAAAACGTCCTAACCGTCACGACGCTAAAAGAACGACGCTAGAAGAACGCAAAACGTTGGTCCAATAAAAATGTTTTGTTTAAAGGTGAACCGTAAACAACCTTGTATTTATTAAAACTTCAACCGCCCAATTAAATATCAAATTTTAACAAAAATACAACAAGCACTAAGCGTCAAAATAACAACTAGAATCAAATAAATTTCCTAACGCAATAAAAATATCTCGATTTAAAATGTACCGTAAAGAACGCTATTTATTTATTTTAAATTTTTAAACCGCCAAATCAAATTTAAATAAACTAATTACTTCAAAATATTAAAATATCTAATTTATAAATAAGAACACTTTATTTTTAAATGTGTAATTAACAAAATAAGGTCGAGCGCAATCGGAATGTGGTAACCGGAAATGACCTTTCACTTAATCGCTTGGTAACTAGCACAACCCGTAACTGTTACACCGCTTAATTACACCAAAATCGATTTTAAAGGAACTTTTAAATACGCGTGAACTTAAATTACGGAAAATTTATATTAAAATTGTTTTAAAATTTACAGTTTTGAGTTATTTATTTGATTTAAAAGGGCTTAGATTTTTGTTTTTGGTTATTATTTTATTATACGCGCACTATAAAAATTCACACACTTTTGGTTGTTTTACCCGGTTTTTACTTGATTTAGGCGGATTTTATTTTAAATTTATTATTAAAATGCCTTTTAAGTTATTTCGAAATTGTTTTTGAGTATTAGTTGAGTAGACCTTTGTTTTATTAACCCGAAATTTATTTAGTTTATTTTAAAACGCGGATTTGGTTTAAATTACAAAGAAGACGCGATTTATTTAGTTTTATTTAGTTTAAATTCTGTTTTAAAATTTTTATTTTACTGCCCTGTATTTAAAATTTGATGGCACACAATTATAAAATAAAACACAATAAAAGCAAAGCTTCAAATAAAATAATACAACAATAAATAATATAAACCCTAGATAAAAACTTACTGTTATTGCTGAAGCGGGAGCTCGGCAAAAACACGTCCGCTCGCTTCAAGCGGCAACTAGAAAGTAATAGCAAATACAGCAAGTGCAGTCATACCTAGCAATATTACACCATCCCGAAGGTATGAAATGAAACCACCGTACAGCGCCGACGCCAATAAGAAAGGACACTTACATGCTGCGCATGCAGATAACTTAGATCGACCCAGAGACGGCAAGCAGGACTACGCGACAACACATAATGTTGAAAACTGTCCCGTTTTTAAAAAGAACAACGTTAATGAGCGTTGGGGCCTAATTAAAAGGTTTGGTCTTTGCAGAAAATGTCTAAAACACTTTTGGAAAAACTGTAAGACACAAAAGGTGTGCGGAGTAAGTGATTGTGACTACAAACATCACGCCTTACTTTACGATCCCAGTAAACATTTTAAAGCAACTCGAGAGGCTACAGAAGGTATGCAAACTACTCCAGACCTAAATGTGATAGCTACTCATTCTTTACCAAGGGCTCAAGTATATTTTCGGATTCTTCCAGTAATTTTATATGGGCCTACAAAAAGCGTCCGCATACTTGCGTTTCTTGACGAAGGCTCATCTAGACCACTTCTTGATGAAGATATTGCTAAATATAATACAAAATGGGTGAGGTGGATAAAATTACTACCGTCTGTTCAAAGGCTTCGAATTCCAAGGTGTTATTTCAGTGACCAATACGACAGTTTGCAGCTTCTCATATTTGCCGACGCGAGCGACTCTGCATTTGCATCCATTGCGTATTTTTGACACAAAAGTCCGAATACAATAAAGTGCGCTTTAGTGTGTGTAAAACGAAAGTGGCATCCAGCCCCTCTCAGTACCAAGGATGGAATAATAAGCCGCAGTTCTCGGTGCTAGTCTTTGCAATTCCGTATTATCTGGACATATATTAAAACCAGACAAAATTGTGCTATGGTCAGACTCTAATGACGTTCTTTGTTGGCGAAGATCTGATCATCGAAAATACAAGCAATTTGTGGCCTTTAGAGTAGGAGAAATCCTGGAGACAACCAGTTTATCCAACTAGTGCTGGGTACCTACCAAATGTAACGTAGCCGATGAACCAACAAAATGGGCAAAACTACCAAGCATTTTAGCCCAGAGCAGATGGTATATTGGTCCTAAGTTTTTGTATTTGCCGAAAAGCGATTGGCCAAGGGAAGAACAGAAAAGAAATAAAATGAACTCAGAAGTTAAAGAATTACGAGTTCTGCTGTTGCATATTGAAATAGAGCCAAATCCATAAAGCATGATTATTGAAAAATGTTCTAAATAGCGACGTGCCTTTAGAATTACTGCTTGGGTGCTTCGGTATTTAAGTAATCTGAATAGGAATCGATCTAAATCTACGGGAGTTCTAACAGTAAATGAAATCTGACAAGCGAAAGGCAAGTTATATAAACAGGCTCAATTAATATTTCACTCTGAAGAAATCGCTTTCTTAGAGAAGCATCCTCAGCGGTCTGCTGAAAGAAACAGCGCTTTTCATGCGTTGTCACCCTTTCTGGATGACTTGATGATGCTTAGGATGAAAGGAAGAACTGGCAAAACGGTTGGTTTGAGCCTCGAGGGAATAAATCCCATTTTGTTGCCCCGAAATCACAAAGTGACAAGACTAGTGGTTATGAGCTATCATGAGCAATACCTGCACTGTAATAGCGAAACGGTTATAAATGGGATACGTTAATTTTATGTTATTCTTCATCTGCGTGCAGTGTTAAACAAACTGAGCATAGGTTCCCAAATTTGTAAAATAGCCCGTGCCAAACCAAGACCTCCAGAAATGGCTGATCATCTCACGGCTAGAGTAGAAGCATATGTCAAACCATTTTTGTATGTAGGTATAGACTATTTGGTCCTCTAGAAGTTGTATTAGGACGACAATTTGAAAAGAAATGGGGATGCCTCTTTACCTGCCTGACTGTGAGAGCAATTCATATCGAAATAACCCATTCGTTAAGTGAGGGATTCCTGCTTAATGTGCATCCGTAATTTTATTGCAAGGAGAGGAACGTCAATTGAAATTAGAACAGACAATCGCACTAATTACATAGGCGCAAAAATGAACTGAAAGGATTGACTCAAAAGATTCCTATTGATGATATTAAACCCTTCTTCGATGGATTAGCTGGAAATTAAACGCTCTCTATGCCCCACATACGGGTGGCTGCTGGGAAGGGCAAGTACGTTCTATCAAGAGATGCCTTGAACATATAATGCCAACAAGAAGACCAAATGACGAAACCCTTCGTTGCTATTTGCTAGAAGTAGAGAATATCATATAAATTCTAGACCCTTGACATATATACCTGCAAGGCTGATGAGCAGGAAGCGATCACCCCCGAATCATTTTCTACTTGGATCATCAGGTGGAGCCAAACTCTTTTGTGAATATGATGATAGTATTACTACCTTGCGAAAAAATTTCCAATTATCCCAACAAATGAGTCTAACATTCTGGCGAAGATGATTACGGGAATATTTGCCGACACCTACGCGCCGAACTAAATGGTTTGCGAAAGTCGAGCCTATTAAAGTAGGAGATGTAGTAATATTAATGGATGAAAGCCGGCGCAATTTGTGGTTAAAAAGGTATTGTGTTAGAAGCCATAACCGATACAAAAAATGATCAAGTACGACAAATAGTGGTGAAAACCTCACGCGGTATAAATACATGCGACCGGTATTTAAGGTAGCAGTGTTGGATGTCGTTTATAAAGTTATTGGCCTACCAATGGGAAGGATGTTAATTCGTTTTACCTTTAAAGTTTGTTGTTACAATTAGTTAATTGGTATTTGTTAATTTTATATGTTTACATTTGTTTAAATAGAGATCATATACTCTGGGCAGGCAGGATAAGAGGTTGTGATAGAAACAGAAGGGTGACAAGAAAAATCAAAAGAGAAAAATCTTAAGGCGAAGAATGAAACTCTATCTATACTCTATACACGCCACTATTGCGACATAATAAATTTCTAATTTACCTATCTTAATAAAGTCTGCAAGATATGGTATTGGTTAATTCACGGATTTAAAGTAGTGATGCGTATAGGGTTGCATGACTGCATTATAAATTAATAAGCGTTACAACAACAATCGGCGGTTTCCTGGCGTAGTTGGTATGCGTGTGACTACTCTGTCCAAGGTACCGGATTCGAATCCCAATACGGTCCGCTTGAAAAATGTTATGCGAGCATTTTTCACAAAAATACGCCCTCGTTCGGATGAGATGTAAAATGGAAGTTCAGTGTGTGAATGTTGTCACGCACATTAAAAATCCCTACCTTGCTTAGAACAGTAAGGGTTCGGCAAAATACAAAATTCTTTCAAGTAAAAAACGCGCTTCCTGGGCAATGCAGTACCTTCGGGTGGAGCATTGGAAAGAAATCAAATGTAGTGCTACAAGAACAATCAGTAGCGGATACTTGGTTAGCGACATTTGTCGCCATATTAGCGTCAGAAAAGTCATTCAGGAATGCTGGTGCCAGAAGTTGAAATAGCACTGATTTATTTTTTTCATTTCAAAAGAAATCAGACCAATCAGGAGGTAAGCAGCTACTTAGAATTACCTGCCGCCGGATTTCAGATCCTTTGCCTTTTCATTCTTGTGTAGATAAGATTCCCATACAAGATCTCTTTGAGTATACTTTATACACTAGTCGGATAACATGAGGCCTAAGATACATTGAGTAGAACTCTTGAAAAAGTTTTACAGTTCTTCGGACGAATCATTTGGACAGTGCAGCATCATCACAGACAATTCCATCAAATTTACTGGGTACATTTTCTGTTTCTACTCAGCAATATCATCTTTATTGACTAAGCGAAGTTGTTCACTAGGCGACAAAGAGGGTGAGCATCTTTGGTTTCCGTATTGGAAAAAGTATCAAGATCAAGCTCACGTTCTCTTGCAATTATAAAAAGCCCGGAGTAAAACTGAATATCTACTTTCAAACTTTTGATATTGCTCGTGTCTGCAATTTTTTATTTTGTAAGCAAATACCTGGGTACCCATTTTCTTGACAGGATCATATAACGATTTAGAACCTTCTACGGATTGTTCTTTTATGAACATCTTGTATCATTTCCCGATTTCTCTGCTGAGAACAAAACTGCTGAAGGTGCCACCACTCGTGAGCTCAGTGCCATGCTCCATAAAAGGGTTTCCAGCTCGATTAAAAAGGTGGGGATGTGGCTCTCCTACGTATGGAAGTCCTGTGCAGTTCAAAAACTATGCGTTTTATAAATTGTAGTCTTCGGAACGTACTTTTTTTTATGAAATTAAATCAATAGTTGCCAAAATTTGAATAGATTTTTGTACGGGCTAAACTGACAACAAAACGTTTCGTGTAGTGCCGAAGTTACCACCATTTGAAAGTCTTCTTTTATTTAGTGATTCGCGCTCAGTACAGGATTTTGAAATTGCGCGTTTGGTTGTAATGATATTATTTCGCAAACCACTCGACTTTTTTTTATAAACTCTTCTGTATCTTGTAGACAATACGGTCACAAATTATTTAAGACAAAAAAATATTTTTTCTTCAATGAAAACATGCTGTCAATGTAGAAATTCTTTAGAAATTGTTATTTTTTTACAATTTTTTCTGCCATCTTAACTTTTATAAAGTGTTGATCATTTACAAGGTGTAAAGACGAATTGATTATCGCCTTAATCAACAAAATCGATGGGACACTGACATTTTTTGATAAAAATGCCGCCACTTTGGAAGATGTCCGTCATCTTTAATCCTAAAAGATAAAAATGGCGGCATTTCGAGACAAGTCGTTTCTTTTGGTCCATAATATTAAATGTCTTGAATCTTTCAAAAAGCTAAAATCACTCTGCAACAGATTTGCTGTGAAAGAGAGAGCTGCTAATGTACTACCAGCAAACATAAAACGCAATTTATTAGATGATGAAGTTTTTTGGGTACAACTTTTAAATTTTGTGAATTTCTTATTCCAATTGTAGAATGAATAAATAAAATTCAAGCAAATGATTCTTGCATTCATAAAGTTTACGATGCAATGTCAATAACTGAAAAAAAATTGATTGAAATCTTTCCAAACTGTCCAGGTACACGGACTGAAGAGAAACATTTTTGATTCCTTTATTGTTAGAAGAGAAAAAGTACTTCATCCTATTCATTTTGCAGCGGTTTTATTGGACCCATCACATCAGGGCTGGAATGTTATTCCAGAGCAACAAATTGATGAAATGGAATTTATTTACAAAACTGCAATTGATATGAACATGAATGTACAGGACATAATGACTGATTTAACAAATTACCATGCAAAATTTCACTTTTGGAATAGATAATTTTTTTAGGTGACTGCAAGCTCTACAGAACCGGTAACTTGGTGGCGAGAAATTTGAGGAAACATTACTTCCAAAATTAGCTGTTAGAATATTAACTGCTCCAGTTTCTTTATCTGAAACTGAATGAACATTCAGCACTTTTTCGTTTGTTCATAATAAAAAGCAAATCGACTAGCCACATAGAGAGCTGGAAAACTGGCATATTTAGCTCACAACTGGAGACTAAGATAACCCAAAGCAACTACCTCTGCTATTTCTAATGACAAAGCTGAAAGTACAAGTATAATATCGATGGTGATGGTAGTGGAAGACGTACATTTGCCTGACGAGAATGACAAAACACAGAACCAGCAATCTGTTATCGACGAGCATTTAGAAAGTGAAACCGAATCTGAGACAACTGATGTAACTTCTGACGAAGAATATGCACCTACTACTGATATACATAATAAAATGTTTTTGTATATTTTAGTTTTTACAACAACTTTTGATTTTAATCAATATTGTGTTACCTTTAATTAGGAAGATTGTTTCCATGTTTTAAACTTAATCCCCAAAACTCTTAATTACAATACGAACACAATATATGTATTTACCTAGAATATACCCAATATTGGGTAAATACCCGGTATTTACCCTAAGTATTTATCTAATTTTTATTTACAAGATAAATTTTCATTACTGCTTGCGGGTATGTAGGAAATGGTTTTAATGGCGGGACGTTTTGGGTGGTTGTATATGATGTTGAAGTGAATGAGGTACTACACATAGAAACCCGTGTGGAGATCTCACGTCCACATTGAAAAACTCCACAATAAGACCAAAATTTTCCTATACCAAATCCGCGCAGCTCACCTCCAACTAAATCTGACCATCAGAAAACTAATACTCAATGTAACTATCATTGCCATTATCGGTTAAGCCTAAGACTCTTGGTCTCCCTTCAGAACATCAGCGGCCCGAAAATCCCTCAACACTATCATACATTTATTCCTTTTACACATTTCGAAAGTCTACCGTACAACCTCTACATCTGCCCCCTAGACTGTCCTATAAAATCCCACCGATAGAACTCCAACTAGAAGTGACCCTGCAAAGCCAAACGTCATATACACCTACATGAAAGAACGATACAAAACGATATATGCAAAACTAGATCGATTAGAGAAACTAAATCCCTCATAAATCAATCCTTGCTCCACTCCTGGCAAGAACAATGGTACCATTCCGCAACAGATAGTACATATAGAATATTCTTAAACATTATTAAAACCCCTTGCACATTTCCATAAGACGCGCAACACTTAATTCTCTTTATAACTGGTCATGGGAAGTTCCGCTCTAAATTCCACTCCTTCGAACCTTATTGTATTCCCCACGTGTCTTTGCTTCCCTTAAGACACCCCCAAAATCCCCGAAAACCTGATCTATTCATGCCCCAATACATCCCAAATACAAAATGATCTAGAAACCACACTGAACATTGAACCCTACTGCCCTCTCCGAAGCATAAATTACTTAGTAACACATCATCCGAAATCAATAGTTTCCTCAACGAAATCATCAACACCAAACCTCTAATTCCGCAAACCAGCGATTTGGACATGGGCAGTAACGCACACCTTCCATTTATTCAAATTTCTCCTACAACCAACTGACACCACGAACAACTGATGGCTACGCACAAACTCCCTCCACGAAGCTGCTAATGACAGACAAATATTGCTTTCTATTTGCACAAAAACTAAGATAATTTAACCAAAGTTAAAATAATCTTAGTTGTGGACACGTTCTTTTTACTACTAAGGAACTTAAATAAAGTTAGATCTTTTGCATTCCCCTTACCCCAGATGAGGTGCCAATAGATCTACCTTTGATACTAATTTCCCTCCCTAAGTTTATATTGAGGTTATATTTTGCGTGTTTTTGTGTATGATATAAAATTTTATTGCACATTTATAAAAGCAACTACAACATAACAGAACAATTAATACCAAGTTGATTCTTAACAAGAATCAGTTGATTTTAATATTATTTTCAAACAATTAATAAATTAGTTAGCTAAAATGCTAAGTTGTACGTTCTAATGAGCAAATGCAAACGAAGTAAGGTAAGGTTAGATTTTACACCTAGCCTAATTCTAAGCCATTTTTAGCTAAGGTGTTTACTTCTACGAATTTCATTATCTTTATCTTAACTTTGCAGTTTATTATTTAATTTAACTTTGTCACAAATTACAATACTTATAATTTATGTACTAACCATCATTAGACTGTGCAATAAGGATGGGCCAATGGCCCAAATATGATTCAAAATAAAGATAATTTTTAATACTATTATTAAAATTAAAAGCTTTTAGTCTTAATTTTATTTATTACTAAGTTGCTTATAATTTATAAATATAACGTTGGGGAAAAAGAAATCCATTATTTTTTTGGTAGATGACTGTAGTGATCGATATCTCGTAAAGTATCGATCAAACAATTTCAGATTTATGCTCGTTGTCAAGGTAACATTTCACACTAAAGAAATTATTTTGCTGGTTTCTTTTGTTTATTCAGTTGTGAGTTACAGGGTGTTAAAAATGGAAGTCAAAAAAGAGAAAATTCGGTTACAGTTTTTCTTTGATAAAGGCGAAAATGCAAGCCAGCTGGTTGAAATTGTGAATGGTGTTTATGGTCTCAATACTGTAACAGCTGATTACGTGCAATTTTGGTTTCGTCGATTTCGTTCAGGTATTTTTGATGTTAAAGATGCACCCCGCACAGGCAGGCCCGACGTCACAAATGTCGATAAAATCACAGAAATAATCGAAGTTGACCGGCATCTTAGTAGTCGTAGCATCGCCCAGGAGCTACAGATCGACCATAAAACACTTTTAAACCATTTGCACAAAGCTGGATTCAAATAGAAGCTCGATGTTTGCGTGCCACATCAATTAACACCAAAAAACATGATGGATCGAATTTCCATCTGCGAAGCCTTGGCCAAACGGAATGAAATTGACCCATTTCTTAAACGGATGGTGACTGTGGATGAGGGGTCACATACGACAATATTATGCGAAAACGATCGTGGTCAAAGCGAGGTGAAGTAGCTCAAACGGCGTCCAAACCAGGACAAACGGCCAGAACGGTTCTGCTGTGCATTTGGTGGAACTGGAAAGGAATCATTTATTATGAATTGCTTCCATATGGCCAAACACTAAATTTGGATCTGTAATGTCAACAACTGGACCGTTTGAAGCTAGCGATTGACCAGAAACGGGCAGAATTGGCCAACAGAAGGGGTGTTGTGTTCCATCAGGACAACGCCAGGTCCCACACGTCAGTAGTGACTTGCCAAAAACTCCGAGAGCTTGGTTGGGAAGTTATAATGCATCCATCATATAGTCCGGACCTGGAACAAAGCGATTACCACCTTTTTTTCGCACTGCAAAACTTCATGAGTGATAAGAAATTGGCATCAAGAGCAGATTGTGAAAATCGATTGCTAGAGTTTTTCACCAACGACGACCAAGACTTCTATGAGAGAGTAAAGCTACCTTTAAAATGGCAACAAATAGAACAAAACGATGCGTATTTGGCTCAAATCGAACAATCCGAAAACATGTTAAATAAAGTCTTGAAGTTCACGCAAAAATAATGAATTTCTTTTTCCCCGACCTTTTATATACGTTTGTTTCGTTACTTGTCTTTGATTAATTTTAAATTTTAAAAAATCAGTTTTTACCTAACATTAAGAAAACAATTTTTTATTTTGGAGTCCCAAGATTTCGCAACGTATTGAGTGTTAAAATTTCCAACCATGTCGGTTAAGGGTTATTACTACTTTAGTAACATTTCTCCTATAAATACATGCATGAATATAAACTGAAGGCGGGAGGCGGGCGCTTAATTGGGAATTTTTTTGTAACAGCAATATGTGTTTTAAATTTATTTGGTAGGTGTGGACTGAATTGCTTAAATCAGTCTTTAATCGTTTTTAACTTTACAAAAACTTCGGACCTGAAGATTTTGCTTATGAGGAAGGTATTTATTTGGGCACTTACATTACTGTAACTTATTATTTGGAAGAGTTCTGAGATTTTACAATCTCTTAGTTTCCTTCAAATAAAGAAAAAAAAGCAATAGTTATGTTTGGGAAATCTACACTTGGAGAAAATAGAAATACCAATTTTTAAATCCGGATTATCGACAGTGTCCGAACGTTACTTTTGAGTGCCATTCTTGTAGTAAAATTGAGCTATCGGCACCAATTATTCAGGACAGAAGTACTTAAAACTGAAGAAAACGCAAGTAATTATAAAAATGGCGGCCTGTGAATAGTCTTATAGTTATTAAAGTACATACAAACGCAGTTTACACAATGCATTTTAATCAGTGGTAGGAACGTTTACAGGAGCGATATGAACACTGGAGCCGCCCGCCCAACAGACAGTCTGCAGATAAAACTGTCGCGAAAAGTATGTCACACCCACCTAGGGAATGTCTCGAATATGTTGTATGTAAGCGTATTGTTCGTGGGTACAAAACGTTTTTCACATACAGATCAAATACAGTTTATGTATACGTATACAAGGAAATAACACCGCGGAAACCTATAGGATTGTTTAACAAATTAAAGTACATCATTCGCTGAATCACATGCATTGTAATATGGTTACAAATCAGCATATAGAGGCGTTTGTATGATCTAAATGGATATCTCAGGAAGTCATTTTGTCAGGTTAGCGTTTCTTCGAATAATAAACCTAGCGATGCCTTTATACGTGTAAATAATTTATCTTTCCCTGGAGATTTGATGAAGTATGTAGAATTATTAAATCTCGAACTCTGAATATAAGTTTGTTGTACGGAATGCCCGTAAGATATTATTGCTGTTAAAATATTGTTATAGGGTAGGAGCCGTCGTCCGTGGTCAAATATGAAAAAACCAGATATCCATATCATTTAATATATCATATGAATTACATCACACTGAACAACAGATTATAATTTCTTTGTTTCCTAATATGCGATGGGTGTTTCTTAAAGGATTTTTCTCGCTGATTGCGAATCTGTAAACAGAATTTTTCTATCAACCTCCAGTCGAAAGCTATTCGTATATTTATAGTGGAACGTTTTACTATGTAAACTTTACATTTGTTATAATACAAATTATGCATACCACGCCACTACCGAATTTCAAAATTTTTTGGCATGTAATTTTCGTCTAGGGTACCTCTGGAGCATGTTTTGGTGAAATCTTTCATCATATTCGTCACTCAGATCCTACATGGGAGGAGTGGTTAGAGGGAACTATAAATGGCAGTGGAAAAAATGAATCTTGAAAGATGCTGCAACCCATATCACTGTATCTGGAAATTAAAAAATTCACAATTTGTTCGTAATTTTTTGCCTTTGTATTTCCCAATAAATCACGAACACACTTAAATGATATATATGCAACAGCCTCGATCTCGGTCAACTTTGAATCGAATACACGGTCCTCCTTATAATGTGACGAATTTGTGGCCCAATAAAAATTCCTTTATTTTTACCCAATTAGTCTAAGAATCTCTGAGATATTGGAATCCTTCACCATCTTTATTTAAATTTTTGACAAAGTTCTTCATTAGTTCCAGTTTTATGTGGAGAGGTGATAGCAAAACTTTCTTTGTATCCACGAGATGAGGATTTGTAACATTTTCCAGTATTTTACTAACTAGTGATTATTATATGCTCTGCTTTACCATTCGCAGAGAAAACAGTAGTACTTGGTGTAACCCAATTGCATTCCTAACAAAAATTGTATGACTTTTAAATCTAGGAATAGTACTCACACGATCTAAAAAATGAGGAAGACCTTGTTCACGTCTCCAATACGTTGAAATGTGCAACTACTGTAATAGATTCCAATTTTGCAACCTGGATCCCAACAGTTTGGTTTTAAATTTTGACAAATTTAAATCCCGTTCTAAGTCGTTAAGCTCATCTTGTGAAAGTAAATGTGTACCTATATCAAATGGTTGGAAATCAGGATCCATGTCTTCGTCCATACGTTCACGATATTATCTTCAGCAGCATTCATATTATCAAGTGTATATGATTCTGGACGTTCGGGGACAGGTAAATTCTGACTGCGAAGAACTGGTCGGAGAGCTGGTTGCAGGACTGGGAACTGCACAGTATGTTTCGACTTCAGTGAAACTCCAGAAAGATTCGCCAAGCAAGAATAGAAATCAGTAATATGATCTTTAGGTTATCTCTATGCCAAAGGCAATGGTATCATCTTACGAGTGCCGTTGAGCAATCATTTTAAATTCACAGTACACGTTACGCAAATGATGTGCGGCGCCCAAGGTTTATCCGGATCTAGATTGCATCCAAAATAAAGCGCATAAGCTTTTTTGATTAAAATAGTTATTGTCGTTTTGTGAGGTTTAATTGTAAACACGCCACATATGTAACAAAACGTGCTCATTAATTTACACACCTTTGCGACATTCTACAAAGTCTATGAGGAACATAAACAGTACTATAAAATATTATTTCATTATTTATATTTTATATCTATATATACATGCGTTTAGGATATCAACTGCTGCTTATCCTGTCCGCGGCGCTTATATATACGAGGGTAAGGTAAAAAGTTCTCGGCCTACAATGAAAGACAGCAATTTTCAGTAAAAAAAGATTTTATTTTTCGTCATAATCCCCTTAACTTCAACACACTTGGTCCAGCGTTTCTCGAACATCAGTATTCCTACCCGGAAGTGAGAGTCAGGAAGGCTGTAAAAATATTCGTCTACGGCCCCCTCAACTTCTTCATTGGACATGAAGCGCTTTCCATAAACAAATTTCTTCAAGTTTGGGAACAGATAGAAGTCTGACGGCACCAAATCAGGAGAATAGGGAAGATGGCCGAGCAAGTCGTACCCCAAATCCGTCAATTTTCCCATCGCCAACGCACCCTTGTGTGCAGGTGCGTTGTCTTTGGGGAAAGATGATTTTTTTCTTCTTCAAGCCAGGCTTCTTCTTGCGAATTTTGGCGTCCAGCTGGACAAGAAGGGTGGAGTAATATTGGCCTGTAATTGTTTTGCCTTTTTCAATGTAATCTATTAACAGAATCCCTCTCGCATCCCAAAACACGCTGGCCATCACCTTTCTGGCAAATGCGATCGACTTCGCTTTCTTTGGCGCTGAACAACCAGCTTCCACCCACTGCTTCGACTGCTGTTTCATTTCTGGCGTGAAATGGTGGACCCATGTCTCATCCATAGTGACAAATCGCCGCACAAAATTGCTCGGATCCTTATTGAACCGGGCCAAACATTGCTGCGAAACTCGTTTTCGCAAAAGCTTTTGATCGGAATTCAGCAAATGCGGCACGCAGAGCTTTCGCATCCCTAACTCTTTGTGTAAGATGTTTTGCACCCTTTCGTCCGATATCCCTACAGTCTCAGCTATCTCCTTCACTTTCACTCGCCTATCGTCCAACACGATATCATGCATTTTTTCGATCGTTTCCGGTGTGGTTGAGGTTTTTGGTCGTCCCTCCCGTGGGTCATATTCGAGAAACGTGCGACCACGTTTAAATTCAGCTGACCACTTTTTAACGGTTGACAGGGAAGGGGCAAAGTCTCCGTAAACTTTTGTCAACTTCGGATGAATTTCCCGAGGGGTTAACCCGTCTAAAACGAAGAATTTTATGACCGCCCGATATTCAAGTTTATCCATCTTAAGGAAACACGCATAAGATGTCTGCTTGAAAAAAATCGTGTAAACAAACTACTTGATATAGCAAGTTGAAACTTGTCATACGAACTAATGACATGTGCACGCAGGCGGGAAGCACAAATTTTTGCTGATTGGAATGTCAGGCCGAGAACTTTTCATCTTACCCTCGTATGTATATATATATATATATACAAAGTAAAAAGAAATTATTGGCAAGTGACACAAATTCAGCCACGAGGGCATCTTGTCGACTTGCCAATAATTTCTTTTTGCTTTGTATTAATTTAAGGCTCATTAAACCTACTTTTCTTATATATATTGCTATGATAAGAGGGTAGTTTAAGGGTAGATTAAGTCATAGAGGTCGTAAGATAACTATAAATATAATTAACATTAAGAAAACCAAATAATTCCACCATTAAATTACAAAAGATCAATAGCGAGTACACTGTATATAAATTATATTTAATTTAATGCATAAGAAAGAGGCACATTTTCAATAATTAGGTAATATTTAGGTAAAGTGATAATGTGTCCGCTTTAAGTTAAAGAAACGAGCCAAGATAATGTTTTAAATACATCAAGTTTCATCAAAATAAACACGTAATCGGGAAAGATAAACAACCAAGCATTCTAGCTATTTAAGAATTTCATTAAAAATGTCAACGCATAAATAAGAAAACGCATTCAAATACATCATTATTAGAAAGAT
Source organism: Platerodrilus igneus (assembly GCA_036346225.1). Classification (NCBI taxonomy): domain Eukaryota; kingdom Metazoa; phylum Arthropoda; class Insecta; order Coleoptera; family Lycidae; genus Platerodrilus; species Platerodrilus igneus. The sequence continues at coordinate 1,532,835 of JARFIW010001112.1, read as the reverse complement.
GAGTACGTGACTGAAATGTCATATTTACATGAAAATTCAACATATTTGAAATAACAAACAATAAGCAACAGGCGGCTTGTTATACGATAGGCTTTGGACTATAAACGACACAAATATAAAATACGTAACAGAATGCCATTAATATTTGGAAATTCTAAGAATATACTGTGATATACAGAACGCTTACGTGATCGGCAGATCATTTCATCGAGAATTAAACCATTGAATTTTGAGAAATAACGGGTTCTACAAGAGATAGGCACAAAGTACAAGCCTTGATCAACGAACACGCCAATTAAAACGTTGGAAGGTGGAGCTTATAAATACGATAGGAAACTCGAAAATACACAGCACATCTTCAACAAGGCACGAACTACGTCGATTTAAACTGAAAATTACGTACCAGTAACAATTAGTGAAAAGTGAAAAATTAAAAGTGCCAATATGTGCAACGAAGAATAGCCGTTCTACGCGTAAACGTAAGGTAAATCATTAATTGAATTTTATTTTAATATTTAACAAATTTAGGGCTCCGAATAAAGATCCAAATAAAACTCCGAATAAAGATCTCAATGTAGAAAAAAATATATATCTAAAAATCTAAAAGTATCTCTAGATGTACCTATAAATGAAAATCCAAAGATCCTTCGAAAATACTTACAGGGAAGTAAACGTAAATATACTGATGGTTACTCCAGAGATCCGAGGGGAGAAATACAAGCAACCATTGATCCATCATTCTGGCCAACAAGTGAAGCAAGTCGAACTGTAACAATCAAGGGGTGCTGACCACAGATACTTTGAAGCAATTCCAGTGACAAGCAAGGAAAACGCAGGTTAAATATCTTAAAATTTTTCATTGGTTAAAGACTGTTTCCATTTTAATATTTGCTATATATTATATATCTATAAGGGTCAACAAAAAGGTCAATTGAGAATTTGAATAATAGAAAATCATCTTTCAACGTTCGAAAGGTACTTAAGAGTAATTACAAAGATATTTTTGCTGGGTTTCAGAAAAATTAAATTTGGTGAATGTGAATAATTTATTCAGAGGCTAATTTTTGAATTGACATAAAACTGTACATATTATCAATCATTATATTGTGTAATTTTGGATTGCTTCATTTAAATTATTCTAACAGTTAGGTAGTAGAAAGAAAAAGACGTTAAACAATCTTTATAGTCGTGAAGTAGGGAATTCTGTGTTTAATAGATTGAGCTAACCGTGGAAAAACAAATTCAAGAAATTATAGGATTTTAAAAGGGGTTAATATTCACACCTATAAAAATAAATTGCGCTATCAATCATAAAAGAGTTTTATCACAGCAATAAAAAAGGACACACCAATCGTGGGGTCATATCACAGCAATATATATTGATGTCGTAAAACCCGCGTTGGAGCGTCACTAAAAGAGTGATGTGGTAAGGGCCGCACGTTGGTGCGCTGCTAGAAGAGTGGCGTGATACAGATACAGCAATTTGTAAACTTGAAATAGTTCACTTACCCTTTTTTCTAACTTTGCCTGGCTAGTTCAACGGAATTGACGGAGTTTCCAAAATGAAATCAAACAGCAATATCACAAAGCACTTATACAGTATGAGATATTTTCTTTCATACAAAAACATTTACAACATCGTTTCTTTCAAACATAAAATAATTTCTAAAAAGTACTTATTATAAAAAAAACATTGTTCCTTACCTTATTTTAAATTTACAGAACTATATTTCCTTTTTTATGGATGGTTTACCTGGTTATGTTTATTGCCACGCTTACAAGGTTTATTTGGTCAAAAAAATCCTTGATAGATAATCTATTAAAAGGTCAAAGTGTTTCGAACTCCGATCACAAATTTTCCTGGTAAAAATCCCTTATAAAAAAATTATTAGGACTATCTTAAACTCTACAAAAACTCCAACATTCGTTAAAAATAAATCTAAAAGCAATACTTTCAGAATCCACAAAAACGCTGCTCGTAATTAAATATCTTCTTATCTTAAATTGATGTTCAAATCAGCTTACAAAATTTTTCATATTTAAAATCCTCGTGTCAAACAGCAGTTACCAAAGTACATTATGCTTAAATCTTCCTTTCAATTATTTAATAAAATTTTTAAAATAGCGTTATCTTGAAGAATTTTCCCTCTTGATTGTAAATTAATAAATTCTCTTTTTATGTAATTTGCATTTAAAATCACTTCTATATTCATTATACCATCTTAATTATTAAATTACAGTACACTTACTGCATACTTCAAATATTATCTTTGCAAAGCAACAGCTCGCAACTTAAAATAACATTTCACGATCGAATTTAAGAATGAAATGAATCTAATGTATTAACTATTTAATATACCTTCCTTGTATATCCTAATTTATCTATTTTCTAGAAGCTTGTAGAATGTGTGCGATTCCATTCTAAATAATAAACGCCTATCTTACGTAATTTTCTTGGAAATCCTCATTAACGTTCAAATTTGTTGAGTCTAGTACCTCGTAATTTCCTTCCAGTTATTCGTGACGCGCGGTGTTTATCCTTGTTTCACATATATACGATTATTGTGGCGTCGCATACTATCGTGAAATATAATCAATTCTATGGGATATTTCTTGGATTTTGTGGGTTTTCGTATTTCGACCGCTTCTTGGAACAAACGTTTCTTTACTAATGAGTTCATACGAAACTCTAAATGCGGATGACTCATCGTTTTAGTTATTTACGTAGTTCTAAATACGTATGACTAATATTCTAGAGAATTCTTTATTTAAAATAATTTTCTGTAATTCACAGGGCAATTAATTTAAACTTTTATTGCCTTTTAATTCAAAAGGGGTTGCATTTTATACAAATATTTGCTTTCGTGTTTAAATACACAAAATTAATATTACAATAGAGGATTTTTTTAACAAGATTGTAGTTTCTTAAGCAAACTGCATAAAGCTAGTGCTATTTAAAGCAAATCAAAAGTATTTTTATCAAAAATGTATTGATAATTAGTAAGTGAAAATAAATGGCTTTGTATTTATCTCAAAACGATGGATTTGCGTTTGCATTTAAATGCATTTTACGGTATCTTACAATTAATTATTCTTACATATACAATATATCATACAGGGTGATTATTTATACACGGGAAATTTGATTTAGAGCTTGTACCTCAACGAATAAAAGTACGCTTGTATTATACAGGGCGTACCCATGAATTTACGAAAATTTTCATTTTTTTCCGGATTCTTATATATTTTGGTGGGCTTTATATGTAGAATTTGGGTTTCAATGACCTCTCGTGACCCCTTATCACGCACAAATACATTGACGTGATAAGGGGTCACGAAAAGTCATTGAAATCCAAATTCTACAAATAAATCCCACCAGAATATAATAGAATAAAAAAAAAATGGAATTTCCCGTAAATTCATGGTTACACCCCGTATAATACTTTATTCATTAAAGTGCCATACAAAAACACAGATTGCGCGTGTATAAACAATTACCCTATATGATATAAGCATATTGTAAATACATAAAAGTGACGTAAGTTGTGTATGTAAAAATAATTAATTGTAAGATAGCGTAAAATGCATTTCAATGCGAACGCAAATCGATGCATATAAAAATATTTTTTATTTGCTGTAAATAGCATAGAATAGTATAGCTTTACGCATTTAGCAAAAAAACCTACAAGGTTTTTAAAACAAACTCCAATTCTAACCTTAATAGGTGTATTAAAAACACGTATTGATGTTAAAAGCAAATATCTTCTATACAATGCAACCCCTTTTGCATTAAAAAGCATTTAAAATTTAAACTAATTAACCTGTGGATTACATAAATTTATTTTGCATAGAGAATTATCTTGAATAGCGTTTTTCAAAGTTTCTCACATTTTATTATAAAAGTCGCGTGTATTGAATACGCGTAAATGCATTGACATATTCTAAAAAAATTCATTCTGCAATTAATAAAAGGATCGTGATCAAAGTTTTCGTGGAAAATTGCATTTAAATTTCATAAAAACATTCTTAAAAGAATTTTACAGGGAAATTTTTACGGAGCCGCGTGTATAATATTTTTATTTTCATATGGAAAAGGAATTTTCATTTAATAACAAACATACGTTAGTATTTCGACAAAAGCGTATTCAATTAAGTTGTAAACATCAATCACATATTCTAAGTCAATCGAAAGGACTGTATTTCTAAGTAGTGAAGAACGTGTTTATTGACCTATGTTCTAGAACAATCAACTGCTAAAATAACACAAAGTGAATCACATGGATAGCGCTGAGCGACCGTAAAATTTATAAAAGTGATAAGATAAGGTAACGCAAAGGTAAATTACCGCTCGTTAAAGCAATAAAATTTTGAAACGACATCAATTATCATATAGCTCGATGAAGTAGAAGGAATAAATCTTGGAATGTAATATGATACATCTTTTAGAACAACGCACCTACTTCTAGAACCAATCTAAACATGGAAACAACAACCACATTCACCGAGAAGGATCTAGATGCGAACATCATAAGAGAGGCTCGCTTTATACGGTCAATGGATGTTGACTAGAGGGAGAGTCCTAATTCAAACATCACCATGTCAATTATATACGTTACGTTATAAAATTTTGTATTACATTGGCCAGGAATATCGTTTTTTTACTTGGAAATTATGAGTTTTAGCGAACCCTTGCTATTCCACATAAGGTATGGTACTTTAACGTGACAAACGTGACAAACTCACACACGGGACCTACATTTTACCTTTCATCCAATCGAAAGCGTATTTTTTGTGAAAGATGTTCGTCTAACAATTTTTAGGCGTTCAGTGCCGAGAACCGAACCCGCGACCTCGGAGTCAGTAGTCATACGCCAACCTGTATTATCACAAAACCGCCTTGTAAATTGGCCCTGAATTTTTTAAATCTTGTCATAGATAAGCGCCACTTAAGCGCCATTTTGAGCTACTGAAACAAAATTTTGCGCCCTCTCGTATAACAAGTTATTTGAAGGCAGCTATTTCTCTGAGTTACTTTAAACGCGTTTCATCAAAATTGGTATGTAAAATATTTTGCTATTTCGGAATTGCAAATAAATATTGAAGATTCTAGCACCAATTGAATAAAGTACATGTTACAAGTGTGGCACTATGAAGTCGCATCAATTAAGAATGGAACAGGAAATCCTAGTAGATTTAAACGGCACACCCACTATAGACATTAGGAATACGCGAATATTTATCAAATAAGCAAGCACAACGTATTCCTTACGCGGCTGTATAATGTATAAGCCATCATTATCTACTGAATGTCTTGGTCATTATTTTGCAATTTGTAAAAGACCAGATGCTTCATACGAGAAATATGGCGACGTGACAAAAGTAATGTCACACTACAAAAATCGATATGCGTTTTGTCATTGTTTAATAAATACCACTAAGTTTTTGTTTAAGTAAATTTTTCTAGATACTGATTTTTGCATTAATTAGTATTTGTGTATAACCATATTTCCAAAAGCTAGTGTACGAAATAAAAAAAGTTATTATAAAAATAGTCATATACACTTAAGATTTCATTATACTAATGGCAAATTAAAACCCGAACAAGATGCTTTTGTTTGAAAAATAAAGCTGCACAATCAGAAAATGATGGTCCGTGTTTAGAGATGCATGAGTTGGTCGCAACTTTTTGGAATTTGCTAAAAGTTCTTGAATCAAAATTAGGAGCTATTTTGCGCCTTCCCGTGTAACAACTTATTTAAAAAACCATTTCTGAGCTACCTTAAATGCCTGAAATTGGCAACAACTTTTTTGAATTATCTAAACATTTATGTATTATAATTAGGCGCCGTTTTACGCCGTTGAAACAAAATTTTGCACTGTTCCGTTCGACAAGTTATTCGAAAAAACTATTTTTTCAAGCTACCTTAGATGCGTAAAATAGACGCCTAATTATGATGCAATAATTTTAAGAAAATTTCAAAAACATTGCGACCAACTATACATTTTAAAATAACTCCGATTTAAAAGTTTTTCAAATAATTTGTTACACGGTAGAGCACAAAATTTTGCTTTAACGGCGCAAAAAGGCGTCCGATTGATGCTTGATTATGATACTAAAGTTTTAGAAAATTCAGAAAGTTGCAGTCAACTCACTTCACGCTTCCAGGTAGTTAGGAGAAATCGTTTTTTTCAAATAACTTGTTACACGGAAGGGCACGAAATTTTGTTTCAATAGCACAAACGGAACATAGTTGGCGCGAAATTATGATACAAAATTTTTTAGAAAATTCAAAAACATCCTTTTAAGTAGCTTGAAGAAATAGTTTTTTTTCAATAACTTGTTTCACGAGAGGGAATACATTTTCGTTTTAACTGCGCAAACTGGGGCCTAAATGGGAGCTTATTTATGATACACAAATTTTTAGAAAATTCAAAAAGTTGCTGCCAACTTCACGCTTTCAGGTAGCACGGAAAACTAGTTCTTTTCAAATAACTTGTTGCACGAGTTACATATCCCCCATATTAAAATGTATATAAAATAAATGTAATTGTTATGTCTTAGTAATAGTATGTTGTATTAAATGAAGGTTATATAATTAAAGTTTATCAGAGTTCATATCAGAAATAAGAATGGAAACGACTGCTTTGTATTCCAGACGCAATCTGATACTGCACATGCAGAAACAATGAACTGCAATAAAGCAGTCTTAATTAAATTTACTTAGAATAAGACATTGTATGATTATCGAAAAACTGCAGACAGCAAGATCTGCACTTTCCCACAAAATGAAATAGAACCAGAGGCTTCATAAATACTTTGAGGAGACCCTGATCGCCAGTCAGTCTTCAAATTTTATAACTTTAACATTGTTGGTGGTTCAAGCTACTCATTGTAATTTTTAATTATTGATTTGTTAAAGTAGTGGCTTAGAATACTTTTGTCAACTTCAATTAAATCTCGTTTAATGAACATAAACGCTCAAGTTGTAAAAGTAAATAAATCAATTTCTGTAACTATACAATTAAAAATAAATTTGATAGAAGTGTTATTGAAAATAACTTTTTAAAAGGAAGCTCCCAAAGATCCAAAATATATCTGGCACAGTAGGAACGGATTCCAGAAGAGCACTAGCAATTCCAAAATCGAAGAACTAGTAACCGTGAATTTCAATTCTTCACTGGAACAGAACACAACGATTGGACGAAGTACAGAATCGACCAAATCCAACACAGAAGGAAAGATATGGGTCGAACAATCAAATTATTGTGAGCAGCTATAGTTCATTTTCCTTACCATATTTTTTTCAATTGCATATTGATATTAGCAAGTAATATTTTAAAGAAAGAATTTTTATACACATTTTATGTACAATTTATTATGGCAACAATTATTATTGAGACAATTATTCAGCAAAAGTCCGAACTTGATTTAATTATAGCAGAGGTTTATATTTACACACAATCCAAGTAGCAGTAAGTGATTCTTTAAATAACTTTAGTGCAAACTTGACTAAAATAACAGAGAATAAATAATTATACAAGATGAACTCAGAAAATTTAAGGTTATATTTAGATTTGATTCCAACATACGATGGTAACCAAGTTTTATAAGGGATATTCATTACTGCGTGCGATGCATTTGTGAAGTATTTTTACAAACGAGACCTAGAAAAGATTAATTTTAAGAAAATTAACGGGCAGAGTTTTAACATCAATAGCAACTAGAGACGACTTAACTGACTGGGAAAACTATAAAAAGATATTAATTGTGTATTTCGGCGATTAGCGCAATATTAAATTCTTAATAAGGGACTATTGAATTTAAGAATGGAGAATAATCAATCACCATCAATTTGGTATGCGACGTCAAAATGTGAGAAGTTTAATACTAATCAAACTTAAATTAGAAGAATCGAACCCTAACGTACGTTTAATTAAAACTAAAATGTACGACTAAATGGCTTTAGACACGTATATAAATACGTTACCCGAGCGATTATCAGACAAAATAAGATTTAGAAATTCCCAAAAGTTAAGAGGAGGCAATGAATTTAATAATAGAAGAGAAGAACGTAATGTATTATAAGAACAGGATTTACAATCCAAATATTAACAAAAATTACCAATCGATTAAAACTATACAAGCGGTGAGACCAATACTAAGACAACCCAAATTTACATCATTTAACACACCGACAAATCAATTGAGAATTAATAATCCAAGCTTTAATAATACAAATTTCAACAATCAATTTGGACAATTTTCCAAACCTACATTTACACCCAAGTTTAATCAGAACACAAAGGTAAAACAAATCATCGTGGAATAAACGAAACCCTAAAACAACTCATAAGGGGATATTATTTTAAAGATATGAAGGAATTAACTACGGATTTTATTAATCAATGCGAACTATGTGACAGAGCAATATATAACAAATCACCACCAAAAATACCCTTAATATTAACTAAAACACCCGACAAACCTTTTTAAAAAATTACATGAGACACTTTAGTAGTAGAAGCTCAAAACTTTTTATCAATTGTAGACGCATTCACAAAAGTAGGATAAGCGATACCCATTACTTAAAAAAATAGTATTGATGTAACTCAAGGATTTTTACAGTACTTTACATTTTACGGTACACCCGAATCAATAATGGAAGTGAATTCAGAAACGAAACTATACAGAATATCCTAGAACTTCATAAAATAAATATTCATTTTTTACGGAAAGTCATCCGGAATAACTCGGATTGATTGAACGATTACATTTTAACACTATTAGAATAGATAAAACTTTTAAGATTAACATACAAAAAGGAACCCATTACCATTTTAATATTATATGCCCTAGATGCTTATAACAATACAATTCATTCTTCAACTAACTTTACACCCTTCGAATTAACATGAGGACATTCAGACTCTCGCATCCCTTATGATATATACTACAATATAGAAGTATATCAACAGTACGCCAAAGATCATAAAGAAAAATTAAAAATCACTAATTAGGTCAAAAATAAATTAGACAGCGATAAGGTACGTATTACAAAAACCCGCAATGAAAACGCCAATATAAACAAATTCGCAGTAGGACAGACGGTTTACGAAAGAAACTTTAAAAGTAAACGATACAAAACGGCCCCAGCAATTTAGGCCCGTTTAAAATCAAAAAGATTTCGCATAGAAATGTAGCAGTAGTAGACAATGGAAAAACCATAATATACATACATTTAAAGAATTTAAGACAGCTTGTAATTTCAGATAGACAGCCATCACCCTTGCCGTCAACCTCCACCCAGGTAGAACATACGAGAACGAAATAGTAATACGAGATATGAAAAACAACCCCGGTATGCTAGCAGTAAAATTGGGAAGTATGCAGAACACAGTAGACTATTGGACTTTAACACGGAAATTTGATTTAAATGAAGTAAAATGAGAATTTTGTATAATTAGAAACAATTATGACAGACTGAAAAATCAATGAACACAGTCAGATTTAGAAAAGATTATGCGATAGAAACGCTTAATTATAAAAGTATAATGGAAAATATCCTAAAGAACACAGACGACAAATTCAATCGATTAATATCGGTAGACCAAACCACAAGACAGAAAAGAAGAATTATTAATGGATTAGGTAATATTATAAAAGCTATCACAAGCAATTTAGACAACCAAGATGCTGAACGATATGACAATGCAATAGAAGAATTGATCAACAACCAGAATGACATAAAAACTGTTGTTAGAAACCAAATTTCCTTAACTCAATCAACTATAGTAAAATTTAACGTTACACTCCGAATTAGTAAAGAATCAGGACAGTATAACAAATAGAATACTAACCCTTGAAAGCAGCATTCAAACCAGAACATTAGGAATGCGAGATTTAATAAGATTTAACACGATATTCAATCATTAAATGATAGCAATCCTTACTGTAATTCAACAAATTTTCGCTACACTAGAAAATGCTGTAACATTTGCTAAATTAAATACTTTACACGCTAGTATTATCGTACCACTTGATTTATTGAACGAATTGTTAGGAATCAAATCATTTATGACTCATAGTAAATTACCTTTTGAAGTAACAGAATGTAACATACTTGTATTTGAAAAAATTGCCATAGTGAAAGGTTATGTAAAGAATCATGAAATTACATTTTTAATAGAGATTCCAATTGTAGAAATTTACCCTTATAATTATTTATTTGTTTTCCTTATGAAAGTTAATAGTCAATATCAAGTAATTATGCCCAAGACGAAGTTCCTTTCCCTAAATGAATATAAGTATGGATTCACAAATGAGAAATCCAAAGAAGTGGCACGTCGCCAACACTTATGTCAATCATTAACGACGACAGCTATTCAAACAGATAGCCCTTGCGAAGTGCAATTATTACGATTCTCTAATCATTATGGGAATTGTGTTCCAAAACCAGTACAAATTTCAGACACGAAAATTCAGAAAGTCACGGACAACAAATGGATTGCTGTATTTTCACAAGAAGTAATAGCAGCCAATTGCAACAAAGACGAAAGCAATTTATCCCTAATTGGAAGCAAAGTGATTACCATAAAGGAAGATTGTTGTACAAAATGTATATTAGATATAAGATCAAGGTAACAAAAATGAAAGACAAAGAAACCACAAATGAACCTTTAGGGACAATGAGTTTTAAAAATTAAGTACAACCCTTAATTTTCATCGAAGTCGGTAGGAGTTACATATCCCCCATATTAAACTGTATATAAAATAAATAATTATTATGTCTTAGTAATAGCATCTTAAATTGTATAAAATGAAGGTTATATAGTTAAAGTTTAACAGAGTTCATATCAAAAATAAGAAAGGAAACGACTGCTTTGTATACCAGACGCAACCTGACACTTCAAGTGCAGAAACAGTGAACTGCAATAAAGCAGTCTTAATTAAATTTACTTAGAATAGACATTGTATGATTATCGAGAAACTGTAGATAACCAGATCTGCATTTTCCCACAAGATGAAGTGAAACCAGAGGCTTCATAAACACTGTGAGGAGCCCCTGATCGCCAGTGAGTCTTCGAACTTCATAACTTTAACATTGTTAGTGGTTCAAGCTACTCATTGTAATTTTTAATTGCTGATTTGTTAAAATAGTGACTTAGAATACTTTTGTCAACTTGAATTAAATCTCGTTTAATGAACATAAACGCTCAAGTTGTAAAAGAAAATAAATCAATTTTTGTAACTATACAATTAAAAATAAATTTGATAGAAGTGTTATTGAAAAATTTAAAAAGAAGCTCTAACCGACCCAAAATCTATCTCACGGTAGAGCGCAACATTTTGTATCAACGGCGCAAAGTGACGTATAATTAGAGTTTATGATACAAAAATATTTTTACAAATTCAAAACTTCGCGCTTTTAAGTAGCTCGGAGAAATAGTTTTTTCCAATAACTTGCTACACGGTAGAGCGCAAAATTTTGTTTCAACGGCGTAAAATGGCGTATAATTAGAGCTAATCATGATACAAAAATATTTTTACAAAGTTCAAAACTTCACGCTTTTAAGTAGCTTGGGAAATAGTTTTTTTCTGAAAAACATAAAAAATAGGAGAGATAAGATGATAGGACACGTTCTAAAGCATGAAGAAATAGTGAAGTATACTAGAAGCAGAGAAAGGAAAAAAGAGATCTAGAGGATTTCAGGGAAATGTGTAGGTTAACTCAGAATTAGAAACAATGAAGGTAAGCGCTTCAGGAATTAAAACCTAACAGTGATGAAGTTAATCTATTCATTATATCCAACACTGTAACAAAGCGAAGGGTCGAATTTATTACTGCGAACTTTGTACAGTCATAAACATAATTATTATTTTTTAATTGGTAAATTGTAAATTTTGTATCAAACGCTATTAAATATTTTTGCATAAAATTTGCAATCAGATGTAATCTTGATCTTGCACATTCTGCAAAACTGCAAAACAAGATTGGTCTCCATCGCTAGTTAGTACTTAACCCTACTTCGTTTATGGAGCACATTCTCTACAACCCCTGAAAGTTCGGTAAGTATGTTAAATTATTAACTTCCACCACTGCCTCCTAGAGAATATCTTTTTAATCAAGTGGTTTATGAAAAATATTTGTTCGTGTTCATATCGCATTCGAGAAACAATGCAGCACAACTCGCAAATTTAATTATCTGCTGCGGTTTATAAAGATAGCGCTGTAAAGTTCTTAACCCTCAATGGCAACCGTTAGTCTGATGATATTTTGTTGTTAGGAAAAGACATCGACATTCGTCAAAACAACGCAGTACAATTTTCAAAAATTCAAAAACGTTAGGTGTTTGTTAACCCCTCAACACCTCCAATAGAATGTTTTTCTCTCATTGCATTTTTGGGAGATATTTGTAGGTATCTTATTTTGAGTAGCACAACTCGAAAAAGTTGGTAAATGTTTGTAAAGGTAACTTTTATGTATTTCATTGTTTTTATCTACTCTACGCAGGGATATATTGCGTTACATTCAAAGGCGCATGGTAGCACAAATTAGTACCGATATATTAAAAAAAATTGAATTGTTTAGTCAAAATGTGGGGCTACTATTTTATTTAGTGTCTTCATTTTTATTCAAGTGATCGCTCTCGTGACACTAGACGGAACAATTATAAATTAATATAGCACAACTAAACAAAACTCTGAGTACAGGGCTATGAAAATATTTTTAAATTATCTTGAAAACGCTACGAACACCTAGTTTGCCATTTACGCCACAATACCGCACAATGTGGGACAATCAATAAAAATACAAAATTGGAAAAATACGGGGATAATTTCACACACAAGCGAATACTTTATCTCGTATTAACCCCAAAGTACCAACTTTTTAATTAGCTACATCCAATGGAATTACTTAAATAAGATTAAACTGAGCGAATATTATCAAAATGAAACAACGGTTTATAGGAAAAAGATAATAACCATCGTATTAAAAACAATAAAAAAAATATCACCTAGATGGGAATTTAAACAAAGGCAATTAATGAATAATTATGGTGATTTTACTGCATTCAAATTTTAACTTAGGCGTGTTTTACAATCTACAAATAATAATTTATACAATTCTACTTAGCCAACTAAGCTTTCAATAATTCAAATTACAATGTTACATTTAAATGTTCATAATGATTCTGCAGCAATTCTGCGCAATCCGTTAATTAAGAGGCGTGAATTAAATCAATAGCAAAAGAAAAAATTCAAATTAATAGTTTGTTACATTTACATATCTTTTTTTTCATAATCAAACTATTGCTATTACACCTGAAAAAATCAAACATATGTACAAACTGAGTTGTCTTAATGCATGTCATGGCAGTCGAGGTTTATCATACTGTAACAAACTTCAATTTAATGTTGTTTATTTGGTCCAAGATAAGCCTGATTATTCTCAACTATTTACAGCCAAGCTCTCCGCAACGCTTGACTTGAAGTCTTTCCAAAAAGACAAAATTTCGCTATTGCTTTCAAGTTTTGGACTACGAATGACAGTCATGCAAATAGAGATCATTCAAAAGTTTTTAACCCCACTACTTGATACCAGTGTAACGAAAACTAATTGCACTAACAACTTCTTTATTTTCATATACAAGCCTTTTCAACAATTCGTAGTTAAAATGGAATTTGTTAAAAGATCTCCCAAAATTAATTTTCAGATGGCAACATGGTTTTTAACGCAGTTGCCTTAGTATGTGGTTCCATTTTTAACCCGTAATTAGTATGGTTGGGTATCAAATACCCAGGTACATCTTTGACGCTTCAAGAACAAGAGAGGGATGCGGTGAGAACTTCGTGCATTCGGGTACCTTCAAACCGGTTTGGCTGATGATACGTATCTCTCGTTATCGGCGTGTTGTTAGTTTTTATTCGCGAGTTCGCGTCGTTCCGAGTGTTCCTAACCCAACCTCACCATGTAACATTTATGTTTTTCTTGATATCACTTTTAATGACATTTAAACGATGAAGTATGACAACATGTGATCCTTGGATTGAAGACTGGTTTAAAGTATATTAAATGAAAGTGAAAATGAGTTCAATGGTAAATATCACTTTCTAGCAAAATTTTAGCCTTTCCTCTGCTTGTGTTAGTTTCAGTTCTTTGTCGTAATTATAGTCGGCATTAAAACCTACTAGTTGGTTATAGAACGGTTGAAATTCTCTACCAACCATCAGATTTAGTTTATATGTTAGTAACTCCTATGCTAAATAGTCTCCAGAGTTCGCGTTCACGCAAAGTGATGACACTAATAAGTTCCAGTGCAAACGTTTCTTCTTCTACGTCTATAATACCATTTCCGACCAATGCGGTCCTAGTACACCATTTATTTGCTTTAGACCTTAAATCGAATTAATTTCCAAGTTGAAAATGTACGTCCTCTAATTCCACGCCATTTTGTCGAACTTGTTTTACATCTCTAGTAAATCGATTCAGCATAAGTCCTGCATGGATGTTCCACAAATTGACCCAATCTTAGTATATTCAATGTGCATGTCAACACTCATACTTGGAGCCCACATGAAAGGGTATATACACTGCATGAAAAAGTTGTATCAGCAGGTTTCGAGAGTGTTCATGAAAGTGGTTCAGAATAAGAAGCGTTTGATAATGGAAATGAACCTGTACCTGCTCCTGCTAGTCTTTCGTCTGTGCCACGTTGGGAACCACTGCCACAGTTCCTGAATCAGAAACGACGTCGTCAAACAACGAGCCACTTGCAGAGGATCAAAAACGTTAACGCAAGTCAACCGAATACTGTTGTAAGAACAGTATTGTATGGGTGATACAACCTCAGTACCTTACTTAATGTACACACAAGGCAACATAATATCATCACACATCTTCCACGGCCAATTGATCCTACTAAAGACCTTGTTCCGATTTGTAACACCAAGTCACCTTGGGAAATTATTTGCACTGAGAAAATATTGAACGAGATCATACTACGAACCAATGCAAAACTGGTCCTGATGAAGGAAAGTTGTCTGATGATAACCATTATGTTAACGGCAATATTCAAATCAAATTATAAAGATTTTCAAGCAGAGTTTGCAACTGATGTGACCTGACGAAATATTTTTCGTTGTACGATGTCTCTGAAAAGACTCTACTACTTGGTCTACGTTTTGAAGATAGCTCAGACAGAGATGAAAGAAAAAAGAATAATGCAACTGCCCCCATATCATGTATGTTCGAAAAATGTATTGAAAACTGTCGCACTTGCGCTACCCAATTAGGGAGTACGCATGCATTGATGAAATGCTGGTTGGATTTCGCGGTCGATGTCAATTTCGAATGTATATTCAAGTAAACCAAGAAAATATGGAATTAAAATAATGGCAATTTCGAACACAAAACCCACTATTTACTAAACACATATATTTATGGCACGACAGTGATGGTAAGACGTTCACTGATGACGAGCAAACATTTCCTAAACCCACACAGGCTGTGCGTTGCAACTGACCAAACCTATTGAGGCACTAATAGAAATAATATTGCAGCTGATAGTTGATTTTCATCGATAGAACTCGTCAAGGAGATCCATAAAAGAGGTTTGACGTACGTAGGAATGTTGCGTAGAAGCAAAGAGAAATTCTTTAAGAACTTCTACCTGCGAGGCAAAGAGAAGAACGCAATATCCTCAATGGCTTTATAAATAACATGACAGTAGTATCGTTTCTGTCAAAATGAGTAAAGCTGTGGTTCTTATACCCTCGATGCACTATACCCAGTAAACTGATACAGAAACAAAGACCTAAAAATAATTCCATTTTATAACAGCACAAAAGGTGGGGTCGATGCATTAGACGAGTAGTGTACTCTCTATTTATCAAGTCGGCGAACAAGACTATAGCCATTGACCATATTTTACACTTTGATAAATATTAGTATTGCAAATTACTGCAGTTCCGGGAAACTCAAGGGTAACGAGGTTGAATTACATCAAAATTCTTGCCAAAGAACTTGCAGTCTCATATGAATTACCGACTTCTGAACACCAGGTCGCCCCGTAAGTTGCAACTGAATATTAGTAAAATACTACAACAACCACTTCCTCAGAAAGCCATATATGAGTTGGACAAACAAGTAAGATGCAGCAAGTGTTCAGCACGTGCTAACAGGAAAAAAAATTTGTAGCAAATTCAAAGGTCGCAAGGCCGCACTTATATTTAAAAATTTGAAATAAGAAACGGAAAAAGGCACTTGGACCTACAGAAACTAAAAGATAAAGATATTCAAGAAAAATTCGAAAAAAGGTCAAATAAATTGCTCAAAGACATCGGGAAAATATCTGATACTAAGGAAGTAGAAACAGAATGGAATAACATTAAATCCAGCCTCGACATGGCGGCCAGAGATATTCTGGGGTATACACAAAAAGAAAATAAGGAACCATGGATAACAAAGGATATCCTGAATTTAATAGAAGAAAGACGAAAATACAAAAATAAATCAGACGAAACAGGAAAACAGAGATACAAAGCCATAAAATGGGAGATTATTTGCAAATGCAGGAAAGCTAAAGAACAATGGATTGATGAAAAGTGCAAAGAGGTACAAACTAAGAGGGAAGTAGGAAAGACAGATGACGCATACAAACTAATTAGAATCAATTTTAAGGATATAAAACCGTATAGCAAAAATATAAGGGACGCGGGAGGAAATGTCATTATAGAAAATGTAGAGAAAGTGGGTAGATGGCAAGAATATATAGGGAATTTATATGCAGGAGAAGAACTAACTGCATTAGAAAAGGAATCAGACATTGAAACTGATGACTTGAGATATCCTATACTTAGAGATGAATCTGAATTAGCATTAAAGGGTCTGAAAAATGGTAAGGCGCCGGGTACAGATAAGGTGCAAGCGGAGACTCTAAAAGCCGCTGGTCAAGCAGTAACAGAACGTCTCTTCCAACGTGTACGCTATATGTATGAAACAGGCGAGATACCCAAAGATTTCAAACATAACATCATAGTAACCATACCAAAAAAGAAAGGCGCAGATAGATGTAAAAATTTTCGAACAATAAGTTTGACAGCACACGCGCCAACAATATTAACTAGAATTGTACAAAGACGAATGGAAAAACGAGCTGACGAGATATTAGGAGAAGACCAATTTGGGTTTAGGCGAAACAGGGGAACACGGGAGGCTATCTTGGCTCTGAGGGTGATAATGGAGAAAACAATAGAGAAAGGTGAAAGCGTATATATAGGGTTTGTAGATCTCGAAAAGTATTTGCCAATGTAAAATGGAAAAAAATGTTCGAAATACTCAAAAAGATTGGAATGAGTTATACGGATAGACGGATAGTACATAGCTTATACAAAGAGCAAACAAGAGTAATAGAATTAGAGCAGGAACGTAGAGAAGTAAACATCAGGAACTTGTACATTGAAGAGGCAATGAATAGTGTAAAATGCAGGAAGACATTTGGAATTACTATGCAGAGACAAAAAACTGATATGCTTACATTTACAGATGATATAGCGGTATTAGCATCTAGCAAGGAAGAGTTAGAAGCTGCTCTCAATGAAATGGAAACGGTTCTAACAGAGAGATACGGTATGAAAATTAACAAAAGTAAAACTAAAGTACTAGTATGCAAAGGAGGCAAAAATAAATCAAAAACAAGAATACAAATATGTAACACAAACTTACAAGAGGTTAAGGATTTCTGCTACCTAGGAAACCAAATAACGCAAGATGGGAAAAGCACAAAAGATATAAGGCAAAGATTAGCACAAGGTCGTGCTATATTTAACAAGAAAAAGCAACTACTGTGTTCAAAGACAACAAACATAGAAACAAGGAAAAGATTGCTTAAAACATATGTATGGGGCACAGCACTGTACGGCTGTGAAGCCTGGACAGTAGGAGAAGCAGACAAGAAAAAGGTGGAAGCCTTTGAAATGTGGTGCTACAGACGATTGATGAAGATATCATGGACAGACAAAGTTAAGAACGAAGAGGTACTAAAAATGGTAGGGGAAGAAAGAAATATGTAGAAAACGGTAAAAATAGGAGAGATAGGATGATAGGTCACATACTACGGCATGAGGGAATAGTGCGCAATATACTAGAAGCAGAGATAGAAAAAAAGAGAAGAGGTAGACCTAGGTTAGACTGCTGCACGCAGATAGTGAAAGATGTAGGCTGTAGGAGTTTCAGGGAAATGTGTAGGCTAGCAGAATAGAAATCAATGGAGGTACGCATCCAACCAGTCCCAAGATGGATAAATTAATGACGAAGAAAGTAACTGCACTTAAACATGATATTTATTATAAGCAACTACAAGCATTGGATGGGCAATATTCTCGAATAATGGTAATTGCGTGAAAGCATTTACTGGAAAACTATTATTTCGGCAAATGTCTAAGTGTTGGGGGATCTTGGCAGCCACAGGTTGCTTAACCCCCTTCAATAAATCTCAGTGAAATAGGGCATAATATTAGGAAACAACAGAAGAAACACGATATTTATTATAAGCAACTACAAGCATTGGATGGGCAATATTCTCGAATAATGGTAATTGCGTGAAAGCATTTACTGGAAAACTATTATTTCGACAAATGTCTAAGTGTTGGGGGATACTGGCAGCCATAGGTTGCTTAACCCCCTTCAATAAATCTCAGTGAAATAGGGCATAATATTAGAAAACAACAGAAGAAACGCGATATTTATTATAAGCAAGTACAAGCATTGGATGGGCAATATTCTCGAATAATGGTAATTGCGTTAAAGCATTTACTGGAAAACTATTATTTCAGCAAATGTCTAAGTGTTGGGGGGTCTTGGCAGGCACAGGTTGCTTAACCCCCTTCAATAAATCTCAGTGAAATAGGGCATAATATTAGAAAACAATATAGGGGGAACCGAGCTGTATTGCTGTGTGAGAATTTCAGGGAACTATGTAGGTTAGTTTAGAAAATAAATAAGTGCAGGTTGCTTACCCCCCTTCGCAACCACTGAATGTCGGAAAAATAGGGTATATAATTGTAAAACAATAGAAGGGGACCGAACTGCATCTAACAAGAAAGAACGGCGCCTATGATGAAAGACAACAAACATAGTACAAAAAGTTGTTGAAAGCGTATGGGTGGAGCACAGCACAGACAGTATGCCTACGAGATACGAGCAGTCTGAAAAGCAGACAGAAGAACAGTAGCAGCCGTGCTTCAGATGTATGAGGATGGACAGACATAAGTAATAACAAATAGGTTATAGAAACAGTAAGGGAACAAGGATATCTTTGGGAAAAAAATATGAGAAATAGAAGGGCAGAACATGTTCTAAGGCATTTTTGGGGAATAGTATGGGATATATTACAAACAGAGATAGGAAAAAGGAGATAGATGTAGACCTAGATCAGATAGTGATAGATGCAGGCTGTGCAAATTTCAGAGAAATCTGTAGGTTAGTTCAGTATAGAAAACAATGATGGTACGCGTCTAACCAGTTTCAGGACTGAAGACCCAATGATGATGATGATGATGAAATGCAAAGTACCGTATTGCGGGAGATGCACAGTTCCGATATGTCGCGAATGTACCGAATGACGGCTCATGATGTACCACCGTTTAAAATTTGTTTAAGTAAAATAATTTTTTGTGAGTTCTAATAACATTTAAAATGCATGTATTTTATTAAAATCTTCTGAACAAAAAATTTCAAAAACATTCAGTTGTTCATTATATCTGTTTTTGTATTTTTTTGTACTAATATGCAAATTGTTTTTGTGTTAGTCTCAATTACATTTCTGTTACAAAAGTGTTCAATACCCCCAATAAAAGGAATTCGCGTAATATACGATGATATTGTTTTTCATTCGGGACTTTTATTGGTTTAGTAGGGCAAAATTAAACACTGGGTACCTATAACCCAACCTCGCCAGTTATGTTACACAAACACCACCTTACAAGTCACGAGTTAAAGTCGAATCTATATACTCACCCAAGAAATTTACTACCGCCAGTCTTAAAGGTATGGCTTTTAAATTGAAGAGAACCTCTTTACTTTTACTTAGGTTGCTTAAGTTATTAGACCAGAACTCCTTGTTGCCGACAAGTTACTAATCACGTTTTTATTGATTAGATTTGTGTATGAGAAAGACTTAAGTATAAGAGTGGCCTCATCAGTGTATATTATTGGCTTAGTCATATTTATGTATATTAGGAGCAGAATGGATCCAAGTATGGAGCCCTGAGGTACATCATGTTCAAAATTGCTCAATTTAGAAGTGTTATAAGTACATATTTGTGATTAATATTCATGTAAGACTTGATTGATGAGCAGCTGCCGTGTTCGAATTTGTGTTGTTTCAATTTCTAGGCAACACATGATTAATGCAATCTAACGTTTTGCTAAGACTCTAAAATGATATTATATGTCACCGGACAAACCCGAATTCCGGACATTCCCATAAAGACTAGGCCAAACGCAAACTTCTGATCGCTAATAGGAGCTTTGCATGTTTCCTAAAATAAAGGAGAAATGACTTCTTAATTCAGGAAATACTAGTTTTTGAGATAAGAATTTTAGTTTTCCAGAAATTTTTTGAACAAAGAATAAAAAAAATTAGGCAAACTAAACTACAGAGTGAAGTGATCCACTTATTAACTTTAATACAAAAACTATATATTGATAAATTATTGCAGGATCAAGTATGATTTATTATTAGTTGATCACTTCAATTGTCCTGCAGTTTACCTTGCCCAATTAGTTTGCCCAACATTTTTTTATTTCAGTTCAAAAAATTCCTGGAAAAACTAAAATCGTTGCCTTAAAAACTAGTATTTCCTGAATTAAGCAGTAATTTCGCATTTATCCTAGGAAACATGCAAAGCTCCTATCTGCAATCGGAAGTTTGCGTTTGGCCTAGTCTTTACGGAATTCGGGTTTTGTCCGGTAACATATATAATTCTGTTTTTTCAAGGCAGCTAGATACTTTCTTTTTAGTGAACGAACGCTAGTTGTGGATTTATTAAACCTGATCCCAATTGTTCATATCAAAAATATTATTTGATTCAAAATATAGTTGGATTTGTTTGGCAAGAATTTTTTCAACGATCTTCGATGAAACAGAAAGCAGTGATATTGGACGGTAATTTGATAGTATTGGAATCGCGTGTTTTAAGTATTGGAATTACCTTCGCCACTTTTAAGAAGTCGGGAAAACATTATGCTCAATCATTTTTTAATTTAGTTATGGAATTTACTAATTTTAGGTAATTCTGTAGTAACTCGTACGCATCTGTGCTTGTTATCTTTTTAAATGAATTTATTAGGTCTCCGACTACATTTCACGAGACTGTTTTGAAAGAGAAGCTGGGAACGTCATTGTTCAGATAGATATTACTTACAGAATACAAATGTGACTTATCAATAGACGAGGTGTTTCATTAGCTATAGGTGTTAGGATAAGACTCTCCAAAACTTACGTTTGAGGCGTAGCGCTGTTGGTTACGAAACGTGCCAATATAGGCAGAAGGACTTTCCAGATATACTATAGAAAACTAGTAAAAATCATATGGACATTTAAAGTTGGTAAAAGGGAGCATTTAACAATGGTTTCGAAAAATATAAATAGTGCATGTGTAAAATATAAGCAGGCCTGATGGAATGATAGGTTATATTTTAAGATGAAGGTTATCGGGATAGAGGAATACCACGACTCAGGTACATAGATAATTATAAAAGTTGAGTACATAGCACTGAAAGCACTAACTCAAGATAGGAAAAGTTAAAATTACAACTAAAGTTGCGACAGACAGAAAGACAGCGAAATAGTCAAGATAAGTGCTATTGTTGTTACAGAAATTTTGGTGTTCCATTTTCATGGAGGTTGAATTTACTAGATAAGCTTAAGAACATTAGATCAAGTTTTGAGTGTCGTCAATTTGACGTTAGCTCCAAGCGCGACTTAATTTATTGATTACCGTAAGCGGGGGTAATTTTGTGCCAGCAGCATAACTTTGTGCCACCCTTATTATTTGTCAGTTTAATTGGCATTTTCCAACTACAGCTCAAAACTACAGTTGGAACTGTGATGAGTAACCGTAACTAGTCTCATGCGTATCTATTTCTTGCTTAATCTATGTTCCTACTCAACGATGTCCAAAGATTATAACGTTGCAAATGTCAGTTGATTTTTGGCAGATAAACAACTTTTCTGTATAATTTCATTTGAAACTTAAAAACTATGAAATTTTTAAAAGTGGAAGTATGTTGTTATTGTTGATTGTTATTTGTAGACTATAAATATACATACTAAACTGCTTGCGTAATCATGAAAGGCTTGTATTTTGCGTCCTTTTATTTAAAAAATTGAAACTTTGAGGGGTTACTTTATGCCAATGCGGTGTTGACATTTTCTGGCACAAAGTTTCCCCATCACATTAATTTTACTTTTACGTATTGAAAGTACGTGGTACAATGTTGTACTTACTTTTCCTTTATATGTACATAAATGAACTACCATGCCACGAAATCCAGTGAATAGGCTAGGAAGACGTTTATACATAAACTATACACTTGAAAGGTTACAACGGGCAGTGAATGAGATTTCGATCAAAAGTATTTCCATACGACAAGTCGCCGAAAAATACAGCTTACATAGGAATATACTAATGAACGAATTAAAACTGTTTCATAGGGCGTGCCAGGTCGTTAAAAGATTTTTACAGATACAGAAGAATCGGAATTTGTTAAGCATATTATTGCAATGTCTGCATATGGATTCCCAGTGACTCCTTTTGATTTAAGAGTCATGTGAAAATGTATTTAGACAAGACGGGTAAAAAGGAAATTCGCTTCAAGAATAACATGCCAGGTGTAGATTGGACACAATTCTTTATAAAGCGTCATAAAAACGTCCTGGCACACCGGTATACAAAAAATATATCACTTCCGCGTGCAGCCGTTGATGAACTAATTATAAATGAATAGTTTGACAACTTAGAAATAGAATTACATGGAGTTCCACCTACCAACCTATGGAATTATGATGAAACAAATCTTGTAGATGTTCCAGGATCTAAAAAAGTTTTAGTAAGAAAAGGAACTAAGTATCCTGAAATTATCAGCAACTCCACAAAAGCTAATACATCTATAATGCTCTGTGGAAACGCAGCTTGTGAAATCGCTCCGCTGTATGTGAATTATAGATCTCGGAAACTATGGCACACATGGGTGGAAGGAGGTCACGATAAAGCACGTTACAACTGTAGCAAATCGGGCTGGTTCGACAGTCAAAGCTTCGAAGATTGGTATATGATGCTTATGCTTCCAATTTAAAAAAAACAACAAGAGGGTAAAAAATAATACTAGACGACAACTTAAGCTCTCATTTGAATTTTGAAGTTGTTACAGCCTGTGAAGCAAGCAATATTTCCTTCATTGCTTTACCGCCAAACGCGACCCACTTGCTTCAGCCCTTGGACGTGTGAAAATAGAATGGCGTAAAATCCTAACCGAATGGAAAGATACAGGGTATGATAAGCGGTGTTCTACAATTCCTAAAGACAGCTTTCCTGGCCTATTAAAAAAAATTTTGAAAAGGTCCATCACAATGGTTCAGATAATTTAAAATCTGGCTTTCGCAAATGTGGTATTTATCCGCTGAACAGAATAATCGTGCTCGAAAGACTACCTAAAAACGTCTTAAATGAGGATGCGGAAGAAGTAGGAAAATAACTGATTCCTTTATTGAGTCTTTGGAATCGTAACGAGATGATACAACGAAGACAAGACAAATAAGAAAGCGTAAACGAATTAATGTGATTCCCGGAAAGAGCAAATCATCTGCAGACTTAGTGACTTCTGATAACGCTGATGCAAAACATAAGAAGAAACGAAATAAGAGATTACAGAAGAAGACATCATATTCATCAACAGAGGATGAATCTTCAGATGATTATTCTGTTCAGGAAAGTGACTGTGACGTTTGGAGAAGTGTCTGATTATGAACAGCTAGGAACATCTTACAGGCAAACTAAGCACTATCTTGATGCAAAAGAAATCATGTTAGATCCCATGAAGAGAAGTGGTTGGTTGTGGAAATGGCTTGATATGCACGATGAAATATAGTACAATGTGGAAAACGTTTTAAAGGTTATTTGTGAACCAAAAATGATGTCAAAAAGAGGATTGTATAGTGTGCCAGAAATAGCTAATTAAGTTTTTTAATAAAATAAGCATTAATTAATTGTACATTTTTTATTTTATTATACCTGGATTGTACCTAATTTGTTCTTGCAAATTTTGCTATTTATATGTCTGACTGATTTGTATAAGGTATCTTTGTTTCAATTACTTGATTTTAACTAGAATTTTCACAATTTAGTTCTTAGCACAAAGTTGCCTCAAATGCAAGGTGACTTTGTACCAAATTTTAGAGGTGCTTATCTCAAAAAGTATGAAAGCTATCCAAGTTTGCAAATTTTGAATTTAATGGTCAGTAGATCGACATTTCAAAATTAATTTTAGGTTTTGCCTAATTGCGGTAAAATAAGTTTTATATATAAAAAAACCTCAAAATCCGGCACAAAGTTACCCCCGTTTACGATATGCTTCTCTAAATATCAGGCTTTAATTAAAGTTCATATTGGGGTATAATGTTATTTTGCTCGCGCAATAGTCAAAACGCAATAATACCGATTTTTACATTTTCAGTAGATATTTGCAAAATGTTAAGATGGGGGCGATGCTTGTAAATTTTGTATGAAATAATATGTATAGGAAGTATGTACGAGAAAGTATCCATTGATTGAAGTTTTAATATACGCTTTAGACGTCTCTTTAGACGTACTTTAGACAAACAAATGTTAATAGAATTAACAGTTATTATAACGGTCCATTTATATTAATTACCCTTCATCTAAATACATAGATAAAATGAATACTAAATTATTAGACCTTTATAAAACTTCTATTCAAGTATCCAAGATGGTCTTACTTGAAATACAAGCATAAAACAACCCGCATTTTCCCGCGGTTGTAAATGGCCCGTTTGAAGATGCAGTAGGACTAGTATAAGGGTTGCAAACTAGACAAGGGTGGCTTTTAACAATACCTGCAGAAGGAATCCGATACCTGAACCCACTTAGTTATGTTACTGGATTCTTAACTATTCAGAAACTATTCTCAGGTACAATATCTCACAAATAACAAGACGAGATTTTGAAAAAAATTCCTAGGGTGCATTTCTTGTTTGCACATTTCACTTTCTAATTAATATAATAAATAGTGTATTCACAATTAAAATTCAGTAAGAAAAAGCCACGGGATGTGCCACTTATTAAAATTGTGTGTTGCACTATGCAGGTCATAGATTAGAGTGGAATAGCCTGGGAAAATAAACGTCCCGTACAGAACCAGGGGTAGTTTAAAATCAAGTCGTTGCTATCGGGTGCAATGCACCTTCGCATCTATTTTTAAGTCTCTTCATCTCCGGATTTTGATGTCAACATTTATAGAGGATGAACTCGGTTGTGATTCTAACAATTTTTATCAGTGAAGGGGGTGGATGAGTTTTCTGAAATTCGAAGCGTGTAAAGCTAATGTAATAGTTGGTGAAGAACAGCTAAGGAAATTATGAGCATACTCTTATTTTTATTATGATATGCGTGCGTTGATGGATGACACAATCACAAAGACATTTCCTTAACTTCTTGGTATTTCCTGCTAAAAACATAGTAAAAGCGATACGCACTACTAGAAGTGCGTAGCTCTAGCTTCCTTGAAATGATTTACAAATTATCAATAAGGTGAATCAGCACCTGCCGGAAATTCAACCAGAGAACTGGATTATTTCTACACTTCTTGGATTTTAATTGGAGTATCATTTAATTTTTGAAAAATTGCACTGTAATGTTTAGTCTGAAAACGATGGGTCGAGCGCTGTAATGAAATACTATTTTTAAAATAACAAAAACTACGTTGCGCGCGAAAATTAAATTCAAAAAATGACGCACTAAAACCAACAACTACGTACCAATTTTTGTTAAGAAAATGCGTAAATTACACCAAACTGCGCCTAAATTTAAATAACAGTGTAAACAACTACGTGCTAGTAAATACTAAATTGAAGGTTAACATTTATTGTACATAACCTCACCTCTTGCTTTATCTAGCTCACTTCTCTCCATTAACGGCACATAAATTTTCAAAAAACTAAACCAAAATTTAAAACGGCACTACAAATATAAAAATGTTCATTGCGACGAGTCTACTACATCTCGAACTACCGTAAACACTCACTACTTGCCTCAGACTAACGCACTCGAAGGAATCAAGAAACCTTAAAAAACATTCGGGCCAATCAAATTTCATCTGCTTGTAAACTAAATCGTCCGTCTTTATATTGCTCATAGAGTGCATAGTTGCATGCATTCTGAATAGCGCTTTATGTAGTTTACTACGATAATAGGAGAGAATACGGGAGTGAGAGCTGGTACCATTCATAAAATTCCTTAGGTTTTATGATACAACTACTATAGTAAGTTAGAACGTAAACAAGTTGATAAGTATTTCGTGGTTTATAAAATATGAACACGTGCTTGCGCACTGCAACTCCGGTAATACATTCAATGCACTGAATAAATCGTTTGTTCTAGGAATTAATTTATTAACTAGCGATAAGCACTTTAAAGCGGCTTTTCTAAAACAAGGTAAATTATTAAGGCGATTTATCCCCTTCCCTGTTCGATTCGTATTTTGATTAATTTCATCTAGGTTTCATTTGCAAATTTTAAGTTTTGTAAAATATCCACTTTTGAACTGTAAATCATGAACGATTTCTATCGGAAATTATTTATTAGTTTTAAAGTAACAATTTTAAGCATAAAACAATGGAAAGGCCTACAAAGGATCTGAGAAAGGGTAGCTTTTTCCTTTTTCGTAGGAAAGCACAAAGTCCTAGATTAGAGATCTCAACTTTTTTAACTTTCAGTCTAAATGGTTGATGGCAATTAGGGTTGCCATCTGTAAATTCGATAATCCAGGACAAGAAGCTCAAGAATCCCGCATTTTTTGAGCTTAAACCCCGTACATTTTAGCAGAAATTTGGCTACCTTAGGTATCAATAAAACAAAACAAGTTTGAAAATGTTATAATTTATCATTTTTTTGTTTATTGTTATAGAATTTTATGAAGATATGTAGGTATTGTATTAGATGCCACATCATTACATATGACAGATCTTAAATTAACTACTAGAATGTACAAAACAAATACAATCAATATTGATTGGTTTGTTATCATTTTTATAAAAATGAATTATATGTAAATTATAGTCTAATACCGTTAATAAAACATATACAGGTACTTTCTCTCTTTTAAAAAGGAACAAAAATAAATCATTAATTAAGAAAAATAAACTTTTTTCGCTAAACAAATAATAAATAACAGTCTAACTAAAAATTAGAAACTAAAACATCTACTTTTAATATATAATAGGTTATTTGCAATTAATTAGGTAACATATAATTTCATTTATCAGGATTTTGATATATATATATTTATCAGTCTTTCCAATGGCCGTCAGAATCGCTTCCTTGCTTAAAAGGAATTTATAAAAATCAAGTCAATTAAAGTCGCTGAAATCATATTTTGTCTTGATTAGTGACAAAACCGTTTCTGTGGTCAATAAATTTCTTTCTTTCGTCCACTGTTGAGCAATTAATGAAAACACCCTCTCGACGTTGGCATTATGACCAGGTATGCAAAAAAAATACTGCGCCTTTTTAATAATCCCTAGTATAAATGTGCATTAGGCGTTTTAAAGAAATTTAACCAAAGTTGATTTCGAGGAGTAAACCGCTGAAGCAATATGGTGTGCAAGGGTATAAAAATGGAAAAGCAATGCTAGGAAAATACAAGGAATGCAAAAAATGAAAAGCAATAGACGCAATACTAAGAAAATACATGCAATGCCAAAAAATATAAAGCAATAGGCACTACATCAAGAAAATATGAGCAATGCTTAGAAAATGTTGGTAACCGTTGAGCAATACGTGAAAATTCGAAGCAATATTAAAGTAATGGAGAAACTGTGTAATATATATTAATGACTGTACTCATTTTCTGTTGGCGCGTGTCTAAAACTAAAGACGATGATTATGCATTATCCGGAGTTTTATCAGTTTATTTAAAAACAACTCCCTCGACTACTAAAATAAATATAATATCTGATTTAAAAATAATACCGCCTGCTTCACAAAATGTACTTTCAGAGAAAAACTGTTTAGTTAAACAAAACTGTCAACAATCAGCCTTAACTAATACTATAGATTTTGAAAATTATGTTTGCATTGGGGGCTCGTCAGAGGAGTACGGTAAAATTGAAAAGTTTAAAACAATATCTGAACGTACAACAATATATTTCGACGAAGAAAACCATTTTGAAAGTAACTACGGACCACCATTAAATAGTAACACTTCAAAGTGGAAGTCTTTGAAATATCAGAGGGCCGAACGAGATAGAAGAAAAAGAGAAACAGGCGTCGAAAATCAAGTCTTAATGACCAACTTCATTTCTTTAGTAAAAGAAGCTTCTAAAAATATGCCAAGCGGAATGATTGATACAATTATTGTTTCTAGCTCATATGATTTAACTTTGGACACATTAGAAAAGAAAAATGAATATATCTCAGATTTTTTACAATGCAAAATGCTTTGGAAAATTGTAAACATCCTTCTAATAAAAACATGTTTGACGAGTTAACAAGGTAAATATCTATTTACTTATGTTACACTGCGGGGCGCCTTTCATGTGAAACCTTGTATGTATGAAAACAGCCTCCCTTCAATATCAACCTTAAATAGATATTTTCAAGAAAGTAGCATCAAAATGATAGAAGCTGCAAAAAAAATTTTGAATAACCATTGTTGGATTTTCATCTGATGGAGAAATACGGCTATTAAGAACCATGCATCTCCAATCAGGTTTTTCTGCTACATCGAACGATATTGATTGGCCATGGTTTCATATGGATGTAGAATTAAACATCCGCTGTTATTTTCAAGATTTTGCGCATATTTTAACAAAATTCTGTACAAGAATGTTGAATGACAAAGTATGTTTAAAAATAGGGTATAAAATCATATTGCCGGAGCATCTACAATATATGATACGCAACACTGCAAAAGATAAAAATCTTTTAACATTAAGCGTTCTTAAGCTTGAAGACAAAATGAATTACTTGTCTGCAGAATAAATGTGTTCGGAAAAGGCCATTCACTGTTTAAAAAACGTACCTGAAGCAGAAGCAACTATTTTATATTTAACAATTATGCAAAACATTATAGCTATCTTTTTGAGAGATAACACGTCGCTTTCGGAAAGAATTTTTAAAATTTGGTTTGTTGTTTTTTGCCTTAGAATTTGGAGATCATTTATTAAAGAGAGCAAAAGTTACAAATTAAAAAATATTTTTTGTCGACCGATAGTTATGTGTGTATCGAATTAAACGCACACACGTTAATTAAACGTGTTGTACTTTTTAATTTAAACAAATTGAAGGCGTTCAATCAAATATGTTTATTTTGCCACAGATGAGTAGCCAGCCATGCGAAAAAATATTTAGAACTGCAAGATCCACGACTTCTACATACTCGACGGTCATAAATTTTAGTATGAAAAAGTTAATTAATCGTATAGATCGCATTCATGTTATTGACAACATCATTCATGAAATTGGGGCAGATTATGTTTTCCCACGTGAACAAAAGATACCTTCATATATGTTACAACAAAAATCTTTACGTGAAGAAGAGCTAATAAATATAGATATTAAAGAAATTGTGATGCGCGCTCATAGTGCTGCTGTAGATCAAATGAGTAAATAAATGTTAAATATCGACGAAAGGGATTGTCTTGACATTTCCTTACCGGCATCACAAGACTTACTGATTACAGAACGAACAGAGGAAACATCGGATGCAGAAATGGATGAATGCGTACATAGTATTCTAAGCCATCCAGGGCATAATCTTCACTATCTGGATTACAGAATTACTTAATGAAGAACCAACCTCCCTAGAACTAAAAGACTTTTCTAATGAAGTGACAGATGTGCCCATTATGTCGCCATTTGTTAAAGTTAATTTTCAAGACAAAACAATGGTTGTGAAAAATCATTTTTATGTTGGCTTCTTGACGAGCCAACCGGACGACACAGTACAGATAGAATAAAAAGTTTTATGCTTCTACAAGAACAGGTTAATACAAAAATTCACAGAAAAAAAAATAGAGCAAAAAAGCAAAGTTCGACAAAGAGAGCGAAAGTCTCGGTGATTACTCTGAAGAAGAAGATGATTCAGATAATGATTTTAAAAATGAAATGAAATTCAAATCTAACATACCTTTAATGTCAGAAAACTACCACGCTGTCACTTATGAAACACAATGGTTTATTGGTCGAATAATTGAAGTTTTGAATGAAAATCGATTTAAAATGAAGTTTTTAAAGTATGATTTAAACAAATTTGTTTGAACTCGTTCTGCCGATGTGGATTTTGTTGAAAGAGATTTCATCTTTCATGGACCAGTTATATTAAACGGTAGTGACCCATTTTACATTGATTCAAACTAGTTTAACAATATAACAAAAAAATACAAACTTACTAAAAATAATAGCCTAATTATATAGCTAACACAACGTTCACATTTTCTTAATAATTTTGAAGTAGTATTAGTTTCATTTTTGAAATCATCATCATTTTGTTTTCGACCTCATTTAAGGTCTGTTTGACTCAGCTCTAACTACTTTTTTATTCTGTGCTAATCTAAAAAGTTCTAGATACCCTTCACAACCTAAATTCCTAATAATTTGAGTAATGGGTCTTCCTATATTCTTCTATTCTATTTATTTCCTATCTACCTTCCTATATCCTTCTTTTTCCTATCCAGCTGGCTCTACATAGATATTAGCAACCTGATGGTTGTTAAAGAACTCCAACACGTTTACATGGTTCCCATTTATAAGGAAATGAAATATTACCTGGTGGTTACTCCTCCAAAAAGGAAATTTTTGAAATAACGAACTTATTTGATATGTTGCTACATTTAAACATTTGTGTATTTAATATATGTTGATTACAAAATATAATTACTGTTGTCTTTATTTTGTAAATATTTATGTAACTTCTACTATACTTATTTAATAAAAGACCTAGATAGCAGCTAATATGTCATCGTGTTTCATTACTGGTCAAAAAATATAGGGCGCTGCAATATGAATACACAATTAAACTTTAATTTCTATCTCGGTCAAAAATGTAAACAAAAATTTTTTGAATTTAAGTTTGCAGAGCTGAACACCAACTTTCTTATTTCTTATAAACGCCATATTGGTTTCTGCCATTTTTCAATTCTCCTTTTTTTCTCTTTCCAACAGTGTATCACAATATGGATATTAAACCTACAATAGTCCCAATTTTAAAATTTTTGAGTTATAAAGGGCGCCGTTTTGTATTTCATTCACACTAATTCGAATTAATTTTTCTACTTATTTATTATCATAATAAACCGGTAATAAACTACTAAAAAGTATTGCCCATTTAACCGACTTTCTATCTCCTCAGATAACAAAGTTAACCTAAGAATACCATCCAAAATAAGACACCCTGTATATACTTCACTCGACGCTGAAGGATTATTATACGAGACTTTTATAATTGCAAAACTAATCAATAACCTAGACAGCAGATAATGTCATCGAGTTTGATTACTGGTCAAAATATAAAAGGAGTTCCAGTAAGCACACTCACACATAATCAACCTTTAATTTCTATACATCACCACCAACCATTTATACAGCTGGAGTTTGGAATTCCTGTTTTTTCATTACTGTAAAACGTGTTAGGGCTTGTACTCGGACTTGTATTAGTAGGTGATGTATTGAAATAAAAAATTTGTTTTTTATAGCGTTTATTTTCCAATCCTCAATGAAGTAGTTAAGGTTCAAAATGTTGTAATCTTTACATTTTAGCGTTTTATTTTTTATTACAGTTATAAACGTAGTAATATGATGCATCCACATTCAATTACCGACAAAAGCAATACGAAGCAATGAAAGCAATGTGTGAAAATTCGAGCAATGGGGTGCAATGCTAAGAAAATGTGAGCAATGTAAACCAATACTAAGCAATGGTAAAAAATATGGTGCAATGAAAAAATTTGTTGAGCAATGCTACAAATTCTATACCAAACTGAGCAATAGTGCAATTGGTGTACAAAATTCAGGTCAGCGGTTTACCCTTCGGTTGATTTGCAGTTAAAAGTGTGTCTTGCTAGCTTAGATTTTGGCTGAAAGGTTTTAAACTCACCACTCATTTACTTTGCGTCATCGACTAACCATCCACTAACTTAGTGACGATTATGAGGTGGAACGACAGTTTTATACATGATTCACTTGTCTGTAAAAGCGAAATGATTCCCAGTACGGTCTCTTCCTTTGGCGGCTCCGTGGCGTTTGGCGTAGTGATATGTGTGTGATTCCACATTTAATTTCTGTTTCAAAAAATAAATTTCTTAACAAGTTTTGGAACTAGTTTTTAAAAAGGCAGCTCCCAAGGCCCGAACCTTAACTGGCGCAGTCTTACGGATGTCAAAAGGTCACTAGGAAACATAAATTCAAAGAACTGGTGGTCTGGAATTTCAATTTCGAATTTGACAGAACCCAACAGAAGTTGGAGGCGAAACAAGAATCGTTCAAACCCGACAAACAAACAGAAGTTGAAGGCGAAACAAAAATCGTTCAAATTCGACAAAAAATTTGGAGAAGATACAAGAATAGATCGAATACAAAAACCGACGTGGAGAAAGTACAAAATCGACGGACTCCGTGAGACCAACAAAACAATTAGTGTAAGTTCATTTTCTTAAACCAATTGAATTTTTATTTTCCAAATATTTGATATTTGCTGGTATAAGAGAACTTTTATGATTTTATGAATTATATATGTATATTGACTATTAGTACTATAATTTTATTCAATTGATTAAAAATAGTTCACTTAGCTATTGCAAGGGATTATTTTGCAAGTTATTTTTGAGAAAATTTATTTTTTGTTTAAAAGAGACCTATAAAAACTAGAGAGAACCAAAAGACGCATTATATTCGCACTTGAGACAATTATTACAAAAGTTAACAGAGCAAAATTAAATTACAATTTAAAACCGAGATCCTTGTAAAATATCGCAACGAAATAAAGAGAACAAATTACCCAGACGCAAAACTCATCGTATTTTATAAATAATAGACACACTTTGCGATTTATTATTAACTTAGATTATTATTACGAGAATTAACAAAGCGCAAATCCAAACGCGCAAACTCATCAAATAATTTAAAGCTCAACCGTGAACGCAACGCTATAAACGGTTATAATTGGAAACGAATATATCTAATTATAATTACAGAACAAAGCTACTCAAAACGCATCGCGAATCTAAATATAACTATAGGAAAACTTTTCAATTTACTAAAATAAAATTGAAGCATTATTAATTAAAACAAAGCATAGGAATTACGACCGGCGATTCTTATAAAACATCATCTTAAATACAAAAAATACGCTATTGAAACGCATAATGCAACCTTATAAAAAGCACAATTACATTGACATTCTATAATTAAAATACTGCAGCAATTAACAAGGTATAAATCTCATTTATTCCAATTGCGACATTGTACGATAAAATACTTCAGTAATTAACAACGCAAAAGTTCATTCCCATACCAACTGAAAATAACACCTTTCAGGAAAGTATAATTGTATATTCATAACAAAAGCATTTGCATACTAAACTTATCAAGCGACAGAAAATTACACCTACAGTAGATTTAAAAATAACCTCTAAAGTACAACAGAGACACTGGCGCAAACAATTAACTGAAAAGCAACGATCTTACCGTAGTACAAATCATTGTGATTAAAACAAGCTCATTGTATTAATTACAAAAGAGAAATTTTATGCAACTTTGAATAACGCAAAAAACGAAACCTTGCAAGCTTTATAATTAACACTTAAGTTTACGAGACAAGAAGCATCGTAGACACACTTATAAATTACACACACCCACTGGGAGAGATAACTACAACAGACAGGATAAAATCAACAGAATTAAAATAGAAAAGTTTTAACTGACGCAAAGCAAGCAAAGTGCAGTAAATTACCACAAAAATTACTCAGTCACATCGAAATTTAATAGATCAAACTTACAATAAAATTAACATTAGTAAATTAAAAATAAACGTAACCAAGACAGTATCAAACATAAAACCCATAAAATAATTACAGCACCGTACAATTAAATATAATTCAAGCAACTCAATTCTTTAACTAATCTAAAACGACCTAAGATAAAAATAGCAAGTAACCCGACGCAATCAAAACGGAAAATTGGTAAAACCAAGCAATGAAAAACAATAAAAACTGCGAAACAAATCCCAATTTTTACAAAATTTGAAAATAATTAAAGTCAAAACGAAATATCAATTATTAGAACACCCCCCCCCCCCCAGCCACAATGAGTGGTAATATGAAGATTTATTTGGAAACCATACCAAATTTTAATGAAGACCAATGTCTTCTCAGTAACTACATAACAGCATGTAAAATATTTTTGAAAATCTTCTATAAACCCGGTGATAACGAAAGAAACGTATTACGCTTTATTTTCAGTAAACTAACCGGAAGGGCACTAACATTAATTGCCAACCGGGATGACCTAGAACAATGGGAGGACTTTAAAAAAATATTGATTGCATATTTTGGCGATCAACGTAACCTAAAATTCCTAGTACGCGACTTAATAAACCTTAGAATGAAAAATAACTAATCCCCGTACTAATTTGGAATGAAATGCCAAGATGTAAGAAGTTTAAACTTGACGAAATTAAGAATTGAAGAACCCGACGACCAAAATATCAGACTTTTAAAAATAAAGATGTATGACGAAATGGCATTAGACACATATCTAAATGCACTACCAGAACAACTATCAGACAAAATCAGATTCCAACGTCCCCAAAATTTCGAGGAAGCCATAAACATGATAATCGAAGAAGAAAACGTAATGTATTACAGAAACAGATTATACAACCCTAACGCGAATAAAAGTTACTCACCAATAAAAACTATACAAGCCGCGAGGCAAACAATTTCCCAACAAAAATTCACCCCATTCAATACACAAACAAACCAACCGCAAACTTTAAAAATCAATATAAACATTTTTCAATACCAACGTTCAACCCAAATTTCACGAAACCCATATTTCAACCAAGATTCAACCAAAACGTAAATCAACAAAGACCAGCATTCAACGCAAACCCTATCAGAATCTCACCAATGACAAACAATAATAACAATCCTAATAATTATTATAAACCCACACCAATGGATACCTCATCTGGTAACACCAGACCAAATACAAAAATAACGCACATTCGACTGAACCCTAACCAAAAACGCACTTTTACATCGGAAGATCTATTTCATCGAGAAGTAGAGGAATTTGATAATAACCAGAATAATTACATTCAGCCCAGTACGAACAATCAATTAAACCATGTAGAAACTTATGAACGCCACGAATCATACGAAACTTATGACGAGGACGACGAAGAAAACGCGTGCTCAAATTTTCAGATAGACCATTTTATAAACGACCAAGCTTAATAAACTTAAATAATATAAAACACCTAGTACTACTTTATATAGAAATACCCCATGCCGAGCTTAAACTATTAATCGATACCAGATCCTCAAAAACATTAATTAGCCCCCGAACCGTAAAGAAACACTATTTAGACTATGTAGAAAGAGAACCGTTTAAAATTAAAGCAGCTCATGGAACAACCCTACACCAATTCGTAGCTAACATATCCTTACCCAAAACATTCAACGTATAAATGAAACACAAATTTTGCATATTCGAATTCAATGGCAAACATGACGGACTATTAGGAATGGACCTTCTAAGAAAATTAGGAGCCAACATCGACATAAGAAACCATCTACTAAGAACGAAATATGGACGAATCCCCATTAAATTTCAAAACACTCAAGTCGAACAAAAATACACAATAGAACCCCGAACAGAAAAAAAATCCCAGTAAATTCAAATAACAAATTAGGAATTATAAATCATACATTTCAACAAGGAGTAGAAACCCCAACCGCATTAGTATAAATAAAAAATAATTATGCCACAACGACGATTTTAAATTTAAATGACTACCCCGTAGAACTATCTTTAACAAACCCTAACAACGTAGAAAAATTAAATTTTAACGAGATGGAAATAGACAAAAATTTAAACGACAATTACAACTCCGTAGAAAACGACGAAATGTTAAGAGAAAATTTAAGTAACACCCGCTTTAATACCGACATCAATCAAGAAGAACAAAGAGCAATCAGAAATTTATGTTTTGAATACCGCGACATATTTCATTGCAAAGGAATACCCCTAACATTTAGAAATACAGTCAAACATAATATCGAACTAACGGATAACAAACCCATATTTACGAAAGCATACCGACTACCTCAGGCAAATCAGGAAGAAGCTGACAGACAAGTAGCCGACTTATTAGACCAACATATCATACAACACTCCAAATCACCATGGAGCAGCCCCGTATTAATAGTACCCAAAAACTTGGACACATCAGGAAAAAGAAAATATAGAATGGTAATAGATTATAGAAAACTAAATGAAAAAACGGTAGACGATAAATACCCACTACCCAATATAACTGAAATTTTAGATAAATTAGGCAAGTGCCAATATTTTTCAACGCTAGACCTAGCTTCAGGATACCATCAAGTAGAAATGGACGAAAAGGATACGCCAAAAACAGCTTTTAGCACACCTAGAGGACATTACGAATATAAAAGGATTCCATTTGGATTAAAGAACGCACCTGCAACTTTTCAACGAGTTATGGACAATATACTACGTGGGGTACACAACGAAAAATGTCTTGTGTACCTAGACGACATCATAGTTTATTCAACATCATTAGTAGAGCATATAGAAAGATTAAGAGAAGTATTCGAGAGATAAAAAAAGGCACAATTTAAAGTACAATTACATAAGAGCGAATTTTTACAGAAAGAAGTAGCATTTTTAGGACATATAATAACACCCCAAGGAGTTATGCCAAACCCCGATAACACAAATGCAGTACTAAATTACCCCATACCAAAAACTAACAAAGAAATAAAAGGATTTTTAAGACTTAGTGGTTACTACTGCAAATTTATTAAAGGTTATGCTCAAATAACCAAGCCCCTGACAAATTGTTTAAAGAAAGGAAATAAAATTGAGTTTACCCCAGAATTTATTAAAGCCGTAGATAAAATTAAAAGTATATTAACAAATCACCCCGTATTACAACACCCCGATTTTTTGAAACCATTCATATTAACAACAGACGCATCAAATGTAGCATTAGGCGCAGTATTAAGCCAAAAAACCATAGGCAACGATAAACCCATCAGCTACGCATTCAGAACCTTAAACGAAACTGAACAAAGATACAGCACCATAGAGAAAGAATTGTTAGCCATAATTTGGGCATCAAAGTATTTTAGACCATACCTATACGGACGAAAATTTTATATATATACACTAATCATAGACCATTAGTATGGCTATGCGAACTTAAGGAACCTAATTCGAAATTACAACGATAAAGAATCTGATTAGAAGAATATGACTACGAGATAATATACAAGAAAGGAATTTATAATAATAACGCAGACGTTTTAAATAGAATACAGCTCAACGCACTGGAAACAGAATCAATTATAGGAAACGTAGACGAAACGGAAATCAGAGAAGATCCAGACAAAATGAAGAACCAAAACCGCGATTAAAATTTTAAATGAAGCCATCGATATGAAACCCAATCAGTTTATAATCACCGAAGTTTTAACCAACCCCAACCCTGTAAAATATACAAAAGTAGATAACAAGAAGATATACCAAATTCAGATAAGCATGGACGACAATGAAAACAAATAATTAAAATTCTAAAAGAATACACCCCCGAGAAAAAACGATTTTACTTTTACTTTAACACCGAAAACTAGTACAAACGATTTTCAGAATTATATGTTAAATTATTTGACAACTCTGGTCCTGAACTTATAAGATGCAATAGAAAATTAATAACCTTAGACGACCCAGACAAAATAAATGATGTAATCAGAAACCAACACGAAGGAAAAACCAACCATCGTAGAATTAATGAAACCCCAAAACAAATTATGAGACGATATTATTTCGAGGACATGAAAGAACTAACTACAGACTTTATTGATCAATGTGAACTATGCGACAAAGCAAAATGTGATAGGAAACCCCCAAGGATACCCTTAATGTTGACTAAAACACCTGACAAACCCTTTCAGAAATTACATGTCGATACTCTAGTAGTAGAAGCACAAAGTTATTTGACAATGGTAGACGCATTTACAAAAATAGGCCAAGTAATACCAATCACCTCTAAAAATAGTATTGACGTAACCCAAGGATTTTTACAGTACTTTACCTTTTATGGAACGCCTGAAACAATAACGCTAGATAACGGCAGCGAATTCAAAAATGAAACGATACAAAACACTTTGGAACTACACAAAATAAAAATTTATTTTATAACTGAAAACCACCCTGAATCCAACGGACTAATCGAGAGACTATATTCAACCCTGTTAGAACAAATCAGATTATTAAGAATAACCTACAAGAAAGAACACATTACTAATTTAATGTCATACGCACTAATCGCCTATAATAACACAATTCATTCATCGACCAATGTTACACCCTTAGAATTAACTTTAGGACATTCAGATTTACGCAATCCCTATGACATACACTACAACAAAGAAGTTTATCGGCAATACGCCAAAGATCATAAAGAAAAACTAAAAATAACCTATGACAAAGCAAAAGATAAATTAGATTACGACAAGGAACGTATTACCACAACCCGCAATAAAAATACCGACGCAAATAAATTTTCAATACGACAAACCGTGTACGAGAAAAATTTCCAAAGCAAGCAACATAAAACGGTACTCAAAAATTTAGGCCCATTTAGAATTAAAAAAATATCGGACAAAAACATAGCCGTAGTAGACAACAGCAAGATAACAAAATATATAAAACTTAAAACACCCTGTACTTTCAGATGGACAATCACCACCCTTACCGTCAACCTCCACCCAGGTAGAACGGACACCGAAAAGACATAAAAAACAACCCCGGTATACTAACAATAAAATTAGGCAGTATGCAGAATACCATAGACTATTGGACCTTTGCACAAAAATTCGACTTAACAAAACTAAAACAAGAATTTCAAACAATCAAAAATAATTATTACCGATTAAAACAATCAATGGACACAACAAAATTCGGAAAGAAATAAGCAATAAAAATGATGAATTATGACAGTATAATAGAAACTATTTTGAGAAACATAGAAAATAAATTTAACCGACTAATACTCACAGAACAAACGGTGAGACGAAAAAGAGGACTAATCAATGGATTAGGAAACATAATAAAAGCAATCACAGGCAATTTAGAGAATCAAGACGCAGAACGTTATGGCAACGCAATACAACAGTTAATTGACAACCAAAACGATATTAAAACCCTAATTAGCAACCAAACATCATCGACGCAATCAACCATTATAAAATTCAACGAAACGCTAAGAAAATTAGTTAGAAACCAAGATAGTATAGCCAACCGAATACAAGCCCTTGAAAATAACATGCAAACTACCATGTTAGGCATGCGAGATTTAATTAGATTTAACACAATACACACCCAAATAGTATCAACCCTTACCTTAATTCAACAAATTTTAGCCACGTTAGAAAATGCAGCCCTACATTCCAGTATCACAGAACCAATTGATTTATTAAGAGAACTATTAAGAATTAGATCATTTATAACCAACAATAGATTACCTTTTGATGTAGTAGAATCAAACATTTTAATATTTGAAAAAATAGCTATAGTTAAAGGCTATGTGAAAACATTTTTAATAAAAATCCCAATAGTAGAGGTTAACAATTATAATTACTATCATTTATTTGCTTTTCCAATGAAAGTTACTAGGGCATACTAAGTTATTATACCCAAATCCAAATTCCTATCCTTAAATGAACTAAGATATGGTTATACGAACGAAAAATGCGATGAAGTCACACCAAATCAATATTTATGCCAATCGTTGACAATGACAACCATTCAGGAAGACAGCCCTTGTGAAGTACAATTATTAAAATTTTCAAATCACTACGAGAAATGTGAAGCCAAACCCGTACAAATCACCAATATGAAAATTCAGAAAGTAACAGAAAATAAATGGATAGCCATTTTCCCAACAGAAGTAATAGCAACAATCCACTGCAATCAAGACCAAAACGACTTAGCATTAACCGGAAGTAAATTAATCACCCTTAAGGAAAATTGTTATTTAAAATTGAAAAATGAAGTAATCAAAGTTTACCAAGATCCCGTACAAACCAAGAAATTAGCAAACTTACCCGAATTACAGATCAAGACAGCACCAATCGAAGACACAGGAATACTTCAAAAGCGCATGCAACTCGAACATCTAGAACTAGACAACCTCAACCACGCCATGAAACTTATGAAAAATTGTAAGGAACATTTAAACGAATTAAAAACGCCCAAAGTGCACTACAATAACATTAGTGTTTGGACAATTGTATAATTATTTTGACTATTTTATTGATTATTTATGTAATTTACAAAATGTATATTAGGTATAAAAATAAAGAAAATAGTTTTAGATTTAAGGCAACAAAGGTAAACAAAGAAACAAATTTACCATTAGAAACTATGAATTTTATACAATGAAATTAAATGAATTTAATGAATTAAAAATCAAGAAAAATACCCCTTAATTTTTAATGTACGTCGGGAGGAGCTATGTATCCCCCAATTGATGTATACATATTAAAATAGAATAATTAGGAAATTATTAGAAAGTGTAATGAAATGTTAAGTGAATTGCAACAAAGTAAATACAAGGACAATTTGTAAAGTTTATTAACATTTATGAGAACAGATGCGCTACATTGTATCGCAGACGATAGTGACACAGCAGATGCCAGATCACAGACGGTCAGGTACCGTGATTGCTTAGAAATTAATATTACAACAATGTAATTATGAATAGTTTTAAGAATAAGCAGACATGAGATCTGCAAGTTCCCACAGCCATGTGAGGGGTTAGGAACATTATACAAAGCCCGGGAGCTCAAGGACCCGGCAGTCAGTTAAGTGATCCGCTTTTGCATTGCAATTTACTTACTACTCAAATTAGTACCTTTATTAATTAATTTCGATTTAAAGTAATGTTTAATTTTAACTTGTCAAAATTCCACATTTAATTTCTGTTTCAATAAATAAATTTGTTAAGAAATTTTGGAACTGGTTTTTAAAAAGGCAGCTCCCAAGGCCCGAACCTTAACCCATGTTAGATTTTAAAATTTTCTTTTCCGTAAACACAAGACGTTTACAAAATCTTCCCATATGAGGTGCTAAAGACGGATTAAATTTCCGTATCGAGTTTTGAGTTCTAAAACGCTTCTTCTTAAATTACACTTAGTTTGTAATTTCGCAATTCTTTACGAATTTCGGTGTCCGCTTCACGAAAATTGGTGCAATTATCGCTGAAGATCTTTTTGGCATTCTGCGTTGCATAATTTCGAAATGTCATTATGCAATAGTCCGTCGATAAACTGCTGATTATTTCGATGTGCACAGAACGTACTGTTAGGCACGTAAATAACGTAATCCATTTTTTTTCAGGACGTTATATAACTATCACATCCATTGGACCAAGGTAAATGGCCTGGCGAAGGACTGCAATAACGCAGGTAGTAAATCAGTCCCTGAGAATAGCCTTTTCATTTATCCATCGTTGACAAATTTTTATAATTCTTTTTGGTTCTACTGTTAGGTGAGGTATTTGGTACATTTACCTTAATTTGTTTACTACCGTTTTGTTGTTATGGTGGTAATAACGACAAAAATAACGAAATATAATAAGAGAAGCTATGTGATGGTTTCTGGGCAGAATTACGGAATGCTTTAAATCTAATGTTATACCTGGAGTGGCGTCAATACAGCCCCTCATTCGCAAAAGCTCAAACTCGTCTAAATACGGCGAGCTATTGTAAATTAAGCTAGATAACTCTAATTTGTTGCCAGTATTACCATTATTTTCGATTGCTAATATTTCGGTGGAGTATGTCGGACATTGGGCTTGCCGGTCTAGAGCATCCTTTTCTTTCTTCATATATTCTACTGAAAATGGGCTTTGGGGCATGGCATTATCCGACATTCTGGCAAAGTGTACATTCCCATATCAGAATACGAAAGCTACTGTGCGAATTAGACGCAGCCGATTAGTAAAACGTTCCACGATAATGAACTTTGTCTGAGTTTTAAACTTATGTGGGCACACTCTCTTCATTTCTTTATCAGTTTCACCGGCATCGCAACTGACTACTCTTTTTGACCAGAAATTTTGGGGTTGGTTAAGGAATTTAAGACCATTCATCCAGGGGATTGTCATAACGAAAACTGTACTTTTTCCACTTCGTTACTTCATCGGAAACATTAAGAGCGGTAATAATTCAATGTTATTCCTGCAGATTAGTAGTTTTGAGTATATGTCCCGCCCGAAATGCTGCGAATTAACAAAAATGTTTTAGGTCTGTGCGCAACCAGTTCATTACTGTTTTTAGAGTCATGCCATAAAAAACGTTTGTCAATTAGATGATTGTGACTTCTATTTATGCTGTTAGGAAATCTAACTCCCAATAATGCTGTTAGAAGCCCGAGTCGAAGTACAGACATCATTTTTTGCGATGCGACTTTTGTTTTACATCAATTAACGAGCATTCCACACCATGCACACTTTCTATTCTAAAATAACCTACAGCAGAAAAGGTGCGTTCACTAGCATTTTGCAAAAACATGAAGTTGGGTGGACACAAACAAAGACGATTTATATTGGGAATAACACCTGGGAATACGGACTTGTTAAATGCTCGATAGAGCGGCGACATCCCACACAGTTCTATATTTTCCAGGTGTATTTGGATTTGTTACTGAAAATATTTGAAGTACCAGATGCGATTGTGGTAAATGTGCCATTTTTCAGTAGTTAGTTTATAAAGGCAACCCTTTCCTGCATCTTCCTTTATAGTTTTATTAATATTTTCAGCTAATTGTGGTTTTACACCATCTCCCACTCAAGACATTTAATCACTGCAGGGCCATGATATTATAGCTGTCTGGTAGCTTACTATCGTTATACTTTCAAAGTAATACCGATTCATAATGATCGTTTTTCAA
This sequence comes from Platerodrilus igneus, assembly GCA_036346225.1. Lineage (NCBI taxonomy): Eukaryota > Metazoa > Arthropoda > Insecta > Coleoptera > Lycidae > Platerodrilus > Platerodrilus igneus. The sequence goes on along the minus strand of JARFIW010001112.1, from coordinate 1,489,334 downwards.
CCTGGTATTTAGTTTTCAGTATTTCCCGCGCTCGCTTATTCTCGTTCGATTCAATAGTTTTGATAGGTGTTACAACACCAAGACTATCCAATACACAGTAGTTTTTTACTTCTTGTCTAAAGTGTTGATTATTGTGCATCTACGTTGTTTGTAAATGTGGTGTTTAAGGACTTCGTTCTTTGCCTGAACTCCATTAATTTCATACAATTTCATACGGTCCATGTAATATCCAACCCAATCGCGTTTTCTTGGCAACTAGTTGCTAACAGTTCCCTTTACAGGTTTTAGGCAACCCCAGATTCCAGTTATCAATCTTAATAAGAACCTGTGGCATTGCTTGTAACAAGATTTAAGTGGAATGCCGTTCAAGTAGTAGTGGCTTTGTATTGGTAATTGAAGATCTCAAATTGTTCTTGAGTTTAATATTTTATAAATAGGTATCACCTGAAATTTCTAGAGATACCGTCCTTAATCAGATTCACCTAGCACCATGTTTCCTGCCCACTTTAGTCGCACATGCTCAGGAATATCTTGTATTGTTCATCTGCAAGAGCTTGTTCAATCAGCGCTATTAACGACTTTTTGTACAAGAAATCAAATGTTGATATTTTGATACTTTTGTTGTATACAACTAGAGGTACAGTATAAAACAAATTCGTTGAGTTTATGGTGGGCGTTGCAACTCAATTGCGGCTCAGTTGTTGTTAGCTCTGCACGTACTTCTTTATTTAAACTAACTTTACGGTTACCTATATTTGTGATGTTTGAATGTACAACGGTTTGTTCCACATATTGCGTTGAACAAATAATGGAACTGATTATGAGGGTTTAAACAACTTCAGCATAATTTGTTGCGTTTCACCACATTCTAACGTTCAGTAGGGCGAAGATTCTTGAATTTGTAATATTCAAAATGTTGTGGTCAAGGTCCTTACGCAATATGCAATTTTCAACGACATCAGATTTATTTATGCATTTGTTGTACGACTTGTTTAACATTTGCGTGTGGGCATTAACGTAGGAACGTTTCTTGTGATATTTGTACGATTAGAAGTTGAAAGAACGGGAATCTATTACTGATAAAACAACTTCATTTCCAGTCTTTGCAATTTGAAATAATCAAGTACTAAACGCATAGGTTGTGCACTTTTATGGTATAGTTTATGAGAGTATCTAACTTAACATATTTTGGTGGTACATGGTTGTGAAAGAATTTGCAAAAGCGAATGAATTATGATTTCCGGACGACCGTATAAAATTCTTGAGGTCTCTATAACATTTGGTACGGTATTTAGGAGTAGCAATTGGCTTCTTATCGCTTCGAGTGCCTTGCTCTTCAAACACTTTTGTAACCTTATTAAATTTTCCGCGTTTGAAAAACAAGAAGTTTTGGTGAAGATACCAAAGCTTCTAATAAATAGTGGTCAGTCTTCTGTATGGCCGTTAAAATGTAGCAATTCCTTTGGCACCGCATGTCGCATGTTCAACTAATCTGAAGTTGACGGAGCGTTATCGATATTCATGAAGGTTCGAAGAACTTGATCTGATGATGCTACCAAGTGGGCGATAGTGAATGAAATAGGGGCAGCTGTGAGGTTTTTAATGTAAGAGGTATTAAGTGGCGCAGCTATTGAACACACAGATGTATCACTTTTTGAGTTGTAATGTGTTGAATGCGCTTGTGCGGTACGATTTCACAAAACAGTGCTTGGAACATCGTGAGCTGTTTACTTTGGCACATTTAGTTCAACATACGTACTTAAGGACTTATATTCATTTGTCGAACCGTAATGGATCTGTAAATTCTCAAGTGCTGGCAGGCATGTTGATGTTTTAGGTTGCGAATAACGTGAAACCTTACATTCTTCACTGCTAAAGTGTACGCATGTCTGCGTTGCATGCGAATTTTGAACACATTGAATCCTTTCCTCAGCTTTGCTGTTAGCACCTTCATTTTTAACATCCATGTCAATATTTTCTTCGTCTGTGGAGTTGGCCTTACGAATAGCGTACTTTTGTTGCAAATATTCCAGATCACATTGCTCTAACTTTCGCAATTACAACTGTTTCTCACGATTACGCGAAGTCGACGAGAGTGACAATTTTAGTATATGCGTCGCTGAGCAAGAACAAGAAGTAATAGTGATAGGACCAATATAAGTGTTGACGCGTTGGTAGTTTTGGTGCTATGCTTATAGGAATCAACGCCATTTCTGAAAGGAAGTGCTTAATTGCTCCTCAGTTTTAATGTAAAGTTGTTCTGCGTCACTAAACAGATTATGCAAGCTATAATGCGAATCCCTTTGAAGATTATGAAGAATATCTATAGTGATGTCTATTTTCTTAAACTATCCCGAAGTCTCTCTTAATTTATAGTTATGGATTTGCTTTTGTACGTATTCGTAAGTTTTTCGGCCACTTTCTTTGCGACTATTTTCCTCGTCGTCAAGCGTAATTTGATTTTACAAGTGTCCGTAAATATAAAACACTCAATGCCGTTCTGACAATCATAAGGAAAAAACAAGATTAAATAAATAAATCATGTGCTCTAGCAGCACCCGTACTGTTCTTACATTACCACTTATGTACATCTTTGGGTCTTAGTATTGAAGCGGGCTACTGCTACCGCGTTTCTCTAATTTAAAACAAGTAATAACAAAAGTCTTTATTACTCACTGTTCACAAGTCTAATTAACAGTATATGCCTTATTTATAGATGTTTTCAGTCCAATTAACAATGAAGCACTATCACACTAATGAATTTACAAGCACTAATATCTTCTTAAACTAACTTCTTTACCATAAGTCCATTAACAACACTAACACAACTATTCTTTATTACACTTCTATGTATTTATGTATACTACAAGCTGCATGTACACAAGACACGTGCACTTAACATTTATGTTTACTGTTAGACTTCCAAAAGCTCAACTACGTTTACTGTACACGATATAATTTATATTAGACATTCAAGTATAGACTAACTCTTGCATTCATTAGCGGTCTTATATATACTCTGGATTAAAAGGATGACTCATCCTCCAGTAATTGGTAGAAAAATTCTCGAATCCTTGAGAATAAACACTGCTTGCAGTGTTTTGTGTGTTTGATGGGTTGCCTACTAGTAGCTCGCTACAGTATGTTTGCACAAGGTACGTCTTTTTAATTGTAACAGAGATGTCGGTTTGCTAAAGAAATGTAAGAAATTAGTTTGTTTTGCTGAACCGTTGTAGGTTTAAAGCTCTGTATCAGTAAATAAGCTTTGATTAAAAAGATCAATTTTAGTACGGTACTTTGAGAGCCACCACTTTCTAACTTTTTCCATACATTTTTTTTGGAAAATTTTAAAGACACTAGTAACATAAACGTTTAGGTAGTTTTGAATAAAATTTCATCTTTTAAAGGCTCACAAAATATGTCCTCGACTTTTAATATATCATTTTTAATTAAATACGTTATTATGTATATGAATTGACTTTTATTTTTTCTTTGTATTTATGAGTAAAGGTAAGCGTTGTACAATGATAACCTTTATAATTAATTTAATGATTTTTGACGGCTGATAATGGTTCCTTGAACGATTACTCTATTGTATATTACCAATAAAGAGGTTGATTAAATTAATCACCTACATAACTTTCACAAGGCCAAGCAAGGTGTTTGCAATAGTTCGCAGTTTTTGACCAATTGGCAATCTCAAACCATTCATTACATTTTTTAACAATCTGAAAATTTTATTTTTAGAACAAGAATAAGGTTAGAATATTAGAACACTTTAGTATTACGTTAAATAGAAACCAGATGCAAAATCAAAAAAATTAATCTTAAATGGAGAAAATTAATATTGATGCACCTTGTATATTCTGATCTTTGAATAGCATTGTTTATTGAGTAAGGCATTTCAATTGAATTGTTGTTTTATTAAGGGTACTCAACTTAAAAACCACAAAACTTAGGTTCATAAATTATGATAAAACTACAAACATGATAAGCCTAATAATTATAATATTAAATTATCATAGCAGGGTCATCCCACTTTAAAAAGCATTAAAATTCCTAAGTAAAAAGCAATATAGGCATGTTTTATATCATAATTATTCCAAATGTAAAACATATTTTCACAAATTTTAGTTAAATAGCGTAGAATTAACGTTTATAGGGACATAGGTGTCATTATAATACAAAGTAAGTTCATACAACCCCATAAGCATATTCAAGCAATGTAGTAGTTATATAAAAACACACGGGTGTTTAGTAGTGGAACTAACCAATATCAAGTTTCAGATAATTAATTATATCATTTAATACAAAGTAACAAGGTTACAATGTATTTATCAAATTGCTAGAATAATAATATAACGCAGACACGTAGCTTTTGCATGATAGTACTATATAAGTTCACCTGGAATAGGAATGTTATACAATAACATCACCCTCACTGAACGTATGAAGGATAGGGAAAAACACCGACGAACGCTAGACTGTGAATAAAGAACAACTTCGAATTAATTATTTGCGAGCTATCCCCAAGACCACATGTGCGGGTTAACGTAAAAGGGTAGTCAAATATACTCCATGTGTGATGGAGAAACAATCGGACGTAACGTGCTGTGATTCTGTAGATCTTTGACAAAACCACGACTTTAACAGATTGGGACGAATGGTTCCCATCAAGGAATTGAAAATCAACACCATTGCAAAAAAATTTATTATTGGTTCAAATGGAATTCTTTGTTCACCTGAGGACAAATTGTAAGTTATAAACTCGCCAGAAATTGTTTTTTTTTGTATTGTGGCATTTATGCAAGATGTTTCGTTTTATAAAATATTGATAAATTTATACCATGACCATCTTAGGTAAATTATAGTATAAAATAATTAAATATACGAAACCTGAACATTGAAGGTTTTAGTTGCAAATTAGAGACGTGTTACAAAGTATTATTATAGTTAACTATCAAAGATATAATTAATAATTAATTATGAAAGCTACAATTCTGTGGTGTTATTTGTTTACAGGAATATCGTTATGTCGCTGACGTTTATATTGAAGTAAGTTTAAAATTATCGTATGTATACCTGTTTACAGGAATGATGGAATAATGTTGTCGTAAAATAAGTTTAGGTAACCTAGTAAGTTGAAATTGTTGCTTTACTCACTTAAACATATAAGTGACATTTTGTAAAAGAAGGATAAAGTATTTAAAATCCCTCAGAAGTGCTCGTCATCTTGGGGATTCTCACTAGCCAAGACTAGTTTAGACGAATTGGCGCCCATAATTTGACAGTGTTAAAAGCCTTTCAATGTAAGTGTTATTGGTAACCTAGTTTGAAATTGCACCTAATGAGATGTTACATTAATCGGTCTCTCTTTTCATTGTTTCTATAGGGACTTATTCCCGCACCACTGTAGTTAACTGATGCACTCTTAATTTGTTACGGAATTCCCGCCCCTTTGGGGAACATTCTAAATTTACGAATTTAACGTTTCGTTTGTCCGAAACAAGATGAACAACTGAAAATATAAAATGCACAATCTTTTGTGCACATACGAGCAACTGTTCGAAACTTGTTGGTAACAAAAAGAGCCTTTTTTGAGAAAATATTTATTATAAAAAGAAATGTTCAGAAATCAATACAATTTTATGAACAATGGAAAAGTATCTTTTTCATTCTATCAAATCAAGCTAAATTATAATTAATCATCATCATTAGGTCTTCAGTCCTGGAACTTGTTGGACGCGTACCCTCATTGTTTCCTAGTCTGAACCAACCTACACATTTCCCTGAAATTTGCACAGTCTGCATCTACCACTATCTGCGTGCGAAAGTCTGTTTTCAGTCTACCTCTACCTCTCTTTTCCTATCTCTGCTTGTAGTGTATCCCGTACTATACTCCAGAAATGCCTTAGAACGTATCCTGTCCTTCTATTTCTCCTATTTTTTTCATTTTCCACAGATATCTTTAGTCCTCTACTATTTCTACAGCCTATTTGTTATTAACTTTGTCTGTCCATGCTAGCATCCTCATACATCTGAAGCACAACATTCCAGAAGACTTCTATCTCTTTCTGTCTGCTTTTCCTACTGCCCCTATTTCATAGATGTACTGTGCTGTGCTCCACACTATGCTTTGAACAGTTTTCTTCTTGTACCTATGTTTGTTGTCTTTGAACATAGCTGCTGTTCTTTCTTGTTTAATGCAGTTCGGTCATCTTCTATTGTTTTATAGTTATTCACCCTATTTCCCCAATATTCAGTGGTATGTGAAGGTGGCTAAGCAGCCTTAGGCTGCCAAGTTCCCCAGCACCTAAACCTTCGTCAAATTAATAGTTTTCCAATTTATCCTTTCGCACGATCAACATTATAATTAATAACGGAACAAAAACAAGATATTAGATCTAATACTACTACGAAACAAAAATTTGACACTAATAATTAAGACTAAAGTTATCATTCAGTTATATCGTCTTCACGACATTATCGCTTCCATTCGTCTAAACCACAGTTTAGCGTTCATCAGGCGTGAAATGGTCTCAAACTTCTTAACGTTGAACAGTATCTGACGGTCGTAGCATCTTCATAATATGCCACAGAGTTCCAATTGGCAAAGCCTGTGGAATACCGGATGACTGTTTTAAAAGAGCATATAGTTGTCGTACATCCATTGTTTTATTTTTTTAACCGTAGAACTAGGAGCACCATCCTGTTGTAAAATAAATACAATATTATTTAAAGATATTTTTTCTGTGTAGGTTTTGAACTTTTATGTAGAACGTGAATGTATTTAGAAAAGTTTATTGTAGTCTATTCACCCATTTAGCAGACATGCTGCACCAAATCATTACCTAAGCAGGAAATTTCACATTTTTCTTCAGGAAGTCATTGTGATAATTTTTTTTTGTTCTTGTTGCTCGGCTTTGCGTACCACCAACACAAATCTCAAACCTTGGCAAACGCAATTGAGTTCCACTGATGTTGAGACCAAGTTCTAGGTTCCCCTTTCCAAAGAAGTTTGTTTTTCTTTTTTGTGTGTAAAAGTATGTTTCCTTTGCCTCTCAATTTAAAAAATGAAAACGGATAACAAGCATAGTTTTCGAATTCACCTTAAAAGGTTCTTAGTAGCTTTATGAAAAGCTGTTGTTGAGAAATCTTTTACTCCATAAAACACAAATTAAATTCTCGTGATGATCCTTGTAATATGTACGATTTTCTGCTGATTTCGATGCCCATTCATTTCGTATATTCTAACCTTCACTGCGATTCTCCAAGCTGATAGAACAACTTACTAATAGAATCTTGTTTCTTTTCGTACGAAAATCCGTATGCCGTATTCTCAAACGGTGGATGTCATTCGTATACGAATGTTTTTATGCGAAAAGTTACTTGTGGTTATTTAGCAATAAAATTTCGGTGAATCGTATAGGTATTTCGACTTGACTTGTGTATTAGTTGTTTATATAAATAAAATCTATTAGTACATCTTTAATCAAAAACAGGTATGTGGAGCACATTTTTATTAGTCACCAAAATACGTTAGTTATAGATTCAAAACATTCAGAAATTAGGTTAAATTGAAACGCTTTATGATTTTAGGATGACAAATTTACAAGAATTTATGTTTATCCAGGCCTCAAATGATTTGGAAAAAGCTGAAGTTTTACAAGGTGCTCCCCAGCGTTTGAATAAAAGCATGGTTGTAGGACTTACAGAATTTAGTAGGATTTTTTTACGGCAACAAACAAGAGGTTCTGCAGTCGATGTTTACTACTAAGGTTTGACTTCTTGTAAATTATACCAGTTCATAATTGGAAGTTTGTCGGTTTTAACAACATTAAATTTTTTGTCATATGTCAGTTACCAGTTAGGCATTGAATAAAATATTTCTGCAGCCATAGGCCAACCTTCGGTTAGTCGATCTAGCCATGAAATTGTGGATGTATTAAACAGGCCAGAAACATTTTAACGTTATACTCGTCTTCCAGGAAACATTAAATAATTTGAAAATGCCCGCGATGGGCAAGCAATAGAAAATTTGATATATATTGTTTACTTCTGTATTACAGATTATACATAAAGCATAATGTTCCAGGTGCAATTGGTTGCCTGGATTGTACTCATGTGGTTATTATCCTCCAAAAGTTAACGATGCATTGTATCTTGAACACCAATATGTCAACAGAAAGAGCTATCATTCAATCAATGTACAATTAGTAAGTTATGCATGTTTAATTAATCAGAGTAATTTTATTATATTTACATAAATGTGTGATTCAAATGCAAGAATATTAATGTAAATGCTCGATTCCCAGGAAGCGCTCAGGATTCCCATATCTAGAATAATTCGAATGTACGTCAACTGATGGGAAAGTTCCACAACAATGAACACAGAAGTTGGCTTTTTGGTATTAACTATTTTTTACATATTCACATACTATTTTAGAAATTTTCAAGTGATTCAGGACATGCATTAAGGCCTTTCTTAATAACACCCCATAACAGTAGTACAATCAAATACTCCAGAAGGACGATTTAATATTGCTCAAAAAGCTAGACGTTCATTAATTGATAAATGTAATGGCATATTAAAGTTACGTTTTAGGCGTATACTTAAACATACGGTTCTCCATTATACCCCTACTACAGCAGCAAAATTGTAAATACATGTGTGGTTTTGCACAATATGTTTATTGCTAAGGGTATTCCCGATGTTCCACCAGAAAATGGAGATGAATATCTAAATTTTGGAATGTATGATTTGGCAAAAAATGTGGATATAGCTGTTGCAAATGGAAATGAGCTTCTGTTGGAAGGAAGAAGGGTACAGAGAAATATAGCACGTAATCATTTTATATTGTAGCAGATCAAAATAAGATAAATTTGGATTATATATTCTTTTTTATTTTCAATATAAAAATTCCCCCATAGATAAGATTATTGTAACATACAAGCTTTAAATAAATTGATTAGTGTTTTTATATTTTTACTTAATAATACAATTTAATATAAAACTTGTGCAACTATAAGCACCTAGTCTTTATTACATTAAATACGTATAACTAATAAACTGTGAGGAGGAATGGAGTTTTAATAATTTAGCTTTGTAATATGCTTCTTTTGCTTCTACTTCTCTCTTATATAAAGTTAGTTTTTCCTCATAATACTATTTTTTAAGTTTCAATTTCTTCTCCATTTGCTCACAAAATTTATTACTGCATTTTTGTCCAAGCGTTCAGGCGCAAATCGTCGCTTCCTTAAATTACTATTTCTAGATAGAGGTGTGTTTTCCGGTAATGTTGCAGTATGTTCCACCACCTGTTCATCTGCACTGTCATTCATTATCAAGTCTTACTGTTTCTACAATTATAGGGGCAGTATTGGTTGTGGAATGTTCTACGATATCTACAAATTAAAGTTTATTATTACATGTAGTAATGAACCAGTACAAAGGTGTTACTATTTTCTTCACTGTTAAATATTACGAGAAATTCTTAAATGTCAAGATCTCCTTTTTTTCATTTTTCTCTATCTTCTATCTTTTTTTCACTTTTTAAGTCGTTGCATAGTTAGAGAGGTTGCTTCACTACATTGGCGGCTTCGTCGCGTAGTTGGTATGCGTGTGACTATGATACCTAAGGTCTCCGGTTTGAATCCCGATATTGTCCGCTTGAAAAATGTTAGGCAAACATTTTTCACAAAAATACTCCTTAGTTCGTATGAGAGGTATAATGTAGGTCCCGTGTGTGTGTTGTCACGCACGTTAAAGAGCCCTACCTGGCTTTGAACAGCAAGGGTTCGGCAAAAAACAAAATTTCTAGGTGAAAAGCTCGTTTTATGGCCAATGTAGTACACTCTGTTGACCATTGAAAAAAAATCAAATTTAGTACCTCACTATTGGGTCATGGGAGTAGACCATTATTGGGAAAACCACTGCCTCATTTCCACCAGAATCCCTCATTTCCACACACATCTGGACCAATTTACATGCAAATTCCCATAAGGTGGAAATGAGGGAGATGAAACTCCGCCTTGCTCCGCCTTGCTCTCCGCCTTGCTCGGACACCCGCCAAACCATTTTGATTACGTCACACCCGCATTCTTTCCACCCGCGAGATAAATCTTTCTCCACACTTCTACCCACGAGATAAATGTACATTGTTTGGTATCAATTAATGTTAGATTTTTCTCAGCTACCCGAATCTCTAAGAATTTTTTAGATTGCATCACCCCCCAAGGAGCTACCCTTATTTTAAGATTTCTTACCTGTTGCGATTTCCGACCGTCCTTAAACATTTTTTTAGTCATGCGATACATTAGATTAGTCTAAAATTTTACGCAGAATTCGAATCTGCAAACAGATTTAAAATCGGACTACTTCTTACAAAGTTACACACATACCTTCTAGCGAGCATACCGCGACCGTACCACTACTCGCTTTTAATGTTACACCATACTTTCTATCTTGTTTAGCTCAGCTTTAAAAAAAAAAGTACTTTGTTTGGTATCAATTAATATTAGAATTTTGTCAGCTACCCAAATCTCTTTAAATTTTTTATAAAGCACCATCCCCCAGAGAGCTACCCTAATTTTAAGATTTTTTGCTGGTAGCGATTTCTGACCGTCCTTATAAATTTTTTAGTCATGCAATACATGACAATAATCTGGTGACAGATATTGGTAATATTTGTTATGTCGAAGACGAACAGATGTTGACTGGTGGACTAAACACACCAATTACAGAACCATTTTGTGACAATATAATGTTGGTTAAAATTTGCGACCTTTCGGACGCCGAACAAACATCTGCAAACAAAAGGATGTTTATCCTAAAAAAAGAAATTTGTGGTGCATTTAACAGCTATCTACGAAGAAAGTTCGACCGAGTTGTTTCCGCTAAGCATAGTGTTAAAGCTAAGCTTCCGTTTTCTCTGGAAAGCACTAACAAGATGGGCCAGAGATTAAAAGAAATTATCGGAAAAGAAGATCTCGAATGCATTAATAAAAAATTCCAAAATCCTATATGTGTTCCATACAAAGTGGAATTAGCAGATGTTAAGTTGGAAACTATATTGGAGGAACTACCAGATATATTAGACGATCTCGAAAAAGATTATTTCTATCTTTTTGACATGGATGTAACCCAAGATTTTGCTGGCATATTTAGCAAGATGGAGATGTGAAATTATTTAACTACAAAGCATAACTTTTGTTATAAGGGAGAATACGAAGAAAAGTGTAATATTATAGTTGACAGCGATAAAACTGCGGGAATTGATTGTTTAACATGGCTAATAACCAATGCAAGAATTAAGATATACAACAAATTTGTGTGTCAGATAACAAGTCCTGGTGTTAATAAACAACTTGCCAATCATATAGTAGATTTTTTACGTTGCCCAGATGTACGTTTAAGGGTAACTCTTGCGTCTACTTTGGCCAAAGAACATGGTATTACGCGATTGGAAGCGACAATATACAACTGTACAATTGGAAACTGTGTCAGTGCGGAACGGGTGTATAAACCCTTAAAAGACTGTTTAACCTTATTGGAAAATAGTAAGTTATACTTCCTAAAGGCGCCAATGTACTCGATACCACTTGCCAAAATGTGGAGTAAGCTATCGGACAAGCTACAAAATAGCTGCTGTTTAGTGTATAATAACCTGCTACAGTACGTGTATTGGGGGAATAGTAATACAAAGAAATTGACGGACTTGCAAATTAAGTTGTCCGAAAAACCAGAGGAAAGGGAAAAATTGATAAAGTATGTGCTTTCGGCTTTTAGTTTTAACTATTTACCTGTAAATTATTTGGAGATAGTAGTGGAGGAAGATAGCCAAGATAAAATAAAAATCTTACACAAGTGCTACATTAAAGCAGGTAGTACATATTTTACACAATCTGCCACACCATATTCTACAATTCCAAAAGAAATAGTCATTTCGGAATTGGGGTTGATAGATACGCCTACCATTCGTCCAGAGGTTGTACGACAACGCGTAAATATTGGTAGTAAACTCTATCCGTTTACGCTAAAGGAAATTGCCCCATTATGTATATCATACGCTGTAAGTGGAAGGAAAAGACAACTGGAATTAGAGGAAATGGATGCAAAAAGGCGAAAATTGGACTACATGGAAAACACTGCGACAATACGCGATCAATACAAAGATGTGTTAGACAAAGAACATCTTATTAGAGAAAATGAAGAAGAATTAAAAGATTATTTTATGTGCCGATGGACTGACTAAGATACATCTGGTTTTTACAAGTTGTATGTATTTGTGGTTAGTAAAAAAGACTCTTTTAGTTATGTAGGCGTCCTTGCGGAAAAGGATGGTACTAAATCCGTATATTTTTTAAAAGGTTATTCTAAAAACGTATTTATCGAAATGGCAGATAACATAGACGATCTAAAGAATGCGGATTTCGTAACCTTTGCGTACACCACACGCAAAGGGGGTCCGTTAAACATTGGGATGTCAATTTAAATTTTAAGCTGCGAATAAAATTAGATAAAATTAAAACCGCTCCAAACAAACATAAAGAAAGGACTGTCTTCTGTGTATAACTTTGTATTAAAATTAAGTTTAAATGGCTCCATGCTTGGCATTAAATATTTTTAAATTTTGTTATGTATGTCAGAATAAACATCTTAGAATAGTATTACATTGCTCTTTATTTACAAAAGACTGTGACGTTACCACGAAATAGCAGTCGCACAGAGAGGGATGCGCATAGGTAGGGGCGCGCACGCGCAGGGGTGCGCATGGGCAGGGGTGTACACGGGCTGGGATGTGTTTGGGCGTACACGAGGGATGCAGAAGTCACAGTCACCAAGCATCTAATTCTTTATTTGGTGTGGAGTACTTGCCGGTGTATATATCCGGAGTAAAAACACGATTTGTACACGCAGATAATTAATAAAATTAGTTTATCGAGCAAAGATAACAAAAGGTATATCATTCCTAATAGTACAACAATCTACGCATGGGGGCGTAAAGATATAGGATAGTTGTTTATATTTGTATAGATTTTGTAAATCTATTGTATATATTAGTTTTTGAATTCCATAATTTTTAAGTTTTTCGCCCACCTTCCAAATCTTTCCTGCTTCTATCCTGGTTGACAGAGTATACGTGTTACCTCCACGTGGTGTTCGCGGAACACAGCGGTTTTAGATTTCTCGGGAGATGGATGGTTAAAGCATATGTTTGGGTAGCGAAAAAAGGTTCTAAAGATGGAGTTAAATAAAGATAGGTAAAAAATTAGAGGTTTGGGGTCTTTAAAAAGCGTACCTTTGTATGGGGTGGCCCTATTTAAAATCTATTTACAGATTTGCACTCTAGAAAAATCTAATATTAGTTGATACAAAAAAAAAGATATATTTATCTTAAAAGAGTGACTACCCCGCGGATAATAAATACAATATAACACTTGTCGACAAAAAAGTCGTAGGGAAATTCAAAGACGAATTTAATGGGGGCCCAGTATTATAATTTGTTGGTAGTAGGGCAAAGTCCTACTGTACTGTAGCGAGAAAGACGCGATTAAAAAGATTAAATGGGTCTCACGAAGTGTAGTTAAGCAAAACCGCGGATGCTACAACCTATAACGAGCATATATCCTCAAAAGGGGTGGGCATGCAGCTACGCAACGGTGCGTGGGAGAATAAGGATTCTCTCCAATAAGAAATTAAAGTTTCCATGTACGTAGCATCAGTCATTGGGTAATGGTAGAAATGTTTAACCTATAACGGCGATTATTAATTGTGGTTTAGAAAAATAGTAGTTTTCTTGGACGAAATAAAATAGTTTAGACTGATTAATGTATATGGTTACATATTCTCGTACACATCCACAAACATCTGCTTACGTCCGTATACGAACATGGCGATGCCGGTAGTTTTTGTTTAACAACTAGTAGAAAAGATACGTTAGGTGTTAGTGTGTGGAAGCCCATAGGACCGTTGTATTCAAAAGGAACGGTGCAGCGAAATGTATGACGGTTCCCGTTAGAATAATCGAAAGTGGTTAATCAATCGTATTAGATCTTTAAATATGCGAAAGTGTAAAAGCCCACCAAAGCAAAATTTAATTATCAGACAAAAAAGTGCGCGATGTGCCATACTTATAAATAAAATATAAAATGGTGCTTTGCATCGGTCCCAACAGTAAAAACGAGAGTGACTTTTTCTAGCAACTACATGAATAGCAGTAGCGCGGCGAAGGGGTATGCATGTATTATACAGCGTACTGTTACTATAAAATATGTTAGTTTACGGGAAGCTCGAATGTGAACAAATTAAATTTTAATCTATAATTAACCACGGTCGTAAAAATGGGAAATTAATGGTTAATTTTAATACTGCTAAGCATATACTTTCGCTTGGTGATTCATTTGGAAAATATTCAAGCCCACCATTTCCTAAAGTATGACGTAGAAGTTATTTAAAATTAAATTGTTTTATTAATAAGTATCCTGTAGACAACAAGTTGGTATTTCCTTAGTAATGGTTTAAAGTGTTTTTATTAAGTTTTTGGTTATAGTAGCACTGCATCTTCTACAGCACGACTTGCACACAATTTGTGTGCGTGTGCTACCACCCTTTTGGATTTTTAATTTAATTTAATGCACGCGATCCGTATAACATGGAAGACGTTTCCGATGTTTCTACTAACGGCATTCGCACCATCGACGATGCGAACCAGGTGCATGCATTGGCGCTAAATGTACTGGACGAGCAGCAAGGATTATGACGTCATTTAGTTCCCCGCTGAATCCTCAATATCGTTCGACCGTCTTCGGAAACCTTCGGTATGCATTCTATAGGAAACATAAATCAGGTACGCTAGAGTAAGCTTTTTAGTTATAAGTTAGTTCGCTTACAAGTTTAACCAAAGTTTTATAGTGCGGATTTTGTTTTGTACTAAAATGGTACCTGCAAACGTTTTTAAATGCAACTCTTGCGGTGCTTCCTATACCTGGAAAAATGCTCTCAAACGGCACCAGAACAAATGTCGTGGTGTAACATCGTCGACGGTTAAGCTTATACATCCGTCCGCAGCAAAGTACTTAAACTGTGGGTCTTGCGGTATCGCTTTTACGAGAATGGACAGCTTACAGCGACACAAGGAAAAACAGCATGATATGTCATTAAGCAGTAAACGTTCAGCTCCGTCAGCTGCTAAAGGGTCTTGTACGAAACAACCACGGATTATGTGTAAAGTATGCGATTTCGAAATGGAAAGGACTACGTATGCCGCACACTTAAGGAGCAACAGACATAAAAATGCATCAGTTACCGCTACTAGCGACGATGGTGTAGAAATGGTTAGCACAGCGTTTAACAACCGTATGGCTAGCTATCGCATAAAGAACGCCAGTGTCGACGATGGAGTGTCCGAGTTTCTTTTGAAGCAGAAAGAGCGATTTATTTGATTAATTAATGAAAAAAGAATACAACATACAGCAATAAAAGTCTATTGCGAACTCTACGGCGTTTACACCAAAATGGGGGAAGAGACTACCGACTACCGTCTTCTAGTAATCTGGAAAATATGTACGAGGTCTTAAGCGAAACCATAAGAACAAAATCAGAGGAATTTGAAACATGTGAGTCCGGTTGGTCTTTGGAAAAGGTGCTCTATTTAGAAATAAATATTAATAAGTATAAGCCGATATGAGTTCTAGGTTAAGAATAAAAATTGTGAATATGTATTTAGAAATGTGGTTTACAAAATTTAAACTGTATTAGTAAAAATTGTCTGTAATAAAAAGTTTTAAGAATGGTTTTTAGATTTTCTTTTAGGTATGAGCTGCAGGAAATTTATAATTTAGAGGGTGTGTGTAAAATGGTAAGGGGTGCTTCGATTTTAAATCTATGTACAGATTCGAATTCTGCATAAAATTCTAGACTAATTTGATGTATTGCATGACTAAAAATTTATAAGGACGGTCAGAAATCGCTACCAGCAAAAAAACTTAAAATTGGGGTAGCTCTCTGGGAGATGATGCTATCTAAAAAAATTTAAAAAGATTTGGGTAGCTGAGAAAATTCTAATATTAACTGATACCAAACAAAGTACATTTATCTCGAACGATGAGCTAAACAAGATAGAAAGTATGGTGTAACATTAAAAGCGAGTAGTGGTACGGTCGCGGTATGCTCGCTAGAAGGTATGTGTGTAACTTTGTAAAGAGTAGTCCGATTTTAAATCTGTTTGCAGATTCGAACTCTGCGTAAAATTTTAGACTAATTTAATGTATCGCATGACTAAAAAAATGTTTAAGAACGGTCGGAGATCGCAACAAGTAAGAAATCTTAAAATCAGGGTAGCTCTCTGGGGGATGATGCAATCTGAAAAATTCCTAGAGGTTCGGGTAGCTGAGAAAATTCTAATATTAATTGATACCCAACAAAGTACATTTATCTCGAAAGATGAGCTATACAAGATAGAAAGTATGGTGTAACATTAAAAGCGAGTAGTGGTACGGTCGCGGTATGCTCGCTAGAAGGTATGTGTGTAACTTTGTAAGAAGTAGTCTAATTTTAAATCTGTTTGCAGATTCAAATTCTGTGTAAAATTTTAGACTAATTTAATGTATCGCATGACTAAAAAAATGTTTAACGACGGTCGGAAATCGCAACAGGTAAGAAATATTAAAATCAGGGTAGCTCTCTGGGGGATGATGCAATCTGAAAAATTCCTAGAGATTCAGGTAGCTGAGAAAAATCTAATGTTAATTAATACCAAACAAGACAGGTTTATTTCGAAAGATGCATTGGTTATACAAAGAAAACTATTTTGGTTCAGAATGTTAGCGGTAAAAAAATCTTAAAATGAGGGTAGCTCCCTCGGGGGTAATGCAATCTAAAAAATTCTTAGAGATTCGGGTAGCTGAGAAAAATCTAATATTAATTGATACCAAACAATGTACATTTATCTCGTGGGTGGAAGTGTGGAGAAAGATTTATCTCGCGGGTGGAAAGAATGCGGGTGTGAAGTAATCAAAATGGTTTGGATGGTGTCCGAGCAAGGCGGAGAGCAAGGCGGAGCAAGACGGAGCTACATCTCCTTCATTTCCACCTTATGGGAATTTACATGTAAATTGGTCCAGATGTGTGTGGAAATGAGGGATTCTGGTGGAAATGAGGCAATGGTTTTCCCAATAATGGTCTACTCATGGGCATGGGGAACCTCAGTCTAGCAGTGGTACGCTGCCGTTTTGAGCTGATATACGTTAAAGTCGTCGACAGCGGATTTGCTATCTCATTTGACCTGTGTGCCGATCCTCTCTTAATCGACGCCGGGATGCAGGGATTGCATTCACCTTTCTATTTGGTCACTCATGCAGTTTACGAATACCGCTTCAGAGAACTACTCCTTTTAGAGGGCATGAGTAAAACACCCTTCTTTGCTTCTAACGGGTTTATTCTAATTTATCGGGAGTCTGCTTTTCTGTTATTATATTTGTAAGAGGGGTAGTGTGAATTGACAAGTATAGGGCCACCGACTCAAAAACTCATTTTTACGTACCTTTTCTTTAAATTTTTTCTAAAGATATTATCTTATCTTAATTATTATATTAAATCATTAATGTTTAATGTTTATCTTTCTTTTTTCTTTGATAATATCTTAAATTTTTTATTTCAACTAATTAATATTTCCAATCACAAAGGCTTTGAAGTTATCTTGGAGATTTTATTTTATCGAATTAATGTAAAACCAACAATGGTGAGCGCTCTCTATCTCTTTTCTCCTCTCTCCCTATCCCTTTCCCCACCACCGCCATCCACTTTTTTTTCCTCTCACTCTCTCTGTCGCATTCATTCCCTTCCCTGTCTACCCTCTATCTCTTCCTTCTTTCTCTCCCTCCCAATCCCTTTCTCACCATTTGCCCTCTTCATATCTCACACTCACACACCCCTCACCCTTTCACCCTTTACATCTTCCTTCCCTCTCTATCTATAACCCTCTCTCTCTCTCTCGCTCTCCACCTCTCGATTCCCCCTACTCGTTCTGCCCCTCTCCCTCTGTCTTATTTTCTATCCCTTTCTTTCCCTACGCTCTCTTCCTCTTCAGATTTCTTCCTCTATCTTCTTATCTCTCTCCTTTTCTCTCTACCTTTCCCTATCTCCTACTCTCTCTCCCTCCTGCTTTCTAACTCTTTTGCATCCCGCCCTCCTTCGTATCGCCCCCTCTATCACAAACATGTGTTCCTCTCGTGCTCTCCTCTTTCCTCCCTTTTCCTCCACCCCTCAATCTCGCTTTCTCACTTGTACCTTTTCTTACTCTCTCTTCCTCTCCTGCTTGCTCTCTCTCCTCTTTTCCTCTTTCCCATCCCCACTCTCCCTATCCCTTTCTATTCACCCCCTTTCTCCCGCTCTCTACCTCTCTCCTCGCTACCTACTCCTATCGCCCTCCAAAGAGTTAGTAAATAAGCCTTTTGCTTATTTTTGCATTGTAAACTTTACCCATGACGGCAATTGCTATCAAATTCGGGACGTAACAAATTACACCCAGGTTTGTGCAGTGATTGGCGTCGCAAATAAAACGTAATAAGATGCGGAGTATGTATACAAGGTGTTAAGGAAATAAAAATAATGGGTGATACTACAAATTCGTTTGAGGTGTGGAATCTCAAATAACATTTAATTTGTTGAAAATTATATATGAATATATTTTTTTAAAGAGGTGCAAACGACGTCTTCCATACCATCTTTATTTTTTTCTGCAGTTAATTTCTTATGGGTACCATAAGGCGAGCAATTTGATGACAGATGCGAATTATTTTTGTATTGTTTTGTTCATTATAGCTTTTCGGAATACCTTTCCTTCCAGTTTCTACGTCTTTGTTAAGGAATTTTTTCTTCGGTCCTCACCCGAATGTAGTGGCGTCCAACTTTGTTGTGTTGTTTAATTGTTTTTACCAGACCTAGTTCAGCTCTCCACGGAATTAAAATCCACCTTGTCCAATATCTTTAAAGGAATTTCATTCATCATTTAGCCAATATACATTAATTCTACTGTGAGCTTTATTTATTTTCTACAAGATATTCCTTCATAAATGGTTAAAGAGGTACAAACGGTATCTTCCATGCCATATTTAGTTTGTTTTTGCAGTTGGTCTCTTACAGACACCATGAGGCGAGCAATTAGATAGCAGATGCGAGCACATGTTTGAGTAAGTAGTTATTTTTGTTATGTTTTGTTTATTATAGCTTTTCGGAATACTTTTCCTTCGAGTGTCTACATCTTCTCTAAGGTATTTTCTATTCGGTTGTCGGTCATCTGGATGTAGTGGCATCCAAATTTGTTGATTTGTTTAATTATTTTTACTAACGGCCTAGCTCAGCCAGATTTGTCTAATATCTCTAAAGGAATTTCTTTCATCATTTTGCCATTATACATCTAATTCTACTGTGAGTTCTTATTAATTTTCTACATTGTTAAGAGTCTACTGAGGTGCATCGTAACTTCGTCAGCTTAATTAACTCTCAAGATAGCGTAATGCTTCCATCCTTTCTAAAACTTTAAAGCTCGTATCAGAAGAACGAGCCGCACTTGCAGTTCTCTGATATTTGAATATAGAATCATTAGTTTTATAAAATTGAATAATATTATGAACTGTATATCAAAGAACATAGCATCTGAAATTTGCGTTGCAGATTTTTCTTCGAACACAAGTGATTTGTTGCTTTTCTTACTTCTTCCCAAACTACTATTCCTAGTGGTATTTTTAATTATTATAAACAAATACTCAAGTAATCAGTAGAGTATGACTCTTAGCTTGCTTGCAATTAGTAAAATGTCAAATCTTGTGTTTTGAAACCGCACGCAAAATACCTTGGTCATTAATATGTGTTGATCTGATCCCGCTTTGACTAATGACATTATTTTATCAAATAGGCAACTTGAAACTAAAAACATATTACTTTTGAAGAATATTTTTGACATCTATATTTGAAAATAGTTTTTCTCTGTTGCAGCGTAAATTGCTAATTTTTATATTTTGCACAGTTGGACTTCACTCAGGAATAATAGTATTATTTTCAAGTAAAGTAACATTGAAATATATCGGTATTAAGTTTAATGGATTGTCATTATCCCGTCTTTCCTTCTATTCTCATATTCCTGCTTCTTATCGATTAATAAAATGTGGCATTGTTTGCGAAAAATCTTTCACAGAATTATTCAAATTACGTATTTTAAAGTGTAATACCCAATATACACCCTACATAAGACTTTTTGTCGTAATTTGTAGGTGTTGGGTGAGCTTAATGTTTAATTAGAACCCCGGCGTTTGCTCTTAATAAAGAAAAACTCCAATGATTCCGTTCCGATGAGTAAACCTAGGGGAAAGTGTTTCAGAAAAGTTTTCATTTTATTAATATTATGAAGTATTGATTTTAAGGCAATAAGTAGATATCGCATTTATGACGTCATAAGAGACGCTGAATACCATTGGGCGTTGCTTAGAGACGCCCTAACTTTATAATGGCGTCTTTATATTACATTTCCCTATTACTTGACAAAAACTGCTTTCCCCAATTTTCAGTCTAAAACTTCGAACGTGCTACAGACATTGATAAATATCACAGACTTGAGAATAAAGGAAGCTATCTTGACTCATATTATTTCTAATGAAAAGTAAATAAAGGTCTTGGAATGATTAATTTCGATTACCAACAATCTTGACTACCAGGTTTTATTTACGGAAATGCCGCATCGGTCATAACCCATCTTTACAGCAAGTATTCAGTACTGAATTCCTAGACCTAGAGCCTGTTTAGAATCGTTAAATCCGCATTCTTTGATAGAATATTTAAATTAGATTTCAATCTTTCTCCTAAGATCTTCAATGAACTTGAAAATAATCAGAGTAATAATTAACGAGTAATTGGACGTCAACACAGACGGAGCATAGGGACAGTAACCTAAAACCGATTTATAATAAACATCTTATTTAGTAATGGGAAAATCGGGATCCTTACTAAGTATTTGCATTTTTGACAAGGACACTTAACTTCTATAATAAAACATAATCGAGTAGATAACCTTGAACTTGCAACTTAGCTGTTTATGTGTAGGAATTTCATTGATCTTCCTATATGGTTGCTTCCAATCAGGTGGATCTTGACCTTTTATTGCACCAGAATTACCATACAGCACATTACAACGGGGCTTTGATATTGAAATAAAATTTAAAGAACTATGTTAATAGTCTTCCACAGTTCCTTATATGTATATTATCTTAAAATATTGCCTTTGACATGTTATTTTCACATCGAATAAGAGCTTGTTCTTAGTTTGTCGTGTGAATTTATTTTTATTGAAGTATTTTGGAGGATTATCTGGATCTTTTTTGATGAAATCACTATTTTATTAATTGCTCAGATAGCTGATGCTCAATGTTTCTCTTGTGTAAGTATCAGTAGAAACCCCTTTATAATTAAGCAATTAAGGCCAAAAATTCACAATGTCTCTATCTTAGCGACAAATGTTAAAAATTTAAATGTATTAAATACACCCTACTTTATTTATTTGAAATCAATTTTTTACAATCCAAGTTTATAAATATACATGGAAAAAAAGGGAAGAGCTTTCATCCCGTCCAGATTTTTTCCTGTACAGAAAATAAAAGACATATCGAAGAAGGTAAAAAAATACCTTATAGAATTCATAAGTTAATTACATTTATTTGAAACTAGTAGGATACAACAATGCATACATTAAAATTTTAAACGATCTTATAATTACACACCCACAGACATTGTAAAAATTTAAATAACATTAATTTTGATATTTTTTTTAATAGTGCCGGTTCACGCTTTAAAAATTCGAAAAATTACATCCAGTTTATTAGAAAGTTGTATTTTTGACGGAAATGCGCTCTTCTAATGTGCCTCCTTTTAACTAAGTCTTTTCATTCGTCCACATACTATTCACAAATACAAATATTCATTCGACGGGCGTGTTAGAACCAGGAAGACATAAAAAGAGTTTCCCGATTATATAAATGTTTTTGAAAACAATTTCTTTCGCTGTAAAATGTTAAAAAACCTCAACTCACCTTGATGGCAGGGTGTATTATTCTGTCGCTATTCGTCGATTTTTTCGTTTGCGGCGTATTTTTTTTACACACGAAACTTCAACAAATAATTCACCGTCAAGGATATTTACGGACCAATGATTCGAAATAGAAATATAACTGTTCGGTCTCTTTGTCGCAGGTTGTCGTGTTTAATTTTAAGTCGTAAATTTGTAGTTGTAAATCTAATAGTAAAACTGTCATCTCTTGTTCCCTTATATCCTGTTGTAAAAATTCCTTGTGCATGTGTAAATAAGTGGGACTAAGGGAAGTAGTGAACCAACACTCTCTCATCAATATCGAAGCAGAACAGTCGGTTTTTCGTTCGGAAACGTGAGTTAGTCATAGTGCCTCTGAATGTGAATTTATTTGTTAAACCCCTAAAAAACACAGTGCAAGTGCAAAGGAGCACGTACTATAATCTCCAATACAGTCCACTTAGTTGGGGAGCAAGGAACTGCAGCTTAGAACAATAAAAAACCGCGGAGGTAAGTCGATATAGAAAATTATAAGACCCCCCGCGCTGAACAAATGGCCTTCATTACCGGATTATTTAATTAATTAAATAGTTCCTATCCTTTAAGCTCCTCATTTATACGTAAATTTAACAATTGTCGTAGTTTTGATTATGGTTAAACGTGTTACAAAGAGAATAACATCCTGCTTACAAATTTAATGGTAGAAACATCTGGTTAGAACGGTAGATTTTATAATATATCCCTTATCTTTTGTTGCAAAGATTAGTGGTCAAACAGTTTACTTTAGGTAAACTAAATTTGTGAGGGGTTATTGTATTGTAAATCTTTAGGTTATTTGTCGTTTCAAGTTGGAGGAACCATTCGGGTTCATGCAACTTGTATAACAAAAGGGTTGGAATTTGTGGGAAATCTTAAACGTTTTGTCAGGCGAGCACTGTAATTAGTTGCATTTGTCCATTAATAATTTAATTTTGTAGATTAATTAGTTGTAGCGTATTTGAGTACGCATTGTTTTTACATTAATTTTTATTGTCGTTCATTAATCATTAATAAATATGGTTATATCAATTGATAAAGCTATTCTTGAAGCTAGATTTGTAGTTAAAAGGTTGGATCATATACACAGTAAAATTAATCAACCGGGAAATGTATCGATTGCTTTAATTAGGGCATCGATTAAAAGTGTCGAGCAAATTGAGACACATCAAGTCTTTTTGCAAGGATATTTTCTTTGATGAGGAGAGTAAACAATTGGACAAATTCTCGGCCCTTAGGGTGAAAATCGATTATTATCTATTAGAAATTCGCATTATCGCTAAACAATGCGAATTAGATCGGGTAGAAAATAAGCCAAAGGGGAAAATATGAATAATTCTTTGTCGCTAAATAGTGGATTTGCTTGAAACATCTTTCTGTCCCACGGTTCTCGGGACGCATTTCAGATTTTGAGAGTTATCATGCAATTTATAAACGATTGATTCATGATAATGTCAGTGTGTCACCCGTTGAAAAATTTGGCCACCTCGTTGATACACTAGATGAGTCGTCGCGTGCCTTAATAAAGCACTTGCCATTAATGATTATGCATACGAGGAAGTCTATAAAATCATTACTAATCGTTTTCAGTCCAAGAGGTTATTACTTTCAACATATTTTAATGCTCTTGAAAAATGCCCTAAGGTCAGTTCCTCAGACTCGCATACGGAACTGCGGCAATTAATTAGTTGTTTTGATGAAAATATATTCGCGTTAAGGCAGATGGAAATAGATTTATTAGATTTCATGTTGTTTAATCTGTTATCAAAAAAATTAGATACAAACATTTTAAAGCGTTTCGAATTAGGAAATAATGACGAGATTCCCTCGTTCAAAGATTTAAGGTCGTACATTGAAAAACAATGTAGGGTTGGAAATAAATGACATTTAGGAACATGCTTAAAATCTCGAGATTCTGTGAAAGAAAGAGAAAAAGGAAGGTCTGTTAGCACTTCGGCTAAAACTTCTTTAGTTGGTACCACCAATTATGGTAAAAATTGTAGTTTATGTCAAGCTGTGCATCCTATTTATAGATGTAAACAGTTTCTCGATAAAACCCCTCAAGAAAGATTTGAGGTGGTAAAGCTTAAAAATCTTTGTATTAAATGTTTAAATACTTCACATTCGATGAAAAATTGTACGTTAGATTGGTCGTGTAGAAAATGTCATCAGTCGCACAATTTGTTGCTTCACTTCGATAAACGAGAAAAATCGATGTCTCCACGCAGACAAATTCATCGTCAAAGGTCCGCGTCTCCTCAGAGAGCGGTGCCTAGACTTACTGCTACTAGTAGACCCAGTAAAGACAATCTTTCGTTGTCGGTTGTGCATAAACAACCTGCCACTAGCTCGTTGATTTCGACGTCATTAGAACACACAACCACGCTGTTAGCTACGGCAATGGTGTCGGTGCTAGATTATACAGGAAAATTGCAACCTGTTCGTGTAATTTTAGATAACGGATCTATGGAAAGTTTTATGACTGATAGGTATCGTCAGAAATTAGGTTTAAGGAAACGGAGAGCCAATGTCACTGTTCAAGGACTTGGCTTGAATTCGTCGTTGGTGTCTGGTGCACTATCGTGTGTAGTCAGCCCCTCGGGAGCACGGACTCCAGCATATGAACTTGAGTGTTATATTTTACCTAACGTTTGTAATCAATTACCTTCGTCGTCGATAGGGGTCAAGGAATGGTCGCATACTCGAGGTTTGGCCTTAGCTGATCCTAATTTTAATATTCCTGGTAAAATTGACATGCTACTCGGAGCGGAAATCTTTGCTCAGATTTTGTTGAACCAATCTCGTTGGGGTGTCGCTAACGAGCCAGTGCTATTAAAACAACCTTTGGTTGGGTTTTAACGGGAAAGGTCGTTTCTCCGAATAGTTCTGTTACGTCGTTGTGTGCTTTCGTTGAGCCCTTAGACAGCGACATTCGTCGATTTTGGGAATTAGAAAATATTCCCTTCAAGAAACACATTTCTCCTGAAGAAGAAAAGTGTGAAAATCAATTTGTGGAAAATTATAGACGTAAAAGGACGGTCGTTTTGTAGTGTCCTTGCCCTTTAAAATTTCTGAACCCTCATTTGTGGGCACGAGATCGATTTGTATTAAAAGATTTTTGTCGTTAGAACGTCGTTTGCTAAAAAATCCTGAATTGTATTCGAATTATAAAAAATTTATGGAGGATTATTTGACAAGCGATCACATGGTTCAAGTGAAATCGCCTGAAAATTCGTCGGGTCATGAGAAAATGTATTACATTCCCCATCATGCTGTACATAAGCGTGATAGCACTACCACCAAATTGCGTGTGGATTTCGATGCTTCGTGTCCGGATCAATCGGGAAATTCGTTAAATGATAGCTTGGCTATTGGCCCTGCTCTGCAAAAGGACATTGCAGTTTTGTTATTGCACTTTCGTGTACATCCTATCGTAATTACAGCTGACATCAAACAAATGTATCGGCAGATTTTGGTTAAAGATACTCATCGTGATTATCAACGTATCGTCTGGAGATTTTCTCCGTCAGATCCTATTATGGACTTTAAATTAAATACTGTGTCTTATGGAGTTTCGTCGTCGCCTTTTTTGGCCTTGGTACTGTTCAAGAATTGGCAAGGTTAGAATCAATTAATTTTCCTTTCGCGTCATCGGTATTGGCGAGCGATACCTATGTTGATGACTTAGTCACTGGATGCAATTCGATTGAAGCTGCTAATCAATTAATTGGTGAATTGAATAGTATTTGCACTAGTGGTGGTTTTCAATTAAGAAAATGGAGTAGTAATTGCCCGGAAGTGATGTCCAACTTGAGGGAGTCCCTGTCCAGTTCGGACGCAATTACATTTCAAGATAAAGATAGTGGTTCAATAAAAATTTTGGGCCTTTCGTGGCGTGCTCTTACAGATGCATTTTTATACAACTTAGACGTTGAAGAGCGCACTTGCACGAAGCGTAATATTTTGTCGGCTATCGCAAAAATTTTTGATCTCTCGGGTTGATAGCGCCTTTAGTACTTTTCGCTAAACGTTTAGTTCAAGGTCTTTGGCTTTTAGGTCTCGGTTGGGACCAAGAGCCGCCATTGGAAGTCGTACAAAAATGAAAACATTTTTTGGGTGAATTGCCAGCGGTTTCGAATATTGAGATTTCGCGTCGCATCGTATGTCATAATTTTAAAAAGGTGGAGTTGCATGGGTTCTGCGATGCTTCTGAAGCCGGGTATGCAGCTGTCATATATTTTCGTTTGTTCGATTTAGAAGGTAATATTACCATGTCCATAGTATGCGCAAAATCGAATGTTGCTCCTACTAATCGCGTTTCATTGCCCCGTCTCGAATTGTGTGCTGCCGTACTTTTGGCAGATTTAGTAGATTTCGTCAAAAATACCTATACAGATATTTTATCCTTTAGTAATATTTTCGCGTGGTCAGATTCTACTGTTGTTTTGTCTTGGATTCGGTCTTCCTCGCATAAGTGGAAGACATTCGTTAGCAATCGCATTTCGCAGATTCAAGAACGTATTCCTTCATCTTCGTGGTTTCATGTTAAGTCCCAGAATAACCCTGCGGATTGTGCCTCACGTGAACTTTTGGCTTCAGAATTGGTTCATCATCCATTATGGTGGACAGGACCTTCCTGGTTAGTGCGTCGTAGCGAAGAATGGCCAGTAACGTCGCTGCCAAAACTTATCGACTAATCTCAGATGGACGTCGAATATCGTACTTTGTCGTTAACAGTCGTTATGTCTGAGAATTTCTTAGATTTGTTAGATTTGTTGTTTCTAGATAGTCGTGATTTGTTGAGGGTGGGTGGTCGCCTACGTAACTCAGAGTTATCGCATGATGCAAAATTTCCAATTTTGCTTCCTCGGTCGCATCGATTGACTGAAATTATTATATTAGATTGTCATGAAAGCCATTTACATCCTGGAAATCGAACAACTCAATTTTTACTAACTCAAAATTATTGGATCTTGTCCGCCAAGAGGGCTATTCGGCAATGTTTGAAATCCTGCATTCGTTGTTTTCGTGTAAACCCTGCGGCTTTATGACCCCCTATGGGGGATTTACCAGCTTCTCGGTAAACTCCAGGTAAGGCGTTTTTACATACGGGAGTCGACTTTGGTGAACCGTTCTCTGTCACGATGAATCGATGTCGTGGCGCAAAATCATTGAAAGCGTACATTTGCTTATTTATTTGTTTCAGCACTAAAGCCATCCATTTGGAACTAGTGTCTAACTTGTCGACAGACGCTTTCTTGGGTGCTTTACGCCGAATTATTGCTCGAAGAGGCAAATGTATTCAAATCCATTGTGATAATGGTACTACTTTCGTTGGGCCTCTCGTGAAATCTCTCAATTGATGCGCCATTCGTCAGGCGTTGAGGGAATCGAATTTGTGTTTAATCCTCCTGCTACCCCTCATTTTGGTGGGTTGTGGGAGGCCGGGATTAAATCGGTAAAATCCCATTTAAAGAGAATTATCGGTGAACAAATTTTGTCGTTTGAAGAATTCTCGACGGTATTGATTCAAATCGAAGCGATTCTCAACTCACGTCCACTATGCGCACTGAGTTGCGAATCGCATGATTTTTCGTATTTGACCCCGGGTCATTTTCTTAATGTTGAACCAGTCTCGGTGTTACCAGATCCGGATTTTTTGTCCATAAACACCTCTCGTTTGAATCGCTGGCAACTGTTGCAGCAAATGCAACAAGGGTTTTTGAAGAAATGGAATGCTGAATACCTGCACACGTTGCAGCAGAAAGGTAAGTGGTTGAGGAATTTCGCTACCCTACCAATGGATTCGCTTGTTCTCTTAAAGGAAGAAAATAACCCCCCTCTACAGTGGCGTTTAGGAAGAGTAGTAGATGTTCACCCTGGTAGAGACGGCATCGTTCGGGTAGCTACAGTCAAGACATCCCAAGGGATAATTAAACGCCCCCTAGTGAAACTATGTTTACTGCCAGTTAGTTAATATTTAATGGTATGTATACATATATTCACTTATATAAGTTTGTCGGTTAGGTTTCTTAGTTAATAGCTCTAATTATTTTTAAATATAAAATAAGTTAGTTCATACTTATTTTGGTGGGCGGGATGTTCGGTCTCGTTGTCGCACGTTTGCGTGTTTAATTTTAAGTCGTAAATTTGTAGTTGTAAATCTAATAGTAAAACTGTCATCCCTTGTTCTCTTATATCCTGCCGTAAAAATTCCCTGTGCATGTGTGAATAAGTTGGACTAAGAGTTGTGAACAAACACTCTCTTATGGATATCGAAGCAGAACAGTCGGTTTTTCGTTCGGTAACGTAAGTTAGTCATAGTGCCGCGGAATGTGAATTTATTTGTTAAACCCCTAAAAAACACAGTGCAAGTTCAAAGGAACACTTAGTTGAGGAGCAAGGAACTGCAGCTTAGAACAATAAAAACCGCGAGGTAAGTCGATATAGGAAATTATAAGACCCCCCGCGCTGAACAATAACTTTCCCCTACCTTCGCCCACAAGGGATTTTGCGAAATGTGACCCATTCAAACACCTCTATTTCAATAAAACACTTTTCCAATTATTTAGATAATCTATGCAGGTTTGATAAAATGTGTACATAGCGTCATTGAATTTTTGGCTTGTATATTTTTTGTTTTTTCTAATACTAAAATCTCTTTTCTAATAACAATAGGAAGAAACCTTTTATTTTTCTTTCAACTAACTTTAGTTTTAATTTCTTTAGAAATATGGATGTGATTCAATTTTCAATATATATTGGTGAAATATTTAGGTTTGGTTACGAATAAATAATAACCATTCCTCTGCTAATGTTTCATTGAAAAAGTTTTTCAGAATTGTAGGATATTTTTCCAGATGCAAAAAGTATGATTTTAATTTTTTAAAAAGTAAAATTCTATCTAAAGCTGACAAAGCAGTTAGTCAGCGTGTTTTGCTGTAAACAAGGATCTTTTTAAATTGTACCTCTGCGTCATCACAAAATTCTCTGGACTACAACTCGTATTGTAAAAATATAAAAAAGGTGAATAATTTTTTACTAGTATCACTTGGATATCTATCGGACGATAATCTACTCTAGTGCTTATGCAATTGTTCAATATGTGAATAGCATAATTAACTCCTTCCAATTTATGTTTACTTGATTGTTGCATTCTAAATAAAACATTAATCATTCCTTTCCTCTGGGAACCGCCAAAATTGCAAGTAATTTATTAGTAATTTCAAATTTTGACACCGATTTCCTGAAGCAATTTGTTGATATATTTGATGTTTCTCCAGAAAGATCATTTATATTCAAAACCTTTACCTAACACCGCAATTGGGTAACAAATATCTGACCAGAATTGCGCACAATTTAGTTACCATAGGTAATTCGTTTGATGGAAATGAATAGTTATGTGATATTGAGTTATAACACCAAGATGTCGCTTTTATGACTAAAGGCTTTAGGTTGTCAACGAAACTTTTATTAACGAAAAATGAGTTTACCGGTTTGTTTGTTGAAGTTCACATGTCCGTTTCTTTATGTTTTGCTGAATACGTTGCGTAATTGCTGATATACCACTATTCGCAATACTAGGGCTGGCTAAACATTTGTTGCATTTGACGCCACTATCTGTTATTCCCGAGGGGTATACCGCTGAAGCAATATGGAATAGAAAAGCAATGCTAGGAAAATACAAGGAATGCAAAAAAATGAAATGCAATAGACGTAATACTAAGAAAATACAAGCAATGCCAAAAAATGTAAAGCAAAGGCACTACATCACGAAAATATGAGCAATGCTTAGAAAATGTTGGTAACCGTTAAGTAATACGTGAAAATTCGAAGCAATATTAAAGCAATGGAGAAACTATGTAATATAAAATAATGACTGTACTCATTTTCTGTTGGCGCGTGTCTAAAACTAAAGACGATGATTGTGCATTATCCGGAGTTTAATCATCTTATTTAAAAACAACTCCCACGGCTACTAAAATAAACATAATATCTGATTAAAAAATAATACCGCCTGCTTCACAAAATGTACTTTCAGAGAAAAACGTTCTAGTTAAACAAAACTGTCAACAATCAGTCTTAACTAATAGTATAGATTTTGAAAAATTATGATAGCATTGAGAGCATATTTAAAGAGTATACGGTAAAATTAAAAAGTTTAAAACAATATCTGAACGTACAACAATATATTCTGACGAAGAAAACCATTTTGAAAGTCACTACGGACCACCATTAAATAGTAACACTTCAAAGTGGAAGTCTTTGAAATATCATAGAGGGCCGAACGAGATAGAAGAAAAAGAGAAACAGGCATCGAAAATCAAGCCTTAATGACCGACTTCATTTCTTTTGTAAAAGAAGTTGGAATAACCATTGTTGGATTTTCATCTGATGGAGATACACGGCTATTAAGAGCCATGCGTCTCCAATCAGGTTTTTCTGCTACATCGAACGATATTGATTGGCCATGGTTTCATATGGATATGAAATTAAACATCCGCTGTTATTTTCAAGATTTTCTGGATATTTTAACAAAAATTTCGCACAAGAATGTTGAATGACAAGGTATGTTTAAAAATAGGGCATAAAATCATATCGCCGGAGCATCTACAATATATAATACGCAACACTTCAAAAGGTATAAATCTTTTAACATTAAGCGATCTTAAGCTTGAAGACAAAATGAATTACTTGTCTGCAGAAAAAATGTGTTCGGAAAAAGTCATTCACTGTTTAAAAAACGTACCTGAAGCAGAAGCAACTATTTTATATTTAACAAATATTCAAAACATTATAGCTACCTTTTTGATAGATAACACGTCGCTTTCGGAAAGAACTTTTAAAATTTGGTTTGTTATTTTTGCCTTAGAATTTGGAGATCATTTATTAAAGAGACCAAAAGTTACAAATTAAAAAATAATTTTTGTCGACCAATAGTTATGTGTGTATCGAATTAAATGCACACACGTTAATTAAACGTGTTGTACTTTTTAATTTAAACAAATTCAAGGCGTTCAATCAAATATGTTTCTGTTCCCACAGATGAGTAGCCAGCCTGCAAAAAAAGTATTTAGAACTGCAAGACCATGACTTCTGCATACTCGACAGTCATAAATTTTAGTATGAAAAAGTTAATTAATCGTATAGATCGCATTCATGTTATTAACAACATTTCCTTACCGGCATCACAATACTTACTGATTACAGAAGGAATAGAGGAAACATCGGATGCAGAAATGGATGGATGCGTACATAGTATTCTAAGCGATTCATAGCATAATATTCACTATATGGATACAGAATTATTTAATGAAGAACCAACCTCCCTAGAACTAAAAGACTTTTCTAATGAACTGACAGATCTGCCCATTATGTCACCATTTGTTAAAGTTAATTTTCAAGACAAAACAGTGGTTGTGAAAAAATCATTTTTATGTTGACTTTTTGATAAGCCAACCAGACGACACAGTACAGATAGAATAAAAAGGTTTATGGCTTCTACAAGTACAGGTTAATACAAAAATCCACAGAAAAAAATCGAGGAAAAAGCAAAGTTCGACAAAGAGAGCGAAAGCCTCGGTGATTACTCTGAAGAAGATGATTCAGATAATGATTTTAAAAAACAAATTGAATTCAAATCTAACACACCTTTAACGTTAGAAAACTACCACGCTGTCAGTTATGAAACACTATGGTTTATTGGTCGAGTAATTGAAGTTTTGAATGAAAATCAATTTAAAATGAAGTTTTTAAAGTATGAGTTAAACAAATTTGTTTGGCCTCGTTCTGCCGATGTGGATTTTGTTGAAAGAGATTTCATCTTTCATGGGCCAGTTATATTAAACGGTAGTGACCAATTTTACTTTGATTCAAACTAGTTTAACAATATAACCAAAAAAATACAAACTTACTAAAAATAACAGCTTAATTATATAGCTAATACAACGTTCACATTTTCTTAATAATTTTGAAGTAGTATTAGTTTCATTTTTGAAATCATCATCATTTTGTTTTCTACCTTACTTAAGGTCGGTTTCACGCAGCTCTAACTTCTTTTCTATTCTGTGCTAATCTAAAAAGCTCTACATACCCTTCACAACTTAAATTTCTAATAATTTGACTAAAATAGTTTGGTCTAGGTCTTTCTATATTCTTCTATCTATTTCCTATCTACCTGGCTCTACATAGATATTAGCAACCTGATAGTGCTGATAGTTTACCTGTAGATATGCAATCTCTTGTTTTAAAAAATTATAATCATTTTTCTATTTATACCTCGAGAACAGAGGCACTTCGAAAGTTTTGCGAATTTGTTAAAATAGACTATTAAAAATTACTCAGTCATAGTAAAACAAGATGGTTGTCTTTATTTCCATGTTTAAATAGAACACTGAAAATGTATGCAGCTTTAGCATCTTACTTTTTATCAGAACATTCAACACCAGTTCTTATTAAAAGTTTTTTGGAAAGAAATAAATGAAGCTTACATTTGGTTTCTCCAATCACTAATGCATATTTTTCATGAAAAGATCAAATATAGAGAAAGGGAACATAATTCGATTTTAGAAATTTTAAACTGTGTAGAAGAAGTGCAAGCAAGTTTAAGGCAAAAAATATTAGAAACATTTCTGCCTTTCCAAGTTAAAGAAATATTCAAAAAATATATAAATGAAAGATACGAACAAGAAGTGGATATTATGAAAAAGAACTTTCTTTATGTCTTTGAGTGTTGTGCTGATTATTTAATGAAGTGGATAGAACCCCTACAAGATTTCCAGAAATTGAAATGGATAAATTTGAAAAAAATTCCCACTTGGCAGGAAATTCAGGACTCTATATTATTTTTACTAGTGTCGGGGTTGGTATAAACGAGGAACGATTATTTGATCATTTTTGCAACTTGAAGCTCTATCTAGAGTCAGTTTTTAAGAGTGAGGATTTTACAAATTTAGTTTCCCATAAAAAATGAGTAACATATTTTCAGCACGAACTTCTTGAAGAAAAACATAGTCAGTTACTGTTAATTTGTCAGTTTTTTTGCTATACCGGGTCATAATGCAAATGTAGAGAGAGTATTTTCTCTAATAAATTCCCAGTAGCCCGACGAACGTAACAGGCTACATGTGTCTATTGTAAGGTTGTGAGCAATTTGATGACTATATTATTAAGAATAAATATGTATTGTAGAATATATGCAGATCCGAAAAATATAAAAATAAAAATTACAAAACTATTAAAACATTTTTTAAAAAATTTCATATTTCTTTGTTAAATTTGTATAACTTAAATATGTTAGTTTCATCTTCGTTTTTATATCAGCCTTTCTGTTTATAGTAGTATACCCACAAAATAAAAATTTTCTTATAGATGTGTCCACTTCTTTGGTATACATATGGTACCCCTAGTAACGGTAGAAGTGATTAGGATGGTATAATTATTTCAAGTACATAGATAATCAATTTTATGATTTACCTTATTCAAGAACAGAAGTTCAATTACATTTCGACGATCTGAAATTTCGTCGATATTTAACAATTCTCTAGCACTTCTCTACGAACTGTGTTTAATGAATATATTTCATGAATGTATTTTGGACTGTTTCAATTATTTGATCCCACACGATAATAGCAAATTCTAACTTGGTACGGAATAGTAAATTGTACAGCATTTTATACATTCAGTGTTTGTAAAGGGCTGTAAGTTTCGTATGATAAAACCTAACATTTTATATGCATCAGATGTGACAATTTTAATATGGCCTCTGAAGCTTTAAGTTTGCGGTATATATGACTCCAAATTCCTTATTGGTTTTCTGTATTAAAACTCAGTTTGTTAATATTATACAAGAGTTTTATAGGATTATGATCAGTTTTTAATAACGTGCAATGGGACAACTTTTTTATATCCTTATATATTTCCAAATTGTCAGCAAACAGGAGATATTGATTAAAGCTTGTACAGCTTGCAAGATCATTAATAAGAATTAGAAATAATAGGGGACCAAGAATACTACGTTGTGGCACCCCAGATGTCGGAGACAATGGTTATGAAATAATTCTGTTTAATGTTACGTATGATTTTCAGTGGTATAAACAGGTTTTGAATAATTCTTATGTTGGCATGGAGAATCCATAGGCTGCTAATTTCTGTAGCAGAATACCATGATCGACCCTATCGAATGCTGTATAAATGACATCCACCTGCCCTTTCCTATATAGTACTTCGCTAATGAAATCCGTAAGGACTACTAAATTTGTGGCGATAGAGCAATTCGGCATAAAACCATATTGATGTAGGTCAGTATGAGGTTTTACGCGATTATAGAAACGTTTACAAGTTATGTACTCAAAAACTTTTGCTAAACTGAAAAGAATCGAAGTAGGTCAATATTTGTCAATATTAAATGCGGCACCTGATTTATGTATTGGTGTAACTTCGGAAAGCTTCCACTGATTCAGAAACATTTTTGTTTTTAAAAACAAATTAAATAATAAAGCACATAGTGGATGTTTCACGATACCAGCATACCCTTTCCAAACTTTGGAGGAATTCCATCTAGTACTACAGAGCGTTTTGATTTTAATTTGTTTAATGCTTCTTCTTCTACAGTAGTTACGTTTTCTATATGAAAAGCATCAAGGTGACTTTCAATAAAAATGTTGTTTAAGTTGTCAGTAATGTATGTTGACTTCTTTCTATACACAGAAAAAAAAACATTCTACAAATGCCTCTACGATACTAGAAACAGAATTTAGTTCACGATTATTAAAACCATATGACGTTGAACGAGAACACTTTTTGCTTTTATCCGAAATATAGCTCCAGAGAGAGAGTTACGGGATCTGTCCGGACACTGTCCTGTATTCCTTTTATATACATTGTATATGCTTATTCAGTTTTCATTATTGTTTCTGCACGTAATATTTTAAATTTCAAGTATTATACTGAATTGTTTTTGAAACCATTGACGAAAATTCTTTGCCTTAAATATATTTATTAATTCTATGTCAAACAATGGAGGATATTTATTTTTATATATTGTTTGTTTTTGGCACTGCTTTGTCAATGAAACCGTATAAATAGTTTCATAAAAAGGTTTATTGACATTACAAAATGCGTTAGGATGAGCAAAATCAGTATGTAAAAGAATATTGTCAAGTATTAAAAAGATTAATCGTTTGAAATTATATTGTCAGTCAGTTCGATCATCGTTGATTATTTTGTTATTTTTAATTTTGAAACTGATAATTAATAATGAATGGTAGTTATAGACTAGAACTAAGATATTGCAATGAAAAATAACAGCTTTTTACTTGCATACTCACTATACAAGCCTTTTGAATAACTCGTAGTTACAATAGAATTTGCTAAAAGCTCTCTCAACAATTTATTTCCGAACTAATTGCTAACAGTACAAATATTATCTTCTGAAACTATGATGCTATTCTCTAAATTAGTATTAAAGCTACAATTAACTATCCAAGCACTAATTATTAATTTACATAATCACTACAGTAATTCATATCACATAGAGTAATTTATATTGACAGTACACGGTGATTTATATCACATCTTTAAACTTGAACATATTGTAATACAAGTATTAATCAAAACTTAATTACAGAACCTCTAACGGCGATTTATACCTTATCCAATTGTTCTAGATTAATCTAAAATTGTATTGTAATGCAAAAAACTCTCAAATCAAAATTCTTGTACCAGTCAATCAAACTCATCTGAGTAAAGTTGCATCACAAAGTCTATTATCCATATTTTGTGTGCAAACGCATCGTTTACGTTCTAACGTAAATTTTCTGGTCACAGGTAGACCTATCGGCGGTACACTGTTCCTTTCTTAAAAATGTTCTGTTCCAGAACATTTTGTGACCCACACGTTGAGAGTCTCTGTGGCGGTAAGAACAGTCGAAACTATTTCTGCAGCTTCCACGTTGATAGACATAGGCATCAGCACTTTTCACAGGGTTTTCTGCAACAGTACCTCTAGTATATTTTGTGACACCCTCATGTCCAACTTATCGAATCCACAACCGTTCTTCGATATGGTCAACTTCTTGCCTTTAAATTCAAACATCTGCTCTTTGAGGTCCAATAATTCCATGCGCAGACCATGCTAATCTGATTTACCAGAAGGTTGTTGCTTAGTCATTAAGTAACAGATGCTTCAATGTTGGTCCTTTAGCCGTTTGGTCTTTCCAATCTTGAATTGTTGTCGGCGAAGTGGATCCAGACCACCAACTTTATTTTTAGACACCCGAGCAAGTCCTCAGACATACTAAGTTTAGCCGCTACGCAATGTGCCAGAAAGTATTTCGATGGCACATCAAATAGATTACCTTGAATGTCTTAGGTGACCCTAAATCACGCTTTGCTTGTCCCGCGGCAAGGAGACGCGAACCAATCGTAGCTAGGTTTGGACCTTCGTTCAATTTCGCGAGGGTAACTATTACAGTTTGCCGTTCTTCCGCATTACCGACGTCATCAGTATTTTAGGATGCTAACCGGTTAGCGTGCACCACTATTGTTCTTACGTACCCTCCGCCTGGGGTTGTATAGCCAGACGTGGCAGCCGTCTTGAAAACCAGACTACTGCGCCTACAGATCGTATCTGGTCTTCATCCAAACGCTTGTCATCTGGATATTTTTCCTAACGTGACCATGGATGTCGCACATCTTGCGCTTGAGCTTCTCGACGCAAGTCTCGCCCACGATGTCATCTCTATGCTTACACCCAACTCAAGATCACACAATAGACGTATCTTGCGTCCCAGTATAGCTCACGGAGATGTCTGTCCGGTGCTCTTACGAACCGAAGACCAATAGATCAATAAAAATATATGTAAATTTTTGTCCCAGTGTATCTGATGCTGGGAGACCACCTTAGAAGGATACTAGTCCAAGGTGCGATTCATTCGTTGTACCAATTCGTTTGCGGGTGCAATTAAGTTTTTTGGGTCTTTTTCATACCCAGAAACCTGCTAACTTCTTGGAACTACGCCGACTCAAAATTGATACCCTGACCGGCGTGCAATTCCATAGGAACTCCAAAACCGCAGAGCAGTCCCTTTACCAGCACGTCAGCGACGGTTGGTTTTGGTGTAGCATAGACTTAGGTCCACTTCCTAAAATAGTCGATGGTTACCAACATGTACTTATTCCCGGAGTCGGTTTCAGCAAGTGAAGCGGAAATATCGATTGCCACTCTCTCAAAGGGGTTCCACGTTATATTACCTCATTCTAAAGCCTTATGGTTCCCAATAGTGCGCAGAACGGACAATTGTGGCTAACTAGAATGAACTTTAGGGATGTAAAACCGTACAGCAAAAATATAAGGGGCGCGTAAGGAGACATCATTATAGAAAATGTAGGGAAAGTGGTTAGATGGCAAGAATATATAGAGAATTTATATGCAGGAAAAAACTATCAGCACTTGAACAGGAATAAGACATTGAAAACGATGACTTGGGATATCCTATACAAAGAGATAAGTTTGAATTAGCATTAAAACGCCTGAAAAATAGTAAAGCACCGGGTATAGATAAGGTGCAAGCAGAAACTCTAAAGACCGCTGGACAAGCAGTAAAAGAACGTCTCTTCCGACTTGTAAGCTATATGTATGAAACAGGCGAGATACCCAAAGATTTCAAATGTAACATCATAGTAACTATACCAAAAAAGAAAAGCGCGGATAGATTTTCAAACAATAAGTTTGACAGCATACGTGTCAAAAATATTAACTAGAATTGTACAAAACGGAGGGAAAAACGGGCTGAAGAAGTACTAAGAAAAGATCAATTGGGGTTTAGGCGAAACAGGGGAACACAGGAGGCAATTGTAGCTGTGAGAGTTATAATGGAGAATACAATAGAAAAAGGAGAAAGAAATTAAGGTTTGTAGATCTGGAAAATTCATTCGACCATGTAAAATGGAGAAAATGTTTGCAATACTCAAAAAGATTGGAATGAGTTTTTGGGATAGACGGATAGTACATAGCCTATACAAAGAGCAAACAGCAGTAATAGAATTAGAGCAAAAACGTAGAGAAGTAATATTGGGAAACGGACGAGACGAAAATGTGCCCTCATCATCATTAGGTCTTCAGTCCTAGAACTGGTTAAACGCGTACCATCATTGTTCCCTATTCTGAACTAACCTACAGATTTCCCTGAAATATGCACAGTTTGCATCTATAACTGTCTGATCTAGGTCTACATCTACCTCTTTTTTCCTATCTCTGCTTGTAATATATCACGTACTATTCCCCAAAAATGCCTTAGAACGTATTCCGCCCTACTATTTCTCTTTTTCCCCAGATATCCTTGTTCCCCTACTATTTCTGTAACTTATTTGTTATTATCTTTGTCTGTCCATGCTATCGTCCTCATACATCTGAAGCACATCATTTCAAAAGGCTGCTACCGTTTTTCTGTCTGCGTTTCAGACTTCCCGTATTTTATAGGCATACTGTGCTGTGCTCCACACATATGCTTTCAACTACTTCCTTCTTATTCTGTTTGTTGTCTTTCCTGATAGGCGATGTTCTTTCTTGTTAGATGCAGTTCGATCACTTTCTATTGTTTTACAGTTATATGCCCTATTTCTCCGACCTTCAATGGTTGTGAAGGGAGGTAAGCAGTCTGTGGCTGGCAAGTTCTCCCAACACTTAACCATTTGGCGATTTAATATTTTTTCCAATTTATCTTTTCGCACAGTCAACATTAGTTGCAGGTATTTCGCAGCCATTAGGTTTACCGTCTCAAAACTGGTTGGACACGTACCTGCACTTATTTATATTCTGAGCTAGCCTACCTAGTTCCCTGAAATTCTCACACAGCATGTGTATTCAGGTTAATCTTCTTTGGGAATTAAACCACTCATAGTTTTTAAAATCAACTTTATTTACGTTTCGATCCATGACCTAGGATCGTTGTCAAAATAATAATAAAAACTTCAAGTTTGACATTTATGACATAAATTGAAGGTGACTTTGATTTATTGATGTTTGAAATATTTGGTTTGAGTATACTAAGCAAAAATTTTTAAAGTTTAACAGAATGATTGCCTTCAATTTGTGTTGCAACCTGGGATCGGCTTTCTTTAGGTAGCCAATACGCTTAACGTGAAATCAGCTGGTTAATTTTTATTGGTGAATTTTATATAAATTCAATAACTTGGAATTGGAAAACATTTTTTAACATGTTTCTATTTATACAATTGAGAGGAAGGTTATTAAAGAAGTGTGCGATTGCATTATTGAAAGACTTAAGTAGTCGTTTTTTTATATTTATTTTGAGGGGGAAAATTCATTATGATTTAAGTTACCTCTTTGGTAGATTTTAACATGGTTCTGAGGCGACTCTATGACGGGTTTACACTTGTCAGATACCAATGTTGTTCTATGAAAATAGTATATGGATCTGAGGCGACCCTATGGCGGGTTTACACTTGTCAGATATCAATGTTGTTCTATGAAAATTGTATATGGATCTGAGGCGACCCTATGGCGGGTTTACACTTGTCAGATACCAATACTGTTCAACGGAGATTGTATATGGTTTTGAGGTAACCTTATTTTGGATTTATACTTGTCAGATACCAACGCTGTTTTACAAGGATTGTTAATATGCTTATTTTTATGTAATTAGTTATTTTACGTATAAATAGAAATCATGTATGTATATTTCATGTTAATATTGCAAGGAAAACCCAGGAAAAACTTGCAATGCTACCTAGATATTGTGGGCATTTGATTTTCATTTGTTATTTCTTTTGTTATTTCTTTTAGTAATGGAATCCATTGTTTACTGAAAGTCACGGATTCGTTTGCAACTCAGTTATTTTTATGTAGGGTTATATAAGCGGCTACTTTGATTTTGCGTTTTTGGTGGTTTTCTTCTTTTTCTTCTTTTCTTCTTTTCAGAGAGTATGTGTATTCAGCTCATTCCCTTTCTATTGTTTTCTAATTTTATACCCTATTTTACCGAGATTCAGTGAAGGAGGTTGAGCAACCTGTGGCTACCAAGATCCCCCAACACTTAGACATTTGCCGAAATAATGGTTTTCCAGTAAATTCTTTCACACACTTAACATTATTCGAGAATATTGCCCAACCAATTCTTGTAGTTACTTATAATAATCATCATGTTTAAGCACAGTTATCTTTTCGTCATTAGTTTATCCATCTTGGGATTGATTTCTATTCTGGGCTAGCCTACACATCTCCCTGAAACCTCTACAGCCTACATCTTTTACTATTTGTGTGCAGTAGTCTAATCTAGGTCTGCCTCTTCTTCTCTTTTTTCCTATCTCTGCTTCTAAAATATTCCGCACTATTTCCTCATGCCGTAGTATGTGGCCTATCATCCTATCTCTCCTATTTTTTACCGTTTTCCACATATTCCTTTCTTCCCCTACCATTTTTAGTACCTTTTCGTTCTTAACTTTGTCTGTCCATGATATCTTCATCATACGCCTGTAACACCACATTTCAAAGGCTTCTACCTTTTTTTTGTCCGCTTCTCCTACTGTCCAGGCTTCACAGCCGTACAGTGCTGTGCTCCACACATATGTTTTAAGCAATCTTTTCCTTGTTTCTATGTTTGTGGTCTTTGAGCACAGTAGTTGCTTTTTCTTGTTAAATGTAGCACGACCTTGTGCTAATCTTTGTTTTATATCTTTTGTGCTTTTCCCATCTTGCGTTATTTGGCTTCCTAGGTAGCAGAAATCCTTAACCTCTTGTAAGTTCGTGTTACATACTTGTATTCTTGTTTTTGATTTATTTTCCCCACCTTTACAAACTAGAACTTTAGTTTTAGTTTTGTTAATTTTCATACCGTATCTCTCTGTTAGAACCGTTTCCATTTCATTAAGAGCAGCTTCTAACTCTTTCTTGCTAGACGCTAATACCGCTATATCATCTGCAAATCTAAGCATATCAATTTTTTGTCCCTGCATAGTAATTCCAAATGTCTTCCTGCATTTGACAGTATTCATTGCCTCCTCTATGTACAAGTTAAAAATCAATGGGGATAGGGCACATCCCTGTCTCACCCCTTTCCTAATGTTTACTTCTATACGTTCCTGTTCTAATTCTATTACTGCTGTTTGCTCTTTGTATAAGCTATGTACTATTCGTCTATCCCTATAACTCATTCCAATCTTTTTGAGTATTTCAAACATTTTTTTCCAATTTACATTGTCGAATGCTTTTCCAAGTCTACAAACCCTATATACATGCTTTCCCTTTTTTCTATTGTTTTCTCCATTATCACTCTCAGAGCTAAAATAGCCTCCCGTGTTCCCCTGTTTCGCCTAAACCCAAATTGGTCTTCTCCTAGTATTTCTTCAGCTCGTTTTTCCATTCGTCTTTGAACAATTCTAGTTAATATTTTTGACACGTGTGCTGTCAAACTTATTGTTCGAAAATTTTCACATCTATCGCGCCTTTCTTTTTTGGTATAGTTACTATGATGCTACGTTTGAAATCTTTGGGTATCTCGCCTGTCTCATACATATAGCTTACAAGTTGGAAGAGACGTTCTGTTACTGCTTGTCCAGCGGCTTTTAGAGTTTCTGCTTGCACCTTATCTGTACCCGGCGCCTTACCATTTTTCAGACTCTTTAATGCTAATTCAAACTCGTCTCGAAGTATAGGATATCCCAAGTCATCATTTTCAATGTCTGATTCCTGTTCTAATGCAGTTAGTTCCTCTCCTGCATATAAATTCCCTATATATTCTTGCCATCTACTCACTTTCTCTACGTTTTCTATAATGACGTTTCCTTGTGCGTCCCTTATATTTTTGCTATACGGTTTTATATCCTTAAAATACATTCTAATTAATTTGTATGCTTCGTCTGTTTTTCCTATTTCCATCTTAGTTTGTACTTCTTTGCACTTTTCATCAATCCATTGTTCTTTAGCTTTCCTGCATTTTCGAATAATTTCCCATTTTATGGCTTTGTATCTCTGTTTTCCTGTTTCGTCTGATTTATTTTTGTATTTTCGTCTTTCTTCTATTAAATTCACGATATCCTTTGTTATCCATGGTTTCTTATTTTCTTTTTGTGTATACCCCAAAATATCTCTGGTCGCCATGTCTAGGCTGGATTTAATGTTATTCCATTCTGTTTTTACTTCCTTAGTTTCAGATATTTTCCCGATATCATTCAGCAATTCATTTGACTTTTTTTCGAATCTTATTTGAATATCTTTGTCTTTTAGTTTCTCTAAGTCCAAGTGCCTTTGTTCTGTTCCTTTTTTTCAGATTTTTAAATTTAAGTGCGGCCTTCATAATTACGATGTTGTGGTCAGTATCTATATCTGCTTCTGGGTAGCTTGTACAGTCTTTTACTTGATTCCTAAACCGTTGTCTAACAAGAATGTAATCTATTTGATATCGTCCTATATCTCCTGGCATCTTTCACGTATATCGTCTTCTAGCATGATGTTGAAATAATGTGTTTGTGATGATTAAATTGTTCTTGTCGCAAAATTCTACCAGCCTATTTCCCCTGTCGTTTCTCGTGCCTAAACCAAATAAACCTACTACCGCTCCTTCCCTACCCTCACCTACCACAGCATTAAAAACCCCGTAATTATTAAATTTTCATGTCCTTTTACGTATCTTAATATGTCTTCGATATCTTTGTAGATGGCTTCTACCTCTTCGTCACTGTAGCTAGAGGTGGGCATGTATACTTGTATTATTACTGTGTTTACCGGTTTAGATTCTAATCTAACCATGAGTACTCTTTCGTTCTTTTGTAAGTAATTTTCTACACAGTATCCTATCTTTTTCCGCATAACTATCCTCACACCCAAATTTCCGTCCTCTGCTCCTGTATGAATTACCCTGAAGTCTCCACTCCAAAAATCCCCCGCCTCTGGCCACCGAACTTCGCTGATCCCTACTATGTCTAGTGATAACCTATTCATTTCGATTTTTAGGTTCTCTAACTTACCTACTTGCTTCATACTTCTAACATTCCACGCTCCGACTCGCAGAATGTTCCCGACTCTTATTTTTAACTTTCCGATCGCATCCTCCGAAGTAGTCCTCTCCCGGAGATCCGAATGGGGGACTATTTTAACTCCGGAATCTTTTACCCCAGAGAATGCCATCATGTTTGTAACAATTTAAGTACGCTGTGTACCTGGGAGATAATGTGGTGGTTTCCCGTTGCCTTCCACATCGCGGTAGTGTGTCTTAGACTGCCATACCGACCCCTATGGTCTCTGCCAATATAAGTACCGAAAGAGCCGCTGCCCTCTTTCGGGGACCTGTCTTAGTCTGGTTCCTCACTAACGACCCTACTACTTTGGTTGGACCTGTAGTTTAGCTCTTTAGCTCATTAGAACACGCAAGCCATTTCACCTGTTCTAGTAATTTAGAACTTCGGCAAGGTGCAGGTCCATTCGAAATGGTGTGCCCTATCTTCAATCTATATTTAAACTTGTACATTGAAAAAACAGAATACTATCAAATGCAGGAAGGCATTTGGAATTATTATGCAGGGTCAAAGGATTGATATGCTTAGATTTGCAGATGATGTAACGGTATTAGCATCTAGCAAGGAAGAGTTAGATGCAGCTCTTAATGAAATGGAAACAGTTTTAACAGAGAGATACTGTACGAAAATTAACAAAATACAACTAAAGTACTGGTATGCAAAAGAGGGTAATATAAATCAAACACTAGAATACAACTAGGAAATAAGAACTTACAAGAGGTTAAAGTTTTCTGCTACCTAAGAAGCCAAATAATGCAAAATGGGAAAAGCTTAAAAGATATAAAACACAAGGTCGTGCTATATTTAACATGAAAAAACAATTACTGTGTTCAAAGACAACAAACATAGAAACAAGGAAAATATTGCTGAAAGCATATGTGTGGAGCACAGCACTGTACGGCTGTGAAACTTGGACAGTAGGAGAAGCAGACAGGAAGAGATAGAAGCCTTCGAAACGCCGTGCTACATACAGACGCATAATGAAGATTTTATAGACAGACAAAGTTAAGAACAAAGAGGTACTAGACATGGTAGGAGAAGAACGAAATATGTGGAAAACAGTAAAAAATAGGAAAGATAGGATGATGTGTCACATACTAAGACATGAGGGAATGGTGCGGAATATATTAGAAGCAGAGATAGGAAAAGAGAGGTAGATGTAGCCTAGGTTAAGCTATTGAACACAGATAGCCAAATATGTAGGCTGTCGGAATTTTAGGGAAATATGTAGACTTGATCGGAATGGAAATCAATGGAGGTACGCGTCCAACCAGTTTCAAGACGGAAAACCTAATGACAAAAAAAGAATTGTATTTAAACCTGATGATTATTATAAACAACCACAGGTGTAGGTTTTGTAGCATTTGCAACTAACGTTAATTGTGTTAAAGGATTTACTAGAAAACTATTAATTCGGAAAATGTCTGTGTTCGGGGAGCTTGATAGTCATAGGTTGCTTAACACGCTTCACATACCACTGAGTATCGGTGAAATAGGACATATCTTTAGAAAACAATGAAGGGGAACTGAGCTGTATCTAGGCTGTGAGAAATTGAGGGAACTGTGTAGAAATCATTAGAGGTACGCGCCTAACCAGTTTCAACACGGAAAATCTAATGGCGAAAAGTATTGT
The DNA here is from genome assembly GCA_036346225.1 of Platerodrilus igneus. NCBI lineage: Eukaryota > Metazoa > Arthropoda > Insecta > Coleoptera > Lycidae > Platerodrilus > Platerodrilus igneus. Next base: position 1,444,556 of record JARFIW010001112.1, on the reverse strand, counting down.
ACTTAAACCTGATGATTATTATAATGAGGTGTCGGTTTTGCAATGTTTTCAACTAAGCTTGATTGGGCGAAGGGGTTTATTGGAAAACTATTAATTCGGCAAATGTTCAAGTATTGGGCGACTTGTCAGTCCCAGACTGTTTAACTCCCTTTACATACTACGGAATATCGACGAAGTAGGGTATTTATTTGCAAAACAATAGAAGGGGTACCGAGCTGTATCTATCAAGAAAGAGCAGCGGCTATGTTCGAAGACAACCAACATGGAACCAAGGAAAAAAATTGTGGAAAGCATATGTGTGGAGCACAGTAATGTACTTCTAAGAAATATGGACAGTAAGAGAAGCAGATAGGAACAGGAGGAAGCCTTTTGTAATGTTATGCTTCTGATGTATGATGATGAGAGCATGGACAAACAAAGTTAATAACAAAGAGGTTATAGAAATAGTAGGGGAGTAAAGATATCTGAGGAAAACAAAAAAAAATAAGAGAAATAGAAAGACAGGATACTTTCTAAGGCATTTTTGGGGATAGTGCGGGCTATATTACAAGCAGATATAGGAAAAAGGAGAGGTAGATGTAGACCTAGATCAGACTATTGCACGCAGATAGTGAAATATGCAGACTGTGGGAATTTCACGGAAATGTGTAGGTATGCGTCTAATCAGTTCCAGGCCTGAAGACTTAATGATGATGATATTCTTTTTAATTGAAAGTACGGGTAAAACTAGAAAGGCATTATTTTTGAAAAAGATAAAACAATTATTTAAGAATTTGGATATTTATTTTCGGAAATGTGTGACATCACTAACTAACGGATTTCGTTTTGGATTTGACTCGGATATCATTGCCTAAATTTATGTAATAAATCGGTAGTTGCTGCGTAATATAATAATTGCAATAGATGCCACCAGAAATATCAGCATAATTTCAGTCGAAATATTTATATTGGAATCTATTACAGCATATGCACTTAAACGTTGTTAAATTTATAATGCAGTGAATTACAACACCTTTTAAAGTTCGAGTAAACAGTATAAACTTTAATTAGCTATTCCTTAAAAGTGCTTGAGAAGCAACCGAAAATTACAACGTACAATGCATATTTATTAACTCTTATTCTTATTTTCTTATTTATCACATTTATACATAATAAATGTAATGTTTTATTCAAACATTTTCTTTATAAACAATCACTTGATAACGCATTTCCTTACTCTATTGCATTCTAGTGTGGTTATAAAGCAAGATTGATAACAAAAATATGTAATGTTATCAAGAACGAATTGATAAGTAACCTTTAACAAATAATTATAATTCTTGGCAGAGCAATTATTGCGTATAGCAGTGTAACAAT